>CM043324.1:41031146-42303646 GCA_023736055.1 Quercus glauca | reverse complement strand
AGTCTGACACCAACAGCCTAAGATGTACATGCAGACATGCACGCCTACCCAACAAACAAGAACCTAAATGAGGTGGCCCAAGCTTGCATTGGGTCCAACTCATTGAAATCCAACCAAGGGAGGTGCAGTTTGGTTGGAAGGGGAGTGAGATTTGAAGAAGTGGCTGTCCCTCACACACTTTAATTAATTTGTTTGTTGGGAAACACATTACACAAAGAGGGACAAGAGTAAGACAGCCACAGTATACATTATACATGTCCTGTCTTTGGGGAGAAAATGGGCTTTTGTCCTTTATTTTTAAAATATCCAGCAAATTATTCCTGTTACCAAACTATTTAATATTGTGTCTCTATTTTGAAATTCTATTTTTAGAAAATTGAGTTCTCTATGTAACTCGATTTTTACATTTTCGAGTTATGTGTGTTGAGGACTCTTTTTTCGCCCCACGTGGCACTACTTCATTGGCAATCCATGCCACATCAACATATTATTGATTTTTTGGATAAAACTATTTAAAGCCTAAAACAAGCTCATTTTTCATTCAACTACATGGATTAGGCTCGCATGGCCCGTGAAATCCTTACTTCAAGAAGCGGATTCATGGTCCACATTTCCTTTTCATCAATTGGGATCATAACCCCACGACATCATCAACATCAACATATAGATTGGGTTTAAGCAATGAATCAAAGCTCACGACCTATATTACCTCTCTTACACTCATGACAAGCGTCTTCTTCAATAAGAGCCCATATTTACATAAAATGATAACAAAACCCGAGGTACGTCATCTCATCTTCGGCTTATGATCCAAGCTCATAAGCCTCTTTGGGGAAACTTTGGAAGTCGTGGTTTGAAGGGCCAAGAAGTATGTTCAGTAAAGCTCCAACGGTTTAAAGTTGATAAAAGAAACATGTTGCTTGGTGTGTCTTCTCCAACTCTCTAAACTCTGACGAGTCTATGTGTAGCGGGTAATATATGGTAAGCATCTCTTATCACATAGCATTTTAGATGATAAAATTCCCCATTGCTCTTTTCCTAAAACTTAATATTCATCATATGACATATACTCAATATATCCAACCATCTAATTGCAAAGAAAATAACTGTTCATTCAATCCCCCACTGTTGCTAAACAAATTTAAAAACTTCATTATATTATTCTACATAAATCTCATTACTACTTTAAGGTAAAATCCAACTCAAACACATGGCCTAATCTGATTGGCTATCTTTAATCTCTAACTATATACAAAATATTCATGATATCTCTAATACCCAGCTGCTATCTGCCACAATTAAGATCGTATATTTCTCAGTCAACTGTCAGAGCAGAGCATTAAATACTCTTCTTGCTCACCAAGATTATGTCACAACACAATAAGACCTTAACTAAATCTCTAAAACTTTTTTAACTTTCAACAAATCCTTGTATTACTTACTAAAAATGTGTTGTAATGGAACCTTAGACCAAAAATACAAACACCCAAAAAAGGAAACATTTCCAGCAGAACCCTAGCAGTGTATTCAGTACTATCATTAACCATTAAATGCTGAAATCCCAGCAGCTAGCTACTATACCCAAAATAGCAAGATACCATTGAAAGAGATCTTACCATTTTCGGCCAAATCCATGAAATAAATGCTGAATGTCCTCTCCAGCAGTCTGAAATCACCCAGCTGACCTCATCTGCTTCTGCCAAAAGCAAACAGCTGTCTTATGCAGGGGCAGCTCCAGGATTTTTGTTCAGGGGGGTCAATAAGAATCTTGCGGCCTATGAGATTTTCTTATTACAAATTTATCCATAGTGCTAACAAAAGAATAAAAATAAACTATAAATTTATTGGACATATTTTTTTCTAATACAATAAACATATTAATTATTGTTGTTAAGTGATTTTTTTGCAATTCTTTAATTTATAACTTTACAATTCTTTAAATGTTTTATATTTTTATTATCTTTTAGTGTTAAAATATTCACCAAGTCACATAGCCAACAACCATTCATAAGTCACATTCAGCAAAATTAAAAAACCATTCACAAGTCACAAATTTAGTCAAATAGTAAGTCACAAATTTAGTCAAATAGTCAAAGTGCACAAGACGACTCATAACTCAACTTTATATCAAATCAATACAACCACTTATTGACTTGCAGCAACACTACAATAGTAAAGAAAATCAAAACACTATAACCCATTAACCACCCCCCCCCCCCCAAAGCCCACACACACATGGTCAGACTTAGAGAGACTCAAAACTCATAACAAAAATCAGAACACTATAACCCCACAGCCCCCACACACACACACACGGTCTAAGATTCAAAACTCAACCAAAAAAAAATCAAAAGATAATTCTACACACACACACACACGGTGATTCACTCACACAGATTCAGTGAAAGAGAATATCAAAACACTATAAACAGACTCTCACAGTGAAAGAAAGAGAGAAAGTGAGAGCTGAAAAACCAAATCAAGCGGCGGCAAAAGGCAGACCAAGCAGCAGCGGCAGCGGCAGATTAGGGACAGTCCAGCAGCGGCAAATTATGGGGGCTATGCCTATGCAACGGCAGATTTTGTGTGTGAAGCAGAGGCAACCTTTTTCCTTTGGGTTTGGAGAGCAAAGAAGGATAGTGAGAGATTTTGGGGGTTAGGCAGCTGCAAAATGCTTAGGTTTTATTTGGCCCTTTTTTTCTTTTTTTTTTTTTAATTTATGATTTTTCAAAATTTTTTTTGGGCTTTTTATTTCTGAGATTAAAGACCAAAATTTTCTATTGGACTTCCCTTTTTTTTTTTTTTTTTTTTTTTTTTCCCCCGGAGTTTAAGTTGGGCTTTAAAAAAAAAGGGTCAAGTTCATGGTGAAGGGGTGCAAATTTGTATTGCAGGGGTTCAAAACAAATTTTTTTAAAAAATATTATATATATATTAAAAAAAAAATTCGGGTTAGGGGGTTCATTTAAACCCCCTGGCTATAACGTACCGCCGCCCCTGGTCTTATGACAGCTGTGACAGCTATTTCATGATAGCTGTCACAACTTTTCCTGATAGCTGGGACAATTTTTTCAGAATAGATGTAACAGCTGACCTAACAACCTGAGCATTACTGATTTTTTCACATTTGGTTAAAACCAAAACCAACTAAAGTAACTATCTTTTTCTTGCCAAAATACTTTCCTTTTTTGCTACTCTTTTCCCAATAACTCCTACCCAAAACAGCAAGAATACCTTAAAGCTAAACATACCATTTTTTGGCCAAATCTTAAGATGGATTCTCTGAAAATTCATTACCATTTGGGACAGATTTTGGCTGGAATTATTTGCTAAATATCCCCTTAAACTCAGCTCTAAAGAGACCCCTCATCAACACCTCAAAAGGGGGGACACTAATGGAGGGGAACTCTTTCATAAGTTTCTCTTCTTTCTCCCTTTAATTATCTTCCTAAGCTCTTAATGAAGGGCTGAACTTCTGAGTTTTTTTAGCTTCCAACTTAGGAACTAAACTCTTCAGTTCTTAACTCATAAATGCCTTTCATAAGCTCTCATACATCCTAGCAAAAAATCCCAGCAGCTTTGCTAAACACACTACAATACCACTACTCTCTTATACTCATTCTCTCACTCTCCATATCCAAAAAATACGTTTATCTTACTGCTCCTATCTCCAAATACCTAAACACATCTCTATACTCTTCTCTTACAAATCTCTCCTATTGGAAAACAATCTCTACAACTTCTCCAGCAGTTATAATCTCATATTTTTACTATCTTTAACCACCATATTTATCATACTTACATATATCATACATACTACATCCCACAAAACATCTATATCTTTTACCATCGCCACACTTCTCAAGAGATATCAAACACTCATACTAAAAGCCCTTCTCATGGAAGGCATAAACTTCTAATACTAAAGCCCTTCTCCTAGAAGGCACTAAGATCTCATATCAAAGCCCTTCTCATGGAAGACACAAATCCGTCTTACATAAAGCCCTTCTCTTAGAATGCACAAATACTCCATATAAAAGCCCTTCTCATGGAAGGCAATACTATTCATAACTTCACAATAACTAAAAGAGCATTGTCAATGGGAAAACTCATTTAAAGTGCATGATAAGAGTCACAAGCTTAACCAACCCCTACACACAGCTGGACATACTCTCTTTCCCTCCAATTGCTCCAATTTTTCCCCCCTCAATCTTGAAGTTATTATGGCAAACCGCTTCTCTACCGCTAGGGTCACTCTGCTGGGATATCATCAACTCACGGATGCTGTACAGTTGGGGCTGCAAACCATTAAAGATAAGTGACTTTGCTTCTATATCTTTAAATTTACATAATTGAATACATGATTACTTCACATTTAAATGTATATTACTTTATTCCAACTACTATTACAACTATTAATCAAAGTTATTTTATCGAATACATATTACACATTTATTCAACCATTATCGTGATTCTTAGATTTTGACTTTAATGGTTTTGTAGGCTTAAAAATACGTCGGTAGCCGTTAGACCACGTAGCGCAATGTTGATTTCCGGACGTAATTCCACAAACAGAACCTGGGTTTAGTAAGATCATCCCTCCAACAGACCACACGTGGCTGGGCAACTAAAAAAGGCCCCGAACAATGTGTAATTTATGCCATGTTGGACTGAGCAAACATGGCCTTTCGTGAATTAAACAATCCAGCTGGAACTTGATTTTTAGAAAATCAATCATTTGAACTTCAGTTTCAAAAACTTCTCAATTCAATTAAGTTAAAAGTGTTCCCATCCTGCATTTGCAGAATGAATTTGAGACAACAACCTGGCGTACAGGTCTTGGCTTGTCTTGTTGACCCAAAGCTGGTGTTAGAACTGCTTCTAATCCTAGCTTTCCAACTGGAGTTTACTTTGGCAATGCGAGTGACTTTCCTCCTTTTTGGAATTTCGCAGTTTGCTTTGATTCCTCCAATTCCTTTGGTTTTCTAGCCTGCCTTGTGTTGCTCGGAAATGGCTAAGCCTTTTTCGAGAGGCTTTCACCCTGAAAACTT
The DNA here is from genome assembly GCA_023736055.1 of Quercus glauca. Taxonomy (NCBI): domain Eukaryota; kingdom Viridiplantae; phylum Streptophyta; class Magnoliopsida; order Fagales; family Fagaceae; genus Quercus; species Quercus glauca. Next base: position 42,298,598 of record CM043324.1, on the reverse strand, counting down.
AACTAAACCCCGTTCCCTCTATGTCCATTCAATCTTAATCTTGTTGCATGAATGCACTGTAAGACCGGGGATGCCCTCAATGATCCCTTCCTCTTCCAAAAAGGCTTTCACCCGCACTAGCACTATTCCATGGAGTTTTTTTCTTTTTCTTTTTTTAATCATTACTCGCTATTAGTATTAGTGAGTTCTGGAAAGAAAAAGAAAAAACCATTAGAAACACCTGAATCTCCCTTTCCTTCAGCCGCGTCGCCCCTTTCTTCCTCCTTCAAACGCATGTGAACCTGTGTGTTGAGTGTCGCCGTGAAATCCCCAAATCAAAACCAAAAGCCCCAAAATCCAAACCAAAATCCGCAAATCCTAACCAGTGAAGCCCTATCCGGAGAATCCTTAGCCGGAGAAGGTAGATCGAAATCCGATTTGACATCCATAATCCCATTTATGTTTCCTCTCACTGGAGAAGCAAAGGTATTGTTTTCTGCAATTTTTATTAAAAATTAAAACTTTATAAACTATAGACATGGTTTTTGAATGTACTCTTTAATTGATGATTTTTTTAAATGTTGATGATTGATGATTTTTGAAAAATAATTGATGATTTATTTAAATGTTGAAATTTATAATGAGAGTGTTAAACCTGACGAAGAGTTGGCTCATGCTGTGTTGTTTAATGTCAGGTGTCAGCTTTATCGGTGCATTTGAAGCTCTATTCTTAACATATCTCTTTGCTGCCTTTAAAGAATTCCATTGTGTTTGTACTTTGTAAGGCTAATGATGTTTTGTTAGTTGGTTTGTTTCAGTTGTGGCAGTCGATTGTAGTGCTATGTTTATTGGTATCTGTTATATTGGTGTTGTTCAGTAGTGTAAAGTGTGGTAGCTTGTATAGTTAGGGCTTGTTTTGGTGTTCATTATTGTTCTTGTGTATATTGCTGTGTGATTAATAAATTTTTCATTCATTAATAAAAAAAAGGCTCATTTCAAAGTTTGAAATTAAATTTCTAGACTATTGAACATAATAAAATCAATGGAGCTTAGTAATAATTTTATTTTAATACAATTAATTTTATTTTAATATTGATTTTGCAAATAATTTAAACAAGGTCAATATCTCCTTTTGGGGTAAATAGTTAATGTCTGGCTGGGATCAATGTTAAAAAAGGGAAAATGTTATTAGCATTATCAATAAGACAAAACCAAAATCTGGGTAACTTGATCAAAAGGGGAGGATATGAAAGATTGGAACTTATCATCATAAGGCATGATATTTAACCAATTGTACCAACCCTTTACCATGTTACCACGTATAATCTTAATGAAATGGTCACTCCATTTCATAGTTATGAACTTCACTTTCAATATCTTCAGAGAAACATACTCCTTCAGATTTGTAATATTTTTCTTGTTTCACATGGATTTATTGATGTTGTAACATTCCCCTTAAGTGGCTTCTTGTCTTATTGACCTGTAATTTGTGCTATATCAGGCTTTCATGCTAGTTTACTTATTAGTGACTTGTTCTTTTGTAGAATTCAATAATATCAAAAGGATACGAATTCTTGCACATTGATGGTACCACAAAAGCTGGTGACAGACTTAAGATTGTTAATGTAAGTGTTGTATATGATAAAACTGGTAAGACTTTTTTTTTCGGCAAAAAAAGAAAAGAAAAATTCTCATGTTTCTTTTATCTTTAGGATTTCCAAATAGGTGTTGGAGCCCCATATTTCTCTTGACATCTCAAGTTGGTGGTCTACGCCTTACGCTAACTAAAGCATATCATGTGATTGTAGTTAATCCTGCTTGGAATCCAAGTGCTCTTTATATCTGAATTTTTGTTTTTTTTTTTGTCTTTTAAAAAAATGGACGACTTTGACAAACCCACCTTGTAAGTTAGACAAAAAAGTATATGATGGATGAAGCATTTGAAATAATCATAGCAAGGATACTTTATATACAAGTTAAAATAGTGGTCAAATGAGCTGTAGAAAGATTTCGGAAAAAAAGCCAACATTCCAGATAACATAAGATTAGATAATAGCTTTGCTTTATTTTTGTCCCATAAAATAGAAGTTGTATATTATTTATCAGTTTTAGTTGTTTGTCAGGTTACCTATCATTTAAAAATTGTGTTTCTGCCTAGTGAGCAGCACATTTTTTTTGGTTTGGCCAAATATGATTCTAATCTTAAGGCAGTCAATGTAGTCCTGTTAATATCATCATACCATTGGCTACACAAAATGGAGTGTGAAGAGAAGTGGTGAGGTGCTAGCATCTGTATTTGAAACTTTCTTTTATGAGAATGGTTTATTATCGTCATTGCATGTGTGTCAGATATGTAACCGTTGTCAGATGTGGAGCCTGGACCCGAGGATGTCACTGTCTTGAGGTGGCAAGTGGATCATCGACCCACTTCACTATGGGAGGACCCTATCAATGGTCAGGAACGTAGTTGTACTTAACTCTGGGCATTTGGTTATTATTTTAATGGTGAAATAAAAATTCTTCTTCCCATATTCGATAAGACTAGGAAATAAGGTAATAAAACAATGTAAATAGGCTAACAAAGTAACTAATCAAAACAGTAATAACACTGATGTTGTTGGGGAAACCATCATATAGCTTTGATTTTCTATGAATTGGTGGATTGATTTACCTTTTTTAGTCATCATAAAATATCTCCAGCACTTTTGAGTAGTTTTATATCTCCATCATATATTGTTGTATCTTATTATTATATAGTCGTTTTATTGTTAATTTGTATGTCATATCTTAACACAATGTTCTTCCGTGTGCAGCAAGTGCCACGCGTACTAAAGTATCAGCACCGATCCATTTCATTACCTTGAAGTGGGTTAGACCCGCGGATCACTCGTTATATCAATGAGGCGGGTTTTGAAGGGTTATTTTGCATCCTAGATTTGGCAGTTGATCATGCGTGGATCAATGCTTTGGTCGAGCATTAGCATCTGGAGACACGCACATTCCACTTACATCATGGAGAAATGGGTATAACCTTGAGGTGATGCTAGGGGTTTCTGTGGATGGTTTGCCAGTGGTTAGGAAGACAAATTTGACATGGAAGATTGTGTGTGAGGAGTTACTGGGTTTTACTCCTCCACCCTTGATACCCCATCCCAATGAAAACAAGTCCGTCCTTGCTGGGGTGAGGATACAAATCAACTGGTTTGCTGAAGAGTTTAGAGTTTCCCTAGCTGTGAATGCTAGTGACGTACTAGTGTAGTGATATGGCCACTATCATATACTTGTTTGGTTGGGGTCCTTATTGTTTATGGACAAATCGGCACAACGGATCTCAATCATGCCTTTACAGTTATTCGACCCAATCAGCGATGTGAAGAAGTATAGTTAGGGCAGTGCAGCCCTAGGTTGGCTTTATAAACACGTATGTAAGGCATCGAACAAGAAGGTGAAACAGATTAGAGATGCACTTATGTTGGTGCAGTTGTGGACCTATTCAAGGTTTCCACATATATGTCAAATTACAAGGCCACCACAACAGCCGGTGCAGGTAAGTCCCCTCGCCATCAGGAATGTTAATTTTCATCCATAATTTGGTTTAAGTATCTGTTAGTGAATATGCATACTATAATGTTTTAAGTTTGCATTGATTTTGTGCAAATAACTAATGAGCATTTGGCCAAACTGTATGTTTGCAAGATGGAGCGGGCCAAAGTGCACCACACAGCATGCCACGCATGTCCTAACTGTGTATCGTGCATCACTGTCTACAATATGGGCACACCAGGTATTCAGCCACTTTACTGCATGAAGATATAGTTATGATCTACCCATATGGGTCTATGATTATTGGAACAATTCCACTCCTTTTTCATTTCTTGCAATATTAAATTCATTCATGCATTTTAAGAAACCAAAAAAAGAAACGTATTTGCCCTAAACAAAGCCCCATATGGGTTTATGATAAATTGCAGTATTTGTATTACATGATGGATACAAATTCTTTCAATTTTGGAAAATCCTGTTGCACCATTTGTATTACATATATGGATGTTATGTCTGACATTTGTGACACAAATAAATTGCTAATATAGTTTTTTTTCTTGACCATTTATTTAGATTGTATGGGAGCTGTACAAATCGGTGTTGGACTCTTTGCCCACATATTGCACTGCCAGCCAACATATATGGAGGTCCATGGTGCCTTTGATTTATTTTTGGATAGTCAAGGAGCATCATTCAAAATGTGTCTTCCGTCAATTCGGGATGAAGCAACAGCCACTAAGTTTTATGAATACTTCAGCTGCACTTCACAAGATATCACTCCAGGGTAAAAATAACAAGGATTAAGCCATATAACATGCTGTCTATATTTAGCAATGGGCCGACTAAGGGCAACGTAGTTGCTATGCACTAATCTTGGATGGTGACATGTTCCTTGATGCTTACATGAAGTAGTATCTTAAAATCACTAGACGATTCATTACGCAAGAGTCTACATACTAGAAAATCTTGGTAAGGTGGCAATTCAATGGTTCTAGTATGGATGATGATATATGTGTGTTGCTGCATGCTTTCCCACACTACTAACACTACTCCCATATTTCAGGTTGAGTCCAATATTAAACTACTACCGATGTGCGAACAAGATTCCAAAATGAACAATCACCTTAAGCATACATTGGAGATCGTGGAAAAGCTGAATCAGGTGACTAAGGAGAACGCGCTTATGGCATGCGACACAAGTACACTAGCCACAGGCCATGGTGGGTGACGTGGTGGGCGTTGAGGGGGTGGACATCGTGGAGGTTGTTGATCTAGTTATGGTTGTATGCCTGAGCCGGAACACACGTATAAGGATGACTAATCGGCTACAGAGGAATCAAATTGCGAGGCTTGCTGGGACATGTTCATCGATGGCACCAGGACACTGCGATGCATGTCTGACATTGATGCTAGGCCATCCCACCTCGTTGGCTATGAGGACACATTGCCATCCCAATGTACATCCCATGATGATAGTGAGGGACACACATCCCATACTCATGCCGGCCCTCAATCCCCACTACCCACCACCCATATGTCTCCCCCACTATTCACCGAATTTGGCCATAGGGGTGGATTTGGTAGTGAGCAGTGTATATTTGTACCCACACCTGGCCATGGTTTTTAAACTAGGACCAGATCGTACGGTCTGATTCAGTTAACTGTGAACCTTTTATCATTGCAGTTCTTTTAACTCTAAAAACCGCTCCATATGAAAAAATCACAGAACTGCTCAAACCGCAATCGGACTGTACGGTTTTGAGAACCATGGCCGGTTTTCATGGTTCACATGGTTCCTTTTTTTGGCAAAGTTTCAACCAATACCGACTGAAACTTCAGCAATACTTTGGGTTTTTTTTAGATCTGAAGAAAAAAAAAAAAAAAAAAAAAAAAAAAAAAAAAAAAAACCCACCAGAGAAGAAGTAGAGGAAGAAGAAGGAAAAATAAAAAATGAAGAAATCAACCGTTATAGTAAGCAGCCTTCATCATGTGAACCCAAGCATGTGACTAACTTCCAGTTGACTAACCCAAGCATCTTACTCTTCTTCTTTGTTTCATCCTCACCTCTAGATGCTAACTTCTCTTTTGTTTTTTGCTTTCTTTTGTATTGATTTTTAGTTTTATGAACCCAAGCTTGTGACTGCATTAGAAATGACAAAGGATAGTAGAAAATTGAATGGTGGGAGTTGAAAGTGTCAAATTACATGTCATTTCAATTTTGAATCCCTCCTTAGTGCCCACGTGATACTATTGTCAACGAATTCTTGTTCTTTTTCTTTTTCCTTTTTCATTATTTTTAGGTTCATATTATAATGATAATATTCTAAAAAATGTAGGTGTTATTATTATTATTGCGAAGCAGAGATTTGGGTTTGATATTGATATATTAGTTGAAATATCTTTAAAAAACTTATATGAATATCTTTACATAGAATATTCTCTCCCCTATAGGAGCTTGTCTCTCTCGATAGATACGAGCACTTTCTCCCTTTGAACTTCTAGTGAGGGTTTTTCTTGGCCTACTCATCTATGTTTAGTTGGGTAGTAGCCATCACAGAGTTAAAATATGGAGCAAGAAGTAGTGAATAGTCTTCAAAAATTACAACTCACAAAAGAGGAAGAAGAGGATATTATGTTAACGAATGCTACTAAATCGGAGATCTTGAAGTCTACATCTTCATCGTTGCATCAACATCTACTCGTACAAGTATTAACTTATGACACTTGAAGTACAATTTATGATAAGAAAATTTTATGTAGTTGGGGGATGAAGTTAGTAGCTACGTATTTGGAATATTTTGTCTCTTTGGGTCCTCATGTAGTAGATGTTACTTGCTATATATTAAAATTTTGGTTTATAATTCCTTGCTTTTCATTTGGTTTACAGTGTCTAATTGGAAATTAATCCCCATGGTAGCACAACATTGATGATATACCCTATATCTCTAATGATATGAAATGATAAATTTACACATTTTCCAAGATGGGCCCAGAATGTGTTGTACACATTTATTTCAATAAGAAGAATACATCACCGAGTTTGAATGTACGTACTTAAAAATTATAATTGCATCAATATAGCTCACATCAATTCTACTGCTTGATAACTACATTTGTTTATCATTAGGTTCGTTATGGGTTCGCATTATTTCTATGTTTACTATAATGGGAAGGCATATCATTATGACTCGCATGGGTTGTCATACCGAGGTCCTTCACAAAAGCAGAAGTTTATTAAAGTGAAATGTAGGATACACATTAAAAATTTTCGAAGGAAGATAATGACAGCTTTGGGGTTGGATAAGGATTTGCATAACATATTTATTGTATATCATGCTCCTCAGCAACTGGTGAAGACCCAAGTTTTCTACAATTCAATTCACTTATTGTGTGACGATGATATGGACATGATGTGGGCAATGATTAAGCGGACACCTCAATTCATAGCTTCCAACTTGTATGTAACTGTAGAGGCTGTTGAGTTTAATATTGGCGAAAGTTCATAGCATACTAATGGAACTGAAGAGCTACATTCAGTACCAGTTGATGTGTATTCTTTATTTATAAAAGACACATCGTTGCCCTACAACGTTCAGCCATGTAATGAAACTGATATGGATAATATTGAAGCAGCTGAAGTATTAACGGCAATACACACACGTGAGGTAGGGTGTGTAGTCAAAAATGAACATGTTCAAAGCTATGTGGATGAGGCATTCGATATTGATGCCAGTCGAGATGTGTACAAAGATGTGTATGAAGAGTTCATTGCTAATGATGGTGCAGAGGACAATCCTAAATTCTTTGATGAACTACAAGTGGAACACAATGTAGACACATTCCCCATTCTGAACCTTGCACCCGAATGGTTCACAGCAAACACGTAGGATAATATTCATGACCCATCACCTTCTATGGAAACATGTCTGACAGGTAGGCAGGAAGGGAACCAACCGACTAAGGGGATGCTATTCCAAAATAAGGCTTCAGTGCAGCATGCATACTATGTTCTTTGTGGAGCATAATAAGAAATATAAGTTCATCAAGTCAGACTTTGATAGGCTAGTAATGAGTTGTGTACATGATGTATATCCGTGGTCAGTTCAAGCTATTTGCAGCAAGAAGCACAACTTGTGGAAGATCACAACGTGTAAGGGTCCCCACACTTACTCATCGCTCTAGGTAGAGCCTGATGGAAGGATGATGGATTCAAAGTTCATTGCTATCACACTTGAGACATTTATACGGGAAGACATTTTAATAACTGTACCATGCTTACATAGTCTTCTGCGTGCGAAGCACAAGCATTGGGTATCTCACTACAAGATTTGGGACGCAAAACAGAAGGTCGTTGCAACTATCTACATGGATTTTGATGAACCATACTGATGAAGCGTAAGCTCGTCAGTGATGTTCGTCAGATGGAGATGACTCTTCAGCCTGTAAAGATGGTCACCGGTGTGGTGCCTGCCACAACGCCTCCGATGCCAAAGTCAGTATATGAAAATCTCTTCAAAGTAAAACAATATAAAAAGGACAGAATGAAAGAGAATCTCTTGTTGTTCGTATGTGTCTGTGTCTATGTACCTTATTCTTGGCAATGTGTGGGGCTTATATATGTTCTTATGGCCTATAGCCGTTGGAGTAGTTATGGAGGCCTTAATGCTCATTTTGGTAACGTCTGGGGCTGTATAATATGTCATCAATGTCCTCCAACGGACTGTACAATTGTCCGTGTAACCGTTTTGGATTTGATTGCCTGCATTGAATGGCCTGGATTTCTTTGTCAGTAAGGCATATAACCGGCTTACCTGGACTGAGGTTGGATTCGTCCGTCTTGATGGGATCGTCCATGAGAGATGAGCTTGTAGTCTCGTCAGTTGCCCCCCGATTCTGTGTTCATCGTTTAAATGACGATCATAGAATGTGAAGAGTTTGCAGTTTACAAGTGTCGTTTGGGATTTCGCTCCGCATTAAATGCAAAGTGGTGGCGTTTCGCAAATCGTGGCATACGTGGCATGTGCCAGTGGGTGGAGTTAATGCTCCGTTTGGTGGGACTATTGGGCTTCCCGCTGGTTTTTCAGTTTCCCAAAACCCTTAGTTTAAAACCTTTTCTTGTTCACTTTTTTCAAAAATACTACAATCATTGCTCTGATCACTCTCTCCGGCGAACTCTTTCTGCAACTTCTCTCTGAAAGGCGTGGTGGTGTTCACCCTTTGCGTTGCTTTTTAAAGGTATGCCCTTCTTCTTTTCTCCCTTTTTTTTTTATGCCATTGTTCTTGCTTCGCTACAACTTTGCCTCTGATTTCTTTTCTTCCTTTTCATTTTCTGCTTGTTTCCAATTTCCTGGGGGTTTAGTTTGCCATTGTGACTTTTTCTTGTTTTTCATGGTTTATAGCTCCGAGGTTAGGATAGCTTGTCCATCGATTTCGTTCCTCTTCGCTCGCTTAGGAGGGTCTCTAGGTATTTTTCCTCATATTGAGGACTTTGTTTTTGAGGGTAATTGTTTGAGCGTTGCATTGGCCGATTTGCTGCCTTTGCTTCGTCAATCACTAGATTGGTTCGAGAACGAGGTTAGAGAGTGAGCAGAGATGTCGGAGGTGAGGTCGAGTGAGCTCGAGACTGGATTATCGTCCAACGGTGGTCCCGTGGAAGGGGATACAGTCGTCTCTAGTCCTCAGGAGGTTAGGGCTTTCTATGCTCTAGAGGAGGAGTGTGGGTTGGACGCTGACACCCTTGGGAGATTTAGGGATAGGTTTCAATTTCCAGATCGGGTTAGGGTTCGTCTGCCCAGTGAGGAGGATCGGGCATGCCACTTCTTCCCAGGCGAAGTATGCTTTTACGAGTCTGCTTTCACTTGTGGGTTGAGGTTTCCAGTCCATCCCTTCCTGATGGAGCTGTTAGACCACTTTGGGATTGCTCCTGGGCAGCTTATGCCTAATTCATGGAGGATACTGATTAGTTGTATGGGGATTTGGCTGGCTGCCACTGACGGGGATATGCTCAGGGTTGATGAGCTTATCTATTTGTACCGTTTAAAGGCGTCCAAGGAGCATGGGTATTATGAACTGGTCCCTTGGGAGAGGAGAACTAGGATCGTCAAAAAGTTACCCTCGTCATTCAGGTACTGGAAGTCCAGATTCTTCTTTGTGTCTAGGGACGATTTTGAGACTCCCTCGGGCGAGGTTTGGGGTGATCTCCCGAGGTTGCATCGTTGGTGGGGAACTCCAACCTTAGGTGCGTCAATACTCTTTTGTTTTTATCTTTTTAACTTTACTGCGCTCTTCTTCGTTGGTGGATTTTCTTATTCCTCCTTTTCTGCAGCTAAGAGACGACCGAAGTTGAAGAGCAGGTATAAAGAACGAGTGGAGAAGGCGATTAATTACGCGCAAACGATCGAGAGCTGGGACGATCTTGTGGATCCACGGACCCTTGCTTTCTATTGTCTCGGCCTGGAACCCTCTAACTTCGTCCTGCGAACTCTTTTTTTTTTTTTTTTTTTTCTTTGTAGGTGCTGGGAGAGAGTATCCACATTACTTCAGAATATCTTACGCAGGAGGCGAAGGTCGCGTCTATTACATCCAGGATGGAGGCCTTGGAGGCAGAAAATTCTACTCTGAGGAAGAATTTGATAGACTCTATGGGTGAGGCAGCGTCCTTGAAGGAGAAGGTAAAGAAGCTGACGGAGGATCTCAGGGTGGAGCGGCAACTGACGCTTGAGAAGGATGAACAGATCCTTTCAGCCAAGGAGAGCCTAAAGACCATCGCTGCTAGATCCGTGGAGGCCTTCCAAACCACTGACGAGTACAATACTGTGCTCTTCAGCTGGTACTTTAAGGGTTTCGAGCTCTTAAGGAGATACCTCGTTAAGCACCCCTCTGGAGTAAATATGGAAGAGTTGGATCTGGAGGAGGTGGACCAAGAGATGGCTGAGGATGAGGCTGCTCAATCGTCTGCTACTGAGCCTGATGCTTCTGCTGACACCCCTGCTGATGCTGTTCCTCCTCAGGATGCTCTTGATGACAATGCTGCTGGACGAACCTGAAACTTCAAAAAATTTCTCTTCCTTTTTTTTTTTTTGTGTGGTGCCCTTTATGTTTTGGGCAATTATGTAAATCTTTTGTTTTCTATCTATTTTGGGAACAATGTTTTCAACCCAGTGTTTATGGGCTTTTATTTGGGAACAATATTTTTAGCCCAATGTTTATGGGCTTTTATTTGTAAAGGCAGTGGTGACCAAGCTTTAATTTAATTTTACTTGCACTTACATTTTTTGATTTGATGTGTACCCGTCGTCTTTGGCACCTTGGCTGCCCTTTGTATTTGTTTAGAAGTCCTTGTGTCGTCAGTAACTTGTACCTTCTGGAGTGAAATTTTGCTACTTAGCCGTTTTTGGCTTTTTTACCCTTTTAAAGATATTAGTAACGTACATCCATCGAGGCGGAATCTTGCCACTTAACCATTTTTGGCTTTTCTATCTTTTTAGGGATATTATTTTCGTCAGTTTCGTACATCCGTCGAGGCGAAATCTTGTTACTTAGCCATTTTTGGCTTTGGGTGGATTTCTTCGTTAGTAACGTACATCCGTCAAGGCGGAATCTTGTTACTTAGCCATTTTTGGTTTTATGTGGATTTCGTCGTCAGTAACTTACATCCGTCGAAGCGGAATCTTGTTACTTAGTTGTTTTGAATTTCCTCTTAGCCAACTTGTTTTCACACAAATATTAGCTGAATAATTCATTTATTGATTGTTAATGACGAATACATCTTTCTGTTACATCTACTGATGGTATTTCTTTAAATGCTCGATGTTCCACGGTCTTGGAAGCTTTTGCCCGTCTAGAGACTCCAGATGATGGCTGCCTTGTCTGGAGTAGTGAATGACTTTGTATGGTCCTTCCCATGTGGGGCCGAGCTTTCCTTGAGTTGGGTCCTTGGTTGCTTGGGTCACTTTGCGCAGGACGAGGTCTCCTATGTTGAGTCGCCTGAGCTTCACCCTTTTGTTGTAGTAGTCTTTCATTTTCTTCTGGTATTCTGTCATTTTGTTGAAGGCTTTGTCTCGAACTTCGTCAAGGCAATCTAGATCTACTCGCAGTAGGTCGTCATTGTTTTCTTGATTGAAAGCTTCTCGTCTGGTGCTGGTTATTCCCACTTCGACAAGGATCACTGCTTCTGTACCGTAGGTAAGTCTGAAGGGGGTCTCTCCCGTTGGGGTTATAGCCGTGGTTCTGTAAGCCCACAAGACGTTGGGCAGTTCTTCCGGCCAGGCACCCTTCGCATCGTCCAGTTTGGTTTTTATGATCTTGAGCAACGTGCGGTTCGTCACTTCTGTCTGTCCGTTCGCTTGTGGGTGGCCTGGTGATGAGAACTAGTTCTTGATGCCCAAGCCCGAGCAGAAGTCCTTGAAACCCTGGCTATCGAACTGTTGTCCGTTGTCCAATATGATCATCCGTGGGATCCCGAACCTGCAAACTATATTCTTCCACAAGAACCCCTGGATTATGGCCTCGGTGATGGTCGCCAGTGCCTCTGCTTCAACCCATTTAGTAAAATAATCAATAGCAACTAGTAAGAATTTTACCTGACCTTTGCCTTAAGGTAGTGGGCCGACGATGTCGATTCCCCATTGCGTAAACGGCCATGGAGATGTTATCGTTGTCAGCTTTTCCGATGGGAACCGTTGAATGTTCTCGAACCTCTGACATTTGTCACATTTCTTAACGAACCTTGTGGCGTCATCTTGCATGGTTAGCCAGAAGTAACCTGCTCGCATAATTTTTCTTAGCAAGGATCTTGGGCTCGCATGATCTCCGCAAATCCCTTCATGGACCTCTCTCAGGACGTATTCGGCCTCTTCTTCGTCAACACACCTTAAGTAAGGCATGGAGAAACCTCTCTTGTATAAGGTATCATTGAGAATTGTGAATCTGGCGGATCTCTTCTTGATCTTCCTGGCTTCATCTGCATCCTGAGGTAGATGACCATCCTGGAGGAAAGACATGATGGGCGTCATCCAGCTACTTATGCCCTGGACTGCGAATGTTGAAATCTCTTCTATGCTGGGGTTTCTCTATATCTCCATCATCAGGTCTGTTTCTGATTATGTTTCCTCCGACGTGGCTATCTTTGAAACTTCGTCTGCAGCTATATTCTGGCTTCTCGGAATTTGGATGAACTCCACTTTTTCGAACTCTTGAGTCAAGCGTTTCGTCAACTTGAGGTATTTCTGCATTCTTTCTTCTTTTGCTTCGTACTCTCCTCTGATCTGCCCAATTACTAGCTTTGAGTCGTTCTGGACTAGCAGGTTCCTGGCCCCAAGCTCTTTTCCAAGCCTTAAACCTGTCAGAATTCTTTCGTACTCAGCTTTGTTATTGGTGGCTGGGAATTTTAGCTGAACTCCATATCTCAATTTTCCTCCATCATGAGTGGTTATGACGACCCCTACTCCCCCTCTTTCTTGGGCTGACGAGCCATCAGTCTGTATCACCCATATCTCGTCCATGTTGGCAAGGCTCGGCTCGTCTGGATAGGTAAACTCGGCAATGAAGTCTGCTAGAGCTTGTGCTTTAATGGCTGTCCTAGGATGGTACTCCACGTCGAATTGGCTGAGTTCAATCGCCCACTGGACCATCCTCCCGGCTGCTTCGGGCTTGTTCATAGATTTCTTGATGGGTTGGTCCGTCATCACTAAGATTGGATTTGCCTGGAAGTATTGCCTGAGTTTGCGCGAGGCTACTATTAATGCAAACGTGATTTTCTCGATCTTTGGGTACCTGAAGTCAACTCCTTGGAAAACTTGGCTAACGTAGTAGACTGGGAGCTGCTTCCTATTTTCTTCTCGGATTAAGGCCGCACTGACGGCTGTAGATGAAACTGCCAGGTATAAGTACAAGTTTTCACCTTCTTTGGACGGGCTTAGGAGTGGTGGATTGCTAAGGTAACGCTTGAGCTCTTGGAAGGCCGCTTCACATTCGTCAGTCCATTCAAAGGCTTGCTTCAGGGTCTTAAAGAATGATAAGCATTTGTCCGTTACTCTAGACACGAATCTGTTAAGAGTTGCAATTCGGCCTGTGAGCTTCTGGACTTCCTTGACGGTCTTGGGTGATGCCATATTGATTATGGCTTGCACCTTCTCAGGATTTGCTTCTATTCCTCTCTGAGACACCATGAATCCTAGGAATTTTCCTGAGGCAACACCAAAAACACACTTACCAGGATTCAGCTTCATTTGGTATTGCTTGAGGGTATCGGATGTCTCCTTAAGGTCGTCCAGATATGCAAGCTCTTCCTTGCTCTTGACGAGCATATCGTCGACGTACACTTCCATATTCCTGCCTATCTGCTTGACAAACATTTTATTCACCAACCTCTGATAAGTTGCTCCTGCGTTCTTCAGTCTAAAGGGCATCACCTTATAACAGTAGAGCCCTTAGCTGGTGATGAAGGCGGTTTTCTCCTGATCCTCGTCAGCCATCTTTATCTGGTTGTATCCTGAGAATGCATCCATGAATGTCAACAGCTTGTGCCCGGCCGTGGAGTCTACTAGCTGGTCTATTCTTGGAAGGGGAAAGCTGTCCTTCGGGCAGGCCTTGTTCAGGTCCGTGAAGTCCACGCACATTCTCCATTTCCCATTTGCTTTCTTTACTAGGACGACGTTTGCAAGCCAGTTTGGATAGTACACCTCCCTAATGAAGCCTGCAGTCAAGAGTTTATTCACCTCGTCAGCAATTGCTTGGTCTCTTTCGGGCGCAAAGGTTCTTCGTCTCTGCTTGATGGGCTTCCTCTCTGGGTCCACATTCAACCTGTGTTGGATGACTTCTGGAGATATGCCTGGCATGTCGTCATGGCTCCAGGCGAAGACGTCCAAGTTCTCCCTAAGAAACTGAGTGAGCTTCGTTCTCATCTCAGGACTTAGGGTCGTCCCTATTCTGGTTGTTTTCGTCGCTTCCCCTTCAATCAGCTCCACTACTTCCAATGCTTCTACCTTTTCTTCCTCTTTTTCTTCTACTATCTATGTGTGGTTCTCCTTAGCTACTAGAATAGCTTGATAGCATTCTCGAGCTAGAACTTGGTCCCCTCTAACTTCACCAACACCATCTTCCGTTGGAAATTTTACCTTCAGGCAGTAGGTGGACGTGGACGCCTTCCACTTGTTGAGTGCTGGCCTTCCGATGATGACATTATAGGACGAGGGACAGTCTACTACCAAAAAGTCTATCTGACGAGTCAGCTGCTTCGGGTACGTTCCCACCGTTACTGTCAGCGTCACTATGCCTCTGGGGTATACCCTGTCACCGCTGAAACTGACGAGGGGGGAATCGAAAGGACAAAGTCTTCTGGGATCCAGCTTCAATTGTTGGAATGCAGGAAAGTAAATGATATTGGCAGAGCTACCGTTGTCCACGAGGATCCTCTTTGTGTTAAACCCTTCTATAGGGGTCATTGTGAGGCTGTTTCACTCCTCTTGCGTCACTTTCGTTGAAGGTCATATCCTGGTTAGTTCGTCTGTTCTTTGGCAGGGGTGTCATATGGACGCTATTCACTTGTCGTTGATGTGTTTTCTTGAGTGACTTGAATGAGCCCCTGGTGGTAGGCCCCCCTGCGATCGTCTGTATCTCCCCGATCACGTTTTGAGAAGGTTGGGATTGACGGCCATCGCTCCTGGACAAGGACTCATGTTGGCCTTTGTTTTGATCTCGAAATTTATTGTGCTCTCCTTTCTTCACGAATTTCTGCAGCTTCCCCCTTCGTATCAATTCTTCTATTTGCTCTTTGAGATCCCTACAATCTTCGGTGTAATGGCCATGATCTTTATGAAATCGGCAGTACTTATTCTTGTCGCGGACGTTGGGAGATGAGTGCAATGGTCGTGGCCACTTAAGGTAGTGCTCGTCTTTAATCTGCGTTTAAATTTTGTCAACAGGCATAATAAGAGGAGTGAATTTTACTGTTCGTGGATTTTTATCATCTTTCCTTCTGACTCCGTCATTGGTACGCCGATCCGGTCAGTCCCGCTTTTGTCCTCTACGATCGTCTTCTCTTCTTCCTTTGTCCCCTGGTCTGTCTCCATCCCTGATAGCAGCCAACGCGTCCTCAGCGTTCATGTACTTCTGCGCCTTAAGGAGCATTTCAGCCATCGTCTTTGGGGGGTTCTTCGCGAGTGAGGTAACGAGCTCCCTGGACCTCAACCCTGCCTTGAACGTTGTCAGCTGCACTTTATCGTCGGCTTCGTCTACCTCCAGTGTCTCCCTTGTGAAACGTTTTACATACGACCTCAAAGTTTCCTTTTCTCCTTGTCTGATGGTGAGCAAGTGGTCCACAGTCCTCTTTGGTCGCTGTCCTCTAATGAAGTGACGTAGGAAGGCGTTGCTCAACTGCTCGAATGTGTCGATGGACGATGTTGGCAACTTAGTGAACCATTCTTGGGCAGCTCCTTTGAGTGTAGTTGGGAAGGACCGACACAATATTTCATCTGGGGGCTGCTGAAGTCCCAGGGTTGTTTTGAAGGTGTTCAGGTGATCTTGAGGGTCCTTCAGCCCATTGAAGGGCTCGAGCTGAGGTAACCGAAATTTTGACGGCACTGGACAATCTAAGACTGTTGTTGTGAACGGTGAATCCGTCGCTCGGACCATTCGATCCACACTTCGCTCTGTTTTCTCCTTGATTGCGTTCCTAAGCTCGTCTATTTCCCTCCTCATCTCCCTCAACAGGTCTGAGTTCTGCTCAGTTGGAGTGGTGGGCCGTCGAGGGTCACTCCTTCTATGACTGTCCCCTTCGTCTTCCTGATATCCCTTAGACCGATTCTCCTCTTGTTGAAGCCGTAGCTTCATTTCCTGGTTTTGCCTAGTCAATTCTTCAACTGTGGCAGCAAGAGCCTGAACCTGCTGAGCTAGGGCTGCAGAATCTTGATTGGACTCCATCTAAAAAGAATAATTGATTGGAAACAACTATTTCGAGTTTGAACACGAAAATGTAGTTCCCACAGACGGCGCCAAACTGATGAAACGTAAGCTCGTCAGTGATGTTTGTCAGATGGAGATGACTCTTCAGCCTGTAAAGATGGTCACCGGTGTGGTGCCTGCCACAACGCCTCCGATGCCAAAGTCAGTATATGAAAATCTCTTTAAAGTAAAACAATATAAAAAGGACAGAATGAAAGAGAATCTCTTGTTGTTCGTATGTGTCTGTGTCTATGTACCTTATTCTTGGCAATGTGTGGGGCTTATATATGTTCTTATGGCCTATAGCCGTTGGAGTAGTTATAGAGGTCTTAATGCTCTTTTTGGTAATGTCTGGGGCTGTATAATATGTCATCAATGTTCTCCAACGGACTGTACAGTTGTCCCTGTAACCGTTTTGGATTTGATTGCCTGCATTGAATGGCCTGGATTTCTTCGTCAGTAAGGCATATAACCGACTTACCTGGACTGAGGTTGGATTCGTCCGTCTTGATGGGATCGTCCATGAGAGATGAGCTCGTAGTCTCGTCACATACGCAGAATTGCCTTGATTTCTAACGACACTAAAAGATGCAGATTCAAGTACAATGTTTAAGCTAAATGTGGACAGCCGTGGTGCCAAGAACTTATATGTTTAGCTGTGTATTTTGGGGTTTTGGTCCGTGTATTGAAGGGTTCAAGCATTGCAGGCCTGTGATAAGCATTGATGCAACCCACCTCTATGGCAAATATAAAGGGACGCTATTGATAGCAATGGCAACGGATGGTAACAACGAGGTTTATTCACTTGCCTTTGCCATTGTCAAGAACGAGAGCATGGAGACCTAGGGATGGTTCTTGGCATGCCTAACATTATATGTTACAGACTAAGACCATCTTTGCATCATCTTTGACAAACGTTTTGGAATAAAAGCTTGCTTTGATGACACTAGTTGTACTTATTTGCAGCCTCCCAAGGCCCATCACCGGTACTGTCTCCATCTTTTAGCCAGTAATGTTAACACTAAATGGAAAACTCCAGAGTTAAAGAACTTGGTATGGAGGGTAGCAAGTGTAAATCAAGTCAGAAAGTTCGAAGCCAAACTAGAATTAATTTGCAATGTCAAGGAGTCGACATATGAATATCTTAAATCTAAGGACAAAGAAAAGTGGACACTTGCACACGACAATGGACGCCAATACGGGGCAATGACAACCAACCTATCGGAGTGCTTCAATGGTGTACTCATGGGTGTACGCCGCTTACCCATAACTGCAATGGTAAAATTCACATATTTCAAAGTGAACTCTTATTTTGATGATTGTCGCAATCTGACTCTAGATCAGTTGGAAGTGGGTCAAGAATGGTGTAAATATGTCATGGATAGGTTTGTGAGAAATGAAGCTAAGGCCAAGGAACATATGGTGACAAGGATGTGCGCGCAAGCACGTTTATATCAAGTTGACACACCGTATAATCCTATGAGTATTGGGGGGGGGGGGGGGCAACAAGCACAAAATTTTGATCTTTGGGATGGTGAATTTTATTTATTTATTTATTTATTTTAACACTTAAGGGTAGGTGTCATGTCACTTCTTAGTTTGGAGGAAGGTAATGACTTTGGTGTTGTGTACATTGTAAATTCATATCAAATTAAGGCGTTGACTAAATTTTTTATGTAGGCTTTGACGTCTTAAATTATCCTATAAATTAGAGCATTAGCATTGGCAAATGCTAAAGCCAAATCTAAGAGATATTTAGCATTTTTGGTCTTAAAACCAGCTGCATCAGAAGATTGCAAACAGCACTATTGCAAATTTTTTTGCAATAGTGCTACAGTGCAATTCTAAACATAGAATTGCACTGTTCAAAGTATTGCAAAAAAAAATTAATATTTTACTCTTTTTATACTCGAAGTTTCTCTCTCATCACTCTCATTTCTTCTGATCTCTTCTCTCTCTTCCTTCTCTGTTCTCCATCTGCTCTCTCATCTCTGAAGCTTCATAGCCGAAATTTCTCACCCATCTCACACGGCCTCTCTCTCATCTCTCATCGCACGGCCTCTCTCTCATTGCACCGGTGCTGGGTTTTGGATTTTTGAGGTTGGATTAGCGTGGATCGGCGAGCTGGGTTTGGATCGGTGGGCTAGGATCGGTTGATGGCGAGGTCCGATGGTGGCTTTGGGGATTTTTTTTGAATGGGTTTGCTCCGGTGGCTCCGGTGATGATTTTTTTTGAATGGATTTGAATGGGTTTGCTCCGGTGATGATTTTTTTTGAATGTATTTGAATGGGTTTGCTCCGGTGATGATTTTTTTTTAATGGGTTTGCTCCGGTGGCTTTGGGGATATTTCTTTTGAATGGGTTTGCTCTGGTGGCTCCGGTGATGATTTTTTTTTGAATGGATTTGAATGGGTTTGCTTTGGTGGCTTTGGGGATGATTTTTTTTGAATGGGTTTTTGTTCCGATGGGTTTTTCTGGGTTGACATCGGCGTTTTCTGGGTATTTTTGATGGCTGGGTTTTTCTGGGTTGATCATTGGCTCCAACTGGTTTGATGCATTGTGCGTGTGTGTGTGTGGCTCTGTTTAAGGTTTGATGATTTGTGTTTGTGTGTGTGTGTGTGTGTGGTGATTGGTTTGGATAGGTTGATCGGTGTATATGGGTCTCTGGGTGTGTGGCTTTGTATGTTGAACCGGGGCTAAAGGTTGAGGGAGAAAGAGAGGAAAAAAAAAAAAGATGGTTGAAAAGCCTAGGAAAACAAAAGTTACGGTTAGAAAAATAATAATAAAGAAAGATTAAAAAATAATATTTTAATAAAAATAGAGTTTTGGGATGTAGAAGTATTGTAAAATTGAATGGTATAATAAAATAGTGGGTTTTTAGAATTGTAAAATAGAATAGCATTAGCATTTTCCAATGCTAATGCTCTTAGGACGAAGATTGCAATTAATTTTATAATTCAATTTTAATATTATTTTTTAAATTATAACACTTGTAAAACTTATAAAGGAAATCAAATAATCTCACTCACTCACAAAAACTCTTGTCTAAGCTTAAGAATTATTACAAGACTTTTGCTCAGTACTCAAGAATTAAGGAACAATAAAGACTCTTGTACCTCAATTGGATGGTAATTCTTGGTGTTTCTACTTCTTCGTTTATTTTGCAGTCTTAAATGTAAAATATTTTACATGCAAAACATTTCCAAGTGCTTCATATGACAAGTAAAAATTTTCAAGCAAACCACTAAAACCAGTGGCACAGACACCAAGCCCGTTGGTGCAAGAGGTTCGGTGACCGGACCTCCAGAACCATCAGCCAAAATGGTGGTTCTAGCGACTGTGCACCGTAGTGGTGTCTCTAGTGATTGGACGGCTAGCATTAGGGGCTGGAATGACAGCTTCGATAATCGAAACTTTGGCATCTATTGCAGGAACAGTGACTCCGGTGACCGAACCACCGACATTGCTCATTTGAATGTTGGCTCCTGCATCGGACCCTTGGCACAGGTCGTTAGAGCGGCAACTTTGGCATCGGTCGTTGAAGCGACAACTTTGGCCATTGGACCCCTAGCACCGACTGTTAAAGCGGCAACCCCTGGCCATTGGAATATTGGCATTGCTCATTACAGTGACGACTTTGGCCAATACTGCACTGCCAACACTCAAAATGGAGGCTTCGGTCACTGACTGCCCACGCACTAGACCAGTGACTTAGTCACCAAATAAGGTGAGGTGAAGCTATTTTTGTAAAATATTTTATCAAAATTTAAAGGTTAAATGTTTTACAACTTTTTTATAAATGATTTTACGGTCAACAGAAAATATTTTACAAGTTTGATCACATTACATGTAAATAAATATTTGAAAATTGAAAAATATTTTTCAAAAAATATTTTATTTCAAAACATACGAAGTGTAAAATATACAAAGTTCAAATTTCTTTCCTAATATAATTATTGAATTAAAGAAAAAAAAAGAATTATTGCCAAAAATTAGAATTCAAGTATATAAATACAAAAGTAACTCCAAAAAAAAAAAAAAAAAAAAAGTATATAAATACAATAAACCTATCAACCAATCCCAGGCATGGTTGAACGAAAGGTTCAACCGTGATTGACTTTGTCTTGTATAAATGCGAAGCGCTAGGAGTTAAAACTGGAATGAAAGAAGAAAAAAAAATCAAAGGTCGAATAAGACACCGAAGCGGGTAGAGCTTGCCAAATGCATGAGAGATTCTGAGAACGAAACTGGCAGCCAGGCGCCAGCACTCCAGCTTTGACTTCAGCCTCCCAAACCACTTTCACACTTTCCATCACCTAACCCCCCCACAAAAATCATTACTCTCTCTAACACAAAACATTAAAAAAAGAAGAAAACGACTCTTACAACGTAGTCAAAAAGGGCCGTGTTAACCGTGGCTTCAACTCACGATTTCAGTTCATACGCAAAATATGGTGCGTAACAAACAGAATTTAACATTTGATTAACATCCGTTGAAGACATCGCTGTTTTGAGTATTGACTAGTCATCCTCCAACTCCAACCCCAACTGCAATTCTTTATTCATTCAATTAATAAACCAAACAACAAAGACTTATTCATTTCACTTGATCTTACTTCTTACCTGTAATACCTATATAAAAAGATTATAAAAAAAAAAAAAACTACAAGTCCGTGATTTTGAGGGGCGGTTTTTGATTTGAATAATCAAAGAAGAAAAATGAGCAGTAGCAAGAATAAGAAGATGGAAGCGCAGAAGGCGGCGGTGAAGGTGGCGATTGAGTCGGTTGGGTTGGGCTACGATTTGGCGGAGGATTTGAAACTCAAGTACTGTAAGAGGAGCTCGAGGTTGATCGTTATCGACGATGATCAGGTTCGTGACTTGGTGGTCCCGGCTGGAATTGCAGTTCGAAATGTTCCTAAGTCTATCAAGTGTGATAAAGGCGAGCGTCTTAGGTTTGCTTCTGATGTTCTCTCTTTTCAACAGGTAACCTCTTCCTCGTACTATTACACAACTTGTTTCTTTGTTTTGTTTTGTTTTTTGTGTTTCCTTAAATTTAGTGTGTTTGTTACCTAGGAATTTAATTGTCGAGAATTACTATTTCTATGAACGTCTCAACTCTCATGAAATTCAAGAATTAAAGTAGGGTTGGTTTTATGCAAGTTTTTCTTTCGGTCATGGGAGGTTCTACTTTTGTATCAATTTTGGTTAATTTTGTGGGTTCTATTAATGGGATTACCTTGTTGATTTTTTTTGTTTTTGTTTTTGTTTTTGTCTTAATGAAAGTTAGTTGGAAATTCTATATATAATTTTTAAGTTGATTTTGTATACCAAATAAAGGTGAACGTTTGGAGTGGTGGCTTTTCCTGGTAAGTATATTTGGAGTTATGGCATTCCAAGGAAGAGGAATTTTAGTGATGGCTTTTGAAGTTTTGAGCAATTTGATGGGTTTGGACTTTGGAATAAAAAATGCTGTGGAAAAAGTAATAGTGTGTTTTGAGAAGCTTTTTTTTATGGGGCTGAAGGTCCATGCCAGCCTTGAAATTGACTTGGCTGCAACTGAACAGCATGAGGAGTGCCTAGACAAAAACTAAAAACAAATATAACCATTTGATAAGATTGGAATGATATTGATTAATTTTCTTTTTCATTTTTTAACCATGCTGACATATTATTTCTTTTAACTGAATTAAAAAAAAAGAAGAAGTATTGTCAATTCTGTGATAAAATCTCATTGAAGTAATTCCTGCAAACATACTTTGTTTCTCAGTATCAACAATTGTATATAAACCTACATATGATTTATCGTCATATGTTTTATGCTTCTAGATGTCTGAGCAGTTTAACCAGGAACTATCTCTTTCTGGTAAAATTCCGTCGGGTCACTTCAATGCTGCATTTGAATTCACTGGAGGCTGGCAGAAAGATGCTGCCAACACTAAAACCCTTGCATTTGATGGTGTATCCGTCACACTCTACAACATTGCACTAGAAAAATCACAGGTGGTATTGCATGATCATGTTAAACAAGCTGTCCCATCATCATGGGATCCTGCTGCATTGGCAAGGTAAGTTCTATGGCTTCAGCCATATATTGAATTCTCTCTATTTTCTTTTCACCCCCACCTATATTGTTTTAATTTCATGGCCTCCATGAGTCACTCTTTATTTCCACTTCTATCCTCTGACATATTTCCGTTAAAACCATAAAAATAATTAAACAAAAACTTGTATGATAAAATTGTTGCAAGTGGGTTTACTTAATGTTTCGGATTAATTCAACTCGCTAACCTTTTTATTGATCTATCAGCATTATTTGATGCATCATTTCTCCCATATAGAAGAAAATTGATGAGAAAGTCATATCTAAGCAGGCTGTAGATGCACGTGTTGTGTCCTCCATTTTAAGGGAGTATCAATACCAACAACCAACCTTTTTTTTTATATAATAAGTAACAAAAGTCCATTAATTAAAAGAAAAAGATAATGGGGGCACAACCCTAGTACACAGGAAGTATACAAAGGAAAAGTCCAAATGAAAATAAAAACAACAATAAAATTGAAATTAAATAAAAAAAAAAAAAAAAAAAAAAACAACAGCAACAACACAGAGTCCAGGAACTCTAGAAAATCCTTAGTGGAAAAAGCATGAGAATTCAAAGTCCAGTCATACAAAATCTTCAAGAATAAAAGCTTCAACTTTGTCATGTGCATGTCTTTCCCCTCAAAGCAATGAGCATTTCTTTCTCTCCAAGGCACCACATTTAACATAGTGCAACAACATTCCATATCTCCCCATTGCTTCTCTCATCAACATGTCCCTCCCAATAGGATAATAATTCCAATACAGAAGAGGGCGTTACCCAGGACACACCAAATAAACAGAAAGTAAGAGACCACAATTCACAAGCCACTTACTTTGCACATAAAGCACTGATCCATGATGATTAACCCTCGTTTTCTTAGGTTGTCTGTAGTCAAGATATTACCTAGCAATCGCACCATGTGAAAAAAGCCACCCTTGGTGGTACACGAGCTTTCCAAATAATCTGTCAAGGAAAAAGGATCCTACCTCCTCTAATTCCTTATAATAGCTCTTCACTTGGAAGCATTGAGTCTTTGAAGGCATACATTCCAATTTATCTTCCTCCCTGTGATGTAACTTTGTAGCGTATACATTATCCAGTAATTGAACCATGTATTCTAATTCCCAGTTTTGCACCTCTCTAATGAATAACAAATTCCCACAAAAGCACCCATTCCTGTTCTCTAAGTAATCCACCACCTTATCGTCTTTGTACCTGTCAATGAGGAAGAGGCTAGGATCTCTCTCCTAAAGAGTGGTCTGGTCATTCGACAAATAATTCCAAAACTGTATTCCATATACATTACCTACAACATATCTGATAAAGAGTGAGAATCTTCTAATATTTTTCTATAAGCCCACACCATAAGGTCTCCTAATCTCATCAAAGCACTAACCCCCCCCAAGTAGTGCCTTACTTTATATCTCCCAACTTCCTTCATAACGCATTTTCTTCTTCCCATAACGCTGCAATTATTTTCCCAGAGGAGGTTGATTAAAAAGCATTAGGTTCTTAGTCCCCTAACCTCCATTAGAAATTGGGGTGCAACAAACATTCCTGTTGACTTAATGAAATTTAAACTCCTCACCCAAACTACTTCAGAGAAAATTCCTTTTCTTTTTTTCCCCAAGCCTTATGCCACTCCTACAAGCAATGGGATTAAAGATTAGACATAAGTTGAAAGGTTAGATAACATACTTTTGATTAGACAAAGTCTCCCTCCTTTTGATAAGTACAATTTCTTCCAACCAACCAATCTCTTATGCATCGTCTCAATGATAGTGTATGTGCCTTAGCTTGAAGCAAGCTCCCAAAGGTTACCAAATATTTCATTGGAAGGCTGCAATATGTCATCCAAGATTACTTGCCAATTTATCAATATTCCACACCTTTCCAACTGGAACAATTTTGGCTTTGCTCAAATTAGTCCTCAAGCCTGACATTGCCTAAGTAAGTAGGATACATCTCATATGGCAAAGTTGAGCAGGGTTTGCATGATTGCATCACAGAAAATGAGTGTATCATCTGCAAAAAGGAGATCAAAGATCACTACAGTTTCATCCCACACGCTATTAATAGTGAAGTAATTCAAATATTCACCTGACACTGCTCTTGCTTTCATCCTATTTAAAGGCTCCATAACCAATCCACAAAGAAAAGAGATTTTCCACAAAGGCTAAGGCGCAGGTGAAAGGGAGAGGAAATATCAATGATCTAGGGAGATTCACAGTGGTCACGTTCTCTTTTAGAAGCATCCTGTCCTTGAAGTTGTATCGAAAGAGGTGGAAATGATCAATGAAGTTGATTTGGTTCATCACTCAGATTGAAAGGTATCATTTTCTTTTTGGGGGGCTTTTTTTTGGGTTGGGGGGGGGGGGGGGGGGAGGGGGAGGGGGCCATTGGAGAGAAAGAGAGGGGTAAGTCTCAACTTATCGGAGGGGCTGACTGGAGATAAATAAAGGAAGAAGAGGGTGTGACAGATTAATAGAGGTGGCTGTGTGGTGCAAAGAATGAAAATAAGTGCAACACTTGTGATATGTTGCTGGGAAAAGTTCTAAGTGTTTGAGGGCTATGGTAACATTTTGGTAAGCCACATGTTGGAAGACTAAATTTGGTTTTGTTTGGTTTAAGTCTTTAGGGCCTTAAAACAAAGGGGAACCGTAAATGATAGCTTTTCTACTCTACAAAACTGAACTGAACTGAAAATTGCAAAAAGGAAATTTTGATCACAAAGAGTAAGTTGCTGCAATAGAGAACAGAGTTTTATAGACAACACCCGAAAGAGAAGAGAAACGACCCTAATCAAAAAGGGTTTTCCTGAGAAGCATATTGGCAATAAAGAGTACTGAACTTCAAGTAAACTCATAATTTCATGGTTGAAAGCCATACTGCTTATTACATGCTACTTATAACTATCCGCCTATTTATAATCCCCAAGTTATCTTGGATCTAATCAAACCCATAAAAAGAAAAAAAAACCCTTCTTCTCCCCCTCCCCAAACGTACTTATCCAAAAGAGAAAAAGGAACCCTGACCTTATTAAGAAACATAAAATTCATAATAAAGAAAGTCCATAAGTGAGCCCATTCCAGGTATTTACTAAATTCCTAAAATACCATGATTGACTAAAACGTAAAAATCATTATAAATTTCAGATAACCTCTAATGAGGCTTCTTCCTTTTCCTTGTTGCTGGATTTGCTTTATTGGTAGAATACAACTTTTCAACTCAATCTTTACATATATTGTTGCTTCGTAGGTGTCTTTTTTTTTTCATAGAAAGGTAGTACTCATAGATGTCATTAAGAGTGAGGAGATCTGTCTTCTTTTTCTATGTAAAATTTGTTTTAAAATGTTTCTTAGCAGTTCCTAATAATCAAGTTATGTTCATTGTTTGTATGTTTTTAATCAAATTGCACTAAGTTCAGAAAATGTTATAAAATAATGTTGTGTTCTGATAATTCTAGGTTTATTGAGAAGTATGGTACACATGTCATAGTTGGTGTGAAGATTGGGGGAAAGGATTTAATATATGCAAAGCAACAGCATTCATCAAGTCTCCAACCTGCTGATGTACAGAAAAAGTTAAAAGATATGGCAGACAAAATGTTTGTAGATGGGACTGGACAGTACAACGTGTATTCAAATGAGAGGCCAAAGGTTTGAAGGAATTCTGTCTATGCTTTTCCCCATGAATCAATTACTTCAACTAAATTAACTGTAGAAGTTTTAACATTTATTGCAGAGAAATATTTATATTTGGATGGATGTAGTCTAGGGTGGTCATTTGTATTCTTTTTTATACCCTTTTTTTTTAAAGCCTACATATTTTTCTTAGCAATAGGCCAACATGTGTTCTTGTAGAGCCAGAACTGGTGTTCTTTCTGTCCTTCCACTAGTCTGATGGTGCCTTTTATGGTCCATCCCCTAATGAATCAGAAATACAGAAAACAAAAACAGCACTTGGAACAGAGAATATGATTGCATTATAAGGTTGCAATTGAACAGATCGAGCAAGTAAGAGTATAGCTTGCTTCCAACACTCAGCTGCTTGAATGAAGCAAGACTCTTCAATTTCAGAATTTCCTTGTTTAATCTGTTTAGACCTGACTCTGCCAGTAGTATCCCTTTTAGTCCTTATCATCTAGCAGAATGAAGGTGGTCTCCTGTGTATTCACTGGCATCCAATTCTGATTTCTACCTTAGTTTCAGTTCTATTGTTATAAAGTGAGTTTTATATTCTGAGTTATAGTTTTAACAATTCAAAAATCTTTTTGTGTGTGTGTGGGAAGATGCCTCTTAAGATAGTATCTATCCCTCTGTTTGCTGTTTTTGTTTTCCTCATCTAAATCCACTTTTGATGATGAGGCATGCGGCACTTTCCCCACCTGTTTTGAAATAATAAAAAGAAGGTATTTTAGCAGAGGGGAAAGTAATAATTAGAACATGCATCATATCTTCAAGTGCTCAATTTGTAGTGTTATTTTTAAATTTTTATTATATTCATGTCGTTATTAGAAAATAATAATTAGAACATTCATATCTTCAAGTGATGAATTTGTAGTATTAGTTTAAATTTTTTATTATATTCTTGAAACCAACTGCTAGTTTGAGCACATTTTTTGCCCCTGCAATGAAGCCTATAGCTACAATATAATTGAGTGCTATTTAAAGTTTAAATATAGGATAGTGGATTTACTTGATCTATTTCCACTTTTGAATAAAACTAATTATATTATATATATGCTGGTGGATTTAATATTTAGTTAGTTATTATTTGATTTGAGCTAGTGCTTGAAAGAAAGGTTCATTCTTGTCCTTTCGAATGTATTTAAGCTGTGTTGAAGAGCCAATTGTCTCAAAAGCTTTAGCTATTTGGAATGAACCAACAGTTTATATCAAGAAAGAGAATACCACAAACCAACGCACTCCTGATCAGTCAATTATAATAATTTTCCCACCGGCTGATATATTTTTGCCACATCTAGTTGATATCAACTGTGGGCTGCTGCATTTTGCATCATAAATTTTAATCTGATTCCATGTTGAAGTTTTCTTCTGCATGCTGTCCTGGTGTTCCGAATTTCAAGGGATCTTAGGTGCCTCGATACAAGGTCACAAATGTTGCTCTCTTAAAGGATCTCTCTTTCATGAAAAATCTTTTTTGGAATTTCTTATATAATTCAACTATACCTTGATAATTCCTGTAACTTCATAGTATTGCTTAGAGGTGTGAACCCTTTGTACTTTCTGATAAAAAGAGTTGCCACTTGTTAAGCTTCATTTTCAGCTGGTCATATTATCTTATGGTTATAATGTAGCAGCATGAATGAGGATTGATTTCTTTACCAATATTTTGTTAACTATTTGAGATGAAATGCAAGTTTAGGCCACTATCCAGCTATCTTAATTTGTGTTATACTTTTTGTTTCAGTTTACGCAGGGTCTTCCCTTCATAGACACAATTCAATCTGGTTCTTACTACTATACTGAGGTACACTTTCAGCAAATAAAATCTTAACTAACGATTAAGTTTGTAGTGGTTAAAATGGTCCTAAATCGGACATTAAAGGCTATAGCACTAAAGATTGATTGTAATTGAACTCTTCTGGCTCCTTGTAATAGTTTTTTGTTGTTGTTGTTGTTTCCTTGCAATAGTTACTTCAATACTGTGAACCATCTGCATTTTTCTTTTTACTTTTTACTTTTTTTTTTTCATCAAGAATCTTTGGCTAACACATGGGACATTAATTTGTTTGTGTAATTCCTTGTTGTGATGTTGGGTTTGTAAGAAAGAGTAACAGAAGAGAAGGGAGAGAAAACGGAGATATGAGACATTAGAAAGAGGTGCTTTGGTTTCAGCCAATGTTCTGATATCTGACAGTCTTTGAAATAAAAAATTTGAAATAATATTAAATGCATTTATTTAGATAATCATATTTACCTTAAGATTTCATATCGTGGTCGAACGGGAGTCGAATCATGTTGCCAAGACAACATAATAAATATTAGATAGACCTATTTGTTTAATTTAAAATAAAATTATATGAGAAATTTAATCAAATTATTTTCAAATCGACTTGGGTCCAAGCCATCTCATCAACAAAACTTATTACAGAATTATTTATTTTTTTTAAAGTAATCAATATTTTTTGAAAAAATGGCCAGTTTATTAGAACCTTAATTGTGACGAGCAATTTATGGTTGAACTGTCTACTTGACTGGTTCTGGCTAGTCTTACTGGATTGCTGGCTTCAAGGGCAGCCTGAACCAATCTCCACACAGGTTTATTCTGGTTCAACCATCCGGTCTAGTCCAGTTTTCAGAAAACTGGTTTCAGCCCACTAACATTAGTATTTATAGTTTATATGGAACCAAATAGTAAAAGTAATTCTCTACAGTACATGTTACTCTCGCTCTCACAACAGTTTATAAGTGAACTTACTATGGTCTTTGATTCTAAGGCTTGAATAATATATTATACTGTACCAGCAAAGATCTACATTTG
This sequence comes from Quercus glauca, assembly GCA_023736055.1. NCBI lineage: Eukaryota > Viridiplantae > Streptophyta > Magnoliopsida > Fagales > Fagaceae > Quercus > Quercus glauca. Next base: position 42,269,542 of record CM043324.1, on the reverse strand, counting down.
ACACTTTGGGCACATTTTGAATATTTACTGAAACCAGTCATTTATATGGTGAATGTTCGTTGTAGCACTTTGCTGTCCTCTGTCAAGTTTTTGACTTCTAAAATATCGTCACAGTTTTCAGTAGCTTACAGCTTAAATATTTCAGATGCAGGATATTAAATTTGCTTGCAAGAGGAAAGGGGGAAGCTTGAATAAAACTCTATCCCACAATGACTGGTGTCAGACAGTTCAGTTTGAACCTGATGTGATCTCAATGTCATTTGTCCCAATAACGTCATTGTTGAATGGAATAAATGGTAGTGGCTTTTTGAGCCATGCCATTAATCTTTACCTTCGTTGTAAGTATTAAGCATAGTCTCCTTTTGCATTTATTTCAGTTTATTGAAAACCTGGACCTCTCAGAAATTGCTGCAACCAATAGAAAAGCATAACGACATTTAGATTGATGACATTTATTTCATGTAATTTTTTAATGAGGGATTTGTTAGCTTTTAGTTGGTCTATGAGACAACCCTTGCCATCAATGGAACACTCCTGGTCTCAGATTAATTTTTTCTATATATATATATATATATATATAAATTTGCCTTGGCCTTTAAGATCAACTTAGAGAAGATAAGAGCCAATCCTTTCCTGGGGGGGGTGGGGGGTCAAATAAGGAATTTGTGTAAGTTCTAAAACTTTTCTGTTTTGTTGGCTTGTTGCTATGAGAATGGTAATTTCATGGTGAGTAAATAATAACTGCAGTATTCTATGTGTGTGTATTTCATTATATATTGCAGTTATTTCCATGAAAATGGTTATGTTCTTAACAGTGAGTTCATAGATTTTTCAAGTCTTTGGTCCTTTGCCTTGTTCTCTTTTTCCATGTTTTATTTTTGGGTAAGTTACAATAACCTGCCTCAAGGTTTGGAGAAATGTCAAGATCTTCCTATTTTTTTAATAAACGACACTCTACTCCCTGAGGTTTTGATTTATATAAAAAAAATAACCTCTTATGACCACTTATGTCCATTACAATTTAAGTCAAAATACATATTTTTCAAATAAAGTTCTCATCTTGAATAATCTTGAAATAATGCTTACTAACCATATTGTTTATATGATAAGAATATATATATATATATATATATATATTAAAAGTAAAGTAAAAATAATAACCACGAGATAAGTTTCAGTTTTAGAAATAGGAGGGGGTTTTTACATTTTCCCAAACCTTGAGGGAGGTTAGTGTAATTTACCCTTAATTTTTCAAGTGACATCCTCTTGAGTTTTTATTTTTATCATGTTTGTTCACAAGTTTTGCTTAGTTGTTAAATATAACTCACTTTACATCAGCCCATCTTATAAATATACTTTACAGTTTCATCTGTATTCAACTCAGTGGATATGTTGAGAAATTCTTTGCTGCAAGGACAATGCCCTGTTATATATATATATATATATTTCCTGGCTGACCCAATCTTGTAGTTTGCCAAACACCCTTTTTAAGTTTATGCAAGGAAGTGTGCTTATAGCTATCCCTGTAGTCATGTAGAGTTTTTTGTTCACTTTATTAATGAATAAACACCCAATTTTTGAAGCCCCTTAAGGTAATTTTCATGGTCCATTGGCTTCTGGGTGATTCTTCTTATTTGACTGTTAGGTGTTAGCCCATGTTCCTAAGAGTACAGATATCAGATATGCACTTATTTGAATGGCTATGCTACTTTAAAATTAATGTGGCTTATATTTTTTTTCCCAAAATTGTGTTATGTAGGAAAATGTAAACAATTGTTCTTTTTGACATGTTTTTATGAATGCAGATAAACCACCAATTCAGGAACTTCATCAGTTTTTGGAGTTTCAACTTCCAAGGCAATGGGCACCAGTACTTGGTGACATTCCTCTTGGTCCAGATAGGAAGCAGAGTACTGCATCATTACAGTTCAGCTTCATGGGTCCTAAGCTCTATGTTAACACAACTCCAGTAATGCTCTCAGTCTTTTATTGGACAAAATACATTTTATTTTCCTGTGGTTTAGGCCGAATTTGATCCACCGATTTGTGGTTAAATCCATTAAGACTTGGAATTATAACCATTAAAAAATGAATGTAAAAGTCACTTGCAGCCTGAGCGAAAACCCTAAAACACCACATTAACCTCATTTTGGTCATTGGTTTCATTGATTTGGGGACCTCTAGGGGAATCTAGGGAGTGGTTCTAGCAGCAATGATGATGGGCTCATGGGACTTGGACCAGGTGAGGTTATAAAAACCGTCCATGGTGTTCAAGGAGAGTTTGGTGCCTAAGTTTTGGGTAGTGTTGATTGGTTATGACAAGGTGGGATTTATAAAAGGGGCTGAATTTCACAGAGAATGTGGTTTTGAAGACGAGCATTGAGGGATTGAGGGTCTTTTTTTCCCCTTATTTCACTATACTAGTTTGAGCTCCATAGACATTGTTGGTCCACTTCCTGACAGTTTTAGCTTTTGGGTTGGATGTTCTAACTGCTAGTTGAGTGTCACTTTGCTTGGTTATTGCAGAAAAGTGGCCTTTATTTTCTCCTGGATAAAATTTGGCCAGTGTGGCACTTTATTATGAGATGCTATTAGAGCGTTCAAAAGAAGGCCCATATATCTAGTAATCCTCTAAGTGTATCAGTTACTTGTGATATCAGGAAAGCCTCTCCCTTGCCTTCTCATTCTCACTCCTTTGTTCTTGCTGCTTAAACCTTGGTATTGACATATATTAAAGTTCCAGAAAATCTCTCCTACATTTTTTTTTAGGAAATTTTTTTTTTTTTTTTTTAGATATTGTAAAGGGCTGTTGTGGACAGGTCAAGCAATGAATTCTGTTGAACTGAAGAACAATGATACTGCATTCTGTTTCAATAAACTTAAGTTTCTTATTAGGTTCTGAAATGTAGCCTGTTTGATGAATTATTGTTATTGTATTGATTATCTTTTACTCTTATTGATGAATTATTTGACAGGTTGATGCGGGTAAGAAGCCAGTGACTGGACTTCGACTCTATTTGGAAGGGAAACGAAGCAACTGCCTAGGGATCCACTTGCAGCATCTTTCCTCACAGCCAAAAACCTTTCAACTCCTGGATGAACCTAATGGCAAGGTCTCTTATCTCTCATCTGATCGCAGGTACTATGAGAAGGTTCAGTGGAAGAGCTTTTCTCATGTCTGCACAGCCCCTGTCGAGTCTGATGATGATCTCTCTGTTGTCACTGGGGCATCCTTTGAAGTAGGAGACTCTGGATTGAAGAAGGTTTTATTCTTGCGGCTTAATTTCTCTAAAGTCATTGGTGCCATTGCTGTGAAAGCTCCTGAATGGGACGGTTCCCCTGGCTTGGCACAAAAATCTGGAATAATCTCAACACTGATCAGCACTCGTTTCTCAAATGCTCAAAAACCGCCTCCTCGGCCTGCTGATGTGAACATAAACTCTGCTGTCTATCCGGGGGGGCCTCCAGTGCCAACCCAGACACCTAAGCTTCTAAGGTTTGTTGACACAACAGAGATGACAAGAGGACCACAGGACTCACCTGGGTACTGGGTTGTGTCTGGTGCAAAGCTTTCAGTTGATAAGGGTAAAATCTCTGTAAGAGTCAAGTATTCTCTCTTGACTGTGATTTCACCTGATGAAGACGTCCCAGGGGAATTCTAAGTATGGTTCAATTTTTTTTTTTTTTTTTGTTTTTTGAAAAATGAGGATTATTAGGGAACAAGAAATACCTTACATTTAGAAAGGAAAGGGCTGTAATTGGCTAGGTTCTCATGCAGGTTAGGGTTTGTGCTGGAAGATTTTATGAGCTGGTTGGTTGTATATAAAATTTCTTTATTCAATTTGTGTAAATTTTGCTTTATTTCTTGTAGATTATCCTTATTGTTGCCAATATTTAAATGTTTGTGCTTTGAGGATTACCTGAGAAATTTACTCAAGTGGTTGTTAATCTCTCTATCTCTGAGGGTCTGTTTGGATACAGCTTATTGTTGTTGAAAGTTGCTGAAAACTGATTGTTGCTGAAAACACTGTAGCAAAATAATTTTTAAATGTATAAATAGTACTGTGGGATTTATTTTTTATTTTTTTTTAATACATGAACAGTGTTGCTACAGTGTGTAAACAGTGCGCTACAGTGCATAAATAGTGATAATTGTCTCCTACATGGTGATTTTACTGTTTATGCGTTGAAAAAAAAAAAAAAAAAAGTTCTGAAATGTGAAATAGGAAATGCAGCCGCAACTTGAAGTGTTATCCAAACACATACTGAGCGTGTGTGAACGGAAAGTAATTCTCAAAGCGTTAGATATAAATATTTTTTTAAAAATTAGATACACCGTGGTTAATTAAATCAAGAAGTTTCAGTTGTTATAATATAATAACTTCTTGATTTTAAATTTTACAATTCTAAATGACCAAATGTGTACAACTGTCACCTCATTTTGAAATAAATTTTCTCAATTTCCAGTAAAATGGAGAGGATCCTATTGCTCAAAACATAACTCGGTAAGGAGAAGATAAGAATCCTTCCACTCAAATTACAAATGTTTGTAAAACAATGTATTATGCATAAAAAAAAAATCTTAGGCGAAATTACATTTTAAACACTATAGTTTGGGGTTGTAGCAAATTAAACTCTAGAGTTTCAGGTGTAACAAATTACACAAAACCATGTAGTTTCAAAAAATTAATAAATTGATTCTTGAAGCCAAATGAGATACATGATGTCAACTTAAGGGTTAAGTGGTACACCGTTGTTTTGATTTTGAGTTTTTTTATAATAATAAAAAAAAAATAGATGAAATAAATTGAGAGAGTTGTGCGATGCAAAGACTGAAAAGGAACTTGAGAGAGTTCTCCCCATACAACATCGTGAGGAAAAAAAGGAGAGAGTACTCCCTGTATACGTAGATGTTGAGAGGAAGGAAAAGCTTGCACTTCTGGAGAGACACACATGAAGCCAAACTTGAAGGAGCTCTAAGTCAGAGAAAACGAATTGAGAACTGAGAAGACAAAAAAAGGTTAGTTCTTTGGTTTTTAGGGTTTGTGTATTTGAGGTATTTGTTGTTTGGTTTGTTAATTTAGGATTATAATTGGTTAATTTCATATTTCACTAGGAAAATTGAAAGGAAAAAAATGTAATATGTCATGTCAAATTAAATATAACCCATATTAAATAGGAGTTCACCAAATCACTCAAACTGCATAACCACACTCAAAATGACCAAAACCACCTCAAAATGGAGTCACTGCACCGCACCGCAAGTGGCAATGAACCAGATCACACCGCACTGCACTGTGCAATGCAGTGTGCATTTTTATGATTAAAAAAAAAATGCAAAAAACATAGGTAGCAAGAATGATAAATAAAGATAACATAGAAATCACAATTCTATCTCATTACCCATATAGCATGGATTAAAGCACCAAACAATTAAGTTATCATAAAGGAGACAATTACAACACAAAAAGAGGAGGGACTCGGGTTACCTCTAATGCTCCAATGCATTGGAATTGACGTGATGCGTACACTTGCATTGGAGCACTGCCTGGTGTGTCGCCTCTTTGTGTTGTACTTGTCCCTTCTATGATAGCTTAATTTCCTAGTGCCCTAACCGCTATAGCTATATGAGTTATCAAACATAGTTGTGCTTGCTGAGCTACTACCTTCATTGGTCATCCTTGCCACCTATGTTGGTGTTAAGCGTGGATTGTATTTAATTTGACATGATATATTACAACTTTTTTCCTTTCAATTTTATTTGATAAACAAAAAACTAACCAATTATAATCTTAAATCAACAAATTAAAAAACAAATCCCCAAATACAACAAACCCTAAAACAAAAAAAAACTTGCCTTTTTCATCTTCTCCAGCTTTGAGGTCCTTCAAGTTTGGCTTTGTCTTATCCTTCTTGTTCATTTCTCTCCAATGGTGCAAGCTAGGGTTATCTTCGCCGGTTGACGACAGATCTCCACCTTAAAAAACCTACACCGGTGGGTCGAGTGGTGGGTCTCCTCCTCTGAGATCAAAATCAACCTAATCCAATCATGAAAAACCTCAAATCCGGCGAGTTCCACCAAGCCTAACGACATTTCCAATGAAACACGATGGAGATCCACCCATTTAATCGACAAATTCAATCAAATTTGGCAGAGATCCACTAGATTTGATGAGATCTTAATTAGATTTGGTGAGGATTTTAGCCATTACTCCACATATTTCTCCTATTACCAATTTAGCTTGAATCCCACCACTTGACTAGATCGGGTCGACGTGCAGCTTGAGCACAAATACAACTTGGATCGACTCACGGGCACTCCTAGTGCAAGCTTCTTCTTCGTAGCGATGCCAACACTGCACAGGGAGAACTCTCTCGAGTTCTCTCTCAATCTTTACATCTCATAATTCTCTTGAGTTCTTTCTTCTTCTTCTTATTTTATTTTCATTTTTAACCCGACTTCAAAACAATGCCATACCACTTAACCCTTAACTTAACATTTGTACCTTTTTTTTGAGAATGAAGACTACTATATTATTAAAAAATCAGCCGGGATCAGCAAAGAGTACATCATAGAAGTGTGGTAGAATATCCTCCACCCACACTTGTACCTCATTTGGCTTTAGGGTTCAATTTGTTACTTTTTTCAAAATCTCAAACTTTAATTTGTTATTTCTGAAATTCTAGGGTTTAAATTTATAACAGCCCCCATATAGGCGGATTTTAATAGGCAGGTTTAAACGAATTTTAATAGGCGTGTTCTTTCTTCTCCTTCTTCTATTGGTGTTAACGGAATAATTAAACCCCAGAAGTTTGATACGTATATTATTTTTGTTTCCTATTATGATTATTTATAGGTGGTTCATGTGAATCAATTTTTTTTTTTTTTCTTCTTTCTTTAGTGTCAAATAATTACCTTCCTTTTTTAGATTCCACTATGTGGACGTTACGTTCTTTGTTTGTTAGAGTACTGCGGGCGGCTCATGTGAATCAAGATTCTTTTTTCTTTAGTGCCAAATAATCACTTTCCTTATTTTTTTTAGATTCCACTGTATATACGTTACTTTCACCGTTACTCAAAGTTATAGGTGATTCATGTGAATAATATTTTGTTCCTTTTCATGGTAAATAACTTTATTGTTTGTCTTTTGGATTTTATATACAAATGAATTTGTTAATTAAATGATAAATATTATCTTCTAATTTTGTTTCTTTCATGATAATCAATCACTTATATCATTTAGGCATATATTTAGTCATTTTGTGACTTCGTTGGCCAAATGTGGTCCAAGCAGTCCTTTCTTTAGGTAGTTTTTAGTATGACGGCAAAGTATTGGTACCAATTACCAAGAAATCGCGTTGACTATTATCACCTGCTGTTATAGTGTGATCAAGTGGGAGATGATGGTGTTGTAAGTGGGATCAAACCATAACAATGGTGTACCCTATTACCCTTAATCTCCTGCAATGTTTCCCAGAAAGTTGGTGAAAACTTCTCATGAATTTAGTTTATCCAGTAAAGAGTTACAACTGGGTTACAACTCTTGTGGAGTTGCATCTTTTTTCAAACCGTAGATTTTCAAAGATCAAACCGTAAAAAAACATACAATTATCTATTACATCATTAAATGCTTGCTTAATTAATAGCATTCTCATTATCTCTCTCCTTATTAAATACTTCTTGATCTTATGTCCTTTTATCTGCCTTTTACTATCATCCATTTTTCTTTTTTCTTATTTAAGTCAATTTTTTTTCTTCCCTAAATAAAACCTCTACCATTTTTCTATCTTTTTTTTACAAAATGTTCAAGTAAAAATATTCACCAAGAGCTGCAAATAGTTCATTCACTAGGAGTTGAGTTCAGGTTACATTTGATATAATTCTAAGTAATATTACATTACCCAATAACTTATTATTGAATTTATATTTTGAAACCGTTGAATTACATATTCTATATATTCTTAATTTGCATCTCAATTAGATATTAAGGGTAATACCACGTGTATCACTCAACTTTTGCCAAGTATCATGTGAAACGATACAAAAACTCTTACTACCAAGTCACATTTTTTTTTTTTTTTTGGAGAACCAAACCAGCAAGTTTTCATTCATGCAAATTCAGAATATCATGATACAGAGCGTTTACCGCTGGCGGTGAGGATTCTTCCAACCAATACAAATCACAAAAAATATCCTTAACAAGTCTAGCAAGAGCATGAGCTACCTTTTTTCCCTCCCTACTAATACATTTGACTAATACATATTGCGAGCCGGTCAGTAGATAATTAATACTGCCCAGTAAGGATTGGTTAGTGAGTGATAAACAAGTCACATTCAGTTGTGATAATTCAATTCATATTGAATCTCAGCTCGTTTATTATCTTAATTTATTTCGTCTTCAACCCAGTAGGTAGAGTGTTGGAAATAAATTATTAAATAAGTACACGGGTAAAACCAAAAAAGTCCCTTTAACCTCTTATCCACACAACTGGGGTGGAGGCTACGTCCTGCTAAAGGATTAACCAACTCTTTTGGACAAACTCAACATATTTTGATTTTTGAGGTAGTCTTCTGAAGAAAGTTAACTTAATTGACATACGCAAGTACTGAAAAAATATCTCCTCTGTCCATGACACAAACGCAAAGACATGAGAGAGAGAGAGGAAAAAAAAAAGGTAAAAGAGAGAGAGTGAGAGATTTCACTTAATCGTGTCTTCGTCAACCCTACCTATCCACCCTACAATTCCGTTGTCCGCCCTCTCGTCGACCAGGGACGGACCTAGGTGGGGGCCCAATGGGGCCTGGGCCTTTCCTGGGTCCAAGATTTTTTTTTTTTTTTTTTCCAAAACCTTAGACCAAATTTCTCCACAATAAGTTTAACTAGCTCCACCCAAATAGCAACTATCCAACCAAAAAACTTTAAAAAAATACAATAAAAATATTCACAATGGTGATTGTATTTTAGAAAAAAAAAAAAAAACTATTTTACCACTAAAGAACCAAAAAATCATGAGTTATTGGAGAAACTAAAGCTAAATTTTTTGGAACTACAATATACTGGTATAAATACCAATTGACTGTAACAAATTGTCAAAAATAAAATACAATATTTTATTAAGATTATATCTCTTCCTTCAATTAAAAAACTCAAATTCTATCGCTTTCTTTATTATTTTTAAGGGGGTAAAGGCCCAAATTTATATATAGGACCTTGGGCCTTGGTTGAAAGTGTGAGTAGTTCAAGGACGAACGAATGGTAATGAATGGTTTAGACTCAATACTTAATGAGCAAGATACAAATAGGAGGTGGTCTGAGGAGGAATAACTCCTCGGATACGATAAATACAGCTCAAATATGTATTCCAATGATTAGAGTGACCTTCCAGGAAGTTCTAATGATAGGGACGTGCATCATGAACATACGAGAAGGAATGGAACCCAAAAATATCTAAGGGATAGCTGTTACCATTGCATTGAATGCACTGTAACTACTTTTTTGACCACATTTATGTGGAGAAAACCTCTGAACAGTGTTGTCTTGGCAACCACAACTCACAGAAGGCCAGAGAGGGTGTTTGATGGGACAGGTACTCAAATAGGGGCTCAAATGATCAACAAGTATAGAACCAAAATGGTCCAAAGAAAGCTATATAATGTAAGAGGCCCTCCATGAGGAAAAGGCCCGAAAAAAATAGAGAAGAGGCACTGTAGCAATCTAAATTGCACTTGTACTCTGTTTAATCAATTTATATGTAAACTTACATCCTCGGACAATGAATTCATTCAGCTCAATGTTCCTTGTTCTTGCTTAATCATCTTCTACATCCATACTAGTCGTTGTTAAATTCATTAGTGTCTAGTTGTTTAACTCACTTTCTACAAATTTATTGTACTGGATTCACTGGGCCAACACCCCATACATCTTGGGTTTAAGCTACAAAACGTGTCCCTATAATTGGCGCCATCTATGGGGAGAACTTCTGTATTAATGAGTACAACGGTCGACTATGGTAGGATCCACCAAGCAAAACCCGCAAGTTCTCTATGACAAGATGATTTTCTTAACCTTGAGCTTGAAAGAGATCATGAGCGTGAACAGGATCGAGAGGGTAGTGGTGTTGAGATTATGTACCTCGACCTATACAAGGGGCTGAAGCCCCGGGGGCGGATTCGAACTTCATCTGTCATCATTTAAATATTGACCCATCCATGGAACGTGCAGATGCTATCAGAGATGAGGTAATGAAGCTCAAGTAGGCAGGGGCTATCAAGGAAGTGCTTATACAGAACCTTAGTCATGCCTAGGCCCTCGAACCATATGCTAAGGGGAAATTGACACTCTATAACATCTTTACAAGTGCTTAAACAGAACCTTAGTCATGCCTGTGTCCTCGGATCAAATACTAAGGAGAAATTAACACTCTATGACATCTTTACAAGTACTTAAACAGAACCTTAGTCATGTCTAGGTCCTCGGACCAAATGCTAAGAGGAAATTAACACTCTATGACATCTTTACAAGTGCTTAAATAGAACTTTAGTCATACTTAGGTCCTTGGACCAGATGCTAAGGGAAAATTAACACTCTATGACATCTTTACAAGTGCTTAAACAGAACCTTAGTCATGCCTGTGTCCTCAGACCAGATGTTAAGGGAAAATTAACACTCTATGACATCTTTACAAGTACTTAAACAGAACCTTAGTCATGCCTAGGTCCTCGGACCAGATGCTAAGGGAAAATTAACACTTTATGACATCTTTACAAGTGCTTAAACAGAATCTTAGTCATGCCTAGGTCTTCGGACCAGTTGCTTTGGGGAAATTAACACTCTATGACATCTTTACAAGTGCTTAAACAGAACCTTAGTCATGCCTAGGTCTTCGGACCAGATGCTTTGGGGAAATCAGCACTCTATGACATCTTTACAAGTACTTAAACAGAACTTTAGTCATGCCTGTGTCCTCGGACTAGATGCTAAGGGGAAATTAACACTGTATGACATCTCTACAAGTGCTAAAATAGAACCTCAGATATGCCTGGATCCTCGGACCACATGCTTTGGTTTTTCACTAAGTGTCAAAACAGAATCTCAGACATCCAGCTCCTCGGATGGTTGGCTTTAAGCAAACAATAGTCCTCAATTATTGTGAGATCAAAACCCCACTTTTTCTCCTTGGATAAGAGGGAAAAATTGGAGTTTTGAGGGGCTCTTGTGGGGTAAGGGTCCAAATTTGTATATAGGGTCTTGGGCCTTGACCGAGAGCGTGAGTAGTCCAAGAATGAACGAATGGTAATGAATGGTTCAGACTCAAGACTTAATGAGCAAGATACAAATGGGAGGTGGTCTGAGGAGGAATAACTCCTTGGATACGATCAGTAAAGCTCAAATATGTATTTCAATGATCAGAGTGACCTTCTAGGAAACTCTAATGATATGGACGTGCATTATGAACATACGAGAAGGAGGGGAACCCAAAAATATCTAAGGGAAAGCTACTACCACTGCATTGAATGCACTGTAACTACTTTTCTAACCGTATTTATGTGGAGAAGACCTCTGAACAGTGTTGCCTTGGCGACCACAACTCATAGAAAGCCAGAGAGGGTGTCTGATGGGATAGGTACTCAAATAAGGGCTCAAATGATCAATAAGTATAGAACCAAAATGGTCCAAAGGAAGCTATATAATGTAAGAGACCCTCCATGAGGAAGAGGCCCGAAAAAAATAGAGAAGAGGCACTGTAGCAATCTAAATTGCACTTGTACTCTGTTTAATCAATTTATATGAAAACTTACCTCCTCAAACAATGAATACATTCAGCTCTATGTTTTTTGTTCTTGCTTAATTATCTTCTACATCGATACTAGTCGTTGTCAAATTCATTAGTGCCTAGTTCTTTAACCCACTCTCTACAAATTTATTGTACTGAGCTCACTGAGCCAACACCCTATACTTCTTGGGTTTGGGCTAATTGATGAGTCCATAAAAATTATTAAGGTTGTCCATCTTAATGGATGATCTTTGCGTCATTAGTAGGCCATCAAAGATAAATAAGTAACTGCCCAAGACATTCAATAACAATCATCAAAGGCCTTAAATCCTCTCATTAAGACAAAGAACGTTATAATTAGGGTAATAATCATCCTCATTTATGTCCAACGGCTACCTAAGTTACCTATAAAAGGGACAATTTGTCCATTTGCTAAGATACGTTAAAAGCTACTACAAAACATTATCTAAATATGAAAAATATGGGTTGATACTAACTTAAGCATCGGAGGCTCCCCCACCGGGCACAACCCGGTGGTCCATTCGATCTATCTCTCATTTATCTTGCAGGTCCTACGAGATTGTCTAATACTTTGGATTTGGCGAGTGACCCAAATTGACGATTTTGGCATCATCAGTAAGTAACAAGATTCTGCCTAGACGGATGTAAGTTACTGACGAATATATACACGCCAAATTGGCCAAGTAATAAAATGCCAAAAGAAAAGGCTAAATAGCAAGATTCCACCTTGACGGATGTACACTACTGACGAAGCAAGTATCTCTAAAAAAGCCAAGAATGGCTAAGTAACAATTCCCACCTTGGCGGATGTGAGTTACTGACGACTGAAAACGAATATAAGGTACTACCGAGATGACAGATACGACAAGCATACATCAAATCAAAGAACGTGCAGTCACGAATACAAGTAAGTACCAAAGAGGCAAAATTAAAGCCTGAAACGAGCAGGCAAATTACTACTGTCTTTACAACTAAAAGCCCATAAATGCTGGGCTAAAAATGCTATTCTCAAAATACATAAAATTGTCTAGAAAATAGATTTTAAAATAAAAAAAAATAAAAAAAATAAAAAAAAGCCCAAAACATGACGAGCATCCCAAAAAGAAAGAAATTTTTTCCAAGTGTCAGGTTCGTCCAGCAGCATCGTCGGTAAGGGCATCCTCAGTATGAGCGGCGTCAGCAGGAGCGTCAACTGGAGCATCAGGCTCAGTGGCAGACAATTGAACAGCCTCGTCCGCCGCCATCTCTTGATCCACCTCCTCCAGATCCAGCGCTTCCATGTTCAGTCCAGAAGGGTGCTTGACAAGGTATCTCCTCAAAAACTCAAAACCCTTAAAATACCAACTGAAGAGCACGGTGTTGTACTCGTCAGTGGTCTGGAAGGCTTCTACGGATCTGGCAGCGATGGTTTTGAGACTCTCCTTGGCTGCGAGAAGCTGCTCATCCTTCTCAAGTGTCAATTGATGCTCCACCCTGAGATCGTCAGTAAGCTTCTTTACCTGCTCCTTCAGAGTATTCGCCATGCTCATGGAGTCAATGAGGTCCTTCTTCAAAGTGGATTTCTCCGCCTCCAATGCCTCCACCCTAGAAGTTAGAGACGCCGCCTTTACTTCCTGAGTAAAATACTCAAAAGAAAGATGAAGACTCTCCCCCAGCACCTGAAGAGAAGGTTAGAGGCGTCACAAAAAAAAAATTTGCCTAAAGAAAGGATACCTAAATGATCTTATGAACATGACGAGCGGCTACCCCGCTAAAAGGGACACCAGACAAGGCCCTTATGTCGGCAGCTATTATTACTTCATAGGCCCGGTCCACAGCCGTCTTTTCGTTGTTCCAAATGGTATGTGGACGGGAGTCAGCCTTCTCCTTCTCCTTCTCCTTTTCAGATAAACGTGGCCTTTTTGAGACGGGAGTGCCACCTATCTCTTCCACGGACGCTGTTGGAGAAGCTGTCCTCGTCGTCTCCCCTACAGAAACGATCGGAAGAACGGAAGCTAGTGGAGTAACGGGAGTGCCCCTCCCAGTAACACGCACTGTTTTCTTGCCGAGATTGGACAGTGGCTCATCTTTTTTCGACCTCATTTTGGCATAGAGGTCCTTGTTAAACTTTGTCGTCATTTCTGCCAGAAGAGATCAATAAAAAAAAATAAAAAAATAAAAAGAAGAAGAAGAAGAAGAAAGAAAGAAAAACGCTGACGGGTTCAACACTTACTTCTTTTTCCTTCAATTTCAATATTTCGCAAAACAAAAGAAGATGGGTCCGGGCCAATGTTATAAAAAGCAAGCGTCCTCAGATCAACCAAATCGTCCTAGCTCTCAATCGACTGGGCGTACTCGATTGCCTACTCAACTCGTTCCTTGTACCTACTCTTGAGTTTAGGTCGTCTCTTCACTACAAAAAAGGAAGATAACAAAGATGTTAGTGACGACAATAAACAAATGAATACAACCAAGCTAAAACGACAAGGAGGGAAACTGACGCACCTAAAGTCGGGGTTCCCCACCGACGAAGCAATCTCAGAATGTCACCCTATTCCTGACTGGAGGGAGTCTCAAAATCATCCCCGGACACAAAGAAAAATCTTGACTTCCAGTATCTGAAGGACGAAGGCAGCCCTCTAATAATCCTGGTCCTCCTCTCCCAAGGTACCAGCTCATAATACCCATACTCCTTTGATTCCTTCAGACGATAAAGGTGGACGAGCTCACCCACCTTAATCATATCCCCGTAAGTAGCCAACCATATCTCCATACAGTTGACTACTATTCTCCATGAGTTAGGCATTAGCTGCCCAGGGGCGATCCCAAAATGGTTCAGAAGTTCCATCAAGAAAGGATGGACTAGGAATCTAAGTCCACAGGTAAAGGCGGCCTCATAAAAGCACACCTCACCTAGGAAGAAATGACAAGCTCTATCCTCCTCACTAGGCCGACGGACGCGAACCCTTTCTGGAAATTGGAACCTATCCTTTAACCTACTCACCGTCTCGGCATCCAGCCCACAAACCTCTTCAAGGGCATGAAAAGCCCTAACGACACGAGGAGAAGAGACAGCCGTATCCCCCTCCACTGGATTGCCGCTAAACGACAACCCAGTCTCGAGATCACTAGATTTGACCTCGGGCATTATCTTCTCCTCCCTCACGTGACCCTTGAACCAGTCAATTGATTGCCTAATCAAAGGCAACAGTTCAATCAATACCACACTAAGACCACTACCCTCAAACACAAAATTTTCAAAACCTAGGAAAGTGCCTAAAGCCCCCCCTAAGCATGCAAAAAGAAAAGAAACCGAGGGGCAAACAACTCTAACCTCAGAATTGCCAACCATGAAAAGCCAACAAAAGCACAAAAAAGGAAAACAATACAACTGAATCCCAGATAAATTAAAAGCAAAAAGAAGAAGGAAAGAGGAAATTAGAAACAATACCACAACAAAGCCAAGAAAGGAAAAGCAAGGGGAAGGAGAAACACACCTTAATTAGTGGCGGATTGAGGAAGCTCTGCCAAACAAGCGCGCCAACTCAAAGAAGGGTAGCAGAAAAAAGATAAAGAAAAGTAATGATCGAAATGTGAAGAAGAAAAATGAGGAGAGAAAGAGTTTAAAAGTAAAGGCTCGAAAAACGGAAAGACCGGCGGGAAACTCAATAGTCCCACTAGTTGAAGCATTAATTGTACCAATCAGCACCTGCCACGTAGGCCATGATCTGTGGAGCGCCGCCACTACGCATCTAATACGGAGCAGAACCCCAAGAGTCATTTACGACTTTTAACCCTTCATATTCTATGATCGTCACTAAAGTGACGAGCACAGAATCGGGGGGCAGCTGACGATACTGATAAGTACTGACGAGACTGATAAGGACGAGCCTATCAATATAGACGAGTATACCCTAAAGACAAAAGAAGTAGAAGACTACGCTACTGACGAAGGTATCCAGGCCATTTAATGCAATCAACTAAACAGTTATACAGCCAACTGTATGAACCGTTTGAAGACATTGATGCCTCATTACACGGCCCCAAAACGTTACCAAGAGGAACATTAAGACTTCCATAACTGCTCCAACGGCCAGAGACCATGAGAACATATATAAAGCCCACACACTCCCAAGAACAAGGTATATACACAGATACAAGTAAAAAGAGACTTTCTTTCATTCTATTCATTTTACATTGTTTTACTTTGAAGAAAGTTTCATATACTGACTTTGGCATCAGAGGCATTGTGGCAGGCACCACACCGGTGGATGTATTGTAAAGTGGTTTGGTAAAGTAGATAAAGTAATTTTTTAAGGTGCTAAAAGCTAAAATTTTTAGCACCACCAATGTGAATTCTCTAACTTCAACCACAAAAAAAAAAAAATCCTAGCCAACCTAGTATTAAAAGACATTATTTTGTTTTTGTTTGTCTTTGTTGGTAAATGATTGCATCTTAATGTATTTAGAAACAAAGATTTTGAGTATTTATAAATTTTTAATACTATATGGATGCCTATTTGGAGTTTTTTTTTTTCTTCTTCGTCCTTCAGCCCCCGTTAGCTTAAAATCTTGGGTCCGTCCTTGTCGTTGACCCTACCTATCCACCCTACGATTTCGCTATTCCCCCTCTACATACGACTCCACTGCCCACTTCACCGCCCCTATATTTATTATGTTTAGGATCTAAAATTAGGTAGTCCATTTAATTACAAAGTAATATTACGTTACAACAGTTTCATAATAAATTTTAGATGGCAAGTTGTTAGTTATAGATAAATAGGCGATGTCAGTAATAAACTCATATTAGAACCAATAATAATTTATTATTTATGATTTGTGGTGAAATTGTTATGAATATAATTATATGCACATGTTCTTGTTGATGGAGCTATTCTTTTCCATCCATCTCATGCAAAGTGAGTTTTTCTTTCTTAAAAAGTATATATTGCCCCTTCTTGTCCTTATACTTTTCAAAGTAAGATTTTAAACCCGACAAAAAGATGATGCAATATTGATGGAGAAATATCTGAATGAATATAATGGCCTTTTAATGTAAATTATCATGCCAGATTTGATAAGATTTTCTTGCTTTACCTAAGTTGAAAATTTCTCCCCCACCTCAATAAACAAGCTATTCTTACTAAAGCTTTTAACTTATTATAAATTTGAGAGCATCTTAAAGTTGAAAAAAAAAAAAAAAAAAAAGATGAAGACTCAAAATAATATTAGTATAAGTAATAAAAAATGATTTGTTAATTAATAAAGTAACAAAGAGCATGACTTCAAATAAAATAGAATGAAAGAAAAAAAAATTCATATAATTGATCCTAACTAATTTAGCAAAAAAAAAAAAAGTCAACCCTTACTAATTTATTCTCAAAAATTTGGGATTATAAAGCTTGTTGTTGTATAATTTTGTGAGCATCAAATTTTTATTATTATTATCAACATCAAAGTAATTTTGTCCTCTACTAAAGAGTGAGAGGTGATCCAGTTGAACTCAAATTTGTTAAATTGATTCTTAACTTTGATTACAATCTTAATTTATTTCCTTTTCAACGTATTAGATCAAAAAGTAAAGTGTGAACAGAGAAATAAATTATTAAAAAGTAGTAAATGAGTATTTTACTTTAACCCCTCATCCACGCACAACTAGATATGAACGGGCGTGATGGCTATGTTTAGCTAACGGATTTTTTTTTTTTTTTTTTTTTTGAGAAACAGCTAACGGATTATATCAACCAACTATTTTGGACCAACTTTTCTTTTTTTCGATGTTATCTTTTTCGAACAAATTAGTCGACAACTCGACAGACGTACTGAAAAAAACATTTCCTTTTTCCGTGACACAA
This sequence comes from Quercus glauca, assembly GCA_023736055.1. Taxonomy (NCBI): domain Eukaryota; kingdom Viridiplantae; phylum Streptophyta; class Magnoliopsida; order Fagales; family Fagaceae; genus Quercus; species Quercus glauca. The sequence continues at coordinate 42,251,912 of CM043324.1, read as the reverse complement.
AGACCTGAGAGAGAGAAAGAGACACAGAAAAAAACTAACAAAGTGAAAGACTAGAACTAGACTAGAATAGTGCCCTTCCTGATCTCTCTCTCTCTCTCTTATCTTGTTTGTTCATCCGTTTAAAGTTCGATGCAAAAAGAAGAAAAAAACCATTTATTACGTGTGAAAGAACAGGCAAAACAAGACCATGGTAAGTAAGTTATGCCTTGGGAAAGAAAAAGCAAGAAACTATGTCAAAAGTATAGCCATCAAGTTTGAACCTTCAGCCATGTATACGTACAAATGGGTTGTTGAAAGTTTTTTTTTTTGCCATATTGCTGGCGTTGCATTATTGAACATGAAATTTCTTCACCTACTTTCATTTATTCTCAAGTAATATTCTCTAGCTGAAGAGACCTTTATTGTATTTTTCTTCCTGTAAGCAAAAGAGACTCTTCTATTGCTTCTAGAAAAGTAATAGAAATGAAAACGCCGGACAGAAACGGGTCATATTCACTCCTAAATTCTATATAAATAAAAAAAAAATATATATATATATATATATATTATATTACTTGCATATATCACAATTTACGACCGTGTATATCAAATTTCGGATATATACACTTAATTTTCTCTCAACATGTGGAGCCCTCACATATTATTAGAGAGATGGTGTGTATATAGATCCGAAATATAATATCTTTCAGCAAAAAAAAAAAAGAAATATAATATCTTCTGCGTGTATCACACTTGAAATTTTTATAAAAAAAAAACTCTTAATTATTGCGGAGTCTGCGGACTGTGTTAAATCACCTCCCATTTTGTCAAGGGTCAGTCATCAGTGCAGGATTGATATCTATACTATGGTGTGAGAAATGAAAAGACCCCAACTCAAATTTATCTGGTCATGTATGTTATTCAATCCAACGTTGGAGGTTGGACAAGTGACGTACAATCTATTTCCCTCCCAATACCTTAAATACAAGAACGCACATGAGTACATTCACTATTATTGTCTTAAAAATATGGCAAGGTTACAAATAATTACTATCTCTAACTTTGCTTAAAATTCAATTCAATTATCTAATTTCCTAATTTTACTTTTATTTAATTCAGCTCTCTAACGTTGTTCAATTCATTCCTTCTATTAGTTTTCGTCAATATTGAGTTGCCAAAGAACCCCTAAAAACGACGTAGTTTTATATTGAGCAAAGTTAAGTTAACTGTATAATTCTAACAGAGACTAAAAAGAAGACTGAATTGAACAGAATTAAAAGTTAGAAAACTCAATTGAATGAAAATGAAGTTAGATGATTGAATTGAATTTTATAAAAAGTTAGAATGTGTAATTTGTAATTTAGCTTTTAAATAATGAGTAATACTACATTCACAACAATTTCACAATAAATTATAAGTGATAAGCTTTTACTTGTAGATAAAAAAGAAATGTCAGAAGCGAGTCTAGATTAGATCTACTAACAGCCTGCCCTCTAGTATTTATTGGAAAAATATTGTGAACGTAGTATTATTCTTAAATAATTGCAAAGATGGCTGAATTAAAGTGATACAACATAATTGCCAACTGATAATTGGTTCGGCTGGGTTGTTTGGTCTCAATTCTCAATTGACCCGTTCAAGTTTCACCGCCAGCAGAAGAAGAAGAAGAAATTGATAGTAGGCAAGCTCCATGGCTCATAAAGGTCATGTGATTTCATTATTTATTTATTTTTCTGAATTAGGTTCATTTAGTCATCTGGCTTCTCCGGTCAAATACGCCAGCTTAACAATAATATATACTAAATTGTTTATGTACAAGCTTTTTGCATAAAAAGGCAATAAATTATGTTGAATTATAGTCAATGGCAATTAGAATATGAAGATCACTGTCTTTTGTAGGATTTAAAAAATGTATTGTCATTTTAGAGGTGAAAAATAATGGATAACGATGTTACGAAATGAACTTTTGTTGATCAAAAGAACAACCATAAAAATAGTTGGTACAAGATTAAGATAAAATATTGAAGACAATATTCATTCGAAAAATATTTATTAATATGAGAAAAAAATTACTTAATTTATAATAATTGGTTAACACAAAAATATAATGTAAATGGAAGTTATAATTTTGTTCTTTTCGTGCTTGGTTTCAATTTATATATTTCAATCCCAGTATTATAGTTAGTATAATCATTTTTTTTCCAACAATTAGTATAATAGTTGTTATGTTTAAGCTACTTCATAATTTAAATTGACTATAAATATAAATAATATATTTCAAACAAGTAAAAAAAAATAATCATTAATATTCTAAATATAGGATATTCAATTAAGTCATTTGAATACAAAAAAGTAAAATGGAAAAACAAATTCACTTAGAAGTAGTAACAACATGATCATTTACTCGATTACTTTCAAAGTTATAAACAAAATTGTGTTAATCAAGCATAACTAGAATTAGTTGGTAGTACTCAATCTTAGCCAATGAATTGACCTACAAGAATTGGTGTAGTATGACTTCTTATCCTTGTCCCTATCTTTTGTTAGTTAAAGTTGTATAAATATGAAACCTAGCTTTTGGCTCTTAGATAAGTTATTTTTGTTTTGGTTCTTAAAGTTTGAGGTTGTTTTCATATTAAATCCTCTAGGTTTCAAAATTTCATTTCGGTACTTCATGTTTGATTTAGTTTTCATATTGACCCTTTACAATTTGAAATTTTAATTTTCATAAGGCCAAGTAGAGAACTGAATCAAACATGAAAATTTTGAAAAGTAAAGTGCCAATATGAAAACAATTAATGTCTCATTTCTTAAAACATTGTTCGACACAAATCTTGCACTTCCTCGTGTCTTCCCCCCCCCCCCCCCCCCCCCCCCCTCCCCCCTACTTAAAGAAATAAAAACTTAATAGAACAAAATGAGAAGGTGTAAAATTATGTGGTGAAATTTCATAAATCAAACAGGCGAAGATATGAAATTTTCCTCCTAATAATTGAAACTCACACCAATTAAAAGACTTCTATTCTTGTTTTTTATTTATTTATTTATTTATCATGTTACTTTCACATTTAAGCATTCCAAGATGAAAAGGTGTAAAATTATGTGGTGAAATTTCATAAATCAAACAGGCGAAGATATGAAATTTTCCTCCTAATAATTGAAACTCACACCAATTAAAAGACTTCTATTCTTGTTTTTTATTTATTTATTTATCATGTTACGTTCACATTTAAGCATTCCAAGATGAAAAGGTGTAAAATTATGTGGTGAAATTTCATAAATCAAACAGGCGAAGATATGAAATTTTCCTCCTAATAATTGAAACTCACACCAATTAAAAGACTTCTATTCTTGTTATTTATTTATTTATTTATCATGTTACTTTCACATTTAAGCATTCCAAGATGAAAAGGTGTAAAATTATGTGGTGAAATTTCATAAATCAAACAGGCGAAGATATGAAATTTTCCTCCTAATAATTGAAACTCACACCAATTAAAAGACTTCTATTCTTGTTTTTTGTTTATTTATTTATCATGTTACTTTCACATTTAAGCATTCCAAGATGAAAAGGTGTAAAATTATGTGGTGAAATTTCATAAATCAAACAGGCGAAGATATGAAATTTTCCTCCTAATAATTGAAACTCACACCAATTAAAAGACTACTATTCTTGTTTTTTATTTATTTATTTATCATGTTACTTTCACATTTAAGCATTCCAAGATGCTAACAGTAATACCCTACTGCTTCATAACAAAGAATTCTATGTTATCAACCTATCTCCTCCTAATCCTTAAGTTGCTCAGCAAATTTTCTTTCAAAGCCATCAACATATCTGTTTGACAAAGAATAGTTAGAATTAGTTGTCAGTCTCCAACTTTTGGCAAAAGAATCTGATTAGACATATGACCTCTGTCTCATGAGACGATTTCATATAACCTTTTTCTCACAACATGTGAGACCCATACTTGTGGGACTCAGACATATTATGAGAAAAATATCTTATAAAACCGTCTTATAATACAATTTTTCTAGGATGACTTCTTATTCTGGATCTTATCTTTGTATATTGTAACTACAGTGATATAACTATGAAAGAATTTCTCTTTCCTCAAAACATTATTTAAAATTGTCTTATAATACAATTTTTCTAGGATGGCTTCTTATTATGGGCCTTATCTTTGTATGTTGTAACTACAATGATATAACTATGAAAGAATTTTTCTTTCCTCAAAACATTATTTAAAACAAATCTTGTAATTCTCCTTTTTTTCTCCCACTTAAAAGAAAAGAAAAAAGTGATGAGGTGGTAAAATTATGAGGTTTCAAAATTTTAGGTGGCAAGAGTTTTATGAATCAAGTAGGCAAAGATATACAAATTTTCCCCTTATATTTGAAATCAATAACAATTAAAAGACTTTTATTCTTACAGTTTTTTCCCCTTGTGTCACTTGTTGGAAATATTTTATTCAACAAACAAGTTTTGATACAGTAGATAATAACTCGAATAATTTGCAACATAAAAAAAAGTTAAGAATGACCTCACAATGCTATAGAATCACGCTGCAAAAGTGTTGTCTTTAAATGTTGATTAAAGCCACTAAATTAAAACACAGTGCAACAGTTTCTCTTAGCCAAACAATCCCCCATAATTAGACTATAGAGTCAACTTTTATGATGGACTCACTTCCACTTACGGAGGTTCAAGAACAACCTTCTAATGTCTTTCCATCAAATAAATATAAATTGTAGAAAAATATGCAGAAGATAAAGAGAATAGAAATGATGTATTTGAAAATATAGAGTAAAAGAAACTTAAAGGTATGTGTGTTGTAATGGGTATTATATATAGGTCACTAATGAGAATAATAGTATATGATTATTGGTTAGGCCAAAATACATTTTTTGTCTCAATATTTTAGGTCAATTCTTATTTTGGTCCTAAAATTGATTTTGTGCCTACCCCAATCCTTGAAAATAGAAAATCATTTCAGTTTTGGTCTCTGTCGTCAACCCACTAACAAAAAAGTTATACATGACAAATTGAGTGTATAGGTGACATATTAGATGCTAACGTGACTAATAAAATAACATTAAATATACCACGTCAGTATCCATGTTAGAAGCTAACTTAAAAAATTAATTTATTTTAACAAAAGAAAAATAAAAAGAAAACATAATTAAAAACAAAAAAAATATTGGAATTTAGATCTGGTGTGTATTTGTATTTGTTTATGTTGATGTGTGTTTGTGTTTGTATTTGTTTATTTTTCTTCTTCTTTTCAGATAAACACAAAAAAAAAAAAAAAAAAAAAAAAAAAAAAAAAAAAAAAACTCATATCACTCTCTTGGTCCGTGTGACCGTGTGTTTGTTTGTATCTGTTTCTCTTTCTTCTGTGATGTTTTTTTTTTCTTCTTGGTCCGTGTGTTTGTGTTTGTGTTTGTATGTCTCTTTTTCTTCTTTCTTTATAGATCTATGAGTTTCATTTTCATTTTCATTTTCCCTCTCTCTCGGCTCTCTTTCATTTTCCTATCTTTCTCTCTTTTTTTATATGGGTTTGATTTGGGTTAGAGAGAGAGAAAGAGGGGTCAGATCGGTGGTGGTGGTGGTTGCAGATCGCTAGTGGAGCTAAAAATCGGTAGTAAAGGTAGTGGAGGGGCTCAGATCATCGGTGGAGGTAGTCAAGGTGGAGATCGGCAGTGGAGGTGGAGAGTAGATTTGGAGTCAGATCAGCGGTGGTGGGTAAATCTGGATTTTCTGGGTTCATTGTTGTGTTTGGTTGTCAAGAAAATATTGTTATTAATCTAAGTTGAGTTTTGATGTTTGGTGTTTGGTTGGTTGGGTCCAGTAGAGATATTTTGGTAATTGCTGGGTTTTGGTCTCAATTTGAAGATTGCTATGCGTGCATGTTTGGTTGCTAAGAAAATATTGATTTTTTAATTTTTTGGGCAACCAGTTATTTGAGGAAGAACATGAACAACTCTGGGAAAGTAAGGAAGAACATGAACAATTATGGGAAGAACACAAAGAAAATAAACAAACATGATCTTCCAACAAAATAAAAATAAGAAAAAATAATGATGAAAATAAAATTTATTCTAGTTATTTAATTATTATTTAAATAATTAAATAATACTAAATTTTTTTTTTGATAATCTAAAATTTTATTCTATTTTCATGTAATTACAGAAAAATAATGAAGTGACTTTTTTAATATTTAATATGTCGATGTAGCATTATTTAATATTATTTTATTAGTCATATCAAGTATTTAACATGTTGTTTCAAAAATAAAAAAAAGTATTTAACATGTTATTTATGCACTCTATTTGTTATGTAAGATTTTTTTTATTTGTGGGTTAATAGCAAAGATCAAAACGAAAATGATTTTCTGTTTTCAAGGGATTAGAATAAGCGCAAAATCAATTTAAAAACAAAATGAGAATTGCCCCAAAATATAGGGATCAAAAAATATATTTTCACCTATTCGTTACTGATAACATTAAATATCCTACAATAGTTTACCCATTATTGTCTAATAGCTAATTTTCTCATAAATTCCTAACAGTTAGAAAAGAGCAAATATTAAAAATGTTTGGAACATAGGCCACACCAACATTACTGTCAGTGTTAATCATTTTGAGATGCCCAGCTTAATAACATTGCTCTAAAAAATCCCCATTTTCATAACCAAGACTTCTATCTTACCAGCCTATCTCCTCGGATTCCTCCTAAGTCCTAATCCTTAAGCCCTACCTGCTCAACAAATTTTCTCTCACAGTGTCGTATGATGAATTTTTATACTTGTCAACTGCAGTCGTATAACTATGAAAGAATTCGTTAAAACATTGTTTAAGGTAAATCTTGTAATTCTTTGTTTTATTTTTACTGCTTCAAGAATTAAAAAAAAAATAATAAAAAAAAAAGTTGAGGTGGAAATTTTTGAGACTTCAAAAGTTTAAGGGTTAGAATGTCAACCAAAAAAAAAAAAAAAAAATCAGTTTTATATATAATTTAAGGGTAAAACTCAATATCTCTTACATAATTTTTTGAAATCTAGAAAAAAGCGACATAATTCATGATTTGATGTTTGATGTTTGATATATATTTTTTTTAGTGGAATTCGATTTATCCATTAAGAATTAAAAAAAAAAAAAAAAGAATAGCTTGATTGGAGTTTTATCACGATTTGATCTTGAAGGGGGAAAAAAGACGTGGTTGGAGCTTTATAATTTGGCCTCTTTTATCACAGTTTTTATATTAATTTAATTTTTAAGTGTGTTAAAAAAGCAAGATAACCTTGCCATGTGGCATTATAAATTTTTTTTGTTAAACCGGCACTAGAAGAATTTAAAGGATATATATATATATATAAATAAAAATAAAAACATAAACTATTCACTTTTTTTAGGGGAATGTAAAATATTCTCTTGAGGTGCCAAGTTCTTTGTAATTCAAATGACATTCTAATTCTTCCAACAAAGATGTTAAAAGTTCAAATATTTCATCTCCAACTATATATTTATCCCAAAAAAAAAAAAATATCACTTGAGGCAACATAACAAATGATACCTACGACATAGTAGCTTCTTTTATTTATTTATTTATTCATAATAGATCATATAGTATCTTCAATTCTGTTTATTTTGGTTTTAAAATTTTATGTAACTAGCTTTTAAGTATATGCTATTTAATCCTAACAAAAATAAATATATAATATAATACTAGTCTTAGCACACGTGCTTCGCGCATGCGATGAGACTTTTTTTTGTCATAATTTTGCATTCATTCCAATTTGAAGTTTACACATTTTCTCAATAATATTACGCATTTAGAATTTATAAATAGATAAAGCAATTTGAAAATCAATAGGAGAGTGGCCTTATTTTTTAGGCAATGTTTTAGTGAGAGTTAGAGTTGTATTTTTACTAGATTGTCCTTTAGTTTTGTCTTTACTTAAACATAGGAGTATAGGGGTATTTTTGAACCAAAAAATGAGGATCCCAAACAGAGGAAACCCCTTAAATAGTAGTATAAATATGCAAAATAATAACACCTAGAATTTTCCTAACCTTTGCAACAATGAGCTTAACATGGAATGATGCATGTGGAGATCATACAACAAAAATTTTATACTTCTACCTTTCAACATTTGCTACTACTCTTACTTATTTACCCTAACTACCTTTCAAAGAAGTTTAATAAAATTATGAAAAAAATAATAATAATTAGCCTTTTTTTGGTCGAGGGAAAATCAAATAATTAGCTTGAACCATTGTAAACACATTAAAATATGAGAAATGTTAAGGGCATTGGTTTAGGAACCATTTTTAGAAACATTTTTATTGGAAAATGATAATGCAATTGATTTTTCTGACAACTTTTTATATTTCCCATGAAAATGGTGTTAAAACTTTCATAATTTGGTTTATTAACAATTGCCCTAAGGGCATCATTTAACATGACCCTTAAATAATTGTGTATATCTTGATTTTTTCCATAAACTTCAATTTAGATGATTAAATCCATATCTTCTCCACATAAGTATCTATTAGAAGTACATGGTGAAATGATTAAATTTACTATATCCTAATAATTTAAACTTTTGGGACAATTAGTAATTTAACATGGTATCGAAAATGGAGGTTCCGAGTTTGATCACTATCTCCTCCACTCTACCTCTTATTTAAATTCCCACATATTGGGCCTCACCTATTAAAAGGTAGCTTTGGCCGACACGTGAGAGGGAATGTTAGAAGTGTGTGGTTAAATGACTAAATTGATTATATCCTAATAGCTACTCTACCTCTCATTTAAATTCTCATATGTTAGGCCTAAAGGGAAATGATATAAGAGTTTGGGGTGACAAATGGTTGCCCATGGCTCCAACACATAAAGTCCTATCTCCTCGAAGTTTCTTGCATTCAAATACAAGAGTAGGCGAACTGATTAATTCAGAATCTGTAAGTTGGAATTTGGTGGTCATTGATGCATGGGTTTACCCATATGAAGTAGATGTGATCAAGAGTCTACCTTTAAGCTCTCGACTCCCACAAGATAAGCTAATTTGGGCTGTGTCACCAAATGGATCCTTTAGTGTGCGTAGCGCGTACACGTTAGCTGTGAAATGTTCTCATCCTGCTAACATGGGTGCGAGCTCGAATAACAGCCAGGTTCGACGCTTTTGAAGAAATACGTGGAGCCTCCCTGTACCACACAAGATCAGACACTTTGTTTGGAGATCTTGTAGAGATATTCTGCCTATAAAGACCAACCTCATGAGATGGAAGGTAGTGCAGGATGATATATGCGATAAGTGTAGAAATAAGGAAGAGACGCTTGGTCATGTACTCTGGAACTATCAAAAGGCTCGGGAGACTTGGGAATGCTCAAATGTGGCTTCATTTGGCTTGTCTAACAATGTGTCTTTCCATGGTTTTCTATGGTAAATGCTAATGCATAATAAAGTGGAGGAAGACAAAGTAGCTAAGGTAGTAAATATTGCTTGGGCTCTGTGGTGTAACCGAAATAAGGTGCAAAATGGAGGCAAACAAAAATTAGGGAGGGAGTTGGTTAATTGGGCAGCCATATATTTGGATGAGTATATTGAAGCTGTTGAGGCCACATGTAAGCCAACACCAACGGTCGAATTTCAGAGCTCCTGGTCACCCCCACCGGCAAACTTGTTCAAAGTTAATGTCGATGGGGCAATGTTCTTAGCACAAAAGGCCGTGGGTATTGGGGTCATTATCCGAGATGGTGTAGGCAAAGCGGAGGCAGCTATGAGCAAGAAGATTCTCGCCCCTTGGGTGCTGTGGAGGCAGAAGCAAAAGCATTTGAAGCGGATCTCCTTTTTGCCAAGGACATAGGCATTCAGGACCTCATCCTTGAGGATGACTCCATTACCGTACACAGAGCTCTCTGTGAAACATCCACCCTTCCATCCTCAGTGGAACTAGTTATTGAAGGCATGCATGCCATTTGCAAGGATTTATGCTATGTTGAATTTTCTCATATACGTAGACAGGGTAATAGACCAGCCCATTTACTAGCTAAACATGCTTTAGGCATTGTTGATTTCATTGCGTGGATTGAAGAGAACCCTTACTTACTTGAGCAAGCTCTTATTCATGATGTACTCTCCTTTTCACATCATTAATTAAAATTTAATCTTTATATTTTTAAAAAAAAAATGTAGTTTTGACACACACGTGAGGGGTAGTGTTAAAGTATGTAGTTAAATGACTAAATTTATCATATTCTAAATTAGTAATTTAACAGTATTTTTTGTTTTTTGCTTTTTTTTTTTTGCGACAGAAGATAATGCTAGAACCAACTAGGATGAGACACTTCTCCACATCAATATCTAGGTGAAATAATTAATCCATGTACTTGTATAAAAAAAAACATATAATTTAACAATGCCTACAGTTTAGAATTATGGACAAATTGAGGAATTGCTAGGAACAATTGAAAAGGTGAAATTGGAAGGTTTTTGGCAATATTAACAATGTGCTCAAGCAGAAGCAAGGCATGTACCAATTACTAGAAGCCATTGAATGTACTCATGAGAATGTTGAGGAGATCCAAAAGTTGAAAAAAAAAGATCAATGAGACTTTGACAAGGGAGGAAATCATGTGGAATCAGAGGTCTAGACCACTTTGGATCAAATGGGGGGGGGGGGGGGGGGGGGATCGAAACACGAAGTTTTTTCATGCTACTGCAAGTTAAAGGCGCTGAAGAAACAGAATTTTGTGTATACAGAATTCGGAAGGCGTGTGGCAAGAGGACCAAGGAAGGGTTGAAGGTATAATTTTGGAGTACTTTGAGACCATTTTCAAGTCGGATCATCTGACCAATTTTGAAGCTAGTTTGAGTGCAATCAATATTCAAGTTACCATTGAGATGAATGAGGAGCTGGTGACTGAATTCAAGGTAGAGGAAGTGTGGAGAGCTCTCAAACAAATGCACCACACAAAAGCTCCAGGCCCCGACGGTATGTCTCCTATATTCTATCAAAAATATTGGGATACAGTAGGCTTAGATGTGATAAATTGTGTTCCGAATGTACTTAATTTTGGTGTGATGCCTAGTGACCTAAATGAAACATTTATCTGTCTTATTCCTAAAGTCAAATCACCCCAAAAAATCACTGAATTCAGACCCATAAGTTTATGTAATGTGATATATAAAATCATTTCTAAAGTGTTAGCTAACATACTGAAAAGAATACTTGTTGTAGTGATTGATGAATTGCAATGCGCATTTGTGCCAAGGAGGCTCATTACTGATAATGTTCTTGTGGCTTTCGAAACGATGCATTGCGTTGATTAAGGAAAAAAGGGGAAGGAAGCTCCTATGGCCATTAAGCTCGACATGAGCAAGGTCTACGATAGAGTGGAATGAGTTTACTTAGAAGCAATGATGAGAAGGTTGGGTTTTCATGAAAAGTAGATTGCTCTTATAATGATGTGCGTGACCACAGTGTCATATTCAGTGTTAATCAACAGGGAACCCAAGGGCAAGATCATTTCATCAAGGGGCCTCTGACAAGGGGACCCAATTTCTCCATACCTCATCCTTATATGTGTAGAGGGCTTATCGACTATGTTGAAAAAGGAAGAAGCAATAGGGCACATCAAAGGGATCTCAGTTTGTAGAGGAGCGCCAATAATTTCCCATCTACTTTTCGCCGATGATAGCATAATGTTTTGTAGGGCTACTGTGGAAGAAAGCAACAGGGTAATGAAGATTCTTGAGGATTATGAAAGGGATTCAGGCCAAAAGCTAAACAAAGAGAAAACCTCCCTCTTTTTTAGAAAAAACACCAATAGAGAGGTGCAGAACCATGTGAAGCAACAGTTTGGAGCCCAAATTTTCCAACATGATGAAAAGTACATTAGATTGCCACCACTAGTGGGCAAGGGTAAAAAAAAAGCCTTCAACAAGATAAAAGACCAGGTAGGAAGGAAAATAGCTGGTTGGAAATGCAAACTTCTGTCCAATGCGGGTAGGGAAATTCTCATCAAAGCGATGGCCCAAGCTACACCCACATACACGATGAGCTGCTTTAAACTCCCAGACACACTGTGCAAGGAGTTGAATTCGATGATGAGTAAATTCTGGTAGGGGCAGAAGAAAAAGGAGAGGAAAATGGCATGGGTTTCGTAGGAAAAACTATGTATTCCAAAGGCAAAAGGGAGTATGGGGTTTAGGGATCTAAAAGCCTTTAATTTGGCCCTATTGGCAAAGCAAGTGTAAGGTTGAAATTTATTAACCATTTTGTTGGCTTTATTCCGTGCCAATTTGCTTGTAATTTAAGCACTTAGTAACCCTGTATTTAGGTGGGAAACTTATAAGGGTAGTGTGTGAGAAGATGTGAAGAAAAGCTCAAGTATGTGCAAGAAGGCAGAGTTTCGCAGCTGACTCGCGACAAGCAAGTCGCCAAATACTGGCATGTGAGATGCACACAGGGGAGCTGAAGGGTCGCGCTAGCAGTCGCACTACAGGACAAAAGTCCTAAGCTGGCCAGGCCGTTACGTCGTGACTTGAACTCGAGACTTAGACAAGCCGCAAGGCCAAGCTGCCAATCAATCCTGTTTGGCAAAAACTGTCTATTCGTATTCCAAACACACACCACTATATATAGACCCTTATACTCACTATATTTAGAGAGCTTCTAGAGAGAAAAATTAAGAGAAAAACCCTAGAGAAAAACAAGATTGCCTCATCCCCAATCTTCACTAAGAGACTCCTCAAATTCCTCTACTCTCTTCCTCTCCATTGATACATTCTTGAGAGGTTATTAACCAAATCCTTTTCTCACCACACTCACGTCAGTGAGAAGGTTTTTTGGTGCTAAGGGAAGCAGTTTGGAAGGGACCAATGGTTATTGGTTGATGCTATGGGTTATAGCGGAATCCGGTAAGCTAGAAAAGAAAAAGGTTCGGCATAACCTCGTTGAAGCAAAAAGCTTGGAGGGCTTAGGTACCTGGATAGATTAGGCTTGGAGGGTCTATTGCTGTTCATGTATCCCAACTACATTTTCTAGTGGATTATTGACCGCTTGGAGGGCGGCGGAGAGATTTTACGCCGAGAGCTTCGGTTTCCTCTTCGATAACACATCGTGTGTTGTCCGTGTGTTTGCATCTTCCTTTCCTTTATCTTTGCCATTTATTTACTGCTGTGGATGTGTTTATATTTGGCTTAGATTGTTTATCAATTCTGTTTTTGGCTTATGTTCATATTCCGCACATTAATTGTTTGATAATAAGCTTGAATTGATAATTTGTAATTTGGGGTCAAAACGTTCAAGGGTGTTCCATACCCATTTTGAACTTTCAGCAAGGGTGGAGGATCCAACAAAATCCAAGCTCCCTAATTCATAGAGTTTTTAAAGCGAAGTATTTTGCGGGTAATCCATTTAAAGAAGCACAATTGAACGGCCGACCTTTCTATGCGTGGAGAAGTATAATGGTAGCCAAGGACATCATTGTGAAGAGCTCCAGATGGACCATTGGAAATGGAAAACGAGTACACATTTGGGAGGATAGATGGCTTCCTACACCGGAGTCATTTAAAGTGGTGAGTCCAAGGGGGTCACACATGGAAGTGGAGATGGTCTCAAGTCTCATAGATTTAGAGAGGAGAGGTTGGAATGCGGCAATGGTAAAGAATATCTTCCTTTCACACAAAGCTTATGTTATTTTGGGAATCCCAATTAGCTCCCACCTTCCCAATGATTCTTTGATTTGGGCCTGGACACCCAATGGGAAATTTAATGTGAGAAGTGCATATCGGGTGGCACGAAAATATGGAGAAAAGAGAAACCAGCAAGGCGAAAGTGGGGGATGTTCAGATAGGTTAAGGATGAAGGCTATTTGGAAAATGATTTGAAACTTGAACTGTCCTAACAAAGTTAAGCACTTTATGTGGAGGGTAGCCAAAAATATTTTGCCAACAAAGCTTCGACTGAAAGCAAAAGGGTTTAGACAAGATGATAACTATAACCTATGTGGGCTATGTGAATCCTTAGGACACATATTGTAGGGTTGTAAGGTGGCTTCAACTGTGTGGTGTGAAACAAAAGCCAAACTCACTTCTCTGCCTGAGCCTCACTTGAACATCCTGGACATCGTGGGGGAAATAATGGTGCATTGCCCAAGAGTGGACTGGGATCTCTTCGCGGTTACATCTTGGAGCCTATGGAACAATAGGAACATAGTTGGACATGGAGGGCGGTGCAAGAGGCCTGAAGTGATCGCCAGAGAAGCTGCAAAGTATTTGATGGAAGTGAGATAGGTAAAGCAGACTCAAGAAAGGCAAACCTCCATCACTAAGCCCCCATGGATCCCTCCTCGGCAAGGATGTTATAAAATCAATGTGGATGGAGCAATATTCAAAGAAAATGGTAGCTGTGGAGTCGGGGTTGTAATTAGAAATGAATGGGGACAGTTAATGGGAGCAATGTGCAGGAAGGTGAATTTGCCGTTAGGTGCCATGGAGATTGAAGCAAGAGCTGTGGAGGAAGGGATACTTCTAGCTTGGGACCTCTGTCTAAAAGACATTATCGTTGAAAGTGACGCTCAAACGGTGACGATTGCCATGAAGACGCAATGCCTCACGCCTTTCTCAATTCAGAAACTGATGGAAGGAATCCAGTAGGAGCTGAAACGGTTCAACTCATGGGAAGCAAACCACATCAATAGAAGTGGTAATTATGCAACACATACATTGGCTAGATATGCTAAAAGTGTGAATGATTGTACAATTTGGGTGGAGGATACTCCTACCATAATTCAGAATCAAATTCATCGTGATGTATCAAATTTGAACTCAGTTTCTGTTTAATGAAGTTCAGCATATGCTGTTTATCAAAAAAAAAAAAAAAAAAAGAGAATCTTCTTGAATGCACAAGGCACATGCTGGAGGAACCCGAGCAAGATCAATGCCAAAGATGCTCTCTGCTTGTTTGTTTTTGTTTTTGTTTTTTTAATTAAATTTTTTGATAATAAGAAATCCTAATCGAAGAAAACAAACACTTAGCAATAGATACAATTGAAATAGATGAGGAGCACAATAGCATTGACAAAGGCTTATTATGTAAAGACCATCCTGCCAAAACGTGAGCAACATTGTTGGCAAATCTATAAAATAAATCCAATAATAAGAGCAAGCTGAGAGACTACATGTGCAATTGAGATAAGATGCTCATTTGTTAGATTCCCCCACTGGATCAATATCCATACAAAACATATATACTTGTTTATTACTTCTTCCACTTCTCCCATGTGAATGTCTTCTAATGTAGCCAGTATTTTACTTTGAGAAGGATTGTCTTTTTTTTCTTTTTTCTTTTTTCTTTTTTCTTTTTTTTTTATAATTTTTTTTTAACAAATTGTTCACATGGGAGCAAATTAGTTTTTAATTATCGAATTAAAGTTGAAAATGCTGTTTTTTTTTTAGTCTGAATTTAGTAAGGATGAGGTGTAAAATATGATTTTTACACCATCTAATAAGAGATTATCACATCAGTCTTTAACTTAAAACTCAGTACATCCTACCATACCTAATAACACCACATCAACCTTTTACTTAAAACCTAGAATATGGTGTTTATTAAGATGTTATCTCATGTAATCACATATATTTATGTTTTAGTAATATGGTGATGTGTCATGTCCTTATTAGAAAGTGTAAACTAAATAGTTTACATTAAGTCCTTATAAAATTTAATCTTAAAAAAAAAAATTTGGTATGATATAGGTATTAGGTAGTGTTTCAATTTAGTTTGATGATGGAGTTTGAATTGGAGTAATCTCATTAGTTCTTTAATTTTAATATTGATTACCATGCAATACAATTAAAAAAAATTAAAAATAAAATAAAATAAATGATACGACTTAAGAATCAGCACCTAAGTCATGCTAGGAGTCAATAAACAAAAATAAAATAAATACTACTAAAATGTGAAGTAGAACTTATAAATAATAACAAAAATAAAATAAATAGTAAAATTATTTGCTTTTTAAGTTATGCCAAACACAACTTTAATATATCCAATTCCACCTCCCACTTCCTTTCCAAAACTCAGGAGGGTTTTTTTTTTTTTTTTTTTTTAATTGTTTTTTTAATTGTTTTGGGGTTAAATAAAATTGAAGAGACTTTGAAAATGAAATTAGCCTTTTAGATAGACCCAAAGAGTTCGGTCACCCGTCCCATAAAAAACAGGGTACTGTACGTCACCCAAGGATACCCATACATTTAATAGGGTACCTTTACCGACCCTCAAATTTAAAATTGGAATCTCCCCACTTTTGGTTTCTTCTGTTTATATTTTTTCTGAGTTTACAGTGTGGATTGGATTGAGTTCACGTGAGATCCCTGAGGTATTGTACTTAATGCAATACCAATCACCGGTTGAAATAAAAAACAGTAAAAAGTGGTCACCGGTTGAAATAAAAAACGGTAAAAAGTAGTTTTTAGGTTGTGTTTAGATACTGTTTATTTTGTGAAAATTAAAAATTAAAAATATTATAGTAAAATAATTTTTAAATGTATAATTAGTATCATGAGACTCATTTTTAATGAAAATTTGTGTGAAAAAAGAAGTTTGTGGGTCCTATAAACAATGCACGGGACCCATTAATAGACATAATGGAGCGCTTCTTAGTTAAAAAAAAGAAAGAAATAAAAAGAGCTGAAAATGTAGTCGCCAAAATGCAGCCGCTATCCAAAAGGTGCTTTAATTTCAACTATTAAATAAAAAATATTAATAAAATTAAAAGTTTAAGTAAAAAAATTAAAAATGTAAAAAAATTTGTGAAGGAAGTGATGTAATTGCACAGTGCAAAGCAATTGTACCGGATCTCAATCCGTTAGAGGATTTACCATTTCAGTTTTCTTTTGTTTTAATTGATGATGTATTGGTGCACATTGAGCGTGATGATTACTCCACAAATATAAGTACTTGTGAGATGTGAGAGGTAAGAGTCGAAATTCAAGTTTTCAAGAGAAAACTTCATATACATCTATACTTAAATTAGGTTAGAGAAGAATTATATCTTGAACTAAAAAAAAATATTGTTGTTGTATTGGCAGTGATGTAATTCCCCCTTTCTATAATGAAATTTCTAACTTTTCTATTAAAAAAAAAATCTCGTTATACAAAACGTGAGCATTAAACAGAAAAAGGACAAAAAAAAACGTGTACAAGTACCGATCACGTTTATCATATTTTTTTTTTAATGAAAAAAAGGGGCATTAACTCATGGTGTGAAGTATCTTTGGGCGTTTAACCAAAAAAAAAAAAAAAAATCTTTGGATACATTAGAGCATCTGCAGCAGAATAGTCAAAATTTTGTACTGTTTGGCTAATGAATAGTGCCATTTAGTTTTTGTCTACTCACTTTTTTAAACACAGTTCTAACAGATTCTCTATCCCATTCTCTATCTCATTTAAATATTATTTATTCATTCATTCTTTATCATCATTTATTCTTCCTATATTTATTCCCAATAATTATATTTTTTAATAAAAAGTGTTATATTTACAACATTTTTCGCAATACTTTCACAACAAAATTTATGTGAAAAGTTGTTACTAGTTCTAATTTAAACCCACAACTGAAATTATTTTTTTACTCGTCAATATTAATTAATAACAATCTATTACTTAAAATTTATTGTAAAAATATTGTGATAGTATTTTTCAATTAGAATTTTTTTATTTTTTATATTATTTTTTTTCGTTTCATTTCATCCACCGTCCACGTTTCATTTCTTTTTTTCTTTTTTCTTTTTCTTATTTTCCTCCTCCACACAAGTGTCCCCTTCTTTTTATCTTCTTTTTCACCTCCAGAACCTTCCAGCCTTTCACATTTGCTTCACATCAGAGAAGAGAGAGAGAGAGAGAGAGAGAAAGGAGAGATTGTCGTCGACCACCGCATCTCCAGCGTTGTCCAACACCGTCGTTGTCCAGCTTCGTTGTCGTTCACCGCATCTCTAGCGTCGTCCAGCATCTCGTCGTCCACCACATCTCCAGCGTCTCCACCGCCGCTGGGTCAGATCGGCTTTTTTTTTTTTTTTTTTCCATATTTTCTTGTTCTGATTCAACTTTATTTTATAAGAATTGGAATTTGTTTTGTGTTCTGTGTTTGGATTATGTGAGAAACGGGGTCAGCTTGTTTTTTTTTTTTTTTTTTTTTCCATATTTGCTTGTTCTGATTCAACTTTATTTTAAGAATTGGATTTTGTTTTGTGTTTGGATTATGTGAGAAACAGAGATAATGAGAAAAAAAAAAAAAAAAAAGAAATCCGGAGGTGAGAGAAATAATTGATATAAAAGTAGCTGGGATAATTTTTTAATCTAAGAAATTCGATTGCTAATGAACAGTAGCCCATCAGACCTGATGGGTTACTGTTCATGAGCCAAAAAAAAATCCATGTTTACCGAGTCTGCTGGAGCATAAACAGTGCACAGATTCTCCAAATTTTAGCTAATATACCCGGATGACTACACTGCTGGAGATGCTCTTAGCCATCTATTTAGTAGCATAATATTTTTACGAAGCACACAACTCGAATTAGGTGATTTTTGGGCTTGTAGGTGTGACTTAGTTTGGGACTCCTATTAACACGCCATATTCATGTTAAAATACACCTTGATAATTGAGGGGTTAAAAAAAAAAAAAAAAAAACTTTGCCTTTTGGAAAGACTATTAGTGGAGGTGAAATTTACATATAAATTTGTTGTTTTTTCATAGTAGCACCTTTTATTAATAGTTTTTTTATTATTTTTTTTTTTTTAAGAAATACTTAGTGCCTAGGGAGTCATCAACTTGTCCAAATGTTGTGGTGGTTGTTGAGATCAATAGTTGTTACTACCAATATGAACATTTATAATTAAGAGCCTAGCTAGTTGGACATGTATTAAGAAATATTAAGTATTAAATTATAAGGTATAATATATGGTTTAAAAAAAAATAATTCATTGGTAAGTAAGCAAATCAAAATAGTTTTATGTGCTTTTCTTGATATTTATATACAATTTGACTTCATTTCTTTAAAATTACAAAATTTATGCTCAAGTCGGTGTGAGTTTGTGTGACTAGTCAACAAGTACAACTTTAACCCATGTAGCTAACGAGTTTATTATCATAATGTTAAATTCTTTTTTAATACAAGTTGATGGAAAGAGGCGAAATTAGTCAACCAACATTTCTCTATATAAACGTGTATTCTAGAGTTTGAACATCACTTGAACCTTCCCATTTGCCATTGCTAATTACAGGAGCCATGGCTGGTGAAAAAAGCAAGATCATGGTATTTGGAGCCACCGGGTACCTTGGCAAATACATGGTGAAGGCAAGCGTTTCAATGGGTCATCCAACCTTTGCCTATGTGCGCCCAATCAAACCAAACGCAGACCCTTCCAAGCTAGAGCAGCACAAAGAGTTCGAAGCTTTGGGAGTTACCGTTATCCAAGTACTAATCTTTATTATCTAAAAACTGTGT
Organism: Quercus glauca; assembly: GCA_023736055.1. NCBI lineage: Eukaryota > Viridiplantae > Streptophyta > Magnoliopsida > Fagales > Fagaceae > Quercus > Quercus glauca. Next base: position 42,232,413 of record CM043324.1, on the reverse strand, counting down.
AGGATGTGGTTTTTTTGTTTTTACAAACTTCATTTTAGTTCTTTTTTTAGTAGTATCATGGTTATGAAATCCATATTAGATTTTTAAAACTCAAAGAAAATGATTTGATTAAACAGGGTGACTTGGATGAGCATGAGAAGCTTGTAGCAGCACTTAGTCAAGTGGATGTTGTGATTTCTACCTTGGCTGTTCCTCAACATCTTGAGCAATTCAAAATAATCAAAGCCATGAAAGAAGCTGGAAATATAAAGGTGACTATCCCTCCCTTTTGTTTATTTGTTTACAACAAATAGGTTTTAATAGCTTTATCCTAATATGTATGTATGTGTGCGTATCAGAGATTTGTTCCATCAGAATTTGGAAACGAAGTTGATAGAGTGAGTGGATTGCCTCCTTTTGAGGCTTTGCTTGCAAACAAAAGGAAGATCAGAAGGGCAACTGAAGAGGCTGGAATTTCATACACTTACGTGTCTGCAAACTCATTTGCAGCCTATTTTGTTGACTATTTGCTACATCCTCATGAAAACAGAGATGAAGTTGTTGTTTATGGAAGTGGTGAAGCCAAGGGTAGGTTTAATTTTCCTTCCTTAACTTCGTCGAATTCGAAGATAATTCCAGCTATACCATTTTCAATGATGGTGACTTGGTTATTATTCTAAATTTCTTATTCAAGTGGATGAATTATTCTTTGGGTGCTAACATCACAATGGTAAATAAAACGGGTCTTTTTAGAATTTAAAGGTAAATAAGCAGACTAATTTGACCTATGAATTCATGAAGTGGGAAGTGGGAGCCGTGCACAAATGCCAAAAGGCGTATTGCTACTAGACATTTATGGTTCTTTCAATCATAAAATAGTGACATAGTTACAATTTATCTTCTGTCACGGAGGTATTATCACTATTTAGTCTAAAAAAGATTAATTGTAATATTTGAATCTCTAAAATTTAGACTAAAATGAAATTTTTAAGATTCTATCTAAAATATTTTTAATGGTTTCATTTTAATCCAAACTTTAAGGACTTGAAATATGATAATTGAAGAGGTGTGTGAGAATAAACTGTGATTATGTCAAATCAAAAAGGATAAATTGTTGGTCCACAAACCGCAGAATCTGTTAATTTTGAATTAAACTTTAACAATTTCATTTTAATTAACAATTTCTATATGCTTTTTTGCTCACTTTATTTTTGTTTTTGTGGTATTTTGTTTATGCAGCCGTGTTAAATTATGAGGAGGATGTAGCAGCCTATACAGTAAAAGCAGCCACAGATCCAAGGGTGGGCAATAGGGTAATTGTTTATAGGCCACCAGGAAACATCGTTTCTCAATTGGATTTGATTTCTTCATGGGAGAAAAAGACAGGACGTACTCTTAAAAAAATCAACATGCCTGAAGAGGAAATAGTGAAGCTTTCTGAGAGTAAGAAATTTTCTCTTTAATATATATCTAGGAATGCTTGGGGCCGTATAATAGACTTGTTTAAACACATGTTTTTAGTTTTTAAATAATATTATATGTATTTTTATGCAATTTTTTACCTACACATATTTTTAAAAAAACTGAAAACTGTTATTTAAACACACGTACTAAATGGATTTGGTTTCTGCACAATTCTAACACTCCCTTCAAATGTCAATATTTATAATAATATAAAGAGTATTGTTAACGGGTATTATTAATGAATATAAAAGGAGTGGTTATAATTTATGGGAAATATAAAAGTACGGTAAGAAAAGTTAATTTTTTTTCTTTTTTCACAAAGTTTTCTAAAAATATTTCTTAAACTAATACTCTAAAGATATTCGATCGTTTTTCTCAAGTCTTAATTATTAGTAATATTGCTTATTCCAATCATGTTTAATCAATTATAGTTCTACACCTAAGTAACATTTCTTCATCCCTTTATTTCAATTTGAGTGTGATATATGTGGTGTTTAGGAAATTTATTGTGGTTTTGAACCCAACTTAAAATTAAATTAAATCAACTTTGATTTTATTTTCTTTTTTTAAATGGGAGGGAAGGGAAGTAGGGTAGGTCATAGGTGCATCCGGCTAGAAACCCATTGGCAACTAATATTATTCTATAGATATTTTGCCTAAATCTAAGTTAACTAGTTTTAGTTTTTAGTTGACATAGTTTTAATAATAAAAATTCAGGTTTAGAATTTGCTATCCGATTTTTTTTTTTTTTTAAACCTTAAATTTTTAGGAGTACCGATTATATATGTTCTATAAATTGTTAAACAGCACTCACAGGAAGATTCAATTTTTTTTTCTTTTTTATAGAATATTTGTCATATAATGATTTTATGTGGTGTCGAGGAAGGATGAGGGTAGATACAACGGGTTTTCGTTTTTGGTGTCGCCATTTTTTACAACAGTCAACAAAGACGTCCATTTGAAATTATGAAGATTGCAACCTACTTTTTGAAGAGATAAGGAGATGCTTTTTTTTTTCCCCTTCTTTTTTAATAAAAACGATTAGGACATAATCATAGTAGTTTTTAACTGCTTCCAAACTAAGACCTCATTTAAGGAGGAGGTGAAGGGTGACTTATAAGGAGATGCTTGTTCCTTTGAGATAGTAGCTCCTCAAAAAATCATTTTTACCGCAACTTTTTACTTATAATATTTTTTTTTATACCACTCACAATCATTTATTTCAATATATTATACACAAAATTGTGTATAACTTGTGTCCATTAATCCATAGAAAAACTAGGAAAGATAAAATGGGGTTTAGGTTCGTTGTTGCCATTTTTTACAAAGTACAAACATATCAAAAAATCAGTTATATATTTAAGATTGTAAACTACTTTTTGAAGAGGACCAAGAGGTAATTAGGAGATGCTTCTCCTTTGTCATGGTTAACTTTTATTATTATTTTTCTTTTTGGTGAGACGACTCGATCCCGAAACTAAACGACAAGAAAAAGGTACATGCATGACAACTGACAATGCATGGGGGCTAAAGTCCACTTTTCTTTTCTTTCTATTTCAAACTTTATATGCTGCAAACGTTGAATGGTATGCAATATTGGGTGCATCCCCCATTCCAAAACTACCAAAACAAAACCGAGTACTTGCACGTAGACATGTGCAGCTTTTTCTCTGTCGCCTCGCTGGCCTGGCCTCGACTAGTAGTTTATTAAGAGAGAGAAACCATGTTGAATACATTAATTTATTTATTGTTGCTGTTTACATTAATTAGATTGATGAAAAATTAAGAGCCATAGTTATTACACACACACGCGCGTTGTTTTTCACGTTAAACTAAAACCGTGGCTTCGGTTCAAAAGTAAAGAGCGTGTAAGTGTGTCTGCCATTAGTGTGTGTAATAGTATTTTTTCCAAAAATTAATGGTTTAATTATATTAGTGTCAAAAGGAAGGTTAGTAAGTTAACTGATACGTTGAAAACACAAAAAAGTACCGGTTGAGCTATAGAGTTCTTGATTATAGACCATTAATTAATTCATCTATATGATATTACTTAAGATTGTAAACTCAAATTATTGTTCCTTCCTTTGCAGCACTACCATTCCCGGACAATATACCAGTGGCTATCCTTCACAACATATTCATCAAAGGGGATCAGACAAGCTTTGAACTCACTGCTAATGACTTGGAGGCCTCCCAATTATATCCTGATCACAAATACACTTCAGTCGATGCCCTCCTTGACACTTGCTTGGTGAATCCCCCCAAGCCCAAATTAGCTGCATTTGCATAAAAAACAACTATCTTTTTACTTTTTCTTCCAAAGCTCGGCCAACACTAGTGCTCTCATTTTATTAAAAAAAAAGAGCTCCACTTCAATGAATGTATCTAGTATCATTTCCTAATCTCTCTCTCCCTCTCTCTCATGTATTTTTGTGTACTAGAATTGAGAAATAGCTTCTCTCTCTCTTGAATTATTGTGTACTACTACTGAAAATATCAGGCCATATCCTGCCTACATGTGCGGATACTTTATAATTTCTTTTCAATATCATTTTTAATTATTCTTCACTATTAGTAAATAATTAAAAATAAATAAAATTTATTAAGAATAATATAGTCAAGAATATAAATATATTATCAGAGTAAATTCACAATTATTTAATTATTTCATCCAAACTAACTCCTATCCAGCAATAGGATGAGAAATAGATATGAAACTAAACAGTTCATCAACATGGGGAAAAAAAAAACCATAAATGCTTTTCAAAATACCAAATCAATATGAAGTACATTCTTTCAAGTAATTACTGAATTTTATCTTATACAAGCTACAACAGAGTGACTAATTCTCAAGGTATTACTTGTTATTGACTTTTTTAATAAATAAACCAGTGATTAGTAATTGTAAGAGTAAATTCTTGCATGGAAGCTAAAGGGACAGTGAGAAATGAACCATGGTTCGTTGGTGCAATTCGGAATCATGAAAGGGTGATTATTTTCTAAAAATATGATGATTAAAAAACTAAATCTAAATCTCAAGGAATCTGTCCACAGTAGTAGTACACACCCTTAAAACTCAAAGGCGATGTATGACGGTGTTTTGGTAGAGTTACGGTACAGTAAGCCTAAGGTTCTAGAGCCTTTGAAATGGTGATGGAGGGTGATATTTATAGAGCGCTTAGGATCTTTGGGGTTTCTAACCCGTTCTGGCCAGCTAAAGGCTTACCATATTTAATCACTCAATCAATGGGATATGGAAATGAGCAATTTTAGGGGCTCTGTCCCTAAGTGGTGTACGCTAATTTGGGACTCTGGGCCATAAAAGGGCTTGGAAACTTGGGCCAAATTTTGCATTTTGGGTTGTTGGGCTTCACAAATGTTGTTGATCGCTTTGGTAGTGATGAGGGCTTTCTTTGTCATTGGGACCGAAAAGTTAGTGTAGGTCTAAAAAAAATGGGGTGTCTACTGTCTACATTATCACCATCAAGAATTAGGCAATTTTGTCACTTTGGTTGTGGCAACATATCTTAGGTTTCACATAAACCAAATTTCTATTTCAATATGTTACACCCTATTTCTAAAAAAGATATGTTTGCTCCTATACTTAGCAAAGCATGCAGTTATAACTTATAAGCATCTTAGTATCCTAATTAAATTCTCATGAGTAACTCTCAAAATTGAATATTATCAATGGAGATACCTAAGTGTACATATTCTTGCATAAAAGAAATATAAATGTGATGCATGAGTTATATTACTACTATTAGTCATGGGGTAATACTAGATGCTCTGTCTCAATAAGAAAGTCAGTGGGTTCTAGAAGTATGCATATGAAATTGTATATCACCATCTCAGGGAGAGATTGCAAAACAATCAAAGAGCATCTCTTTAATAGTTCTTAGGACCCAAATTATGAGAAAAAACTATTTTCAGCCCATTCTTAAACATCCAAGTATGACATTCTATCCCAAACTTTTCTATCTACTAATTCTTAACATCAACGATATGTACCATTTTCGTGGATATACCTATCACTCTAACATTGTAAGTCCATCCATAAGGACTCAAAGAGGTGAATTAATATTAGTCTTGATGATAATCCTAGGCAGTAAGGACTTACATTAAAGCAATCATTGCGCTCTAATCCTTCGACTATGTAATGTCCTAGAAATATGTCACACTCTAATCATGTGACAATAACTAGAAGTTGTTATGGGACAAACTCACATCCTTGTCCATATCTAAAACCTCATTTCCCTTGTCACAACGCAAATATAATATATATATATATATAGTTGGGATCAAGTTATATTTATTGTAATTTTAAACAATGCTATACTATTCAATATTTTTTAATTTAATACGAATTTTGACAAATCAATCACTGGAATCACATTATCTTCAAATATTCTCTATACTTACAAAATTTCAAGATAATAAAATATTAATAGTCATGTTATTGGGTCATTCTACTGTACCCCTTTGTTTTTTTGGTGGGTATGGTACCTACACAAATCTTAACCTTTAATTTAGTGTTGTTTTCATCCTAACCCTTCATTTAATTTTAGTGGGCACTCATTACCGGTAATATTGTCGGTTATATATATATATATATATATATATATAAGAAGAGTGCTACATCTTGTGGTTGCAGGGGTTTTCTCCTAAGGGTGAGTACATCTCGGCCAAGTGAACTTGGGTGGAGAAAAGATTGAGTCACCACCTAGATTAGGTCTAGGAACCATTTACATAGGGCCCTTACATGGAATGACTGATTTTACTACCAAAGTATGGGTTTAGAGTTTAGGTATAGAGATGGGAAGGTGTTAGGCACCCAACCCCACCCGACCCGTGGGTCGGCTTCCACTTATTGTGTCTTACGTCTCAATCTCATTAAAGGCATATTCAACATCGTTATTCTAAACTCACATACACACACACGCATACATTTAAGCATACAACATGGCATTTTATCCCAAACCCTAACATACATTGATTATACTTCTTATATCATCATAAACCCTAGCATACATCTATCACATCACATTCAAGGCAGCGAACAAATCATGGCAGAATCAAAGAATTATTGGAGAGCACCATGAACATCAAGAACACAAACGTATTCCAAGTTCACATATCACATTCATTAAATCTAAACAAGATCATATCCCAATCAAATGCATGTACATATGAATACATGTCTTACCTCACTTACCTTACTGCATCACACCATCTACGCATCAATGCATGATCATATCATATGCATGTTCATGGTAGAATAAAGAAAACGTTAAGGGAAACCCTAATCTAACATGTTAAGAACAAACAACTAGTCAACAGAGAAAGAGGGACTCAAAAAACATAAAAGATGGTCAAGACAGAGGCATTTTATATGAAAGAAATAAACAAACAGAAGCAGAAAATTTAGATTAGGGTTTCTGGGAAAGAGTATGCGTTTGCATACATAGGCCTGCATACGCAGCCCAGTTGTATGCGTACGCAAACATGCCTTAGAACCCTAACTCAGAAACAGAAATGCTGAAAACAGAGCAGAAACAAAAACTAAATAAACTAACAACCTAACTTGCTTCTAATATAGAAATAAACAACCTAAACTAACAACAAAGATATCCAAGATAAACAAAACAAAATATATTCCTAAACATGCATTGGGTCTAACAACAAATAAGAGCAACACTTAACACATTAAAACATGTTCATCAATATATCCAATCATTCAACTCATTAATCAAAACATGATGAGACCCAACAAATCGAACCCAAACAAAACATATCATATTTCTAAGCATGTATAACAAATAAATCAAATTAAGAACCAAAAGAATACAAGTTTTAAAACCCTAAATTAAGGAAGAGCCATGAAGAGAGACTCACCTTGCTTATGGAATACAACTTTGTTGATATTTAATTGGCCTCTTAGTGCCTACACAACAAGATTCAATGAGATACCAAAGCAAATAGAAGATTTTAATAGTTTATAGGTAATCACAAGTCAAAAACAAGATTAGTTTTGAAAAGATTTTGAGAAATCCAATTGAGAACAAGTTTCTGCCTTAGAACTAACTAAAGAGAGGTTTTTTTATGATTAAAATACGTGCTTGGTGGCTGTGTACAGAAGAGGCAAAGAAAAGAGAAAGTTTTTTGGAAGAGTTTAGGTCAAAAAGCCACTCTCTCTAGCTAGGGTTTGAGTTGGGAGGCATAAGGTTGTATTTATATCTTTAAACAAGGGTTTTCAAGCTCATTTAAAGGGTTTTAGACGTTCCAAAGGGTTTAGGGGTTGGGCCCCATCAAAGAGGGAGGCTTTGGGCCCTAAACAATTGAAGTTCTAGGCTTCTAGAAAAGGCCAAGCGTGCGCAAGTATGTGCATGCGTACGCATGCACCCCTAAACCCCTAATTTTGACTACTTAGATGGCGTAACTTCAAACGGCCATAACTCACTCAATATAAATCTCAATTAGGAAAAATTTGTATTCAAATTGAAGCCCAAAATGTCTACTTTCCAATGAAATAAATCTCACTTAAAAAGTCTTTGTGGATTAAAAGATATGGTCAAAATAGTGAGTAAATGTCATTTTTCAGCATCATTTTCAAAGCAATTTGGGCACTTTTGAATTGTGATTACTTTCAAACTATCAAAATAACTTCAATTACCTTTTGTAGTCATGTCAAGCTCACCATTGGGACTACGAACTAAAGTTTATTAACCGGGTACAAAATGAGATGTCTACACATTCATAACATTTTTACAACAAATCCTAGGTGGGTAAGTTGTTATAGGTTCTAATTTGAATTCACCACTGAAATTACTATTTTGCTTACTAATAACAACCAATAACAACCATTAACAACCTGCCATTTATGATTTGTTTAAAAAGTGTTGAGAAAATATAGTGGACATAGCATTTATAAACCCAAAAAAAAAAGGCGGTTGCTTTCTCCTCTCTCATATTTTTCGTCTTCCTTATACGCTTTTTCTTTCTCTACAATCCTCACTACTCTTAGCCTCTCTCCCTTATTCTAGTTATAAGAAGAACTACAAAATGCACGCCCCTATACTTGTTCTCAGCAACTCTCTCTCTCTCTTTCTTTGGGTTTTCATTTTTTGATTTTTCTAAAACAAATGAACAAAAGACTCTTTGAAACGCAAGACTGGAAGCAAGGTCCAACATGCTAATATCGTTTTTTTGATCTCTTCTCTACTTCTTACATATTGCTTCTTCTAAGAAAACCCAGATTGCTTCTTCTCGCATTCTCTCCATTATCCAATTGATTTTATCTCAGATGAAGGTTTATTTAAATGATCAAAATCGTTTAGCTATCCATAAAGGTAAGGATTAAAACAATAAAACCCTTATTTCACTGCCATTGTTTTGTTTTCCTGTTTTCTTTATTAGTTTTCGAGAATTGCAAAAGTAGATATATGCAATTTCAACTTTTTGTTTCATATGATTAGTGTTGATTTTCTTGTGGGTATTGTACTATGTATTTTTTAATTAAATCAATAACATAAGAATTTTGAGTTACGAAGTATGAAAATTGTTCCTCAATCAACTTGAAAAATACATAAAAATAATTTCCTTCAATCAGTTTCTTCTTCCCAAATAATGAGGAATTTGCTAATTTTTAATTTTCTTAGAATACTTAGGATTTTAGGATTTGTGCATTTGGGCTTTGTCAAAATTGTGCTCACCTCTGTTTGGATTTTTTGGTATTTTGAATTGGTTGATTGGTTTCAAGTTTTTTTTTTTTTTTTTTAATGGTGCTTTTATGATTAGCGTTTAGTCTGATATGGAAATTCAAAATATGGGTTTAAAGCTAATAGGTTGTTATTGTTACAGTTTTCTTAACTTTAGGTACACCTATTTCTGTATTTCAAATTTTTTTTTTTTTTTGGGAGATTGGGTGCTTCACAACTAGTATTTTTGCTGTAGTTGTCCATTGTTGTTTTGTTGATTATATAACTGTGAGATGGTTGGTTTGTGTACAATTTGGATGAGATTTAGTAGGCCTTCAAAACTTCCTTTGCTTGCTTGAAGAGACTGAGAAAAAGATAGGAAAATAAAGTTAAATTTGAAGATTTAAAGAATTTTCTTTTATTTTTCCTACATTGTCACAGCTGCCAAACAATGCATAAAGTGTTGCATCTGGGATTTGGGCCATATGTTTAGGTTTTGTTTAAGCAAGAGGGGAGAGATGAAAGAGGAATACGAAATCATATGTAGTCGTTTTGAGTTGTAAGAAGCTTATTCTAGAAAATGGATGGAGATTTTTTTTTCTTGGCATTTAGTATTAGATTCCAAGGCGAGTGAAGAAAGGGTGTTTGACTTTGTTAAACCTATATTCTAGCTATGCATTAGACATGTAAATTTGAGACTAGTTTGCTTAATGAAACTCTCAACAGTGTACTTGATCTTTTGAATTAATGAAAGTTTACATACCTCACATCATAGGCAAACAAGGGGAAAAAAACCTTTTGAAAATGTGTGATTTGTAGTGCTAATCATATTTCATGTGCCTAGAGCTCTACTATTGTTTCAAATATCTCATGGTCTCGAAAATAAATGCATTTCTAATCAACTTCTCTCTTTGTATATCTAATGAACATAATTGGTATGTATTTCTAATGAACTTTTCTTTGTATTTCTAATTTTTTTTAAAACAAATTTATGAGATCATGTATTAGAAGTTGTAGCCTTGACATTTAGTTTGGAATTGTAAGACTTGTATTCTCCAAAATAACTAGCGTTGTAAAGAAAGAAGGTAAAAAAGTCTTGGGAGAAATGCAACCAATGTACTCCATGTGATGGTTATACGTTCAAATGGTCAAAATCTACTGGCCTAAGCATCAACCTAGGAGAAATGCCAATCAATTGAGCAAGGACAACAATCTTTTTTGTGATGATTATACTTTCAAAAGTACAAAGTGTACTCAAAATTGTATCTTGCTTGGTTAATGATGTAAAGATTATGTACTGATAGTTAAGTGCTTAGTGTTTATAAGAGGTGCAAGGATATGCAATAGCTCTCATGTATGTGTTGTGGATTCTTTTTTCGGACCACATGGGATTACTTCATTGACAGCCCATGCCATATCAACATATTATTGATTTTTTGGTAAATCTCTTTAAAGCTAGAAATAAGCTCATATCTCATTCAACTACATGGATTGGGCTCACATGGCCCACAAGATCCTTACTTCAAGAGGCAGATTCATGGTCCACATTTCTTCTTCATCAACTGTGATTATAACCCCATAACATCATCAACATCAACGTATGAATTGAGCTCAAGCATTGAATCAAAGGTCACGGCTCATATTACATCTTTTACACTCATGGCAAGCGGCTTCTTCAACAAAAGCCCAATATTTACACAAAAGCCCAATATTTACACAAAATGACAAAAAAACCCAAGGTATGTCATCTCATCTTCGGCTTATGATCAAGTATTCGTTTGGATAGCACGTTATTCCACTTAATTCTGTGTTCCACGTTTTGCGCTGGGACCCACGCGCACGTGAAGCTGAAGGAAACGCAAGTGAAGAAAACGCAGTTTTGCTGCCCGCACCATTTCATTTAAAGAAGTTCTCTCTACGCACCATTTCATTAAGCTCTCACTACGCACCGTTTCAAGAGCTGAAACAAGTATACCCATAACAAGCCAGACTTGCACGTACTATTCATTGCTTTGGAGTGTGCTGATGAAACGGTGCGCTCAACTCCTGATTTTGGAACCCTTGTGTGTACTGTTCATCGCAGAAGCTGGGAGAATCATCTCTGATCAAAACAGTGCGTTGCCTCTCAACGGCTATTTCCATTCTCCTCAAGCTTGCTACTTTTTCTCTCAACTACCGTGGCAAAATGCCTTCAATCCCCTTCAATTCTTTGTCCGAATCCTCTTCAATGTCTTGCACCTACCCACCAACCACAAAGCTATCAAAACAGAGCACACCAGTTGATGAAAGCAAACCCATTACGCGGTATTTACAGAAAAGATCCCCTCTGTTCAACAAACGCTCGAGCTCACCTTCTCTCCGCTTGGGACATCGTTGCCGCCACTGTGGGTGTCTGCATTCACAGGTAAGTTGTGTCTAACTTCTCATGCTTTCTGATCTGTGCTTTTCCATGAGGCTTCATCAATCTGTGGTTTTTTGTGTTCAACGTTTGTGTGTAGTTTTTTTGTGTTCAACGTCTATGTGTGGTTCTCTGTTGTGTTTTGCATGACACTAGTATGTAGGTTTCTTGGTCCTTCGTGTAATACCATTGGTTCTCTGTTGTATTTGGATATATGTGAATTTACTTTGCATTTGTCATGTGGGCATGCCTAACTGATTATTGGTATGCACCCGAACTGTTTGTTGAAATGTCTCAATGAGTGTAGAAGGAAGTTGTAGCAAAAATGGTTAAGCAGAAGAAATTGATGGACGGTGGTGATAAAGAGGAAAGAGCTGACTGGAAAGATCCTAAGGAACTAGAAGCTTTTTGTCGATCCTGTGCTACTGAAGTCATGAAGGGCCAGAGGAAGGCCACCGAATTTTTGTCCAAAATTGGGGTTAAGGAAGTGATTCGGCAAGTGGGTGAGATGGAAAAAGTGGTGACTTTGCCGCAGATTAAAAACAAATGGGATAATCTGAAAAAAAAAAAAAAAAAAAAAAAGGTGGAAGATTTATAACAAGTGTATGGACAATGAGACTGGGTTGGGTTATGATGCTGGAACTGGGATGTTTGACGCACCTGATGAGTGGTGGAACCGAAAGATTGCAGTTAGTTCTGATCAATACATAATTGTGAAAAACTTTATTGGCTAAAACTAATATTCTTGTGTTCTAACTACTAGTTGTCCACATGTAGACACGTCCTGATGCAAAAACCTTTAAACTGTATGGTTTGCCGAATCGTGACCTCCTGAACATCATGTTTGGAGGCACAGTTGCAACGAGGAAAAATGCATTTTGCCCAAGTGCTCCAATACCAACGGAAACCAACGAAGGGTCTGGGGACTCCGCTAATAGCATAGAATTTGTTGACCACCAATGTGAACTCGAAGTGAATGTTGACGCAATGGAGGTTAAAGGTCCATCATCGTCGAGGGCAAGACCGGCAGTGAATAAGGGGAAAGGCTTGGCAACTAGTGTTTGCATTTTCAAGCCAATTTCCAGGAATCCAAAAAAAAAGCGTTCAGCTGCGCAAGAGATGTCCAACTCTTTAAAGAGCATCTCAAATGTTCTTGTTGAAAGATCTAGTCTAAGTGCCCGTACACCATCTGCTCCCACAGCAACTGCTCAAGTTAAAGCAATTTTGGACATGGTGTTAAGTCTTTCCAGGGTGTACTCGGGTCATTACCTTCATATGTTCAGCACCATCTACTTCATGGAAAAAGAGAAGAGTAGGCCCATTTTTGAAGCACTTTTCGATAACAAGGACGTCCAACTGAAGTGGCTAGCAAAAGAGTACCAAAGGCACCCTGAATATCAATGATGTAGTGAAGGAACAATAAATTGTCTCCATAGGGTTGTGTAGGCTTGGTGTAGTAATCGAACTGTCAGTGTTGTACCTGTTGCACTATTATTTTTCTTTTTCTTTTTTTATTGGAGGAAACTAATGCTTGTTATGGGTGTATATGTAAGACAATGCTCATCACTCCTATGTGTTTGAGCTATATTTATATATGTTTGTCCAATGCTTCTTTTATCTTACTTTTTTGTGTTTTTGATGGTTATGCACTATTATTTGTGGTAAAATTTGATGATGGTTGTTTATGATTGGAAAGAAGAAGTGATGGAATATAATTCTTGAAGCATGTTCTTATATACCCCAGCTTTTGGGAATTTCTATATATCACCTATTTGTTTAATTACGTTGACATTAATAATAGGTGTTAGCTTCTATCTATGTTGCTCCCCACCCCTGCATGTCTTATTTTGTAAAAGTTCAAGCATTAGATTCCTTCCTTTTGAAAGGAAACAGATTGTTTTTTCCTTGCTTTGCGGCCAATGGTGTTTTCTACCATTGGTGTCATTTTGCCTTTATAATCTAGCATTTCCTACATTTGATTTTTATAGTCAATTGGCTATATTAACTGGATTTTTACATCTTTTAATGGATTCCTGGTAACATCATCTGAATCTTGCAGGAGTCAAAAAGCAACTGGTTGACAATTAAACGTGCTGTACAACTTCTTGTTGAGGACACTGATACAGCCAAGTATTATTCTATTTGACCTTGTGATATGGTTCTTGTTGAGGACACTGGTTTTCTACAAAAAAGCAATTCTGCAGCAAAAAATATGGAGAACTTGGATTTGAATTTCCCACTTGTTGTAAGAAAAAATGTATATAAAATATTATAAACCTAGAATATTCATAATGATGAGTTGAGTAAATGCTAAACATGCTGATGGAGAACAAAACTGGAAGATGGTTAGTTTGTTAGAATGTAGGAGTCATGTATGTGGTGTTGTTAGTTTGTGTGCATGGAAAATGGAACTTTTTACTGTAGTATGCATGTGAAGTTGAATATAATTACCTTTTGCTTTTGTTTGGTTGTGAGACTATTGGGTGTAATGATAGGCCTATTCAAGTGAGGAATGAATGTTGCACTTTAGCAAGAACAACATTAAGGCCCAAAGAAACATTTCATAATGATCAATTGATACAAAAGTAGTTCTATTACAAAAATGCAAAACCAAAAAATTCTCCAGCAGTAAGGTAAAATTAAATTGATGGCCCAGTAGTCAATTATTGAAAAACATTTAAGGGTATGTTTGGTAACTGTTTTTTCCCCTTATTTTCTGTTTCCAAAAACAATTTTCTATTTTTGAGACTAAAAACCTTGTTTGGCAACCTAAAATGGACAGAAAATAAAACTGTTCTCAAAATTCAATTTGTGAAGAAAACTGAAAATAAGGCTGTTTTCAATTTCTAAGTTTCAAAGGTTATTGAAAACACACATTTAATTTAATGAATCTATCTCATTTAATGAGTTAGCATTAGAGTTTAAATCTTACTAACATCGTATTTTAGTATTTTCTATTTTTTTCTTTAAAAAACTATCTTTTTAATTTCAACTAACCAAACATGTTTTTGATTTCAAAAATACAAGAAAATTGTTTTTTATTTATATTCCCAAAAAACAAGTTTTTGGAAATAGAAAACAAAAACTGTTACCAAACATAATCTAAGTGTTCACATTAGAAAATTCTTGTGTGTTTCGATCAAAATGGTCAAGGGTACTTTTTGCTACTACCACATCAAGGTGAGGAAAAAACTCCATTGTCACAAACATATTATATCCTTCAATGAAAAAGCAAAAAGTAAAGAGCAAAGGTTCCATGGTAAAAGAAAAAGGGTTATTTGGCGTGAGATGAAGGGAAAGAGAGATTTCAACTTAGTGTGGCAAATATTCAACCAAGATTCTTATGAAATATATATTAAGGATATATGTGGGATAGTAAATGCTATTTTTAAGTGAATGGGTGAACAAGTATGTGGTAAAATGGAGGGAAATAATGAGAAGGCTTAGCTGTATTAAGTCTTTTGTGGGGGGAAGGTTGCTTATAATTGATTTAGAAATATTTATGGAATTGGGATTTGTTGAAAATGGCAAGGAATGTTTGTGGGTAGGTGAATGTGAGCTTTTATGGATTGAAAAAGGTTATTTATGAACCATGGCAACTAATCTACAAGTTGAAAGAAGACTTTTATTTATGAACTAAGGATCAAAATAACAAGAATGATAGAAGTTTTCAAAAGGGTTGGTGTGTGTTGGTAGAACTGATGGGATTTCTCTTTTATAGTAGAGCTTAAGCAGATAATTAGCAAGAATCCAAAAACGTAGGGATGATCGGTAAGAAGGTTGCCAGATTGCTCATCTGAGGATTTGGCTAAAAATGTTGGTTTTTTTTTTGGGATGTCTTGCTCTTTTGGGTGACATCAGATGGAAGTGAATATTTAGGTAATCTTGCATTAAATGCTGAGATTCTTGGGATTGGCTTCAACCAATAGGATTAAGGCAAGTATTAGGGTAGAATCTTGGTTGCTGCAACTAAGATTTGAACCCTAGACCTAGAGAGTAGGATTTAGCACCCCAAGCTAGGTGTCAAATTTTAGGCCTACTTTAGAATGTTCTGCTGGAGATCCTTTCACGCCATCCAAACCACATTTTCTCAAATTTTTCCCTTTTAGGATTCATGGGCTTGGTGCATGAACCGATTCTTGAACATTTTTGACATTTAGAGAGCTGTTTTGTTAAGGTTTGAGTAACTTGGTTATAGCCTCCTTTTGCTAGAACTAGAGCTTTGAGGAAAATGATGGAGTTTCATTACCCATCAGACTTGAGTTGCCAGCCTAACCTCTGGGCACTGTCCACATTAAGGAAGGTAGTGGTAGAAAGTTGATGGGACAAGTAATTAGCCCTTAGTTTAGTCTTAAAGATTTGGTTACTTCTTGAGGAATCCTCCAGCTGAGCCTTGGTTAGGGATGGACAAGAGAGAAGTTGTCTAGCTGATTCAGTCTTTTGCCTTGGATTGCCTTTGCTGGGACTTTAGATTGGGCTTTTCTACATGGGCTGAACTCTTCAGCTGGGCCTTTTTTGTGCCTCTCTTCACTTAGGTTTGTTCCCTTTCTATTAATTCTTGGGTCCTACAAAATGGACAATATTGACACATGTTACCATGGGTTTTTTAATCCTCATGGGCCTTCATTGTTAGTAAATATTCTATATAACTTTGGTTTTTAATAAATATTTGTAATAGGTTTTAGGGTAATGATTTGTAAGATAATAAAATAATAGTATTTGATGTAAACTTAATTATTTTGAAAATCTTGGTGAATAATATCTACTATTTTTAAATTATGACTTCCATGTTTTTTTGAGAATAATATAGGTAATGTTTATGGGTTCCAAATAAGACCCAATAATCATGTAATGAATTAAATGATGAGCTTGTAAGATGAATAATTTACCATAGCATCATGAATGTAAAATAAATAGTGACCATGGGTTTTTATATGAATCTCATGTGTTTAGGACAAATAATCATAACTTTCCATGAGTTTTGGAAGTAGATAAGTAATCATGGGTTCTTAAGATAAATCCCATGGGTACGTAACTGTTGGAAAAATACATGTTTGTATCGCATACAAAACTATACAGTGGAAAAAAATAACGGATCTACTTTATTCGCAATTGATAACATGTACTATGTAAATTTCAGAATTCAAGAATAAAAGAGTGTACCTTGGTATGGTGAATTTCAAAACCAAAGATCAGAAGTTCTTGAGAACACTTTCAATCTTCACTCCAATTTCACTTGTGCCCAAAAAGTGTGGTCTCTCAATCAGTTATATGTGTATGTTCTAGAGAGAATGAAAGAGAGTCTAACTCTCACATACATACCATTTCATATTTTTACAAAAATTCTGTATGTTTCTCTCCTTATAACTGATTATTTAATTGGGTTAGCATTTTGGGCTTTTCCAATTGGGGTTTAATATGTAGCTTGGAGTGGGACCAAAAGGAAATAAATAAGATACTAGCTCCAATGAGCCTTGGGCTTTTCTATCAACTCTTGACAAGTTCAAAGTTACCATTAATTATATTTAATACCACTATATAAATATAATTGCACTCTAGGTCTTATTAATAAATTATATCCCAAGACTTTATTGTACATGCAATCCCTGCATAAAATATTCGCAGTAATACAAAGTCATAAATGTAGATTGCCACTTTGTAAATTACTACATCTTAATCCTTGAGTACCTGGTTTAATCTTTTTAAGTTATTCATCATATATTTATGAAATCCAATTTCATAAATATATACTTTAATAATTTCTTACTAAAGTGGTTAAGCCTAACTCTCTGAATAACTGAACCTATTAAACTTATCTCAAGGGAATATTTTATATCTCCATTAAGAGACTATGAATTCCATTTTGAAAATATATATTCCATCAACACTAAATGTGGCTGCCCAACATACTGAGATTTTGACCGTTACTTTAGATCTCACACCTGATATATCAAAGCACCCTACGCTTCATGATCAGATCTATTATTCTCTCAGGATTAAGAGTTCATGTAAATAAAATTCATGAGATTTATTATCCATTTGACAGTCGTTAAGAGAATAATAAATCTCACAGCGGTCCAGCTTAATATGTCTCAACTCTTAAAACATATCAATACATCAACTAGAAGTTTCAACTTCCATAACCAATACAAATCATCTTAGTTGATATATTATAGTTTTCATAGATGAAATGCCTAACATCACCGACTACGAATTAAAATTCTGAGTTTACAAAGAACTTGTGACTTATATTTTCTGTGACTAAATCACATATTATGCATCTCATGGATCATATGATAATGTCCAAATATACATGTTACTATTATTTTAGATAATAATAAAACAAATTTATTAATCACTGTTGGTGCAAATACAATGATGATGGAAATAATACAAAGAAAAACTGAATAATACTACTGAATTTTATTACTTTAAAAAGAGAAATTACACAACACTATTTGGACTGAGGCGTGGTACTCGCTCTCTTTAAGGAGATTCAAGCCCTTAGTTGGCTAAACTTTTTAATCAGTGCAGACCTTCTCTGACTTGTCTTCCCCAGGATACAACAGCCCAACAAGTGTCGTATGACGAGAACAACCTCTGCACAAAGTGTTCAAATCCAAAGCTCCACCAGAAAGAACACCCTTCCTTGCCAAGAACCTCTCTATCTTTTTTTTTTTTTTTTTTTGTGAGTATTGTAGTAACTTGGATTGAGTTTGAATGAGTCTATTTATAGGCTCAATGGGCCTCACGAAATTATTACCCAATTTATTCTGATTAATTAGGTTCATTATTCTGATTTAGTGGGTGTTACAAGATTAATTGTTAGACATTAATTTGATGGACTGGAGTTACACAATTAATGGTGAGATAAGGAGTTTCTGAAGAATAAAAATGCCCAAACGGATAATCCATTAAGTGGGTTAATGGCTTTTTATTTTTCATAGTAAAAATGGAGTATTAATTCGGGCCATTTACTCACCAACGGATATGGTAATTATTCTGAATGGGTTGTCAAGTAGGAGGATCCAAGAGGCTGATTCATTTTCAATTTTGATACCTCCACTCTTCACCTTCCCCTTACGCACGTATTTAGCCCAATATCTAAGACAATTCATTTTAGCCCATTAATCACCACAATTAAAAAGAATAAAAAAGTCTCTCTTATTTTCAATGTAGGATTAAACATTTTCACTAACTCTTCATCTTCCATATTCACTCTCATATCTTTACATTTATGTTATAACATTTATTTATTTTAATTATTTAATATTAAAATGCTCTAACAATCCCCCACTCATTTTAAAATTAAATTTTAGTTAAAGAGAGATTACCAGACAAAGATGGGTCACTATGCATCATGAAGGTGTGCTTTACATTGAACTTTCACTTAATAAAACAGCGATCTCAACTCCAGAGTCGTAGTGGTCTCCGACTTAAACTAGGACTGCTTTAAGGAAATTAAGTGCCACTGCTTACACATAACAACCTAGGTGTTAACATGAGCTTTTATAGCTAGCACTTTACGGTCATGTGCTGATCTCGGTTTCATGTGTATATTTGAAACTAAGTCCAATCTCATAGGGAGTGGCCCCACCTCCACACTCATATAGGTGAAATTTGTCAAGGGTGCTCCTGTAATTCTAACACCCCACTCATACGAGCTACAAATTTCATTAAGAGTTTTTTACTCAACCTTTCCACATTACAGAATAAATGCACTTACATCATAGGGATGAACAATTAAAAAAAATTATTTACAAAATAAATAAATTGCGCATTTCTTACGAACATTGTATGATTCGTTTTTCCCATTGAACTCAATTCTCAAGATCTCTGGTCCTTGGGTTGGGTATTCTCATACATGGCTCATGATTTTATGGACTTTAGTCCCATCCCCCTCGATGTATTCCAGACTCTATCTTTTGCCAAGGCCTTGGTAAATGGATCTGCAAGATTACCATTAGATTTAATATAATTCACAGTTATGATGCCACTACTCAAATAAGATCGCACGGTACTGTGCTTTCTTCTTATAGGTCTGGATTTACCATTATAGTAACGTTTTTAACTCTACCAATTGCAGCAGTGCTATCACAATGAATTAATATAGGTGGAATTGACTTTTCCCAAAGTGGAATTTCATATAATAAATCTCTAAGCCAATTTGCCTCTTCACTAGCTGAAGCTAATGCTATTAATTCAGCTTCCATTGTAGAATTAACAATTATTGTTTGCTTTTTAGATTTTCAACAAATAGCACCACTACCTAAGGTAAAAATATAACTAGTGGTAGAGAGAGAATCACCTGACAAAGTATTCCAATCGGCATCACTAAAACCTTCAATTACAGCAAGGTACTATTTATAAAATAAGCCATAGCTTTTGGTACCAATTAAATATCTCATGACTCGCTCAATAGCTAGCCAATGATCTTTATTAGGCTTGTTAGTAAATTTGCTTAGCACTCCTATTGCATATGCAATGTCAGGTCTAGTACAATTAGTAGCATAACGCAAATTACCAATGATACTAGCATAATCCTTTTGATTAAAAATCTCATCATCATTATTCACAGGAAATAAATGAACACTAGAATCAAAAGGAGTAGCTACACTTTTATGATCTTGAAAATTAGATTTTCTCAATATTTTCTCAACATAATGTGATTGATCAAGATATATTCCATCACATACTTTTGTAATTTTCATGCCCAAAATAAAATTAGCCTTACCAAGATCTTTCATATTAAAATAGCTTTTAAGCATATTTTTTGTCTCATTTATAGCATGCATATTTGAGCCAAAAATTAACATATCATCCATATAGAGGCTAATAATAACATGTAAATTATTCCATGATTTAGAATAAATACATTTATCACATTCATTTGATTTATAGCCATTCTCAATCATGCAGGAATCAAACTTTTCATGCCACTGTTTTGGTGCTTGTTTTAAGCCATATAGGGATTTAGTTAGCTTACATACCTTGCTCTCTTGTCCAGGCTCTACAAAGCCTTCGGGTTGATCCATGTAAATCTCTTCCTCTAGGTCCCCATTTAGAAAAGTAGTTTTTACATCCATTTGATGAATTTTCAAATCAAAAATTGCAGCAATAGCAATTAACAATCTAATAGATGTAATTCTTGTTACCGGAGAAAAAGTATCAAAGAAATCAAGATCAGCTTTTTGTTTAAAACCTTTTGCAACAAGTCTAGCTTTAAACTTATTTATTGATCCATCCGATTTCAACTTCTTTCTAAGGACCCATTTACAACCTATGGTCTTACAACCCGGTGGAAGATCTCCTAATTTCAAAGTTCTATTAGAAATTAGAGATTCCATCTCATCATTTACAGCATCTTTCCAAAATATAGAATCATGTGATGTTAAAGCCTCTTTTAAATTTTGGGAATTTTCCTCAATGTTAAAAACATAATAATCAGGACTAAAATCCTTTTCAACTCTAGCTCTTTTACACCTTCTAGGTTCCATTTCAAAATTTTTTTGATTTTGTAAATGTGAAGTAGAAGAACTAGGTTGTGACAAAATATTTTCTTTACCCCCACTATTTTTCAATTTAAAAGGAAATTTTTGTTTATGAAAAATTGCATCACCAGATTCAAAAATTATTTTGTTTTTAAGATCAAAAAATCTATAGGCTGCACTATTAATTGCATAACCAAGAAAAGCACAGGTAGTAGCTCTAATACCCAATTTAGGCATTTTAAGGTCAGTAAGCCTTACATAAGCAAGATAACCCCATACTCTCAAATATCCCAAATTTGGCTTATGTCCTTTCCACATCTCAAAAGGTGTGGTGTGTGACTTTTTATGTGGCACCCTATTCAAAACATGACATGTAGTTAAAATAGCTTCACCCAAAAAATATAAAGGTGCACCAGATTCAATTAACATGGCATTTGTTAACTCAATTAAAGTTCTATTTTTTCTTTCAGCCACACCATTAGAAGCAGGTGAATATGGTGCAGTAGTTTCATGGATAATTCCCAAAGACTGAACAAATGAGTTGAATGCACTTGATTCATACTCACGGCCTCTATCACTTCTTATTCTTTTTATTTTTTTACCGAATTGATTTTCAACTTCTTTTAAAAAATCTTGAAATTTTTCGAAAGCATCACTTTTATTTTTCAACAAATAAATAGTTGTATATTTTGAGAAATCATCAATAAAAGTGATAATATATCTATTTCCTCCACGAGTTAAAATTCCCTCAAATTCACATAAATCGGAGTGAATTAACTCAAGCAATTCGGTATTTCTTATAACACTTTTATGAGGCCTTTTTGTAATCTTAGCTTGACTACAAGTTTCACATTTTTCAAAATCTTTTGACAGTCTTGGAATTAATCCTAAACTACTCATGATTCCCACATATCTACTATTTATATGACACAAACGAACATGCCAAAAATTAATAGAAGAAAGCATATAAACTGAACTGGTAGATGTTTTATTATTCTCAACATTCAATTTAAACATTCCATCACAAGCATAACCCTTGCCTACAAATAATCTCTTTTTAGTGATTACATAATTATCAGATTTCATAGTTTGCTTGAAGCCAGCCTTGTTAAGCAAAAAACTTGATATCAAATTCTTCCTCATGGACGGAGTGTAAAGAACATCTTTCAATGTTAGCACGCGTCTAGAAGTGAATTTCAATTCAACCTCACCACTCCCAAGAACCTTGGTTTTGCTAGAGTCACCAAGCATAACAGTTTTTTCTTCTTCAAAAGGAGTGTACAATTTGAACTAATTTTTATCATAGTAGACGTGCCTATTAGCACCAGAATCTGCCCACCACCCTTCAACATATTAGACCATATTGATGTCTGTAATCATAGCCACTAAAGGCTCTTCGGTTACGTTAGCCTGCGGGACAGATTCACGTTTCCGAAATTTGCAAAATCGAGCAATATGCCCACTCTTGCCACAGACAAAACATGATTTATTAAATTAATCTTGTGAAGGGGGTCCTTAATTCTTATTGTAATTTTTATTTGGGTTTTCCCTTCCTTGAGGTCTATTATTATTTTTAAAGGCTCTCTTTTTAGGCTTCAATTGACTATTTCTAGGAAAATGATTTTTGGGCATATTATTATTGACTGAAATAAGGTTTACCTTTGTGGTGGAATTACCATTGCTCTCTTGTGTGATGAGTGCATCTTGTCCTCTAGCCTCCTCCTCCACACGGATGCGTGTGATCAAAGTTTCCAAGGATGTCTCCTTTTGTTTGTGCTGCAAAGTCTTTTGGAACTCCCTCCAAGATTGTGGTAGTTTATCAATTATGCCAGCTACCATCAAATTGTCTCCAATCTTTACGTCTTCGGATCTTAACTTCACCACAATCATTTGGAAGTCTTGTGCTTGATCCACCAACGATTTTCCATCCACCATTTGGTAACAGAAAAATCTGTTAGCAGCATACTTCTTTGCACCTGCCACCTTGGTATCATACTTGCTTTGTAAAGTTTTCCAAATTTTCTTAGCAGAATTGTAAGTTGTATCATAATAATCATAAAAATGATCGGCAAGACAATTCAATAGATAAGAGCGACAATTATATTCATCTTTTGTATACTTATCTATTTTTTCTTGATAGAGAATATATTCTTTGTCACTCATCTCATCGGTAGGAACTTTTGATAGATTCTTTTCAGTAAGGATGTAGGAGACTTTGAGAAGACTCAAGTAGAAGAGGACCTTTCCTTTCCACCTCTTAAAGTGGGCTCCCTTAAAGCGAAAGGGCTTGTTAAGATCTCCAACAGGCTCATTTGGTTTCTCTTGTGTAGGCTCCATGTGTATTGAATCTCCTTAATTGTTGGTGCAAATACAATGATAATGGAAATAATACAAAGAGAAACTGAATAATACTACTGAATTTTATTACTTTAAAGAGAGAAATTACACAACACTATTTGGACTGAGGCGCGGCAGTCGCTCTCTTTAAGGAGATTCAAGCCCTTGGTTGGCTAAACTTTGTAATCGGTACAACAAGTGTCGTATGACTAGAACAATGGACTAGAACAATGGAGTATCGGTGCAGACTTTCTCTGACTTGTCTCCCCCAGGATACCTCCACTCTTCACCTCCCCCTTGCGCATGTATCTAGCCCAATATCTGAGACAATTCATTTTAGCCCATTAATCACCATAATTAAAAAGAATAAAAAAGTCTCTCTCCTTTTCAATGTGGGATTAAACATTTTTACTAATTCCTCATCTTCCATATTCACTCTCATATCTTTACATTTATGTTATAACATTTATTTATTTTAATTATTTAATATTAAAATGCTCTAACAATCACAACATTAAGTCATACATAATGTCATACATAGTATCGTACAATAGGATTTAAGAACACTAATCTTAACAGAACAAGATTTAAAATGATTGTAATTATGAGTTTAGGTGATTTCATCATTAACATGTGGTATCTTCCAAGTATCAACAACCTTGGGTTTTTTTACTAAATAGTGCCAAGTAACTAGCTTGGGCTTTCAGGCCATCTCCAGCAGCTTCTCCAAATTTTTGTATTGTTTGGAGAATAAACAGTGACATTTAGTTTATACCTACCCACTTTTTCAAATACAATATCCAACAGATTCTCTATCATATTCTCTATCTCATTTAAATATTAATTTTTCCTTCATTGTTTATTCTTTTTTTAATCATCATTTATTTTTTTTAACAACTATATTTTTCAATGAGAAGTGTTATATTCACAAAATTTTACGCAATACTTTCACAACAAAATTTATGTAGAAAATTGTTACTAGTTCTAATTTGAACTCACCACTGAAATTATTTTTTTACTCACCAATATTAACTAATAACAATCTATTACTTAAAATCTATTGTGAAAATATTGTGATAGCATTTCTTAATTGCCATTTTTTATTTTTTATATTATTTTTCCTTTCTTAATTATATCCATACGTTTTTTTTTCTTTTTTTTTCTCTTGGTTTTTTCTCCACCACACACGTATCCCACTTATCTCTACCTACCCTTCTTTTTCTTTTTCTAGTTCATTCCGGATTTCACTATCTCTAGCTCTCTCTCACTCTCTCTTTCTCAAGCTCTCTCTTTTTTTACTTTCTCTATTTCTACTTGATTCTAGAACAATCTCTAGCATGATCTTTTGACGGGAAAAATGCTCATACACCCCCTAAACTTTCAACTACTGGCCAAAAGACCCCTTCAACTTTTATATTGGCCAATTTACTCCTTAAACTATTCAAAACTGTCAAATCAATGCTTCAGTTAGTCTCACGTTAAAACACAAACGGAATAAACACGTGGGACTCACGTGACATTCAAAAACAAACTTAAAGCACACAAAATTCCAAAACCCAGCGGAAAGTGGGAGGAAGATAAACAGGTCCGACGGTGAAAGAGCTCAGGCGGCCAGTTCAGAGCCACTGTGAGCTTTCCCTTGCCGTCTCGCCGCCCTTGTCCCGGTGGTGCCTTGGTGGTTCCGCCGCACCGTTCTATCTTGGTATGTCTTTTTTTTTTTTTTTTTTTTTTTTTTTTTTTTTTTTTTTTTTTTTTTTCGGTCCCTGAGTTTAAATCCACAATGAACTTTTTTTTATTAGTCTCCATGTACAAATTTCTATAACAGAAATTATTGGTTTGATTTAATTTTTGGGTTGGGTCTCTGTGAGCTTGGGTTGGTGTTGTACCACCTGGTATGTTTGTTTTTCCCCTCTTGCGTATTGCTATTTAAATCCACAAATAACTTGTTTTCTATCTCCATGTGAGAATTTCTATAGTAAGAATTATTTGTTTGTTTTAATTTTTGGGTTGGGTCTCTATGAAATTCTTGTTTTTTTTTTTTAATCTCCATGTGTTGTTCACTGGGTGTTTGATTAAATGCCTGAGAGACATATAGCTATTGCTCTGATGGTTTAAACAATGAAGCATGAAATTCCCTGTTTGTGGCTTTGCTGAGTGCACCAATGCAGATTCCACTGCTAGCTTTCTTAACTTCAACAATTGAGCCATTGACTTGCCCATCTTATGTTCATTGCCTCTACTTGTAAACATTGACACCTACATGTCCCTCCCACCTCGTATCACCATAGCAGCACAGAAGTGTTAATCTAGATGTGCAGCATCACAGTTAATTTTGAAAGAGCCAAGAGAGGTGCTTGCCAGTAAATTATCTGCCTATCACTGCTGGTTGTGTTCTGAGTTTTGTTGATCTGAAATTGCTTCATGGCCTGGAATTTCTTGTCTAAAACAGCTAGCATGCTCAAACATTAGTTTGTATTTTTGGGGCAGCTAGCAGCTAAGAGGACAATTCATTTTGGGGCAGCTGTCTTTTTTGTATTTTAGAAACTTTGGGGCAGCAGCTGTCTTTAATTCAGCATTTTGTGGGTCATGCTATGACCCAATCAAGCCCCCAAAATTTACAAAGAAAGTAGGCAAGCACAAGAAGGTAAGAAAGAGGGAGGCAGGAAAACCTATTAATGCATTTAGGGTAAGCAAGAAAGGAATTGCCATGAAATGTGGGAATTGTTTCCAATGGGGCCATAATCAAAGAACTTGTAAAGCTCTTGATAACCCTAACAAGAAGGCTTATAAAAAGAAAAAGAAAAGGCAATCAGGACAATCATCTACATCTGGAGCTAGAGGGAGTGAAAAATTATCGATAAATTTCAAGTACTACTTTGTTGAACTTTTCATCCAAATTTCAAGTATTACTTTGTTGAACTTTTCCAGCCTTTTTGGCTTTTTACAGGGTACTCAGCAATCAAATATAGGTAATCAACAATCAAGTCAAAGTCGTACAAAGGACAACACTAGTGGAAGCAAGAAGAATAAGGGAAAGGCTAAGGCCTAGTGGTAGCAAGAAGATAAATAATTTTTTAGTTCAATATTTTGTTTACTGATACATGGCCTTTTAAAAATACTGATGGAACCGGTATACTTTTGTTTTTCAATATTGCTAGAAAAGTGTAATTGTTGATTCATTGAGTGTTATTTTTTGGCAAACAATATACTATTTGTAAACACTCATTTGATATTTCAATCCATAGCATATTGAGATCCTTTTAAGAATACTGATTGAGATCCTTAAAGTTATTGCATAAGAATACTGATTGATTTCCATTAAACTTTATTTGATTGTAAGAAGCTAAGAGTAAAGCTTTACAGTATATACATTTTTATTTTTCTATCTGATATTTTATGATGGACGAAGATTGAGATACCTTTGCAATTAAGATGATACTTTCTTCTAGTTGCTATTTCTAAAGAATTGATTCTAGGGTAATCATTTATTTTTAAACCTTTATTGTTATTTTTGGGTTCTATTAAGGGATGTCTAAGGGCATCGATTAAGGGATGTTCCACCCTCAAATGACATGGTATTGATTCTATTGAGTATCAATAACAATATCAACATGTTCAATCGTGCGTGAAGCGAAGATTAAAAGAGCGTTTGTGGGCATGAAGAGGGAGCAAAGGTTGCAATATACATTTTTGTAATAGCATCAATACTCAATAGTATTTAATGTAAATGATGCAGAACAATATTTGATCACACCAGATATTTATGTTTATATGAACTATAAAATCTAAGGATATTTGGCTCCAAAAATTTTCAAAAGCTCTTTTTTAAAGGAAAATACAAATCTGAGCATGACAACATATAATTACTAAACTTGAGAAAATATACTGCCATTAATTTCATAAGTTGAACATTACATAGTTGTGAACATTTTTATATTACATTACATCTGATTTTCACATATAGATACATTACATTACAAATCTTTCTTTTTAGTACGCCTACATATTTAGTCACTGCAAATAAAGATGACATTCAACGTAAACACTTTGGACCCCATACAAAATGCTATCACAATCCCACTATTGATTTAAGAAACCACTAATAATCACCAAAGCCACTTAGGGATTCTCTTGTGCGTTGCAGCTTCATTCTTCAACCTTCCATTAGTGTCCAATAGTCTAGTAATTACACTTTTTTCTCGTTGGTGTGAATTCAATGTCATGCCTCTCAAAGTAATTACATACATTACATTCTTCAGTCTTCAATCTGATCACCTAAGACAGCTGCGTTCCCTGCAACAAACAGTTTTTAAAATCATAAGAACCCCAGGTTACATAAACCAATAATTTTTTCTATTACATTTCACTACAATTATATACTACCAAATGCCATAGAAGGAGTTAGACTGTGAAAATATTATCAAATACTAAAGCCCATCTATTGGAAATTAATTTATAATATATAATCCTATGTATAAAAAAAAAAAAATCAGTTTAATAGTAAACCTTCTCATTATTAACTAGAATAGATTACTTGTGATTATCTGAGCTGGCTTGCATGCATAATTAAATCTTGGAGCCAAAACTAATAGGTAAGATTACAATTTGGCAGCTCTACTTGTAGCCAAGAGTACATCAGGGAAGGTTAATAGCATTCTCTGCAATTTTCTCACAGCTTGCAATTTTATCACATAAAGGAGTGTGAAAGTGTTTACTTGGAACAAATTGGTGGCCATCCCACAACCTGTGCCCTGCCACACACAAAACACATACACTTAAAATTTATTAAAGGGTGTCATAATCAACTTCTTAGGTAATGCAATTAAGAATGTATAACGAATAGAGAGATTCAATTTCCTTTGTGAAGGGCCAAACAGTTGAAATTCCAAATGAATAAGACTCAGCTAAAAGATTTAGAGACAAATCTCCCCAAAAACCCAAATTATAGGCAAGGAAGATCTTATCTACTTTTCTATTTAAGAGAAATTGCAAAATGCAAGTACTGGGGGAGGGGTCTTGAGGACAAACTTTTGCTTATGCAAAGCCCAAAGAGATCACAAAAAAAAAAAAAAAAAAAAAAAAAAAAAAAAAAAAAAAAAAAAAAAAAAAAAAAGGAAGATAAACAACTAAGTGAAGTTCAAGGACAATATCATTTGGTTGTTATAACTTTTCCACCCTCAAGAATGGAGCCAATATCATCAAGGACAAAGCCCTAACGATAAAAATGGTTGGGATATTAATACCGAGTTACTTCAGGAATCCTTCAATATGAAAGCAATAATCATACTCATTGTGACAAAAACGTTATTCCCAACAAATCAGATCAATGATACTAGTTTCCATGGTGGTGGCTTAGCATGACCCACAAAATGCTGAATTAAAGACAACTGCTGCCCCAAAGTTTCTAAAATACAAAAAAGACAGCTGCCCCAAAAATACAAACTAATGTTTGAGCATGCTAGCTGTTTTAGACAAGAAATTCCAGGCCATGAAGCAATTTCAGATCAACAAAACTCAGAACACAACCAGCAGTGATAGGCAGATAATTTACTGGCAAGCACCTCTCTTGGCTCTTTCAAAATTAACTGTGATGCTGCACATCTAGATTAACACTTCTGTGCTGCTATGGTGATACGAGGTGGGAGGGACATGTAGGTGTCAATGTTTACAAGTAGAGGCAATGAACATAAGATAGGCATGTCAATGGCTCAATTGTTGAAGTTAAGAAAGCTAGCAGTGGAATCTGCATTGGTGCACTCAGCAAAGCCACAAACAGGGAATTTCATGCTTTATTGTTTAAACCATCAGAGCAGTAGCTATATGTCTCTCAGGCATTTAATCAAACACCCAGTGAACGACACATGGAGATTAAAAAAAAAAACAAGAATTTCATAGAGACCCAACCCAAAAATTAAAACAAGAAAATAATTCTTACTATAGAAATTCTCACATGGAGATAGAAAACAAGTTATTTATGGATTTAAATAGCAATACGCAAGAGGGGAAAAACAAACATACCATGTGGTACAACACCAACCCAAACTCACAGAGACCCAACCCAAAAATTAAATCAAACCAATAATTTCTATTATAGAAATTCGTACATGGAGACTAATAAAAAAAAGTTCATTGTGGATTTAAACTAAGGGAACGAATGAAAAAAAAAAAAAAAAAAAAAAAGACATACCAAGATAGAACGGTGCAGCGGAACCACCAAGGCACCACCGGGACAAGGGCGGCGAGACGGCAAGGGAAAGCTCACAGTGGCTCTGAACTGGCCGCTTGAGCTCTTTCACCGTCGGACCTATTTATCTTCCTCCCACTTTCGGCTGGGTTTTGGAATTTTGTGTGCTTTAAGTTTGTTTTTAAATGTCACGTGAGTCCCACGTGTTTATTCCATTTATGTTTTAACGTGAGACTAACTGAAGCATTGATTTAGCAGTTTTGAATAGTTTAAGGAGTAAATTGGCCAATATAAAAGTTGAGGGGGTCTTTTGGCCTGTAGTTGAAAGTTTAGGGGGTGTATGAGCATTTTTCCCATCTTTTGACTTCTATTTCTACTTCTATTTTCTTTCCTCTTCAGCTCACTTCACACACACACAGCCGACATGGCCTTCGTCTATCTTTTTTTCTTTTCTTTATTTTTTCTTGTTCTGATTCACTTTGTTGTTACAATGGAGCTTAGATAGGCTTTCATGCTCTTGATCTATTGTTTTTGTTTTGATTTTAGATTTATTGTTCTAATTAAATTTGTAATTTTTCCTGTTCTTGATCTATTATTGTGTTTGTGTTTTGATTATGTTACTCTTTGAGAGAGAGGCAGATGAACAAAGAAGAGAGGAGGAAAAAGAAAGTATATTTTTTTTTATTCAGCCGAGTATTTTTTTTAAGATAAAATAATGGTTTGGAGTTGCTACAGTGTTCTCTAGATTTAGAGAAGTACTTTAGCAACTTCAAAAAAAATTTAGAAAAGTTTTGTGTATACCGAACCGGTTGGAGCGTGACAGTAACATAGATTCTCCAAAAAACCCCGATACAACATCTGTTGGAGATGCTCTTAATATTTTCAATGAGAAAATTGAGCTTTTTGATATTGTCAATAAGAATTGAGTTTTGATATATAAATTTCCATGAACTTGATATATAATTTAGTATTAGCAGTTCTATCTCAAATGCCATTTTCACACACCACTTTGCAATACGTTTTGCATCAGACCTTCTATTTTAACATTTAATACATTAAAATAATACATTCAATCAATTAAAATATTCATTTTACTCCACGACCCAAAAACCAAATAAAAAATTATTTCACCACCCATAACCACTAGCCACCATGACCACAACCCAAATCCACCAAAATCCAACCAAACTTGCAACCAAAAAAAAAAAAAAAATCATCTAAAAAAAACCAAAATCACAAAAAAAAAAAAAAAACCACCGGAGGAAATTAAATAAACCCACCACCACCAAAGGAAAGAAAAAGAAAAAGAAAAAAAAACAGTTGATCCCAACCCACCAACTAGCACACAAAATCAACCGAAGACCTGTATCATAAACCTACCAAAATCTTTGTCAAAATCAACCCATGATCTAGACAACTCAAACTGGAAATGGGCGAGGCAATGAGAAGGCGAGATGGCGGCGTGGAGATATCGGAAGTTTGGTGAGATTGGCGGTAGCGGAGATCGGTGGCTTACTCTAAGGCGGAGAGTGAGAGAGAAAGAGGCTAAGAAAAAAAATGAGAGGTTGAGAGAAAGATTGGCAAATGAAAGAGAAAGAGAAAGACACGTGAGAGGATAGAGAAAATGCATAATAAAATAATGACAATTTTTTTTTTTACAATTTCTACCATACTGTACTAAAAATAGAACTACATGATACACAAATGCCAATTTTTTTGTATTTAGCATACCCAAACGCTAGTGCTCTAATGATTGTGTTTATTATTATTTAATTAAAACACTAATTAATTTTTGATGTAGACAAAAATTGAAGTTCAAATTTCTTATTCAATCATATGAGACTTTATCAATTGAGATAACTGAATCCACAATATTATCATCCATAAATATCCAAAGTTTTGTCAAGTTCACAGTACCTTACATATCGCTTTGGATATATATTTTTTTGGTTAAGATTGCTTGGGATATTGATCCATTATATCCGAAGCTTTGTCACGATTAGTTTACCTAGCTAAAAATAAAATATCTCTACAAATACAAGTAGATGTTGAGACTTGAGATTTGAACTGAACGGGAAGCGGTCCCTGGCCCCACTTGGGAAGGAGGCAAAAGATTCAAGGATCTGGATTCCCAAAATAGTCAACAAAAAATTTAAAAGATTCATTCACAAGCACAAGCACAAGCACAAGCACAGATAGCAAAAAACAAAGCAAACAAAGACATTCCGAAGAAATCGAAAAACCTCGAGAGAGAGAGAGAGAGAATCATATAGATATTTCCATAATTTGACACGGCCGACGACACACATCACGCGCGTGCGCGTCGATTCCAAAGTGAGCAAGCTAAGCAAAAGGCAAATCAAGCCGTGTTGTTTGCGCAATGAAATAAAAAAAGTCCCGCGCTTTTCCCTCGTCTTTCCACTTTTTTTTATTTATTTTTTAATTAATCTAATTATTCTATATTCTTCAACAACTACTATAAATAATAATACTATGTACTTATTGTTTTTTTCTAAAAATATCGAAACCTCTCGAAACTCTTTCTCTTTCTCTCTCTTTCTTTTTCGCTTCGCATCTGAGAAATTTCGTTTCCTTCTCTCTGAGTCTGAAGCACGTAAACCATGAATTCTAGGGTTTCTTCTCCAGGTAACACTGATTCACTTTTAATGTTTCGATTCCCTTTTTTTTTTTGATCAATTAGATCTCAAATTCCAGTGTTTAGATTTTTATTTTCCACGGAATTGGATTCAGGTGGATTTCGATCATTTTAATTATTTGCTTGATATGAATGTTTCGTTTAATTTTGAATTTAAGTTTTTATTCGATTGTCTTTTGCTTTGAATTTCGGCAAACGATGAAGCTTTAGCTAGAAATTACCATTGGTTTTTCTTGCGTTTTGGCATTGGCTCTCGGAATGAATAATATTTCATATTTTAATCAGAAATTGATTAGTTTTTAGTTGAAATTTCCATTTATTAATTGAATTGTGACTATTCTCATTCCATTTCATTAATGAAACAATTGTCATATACGGTTCGAAATGACCTCAGTCTTCACTCTGTATAGATTCTTTAATTCTCAGAAACTA
Organism: Quercus glauca; assembly: GCA_023736055.1. Lineage (NCBI taxonomy): Eukaryota > Viridiplantae > Streptophyta > Magnoliopsida > Fagales > Fagaceae > Quercus > Quercus glauca. The sequence continues at coordinate 42,199,775 of CM043324.1, read as the reverse complement.
TGATAATTTTTTTAACATATAAACCCCACCACAGTGGTTTAATGTGATAAATTTCAGAAAGGGCCTGAGAGATTTCGCTTCTGAGTTGTTTTCGTGCGTGCTACATGGTTTTGATTTGAGAAATTTAGGATTTTATATTTAATGGGATTGGTTGCAGAGTTAGATGGCGCTAGTAGTTAGGATGATTTGATGTGTAGTATGCAGGAGAGCATAGGAAATGGAAGCGTAATGTGAGCTGTATGTTCGTCAATAATAGACAAAACATAGCTGGTTGGGAGTAATAGGGACTGATTCACTTCTTTCTTGACCCTATGGAAATTTGCCTATCCTGTTATTGCCACAGTAACTTCCCACTCCCATGACAGTTAATCTAGATGTAGTTGATGTTGAATAAGTGAATCTTCATGTCTTGGCTTGTTCCATGCCGATGGGTAGTCAGGTTTGAGCAGTGGTTCCACTGTGGTGAAATGCTGAGGGCTGGATTTATCAGTATAATAACCGTCTTGAAGTCATGTGAGTAGGTTCAAAGAAACTATATTTAGTTACATTATCCTTAAATAGTGATTAGTGTCCTACACTTCTGACAGATGACTTTTCCAAGAAAAAGAGAGGATTAAGGTGAGATCTCAAGGGTCCTACATTAAGCTGTGAAAGTTGATCTATATATTTATATTTCCTTTACCTTTTTCCTTTTTAAGTTTTGATTGAGTCTCCCACTTCTTTAAAGCTTGCTTTAGCACTAGATTACACATTTTTCATTTAGGTAAGCCTTTGCTCTTCTTTTTCACTTCCCCAGTACACAACTCCATCTTTAGTCAATACATTACACACACACACACACACACATTGATAGTTGGGGTTGGGGGGATTTGACCTCTGGATGTCTCCATTGGAAACACCAGAAGAGGCCAACTAGTTGAGCTACAAGGTTCTTGGTCAATACATTCTTGTCTTGCATTGTAATTAAACGGAGAAGCAATGCTTATTTTTAAGGGTAGATTACACATACCACCCTTGTGGTATACTTATAAAACATGGAACTACCTTGTGGTTTATTTTGTGATACTTCCCCCCCCCCCCTCCCTCTTGTTGTTAGTTTTATGAGGCATTTACCTCCCTTCTAGTTTGTTTTATGAGCCATTTTCACTAATTTTAACAGAATTTGATGATATGCCAAATTTTAACACTACATATAGAGAAAGAATTGAAGAGAAAATTGTTCTACCCTCACATTTCTGGTTTTCTTTCTAAATTTCTCCTTCAATCCTCATTTGGGTTTGTCTGTTTAGGAGGTGCAAGTTTTAAGGTAGAACAATCTTTTATTTATTTATTTATTTTTATATTCTTTCCCCATGGGTGTTATTTTCCCAATGGTTGTTGTTAGAACTTGTCATGTTATTAAATTCCTTTAAAATTAGCGGAAATGCCTCATAAAGCAAACTCCACGGGACATAAATGCCTCATAAAGCTAACCACAAGGTAGGTAATTGTCACGATATAAAATACAGAGTAGCTCCATGTTTTAAGGGTATACCACATGGGTGGTAGCGATAACTTATCCTATTTTTAATTGTATCTAACTAAGCCTAAAATTAGAACTTAGCTCATTAGAGTTTGGACTTAAGTAAAAGAAAACAATGGTTGCCAGACCTCATATATTTGTGCAGTTACAATTGTAAATTCTATTTATTTACGTTGATTTGTTTCTCATGAATGGTTTTTGTTTTTATCTGATCAGGTTTTGTATGCATAATCTATTTGGATATCTTTCGTTCTGTCTGCAGTAAACAAAACTGAAATAGACAATGGATGTTAGGTTCACCATGATTGATTTGAGAAATTCACTTGCATGGTTGCTGATTTGCTCTGATGCTTATGGTCCATTTATTTTCAAATGGCTGGTAACTGGATCATTTGGGCTTCTAGCTGTCATATATGCATTTCTTAAGTGGCAAAAAAGGAAATCTCTAAAATGGGTTGAAGCTGCTGCCAAAGCAAAGAAAAAAGTCTGGAAGAATCTAAAGGTTCCTCTATCGCATCATATGTGGATAGAAGATTTTGCTGACGGTGAACAGCCATCCATGTGCTGTGTTTGCTTGAATTCCTGTGTGTCTCCTCAAAATTTAGGTACAAAAGCCTCATCACAAACCCTTGTTCATCGTTGCTCTGTTTGTGGTGTAGCAGCTCATTTCTATTGTTCTCAGTTAACAGAAAATGATTGTAAGTGTGTGGCACAAGCTGGTCTTAACCATGTTCGACACCACTGGTCAGAAAGGTGGGGTGATATGGATGATAATCCTGAGATGTCTGCTTTCTGTTTTTACTGCGATGAACCTTGTGGTGTTCCTTTTCTTGATGCATCTCCTACATGGCATTGCTTATGGTGCCAACGCCTTATTCATGTCAAATGTCACACTAAAATGGCGAAAGAATATGGTGATGTTTGTGATCTGGGTCCTCTTAGAAGGATTATTCTTTCTCCACTCTGTGTGAAAGAAGTTATTGAAGAAAACACTGAAGGTGGAGTGCTTAGTTCTATAGCCAAGGAAATTATATCTTCTTCTGTTCATAGCCAGATGAGAAGAAGGAACCACCGTAGCAAACATGGAAATGTTTGTTCTGTAAAGTTGCAAGATGCCTCAGTGACTGATACAGCTGTCGGAAAAGTGCTTAATGGCCTAGCTGGTTTGAAGAGATCTGGTGGTGATTTCAATATCAATCTAAAGAAAAGTGGCAATGCAGTTAGTGTAAAGGGTATCCATAATGGGTCAATACAAAGAAAAAATGGAACTGCTACCTGTTGTCAAATCAAAAGATATCAACTGGTTGATTTGCCACAGGATGCAAGACCTCTTTTGGTCTTTATAAATGCCAGGAGTGGAGGTCAACACGGGCCTACTCTTCAGAGGAGACTGAACATGCTGTTAAACCCTGTACAGGTGATTTTTTGAGCGCTCTTGTAGCATTCAGTTTTATGCGTTACATGAATCAATGATTTCTGTAGAAAACTAATTAGTGATATTAAATGCCTTATTTCATTGTACTCTTTAGTCTCTCTTGAAGATGTTATAATACATAGGTTTCCCTAGATTATGAACAAGTTAATTGCTGTTGTGCATTACACATATCATAACAAATTAATTCTTTTGGCTTGTTGAAGAGCCCTTTTGGGTCCATGCCCTTCCTCCGTTGCTCCCCAAAGAATACAACTCACAAACCAAACAAATAAGCCAGGTTACTGTTCTTTGTTCTGTACCCTGCATATATTTAACTATGGTTTAGCTTTGCTACAGTGCTAACCCTAAGTACATCTAGTGGTTCCCAGGGCCTCAGAGATAAGCGAGGTCTTGAGTTAAAAAATTCTAACGGCATCTTGAGGCTGCCCTTTGTTGGGGGTGGGGGGACTACACACACCCAGTTAAATAGTCAGTTGCTCGAAGAGCTCTGAACACTCATGTTAGCCCAAAAAATAAAAAGAATTCTTGCTACAATGCTATGCAAGAATGACTTGTAGTTTCTTGGAATAACTGAATTGATTTTCCTCAATATTCGATAAACTGTTAGTCTGCACATAAATGATTCTGTCTGCACTGAGTTTTCAATTAAAAAAGTAAAAAATAATAATTTTTTGGCAACATCATTACTTCCTCCTGGCCATCTCATCATCTGCATGCTTTAATGGTTTTATGGTACCAGGAAACCTCTGTTAGGGTATGAATCTATTGCCCTAATCACTCTATGATTTAGATTGGAATCATTGGATGATCCTAAATTTTTTAAACTTCTGCTCTATTAGGCAATACAATGATCTATAATTGTTTTTTTGCCTCGGACAATAATTTTATTAGTCTCATAAGGTGACCTGTAAGACCAAAATAGGCTAAAGATGTAGAAGTTGTTTCTCATATGCTATCTTCTCTCTCTCGCCAATGAGCTCTTGCTCAACTGTCACCTCCTCCCGCTTGAGTTTTAGAGGAGGGTGAGATTGTGGGTTCAAGACCCATTTGGTGTGTGTGTGTGTAACTTACCAATGAAAAAGAAAAATGCTATATTTTCTCCCTCCTTGCATTGTCTTCTTTGGTTCAATATATGCTATTGTGATGGGATATTTGTCTGAGTTTTTACTATTCCTATTTGCAGATTTTTGAATTGAGTGCATCTCAGGGCCCTGAGGTGGGTTTAGATTTGTTCAAAAATGTGCAATATTTTAGGGTTTTGGTCTGTGGTGGAGATGGCACCGTTTCATGGGTTCTTGATGCAATCGAGAAGTACAATTTTGAATCACCTCCACCTGTTGCTATTCTTCCGCTTGGTACAGGAAATGATTTGTCAAGGGTACTGCAATGGGGAAGAGGTTTCTCTACAGTTAATGGACAAGGTGGCTTGACCACACTTTTGCAGGACATAAATCATGCTGCAGTTACAATGCTAGATCGCTGGAAAGTTGATATAAGAGAGGAAAATGGAGAAGGCAATCCTGATAAAGTACAATCAAAGTTCATGATGAACTATTTAGGTATTTATCTGAGGTTACTATTTTTTAGTGCTCTTTTTCCTGGATCAATCTGATCTTCGCTACTTTTAATTTTCTAGGTATTGGGTGTGATGCAAAGGTTGCATATGAATTTCATGTTACTCGGGAGATAAATCCTGAAAAGTTTTGTAGTCAGGTAGCTATACTACTTTCCGTTCATCCTTTTTTTTTTGGTTGAATAATTATTGAGTCCATGTTGTAACAATTTCTTGAATCTTTTGCATTTTCACTGACACTTTAAAAGACCAGATGCGATTTTTCTAAAGTGTCTACAAGTTTACATAGTTTACTCAATGATTTATTCTTGGACTGGGACATTAGGGTAGTCGGTGTGCCTTGGCTTGAAATAAGGTTGGCTGGCTGAGTTTCATTAATAGGTTGATTGAATTTGTTTTATACATCATGGCTACAAACAGGAATGACCTGACAATAAGGTGACACATATATCTATCAACACAATATGAGTTTGAAAGAGAGAAGTGGAAAAAAATTGTTTACTCAGTTTTGCACACTGCAATGGTTTTGGCTAATCTTTTGATCTTTTTGTTCTTTTCTTCTTGGGAGAATTACAGTGATGGGTTTAACCATAGTAGTTCTCTGAGAGGCTTGTTATCTTTAATATGTTGTTTAGCTTTGAAATTTTCTGACTAAAATTTTGTGACCAGTTTGTGAATAAATTACGATATGCCAAAGAAGGTGCCAGGGATATAATGGATAGAACTTGTGCTGACTTACCATGGCAAGTTTGGCTAGAAGTTGACGGGAAAGACATTGAGATTCCAAAGGTACAGCATTATTAATGATCCTTTTTTTTATCTAATTTATTTTCTTTCATGTTATAATTGCCACTGCTTGCTAATCCTTTTCCTGCACCAGGATTCTGAGGGTTTAATTGTCCTCAACATTGGCAGTTATATGGGTGGAGTAGATCTTTGGCAAAATGACAATGAGCATGATGATGATTTTCGTCTGCAGACCATGCATGATAAATTGCTTGAGGTTGTATGTGTTTGTGGAGCATGGCACCTTGGCAAACTTCAGGTCTGGGATTCTTCTTTTATCGTGTGCTTCTCTATACTAGCATGTTTTATTACAGAATCTTTACTTTATTTATAACCCTGACCTAATATTATTTTCTTTTTTCATTGTACTGTGCTGGTATGTATTTGAATCTCCCATGTATTTGAATCTCCCAAAATTTTAAAATTATAATATAATTATTGAATATCTCTCTTTCTCTCATGTGTGCACACACTAAAAGGTTTTAACAATCTCAAATAAGCACATTACTCATGCAGCAAATAGGAACACATTGGCGCTTGCTTTTTGCTTTTGAAAGCACCAGATATAAATTACTTGAAGAATAGTTCAATTATATTTGATAACTAACGCCTGACTACACATTAATTATTATAAATAAGCGTTCGAAACTGCATTTTCATTAGGGGTGATCATACACCCAGCCAAACCGACCAGGTCTGAGTCGAATTGTCGTGGGTGTTTTTGGTAAAAGAAGAGCTTGGAAGTTTTTAAAATATTTTTTGGTTGAATATTTTCTGTGTGTTGTTTGATGATTGAATTTCAATCATTTTGGTAAGAAGAGATAGGAGTGAATGGGAGCTTGAGGTATAGGGTGTTAGACTGGAGACTTGACAGACACCCTTCTGCTCACCTAAAAGTGTAACACGGACAACTAAGAAGCATAGACACGGACACAACATGGGGCATGGTGACACGGTATTCTTAAAAACTAGGGCACAACACAGTGGGGATACGACAATTTATTAATTTATATTTATGCATAATAAAATTTTAAACATATTTTATATTAATTGGTGATAATTATTATAATATTGTAACTAACTTTGGAATGGTAGTGTACTATTCCCTATTTGGCATAACTTTAATTTAATTTTTGACGGTTAGTGTTAGAACTTAGAAACAAGAACATTATCTTTTTTGGTCATCTTGGTATTTCAATTGAGACAAGTGTTGATGTACCAAGACCAGCCCTGTTGAGCTTTGCTGGAGTGGAGATAGATGACAAAAACCAAAGAGAGAGAGAGAGAGAGTGCGACTGGGTTGAGACCAATGCTAATTAGATTGAAAATCCAACTTCTTATTCTTCCCTTTTGACTAATCCGTAGGTCGGCATGTGGCAAAGTTCCCAATCAAGGGGATCAGGCTGAGTAGCAATTTGATTACCAATCCAAGCCTGACCGACTGATCACCCCTAATTTTCATGACTTTTTTTTTTTTTTTTCCAACTCAAATGATGGCGTATTCTCCATACCATGACAGTCCAAATTCTAAATATTTCATATATCTAATATTAAGGATATAAAGATTGGTGCACAATGTTGAAATGTAGCAACATCTAGACAAAAGTTCTGTACATATTGTGTTTATCATGTATATTATATTTAATTTGATACTGTCATAAGCTATAATTTAAATAAAATAAAATAAATACACACACACAAGAAATTGTTTACTAAAAATAAAAAGATCATTTTATGCTTCACTAACAACCATGCTTTAAGCAAACACACAGTATCCAAACAACCTCCCCTGCATATTTTTATCATGACTATATATGCTCTTTTACTTATCAAAAAGAGTATACGTGTTTTTACATTATATGCAAGCATATGAGATACAGGGATTTATTGTTGAACATTTCTTGATAGTCATGGTTGTACACAACTTTGGGTCAATACTTTCACTTTCCAGCACAAAAAGATAATCTATATGTATGATAGTAATGCTTGTTTTCTGTATAGGTTGGACTTTCCCAAGCCAGAAGATTAGCTCAAGGGAAAGTCATAAGAATACATGCTTCAAGTCCTTTCCCAGTTCAAATAGATGGGGAGCCATTCATTAAACAACCTGGCTGCTTAGAAATATCACACCATGATCAGGTATAATATATTTTCTGTAACAACATTTTGATGCATGCCTCGTATGTGCTTATGATGGGATAAATTTTGTACTATTATAGTTAATTTACTTGAATCAACACCCATGAAATTAGATTGAACTTAGGGTCCATTTGGCTCGCGTAAAATAATTTCCGGAAAATAGCCTATTTTCCGGAAATGCTATTTTCAGGAAAGGAAAATATTTTCTTGTATTTGGTTGCATTATGAAAATTATGTGTAGAAAATATTTTCATGTGTTTAGTTGTATTCTTGAAAGTACTAAAAAACACATTTTCTGACATTTTCTCACCTCCCAAACAAATATTAACATCATTTCTCAGTCCACAGTCACAAAAATACAAAACCCAAAGAAAATAAATCATCAAATCCGATCAAAAGGCGAAGGCGTGTGGGTCGAGTGTGGGTTCGACGTGACGGCGACGGCGTGTGGGTCGGGTGTGGGTTTGAAGGTGTGTGGGTCGGGTGTGGGTTAGGAGGCGACAACGATGGTGTGTGGGTTTGGAGCGATCTGGAGCTCGGAGTCGATCGTTGCTTGAGTCGGAGCGATCTGGAGCTCGATCGTTGCTTGGAGTTGCGATCTGGAGCTCGATCGTTGCTTGGAGTCGGAGCGATCTGGAGCTTGATCGGAGTTCGCTGGCGATCTGGAGCATCCGAGTTCTCTCTGCGTTCTCTCTTCTTTCTCTCGCTCCCTCTCTCTGTTGCATTTTTCGGAAATCGTTTGAAGGTAAAATAAAAACGTAAAACGATTTCCGGGTCAAAGCAACGTTTTACACGGTCAACGGAAAATAATTTTCGGAAAATGCTATTTTCAGGCCAACCAAACAGCCTATTTTACGGAAAATGATTTCCTGAAATCATTTTCACCCAATACAAATGCAGCCTTAGCATCAACAACAATCTATCTTTGTCTATTTGTATGTTGTAAAACTGATTGACAAAAAAGAAGTGGTTGCCCATCATGCTGCAACAACAAAAGGCTTTTAGATCTTGGGTTGGATGTGGTCTGTAGCTGAAACGCATGACCCGGTTTTTATGGGAATGCTATATGGTATCAAAGCAGAGATCACACGTGTGCGCACAAATTTAACTTGAAGGCCTCTTCCCTGTACAGGGGAAATAAAAAATAAAAAATTCTCTTGCTCTTTTTGAAAGAAGAAATGTAATAACCAATTGACCTTCCTTCTAATAGGAACTTTCCATGTTGAAAAGAACCTTTCTATTATGTCACAATTTTGCAATAAAATTCATGGATTCTCTTATCTTTGAGCCACAGCTGCATTCCTGTATTGTTCCAAACCTTAATTGGCATACTATTTGTCATGAGAGTTGCTTCTTATCCCTCTTTCTTGGAGCTCTTATACAATCTTTATACTCTATAAATGTACTATGAAGTTACAAGTTGTGTTTTTGACTTATCATCACATCATTTTTAACGCAATTTATCCTTTGTTTTAAAGTTCTTTAAAAAAAAAAAAAAAAAAAAAAAAAAAATTCGATTTTTGGTATATTGGGGATAGGCTAGGCTGTATTGAGATTTTTTGTTTGAAATTAATAAATTCTTGGCTTGCATCTATGCGCATGTCAGATGAAGACATTCTAGGAATATTTGCATGAAAATTCTTGATATCAGATAGTATTCTGTAGTTGTAGCCATTGTGTATATGTATCTACATATATGTATATCTTTAGTTTGTTTTCTGAACTCTCCCAATTTTTTGAACTCAAGACTAAGTTCTTTTTTTGGCAATTTGATTATGTATGCTCAGGTGTTCATGTTAAGGAGGGCCTCTGAGGAGCCTAGAGGGCATCCATCTGCAATTATGGCAGAGGTGTTACTGGAAGCCGAGTGCAAAGGCATCATCAATGCATCGCAGAAGAAAGTTCTTCTCCAGGAGATGGCCCTCCAACTCTCTTGATCTTTGTCCCAACGCACCCCGCCTTTCTCTTTGTTCCTCACACTTGATCCAGCTAACATACTTCCTTTTTTTTTTTAAGACAGAATAGGTCGCCAATACCACTACCTTTTTACAAATTACCCCATTTTGTAGTACATGTATACCGGTGAGAGAGTCAGAGAGTTCCAGGAGGAGCAACTATAGAGAAGTGTGAAAATATACCGAGATTCAATTTTCGCTCAAAAATTTCACGTGTATTCTGGGTTCCAATCCCATCTTTGAGCAATCAAATTTGTATTTTGTCCCATTATTCTAGTCCATTTTATTTCTTCTTTTTCTTTTCCTTTTTGTTTTGATTTTTACCCCTTGATCAGATGAGATGAATTAAAAATACAATGTACTAACGGCTAATGTTCCTTGTCCGCATGAAAAAAAGCTTGCCTATTTTGACCTTTCATAGTGGAGGTTTTGTTTCTACCTTACTATTATTTATATACACCAAGAAAGATTTGGAGTTCAAACTATCATGACTCATGAGTGCGAAATTTGGTAATTAAGTTTATTATTATTATTATCGATGTTCAGCTGTTGAAGTTAAGGATAGCATGGTGCGCTGAACAAGTCGATCTTTTGGTAACTCTACGAAATCAAATCAGATTGATGGATTATATATATATATATATATATATATATATATACGCACACATATATATATGTATGTATAGACTAACTTATGGCTAACCTGATTTTCAGATTCAGTGTTTTGAATTTGTTGGTGTTAATTTTTTGTTACTTTGTTCTTATATTAGATTGACTAGTTCTAGATTGATTATTCATATTTTATTTGTTATTTTTCTAGATTTGGCCCCCGCACAGCGCGCGCCCCCCCCCCCCCCCCCCCCCCTCCCCTTTTTCTTTTTTAATTTTTTTTTAGTGCTATCTGCGCTCACTTGAGCCTCCAAGCCTTACAAGTAATTTTGACTGTGGAAAACATTAATAAAACACCAATTAATCTAAAATTAAACTAGTGATATGGAATATTTTCACCATCCCGAAAATTTGTCCAATACTCTAAAGTCTTCGATCACTAAAAGCATATTTGGTCATTAAAAGAGTATTCTATAACCAAAAGCTTCATGAGTTGGTCAAAAGAGTCTTCAGTCATCAAAAGCATCATGAGCTCACCAAAAGAGTCTTCGGTCACCAAAAAGTATCTTTGGCCACTAAGACATCTTCGGTCACTAAAGAAGTGTGTTGCCTTGTTGGACTAGTCAGGCTCCTCTTGTGTTGTCAGGCTCATAAGCCTTGTTGGTCTCCTGAGGAATCGTCGTGTCTCCCATGCTTCAAGGGACTTGTAATGGCAAATACCACTCGTCTATCACCCCATGGTGCTGACAAGTGTCACCAAAATGAAGACCCTTCATACTTAGCCCCACGCCGTTTGCGTGCCCTCTACTCAAGTATCCCTATATGGAAAGAACTTGCACACCACACTCAAAGATCCCTTTACATTTTCATATTCTCCAAATATGGGAAATTAAGCCCTAAAGATCTTGCGGAGCAGTAACTCCATATCTTCCCTATAAGGGAAGAGCCTACGTTCACGGGATCTTAATCAGCTCTGTACCACTATATAAGCACCAAGACTCCTCTTCTCCAAGGTACGTGAAATTTCCTAGGTCTTATACTTTTAGAGTTATTAGAGATCATTCTATCACCAACTTAACCTTCAGAAGGTCTTTGGCCGGCACCCAACTAGTGTTCTCTGTAAGTTCTTCACCTTTTGTCCTTCAGGTACCTCCAATCATTGCATGTGTGGACAATCGACTCACTGATGATTTTGTGCATCATCAACTAGAATTAGTAGATCGAATTGATTGTGACTTGCACTTGAAAGTGTATTGAACTGCAACTTCAAATATGTTCATCTCTTTTCGATGAATCATTCACTCCCTTAATAAAGATTCCAATAATCTTTATGGTGCTTGATTATTCCCTTAAGTGATTTGACGTAAATTGGCGGTTTTATATGCAATTTTCATTATGTGCATGTTTTACATTATGAAGCAGAGTCAATTTTTGCTAGTCTTATTATAGACTAGTTTTAAGTTTTAGCTTATTTGTTAAAGTACTTGCATCAGTCACTGTAAAATAGAAAAAGTTGTTAGTTTTACACATTTTTGTTCAAAAACTACTCACATCAGTCCATCTATAACGTTGTACACAGGGGCGTAGTTAGGAATTTTTACATGGGGGGGCCGATTCAAACCATGAAGGTTGAAATCGACGATGATAAGTATCATCGTTGTATGGATAGTTTATATTTTTAGGTTGATATAGACTTTCTTTGAGATAAGCTCGTCGGATTTCATTTTGTTTGTTGATAGGGAATTCACATATTTGTTTACGTGATCCTGGATCACGATCTATCTCTTCAGATTGAATTCTTGAACATTTGGAGGGGTCAGGGTGTTCATCAGGCATTGAAGTATCAACATTTGTTTCTACAGCCACAAGTGTCCTAATTTCTGAATTGCTAACATTTTTTTTCTTAAAGAATGCATCAATTGTTTTTCGTTTGCTCATAATTCTTTTAGCTTTAAGAATATGACTCAAAAATTAACCTGAAAAGAAGTTTAAAAAATAAAATTTTAATTAGAAATTTTTACTTAGTTATATGGATGTTATTCATATTCAAGAAAAAACAAAATTTCCACTATAATTTAAACATACAACCCATTTTTAATACGACTTTAATTAATAATAACCCTTCAAACAAAAACAAAAATTAAACACACAAGTATTGGTACACAACATAAATCAAACAATTTAACAACACCCACAGCCACATGATATCTAACTAATCAAAAATATGTAATAAATCAAAATAATTTTACCTTAGAAACTTTGTTTTCACAAAGTGCAAAGATGAGTCACCCGTGTGACAATGCCTACTTTCTTTGCCTGACTACCTCTAACTTTAGATTTTCCCTTCAAGACTCATCACAAACAATCTCCCCATGCCTTCAATCATGTATTTCTCTAAAAATCTATGAAAATATAAAGAGCATGTGAATAGTTGAGAAAATAAAAAAAAAAACACTAAAAAGAGATTAATGTCTAATGATTAAGAAAGAGAAGAAAACTCACCAGTCACCAAGTAGTCACCAAGTTCCAAAACTAAAGCTGATGAAGAAAGAAAAAATAGGTCAGGATTTTATTTTTATTTTTATTTTTTTATTTTATTTTATTTTTTTTGGACTGTGAGTACAGAGGACTGGAGTTTTGGGGGCTGGTAGGTAGGCAACGATACTAGTGCAAATGAAAGTGTATCAAAGAAGACAAAACAAAAGAATAAGAAGTAAAGAAAGGGATTCCGTGGGTCAGTGGGTGGATTTTTTGAGATGAAGAGAAAATGAAGTTTTGTTTTTAGTGTTTGGACTTGAGCGGGCCAACTTGTTTTATTTGGAGTACATAAGGTGATAAAGCCTAAAACTAAAGCTAGGCTTGGGAGAATATTTGAGCTGGGCTTGGGAAAATAGTTGAGAATTAGGCATTGGGGGGGGGGGGGGGGTGGAGCCGGCTGTCCAATATTGGGGGGGCCCAATTTTTTTTTCTACCTACTCTAATGGAATTTTTTTTTTTTTTTTTTTGCAGGGGCCGGGGCCCCCCCAAGCCACTATGTGGCTCCGCCTCTGGTTGTACATATACAATATTGTTATAGTAAAATCGTGTATATTTACACGGTTATTGTAGTTTTCTATTTGATTATTTAAATATTTTTTTCTCTCTCCTCTCTCACTCTCGTTAGACTCTCTCTCTTCCCCTAACTGTCTTCAATCTAGAAGAGGAAGAAAGAAGAAGAAAAAATCAACCCAAAACAAATCCACTCAAACCCATCTAAAAACTCATTACAAACTCATTACAAACTCAACTCAAAATCAACCAAAAACAAAATCAACTCAAAACAAAACTTAACGAAAAACCCATTCAAAAACCCTAAATCAACCTAACGCGCCGCTACCGTCGCCATTGCCATGGAGGCTCGGGTGGGGTGCTCGACTCTGCCATAAGAGAGAAAGTGAAGATGAGTGAAGGTGAGGGAGTTCTTGTCCATGGAGGCTTGGGCGGAGAAAGAGAGAGTAGTGTTCAAAAAATATAAAGAGACAATAAAAGAGAGTAGTGCTCAGAAAATAGAGAGAGAGAGAGAGAGTGTGTGTTTTGATGTTGGTAGGTGAAATAATAAAAAAAAGAATAAAAATGATTATAAAGAAAATAGAATGTATAATAGATAATCTGATGTGAGTGTTTTTGCAAAGTGCTTGTATAAAATAAAAAAATCAGGTTTTTATACTAAAATAGATGGAAAATTTTATACGGACCAATGAGAATGCTCTAATATATACTCCAATATAAGCAATTAATGTCTCAAAATTAATCTATGTTTTAATTGCACGGTTCCACTTTCGATGTTCACTTAGGCATTTTATAAAGGTATTAGGTATTTTTGTTCATTGTTTGTTAAAGCATCATATTATAAAAAGGCTAATACATATTTTTGAAATTTTCTAGAACAGTAAGATGAAGACAATAAATTATATATTCAACACCATTCACATTTTTTTTAGGATGTTTGTGGTTTGAACCCCTACCTTCTCCACTAAATACCCATGTTAAAAGAAGGCCAAGAGGCAAAAATGCCCTCTGGGATATGGTTAGTTGAAAAAACACCCTATGAGGTTTCAAAAATTTTTTTTTAATAATTTTTAGAGATTATTTTCATATCTGCCAAATTGACTATTGGGGGGAGTAAATTTGTTAGCTCTTATAGATGGAAAAATCATGTGAGCAATGACAAGAATCAGTGGCCATTTTGACAGATATAGAAAACTTATGTAGTTATAAGGCAGAATTAAAACCCTAGGGAATGTTTATGCAATTGACCCAAACCCAAGGAAGTCAATATCATATTTGCTATTGAACCGATATCGGTACTACTCTAAAATGTGCCGAATAAAATACTGAATTGTACAGGCTTGTACTGGGAATATTTTGGGTGTTTCGGCTGGTATTAGCATCTCGGTCGGTACAATAAAAAAATTGAAAAAGAAAATGTTATTTAAACTAATATATCGGTTAATGTACTTATGCTAATATTATAAAATATACGGATTTTAAATTTTATGTTGATAAATATAAAAATTAATAAATTCATACATACATAAATAAATATAAACACATAAATCTGTATATAAATATTAAATAACGATAATTCTAAAATGGTACACCAGTACCAATAGGTACTGAAATATTTCTTTCCCCACGTCAGATCGAAATGGCCTCTAGTACAAAATTTGACAACCTTGCCCAAACCCTATTCAGTGTTTTTACATTTAGGCCTAAAAATAAAAATAAAACATATGTACAATGCATTCCAAAACAGAACAATTTGAAAAGCATGTCAAGTAAAGGAAAGAACGAATACACATATGAGAATAGCCATAGCATAATTAATATGGTGTGTGAAATCAAGGGAAAACAATATAAACGTTCTATATAATGGTGTCATTATTCCTTTTAATGAAGTTTTACCTGTCAAAGATACTGAATTTCAATTTGCAAGAAAGGTCTATCGATCGCTTGTTTAGATGAATAAATACGTAAAAAAAATACAAAAATACAAAAAATGCAAAAAATTTGTCATAATCAATCTGCATCATTGTCTTTTCTATGAGATCCTTTTTATATGTTACTTTGCATTGCATCTTCGTGTAAATTTCAACCTTCCCGGATAGCCAAATGTTCTCTTCTCTAACGTGATTCATATCTCATTTCTCCATGTCATTTTCAATTTAAATTTCTACATCCCACTTGCTCCCAATAATTATTTTCTTCTTCTTCTTCTATCCCATTTTGTTATAGTCCAATATTTAATTTAACAATGTTTCTAAAATATGCAAAATAATAATAAACATCTCGGTTCAATTTGAAAAGTTAATAAACACATATCTAACTTATTATTTATTTTTATTTAAACTTAGCAAAAATATAGAAGTATATATTTAAAACTCAATATCCCTTTTCCTTTTTCTGATGTAGTGATGGTTTATCAAGAGATAATATGATGTGTGGGGTTAAGAGCCCAAACTTGTATGCTGGGTCTTGGGCCCTATACGTGGGTTCGTCCGAGGATGAACAAATAGTTAAAAGACGACCTGGAACAGAGGACCATGCAAGGAAAGGAGGGAGGGATATAGTTCGAGGAGGTTGACCTCCTCGGATAGAATGAATGTCGCTGAGGCAAGTGCTCGGATGATTTAGGTAACCGTTCAGGGAGCTACAACGATAAGGATGATCTTCAGACACGTATAGAGGTGGTAACAATATGGAAATATCTCAAAGAAAAGTTGTTACCACTATATTAAATGTACTGCAGCAACTTTTTTGGCTGCATTTATGGGGAGAAGACCCCTGAACAGTACAATCTCCAGCTACCGCTACTCACAAATAACAAAAGAAGATACTTGATGGGACATGTACTCCAGTAAGGATTTGGATGGATAACAAGTGTATGATTAGGATGGCCTGAAAGTGCCTATATAATGTAAAAGATTTCCCATGAGTAGGGGATCAGAAGAAGGAGGAAGAAAAAGGGAAGAGAGAATTACTGTAGCATTAATAACTGTATGAAAGTTCATAACTACTGCATTGATTTATATTCAATCTCCTTGGATAATCCCTTTCGTTAAGATTTATGTGCAGTCTACTCTTATTTATCATCGAAGTATTCTCTAGCCGTTAGTGCAAATCATTAGAACCTAGTTCTTTGGCCTACTCTCTACAAATTCATTGTATTGGGCTCACCAACTCATCGTCCAAACAAACTTTTGGGCCTGGGCTAATAATTTGTGACCCTACATGATGTATAGGTGAAAAATTACTAATTTTTGTTTGAAAGACAATGCATTAAATTAAAAATATTCTCTTAAAACTTAGATTTTCAAATATAACAATATGGAAGGGAGTGATGCCAAGAAAGATTGGACTTTCAACAGCTCATACTTCCATTTCAACAGCTCAAGATGTTAGATATGATGTGAATATGCTAAAGTTGTGAGTACAAAGAAAATACTTTTTTTTTCCCCTTAAACATGCTTTGTTTGACGCCATGATGCATCTACACGCATTGCCCAACTTAATTCACCATGACATGTTGTGACTTTTCCGAAATGAGAAACTAGTCTGTAATTGGAGTCGTATATGTATTGGTTTAGACAAATTTTTTTCATTTTTTTGGGGGTCTCAGGAGCAACTTAATTGGATGACACGGAAGCAACATCCAATCTGGCTTGATCGCTTGGATTCCCTTTCTAACAAGGAAAGGTCCTCCTCCCTGGGCCATTTCCTTGAGGAGAATTTTCTTCGACAAAGACAGGAGAGGGAAATCTCAAAAAAAAGTAGCAACCACTACGAGTACAAGCTATAAAGTGTCATTACTAGTCATGGTTTAAAGAGATATAGAATTGGTTGTTACCATGCATCCGCACATAACTAAAAAAAAGTAATAAATGGGTGTGCGCTAGGGTTTCCCCTAAAAGGGAAAAATAGGGCTAGAAGTAGGCTGTTTGCTATTGCTATAAATATTGCTCGCCTTTATACGGCTTAACATCCTTCTCGCAACTACCCGACCTTGGATTCAGATCTTCTAGATTTCTTAGGATACTCTACCAGTAAATTTCCTTAAATTCTAACTACTCTTTAATGATTTAATTGTCAAGATTTTGCCATGTCAGCATTCCACTAACAATATTCTTAAAATAATAAAATAATGTTACAAACAAAATAATTAAGATTATTATTAGTGGAATGCTGATATGGCAAAGTCTAGACCATTAAATCATTAAAGAATGGTTAAAATTTAAAGAAATCTATTTGGTAGATCGAGTATTCTAAGAAATCTAGAGGATTTGAATCCCCTAACCTTAGCGTATGTTGGCGATACCCGTTGGTGGAAGAAAGAGAGATCTTCTTTTGAATAGGAAAATTTGGTCACGTAAATCTTCTATTTTGTCGGAATTCGTAAATTGCTCCGTATGAATTTACAATGAAAAAACTCATGTTCATTGTAAGGTCACTGAAGGAAAGGTTGATCCCCAATGTCGATTGTTCTGATAAATAACTCTTCTATAATGTTCATTAATATTCAAGCTCATTTTATTAAGGTTTTAGACAAATTTCAATTATGCAAAGTAGGAATCGATTAGACTTTCACCCAAACTAGTTGTTTATGTAACAAAGGTTTTAAGTAACTAAATTCACCTTGACATATTGTGACTTTTCCGAAATGAGAAGTCTATAATTGGAGTTGTATATGTATTTTTAGACAAATTTTTTCATTTATTTATTTTATCTTTTTTTTTTTGTAAAATACTATTTTGGTCCCAAAATTTTAATAAAAGTTTGTTTTTCATTTCTAAACTTTGTAAAAAGTTTTTTCAATAGTTTAGAAACAAAAACAAGGAAGCAAAAAGAAATTTTTTAATAGTTTAGAGATGAAAAACAAGCCTTTAGTAAAATTTAAGGACATAAATAAAATATTTTTAATAGTTTAAGGACAAAAGATAAAATTTTCAATAGTTTTGGAACAAAAAATGAATTTAAAGTTTAGGGATGAAAAACAAACTTTTATTAAAATTTAGGAACCGAAATAGTATTTTATCATATATTTTTTTTTAAGGTTTTGGACAAATTTCAAACACGCAAAGTAGGAATTGATTAGACTCTCACCCAAAGTAGTTGTTTAACAAAATTTCTTTACAAACAATAGTAGCAAAAACATTTCAGCAATTTTAACTTGTGCTTAGCTCTAATCCATAACTATTGAATCCTACTGTGTGTTTGGATTAACTTTTTATTGAAAAGTTTATTTGCTTATTTTTTAAAGTTGTACATAAAAAATGAGACTTTAAAATCTGCATGTATATCCATAAATAAAGATAAACCAAAGATGCAAACTAACCCATGTATATCCATGTCATGTGTACACGGTGGAGTAACACATTATCCTATATAAAAAGTAACAACACAACCATCTATATATCTGGATTCTTGAAGATATATATAATTAACTAAACCTAAAGTGGAAAGTAACAAAGGTCTTCTATATATGGATCAAAGGAACTTTGTACCTACCAATTTACCTCAGTAAAAACCTTTGTAATATATAAATGGGTGTTGCACTATGTTTAGGCGATTCTGGATGGAACACATGGTGTAGTCAATATTTTATGAGTTGACATGATCTGATGATCAAACCCCACATTTTTATTTTTTTTTGTTGTTGATGAAAACATCAAACCCCACATGAAACATTATTGTCCGGTGACTTTTTCATTCTTTTGCTTAGCAAAAAGGGAGAGCCAAGCAGGGACGAGCATAAGATGAAGTTGAAGAGAGAGAGAGCAGTGTTTGTTTTCAAGCTTTGTCTTGAACGTTAGACAAAAAGTGGAACTAACAGTATCTAAGAAAAATACAGCTGGGATTGATAGGATAGAAAGAAAGAATGGATACAAACTGGACCCATCACATAAAGACAGCAAATAATACATATACTTCTTATTCACGTAATCTCACTTGCCTCAGCTTTGGCCCAGGCTCTCGGCCCTTAGCTGGCTCTCTCTCTCTCTCTCTCTCTCTCTCTCTCTCTCTCTCTCATAGACACAAGATTTATATAATCTTGTGACTATCCTCATGTGAAAGAAACCTAGGATAATTTGACTGAGTTTTAGTACCATGCATGTTTTGTTGGTTCCATTTAACTTAACTGATTTTATCATTGAATAAGAGATCCGAGATTCGAACCTTGTTCATACCAAAAACCAATTGGTCTTTTAGCCTAATGATAAAGAGTAACTATCATGAAGTAGATACTGTAGATTAAACTTTTATCGTATTTATATATTTAAAAAAATGTACCATGCCAAGTTTAATACAAATCATCTATCCTACTTTTTGTGTTTCATTTTATATTCTATCAATTATGGTATGCTATATTTGATAGATTTTATTATTTTTTTAACTTCTTCATTTTAAACTTTGGTCAATTATTTTATGAGAAAATTCAAATAAATACATGACAAGTCATGATTAGTGGAGCATATAATAGAAGACATAAAGTGGGACAGGAGATTTGTATATAATCAAAACAATGGGGTATCCATGAATGTATTAAGATTACTATGCAGGAAACTAGCCCTAGTACGAGTTAATTTCCTTTTATGAGTTCATTATGCTCTTTGGGGTTTCAACTTAATCTAACATGTTAACCAGGGTACGTTATTTATTCCTAGTCAAAAAAATATTTTAATGAGAATCTTATATTATATATAAGCACAATTGTTGATAAAATTTATAAAACTCCATCAGATATGATCAAAGCGTTTGAGCAAGATTTTATATTGTATTGTTTGAAGGTGAAATTATGTAAGATGATTGTTAAGTTATGATTTTTCACATAATATTTATGTTGGCTTTATTCAATGACAAAAATGTGTTGTAATTGCATTAATTTATTTTCTTGTATTTTGTGGGATTTAATTGTAATGAGTTTAGTCTTTAAGTGGTGAAGATTTACTTAAAAAGTTGATCTTGTGACTTGACTTGTGAGCGGTGCAACCCATGAAGGTCATATAAGGAGCCCATACTGGGAGCTAAAGAGTCAGTGAGTTTTGCAACTTATTTCGCGACTTGG
The DNA here is from genome assembly GCA_023736055.1 of Quercus glauca. Taxonomy (NCBI): domain Eukaryota; kingdom Viridiplantae; phylum Streptophyta; class Magnoliopsida; order Fagales; family Fagaceae; genus Quercus; species Quercus glauca. The sequence goes on along the minus strand of CM043324.1, from coordinate 42,179,654 downwards.
CTAACTCGCGAGATGACCTACGAAATGCATTGACAGCTGGGATTTTAAGTATGACTCTTATACCTTTCACCTATACTATATATACTCTTATTACTCACAAAATTGTAAGGAGACTATTCAGAAGAAAACTTTAGAGAAGTTTCTATAGCACACCCACCTTGTTAGAGAGAGTTACTCATTCTCAAGAGAGAAATCCTTGTTGTCTCTTCTCTTATCTCTCAATTTACACATCCTTGAGAGGTTTTTAGCCCAAATACTTATCTCACCCATTTTGAGTGTTGAGAGAAGTTTTGGTGTGCATGGAAAGCATTGGAAGAAGTTATTGAGTGATGGATGCAATTTGGAGCTAATTGCGAGATCTAGATAACTAGTGAAGACATAGCTCCATGAAGTCCGTTGATAGCTGGAACTTGGAAAATTTAAGTACATTTGGTAGATTAGGCTTGCAGGGTCTTTTTTGATATTCGTGTACTCCAACTTTATTTACTAGTGGATTGATTTTGGCTTGGAGGCCACAGAGAGGTTTTTCATCAAGTACTTCAGTTTCCTCTTCGATAACACATCTCGATGTTATCTTGTGTTTACATCTCTCTTCCCTTACTCTTTAAGTTTTATATTTATTATTGCTTGCTTGTGGTTATGGCTTAGAAAGTAATTCCGATTATTACATATCATTTACTCTTGTTTCGCACTTAGATAAGTTAGAGTAAAAGTAATTAAGCCATAATTTAAAATTGGGGGTCTAAATAAGCTATAATGTTCTACACTATTTGAGCTTTCAATGATGAATTGCTTAAGAATGATAATCTAGAATTTTGTAGCATGCTTTTTTGGAATAGACGGACATAGACGTGCTGCACTTTGGGAAGGAAATATTGATGAAACACTTGGAGACTATTAATGGCTTTGGAAAGAAAAAATCAACCGAATCAAATTTATATAAGTAATATCAATCAAATAATAATGTTTGGGAAGAACTCTCAATTGATACTTTAAAACATTTTTAATGGAAATATTTAGGGATTGAAATTTTAAATCTCTCACCACCTAATGTAACTACAGAATTATCAAAAAGTAACAATGCTATTTAGTTTTTTTTTAAAAAAAAAAAATAAAAAAACACTTTTATTACCCCTCTCCACTTCCATAGTCTTTGCTTAATTTTCTGTGACGTGATTTTTGGATGCGAGGTTTGTTTCTCTTTCTCCTTCCATGTCTTAAATTCTCTCAACTACTCTTCCTGTTTCTACTTTTTTTAGTACAATTTTTTAAGTTTTAGTTTCTCTTTTACCTTTTGTTTTTGAGCACAGCACACACTATGCCCGTATACTCTTTTTAGATCAAAAATTTCCAAATATATATATATAGTTAATTTTAGAGCTAATGAGCTGTCATATTTAATTTGCATGTACAATTTGACACAATAATATCTAACATTGACGAACATGGCTCTAAAACAAATCAGAAACATAATCTAGTCGGTGTCTGTTTGGGTGCTCTGTTGTTTTCGGTAGCTTATTTACCTGGTGTTTATTAAAAAATATAATTTTTAGCAATTTTTATATTAGATGTGTGACAAAAAAACTAAGAACTAGTTTATTTTTAAGAAAACTAAAAGTTAAATTGTTTATTTTAAAAACTAAGATAAGAAGAGAAAAACGTTGACCTTATTCTAAACACATTTTATGTTGAAACCCCTCCTTAATGATTGTAATACCCTTTTGAGGACTGTCCCTAGCTCACCAGTCAACACATACTCAGGAAGTTAATCAATGCGTTGATGCACTAATTAGACTAGGTGTCTCTCAAAAACAAAGCTTTGTTAATTTGCTAACCCATTGGCATGTTGTGGAGAATTTTTCAACTTTTAATAAAGTCGAGCTATATTGTAATGCTTATAACCTATGTTAAAAAACACATACCTCAATCTATTTCCTATCACATCATTACAATTTGACATGCATGGATCGTAGAACTTAAAAGGAACAGAGTGATTTTACACCAATCTGGTGAAAAAACAGTTTTTTAACTCCCAAAAGAAAAGGGGGAGAAGATAAAATAGAAAGAAATTAAAAGAGAAAGCTCAAAGCTAGGTGTTGTTGAATTGATAATAAATATTTGATGAAGCTGCCAACAGAAAAAGGTAATGGTTTCCTTCTTTCTTTAAAACACCAACAAGTTTGTCATGAATCGATACCCGAGCGAGTCTGTGCTCTCCGTTTCATTTCCCGAGAAAAGTCAGATAGTCGTCATTGTTTCACTCTCTCTATCTCTCTAACTTTTTCTTCATGTTGGGTTTTCAAGGCTAAAAAAAATCTGTACTGTACTATGACTTCTTGAAAGAGAAGTCAGAAGCGAAGAGAGAGCTTCCAGTGACAATGCCTATACCAATGCCACTGCTGATCCGAGCATTTCCAAGGATAGTAACTGATTTTTCAACAACTTCAAAAGCCTCATAAATGCATATACACAAACGCAAATACATGCAAGCACACACATATACTCATATACTCAATCAATCTTCTCTTCCTCTTTTACAGGTTTTGTTTGCCTTTCAATATGCAGGTATATCTGTGTCTGTCATGATGATAATGCCAATATTGGAGGATGATTAAGCGAGAATTTCTCGCTTCTTTTTTCCTTTTCTCGTTAACTTTCAACATCTCTCTATTACTCAATCTATGCCATCCTTTACTTCTTTCATTCACTGTTCCAGATGTTTCAGCAGCTTTTGTAACTAGTGCACTTGTTTAAAATTTAACGTACACATCTCTCTGATCTCACTACAAACAAGGTATAATAAATTAAACAACGTTTCACACTTCTAGACCCTCACATCATCTTCATCTTTCGGTGCTAGCAGACTGAATTCAGTAACAACCTTTTAACGAAAAATATCATCATGGCAAAATTAACATCTCAAATGGACAACCAAACTCACCCTTTGAGTACGATATATATCATCATCTCTGTGTGTTTGTGTGTGCTGGGAAATTGTTCATTCATCTGTTGGTACAAATACAATGCTGATCCATGGTTCAGATGCTTTTTTTCTTCTTCTTCCTTCTTAATATTCATCATTTTTTGTTTTTGGTGGGGGATAGCTTTAACCATTGTGGAAAAAGGGTTAATTTTGAAAAGCTGAGAGAATTGAAAAGTGGTAATTGAAAAGTGGTAATATCTAGATTATCCTCTATTTGTGGGGGATGCTGTGTCGAAACCCTAGAAAGACCTAGACCTAGATCAGTAGCTAGCTATTGCTGGCAAGAATTTCACATCTAACAGGTCTTACAGTACATATACCATCTTGTCCACGTGAAATAATGAACATTAGAAACCGATCCATCTTAGGTTTTGAGTTAAGACCAGTCTTACTATAAAAAAAGAGTTTAGACTGGTCTTAAATAAATCCCATTTAAAAGTGTTAATTATAGAATAGATACACTGATTCTCAGTGTCTCTTTTGTTTGTGTGTGTTGTGGCAGGTTGAAATACATGAACTACAAATGAAAGAAAGGTAACAGATAAGAGTTTTATTTCTTAAACTAATTTGCAGAGAGAGTTTTTTGTTTCTCCCAATTGGTTTAATTGGACTTAAAAATTAAACTGATAAACTTATAGCTGAACTAAAAATATATGAACTTCAAAATTATTGTGCATAAATTAAATAAACTGAATCAAAAGCTTGATTGCACCATACTGCTCATCCAAAGGAAGACTTATACTATATTTCGTTGGAAGGATTTATAATTTACAGACTCACACTTCTCCACTGCTTCCATCATATTAAGATCTTATGTAATACTGTTGGAAAAGGAAGAACTTTCTTGCATCTTGGTCATATCCTTGTACCCTGGACAAAGACAGATGAGCTGAGAATTAAACCTGAAACAACAATCAACCTCTTAGAACATGTATAATTTTGAAGGGTTATTTTTATATTAATTTTTTTTGATAGTTTGATACTTGGGAGAGAGATTTTAACCTGAACGTCTCCGTTGAAAACCGTAAAGAGGGTCGCTTGAGTTACAAATCTCTAAACAATTTTGAAGTTTAAAAGAAACAATCTAAGGAAGCAGACCATTAGTAAAAACATATAATATATTCATACACACACACATATATATATATATATATATATATATTTATATATAGTAAAATCTATGGAAAACATGAAAGTAAAAGAAGGATACTAAGGTTTCTAACCTGCTCTGCACACATATACAAATCTATATGAGGAATTAAAGAAAGCCTTACCAGAAAAGTGACCGGTCTCACTTTAATTTAGTAGGAGAAAATCAAAATGGTTGTAGCAATTGTTGGTTGGGGGGAATGAAGCCTGGTCCGAGAATCATTTAGGGTTTCAAATTATGAACTTTTTTTTTTCCGGTACTACATACTATAGTTATATTACCCCGGAAAAAAAATGTCATAAAAAATCAACCTAGCTCCATGACCTCGAGCCAGACAACATTCCTCTCAACCTAACCTTCACATGAAATGTTATTCAACAACAATTATATAAGCAAATCTTGAAGAAGCTGCAAAGATAGATACATACTTCAAAAGGTTGAGGGGAATGAAGCCTGGTCCGAAGCCTTAAGAGTTCATTATTTCATTAGAACCTCATTGTGAAAAGCCTCGAGCCAGCCAACATTCCCCTCAACACACAAAACCTTTTCATTTCTTTCACTCTTTTTTTTTTTTGTTTTTTTTTTTTTGGGTGTGGGAGTTTCAGTTTCACACTTACTCTGAAAACTGATGAGTGTGATAACCCTAACACACATAGCTTTATAGTATGAGAGAAAGAGTGAGAAAAAAAAAAAATGCACTGACTCACTTAATGGGTTTTTTAGTAGTATTACTTTTTTAATACTACCATTCAAAGGTTCCTAAATTAGCTTATGCAAAATGGCATTTAAGAACTAAGAAAGTAGGAATAAAACCCAAAGCAAAAGCAAAAAATAATGAAATAGGAATAGCTGTGCCTGTACCCACTCCCACTTTTCAATGTTTTTGGGTTCTGTCATTTCCTAAGTGTATTTTACCTGCTGCTGCCGGTTAACCAACCGACCTGTTACCTGCTACCACCAGTAACAGTCAAACACACAGAGAAGAAGACAAAATGGGCATTTAAATTACACTTGACACGAGACAAGTCTGCCTTTAATGCGATTCTTTCATCATTACCTTATTATTTTTGGCTTTTCCTATCTCTACTTTTCAAACTCCACAACCCCACCCCACCCTGTACGATCCTATACCCGCACGCTCAGGGTGACCTTTTATGTAAAAACAAAAACATAAATTGTTCTTAATATATTTCTATCAAATTTTTGCTTTTAAATTTTACAATTTGACAATGAAATCTTTGTTTATTTCCGTAGATAAATATTTTAATTTTATATCTTCATGTCTATTTAAAATGACAATGACAAAACATCACAACTGTTTTCCTCTCTTTCTTTTCCGTACCCAAAATTAAATTTTATTAAGAAGGTTTTAGATTCCTAGAAGTTGTTGACATCAGACTATAGGAAAATACTTTCATGGTATATGATATTATTCAAATAAAGAAGAAAATTAAATTTCTCATATCCAAAAATCAACTTTGTTGATCTTTGGTTGATTTTGTTTTTCTAACGATTAGAACTATTAAACCAATTCATTAGAGTTTACCTTTAACATAAATGGTTTATGATTCAATGAATCTCTATCTTATACTACTTAATAGAAGAAAAAAAATTATAAAGATCAATCATAATTTGGTTTCATCTCTGTTTAATTGAAATTAAAAGTGAGATAGTTTATTTTTAGGAAAATGTTAACGAATACTCTAAAAGTATTAGTTTAGAAATTATTTTTAGAAACATTTTATGAGAAAATGACCAAGTTATTAATTTTTTGACAGCTTTTTATATTTTCCATAAATGTGATGATAAAACTTTTTTAATATAGTTTATTAATAATTTTCCTAAGAACATCCGTTAACATAACCCTTATTTTATTGGTTTATTATGTCTGAAAAAAATGAAGTATTGTTTCTTTTAGACTTAAATGAAGTATAGTTCTTTCTCAAAAAAAAAAAAAAAAAAAAAATTGAAGTATAGTTGTAGTTAGAAAAAAGTGAGATTTTAAAAAACATACATAAGCTCCTGATTATATAAAATAAATTTCAAATATTGAAATTAGGAAAGAATACAAAATAAAAAAAATAAAGACTAAGAGAAAGGCAGAAAGGGAGACAACAAGAAGGAGATAAATGAAGCTAGAATAAAAGAAAACCAATGATAAAAAAAAATTAAAAAAAACAAAACCTATATGAAATAATGGAGTAACTTCAATTTTTAACTTGACTAATTTTTATGAATTTCTTTATTATTTTCACCAATGGAACTATTAGTTAACCCTATATATTTTTCTCAAAAAAAAAAAAAAAAAAAAAAAAGGTTAACCCTGTATACTCCTTTAAATCCATTCTGAATTTCTTTTTCCTGCATTTGCTCTCCCTTTATTTACTACGTTAGAATAATGGCACTTAATGAAGATTCTCTCACGTTAAGGTGTTAAATACCCTATGAAATGATAGTGGAAAAACATTCCTTCTCAAATAAGGATCACCCCTACCCCCTACTTCTATATACGACTGTCAATAAAAAATTATCTAAACTGATCAAACAATAAATGAAACCAAAATCTAATTATTATTATTATTATCTTTTTGGGAAAAAACAGTAGATGAAATCACAAGGTTCCCCGACAACCAAGAAAAGTATTGCCATCAAATAAAAAATATGAGTCATGCTAACGAGTGCCTTAAGGGCACTCATTAATAATTTATTTTAGGAAAGTTTTGATATCACTTTTATGGGAAATGAAAAAAGTTGTCAAAATATTAATTATTTTTTTTTCATTTTCCATAAAAATTTTCTTTAAATGGATTATTATCCAGTGCTCTAAGGGCACTCATTAGCATTTTTCAAAAAATATTATGCGTTAAATCTTGAAATTTTCTCATGATATGGATGTAAATTAACGAGATGTCTAAGATTGGTTCATTTATTATATTGTTGAACTCGATCAGAATTCAAGCTTAAGATTGAGCTCAATTCTTATGTTGGAGTTGGGTTCGTTAATATCTTTAACAAATTCCAGTTTAGTCCATTAACTTTTTTAAGTTGTTTAAGTCTTAATTATTTTTTACTTACGAAACCTATATTTCTATTTTAATCAAAGCAGTCACCAAATTATACTCTACAGAGTTTTTTTTTTCTTTGTTTTGGGTAAAAATGTTAGAGAAATTAAAGTTTCAATGATGAATTTATCAATATAACAATGAAAATCCTTTAGAAAGAAAAACAATGCTGTTTTTTAAATCATAAAAGGCATTAATTTATATGAATCAGGGGAATTTATTTTATTTTATTTTTTTCTTACATTTATTCTTCAATATATAATAACAGTTGTTAACAAGCTTTCTTTAAAGTTTCAAATATTCTTGTTCATAAAAAAAATTTTGCAAATATTCTTCATGAGCATAAACCAATTTTATTAAGTTTGGTCTCTCTTAATCTTGAATGTCGCTAACTCAATATAATGGTTTGAGGTGAAGTTATGGTTTGAAGTACTAGAATATGACATCATGGATTAGAGAAAGGACTCGGAAACGCCTCATTTAAGGAGACTATTTACCATTAAAGAAAATTAAGAGAACTATTTTTTCAAGAGATTAAATTCAATAAGAATGTGGTATAAAACTCTAGTTTTACCTTTTCAATCCCAACATGTCACATTATCATATTAGATATTAAAAAATAGGCACAACCACACTCAACCAATTTTAATACCCATTTGAAAATCCAACTTAACTGTAAATTTATTAAGATGTTATTATGTGTGGTAGGATGTGCTAAGTTTTAAGTAAAAAACATATGTGACAATCTCTTATTGGACGATGTAAAATATGAGTTTTACATCTTATCCTTACCAAATTCAGACTCTTTTGTCAAAATGAAAGTAACAATAGAAAATGAAAAACACGGTGAAGAAAATGGATGAAAAACTAAGTATTGAGACCTATATCTAAGTTATCTTCAGTGACTTTGATTCGAAGTAAATTAATTCGATGTGATCTAAATCTAAGCAACCTAATTTGAAGTAATACAGTTCTAAGTAAACTAATTTGAAGTAAACTAAAGCATATCAAAGCCCAGATTATCATTCTAACACTAAACTAATTCAAAGCAGACATAATTCTGATCGTCTGTGGCTAACAACTAAACACATAAATCAAACTTAATTGAACATGATCACAAAGTTATTATAAGGAAAGCACTTACATGCATAAATTCTTCACTAAGCACTAAGAACTAGAAGATCTTCTAAGTAACTAATTACATATAGTCTCATAAATAATCCCAATAAGTTCTTTTCTATGTTCATGGTGCTTTGTGAGGGTGGATGTATGTTGTAGATTGTAGAGTGTATGATGAACTGAGAATGATTATGTTTATTGTAGCTGTAGATCGTTGGGGAATTTAGACCTCAGTTGTTACTGATTAATCAATTTTAATGCTGAGTTTGATTTATTGATAAATTATGCTTAAAAATATAGTTTTTGGTTAATCAAACATACAACCATATTGTAAAATAAAAAACAGTAAAAATGAATAACATCATTAATATCATTACGAAGAAAATACTCTAGCAATTGAAAAACCCTTCTTGGGTTTACCACCAAGCCTCAAGGAAACAGATCAACTTTGTAAAATTGAAGTGTTTACAAGAGACTTAACCCTAAACCTATCTATTACTGTCTTATGTAATACTTATTGATTAACCCTAAACCTATCTATTATTATCTCATGTAATACTTATTGACAAGACCACACGCAACTCCAAGTCTATGGACAATTCTATTGTAGATTTTGTTCATCACGAACAGTCACAAGAATCGTCTTAAGAATTCTTTACAATAGCTTGACTGTGTATCACTTGTAGCAACTTCAACTTGAACACCAAATCTTCAATCTTTTATCACTGGGTGATGCTTTCAAAGAACTTGTTTAACCCAAAATTTTGGTATACAGATCACAGCTCTCCAAAAGTTTGTTGTCAAGTCCAACACGTTTGCTTTTATATGTTGACTTTCGGGTCACAAAACCCTAGAAGCTTGGATGAATGATTGTGCTAAATTTGGACTTTGATTACATGATTCTTGATTAATCAACTTAAGTGATCTATGTGTCAAGCTCTTGATCAATTGACTATGTGATGAGATTTCAAAACTTGCAGATCTTCTTGAGCACTTGTAGGCACATGTCTTGAACCTCATATGCACCTTCTTTTTTTATTTTTATTTTTTGAGAAAAAACTTCATACGCACATTGAAGGCACCTACAAGACACTAAATTTGTAGATGTAGTGCTTGAAAAATGTGTATAATTAGAGTTTTTGGGATTAGATGGCTTGAAGAGAGTAAGGCCTTGTTTGGATGTAGACTACCCCCTCACTCATCACTCAATACCTATCACTCATCACTCAATAACTCATCACATATCATTGAAAATACCCCAACTTCCTAAAGTGGCATGTTTGGCACTTGTTTCTAACTTTTGATAACTCAAAAAATTTTACTTTTTGCAGGACCCACTGCCTGAGCACCATGTCAGGCTAATAGTTAACCTACCCGCATAACACATTAGGAGGAAAACCATTTTCACTTATTTTTCCCCTTCAGCCCACATATTCTCCCAAAACCCTCGATGAACCCAGCAAAGGAAATCCAAGTTCTTGCCTGCGGCGCCGATCTCCACCGTCACCCAACGAAGGAAGATTTTACAAGACCCATTAATGTCTGTTCAAAGAGGGTTTTGTGGTGGATATATACCTTCGATTAGGTGAAATTCCTGAGAAAGAAGTCGATGGTTGCAAGATCGTTGCAACAGCGTCATGAAAGAATGGTCTGAGCTTGGGGTGATGTGGGTTGGCTGAGGTGGGGCTCGGTAGGGGTGGTTGGGCTGAGGGTGTGCGTGAGGAGGTCTGAGGTTGGATGTGGGATATTTTTGTGTGGGTTGGATTTGTGGTGTCAAGGAGTTGTGGTGTGAAGGAGCCGTTGGTGGGGTTGTGAAAAGTAGCGCCTGAGGTGACAATGCTCTGACCGTGGGTCTCTTATATGTGTGTGTATTTACAAAAATGCAATCATAACTCAGTTTTCATAACTCAAAAACACCAAAAACTTGTTTTTAGTTTTGCTAATTCATTACTAAAAAATGTGAGAATTAAGTGATAGAAACAACACTTGAAAACAAATCCAAACAAGTTGCATCTCCATGGGTCCCACCATTTTTGAGTGATAAGTGATGGAAATTGGGTAATGAGTGATGGAAACACCAAAATCCAAACAGCCTCTAACATTGCATGAAGTAACTTAATGTCTCTCTTAAGTTTTTTTTTTTATAAAAATTATGCAACAATTCTTTAATCTAAAAGTTGGAACTGGACTCCTCCTTTTTTGATGAAGGGATGTTGTATTTATAAAAGTGAACGAATTAGGGAATTTTTGAATTCTTGTTTACTCTCACGTGCTTCTGAATTGAACCTTATGCTGATAAGAGGCACAAAAATGACAACATTCTAGGACCAAGTACCAGTCAACACTTGAGTCTTGGCCTAGATGGCTCTCAATTTTGAATTTTGCACAAATGTAGTGAATGCTCGAAAATGTGTTGAAAACACAAGAGTTGTTTAGATCCCCAAATAAAAGTTATGACTCGATTGATTTTACACTAACTTACTACAAAATGCAGAATAGTGTAAATGTGAGCGGATAAATAAACAAACTACTCTAATCCATAATCATAGCAACACAGCAGTAAAATGGAATGTAAAAGAGTAAGGAAGAAAGATGCAAACACAAGATAACACGCCGATGTGTTATCGAAGAGGAAACCAAAGAACTCGGTGAAAAACCTCTTCGCCGCCCTCCAAGCGGTAAATCGATCCACTAGACAATCAGTTGGGATACATTAGTTAGCAAGAGACCCTCCAAGCCTAATCTACCCGATGTACCTAAATCCTCCAAGTTCTTACTCCAACAAGGTTTCTCGGAACCGTGTCTTGTCTAGCTTTTTGGATACCGTAATACGCCCGATTGCATTCACCAAGCCTCACTAGCTTCTTTTGGCAAATCCCTAAAGCTTCTGAAGCTCCAAAACACTCTTAATACTCTGAATAGGTATGGGTTGTGTTTGGGTACAAATCTCCTCTCAAGGTATGACAATGGGAGAGGGATGGAGAAGAGGCTACAATGATTTCTCACTCAGGATGAGTAGCTCTCTCTCAAAAAGATGGGGGTGTGTGTTGTAGAAGACTTATCTAGGATTTTTCTCTCTGAATGACCTCATATATATTTGTGGGTAATGAGGGTATATATATAGTATGGGTGAAGGGTAAGAAAGTCACTCTTTAAAATCTTCAAGGCAGAATGTTTCGTGACTATCTTGCGGGAAGGCCTTACCCGTGAGACACTCACAAAAATGACAGCCTGGCACGACTATTCAGCTTCCAGTCATGTGCTCCTCACATGGTTCTTTCGCGGGTTAGCTTCTCGCGGGCTTCTCGTGAAATTCATGGATTCTTCATTTTAGCTTGAGTCTTCACCAACTTCATACTAAACCCAATACAATAAAATCTCACAAAGTACAGGAAACAAAATTAAAGTAATTACAACACTTTTTGTCATGGAATAAAGCCAACATAAAACATTGTTGTAAATCACAACTTTACATGTAGCTTGTCTTCTAGTTTTTTTTTTTTTTTAGAATGATTTTGAATTTAAAAGTTTTTTTAGCCATTTAAATATCAGAGTGTTCTCTAATTAATTTTAACTTTCCCTCTTTTTTAACAAGGAAGTAAATTCAAAAGTATAAAATCAAAAACCATAATTATTGTTTTGCTAAATTAATATGATTATTTAATTGTATTCTTATCTTAAAAATTAAGCATATGGGATTTTTATTTTTTTTATTTTATTTTTTATTTTTTTAAGGGAAAACCTATGGGATTTTGATATGTAGTTAATTTTAGGTAATTCAATAAAGGACCAATCAGAATTAATTAAAAATAATCATATAGTTTATGCTTGAATTTGTAAGACCGTATATCAACCATTGAAACTCAATATGGCTTGATTTTTTGATCGGACAATCCGATGGTTGTATTCAGCACGTTATTTGGATCATTGTGAACTTAGAGGTATTTTATAGGGGGCTTCGAATTCACGGAACAATCCAGATGACGTATTACTCCTTAATTGAGTGACTTGAGATTATGATTTTTCCCTTGAGTGACTTGAGATTATGAGTCATGCTCTCTGTGTGATCAAGTAGGCTTCAAGCGCATGGTTCACCAGCGGGTTGTCAATTTTATTACCTGCCTAAGGGTTCTAGCGTTCTGCACACCCAAATCCAATGCCTTAATGTTCATTTATTGTCATGGTAACACTCATGTATGTTGATGACATTTTGGTTACTAGCAAGACAGTTATTTTAAAATGGGTAAATATTACTTATTGCACACAAACTTAGGTATACTTTTTGGACTGAAATCGTGACTTGAAGTTACAATTTTAGTACAAATAAGTGTTAATGTTTGTATGCAATAAGTAGTGTAAAATAGACACTACCCTTTCAAAATTGAGTTTAGAATTTTCTCTCAAGGATCTTAAACCGCTACTTTCTTGGGATCAATTGAAGCCTACCCCTACCACTGGAAACCTTCATCTCTCTCTCAAAAACATTACATTGATCTAAGAAGTTCTGTGATTTATGGAATGGATAACTCTTGTTCAGATTCTGATCTCAGCCTCAAATAGTTTTTCAAAACTGATGATAAATTGCTTGCTAATTTTTCATTTGATCGTCATATTGTCGATACTTTTTTATTTTACTCTTATAAGGTTAGATATAGCATTTGTCAAAGAAAAGTGTACCAGTTTATGCGTATTCATTATAAAGATCACAAGAGTGTTATCAAACATATTTTATGTGACCAAAAGCACATTATCCATTATAGTCTCTCCAACTCAAAGCAGTCTCCTATGCAATTCATGACTTTTAAGTCCTGGATTATGCTGGGTGTGTTGATGATTGATGATCCATTGGTGGTTTTTCCATTTTCTTGGCAACAACCTCATCTCTTGCTCCTTTTAAAAGAAATGGACAGTAGATTGTTCTTCAACTAAATCCGAGTACAAAACCCTTGTTATTGCTGTTGTTGAACTCGATCTATTAGTTAAAACTTAGGGTTTCACTTCCAACAATGCTCCTTTTCTCTTGTGAGATGACGTTGGAGCCACATATCTCATTGTCTTTCTGCTTTCACACTAGAATTGAAATTGATTATCATTTGCTTGTGACAAGATTGCTCGTAAGTAGCGATGAAGCTAGAAATTTTTTTTTAAGGGTCCAAGTTATATATATCAAAATAAATTTAGTAATATAAGTTTTTTTTTTGGAGAAAGAAAATAATATAGGTTAACATATGTTATAGTCATTTTCTCATATATATCTATACTATATATAAGAGGATTCCCCTCTTTGAACTTAACTTTTATGTGATTCAAAAATACCCTCATTAATGAAGGGTAACTTCTCTTAGAAATAGAGTCATAAATATTAAATAACAAATTTCATTTTAAATTCAAAAGAGAACTCCTAAAAATTAGGATTTTTTTCCCTACACGTTCATCTTTTTATTCCCTAAAATTTATCATTTTTTTATTCTTTTTTCATCCGAATAAAAGTAAAACACCCCAATTTATTAAAAAAAAAAAAGAAAAAAAGAAAACTAAGAGAACTCCTAAAATTTAGCCTTCTTTTCTCCCATGTTCATCTTATTTTTCTTACCCAAACGTTTCTCTATATCACTACACTACTTTCAAACACACATTCGAAAAAGAAATTACTTATCTCTAAAATTTATCTTTTTATTTGTTTGAAAAATATATATATATATATATATATATAAATTTTTTCAAATTATATAGATGCAATTTTTTAAATCCTGCAGGATGCCCCCCTCCATCTGCCCCTGCCCCTTAGAATCTGTAAGTACATTTTATTTTATTTTTGGTAAACATTAGTACATTTTATTTCTAGTTACAAAAGTCTTCGTTGTAGTCATTTTTTTCTTTCTCCGAGACAAGTTGAAGCTCTCTTTCGATAGATTTCAACTTGAGGGGACATTTCAGATAATGTTGTATTTGAATTTGTATTTTAAGTATGTATTTTGAATTTTCAATTTGTTGCGGTGTATAAATATAATAGCCCTCTTAATCTCGAATTAGAGTGAGAGACTATGTTACAATTATTCTAATCTAAGTCCAGCTCAAAACTATACATGGAAAAATGGTTTATGCACTAAGCATATGAAATTATTGTCTCACTGATAGGTAGGTCCCACAGATGTGAGACTCACTTGTCAATGTGTGGGACCCACTTATCAATGAGACAATAATTTTTATGCGCCTGACATATGAAATACTATCTCCTTGTTAGTTTGGACCCATTTGTTTCCCCATGGAGGTGAAACAAAAAGGAGTTAGGTGTGTGTGAAATTGTACCAAAAAGCACAAAGGAAATCCGGACTTGATTGAATAGTTCTTTCAAATGCATATGCATGAATCATGGAAGAATACCGTACCCATCAACTTCAGATTTGAGGGGACATGTTTGATTAATTTCTTTATAAGAAGGAGAATCTCATTCTAATGCATAATTTTCTTAGAAAAAAAAAAAAAAAAAAAACCGAGTTGCCAAACATATGATAGCTTGTATTAAACGAATGCATGGTGGTTGCATGTATTGGTCTATAATTAATAGACTTGGAGCAAGACCGTGTTATTGACAAACCTAATTGTTTATCCAAAAAAAAAAAAAAAATTATCAAAAAAAGACAAACCTAATATGTTCCATATATTCATTATTCACACCCACAAACCTAAAAAAGTGAACACTATACTCCATTACTCCTCCCCATTTATTAATGCATGATGTGATAGAGAGTTATCAAACCCAGGCTATTGTCCAATCAAGGGATTGGTCCACTAGAATGGGTCATTGGTCGGACGGCATTTTGTCTAAATATTATTTTAAATATGAATCTTGATATAAAATATGTTATGGATGATTAAATATAGATCAAATTTATTTTTTAATCTTTTTATTTGTTACAATTAAAGAGTAATAAAAATAAACATTAAAATAAATTGTATGATAAAATGTGTGTTTTTTTTTTTATGAGGATAAAATGTCTATTTTGAGAAAGAGAGAAAGAGAGATGTTGTTTTCATTAATATAATTTATAAGAAATCCATAAAAGTAATTTTTTAAGAAAAAATTTAAGAGCGCAGATAAAATATTTTATTTGAAGATTCTCAAGAATTAAACTATTTTCTTAAATATAAATATGGATTAAAAACCTATGATGGTTGCTTAATGAAAGTCACTTTTTATCGTACGAATTTGTTTTGTAGACATGATTCGAATAAAGGTCTGTTTTTGAATTTAAGTGACTTTATTATAGAACCCTTTTCAAGGATTGAACTTAATACTGCATTAGCTTCTGCCCTTATCAAATAATATCATGATTATAGAAAAGAAAAAAAAAATCATGTTTTTTAGAATGTAAGGGATATCAATTAGGGTTATAAAACGAGCTAAGCCGAACCGATTATTAAAACATCATGATTGTTTGCTCAACTTTATTTTGGACACACATTTGAGCTCACCACAAAACTAAATTATATGTTCAAACTTGGTTTTTTTATTTTTTATTTTTTTTAATATTCTTAACAAGTTTGAGCCTTGTTCAAAAACTACTTCTTTTTTTTTTGTTTTTTTTTTTTTTTTGGAAATACGAGTTGCTTAATTAGCTTGTTCTTTTCCCATATATAGTAAACATCACAACTATTTTTTTTTTTACCCATTCACAAATTTATGCTAATAATTAATAACTAAATTATAGTTGAAATTATATCATTTGAGTTAATAAGATAGAATTATTTTCATTTATGAACTTATAAATTTTAGATTCATCAACCTTGTATGGTTAAAAATTATCTATAATTTTTACAACGAAATGAACTATTAATATTATCAATAGATTATAAATATTAATATGATATTTTACGAAGTTGTTTACTAACATACATCATCGATCCAATCTTAAGTTCTTATAAGTATATTTCTTTTATACATGTATCCATAGTTGCATACAAACATATATTATTATATATACTTAAATCGAGTTTCATGTTGTGAAGCTTATTCATGACTACAATAATATATTTGAGCTTAACCTGTTTAATATTTGAGCTAAACTTGTTTGCTAAATAAATAAACATTAATAATTCGTTTCTCAGGTTAAGCTTAAATTGTTCATAAACAGTTCAATTTATTTTTGTCTTTAATTTCTTCATATAACCCTTGTCTTAAAAACAATTGTGAGACATGTCATTCTAATATAAAGTTTTTTTTCCCCACTGTATCAGGGCGCTATGCTCCAAGCCATAAAACATTCACATACATAAATAGATGAAAGTAAATTCTTAAAGATTGATACGAGGATGTTGAACTAGAAAATTAACGATTAGTATGCACTCTAATAGATAGGGTTGCTTCTTTTCTTTGATGGTTACTAAATGTGTGTATGGGTCAGATTAGAGAGTATTTTCAACCAAAACTAACAAGGTTGGGTTGAGAAATCCTCAACCCATATGGGTTGAGTCAGGTTAGATTAGGTTATTAGCTCGATGGGTAATGCATACATGTTTTATGCTATGTAAAAATTTGCATTTTCATTAATTATTTAAACACTTTTTGCAAAATTATTTCAATTCATATAATAGACTTAAATTATATTTCAAAATTTCAAATATACTAAATTAATTCTCAAAATACTAAACTCAATCAAACTAAAAAATTGAAATAAAAGTAGTAAAATAAACTTTTATACATTGTGGCTTAGGTTGACTTGAAAAGAGTCTTAACCCAAATTTGACTTAAAGCTCAAAATAAAATTCTAACCCAACTCACCAATCCACAGTATCAAGTTGTATTAGGTTAATGGGTAAGTTTCGTCAAACCGTGAGTTTAATGCACACCTCTAATTGTTACATAATAATCCAAAGTATACTAGTATTAAATTTTTTTTTTTTTTTTTGCCTAAATACTAGTATTAAAATTTTAATTTTGAAGCTTTAATAACATTGATAATAATATCTCTCAAAAAAAAAATAACATTGATAATAGATTATATTTTCCCTTCTAGAAAATTATAATGCTTTTTTTTTTTTTTTTTTTCTCTCTCTCTCTCTCTCTAAAATTTGAATCCGAATAGATCGAGTTGAGTTATATGGGGTATAGCTGTGGCACCAAACAGTGGCTTCCGTAAAACACGTCATGGCAAAGACGGCGATTAAAGAAGTAAAAATCTGAGCCGTCCACATTGAAAATCAAACGGCCAAAAAGACGTAATTGGAAGAACGGACATGTCGGTGTCAGCGGGAGCGTAGGGTCGGGAAACCGAGGATTCAATTTTGAAGCCAGCCCGACTAACGAGGAGAAGAAAAGCAAACAAACAACAACATGTCCTAATACTATATGACTATCATTTACTATACTATACAACCCTCATTAATTACAACCATACCCCTCCCTATAAACCCATTCAGATAACAGTGATTGCATTTAATTTCTATGACGTGGACCCATCATCGATGAAATGAAAAGTTGAAGAAACCACACTAATGGGCCCCACCCACTCTAAAATAATACTAATAAATAAAAAAAATGTGAAATCAAAGCGTTTTTTTTTTCTTTCTTGGGTCAAGAATAAGACGACTTTTTGGAGGGCTCAGATTCTGGGCTTGTCGTACCGTTGAATGCAGCGCCACGTGATTGCATTTAATTAGCTGGGTCCCAGGGAAAACAGAGAAGCACATGGATGCTTTGGCCTCGGTGACAGACAGACAGACAGGATTGATTACGTGGAGGGTTTTGATTGGGTGGAAATTGGGAAGAGTGTGGGGACCACCTGAGTGAGCAATAATAATGTCATAATGATGATGATGATGGTAGGAGATGATAAGATAAAAGGATTCCTGTGTTTGTGTGTGTGTGTGTGAGTTGATTGTCTCATCATGCGGGGAAACCGCGACATTTTGCGGAATTCTCGGGGTCATTCTTAATTAAACCTGCTAAACGGATGGGGTCAGATTATTTGGGTTCGGGTCAACTAGAAGTTTGAGTTAAAAACGGGTTGATTACAATTATATATTTTTAAATAAAATATGACATATTAAACATTATCTCCATGTACTCTTCATTCTTGCAAAATTTTAAGTTAATAAAAGATCAATTTTCATATCATTAATCAACTGTTTAAGTTCAAGTTTTTGTAATTTAAAATAATACATAAAAGATGAGTTTATAGATTGAATGATAAATGATATTCGATTAGCATGAAAATTGGCATGCATGTTAAGAGCATAGAAAACAAGTAATCCAATGGTAGAATTTTCAAAATATGAATTTAATAATAAATTATTGAGTGATATAACATTACTTAGAGTTACATCAAGTGTAACTTGAACCGAAGCCATTAGGTAAAGAAGAATAAATAACTATTTGATATAAAGTGCATAACAATCTACTCAATGTTAGTAGTTGAGAATTGCTATCTACCATATAAATTTTCCGAATCATGAGTCATTTGGGTTGACATGAATGCTCCCTCATTTAGTCCCATGATTAGGCCCATTAAGCCAACACCTACTCTACGACCTCACAATTCTTGTCAAGAATATTTTTTTTTTAATAGAAATTCTTGTAGAATTATTTGAACAAATATAATTGAGTGTTATGATCCTAGTGTTTCACATGGAAGAAGTGGAAGCTTAACCATGTGTATATAAGCTCTTGAGTACTCTTTCCTTACAAGTCTATTTTCAAGGTTAAATTCTACCCATAGGTTTGTATCATTTGGTATTAGAGCTAACTGGACGTAGCTCACTAAGTATGAGATCAAATGAGTTGCGGTTTTGTAGTTGGATCTCGGAGAGGACCACCTAGAGGCTAGATTAAAATAACTAATATGTGAGTAAAGCATCTAAAAAGAAAAAGGGCTACCAATGGTGGGATTTTCAAAATATGAATTTAATAATGAGTTATTGGATGGTGTAACTTGAACCCAATCTATTAGGTAAAGAAGAATAAATAAATATATAATATAAATTGCACAACAATTTACTTAATGTTAATAGTTGAGAATTGCTATTTGCCATATAAATTTTCCGAATCATGGGTCATTTGGGTTGACCTGAATCCTCTCTCGTCCAGTCCTACAATAACGCCCCTATTAAGTCAACAACTACTCTACGACCTCACCATTCTTGTGAAGAATTTTTGTTTAATAGAAATTCTTCTAGAATTAACTAAACAAATGTGTTATGATCCTAATATCCCATATGGATTAAGTGTAAGTTTATTCATGTGTATATAAGCTATTGGTAACCCTTCCATTGCAAGCTAATTTTCAAGAGTGAGTTCTACTCATGGGTTTGTATCATTTAGTACTAGAGATAGCTATTGTGTTAGGTAATTGGATGTAGCTCACTGAGTATGGGATCAAATGAGTTGCGGTTTTGTGGTTGCATCTCAGACGAGGCGAGAAAGGGCTACAATTGGGTCAGTGTTAATAGAGTGAGCCATCGTTGACGTCAACTGTGAAGCGTGATAATATGTTATGATTCTAGTGTCTCATATGGATTAAGTTTAAGCTTAACCATGTGTATATAAACTCTTGTGTACTCCTCCCTTGCAAGCAGGTTTTTAAGAGTGAATTCTACCCAAGAGTTTGTATCATTGAAATCACCCCGAAAAGAATTAAAACAACAAAAATGTTTTAATATATTTTAATTATATTATAGATATCATCATTAATATATTTTAATCATATATATATGTGTGTGTGTGTGTGTGTGTGTGTGTATTAAATACATTCTCTTCATTGTATCATGTCCAAGAAAATATCGTAGAAAAAAAAAAAAAAAGAAAAAAAAAAGAAAAAAAAAAGATGAAGAAGAAGAAGAAGAAGAAGAAGAAGAAGAAGAAGAAACTAGCACGTAAGAGGAGAGGGTATTTTAGCCATTTGACTGCAACTATTCCTCCTCTATATTTTCTCCCCAATTTGGGGAGATTGAGTTTTGGTGGATCTGGGGATAAAATACTCAGTTCCCACCAATTTTTTGTCCCCCCTCCCAAACATTTTCTCTCATACTTTCTCCTTTGTTTTGTTTTTTTTGTTTTTTTTTTTGTTTTTAATCATCTCAACCAAACATACTATAAGACTATGTCGGGGACGTTTTGTGACAAGGTCCGAAAATGCAAGATTAGCCCAAATCTCCCCTTTGGTTCTTTAGAAATGTTTATTTGTGGAGAATCAAACCCAAAATTTCAAATGTATAACGAACAAAAGGTTAATGGTGCTTTAACAAGAGAGAAATCAAAATACCACAACTGAAATACAAGAAAATGCAGAAAATGTACAAAGGTCTGAAACTTCGACTCATAGTCAGCAAGAAGAAGAAATTGAGAGAGGTTGTGAGGAAGAAAGGGAAGGTTCCCCTGTACCCATATTTCCACCCCCAAGCTTCGGAATTGTGAGAATGCTGGCTAGCTGAATGAGTTTTTTTCTCTAAAGTTTCAGCCATGTGGGTAAAACGTAGTTGGTTCATTTTTGAGTTGAAGACAAAGTTTTATATAGAGTTTGGGGTGTTGCTAATAACTGGTTTTTTGGTACGTAGTTGAAAATGCTTTTATCCTCCTAAGTGCTATTTCCATGATGTGGTGTAGTTTGCCTTTTGCTTAGGATATGAGTTGGTTGCTTTTTACATAGTTTTGAAAATAAAGGGGGTTTGCTTTAATTGGTTGCCTTTGGTCAGACATTTCAGACCATTGGGAGGCTCACCTAAGTAAGGGCTAGCAGATGGAGTTGGCCAATGGGAGCCAACTATGTTTAAAGACAAAAATGGGTTCGAGTAGAAACTTTAGGCCGCAGTCAGCCAGAGCATGAAAGTTCTTTTAGGGTGAAAATTTTAGGTACAAAACCTCCTCCATGAGCCTGAGATGCTACCAGTGTCCCTTGCCCACTTGGTAGCACGCATGGGCTAGGTTCATGCAAAAGGTCCGAAAGAAATAGATTCATACCCTTCAAATCACACTTTCTTAATTTCCCCAATAAGTCGCATGGGCTTGGTCTATGCTTAAAAAAATAAAATAAAACATAATACATGACCTGGGCTTGTAAAAAGTATCAACAAACTATAAGAAATAGGAGTGACCAGGGGTAGAACCAAGGGAGGGTGACGAGGGGCAAAGCCAAGGGAGGGTGAAGGGGCAATTGCACCCCCTAATCCCACCAAATATCCTCATTTTATATTTTCATATTAATAATATATATATATATATATATATATATGTATGTATGTCAACATAAATATTGGTTCTTTTTTTTTAATAAAAATGGGATTCAATTTTTTTTAATTAATATTACAAACTCAAATTTTCAAAACATTTCAAACTCAGAATTTCTTTATCAAAAATAACTTTTAACTCTTTTTACATAGTCAAGTTACATAGTCAAGAAATAATTCTTATCATGATATACTATAGTAATATCTCCTAAATAATGTGCAGATATATGTTTTTTTTTTTAAATCTTTCACGATGCTATATGCTTTTTAAGTCCTTTTACAATCAATTAACCATTTGATAGGTGGAAATGAAATCTACTAAAGAAAAAAAAATTGATACTTTTAAATTAATTCAAAATAAAAACACTATACAACATCTTTAAAAAAAATTAATGTTTACATAAATCATTCAAATTTTTGATATTGTCAATTCTTCTAAATTAATTTATTGTTTCATTGTACATTTTAGTATTCAAATGATTTTTTGTGAATATCTTATATTTAAAAATTGATTATTTTTATTTAGTTTTATATTTGTTTGAAATATATATTTATAATTAGTTAACTTATGAAGTAGCTTTATATAACAATGATGATTCTTGCTTTAATACTAGGCTAAAAAAATTCAAATTAACTAAGCACCCAAAAAAAAAAAAAAAAAAAAACTTACATTTAGATCATAGTTTTATGTTAATTATATACCTTGTTTAATAAAAAAAAAAAAAAAATTCCTTATATAAACATTTTTGGAATTAATTTTGTTTTCAAATCTTGCCTTCCTAAACCAAAATCCTAGCTCTAGCATTGGAAGTGACTGACACTCTCACTCCTCTATGTGCTTGTTTGAGAGAGAGAGAGAGAGAGAGAGAGAGAGGGAGAGAGAGAGTTGAATTAACAACGGAGAGGCTTGGCAACTAGTGCATGCACAATGTGAAAGGAGAAGAAATAAAGGGTTTGGCTTACCTCTAGTACTTTGTACTGGAGGTCTTTTTTTGTTTTAAATACACAATGGCAAGTGATAGTGAGTTTTAATCTCCATATTTTATTTAGTTAGTGGGTAATGTGACGGTTTCTTATTAAAACAAAAGGAGATTCCTGTTAAAAAAATACTGGAGGTAAGCCGAACCTGAAATAAATAAATAGAGGCTGGGATTTAAAAACTATTCATTAAAGTTTCCTCACTTAAATTACTTTTTAGAAAGAAGAGAAAAAAGAACTTTTTACCCAAGCACAAACTAAGGTTAAAGGCGAATATAATCTTAAATTTTCTTTTAATATCTAATAATAAATTAATATATATATATATATATATATATAAAACCGAAACTTTTGAAAATCTCACAATTTTCCACGTCAGCACAATATTTAAATAAAATTATTTAACTTAAAAAAAAAAATAACACACGTTCCTTTTTCAAAACAAAAACCTGACTTTTTAAAAATAAAATAACACACATTCCTTTTTCAAAACAAAAACCTGACTAGCCACACTTCTCCTTCTTGAGTTAGGGTTTCAGCCATTCATACTTTTCTCCTTCTTTAGCACTCCCTCTCCAATTGCTACATCTAAAAAATCAAATCAAGGTTAGGCTTTTTCTATTTGCTAAATTTTTTTATATTGATTTCTAGGGTTTAGTTTAATAAACATTAGCAATTTACAAATCTGTGCAATTGACAACACATTTATAATTGGTGCAGGTGTTGAATAATACTTGATTGTTAATTTTTACAAATCTGTGCAACCGACAATACATGTTTATGAGTGGTGCAAGTGTTGAATAATAATTTATTGCTGATTTTTCAACCTTTAATGATAGCGTACAGTTCTAAATCTTGCAATCAAGTTTAGATATTCGTTTACCATGACCTGATTGTATTAATATTGTTACATGATGAAAATTTTTGTGATTATAAATCAATAATTCATTTTTTTTTAATCATTGATTTGTGCCCTTTGTTATAGATTCAGTTTTGCAAATCTCTATGGATTTCACCGATGACTTTTTTACTATGGATTTTCGTTTGCTAAGTGAAGGCTTAGTTATTGGTAGCGTGGGAGAGGGAATCAATCTTATGAGGTGATGTCAACAATTATAACATACTGTATGAATTTTGGTACAACTACGTCTCCATAGCAACTTTCTTAATAATATTTAATTTCTGTTAATAATTGTTAATTAGAATTCTACTTTAATGGAGTAACTATGGCTCTCTTGCTTATTTATGAAACTGTTTTTGTTTTTGCAATTGGAATTAACAAGTACTTCAGTGGATTTGTGGATTACATCGACTGGCAGAAGCTTTCAGCACCTTCAAAACCCACACATGCGATCATAGCCACCTCACCTAATGGTTCTTCTTATTTATAATTTGTGTTGATATTATTCTTAGTTGAGAAAGGAAAGAAAAAGTTACCCAACATAGGTAATCGCGTTAAATTTAATTTTACTATATAGCTAAAATAGGTTTGCATTTGATTTGATTTTTTTCACTTGTAGTTATTTTTGTCAATGTTGAATACTTTCTTGAATTCCAAATGCATTAGGATTATGATTGTCTCAAGTGAAGAGAGACATTTTTTAAAATTTTCATTCAACCACCCCCTGTTGGTGCATCTTCATATTTTGAATTTATATTGATCTAATTGTTATTCCTATCTTGCATGCTTTCTTTGCAGCATAATTGCTAATAATGATAAGTTTGCATATGTAATATGTGGTCTTATTAATAGTTTAATATATATGGGGAAGTATATATCTTAACTTACATTTTAGTTTAATTTTTGTTTTTATGAATTTAGAAGTAGAACAGTTATTGATACGGCATATTTTATATAACTATTTCGTGCATCACACGGGTTAGCGACTAGTATTATTAAAGCATATGGGATGTTACATTGCCACACGGGTTCTCCTTTTTCTTTGCCCAAAATCTTTATGCAATGGGTCTCTCATGGCGCCTAATATTAATATCTAATAATAAATTATTATTATTATTATTATTATTACTATTATAAAACGATGGCCTTCACTACTCATGGATACTTTACCATGTGGGTTTTGTGACTTGAAATCACTCTATACTTCATAGATCAGGGTCACAACTCACGACTTTTGTCATCTCTTACATTGTGAAATGGACTTATGACCCATCATTTTTTTCACTTTACAATTATAAAACGATGGCCTTTACTACTCATGGATACCTTACCATGTGGGTTCTGCGACTTGAAATCACTCTATACTTCATAGATCAGGGTCACGTCTCACGACTTTTGTCATCTCTTACATTGTGAAATGGACTTATGACCCATCATTCTTTTCACTTTACAAACTAGGCCTTGTGATCTACAAATCTTTCCACATGACATGGGCTCCTAGCCCATCTCTCTCTCTCTCTCTCTCTCTCTCTCTCTATATATATATATATAGGCGGAAGTAAAGATTAACCATAAATATTTACTTAAAGTAAATAGGCTTAAAGTAAATAACAATAGATGCTTTAACAAAAGATTACAATAAAAGCTTAAAGCAAATAAGCTTAAAGTAAAACACTTACAGGAAGTAATAGTCATAGGAAATAGTTTTCCAAGCAGAATAATAGCAAGGTTACAAGGCTATGTAATTGGGGAAGAAAATGAGAAATATGAAAGCTAAGTAGGACTGAAACTGAATTCTAAGTTCGAATTCTGTCCTACAAATGGAGAGTAGCAAGCATTTTATAGGCAAAATAAGCACTATTTGCATAGTGGGGAGCACCGGGAATCAGCCCTCGTGGAGAGCAGTAAGAACCATTAATATTTGCTTAGTAGCAAGAATCAGCTTTTATTTTTCATTTGTCCTTCAAAAGTAGTCAAAAGCAGAAAAACAACTTGACATTTTTTGCATAGTGAAAAACATCAAGAAAGTTCATTTCAAATAAACCAAACTTTTACTATTCATTTCACATATATCAAAAGTAGTCAAAAATAGCCAAAAGTAGTTCTTCTAACAGGTCTTTCATTAGTAATGGTTTTAGCAATTTTGTTAGCTTGTGCCGATAGGATTAGTCATCAGCTAAATCAGGAATGGAAATAGGATCATGACAAAAATGAGCCTGATCATAAGGGTAATAAGTAGATTATTGGAACCCCATAGTTGAAACACCTTAAATCAGCAGATTTCTTATTGGAATCACGCCACCCATGACAGATCAAGTTGGGATGTCACTTGAAGCTCATATTCACGATCCAAACCTATGAGTTTTCATGGGGTAAGATTGAGTCTTGTGGCTAGGAGGATGAAAAGTATTGAGTCAATAGTTTTTCAGCACTTCATGAAAGTGCTACATCCTACATGCTTGAGCTTGACATTTCATAAGTGACCATGTAAACTTCTAAAAGAGCATGTACAATACAGAAGTTTCAATGGGTCAAAATCCTCAAATCACTGGTTGTACTTGAAAAGAACAAGCCTCTCTCCTTACACTTCTTCCCTCCACTTTTCCCACAATTAAAGCAAGAGGATTTGATCAACTCATTCTTGTACAACACTAGTCATACTCCCTCCCTTTCATCACACTCGCATTTACCACTAAAAATAAATTGGTATTTCTTTATTGTCTGTATTTTCTTGCATTTTGGGCTTCACTTCTTGTTCCAAATTTAAAAATGTAATGGTTTGCTTGAGTTAGTTTGAATTCCAAGCTTGCCTCCCAAAAAAGAATACGAGTCCGATTATGCCATCCTTCAATGATTGACATGTGGCAAGTCACAAGAGGAAAAGCATTAAATTTTATAAGCAATAATTCCGATTTGGCTCATCTCCAATACTTTTTTAAATAGACATCTCCTATTGTTTTAAATATACATTGATAAATAGTTGTGGATTTTAATTAGTGGGCGATGTAGTAGTTTTTTTATTAATAGTTTTTTTTTAAAACAAAAGGAAATTCCTATTAAAAAAGTACTAGAGATAAGCCAAATACCAATAATTCTTACTTAAGAAATCAATTGAAGCACATGATGAAACATATAGAATGGGAAGAGGTGCTATAGGCAAATTCCAATGCCTATGCCTACGCCACAATCTCCCAAAATTTCCCTTTTTTTTAATTTTTTTTTTTTAATATTAATACTCTAATGTGTAAAATTTGATACAAGATACTATTACAAAAGAAGGAACTACCTTTTCGGTCAGGAAGTTAGAAACAATATATAAATGTGGATAGACTTTGCAAGATGAGGTAAAATAATTTGCATCAGAAACTTCCAAGTCATAGCATCTTTCAAGATAACCAAGAAAATTCCAAATTGAGTCAATTACTTGAATCTTGGCATCTTTCAAGTCATAGCTGTGAATCCTTAATTGTCAAAGCATCATATACACATATTTTCTCTTAAATAATTGTATATAGCAAATTCTCGAACAAAAATTACATTGTCAAATGATTGCATAAAGTACTCACAGTAGTGAATAATTATTTTTTGGATACATTACATTCTGTTATTCTGAAATCAATGACACTACATGCTTTGTATTGGTTGAGACTTTGTCGTATGTACTTGTATATACTGGATTTGTGAAAATTATTCTGGTATCTTGTATATTACATAGCCCTCAATCAAGAATGATGCACCATTCTAGATTCCTTAGGATGGGTATAACTTGTATAGTTACTAATTTGGTGATGAATGACAAAGACGATGTGACACAATGAATGAATGAATGTGATTGGCAATAGCAAAAGTCTGAACCGCTTCTGTGCAACGAATAGCTGAAATTAAGGAAGCCAAAGCTTAGGTGCATTCAAGAATAGCACCTGTGTGATTAAACCCGCACGAAATTTGTAATGCTTTCACATTCCCTTCAAACGTAACCATTGTAGGTTTAATGTAGTCGACATCACTTCCATGACCCTATACAAAGAAACATATCATTGTAATATCTCAACTACATGGTTAAGAGCAGCAAAATGAGATTTAAGACTATGAAGAACAAGAAAAGAATAGAGCTAAGGAATAAACTGCATTAGTGTGACAACCATCACATATAAATGATAACAGCTCAAGATCACTGCAACACAATATATTAAAGCACCAGAAATGATAGAGGATAAGCACCATAGTTAATAGGATAATGCCTGAAGGTAATGCCAAATTTAAATAACAATGTGCTACAATGTATTATCATTGCCCTATTGGAATAAAGTATGGCCGTTAATAGAGCCTATACACAATACAATTGAAACGTGAATATTCACGGAATATTGGAATATTCAAATTATCCAACAGTCATGATAATGATCATGATTATTGATATAACTACGGTTTCTTACGTTGCATGTCAATTACTGAGACAATGCAGATGAAAATTATTCAAGAGAGTTGGAAGCAAACCAATTGTCCACCAGAAGAATGTCCATCTTCAGAAAACGTTCCATGTGATCCACCCCAACCCCATGTGAAAATATTTCCTTCTGGATGAAAATAATAAATTTTGTCAGAAAATATACATCCTGCATTGATTCAAAGTTTTTTCAAATGCTAAAATAAATTACAAAATGGAACGTTTAGTCATAATGAGATCTCATGCATTTGAGGAAATGGACAATATGTCAACTAAAATACATTGCAATGTCCCATCAAATCATGTAGACTTAAGTATTTTTGTCCCTACAAGCATGTTGAAAGAGGACAAGTGAAAATGTCATATGGAAAGGCTGTAAATAAAAAGGTGTGGTGCTTTCTCAAGCATGTTCAAAGAGCACCATAAAATGGGTGAGCACAATGAATAATATTTACATTATAATGTTCAGAAAATAGTTGAAGCACCATATCATTGCCTCTATGATTTTCAGTATGTGTGCTTCTTAGCACGAGGGATAAAAATTCTACTAGGATATTATAGCTGTGTTTCGAAACCTGGGCCAGACCGGCTAGCGGACTGTCTGAACTATCAATTGGCCCTAGTTCTGCCTACCCCTTATTAGACCAGTTTTGGTAAAAATCTGAATTGGACCTGCTTGAGTCACAGACTCACAGTTGTTATAAAGCCACTATATCAACTGTTTGCTAGACTGATCAGGCCCTAATCATATTGAAAAAATGTCACTTTCCATATTCACAGGAACTTGAACTGATGAACTGAAGTGTGTAAGCTATGGCATCAACCTTTGAGCTGCATTGCATGTCACTGTCAGGATATTCTAAATTTGCAGTAGAATTGTTTACCAAACAAAGCATCTTGATATGACTAAAACCAATCTTCCAAGTTTGTGCTGCTTTCATGTTCAATGTCAATAATGAAATGAGTAACAATAATTATTGATGTATGTCTCTTGTGAATTTTAGAAATACTTGCTCCGCTCTGTGTCATGGTCATAGGAATGATAAACCAAGATAAATGGGAGGACTTATCGTGATAGGAAGCTCACTTGCGATGCCTCTGCTTGTTACCACACTAATTACAGCTCTATCATACTTATCTTTAATCACCTTAATATACTTTAGAGGAATTTGTTTTCTTCTCTTTACCCACCACATAACCCTTCTAGGTACTCTATCATATGCTTTCTCTAGGTTAATAAAAATCAAAAGAAATTCAAAGGAAAAAACAAAGGAAATAACAATGCCTATCTGGTCATGAGACAAAAACCATTTCTATAAATGAAAATGTAACTGGTGAGTGGCTTGGTATGAACGGTGTCAGGTTGGCTCCAGCACAAGTAGGCTGCCTTGGTGAGAGGTGAGAGGGGCCGAATACTGCCTTGCCTTACTGCTCCTTGGGTTGAGCGGACTAAGAGAGAGAGAGAGAGAGAGAGAGAGAGAGAGAGAGAGAGAGAGAGGGAGGAGGGTTTTGACTGCTGCTAGGGCAAATAATTTCCATTATGTTCTAAAATACCCAGGTCAATTGTGAGTTGGAGGAGCCAATACCCACCCTGCCCTAAACCTGCTATGAGTGAAAAATAGGAATCTGCCCCCAGCCTAAACCTTCAACAGGGCAGGGAGGGGCAGGCCCTATAATTGGGCCAAAATGGCCATTGCTATGCCTGATCAGAAGCATTCTGTGCTCGAAAGCTAGGATGTAAAATTCCTGGCATAGTGTGCACTAAGATGTAAGCATGGTCATTCTTTCTTATGTTCTGAGGCCAAGCAAACTAGAAATGAATGATGAGGAACTTGCAAACCTTCAACTCAACCAGATCTAGGAAAAGAAAGCATCAGTATCATGAAGAATTTACTGCTGCATTTACTTAAAAGGGGGAACCTATATTGTTGATTAGCATGCATGTACACAAGGAATTTAATTCAAGACCAGATAAACACAAGAGGAGTGAGTTTGTGATCTAATAACAAAAAAAAAAAAAAAAAGCAAGTCCAGTATTGTACAATTTGGTTGGCAAATTATTCCAAAAAATATATAATTTCAAAGATGATGTATATAAAATACAATTCATATGATGACCCTAACACATATCCTGATTTTAATGACTACAGATAACAAAGAAATTTATTCACTTTGAAATTGGTTTACTTGCTCAGGGATATTAAGATAGTTTAGAAAAAGGTAAAAAGAGACATCTATCATGACCCTAGGTAAAAAGGCTAACAAGGTGGTAAATACTTGGAAAATACGATAAGAAAGAATCTCTTGATTCTAATAGCATGATATGTATAGAATTATTCCTAGCTAAAGAACCTCCAAGAGATATTTCTCCCTTTACTCTACCCAATTTTTCGCTAAATGTATAACAAACTTTTAAAACAAAAAACTAGCCCTTTATTTGTATCTATTTGGAATTTTAAATCCCTCAACTATTTGGCATGCTCATAATTTTTATGAACAGGTATAGTTTTCAAGATTCGAACCACAAAGTTCAATACCTAACCAGCCAACTTTGTATATCGTAGTAGCCAATCTTAGAAGTCAACGGGCATGAGATTAGTGACAAACTCTGAATGGACTCTGTTTCATCGCAATAGAGAAGAAAACTAGCTGACTGACTAATTTGCAAACTTAAGTTGTTTACCACTCAGACTTTTATTAGGGAGTTTTCAATGATATTCAAGAATATAGTCAGATAGGAGAAAGGTAGTTGCTTGGTTTCCAACTGAAATATTTCATATTTAGAATTTCCAAATGATTGTATTAATTCTCCTCTGTGTCACCAATTATGCTAGAAAGGGATGACATCCACAGAGGAAAAGCAGCAAGCCTTTCAGCAAAATATTGCTTATCAGCTGTTTCAATAAATTGAGGGAATGTAAACATTTTTTTTGAAAAAATTCCAAAACTAAAATAAATCTAGACCTTATTTGAAAATTCAATTTTATAAGAATGTAAAAATTAACATCCATATGTTGATAATTTTAGAAAAATGCTATAGATGAAACTACAAACACCAACTTGGCTTTAGTTTTGAAAAGGTTCTTACCAGAAATAGCTGCTGTATGCTTCCAACCACAGGAAACCTGTATACACATATTTGGCAAAGATATGAGATATCAAATATGAAACTGATGTAAGAATTTGAGCAATAAATTTTTCTACCATCAGTCGGGGTTGGGTGCTTATGTTCACTGCCTTTAAAGTTCTCTTTCTATTACTGTCTTATGCTCTTTATAACTCGAAAATTCAAAGAGTGATCAGCAAAAACGCCTTTTTTAGGTAATTTTATCCATATATATTTTTTGATTAGTAATAATAATTACACTTATTTTAATTTGATATGCACAATAATTCTTAATTTCAGTAAGAAGTATTAATTTTGTCAAACAAACTTACTTACTTTAGTAATCAATAATCAATCCAATTTAAAAATTGTATTCGGATAGGATATACTATACACAAAGTATGGTCTGGAAAGGAATTGATAAAATACGCTTAGACTTTATTTTTGGAGGTTTGTATAATATCAAAACAAAAATGTGACTCAATTTCTACCATTATTATGATATTACTAGTCCATATAAAATTTTCCCTCTAAGTTGTGGCTGTCCCTCATTGTTTGATGTGGTGCATTTGATGGGAGAGAAATAACCAGATCTTGAGGATTTTGAAAGGACAATTCCAAACCTAAAACTTTTCTTCTTCAAAACTTTATTGGATTGGTTGTCAGTAGTAGGCAGTCATGCAATATTTTAGGTTCATGTTTTGATGGATGCTTGTAATTTGTGTGTTTGATTGTACTTGTCCCTAGTTTGTACTTTCTGTATACTTGGGTGACACTTTTTTTGTTAGTTTATTAAAAAATTTCATTACTTATCAAAAAAGAAATTACTCTAAGTTGTTTCCTTACAAAAATATGTAATTTAATGTACACATAACAAGATACTATTAGAAAAAACAGTAAAACAAACCTTGGTAACAGGAGATTTCAAGAAAGGACCTTGAACTCTTTCGGGTAGATCAAATACATCTGTAGAACTAAAATTAATAAATGGAGATATCAGTATTCTTCAAGCAAAATTATAACCATATGGTAACTAAATGTCCAAAGTTTGAGATTAAAAATGAAGTCTTTAAGTGGAGAAAAACCCGATTCCAAGACAACCATTCTCATTTGAGCCCCAAGTGTACAATTCTCCACTCCCTATATAAAATGGTGAATCGAACAAAGAAAAAAAAAGGATTAAATTTTATATAAGTAATTGGATAATATATATATACATATATATATATATATATAGAGAGAGAGAGAGAGAGAGAGGGAGAGAGAGAGAGAGCAGATAAGAATCTAGAACTAATGATGAATCAAAAAGAAAAGGGTAAATTTCGCCACCCTCCCTTGAGGTTTATCAAAATGACACTCTCCCCCAACATTTGTATAAATTACACTCCTCCCTTGAGGTTTATATAAATGCAATAGTTAAGTCCATGCCCTCTCAAACTGTGATTTCACTAATGGAATATTCCATTTAAAAAAAATTCTTGCCCAAAATATGAATAGAATGACACTCTCCTCAGTTTTGTGGATGAATAACTTCCCTCTTGAGGTATGTCTAAGTTCATATAATATATTTCAAAATGGACTATTCTATTATTGAAAATCTGGCTGTTGCATTTATACAAACCTCAAGGGGGGCAATGTCATTTCATGAAGTGTTTGGGAGGAGTGTCATTTAGGAAAATCTCAAGGGAGGTTAGTGTATTTTATTTACTCAAAAAAAAAAAAAAACAAAGACAGAAAATAGAGCATGGATCCATTCAAAGAAACAGTAAAGAAAATTCTCTGTTGAAACATGACACATGACTACATGTATGTGCACACACACAAAGAGAAAGCTTTTTTTTTTTTTCTCAGTGAAATCTTGTTTTAAAGTGAGGAAGCACGGACACTTCATTTGGGGTGCTATACCCGTACCCATGCTTCCTAGGTAAGGGCTAATAGGGGATAATTTTTCAAAAATTAGCTGTCACCGAGTTTTACCCGTACACGTGCTTCCTAGTTAAGAACTGTTCACATACAAAGCTCATGACTTTTGTATTGGATTATCATCAAATGATAGGGAATGGAGGCATAATTCAAATCTACAAAAATTATTATCTATAATCTGTAGGGAGAAGACCTTACATGGATGGTTGTAGCTAATGTCCATTGACAATGAAGAGGGAGGATGGTTAGAAGGGCCATATGAAGAGGAAGAGTTGTTTGCAGAACAAAAGAGTATAAATGGAGATTAAGTACCTGGCAAAATGGGTTTCCCTTTGCAGTTTCTCAGTCATGCTAGTTTGTGCTGAAGGAGGATTTGATATGGATTCTAACTGCTTTGAGAAAAGCCTGAATGCTTATTTCATCATACTATTTCCAAAGAAAGTGGGTGAGCCAGATATCCAATCAGGTCTATAGTTTGATGAGCAATATGCAAAAATTGCTTGCAAAAGAGCTGGCTAACAGACTAAGGAAAGTACAAGAAGGTCTTCTTTAGCAAACATAATACTTTCATAGAAGGTAAAAAGATTCTGGATTGGGCAGTGTTAAAAAAAGGACCAATTAAAGAACTGGAAAATAGAGAAGTTCAAGGTTTTGAGGCTGAATCATGGAACATCCCTTCAAATCTCATTTCGATCAGTGACAAACGAAGCAAATAAGATCAATGCTCTCACGCTGAATGAGATTGCCAGCAGTCCACATCAAATGAGACTGACTACATGGGGCTAGAGAGGAAATTGGACAGGAGAAGCTTCAGCGAGATCCACAGGTTGGGCTGTGGGGAACAAGTGATGGAGGGTGAAATGACATTTTTTTGAAATGGAAGGTGATTCTTGAAATTGTGGACTGGATGGTTCCTAAGCTTATTTTTACTTGTTTTTTGAGGGTAAAGAACCAGCTTAGCTGCTGATTTGCGGTTAAACCAGTCGGGTGGAATGAATTTTCACACACAAACACACACACACACACTGATATATATATATATACATATATATATATATATGTGGCCTTTTCATTTTTGGGATCACTGAAGACACTATTGTAATTTCACAATCAGATTTTCTATTTGATTGAATCAGATACTAGTCCTAGTGACTTCTTTAGTAGTTCCAGAGATTTGAGGCAAGGCAACCCATTTTCTCCATTTCTTTTTGTTATGACAATCAATGGGCATAATAAAACGTTAGCAAAATCTATGAAAGGGCCACGTCTACTCTTCTCCGCCATTCTATTCTATACAAAATCATACTCCCTATCACCTATTTATTTTTTTTGATAGATATTCCCTATCACCTATTTAAACATGTCCTTTTTTACTATTAGTTTGTTAATTTTTCTTGAATTGATCTGTGGATTTGAATAATTCTCAGTCAAGCCAGATCTCTTTTCAGGCTGATACAGTTCCTTCAAGAACATTCAGTGGGAGAAATCTTTCTTAGGCATTTGGATAGGATGGTTGTGATTATGCAAATAAAGTCCCATCAAAAGAGACGCAACCTCGCTTATGAATAGTTGCTAGATAAGAGACAGTTCAAAGGGAACAAATTGATCATTGTCAGGTAGACAAGAAAGCAAAATCACTAAGTTTTCTTTACTTCATAAGTTCTGTTCTTCCTAGTTCATGATCAGGAAATAAAATAAGTAATTATATATATATATATATATATATATTTTTGTGTGTGTGCGTGTGTGTGTGTGAAAGAGAAGATAATGAATTACTTGTTAGAACACAAGTGTGATAACCACCACATGCAACTTCTTCTGAATATGGAAGTTCACTAATCATGAACTGTGCTGTTGCATTATTCACCTTCCCAAAGCCCTGAATTAATTTTTGTTAAGACATGGTAAGAATAGGATTATAAAGTGACCAAAGAGTTCAAGA
Organism: Quercus glauca; assembly: GCA_023736055.1. Lineage (NCBI taxonomy): Eukaryota > Viridiplantae > Streptophyta > Magnoliopsida > Fagales > Fagaceae > Quercus > Quercus glauca. The sequence continues at coordinate 42,144,822 of CM043324.1, read as the reverse complement.
AACTATGAGTATAAAGATCAATTTAAAATCTGACTCCAAGATTTACCACTTTATCTACTGCGCTTTCACCAAATACAAAGACACAGCCATTTTCTGCAAAATTCAGAAAAATATATAACAAGAGATTTAAAAGGAACTTAGAGAGAGAAAGAGAGAGAGAGAGAGAGAGAGAGAGAGATTTTAAAGGAAGCCAAAGCATTGCCACAGAGCGCAATGAATCATAATGAAGTTTAAAAAGATACCATCAATGCACGCCGAATGCAGCAACCCAGCAGCTGCATTTTTAACCTGTGTATGCATCAATAATGAAGCTCAAAAACCACAATTATTAATGGAAAACTAGGATATGAAAGATCAATCACCAATTGAACAGGTAATACCTTGATCCCTTCAAGATTCTTAATAAGCCGTGGTGTGTATTCACTGCACAAAAACAGATACGTTAATAGCTAAAAAGGAAAGGAAAAGTATAGCCAGATAACCATAGAAACTTCCTCAAAGGAGCTGTATCCACGTGAGACTAACATGTTCATCAGATGGCGGCTTAAGGAGACAGGCTTTCTGTGCGGGAGTGGTGGACTAGCTACTTGTTGCGAGGCTTCACAACCAGTTTGGTAATAGCTAGGAAATTTAAACCCTTGAAAGATGGTTTAAAAAAAGTGACGATGACAATGAGGTCTCAGAGGACTCGCTGGTTATAAGGGTAGGGTATTTATAAGATTTGGAAGCGGGTTGTGTAGGATGGTGCTTAAGGTACATCTCAAGGAGAACATTTATGTTAGAATAATAATCATTGAGTGATTAAATTCACAAATCCCTGTTAGCCTAAGAATTATTATTATTATTATTATTATTAGTAGTAGTAGGTTACAAATAAACCCATGACTGAACCCTCTACCTAGCATTTAAAAGGAGAAGAGGTGCCAATTAAGCTTTTGGGACAACAGAGTATTTTATCATGATATCCAATCAGTGATCTTGAGTTTGACCTTATCTTTTCCGCACCTCCCATTTAAAGTTAAAAAATTCCATGTGTTAGGACTCACTTATTGAGGGGGAGTTCAAGCCCAGATGTGGAGGGGAGTGTTAGAATAATAATGGTTAAGTAATTAAATTCACCCAGCTTAAACTTTTAGTACATGAGGTAATTTATCAATTTAAAAACTTAAAGTATGAATTGTAGCATTTATCTTTAAAAGAGGAGAATTGAAGATAGATACAGGGACCAATTAGCTGAAGCAAGCAGAAAAGAACAAAGCTCTTTCATATGCTCATGTCCCATAAAAGAGATGATTCCATCAGGAATTTAGAAGTTAATAGCACTCTCTATCTAAGGAGAGGTGAAGGAAGTGATATTTTATATCTTTCATACTTTTAGGACCTTTTGAACACTCACAATTACTTGAGTATTAGTAATTATATTAAGGCTAAATTACATATTTGGTCCCTAATCTTTTGGTATTGTGTCAAAATGGTCCCTATTATTAAGTGATGGATGAAAAACGCTAACGTGACTAACAGCTAAATTAAAATATTATTTTTTATGCCACATGGACTTCCACATAAGCTGCCACATGGCATTAATTAAAAAATCAACATTTTCTAATTCACTCTAATTATATCTGTGTTGTCTCTCTCTCTCTCTGTCTCTCTCTCTCTCTCTCAATATTCAGGACTGAAACATCCAAACCCATAATATAAACCCATTTTGAAAAACAACCCAAAATACAGATCAAGTCATACCCACCTACACAGATTGCACAAATGAAAAATACCAACAAATGCAAAGGGCTTCTTTCAATTGAAACAGACCCTCTTCACCCACTTTAGCTTCCCCTTAGGCACCAGATAGAAGACGAATAGAGTCTTAGAGCTTCAATCTTGGTAGATTGATGAGAGAGAGCGAGTTAGAGTGAGAGAGTAGGAAGCTGCAAAAGAGGGTTTGAGTTTCAAGTCCCCTGTATTTCTCGACCCATCCAAGCCCGATAAAGCCCTCAAGGCATCACTTCAAGTTCTCCAAGCTCAACCAAACGCCGTCTTCGACCTCATTTTGATTCCTTCATTCTGCCATGAGTTCCTTTTACTTTATTTGCGCTTTTTATTGATTATTATTATAATTTTTTTTTCTGGGTTTTTGAAAGGGTTGCCAAGAACACTAGTTCATTCATTTAGGTTTGAATCGTCTTTTTTTTTTTTTTTTTGCCTGAAGCAAATTTGGCTTATTATAACCAAGAACACTTTGGGTTTCTTGACAAAGGCAATTTTGGTAATCATATACCTCCAGCTGTCTCTATTGCTTGTACAAATAGGCTCTAATGGCAGGAAGGTCTAGGGGAAAGAACAAATGTGAAACGGGCGAGAGAGAAGGGAGAGTAAGGAGTTTTAAATTTTTTTTAAGATAAATGATGAATTAATTAAAAGATATGACGCGTAAATCTATTTTTTAAGTTTATGTGTAATTAAAAGATAAATGATGAATTAATTTTTTTTTTTAATTAATGCCATATGGCAGCTTATGTGGAAGTCCATGTGGCATAAAAAACAATATTTTAATTTGGTTGTTAGCCACGTCAGCATTTTCCATGCATCACTTAATAGTACTGACCATTTTGACACAACATCAAAAGGTTAGGGACCAAATTGACACATTTGAAAGGTCAGGGTCCAAATTGACACATAGCTTAAAGGTTAGGACCAAATATGTAATCGATCCTTATATTAATTAAAACAAAGCATCATCGAAGAACTCAGACTGAACAACAAAAGTACATATGGCATATACAATAGCACCTCCCTGTTACTTGAGTTCTTCTTGTACCTTTCTTTCTTACTTTTTTCAATAACATAGTACTTATGAAACAGTATTGCTCAAGAAGAAAGAAAGAAAGAATGAATGAATGAAAATTCAACCTGGTGCTTTTGAAGAACCCTAAAATGCCTGAGTCATGGTCATGGCCAAGTCGTCCAGAATCTCCAATCCCCCAACTTAAAGCCTCACCGCTATCTGGTGGAGAAAATAAATAAGGACCAAGATGAAACAAAGATTTACACAAGCATAACTAATCCATAAATAGCAAAAAAATCACACAATAAGTTTGAATTTGTTCAATGGGTATGGGAATAGGGAAGTGGGATCTCACTTTCCCACAAGATCTGCTCCCCATGTTGGATATGCACAAAATCCAATCCCATTCCCTAATAAATTCCCAAAATAATTTGGTTCCCATACCCATAAAACAAAAAATTTTAGTGGAAAAAAAATCAGGAAGAAAAGAAAAAAGAAAAATCCTTTCACCCTTCTCTCATGCCACTTCCACTCTATTCATTAACATCACCCATCATTGACCAACACCCATCGTTGAACCCATTACTGCACCACCCATTACTGTACCGATAGTTAGGGCAAAGATTTCACTCCTTCCCAGCCCCATCATCTTTATAGGGCAAGGCAGGTTGGAGTGAAATTGTCATCCCTATTTCCACAAACTCTCACACATCATAGCTGCCATGACCCAACAAAAACCAACCAGAAATAACAAGGACACTAATCTTACAAGTACCACCTCTTGGCCATCAAAGCCTACAGCCAGTAAATTTCAGATCCACCCGTGTAACTGTTTTTATTTTCTTTCCAATAAGAAGAAGGATTGACTTTGCTGAGCTACAAACATGTTTTTTGGGGTTTGCTGAAACATTAAATCATACTTTCCAAGAGTTGTTAAAAAAACTCCAAATAGAATCTAAACCTCCTGCAACTTCATCAAAAGCCATTTGGCTACGCAACAATAGCAAAAATGCTGCTTGATAAAATACCTATCTACACTTTGCTGTGAAATCGTTTAATTTTTTTAACCTTCTACAAAGATGGCATGTGAATGCTTGGGTACATTTCTGTGGCGGCAGAGGTGACTGGTGATGCCAGTATTTGTGATGAGTTGGTGAGAGTAACAGTGATGACAACAATGCAGTGGTATGGGTTTTAATTCTCATCTTCATTTCTGAGATCACCTACATATGAGAATGGAAAAAGGAAAGACAGAAATAGGGCTTAAAACAGAATCTAGGTTTCTAAAATTGTTTATTTTTTCCCCATACCAGTAACAGCCATGGAGTGCTCTGACCCCAGAGCTACCATTTTAATTGTGATTCCATCCAAGCAGTCTACCTTGGTTGGTAGAGGGACTACTTCTGCTGACCCTGCATATCAGTACAACATATGTGTTAAATCAAACAAGTACCTCTCAATTTCTGTGTGCCACTGCCTAAACAATTAATGCAGCAAAGAGTGCTGAATAATGACATATAAAATGACAAGTTCCATGATTAAATAATATCACTTATACCAGAAAAGAAGAGGTTTAGTTGTTACTTTTTCCAAGGCCAAGTTGCCCACTGGAGTTTTTCCCCCACATGTAGAGTTCTCCATCCACTACAAGAAACGCAACAGATCACAATGGAAAAGAAGAATGCAGTCACTTACAAGATACGCTGATAGAGAAAAGAATCAAAAAGAAAAAAGATCACAAGCTCTATATTTTTACTGATTCAGATAGTCATGGCCAGTAAATGCGAAATTCACAAAAGTTGCTTACATGCATTCTGTGATGAAAATTATGAGTTATGGATCAAATAAAAATTTATCAGTTTCAGATATGTGTCAAACTAAAGAAATATTTGCACCTTGAACTTACCTGAGCTTAATAATTAAACCCAACCCCCTAAAAAATATATCAATTTTAAATATATATATATATATATGGGGCAAAACTTAGATACAGTACCTTAGGTATCCCTTTTAAAATTTAGTCACCTCACCTATCTCACTAAATAACTCAATTAACAGTGTTAACACAGTCTGTTTATCTATCTCTTTCTTTTCACTTTTGTTTTCAGTTTCCCCAAGATGTTACCCACAAGAAAACCCAACCTCTTTAGCTTTTCAATCTCTCAGACTTCTAAAATTTTAAAGAAATCAAGATTTTAGAAGAACGAAAAGGTTGGCTTAATTATGTGCATTGCGTTGTCACCTAAAGGTTTGTTGCTTCTAGTTTGTGGCTAGGGACAGTTAGAGAAGCAGAGAACTTGGACGGACAATGAACAATTTCATGTACTCATGGATCTACGAATGACCATACCCAAAAAACCCCATGTTTGGAATCCAACCAAAACCATCATGTCCTAACCACCAAAACAAACCCAATCCCCAAACCCACATAAAATCAAACGAGAAGGGGAGAAAAGATAAATTAAAGGAAAACTAAAGAACAAACAAAGAAAGAGAAGAGGAGGAGGACAACGATTGGTGGCCACTGCATCACTGGTGTGCTTCCAATGGTTGCAGAGCTCATGGGTTTTAGGCTTTCAGCCTTGGGGGCCTAGGCTAGACTTCAGCAAGAAGAGTGAACCCAAAAGAGACCATGAGAGTGGCTAAAAGTGGCCTGCTGTGGCTGCTCTTGACAGCAGCCACGGAGATCCGGTGGTGGAGAGATCTTCAAGTTTGAGATGAGAGTGAGAAGGTGTTAATACCGTTAGCTAAGTTATTTTAATAAGACAAATGGCTGAATTTTAAAAGGGGTACCTAAGGTACTGTATCTAAGTTTTGCTCATATATGTGTGTGTGTACGTGTTTAGTTACAAAATGCAAAATCCTGTATAAAGACTGTTTACCTACAGTAGGGGATGCAGTAGAAATGAAATGAGGAAATCCGGTGAGGAGTTCCAATAGGTACACTGCTAACCCAACACCCAAAAGATTTATGTAGACAAAAAATCTTGCATTTATTTTACCGTGAATTACAAGGAACAAGCGGTGGGAACAGGGACAGGTAGGTCTAGGTGGGGGTTGCTACAGTTGTCTCTATGAAGCTGTGTATTATTATTTGGAATGTGCAAGGGTTGAATTTGAATAACCCCAACAAGAGACCAGTGGTGAAGAACGTGCATAAGGAGTGGAAAGGGAACCTAGTATTCTTATAGTAGACAAAAAATGATAAAATGAAGCAGTATATTATCAGATGTCTTTTGGGCAGCCCTTTTGTATAGTGGGTGGCGTATTTTGATGATGTGAGCTAGGGGAGTGTTGGAAGAAAATCAAGGCTTCAGTGGAAAGGTTTTCCGTACCTTATTTACAGAAGAATTTGGAGGATGGCTTCCAGTGGGTATTTAATGAGCCAGAGACCAGGAGACCAACGGTGGATAGTTTGGAATTTCGTACAATTGAGGGGTTGGAAAAGAAGTAGTTGGAGAGGGAATTTGATAGGGAGGAGGTAGTGCATGCCTTGCAGTAGCTGAACGGTGATAAAGCCCTAGGACCAAACGGTTTTACAATGGCGTTTTTCCAAAACTACTTAGGGGCACTTCAAGGTGATGTTATGGCCTTTTTAAAAAGAATTTCATGGTTCTTGTAGGTTTGATAAAAATCTCAAAGTTTCTTTCATTGCATCATTCTCTAAAAAGATTAATCTTTTGAATATTCCAGATTTCAGACCTATTAGCCTCATAGGAAATATTTGTAAATTGGTAGCTAAAGTGTTGACAAACATACTGAAATTAGTGTTGGAGAAGCTAGTGTCTGAAACATTGAATACTTTTGTGGGAGGAAGGCAGACTCTGGACTGTAATTATTGCTAATAATTGTCTTGACAGTAGGATCATGAGCATGGTATCGGGATTGATATGTAATTTAGACATCAAAATGGCTATTGAACATGTGGATGGGGAAGTATTACCATACTGTTTGGAAGAATGGGGTTTGGTATAAAATGGAGGAGCTGGATAGAATCATGTATTACTATAGTTCGGTTTTCTGTCCTAGTAAATAGCTCTCCCACAAGTTTTTTTTTAATAGCACGAAAGGGCCTTAAGGCAAGGTGATCCTCTCTCGGCCTTGTCATTCATTCTTGTGATGGAGGTCTTAAGTAAGATGTTGAATAAGACAGAAGCCCTGGGTTACATCTCTGGGTTTAGTGTTGGCAATGGTTAAGTAGATGGGTTGAAGATCTCTCATATGTTGTTAGCTGAGGATATGATTCTAATATGTGACACAAAGAGTGAGCCACATCTTTATGTAAGAATGTTTCTGACTTGCTTTAAGGCAGTAACTGGATTGAAAGTTAATCTAAGTACGAGTGAAGTAGTCCTCATAGGTGACGTTGGGAGTATTGAAGTGTTGGTTGATATCCTTTGTTGTAAAGTTGGGAGTTTGCCAGTCAATAATTTGGATACGCCTTTGGGTTCGCCTTTCAAGGTGAAAGCAATGTGGAATCCTATTCTCAAGATGGAGCAATAATTGTTGGGATGGAAAAATAATATCTTTCCAAGGGAGGAAGGACAATGCTAATTAAGAGTATGTTGTCGAGTCTCCTTATTTACTGTCTTTGTTTGCCATTCCATCTCACAAGTCAAATAGATTAGTGGAGCTGCAAAGGAACTTTCTATGGAATGGGTTGAGGGATGTGGTTAATTTTCATCTTATGGATTGGAACACAGTATGTTCCTCAATTGCATGCCTGGGTTTGGGAGTGCACCAATTGGGAACTTTCAATAGAGCTCTATTAAGGGAATGGTTGTGGCATTTTGGGCAATGTGGAGATGGGTTATTGCATTGAAGTATAGGGTGGAAGGGGGCCGCTAGATAACAAAGCCGACACGCAACACATGGTTGTAGCTTATGTAAAGGGGTTTGAGCAAGGTGGGACCATTTCGTTAGTAATGTATGATTTGGTGTGGGGATTGGAGATAAGGTGCATATCTTCTCGTTAGCAGCTGATCCGGATGCATTTGTGTCCTCGTATTTTGAATGTGAGTCCAGTGGGGGTTAGAAGCATTGGAATATTCAGTTCAATAGACTGTTTAATGATTGGGATTTGGATTCTTGGATTACTGTATTCCAAGATGCCATGGAACACAGGTTCTAATATGATGAGATGGAGCTTACGTGGCACTGGGGTGCTTGATGTTAGATCTTACTGTGAGGTGTTGCATGCCCTATGGGAGATCTGTTTTCTATGGAGAGGGATTTGGTGTGCCAAAGCTTCATAGAGGGCTGCTTTTTTCATGTGGACAGCAGAATGGGGAAAATTACTGACTAATGATAATCTTAGAATAAGAGGAATCATATTACTAGATTGTGTTGCTTATGTAGGCAGAGTGGGGAAATGGTGGATCATTTTCTATTTCATTTTAATTTTGCAAATGCAATGTGGAGCTATGTTTTTTATGTTGGGCTGTTTGGAGTTTATTGGGTGATACCAAAGAAATTGGCTGACTTGCTGGTTGGAGAAATTGGTTTGGTACAGTTCTGCTGTGTGGAATTTAGCTCCCTTGTGTTGTGTCTGTTGTGGACGGAGCAAAACCATCACACTGTTTAAGATGTGAAAGCATCGGAGTTTCAACTGAAGCTGTCTTTTATTATACTGCTTTGTGATTGGGCAATTATCATAGGTCTTAGTGATAGTGGTACTATTACAATTGCTTTCGTTTGCTTGTAATCTTTGATATATATTTTTAGGCTACCTTGTGTTATTTTTATGCATGAGGGAGCTTCATAATAAAATCTCTATTTATCCCCCCCCCCCCCCAAAAAAAAAAAAAAAAAAAAGCATAAAAGTCATCCAAAAACTCCTCCCATCTTGGCTTCGGTGATAACTCATCTACTGTCAATTATATGATATACTTCTTGTAGATATTGGAAAATATATAAGTAATTCAAAGGGAAATTTCATTTTTAATGCATCATTTAGAAAAGGAAAAAAAAAAGGATATTCAAGAAATTCCACATGAATACATTCCTAACGGCATACCTGTAATAGCACAAGAGTGATAATAACCAGCAGAAATTAGTGCAATTTCCTTCTGAAGCCCAGAAACCTCAACTGGCCCCTGGAACAAGAAAGAAAGGTAAATTATTATCAAGAAAACTTTATAGGCCGCATAACTAAGCACCCAATGCCAGGAAACACTAAAACATTTTATTATTATTATTTATTACAACAAGATCAGAAATTTATCACTTGTAGATATGCATGCAAATTCAAATAGACAGACTAGATGCACTACAGGGTTAGAGAGAGGTTCTACTTGAGCTAAATGAATGAAAATATGTTAAAATAACCTTAGCTTACTGGTGCAACAAGCAACTTTTGAGCAAATTAAAATTGCAGCAATAACATCCACCTTCTAATTTTAGGTTAGCTAGATGGCAGGTCATATTGGTACACACAAAGGGATGTGATTAGTACGCTACTTACCCTTGAACATGGTAAAACGGTGATAGGCTAATTCAAAGCTTATTTTTAGTTGCTTAATTAGTAGTTAGAATGCTATAAGGTCATCTATGGTTAGAATTACAATAATTGCACCCTCTATTTGCCCAAAAACTTCATATCCATAATGGCTTTTCATATTACTCCCGGGGAAAATTACATCTCCCTACAGTTTAGGGGTTTAAAATTAAACCCTAGATTTTTAATAACAATTCACCCCTTCTTAGGCCCCAAGTCAAAGTGTTTATACGTTTAATAACAACAAATCCTTAATGATATTCATCAATATCAACTGCAAGATACCTAATGCTTACGTGTAATAAATAAGTACAGAACAGAACCAAACAAGAAGACCTTATAAAAAAAAATATAGTTTAAAAAAAAAACTTTTTTTTGGGCGGGAGAAAAACAACCGGTGTTTTGAAGATTCTAAAGGGACTATAGCTAATTTAAAACTTTTCTTCTTTAAAACTCTATCGGACTGGATGTCTATCATAGGAAGTCATTCTATTTTTCGGTCTATGATTTGATGGATGCTTGTAATTTATGTATTTGATTATTTTGGCCCCCTGCTGTATACTTCCTGTATACTCGGGTGACTCATTATTAAGTATTTGAATAAAATTTCCTTTCCTTATCAAAAAAAAAAAAAAAAAACTGATAAGAAGAATACAAACAATTAGAAACAAGTGTAGAACAGTTTATAATAATTATTGTTACGCCCATTTAATAAATGCTGGAAAGGAAAAACAGTAAACAACTAGGCAAAAAGGTCAAGACATCATACAAGTGAGTAGCTTTTATTCTCTGATATGCCAAGCTGTCCAAAATCATTAAGACCGGTGGCAAAAACGCGCCCAGATTCTGCCAAAGAAGGATGATAATTCGTAAGCCTCTTCCCACGCACAGCTGACATTCTTCACAATCCATCACCAATGTATTGGATTACAATCATCAAAATTTTATGCCAGATAAAGTACAAGGCTTAAGGCTACAAGCACAAACAACAGAGAGAAATTCTACTAACCAGAAATACTCAGCATTGTAATGCACATTAATAATACTCAGTATGAAAGCCGAGATGATCATACCTAGGTAAGACCACCTTATCATCAGTCACTATTGTTGAATGTTATCACGCCCCCGGTTACAACTTAGTTATCAATAATAATAGAGTTTTCATCAACTTCAAAAAATTTCTTGACCATATCCTATTGGAAAATTGAAAATTAAAGCAAACCTCTTCTATATCAGCTATACATCCTCCTTGCATTTATCACGGAGACGTCGCTGGTGCATAAATGATGATTGGGCCATGAGAGACCTTATAAAGTATTGCAATGCACATAATTTTTATTTTTATTTTAATCTTTATTACTTAGGAGAACTTCACTGGCATTAGTTGCAGGTGGCAAAGCATACTGTATAAGAATCGTCACTATTAATCAAACTCCTAAGGCAACTGAACCAGTTACTGAGCAGTTTATCCTCATGCCCGAGAGGTCTAATGCACATAAATTGCAAAACGCAATCACCATAAACCAACACATTCAAACATACATATGAGCTAGGAAATGGGTAAATTAAAAAAGCAATTGAGAGAAATGGGTTAGAAACCTGTTAAGAAGAGAGTGTGAGCACCGCCACAAGAGATGGCTCTAAGGCTTTGGTCTCGAAACGCAGAGCAAATAGCAGGTCTCCACTGAGACTCCAACCCACCATGCCCAAGTCTCCCGTAGTCTCCGTTTCCCCAAAGCGCTGCAAATTTATTACTTCTACTTGAATTCTCATTTGACATCCATCTTTGAAATATTCTTGTCCCACAAGTTTTCAAATCCAATCTCCTAATGATTTGCCAATTGCAACTTCTGTTCCACATTTTTTTCTAAATAATTTGCCAAACAGAATGAGTTAGAGATTCCAAAGAGTATGTGTGTAATATGGGGTTAGAAGGAACAATTAGGGAAGGTTAGGAGGAATGGCTGGAAATGGTGCAACGTCTCTTTGGCGAACGATGACCATGTGTACACTACATGGATCCCCCAGAAGCTGCTAGACTCGGTTAAATTGGAGCCTTTTTTTTTTTTTTTTTTTTTTTTTGGGAATAATAAAATTTTATTACATAAACCAAAAAAAAAAAAATACAAGTTACAACCCAAGCCGGGAGATGAGATATAGGAATTGGCCCAATGGCCTGACAAGAAAAGGTCCAACTAGTATCATTATGGGCTAAAGTATAGTCCGATTTTTAAAAAATTTAGACAGCAAACATGGACAGAATTTAATGTAACAAAAGTTACAGAAAACATGCAAAAAACCTTGTAGTTTGATTAGCTGGGACATTTTCTCAACCCAAAATAATAATTACTTGTTGGCACATTTTCCAAGTTTTAATAGAGACATCCAAGTTTCAAATCTCCCTATTTTCAATTATCAAATTAATATATATATATATATATATTCATTCATTTCACAACATATCTATAAGGGAAAAATCATAATCTATAACAATCAAAACCTCATTCCCAGCTTATCACTATGGCTTCTCTCCCTTCCCTTTATAAATAGAGGAGGGCCCTTCGCTTGCAAAAGAGGGGAGAAACAAAATCATTTGAGAGAGCTGCTGAGAAATAGCTATTAGTGATTGTGATCCTTTCTGTTAATCATGACACTCTACCCCGCAAAAGTATCAAGTTTAGGACTTCCCTAACATAAACTTGACTAAAAGTAAGTCTTTGATCCATTTTCACTTCCAAATTTTTGAAGAACACTTTGAAGGCTATGCTACCGAAGTTCCACCCATCCAAACTTTATGCTCTGTTTAGATGTTGAGGGAAGGAGAGGGAGTAGAGTAGAGGAAGGGAGAGTAAGTTAAATTACCTTGTTTTGATGTTTTTTAAGAAATGAGGTGGAGGGTTGAAGGGGTTTGAACTACTTCTAACCCCCCATTTTTAATTCCCTCAAATTGGAGATATTTGAAGGGAGAGTAGAGTACATAAATTATTGACCAAATGAATTACCCAATTTACCATTACCATATTAACAAAATTACAAACTATGTTCAAATAAAAAAAATTGTAAAGCGTTATTTCTCTCAAATTTCTCTCAACTCTCTCAACTCTAAGAGCCTGTTTGTTTTACCTTCTTAAACTCACATTTTATATTTTAAATAATATTACACACATTTCCACACACTTTTTCACCCACATGTATTTCAAAAAACTACAAATAACATTACTCAAACTACTCTATCAAACACCCCCTAAGACCCCGCTGGCTCTCTCTATCTCACACAATTTCTTCCTTCTCAATAGTCTCTCCACTCTTCACGCTGACTCTCTTTCTCTCTCTCACACAACTTCTTCACTCTCAATTGTCTCTCACGCCTAGCTTTCTCTTTCAGAGGTAAACTCTGTTTTTCTTTTTATTTCATGAATTTCTTTTGAGTTGGATCAAATAACTATGTTCTTAAAATTGTGATTTTATTAGGTAATTTTTTTATTAATTGTGATTTTATGGGGGTAATAACGTGTTATTTGTGGGTGGGTTTTGGATCTAAGGGCTTTGTGTACTTAAATTTTAAAGTATTGATCATAACACGTTTGATAAAGTGCTGAGTGAGTCTTGATTGTGTGAACTTGCATAAATTTGTATATTGTAGCTATATATGGATTTGTGTTTCTTGTTTATTTTTATCTAAATACTTGCAATTCTATTAGTTTGTGATATATGGAGGACAAAATTGCCCTTTGCCCTTTTTGGGCAAATTATATAGCCTTATGCCCCCTTTTGCAAACTAATTAGGAAAATACCCTTCTTTTAAAACTCGATTTGTAATAAATTGAGTTAGGCTCTATAGTGGCGTTTTTAAAGAGCCTATAGTGACATTTTAAGGACCTATAGTGACGTTTTGTAACTCGACCTCAATGAAATCGAGTTATAGGTAAAAAAAATTGCCTATAACTCGATTTCATTGAGGTCGAATTACAAAACGCCACTATAGGTCCTTAAAACGTCACTATAGGCTCAGGGTTCCATAATATATATTTTTTTAACTCGATTTATTACAAATCGAGTTTTAAAAGAGGGGCATTTTCCTAATTAGTTTGGAAAATGGGGCATAATGCTATATAATTTCCCCAAAAAGGGCAAAGGGCAATTTTGTCCGATATATGGATGAACTACGGTTAAACCTAGGCTTTGTGATTGTGTATACTATGTAAGTTTGATTTTATTGTCAGGTTTTTTATTATTGGTTTGTGTTTGTGATTTTTATTGGGTAATTTCTTGTTTTCTGTGAATGGGTTTCATATTTGGGGTTTTTTTTTTTTTTAACTAGAATTTTAAAGTTTCAAAGAGTTGCTCACAATGTGTTTGATAAATTGCTTGTTTGATTGTGTATAATCAAACTCACATGAGTTTGTGCCTGAAAGTGTGTTTATGCATATTTGGGATGTTTTCTCTTGTTTTTTAAAATGCAAAATATCTTGTCCTCTTGGCCAGGTAAATGCTGGACTAGAATGTGGAATTGGGATGGAAGATTATAATGATTGGGAGGTGGGAGAGGTTCTCGAGGCCTTTAGTTCAATTGAGAAGAAGCGGACACTAGAAGAAGGGACAAAATTGCCCTTTGCCCTTTTCGGGAAAATTAAATAGCCTTATACCCCCTTTCCCAAACTAATTAGGGAAATACCTCTCTTTTAAAACTCGATTTGTGATAAATCGAGTTTAAAAAAAAAAAAATTCTGAAGCTCTATAGTGGCGTTTTAAGAAGCCTATAATGACGTTTTAAGAACCTATAGTGACGTTTTTTAACTCGACTTCAATGAAATCGAGTTATAGGCAATTTTTTTACCTATAACTTGATTTCATTAAGGTCGAGTTACAAAACGCCACTATAAGTCCTTAAAAACGTCACTATAGGCTCTTTAAAACGCCACTATAGAGCCTAACTCGATTTATCACAAATCGAGTTTTAAAAGAGGGATGTTTCTCTAATTAGTTTGGGAAATGGGGTATAATGTTATTTAATTTGCCCGAAAAGGGCAAAGGGCAATTTTGTCCCTAGAAGAGGCATCAGCTTCCATGACAACTGCATTTGAAGGTGTATCAGCTTCCATGACAACTGCATTTGAAGGTGTAGGAATGGAAGAATAGAAAAGCCTGTGGCTATAAAATTGGTTTCTAAATATTTTTTCTTGAGGAATCAAGTGTTTTCTGACTCGAATGGTCCGATCAGTGATTTGACAGTGCTTAGCTGATATGAATTTGGATAAATCCCACTACTTGCAATTGACCAGAATATTGTTGCCAATGACTCAACCTTGCAGTGATTTGGTCTTCGTTTGAATGCTATCATATGTTGTACATAATAACATAACACTAGATTTCAGCTTCTTTTTGTAAAGAGGGAGCATTATTAATTCAAGTTGTAAAATTTCGATGTGGACGAAACATGTAACAGCAATGTAAGAACTGGAAAAAAAAGTTATAAGATTCATTTTGATGCTCTTAAGCTGATGCATCATTTCTCACTAAGGTCCAAGCAATTATTCAAAGTGTTTTAAGTGAAAGAAAATATTGTACAGTTTCAATGTAACATAATACATTAGCTATATTTTGATGATTTTCAATATAAAAACTATAAGGTATACTCCATTTGTTTTATTTTGTTTATTGTTTTATGTTTGGCCCAAGTTAACCCAATTTCCTCTTGATTTTTTTAGTAAAAAAAAATTCAAAATACATTTTTTCTAATTTTAATTGTTATCAATTAAGGATGGTTTTTTTTTAGTATAAAAAAAAAAGAAAAAAAATTATATTTAATTATAGACCAATGTTGATTATTTAATTTGAATCAGGAAAAAAATATAAAAAATATTGCACGATATAGTCATAATTATTTAATTTAACAAATTAATCATAGACCAATATTGCAAGTCCATTTTCAAATATGGGTAAATTTGTCTATTTGAAAATATTTAATCATTTCATCTCCTTCTCATCTTAATTTTTAAAAAATCCAAACAAGAGGAAAGACTAACTATTCCCCTCCCCCTTATTTAATTTTAAAAACATTCAAATAAAGTGGAGGATAACCATTCTCCTCTACTCTCCTCCCCTCTACTCCCCTTTCTCTCCAAACTTCCAAACATAGCATTAATCAGTGAAGGTATTGCCAAGCTCTCCCAAATCAAACCAAGGAGGTGATGCTCGAACCACTTTGATTCAAACAAAGGAGGCGTTGCCTAAGTTACCCTGATTCATACTAGAGAGGTGCTATCCAAATAATTAGGAGCTTGACCCTTGAACTCTATTTATCGAATCTATTATGCACGCTAGTATAAAGCTTGAACCTTACTAGTTTAGATCCAACTTTTGGTTGTTTATGATTGAAAACATATTTTTGATTGTTGATGTGGGGTGTTTTAAGATCAAGCAAGTTGTTATTAGATTAAGGTTTCACATGATCAAAATCCTAAATTTTAAAAACCCTAGTTTTCACAAAAACTTTTTCAAAACCCTAATTTCTTGATTCATTTTTCATATAATAACACGTTGCTTCTTGTTTTTATGAAATTTTTGGATGCTTTGATTGTGTGACATGAATCCATGGTTAATATATTCTAGAAAACTAGTTCACCAAGCAAGGTGAGTGCCTAACATCTTCTCACTTTGTAACTTAACATCCAAGTTTAGATTATTAATTCGTAGACTAAGCTTTATATATGTAATTTTCATTTTTTAGAAACTAGGACCAAAGTCATGAACTCCCTTTGTCTCAAATTGTTGAACATATATTATATTTTGGAATGTCCCAAAATGTTGTCCTGCTTTGAAAATTAAAACCACTAATTTACTAACTTTTCTATTATGCTCCTACTTTATTTCTGGGAGCATTTAAAAATAAAAAAGAAGACCAACAAATGCTTAAAAGTTAAAACAATCAATAAAAATGGGACCCCTTTTTAGTTGCAATATTAAGAACAAATAATAAAAAAGAAGACCAATCTCATTCCTTCTTGAATGTTCAATATGTGTGTACAACACCTTTGAACGTTTAGACTCCAATTACAAAAATTATCAATTCAAGCTTAATGTTAAACAATAAATGTGCGGAACATGAACATAAGCTAATAACCGAATTAATAAACAATCTAAACCATAAATAATCACAATCACAGCAATAATTAAATGGTAAATGTGGGTGTGGAAGCCCAGCGCTACGAATTGGGCCTGGGCCCAATCCAAATACCATTGTTTGTCCGAAGAGGGAAAAGTGACCAAGGCTGAGTCCGTATGGTGGAAATACACTTGAAAAGGAATGATGGATATGTCCGAAGACAATACTCTTGGTCCGAAGAGGTTCCCCTCATCGGATCACTAGAGAACTTGACCAAGCAAATGTACTGAAGGTCTGGGCGACCTTCCCAGCTGCCTTCACGGTAAAGAACGAACTCTGGGCACGCCTAAGGACAAGAATAACACAAAATATCTTAGAGGGAAAAGCTGCTACCACCGCATTTAATGCACCGCAGCAACTTTCCTGGCCGCATTTATGTGGAGAAGACATCTGAACAGTGTAGCCTCAGCTACTACCACTCACGGCAGACTAAAGCAAATGTCTGATGTGACACATACTCAAGTGGGTGCTTGGATGAAGAACAAATGTACGGTGAGAATGAAGGAGGAAGAGGATATATATAAAGGGACTAGGCCTTTGCAAAAAGGGGGGGGGGGGGGAAACCTGTATTCACAAAGTTGTATTCATAAAGTTGATCAATACTAAATCTCTTCGGACCAGAGGAAATTTTTGATTGAATACTAATCCGTATATCTTTTCATCCTTGTTTGCTTGCTTGCTTGAACCGTTGCTAAATCCATAACAAGCCCAGCTGTTTAACCCATTCTCTATAAGTTTATTGTGGGGATTCGTTGGGCTCACAATACGCAAAGTTTGCATCTAGCCCATCAAATTTCAACCCTACAGTAAAGATAGAGAGAAGAGAGATGCAAACACAAGAATAACACACGATGTGTTATTGAAGAGGAAATCGAAGCCTTCGGCATAAAACCTCTCCGCCTCCCTCCAAGCGGTCAATAATCCACTAGAAAATGTAGTTGGGATACATGAATAGCAATAGACCCTCCAAGCCTAATCTATCCAGTGTACCTAAGCTCTCCAAGCTTCTTGCTCCAACAAGGTTGCGCCGAACCTTTTTCTTTTCTAGCTTACTGGATTCTGCTATAGCCCATAGCATCAACCAATATAAATTGGTCCATTCCTAACTTCCCAAAGCACCAAATAAACCTTCTCACAGATATGGGCATGATGAGAAAAGTATTTGGCCAAGAACCTCTTAAGGATGTATCAATGGAGAGGAAGAGAATAGAGGAATTTGAAGAGTCTCTTAGGTTAAAATTGTGAATGAATCAATCTTATTTTTTTCTAGAGTTTCTCTCTCAAAATTCTCTTTAGAAGCTCTCTACATTTCGTGGGTATAAGGGTCTATATATAGTGGTGTGTGTTTGGAATGCGAAGAGTCAGTTTTTCCCAAACAGGGTGGTTTGGCGACTTGGCCTCGCAACTAGTCTGAGTCGTGAGTTCAAGCTGCGAGCTAACGGCCTAGCCAGTCTGAAACTTTTGTCCTGTAGTGCGACAGCTGGCGTGACTCTTCAGCTCCCCTGCATGCTTCATAATGTGTGCTACAGTTGATGGCTTGCCAGTCGCGAGTCAGCCGCGAGTCTTTGCATCCTTGCTCAATCTTGAGCATTTCTTCACACTCTCTCACACATACCCTTACATGGATCCCACCTAAATATAGGGTTACTAATTGCTAAAATCAAGCAAATTTGGCACGGAATAAAGCCAACAAAATGGTTGATAAAATTCAACCTTACAATCTCCCCCTTTAGCTATTCCGTGACAAAACCCTAAAACAAACTCTAGACTTAACGCGTGAGTTGGAAACAGTTGAACAAAACTCACTCACATCTAACTCTAGATTCTGATAAGCACTTGAACCATAAGAACAAGTATCTCCTGAAACACAACAACACAATAATATCATTGTATGTAGAAAACTTGAAATGCATATGGAGCAAGCACAATGCGATCAAGCAAAATGTAATAAATCAAAACCCCATGGATTGACCAAAACAGGCAATCACTATACAAAAGTGATCACAATGCTCATTCACACAAGGAATGAACATCCGGACATGCAAGTTGATAAGCTCATTTGCAGAGTATCATTTGCATGTCTAACACTCAACCAATGCATAAAAAATATATGTATCTAGGAACAAAATCCTACAAGGGCACAAGAGTGATGTACTTAATGAAAATGCATGACATTTAGCAACAAGTACAAAAGCTACAAAGCATGAGTACAAAAACCTAAAAGCTTAGAAAAGCAAATGGTTACAAAAGTACCATACAAAAAACTAACTGAATAACATCATATAACTAAAAACCAAAGTATTAGAACTGTATCCACACAAATAGTAATAAACATGAAACATAAACTCGTTAGTTTATCCAAAGTATGTAAAGTATGTTATATCAACTTCCTCTTCTAGAGCACACAGCTCCCCCTTCCAGTATGCACACTTCTTTTTCTTGTGTCGCTCTCCCCCCTTACTGTATGCTATCGCTCTCCCCCTTTTTGTCATGAATAGCTAAAGGCTCTCTTTCAACTTTTGCTGAATAGCATCCAATTGTGTTTCAATGGCCGTGAGATGCATTTGAACTTAGTTGTTGGTTGAGTAGATAAGCCGTTCTAAATCAGAGATCCGATGAACCACATTTTCAATCATGTGACTTTGCTTGGCCGTTTGAAATCCAGGGGGAACAGATGGAATGTTAGTTGATTGCATAGGTGTAGCTGAACTTTGACTAGATGGAGTGACTGGTTCACTCTTAGGTGTTTTAGAGGAGTGACTCTTACTTGCTTGGAGAGTGTATATGGATATTGGTCGAGGACGAGACACAATTTTTGCATCTGATGGTGGACTGACACCTTCACGAAGTATGATTTTCATGATGAGACTACAAAAAGGAAGATTTGTTCGTGCTGCTGATCGAACTGCTGTTTTCCCAATGATCTAAAATATGTGGGCACAGATGTCAATCAGAACATCGGAAATGAGGTTACACAGAAATTTAGCTCTTCCAAGATTGATGAAAGCAGTGTTTGACAATGGGTAGAGGTTGGAGAACATGATCAGTTTTAGAGTTGTCAGTTTGGTGTAAACTGTGCAGTGCCTATGGATGATCCTTTGCTTCCCACTTCATGTTCATTCCCAAGAACTTGAAGAATATCTAGTACCTAAAGTGCTCTGTCATCATACGGAGTTAGATCTATATTTTCTGGTCTGGTGATGCTAAGAACCTTAGCAATGTAGTCTGTATTGATGGAAAATTCCGTTCCTTGTACCCAGCATTTCAACTCTACTTCGGTGTATCTGGCATTAGAGTAAAATTCCTTAACCAATTCTTCAATTGGATCCTCAAAATTCCCAAACAGGTCAGCCCAGTCTCTTTCTTCAAAAATCTTAGGGATAAATGTTGTTCCCAGGGTATCAAATTTGACTATTCATTTCACAATGGGAGGAGCCTCTCTAAAAATGTCTGTGTAGGTCTTTGAGTCAAGAGGTGTCCTGAATCTCTCAGTGGTAGAGTCTCTAGATGACTGAGACGAGAGTCGTGTCCGTTTAGCAACCGGGGTTGATGGATCATCGGTTACAATATCTTTGCCTTTAGAGGAACGACGAGTCATCTGCAAGAGAACAGACACATAGCAAAGAACCAAATGCAATGCCACGGGTACAAACATTAACTTGATTAGATTCAGATATAAGAATGTGAATCAGAGAGATTTCACTCAATCACACAAACATGAACCAGGTCAACACCAAGTAATCATAAACAACACTAATGTATTTAGTGAAAAAGGTATTTGATAATGATGATTGATCAGATACAACTTAGTGTCAAATAAGCAATGAGCATCACAAAGTCACAAATGACTGTCGTTGTGACAATCTACCATGAGCATGATACGCACAAATCAATATAACCATGAAACACTCCATAGAACAAGGAAAACACCAACATTTACAAACCAAAACTTGACCAAAACTAAATATGAATACTGAAATAAGCAAAAACTCCACACCAACTTATAGATTAAAAACTCATATCCGAATCCACTAAAATCTCAAAACAACAACACAACTCACAGATCCAAGAAAATAATGTTCAAATCATGAAGAATGAAGTGAGAAAGAGAAAAACCATACCTTTTTCTCGAAGATTGGAGTAGAAAAAGTGCAGAAATGTAGGTTTTTTGAAGAGTGACACGGTGAGTTTAAGAGAGTGAAAATGGGGAAGACAATGAACAGTCACAAAAATTCGAGGGAAAAACTGACTTTAAAACTCAAAACACGTATTTTTCGCAATTGGAACAAGTCGCGTCCAAGCCACCAGGGTTAGTCGCCAGAACACTTAAAAGAGAAAATTTGTAAAATTTTTCTAAGTGTTTTTTGTGACTGGAAGGTCTTCTCGCGAGAGAGTTGCGAGGTGAGCCACGAAAATCTTTGTGTACCCTTACGACTGGACCTTCCACCTGCGAACAAGTCGCCACATTGAGCTGCGAGAAACACAAAAGCTCAAATTTTGAAAAATATTCTAAGTATTTTTTGCAACTGAGATAATGATTCGCTAGTGAGCCGCTAAAAATCTCGGAGTGGGCTCGCGACTGGTGCATGTGGTTGAATCAACCCGTGACTGAGTTGCCAAAACAAGGCAACATTGTTATTGAAATTTTGACATTTTTGTAAAAAAAAAAAATACTTTCCAAAAACAACTAAAAACACTTAAAAATCTTTTTATGTTTGATCAACAAAGATTAAGCATGTAAAAACACATTTAATCAAGTACAATCACACAAATGAATATGGCATTCATTGATCATAGACATGTGTGATGTGTGTGTGTGTATCAACAATGAGATAGTTCTTAGTCTAATGTGAAACTCCAATAATCAATTCAAACAAGTCATATACAACTAGCACTAGATAATGTGACCCATCTCAATTATAGAAATATGCATATATGACATCCCACAAAACTTGATAACATAACTTTGAAGCTTTTTATTTGGCTTCATATACATCATATCATTTGATCTTTTAGAATTCATACATCTCATTGTGAGATTGATGTCTAAAATTTTTTATATTTCAATTGATGAGTCAGCCTTTGGCTTTTTGGACATCATACATTTTATTATGGTCGCTTTCCCTTTTTCCTAGTCAAATACTAGTATGTGCGACAGGCTTTTGCATCTCAATATCTCTTTTCATTTGGAGATTTACATTTGGAGAGCTCTTTAAGCAAAACAATAAAATAAAGAGTGGGAAGATATATGGGCACAAGTCTATGCATGTCTCAAGATCAACAAAACCATTCACTAATCATTCATGACAAGGTTGAAGATCTATTTACAACAGTCACATAGATTTCAAAATTTCTCCCACAATGATATGAGTGCAATAGAAACAAGTTAAGCTCGTAGATGCACAAAGCCATTAGTACAAAGGTACAAGGCAAAACATGTTTTGAGACACAACTCAACAAAGTCGATCAAACTTTTGGATTATCTACTTTTTATGTATTTTTGGATTTTTGACACAAAAGTAAGAAGAAGATTGATCAAAAACAACAATGTAAAAATATTTGAAACAAAGACAAATAGATAATATTTCAACTCAAAACTTGTAAGAAGCACACAACCAAGCATATACACAAAACATGGGAAGTATTAATGCATCGACATGTTGTAATGTTTATGCATGAGTACCCTTCGCCACCCACACGTCACGTGCGTTTGGGGTAATATCCTTGACGGATTGGGTACGAGAGTTAGGACTTTCAAACATTCTTGTAAAGCTTTCCAAGTAATTGGTGAAGACACCAATCATCTTCATCACGTCCCTCATTCTTGAATCACTGTTTTGACTTTTTGGTTGCTCACCACCCTAAAACCTCCGGTCATTTCTTCTTCCTCGTGATCGAGGAGCGCTTATGTTGTTCAATGCTCTTAGCTTATGGCAGTTGGGTCTAGTATGTCCTTGCAATCTGCAATGGTGATAAACATGATTCGTTCTAGGACCCCGTTGTGATCTTGGCAATGATCTTCCTCTAGCTTCAAATTTGGCTTCAGATTGATTACCAGACTTAATTAACACCCGTTGATCAGCCACCTTCTTTTTCTGTTCAGCCTTAACTTTTTTAGGAATAGATTCTTCTCCAATCAGCTCTATGGCCTTCACAAATTTCACTTTTTTGGTGACATTGGCTGATGAGCTACTCCCTCCGGTATATCCCAACCCGGACTTATCTGAAAAATGTTTTTGAGATGAAATAACATCTTCCAACTTCTTGGAGGAGACCCTATCTATCTTGGCATGTGCTTGCACTACCTCTTGCTCAAGAAATCTCACTTTTGTATAAGCTTCTGATAGCTCACAATTTAATATCTCAATCTCACACTTTGCCTCCTTATATCTGACCAGGAGACTTCTGTAGTCTTCGTCTGCTTTCTTTATTTTCTTCACAGCCGTCTTTGCTACCCTTGCATACTCTCCCGACTTTTCAAGAAGTAGGATGTAATTCTCTTGAAGACTAGCTGTATTCTCATCCTCTTCAGCATCTGATTCTTTAACAATCCCAATGGATTCTTCATCACTGTGTTCTCCAAGTTCTTGTACAAGTTGATTCAGGTCCTCCGATGACTCAACATGTTCAATAGCCATAAATGCGGAGTAATTTCCTTCTCCGTCACAACTATCATCAGAATCAAAATTTGATGAATCTGAGTCACTTAGAGTAGTGGCATAGACCTTGCCCTTCGATTTCAAATAATTGGGACATTCTTTCTTGAAATATCCATGTCCATTGCACTCGAAGCACATAATACATTGTGAAGATTGGGGTTCTCTACCATCTTTCCTTCTAAATTCCTTTTTCTCCTTTCCAGAATTCTAAAATTTTCCTTTGTCACCAAATTTCCCACTATTCTTGAGTTTTAGGAATTTTCGGAAGTTTTTCATAAGATACGCCACATTTTTATCTACACCATCCTCATCCAAAGAGTCATGAGATACTGCTCTCTCATCAATTGTTTTAAGAGCAAGATATTTGCTCTTCCTCCGCGTGGGTAGCGACAATTCATATGTGTGCAATGAGGCAATCAACTCTTGGACTTTAATGTCGTCAAGATCTTTGCTCTCTTTAATAGGCGCCACTTTAGCACGGAAACTTTCTGGCAGTGACCAAAGGATCTTCCTTACTATTTTAGAATCCTCCATCTTTTCCCCCAAATTGAATTTGCCGATGACCACATCGTTCAGCTTTCTATAAAAAGAGTAAAAGGACACATCCTTGCTCATTTTGAGCTTCTCAAAGCGAGTGGTCAACATCTGTAGTTTGGTGTCCTTCACTTTCTTAGTTCCTTCATAAGTTGTCTCTAGAATCTCTCATGCTTCTTTAGCAACAGTGATATGTGAAATCCTGTGAAATTCTTCTGGAGAGACACCACAGAAAATAGCATTCAAGGCTTTACTATTAGCATTAGCCGTCGCAAGAGCTGCCTTATCCCAACTGGATTTGGCAGCCTCTGGCCTAGTTCAACCAACTTCAACTGCATTTCAAACAGCATCATCAATAGAACACAAAAATGCCCTCATTCGGACCTTCTAAAAAGCATAATTATTATCATAAAAAAATGGTGGTACATTTAGAAATTGAGACATATCCATCTCAATAAGGGGTCAGGGATCGCACTAAGGTAATGAAACCACTAAGAGTGCACCCGCTCTGATACCAATTGAATGTTTAATATGTGTGTACAACACCCTTGAACGTTTAGACCCCAATTACAAAAATTATCAATTCAAGCTTAATTTCAAACAATAAATGTGCGGAACATGAACATAAGCTAATAACCGAATTGATAAACAATCTAAACCATAAATAATCACAATCACAGTAGAATGGTAAAGATAGAGGGAAGAGAGATGCAAACACAAGGATAATACACGATGTGTTATTGAAGAGGAAATCGAAACCCTCAGCGTAAAACCTCTTCGCCGCCCTCCAAGCAGTCAATAATCCACTAGAAAATGTAGTTGGGATACATGAACAACAATAGACCCTCCAAGCCTAATCTACCCAGTGTACCTAAGCCCTCTAAGCTTCTTGATCCAAGAGGTTGCACCAAACCTTTTTCTTTTCTAGCTTACTGGATTCCGCTATAGCCCATAGTATCAACCAATATGAATTTGTCCCTTCCTAACTGTTTTCCAAAGCACTAAATAAACATTCTCACAGATATGGGTATGGTGAGAAAAGCATTTAGTCAAGAACCTCTCAAAGATGTATCAATGGAGAGGAAGAGAGTAGAGGAATTTGAAGAGTCTCTTAGGTTAAGATTGTGGATGAATCAATCTTGTTTTTCTCTAAGGTTTCTCTCTCAAAATTCTCTTTGGAAGCTCTCTACATTTCGTGGGTATAAGGGTCTATATATAGTGGTGTGTGTTTGGAATGCGAAGAGTCAGTTTTTCCCAAACAGGGTGGTCTGGTGACTTGGCCTCGCGACTGGTCTAAGTCACGAGTTCAAGCTGCGAGCTAACGGCCTAGCCAGCCTGGGACTTTTGTCCTGTAGTGCGACAGCTGGCTTGACTTTTCATCTCCCCTGCATGTTTCACACGTGTGCTGCAGTTGGGGGCTTGCTAGTCGCGAGTCAGCCGTGAGTCTTTGCATCCTTGCACAATCTTAAACATTTCTTTACACTCTCTTACACATTACCCTTACATGAATCCCACCTAAATACAGGGTTACTAATTGCTAAAATACAAGTAAATTTGGCACGGAATAAAGTCAACAAAATGGTTGATAAAATTCAACCTTACACTTCTCATTCAATATTCTTCTCATCCACTATTTAGAATGGGATGCCAACGGAGTTTGCATTGTAGTAGGGGTATTTTTTTTAGATGTCATTTAAAGTATAAGCTTGAATTTGAAGGCAAGCTAATAAAATTTATATTGTAGTAGTAATAGTGAGAGTATGTTTTTAGATTTAATTTAAAGAATAAGTTTGAATTTGAATTTACCTTTTGAAAGTACTTTGAAAACTTCTTGGCGCCAAGAGAAAGAGTAAATTTTGTTTTTAATTCATCATATATTCCAAGTTTTGATAATTTTTATTTATTTATTTAAACGATACAAATTTTTGAAAACTTTTTTTTCTTTTTTGAGAAGAAAGATACCTCATTTTATTAAGGTAGGCAATCAATGTGAACCTGAAAGTAGAATAAACATTTGCTGGAAACTTATATATTTCTTTTTAAAAGACATGACAATAAATGACGTTTTCTTAAAAAGTTGAGTCTTCTAAACGGGACCAAAAAAATTTGGAACAGGAGGATTAATTCTTCGTTACATCTAGGACCAAAGATTTGTAAAGTTATTTTCTATCATGTAAATTCTTAATTCAATCAATGAAATGGAATGTTTATTTATCATTGATTTTTTTTTTTCCATTTTAATTAAAAGACAAAATTTAAGTACAGTACTTTAGGTGTTATTCCTTAAATTCCCCTCTTAAGATTCAGCCATGTGGTTACTTAACTAAAAAATATACTTCCATCTCATGACAAAAAATCCACATGGCAGAATCTTAAAAGGGGAACCTAAGGAACAACACTTAAGTACTATACCTAAGTCTTGCCCTTAATTAAAATAAGTGGTGACTCCATGTATAGCGTTCAATATAGGGCGAATGGTATCATAAGGTGAATCCCCATTTTAAGAGACAATTAAATACGGTCTCATCTACTCACATGGGTTTGGTTCAAAAATGAAACAAATGAGTTGATACTGAGGTCTCTCACATTCCCCCCGAGAAGCATAGAAAGGAAAGTAATGCTTCTTGAAAAAGGTATGAACATATTGTCCTGCAATACTATTACTTCTCACTCTTTAAAAATCATGTCCAAACATCTCTTGAATTATAAGGGTGTATATACTAACAGTGAAAGAGTTACTTGTAATAAAAGGAATCAAAATATGAATAATGTGAATCGCTAGGATTAACAACAAAAGCAACACACTCACACATATGTATATCATAAAATTTTAAAAGAAGAGGATGATTGTTAATATAAAAGGAAACATACACTGACTACTTCAAATCATCTACACATCCAACATATAAAAGAAAGTAATGCATACACAATTGAGTCCAAGGCCTGTTTGATAATGTTATTTGAAAACATTTTCAAGGATTTAAATCCTAAAACGCTAGGGCTCCACATTTTTTTTAAGAGGGAAAAGGGCGGGGGCTCCGATTTTAAATGATATGTTTGGTAAGAGAACTTTTAATAGAGTATTTACAATACAAATTTTAATTTAGAGGGTTCGAAATATGTATTTTGGAAATAGTTTTCAATGACATTATTGTTAATATCTTGAAAATAATGATCCCCACATTGTATCGCAAAAAAATAACTTTTTCTTAAAAACTAATACTTATACCAAACACCCCATTATGTGTTTTCAATTTTGAAAAAAATATTTTGAAAACATGGTGCCAAACACAAATTTTTGCATTATGAGTACTTTAAATACATGCACTTTTTTAATAATTTTTTCATATTGTTTTGAAAACCAAAACCTCAATACTCTTACAAAATAGGCCCTTATTTTTCATAAAAATAAACAAAAATTGCTTCATGTGAATCACTAGTAACAATGATTGACAAGGAAGGTAATGTATACACTAAACTCTAAAAAGAAGAAAATTAATTATTTGACACTAAAAAAGAATCTTGATTCACATGAATTGGATGTAACTCTAACTGATAATAAATATAATTATAGGCAGAGCTAGGGGGGCTAAGGGGAGCCAGGGCCCCCCCTAGCTTTTGAAACTTTCCATTATTCTTCTTTTACATTTGTTAATAAATCTAAAAATTACACAAAAATGTATTCGCTGGCCCTCAGTTCAAAGAGAATTTTTTGGCTCCGCCACAAAATATAATGTATATACAACATAATCTAAATTAGAAGGAAAGTGATTATTTGCCTCTTAAAAAAAAAAAAAAAAAAAAGAATTAAGGTAGGAAACTGATTATTTGCCAAAAAAAAAAAAACTTGATCTTTGTGAACTATCATTAACTTTGAAATATTGTACTAGATTTATGTAAATTACCACAATTTCATATTTTTCCCTTTTATTACTTTTACATCATTTGTAACTCATTAAAAGCAAAGTGTATAATACAAGGTAAATATTCTTAAAAATAGATAAGTTTAATTATATAAATGACTAAAGTATTTTTTTTTCTTATTACTCTTCTCCCGTATTTAGCACATTAAACCTGTAGGGTGAATATTTGATGGGCTAGGCACAAACTTTGCAGACTGTGAGCCCAATGAACCCCCAACAATAAATTTGTAGAGAATGGGCTAAACAGCTGAGCTGGTTATGGATTTAGCAACGGTTCATACATGCAAGTAAGGATAAAACGATGTTCAGACTAGTATTCAGTGAAAATTTTCTTGTATCCGAAAAGGCTTAATATTTATCAACTTAATCCATACAATTTTTCCGTCCCCCCCACTCTTCAGAGACCTATCCCATTTATATATCCCCCTTCTTCCTCATCTTCACCGTACACTTATTCTTCATCCAAGCATTCACTTGAGTATATGTTACATCAGACATTTGCTTTAGTCTGCCGTGAGTGGTAGTAGCTGAGGCTGAACTGTTCAGGTGTCTTCTCCACATAAATGCGGCCAGGAAAGTTGCTGCAGTGCATTAAATGCGGTGGTAGCAGCTTTTCCTTTAAGATATTTTATGCTTTTCTCATTCCTAGGCACGCCCAGAATTCGTTCTCTACCATGGGATCAGTTGGGAAGGTCACTCTGGCCTTCAGTATATTTGCTTGATCAAGCTCCCTAATGATCCGGTGATGGGATCTCTTCGGACAAAGAGGATAGTCTTCGGACGTGTCCCATCATTCTTTTCAAGCGCATTTCCACCAAACGGACTCAGCCCTGATCATTTTTACCTCTTCGGACAAACAATGGTATTCAAATTGGGCCCTGGGCCCAATTCGTAGCGTTGGGCTCACCCCCACAATAGCCTCTCAAAATTCTAATTTTTCCCACGCATCCGAGGAGAAAAAATAGGATTTTGATCCGTTATGAAATAGAAGCTTTGAAATCACTGAATCTCTGAATCCACATGTGTATGCGCATAAATTTAGGCGCTTCATTACTGTCGCTGTCATTGCATCGTTTCCAAAGTGCCATTAATTGCTCCAGGTGGCGTTTTGTCTATGGAATCCAACGGTGGGCTGCTGATCAACGGTCGTGATTTTTCTCAAAATTCGGGTGGGATAAATCCCACCATTTTGCCTGCCCCTATGTAAGGCCTTAAAAAGGGGGTTATTTTTTCCCCCTACTTTGCAAATTCCAGACTCTCAGCGAACTCAGGCAACCACGCTCACAACGCCCTTCCTGTCATCAACTCCAACTCACCCCAGAATCCACTACGGTCTCTCTGCGAACATAAAGGTCATTCTTTAGTTCAATTCTGCGTAAGTTCCTCGTTCGAGACTTTCAAATTCTTTTCGGCTTGCCTCTTCGGCCTTTGGTAGTCGCTCCCCAATTTTTGTTTCGCACCTTCCCCTCTAACCTAACTGAAAATGGGTAGATTTAAATATTTAGTAAGTAGTCCCTCCCAGATGGAAAAGTTTAGGGCGATCTATCGCATTCCTCAGGACGTGGGCTTGAGGTATTGTTCTCTGGAAGAGTTATTAAAAAACCGAGAAGTGAGCGAAGTTATAATCCCCATTATTGCCTTCTTAGAGGGAGGAATGACCATCCTCATGGGTCCTGTTACCAGAGGCTATCTCACAGGCCATAGACTTAGCCCTGAACAGTGCGCGCCTAACATGTTTAGAATTTTAGGAGCAGTTGACGACCTAAACCGACATTTAGGGTTGGGAGTCACCTGACTCGATGTGGTACACATGTACGAGTGTCGTACCAAACAAGGAGCGGGATACTATCTAAGGTCCCGATCCGATATCGTCAAGCTTATCTCCTGTCTCCCCAAATCTAACAAAGGGATGAAAGACGACTATCTGATCGTCTCGGGCGCATGGCATGGCGGACTTCATTGCCCAACCCAGCCAGGAGAGCCAGGTGGGATATCCCCCATTTAGGTTTTTTAACAATAGATTAAGGGTTTTTGCTTTCAATGATTTGGCCTTCTCTTTCTATCTCATTTCAAGTTTTTTTGACAGTTTTATTGTGATGTTTATAGATAGAAATCACGTTGCTCCTCGGCTCAGTCTCACAAACACCGCATCGCTCAATTACCTTCTTCGATCAGAGATCTTCGTAAGCGAAGATGGACAGCTTAGGGCCGTGCACCTTATCCTCAGCTATACCCCAAAGTCAACAGATTTTCAGCCAATCGGCAACGCGATAACACTCGGAGACCGCCGCATCAACCGTATCGATGTTGCTCGGAAGGATTTTTTGGCTCCCTTCGATCTTGCTCCTGTGCCACACCCCAACCCACAGGGCATACCGTTGCCCGTTCAGCCTATTCAGCAGGCTCCTCCTGAACTGGCAGCAGAGGAGGAAAGAGTTGCTTCTTCAACCTCTTCACTTGACGAGCAGATTGACCAGTTCAGATTTGAAGGGGAAGCTTTGGAAGAGGTTTAGATTTTGGACGCCAACGAGGGGATTGATAGGCAATCGGTTGTTCTCCCACAAAGAATAGACGTGCCAGACGATTCTTCTGAAGACATGCAGAGTTTGACAGATCTGATGAAGAACAGAAGGCCGCGACTAAGGGCACTGGCACATCTCAGCCAACGGCGACTCTTCCTCCTCCCTCTCCTCAAGCTCCCTCAGATCCCAGCTTAAAGCCACTGCCAGATCTAAAAAAGAAAAGGATCGCGACTGAAGCTGAAAACACAGAGGTTGCGCCTCCGAAGGGGCCCAAACAACAGAAAGTGGCCTATGACACCAAGGGCAAAAGGGCTTCATCCACTGAGAGTAAGGAAGACCCTTTGGCCGCCGATGTACGCCGAGGCGCTCGGACATAGCCCCCAAAGTTGACACTGGATGGTGCAGCCATCCTATACGACGCTTCCATCAGAAATTATGGTGGAGGGAAGACCGGCTATATTGCAGAAGCACTGGAGCAACCTCTGCTCCTTCCGAAGGACATGGAGTCCTACAGGCTCTTTAGCCAGCAGGAACTCTTTCTATCCCTTAAAAGGGATTTAGCCATGGTAAAGGAATTGACCATCTTCTCAACTTTTTCAACCTCTTTTTTTTGTGTTCACAATTAAAAAAGGAAATTCTTAATCTGTCGCGCAGATCGCTCAGCAAATATATGTGGCTGAGGAGTGGAACAAAAAAACCCACATTCAAGTCCAAGCGGAGGTCCACTCTCACACGGAGATCGAGAAGACATTGGGCAGCCTTAAAGATGAGTGTGCCAATATATCCGAGCAGCTGAAATAGGAGGCAAAGGAAAGAAAAAGTCTGGAGGCTGGCCTTAAGAGCGCTCAAAAGCAGGCCGAAGATCAACGCCAAAAACTGTACACTACTGAGATCAACCTAGAAACTGAAAAAGCGTTGGTGAAGGATCTTCGGGCCGAGCTTGACAAAGCCAGATATTTTGCTAAATTGTCCAAAGAGGACGCTTAATTGGCCGAGGAAGCAATTGAGGCTGAAAAACAAGCTGCCTATATGCTGGGGGTGAAGGAGACCCAAACGAGGCTGACCGAGGAGTTTGCGAAGGTCTGTAGGGAATATTGTGATATAACATGGGGTAAAGGCCTTGATGCAGCTGGAGTCCCCCCAGAGTCTGCCCTGAGGCAGCCTGGGAGTGTTTACTACCACCTCGATATCTGTGACCTGTCAGAAACCTTGGCACCTTCACCGGCCGACCAAAACCTCCCAGACCCTACTGGGGCGAGCCGAGCACCTGATCGGACTGGTGATGTGGGCGAACTGTCCAAGGCTGACCCATTGCCTCCGAAGAAGGACTAGGTGTTTTAGGGGTTTTACCAGCATGTTACTTTTTGTTGTATTTACCTGTAGTAGTTGGACTCCCTTTTTTTTTTGCTTTGTAACTAAGTTATTTCTATTTTTGATCAATGAATTCCCCTTTTCTTTTTAATGCCTCTGTTGCATATGTCATCGCATAGCATAATTTACTATTATTGCAAATTACAATAACGTGCAACTTCCACCAACATATTATGATGATAAATAACCAGAATTAATATTGAAAAAAGCAGGTTGTATTCAGGTTATTAGTACGCGATAAGAGCAATGAGTGATATGAAAGCTTTACATGATTAAGTCCGACCTTAAACACTTGAGAATTGGGAACAAATTTAACATGAATCATCTGGTCCGAGGACTATAGGCGTGGTTGAATTTAAGTTTAAACACTTAGGAAAATTGTGAACGAGTGTTAACTAACCCAAATCATCTGGTCCGAGGACTACAGGCATGATTGAATTTAAGTTTAAACACTTAGGAAAATTGTGAACGAGTGCTAATTAATCCAAATCATCTGGTCCGAGGACTATAAGCATGATTGAATTTAAGTTTAAATACTTAGGAAAATTATGAACAAGTGTTTACTAACCCAAATCATCTGATCCGAGGACTACAGGCATGATTGAATTTAAGTTTAAACACTTAGGAAAATTATGAACGAGTGCTAACTAACCAAAATCATCTGGTCCGAGGACTACAGGCATGATTGAATTTAAGTTTAAATACTTAGAAAAATTATGAACGAGTCCTAACTAACCCAAATCATCTGGTCTGAGGACTACAGGCATGATTGAATTTAAGTTTAAACACTTAGGAAAATTATGAACGAGTGCTAACTAACCTAAATCATCTGGTCCGAGAACTACAGGCATGATTGAACTTAAGTTTAAACACTTAGGAAAATTGTGAACGAGTGCTAACTAACCCAAATCATTTGGTCCGAGGACTACAGGCATGATTGGATTTAAGTTTAAACACTTAGGAAAATTCTTAGCATAACAAAATGGTATATTGACTGAAAAAAGGATTCACTTAATAATAATACCTTTTGAGATTATTTATGTTCCACGGCCGGGGTACTACATGATTATCCAAATCTTCTAGGAAATATACTCCAATACTAGCCCTTGAAGTGATACGATATGGTCCTTCCCAATTTGGTCCTAGTTTTCCCCAAGCTGGATTCTTTACATTACCGACCACCTTCCTCAACACCAAATCACCAAGTTCTAAGGGTCTCAGCTTTACGTTGGCATCGTAGCCTTGTTTGAGCTTTTGTTGGTAATGCACCAGTCGGACCATTGCATTTTCCCTCATTTCTTCAATCAGATCCAAGCTCTTTTCTAGCTGCCCATCGTTACCAGTCGGACTAAACGAGCTAGTCTTGTATGTTGGGAACCCAGTCTCCAAAGGTATGACGGCTTCAGCCCCATAGGTCATTGAAAAGGGGATCTCCCTAGTAGACCTGCGAGGCGTAGTTCTGTATGCCCACAATACGTGGGGTAATTCTTCTACCCACCTACCCTTCGCATCATCCAGCCTCTTCTTTAATCCGTTAACTATGACTTTATTAACAGTTTCGGCTTGCCCATTCCCCTCGGGGTAAGCAGGGGTGGAGTATCTGTTTGTGATTCCCAGTTCGCTACAATAACCCCTGAAAGCTTTGCTATCAAACTGAAACCCATTGTCCGAGATGAGGGTATGAGGAACCCCAAACCGAGTGACAATATTCTTCTAGACGAATTTCTTTACGTCCACATCCCTGATGTTTGCTAGAGGTTCAGCCTCGACCCATTTGGTGAAGTAGTCCGTGCCGACTAGAAGGTACTTCCTGTTTCCTGCCGCCTTAGGGAATGGGCCCACGATATCCAATCCCCATTGAGCGAAAGGTCACGGGCTTGATAGGGGGTTAAGGGTGCCACCTGGCTGATGTATGTTCGGCGCAAACCGTTGGCATTGGTCACATTTTTTGACATATTCATAGGCTTCTTTCTGCATATTTAGCCACCAATAACCTTGAGTAATGGCTCGGTGAGCTAAGGATCTACCTCCGGTATGGCTCCCACAGATCCCTTCATGCAATTCTTTAAGTAGTGATTCAGCTGCTTCAGGACGCATGCACAATAAATATGGACCTGAATAGGAACACTTGTAAAGTCTATGGTCCTCGGACAACCAGAACCTAGTAGCTTTCCTCCGTACTTTGTCCGCTTCCCCTTTTTCTTCGGGCAATACATCGTCCTTTAAGAACTCGATGATAGGATCCATCCAACTTAGGGCGACTCTGATGTGATGAACCTGGACTGTCTCCTTTCTTAATTCCATAGGTCTATGCATGTCCTCAATGAGGATAGCCCTTGGCAGCTCTTGCGCCGAAGAGGTGGTGAGCGTGGCCAAAGAATCAGCATGCGTGTTACTGCTTCTGGGGATATGCTGCAGGCTAAAACATTCAAACTCTGACTGCAGGGATTTAGCTCGACCCAAGTACTCCTACATTCTTTCGTCTTTCGCTTCGAATTCACCTTGCACTTGACCAACGATTAATCTGGAATCCGAGAACACCTCAACTGACTTCCCTCCCATCCTTTGTACCATCGCCATTCCCATCAATAAAGCCTTATACTCTACCTCATTATTTATCGCCGAGAAATCCAGTCTTAATGCCTTTTCAATGATAATTCTCTCTGGGGATATCAACACCAGTCCTTCTCTTGAACCTCTCTGATTCGATGCGCCATCTACGTACACTTCCCAGGGCAAAGGGTTTCGCAGAGAAACCATGCCAATAGACTTTCCGTCCAGGCCTAGTGTTGGTGTTACTTCTTCTAAAGGGGGCTCCGTGAATTCGGCCACCAAGTCCGCAAGGATCTGGCCTTTCACTGATGTGCGTGGCATGTATTTGATATCAAAAGCTCCTAAGATTGTGCCCCACTTAGCGATCCTTCCAATGTAGTCGGCGCTTCGGAGTATGGCTCTGAGTGGAAGCTGGGTGAGGACTATAACGGTGTGGGCTTGAAAATAGTGAGGCAGCTTCTTCGTACCGAGCACCATAGCTAGGATAGCCTTTTCCAATGGCAAATAACGAATTTCAGCTTCGTGCAGTGACTTACTCACGTAGTAGATTGGTTTTTGCACACCACAGTCCGTCTGTATCAACACTAAGCTTACAGCATTCGGAGCCACAGCGATGTAAGCAAACAGGACTTCATCTGGCTCAGGACTGGACATGAATGGGGGCCTAGCCAGGTAGTCCTTAAGTTGCTGAAAAGCAACAGCACATTCCTCCGTCCATTCGAAACCCTTCCATTTGTTGATCAATGAGAAGAAAGGTCTACACTTATCTGCTGATCTGGAAATGAACCTATTAAGGGCAGCGGTCATCCCAGTGAGCTTCTGAATTTCCTTTTGGTTTCGGGGAGCTCGTAAATTGTTGATGGCCTTTATCTGATCGGGGTTAACTTCAATTCCCCTGTGAGTGACCATATATCCTAAGAACTTGCTTGATCCCACACCAAACGAACACTTGGATGCGTTCAAGTGTAATCTGTGTCCCCTTAGAATTTCAAAAACATCCCTGAGATCCCCAATGTGCTCAGCTATAACCTTGCTTTTCACCACCATGTCATCAATATAAACTTCCATGCTTTTACCCAACTACGGCTCAAACATTCTGGTCATCATCCTTTGATAGGTAGCCCCTGCATTTTTCAAGCCGAACGGCATTACCTTGTAGTGGTAATTCCCCACAAGGGTTACGAAAGCTGTTTTCCTGATCACCAAGAGCCAGTGGTATCTGATGATTACCTTAAAATGCGTCCAAGAAACTCATCTGAGGGTGTCTAATAGTAGCATCAACTAGTTGGTCTATCTTCGGCATGGGAAACGGATCCTTCGGACAAGCTCTATTAAGGTCAGTGAAGTCCACGCATACCCGCCATTTTTCGCTTTTCTTTTTTACTACTACGGTATTAGCCAGCCATTCGGGATAAAAGATTTCCTTAATAGCCCTTGCTTGCTTGAGTTTCATCACTTCTTCCCTGACTGCCTCTGCGTGTTCCCTCGATGGACGCCGGAGCGGTTGTTTCTGAACGATGGTGGGATTAACGTTTAGATGGTGGCAAATGAACTCTGGGCTTACCCCTAGGGCTTCTGCGGAGTCCCAGGCAAATACATCAACATTGGCTCTGAGGAACTCTATCAGCTCTTCCTTCTCTTGAGGAGGCAACATGGATCCGACTTGAAAGAACTTCTTTGGGTCATTATCAACAACTATCCTTGCCAAGCTTTCACACTCTGCCTCTTCGGTCGAGGTTTCGGTGTCCAGCACCAAAGGTTTTAACTGCTATAAACTCTCACCGTTACGGTCCGAGCACTCAGCCTGAGGTTTGTGCTGGATAGCTGCCACTAGACATTGCCTGGATGTAGATTGATCTCCTCGGATCTCCTTGACTCGCCCTTCGGACGGGTATTTAACCTTCTGATGAAAAGTGGAGGATACGGCCCCGAGGGTATGAAGCCAAGGTCTAGCCACAATCGCGGTGTAAGGTGAGTAGGCATCCACCATTATAAAATCTACCTCCACCGTCTCAGACCCAGTTTGTACAGGTAGTCTAATCTGGCCTTTCGGGATGACCACTTTGCCATCAAAACTCACCAAAGGGGAACTGTAGGGCGTTAAGTCTTTGAGAGCTAAGTTCAACCCCTTATAAAGGTCTGGGTACATTATCTCTGCGGCGCTGCCCTGATCTACCATCACTCTCTTCATGTCGTACCCACCTATTCTAAGAGTAACCACCAGGGCATCATCATGCGGCTATATAGTCCCGATTTTGTCCTCGTCTGAAAATCCCAAAACTGGTTGAACCTCCATCCTAGGCCTCTTCGGCTCTCTGTCAACACTTTCCGAGGGCAGCTGAGTGACTGATAATATTCTGGATGGGCAAGACCCTGCCCTCCCTGGTGCGACAAAGATAACATTTATCATGCCCAAAGGGGGTTTTACAGAATCATCTCTCCGAGATCCTGCGTTTGCCTGATTTCCCTGACCATAGGAGTGGTGTAAGAGTTGTTTTAACTTGCCCTCGTTGACAAGTTGATCCAGATGGTCTCACAAGCTCCTACAGTCCTTCGTAGTATGCCCATGATCAATATGGTATTGGCAGTAAAGATTGTGGTTGCGCCTTTCAGGGTTTCCGACCATCTTGTTCGGCCTCTTAAAGAAAGGTTCATTCTTGATTCTTTCCAGGACTTGGTGCACTGGCTCACGAAACACAGCATTGACTGTCTGAGGGTTTGCTGAACCCGATTCGACCCAGTCCTTTCTCGACCTATTATGGTTCTGTCAGTTCGACTTGAAATCTCTTCTCTCCTGAGGGATAACCTTATCCTTTCTCTTACCCTGCTGTTGGTCTTCCTCAACTCTTTTATATTTGTCTATTCTATCCATTAATTGGCGTACACTGGTAGCAGGTTTGCCCGTTAGGGACGTCCTCAAGCCATGTTCAGTGGGAAGGCCTAGCTTAAAGGAGCTGATGGCCACCAAGTCACAATCTTCCTCCATCTTGTTATACGTTTCCCAAAATCTGTCTGAATATGACTTCAAAGTTTCGCCCTCCCTCATGCTGACGGACAATAGGGAGGCCATATTTTGCGGAACCCTTCGACATGTGACAAAACACGACTCAAATGCCTGAGTTAGCTCTTAGAACGAGCTTATGGAGTCAGCTTTCAGGCTATCAAACCATCTCATGGCGATCGGTCCCAAACTGGATAGGAAGACCTTGCACATCAAGGCCTCATCTCTGGAGTGGATGGCCATCCTCTGGTTGAAGTGACTCACATGTTCCATAGGGTCTGTTCGGCCGTTGTAGATGGTGAATGTGGGTTGGTGAAAACGTCGAGGATTGGCATTCTCGATGTTACGTGTAAAAGGAGATCTGGAAATCTGATCCAGAACTTTACTCATAGCATCGTTCCCTACGCCCCTAGGTAAGGGGCTGCGAGGATTCCTCTCACGATGGTGCATCTCCTCATAAGGAAAGGACTTGCTGATTGGTGTTCGAAGTTTCTGCTTGTAGTCAACGTCCAGTTCGTTCTCAGAATCTTTATCAGAGTACGAGGAAATGCGTTTCCTCTTTGTATGGCGTAGCTCCCTCTTTAGCCTTTCAATTTCTAACTGCATGCTTTGGTTTTTCTCTGCATGGTACATGTGGCTCTCCCCATGCGACTGGTTTCGATCGACGTGTGCGGTGTGTATGCTACCTTCACGATCCTGCCTCCATTCCAGATTAAGAAAAGTATCGGTGTGCTGAGATGCCCTGGACTCTGCTGGACGTTGCCTTGGTTCAGCCATTTATGAGGTGTTGCTTCCACCTTCGCTCAAGCTATTCCCCACAGACGGCGCCAATTGTAGGGTGAATATTTGATGGGCTAGGCACAAACTTTGCAGACTGTGAGCCCAATGAACCCCCAACAATAAATTTGTAGAGAATGGGCTAAACAGCTGGGCTGGTTATGGATTTAGCAATGGTTCATACATGCAAGTAAGGATAAAACGATGTTCAGACTAGTATTCAGTGAAAATTCTCTTGTATCCGAAAAGGCTTAATATTTATCAACTTAATCCATACAATTTTTTCCTCCCCCCCACTCTTCAAAGACCCATCCCATTTATATATCCCCATTTTTCCTCATCTTCACCGTACACTTGTTTTTCATCCAAGCATCTACTTGAGTATATGTCACATCAGGCATTTGCTTTAGTCTACCGTGAGTGGTAGTAGCTGAGGTTGAACTGTTCAGGTGTCTTTTCCACATAAATGCGGCCAGGAAAGTTGCTGCAGTGCATTAAATGCGGTGGTAGCAGCTTTTCCTTTAAGATATTTTATGCTCTTCTCATTCCCAGGCACGCCCAGAATTCGTTCTCTACCGTGGGATCAGTTGGGAAGGTCACTCTGGCCTTCAGTATATTTGTTTGATCAAGCTCCCTAATGATCCGATGATGGGATCTCTTCGGACAAAGAGGATAGTCTTCGGACGTGTCCCATCATTCTTTTCAAGCGCATTTCCACCAAACGGACTCAGCCCTGATCCTTTTTACCTCTTCGGACAAACAAGGGTATTCAAATTGGACCCTGGGCCCAATTCGTAGCGTTGGGCTCACCCCCACAAAACCTAATCATATTCAAGATATAATTTTAAAAAACATATATAAAAGTAATCTCTTAAATAGAAGTATTATTTATTTTTCAAAATAAAAATCTCATTTTTTTTGGGGGTATTTGGAGAGTTAGAGATATGAACACTATGTTTTTATTCTTTCAGATTTAGAAGAAAGGAAAATTATGGATTTTGTGGTTAACAATTAGAGATTCTTATTGCATTTTTTATATATGAAAAATAAATGTCTTCCTTTAGTTTAAATTGTAGAGAGTGAAAAATTCCAACGAATCAGAAATTGCCATGTCATACATACCATCAAGTCCATATAGTATGTTCAAAGTGGCCAATTACAAGATGCCACATGTTACTTAGTGGATTGCACCGTCATTATTCAGAGACTAATGGTAATATTTCAAGTGTCACTGAATAGAAATTCCAAAAAATATCCAAGAGTCAATCACACGACAACAAGTGCTTCTATTTAATTTAAAATGACATAAGTTGTCAAATTAAGTCTTTGTTTGTTTTGACATAAAATATTTTCAAATGTAAAATATTTTACATGTAAATATTTTACTGTAAAACATGGGCAAGTGTTTGGCAAGTGTTGTGACCTAAACATTGCAAATATAAATCAGCCACCACCAGCCACCATCAACCATTGCAAAAACCTACCCACTGTAATCCCAACCCATCGGCTGTTGTCATCCACCTACACAAACACCCAAGAACCACCAGAACCATCACCAACCATTCAAAAAAACACTCATCAAAACCACCACTAGCCACCACCAAAGATTCAAAAAACGGTCACCAACTACCAAAAAAACAACCACCAACCATCAAATCATCACTAACCACCCAAAAAACAGCCATCTATAACCCAAAAATCCATATTTGAAAAGTAAAAAATACCTACAAAACCAAATAAAAAACCTGAACGGAAAACCCATGAACAAAGAATCTAATATGAAAATCCAACAACCTAGCAAATCTAGTGACGACGAGATTGGAATAGCCACTGGCAAGATCAGAACAACCACAAAAAAAGCAAGCTGCCACTCAGCATTCAGATCCTAATGGACTTCGTGAGAGAGAAGAGAGAATGGAGGAGAGTGTGGCATCAGTTTGTTGGTGACGCCGCTAGGTTCTAGGAGAGAAGCATTGGTGGGTGAGAGAAGGTTTGTGAGAGAAAACTGAGAGGGAGAGAGGATGAGAGTTATTGGGACTGAGAGGGAGAAACAAATATAAAATGTTTTACCAAAATTTCAAGTGTAAAAACATTTTATACAAATTTGCCTAAGTTAAGTTGGTTGATTGAAAATATTTTCATTTTGACTAGATATTTTTCTGTAAAATAAACACCATAAAATATAAAGATATTTTCTTGAAAATATTTTACTTTGAAACAAACGGAGCGTAAAAGTTGCTACCATATGTTATTTTAAATGAAAACACTTTGGCTAATTAAATAGTGTCATGTGTCCCTTGGAGAATAAAATATAAAGTCCCTCCATTGAATTATGACACGTGCCATTCCCCAGAGCCAATCAAGTGTCATTAAATCTCCTCAAGATTCCTATAAATAGAGGTCCTACTCAATCTTATAAGAGGTCATTCAAACACATTCAGAAGCCTTGAACTCTGGGGGAATCAAGCTCTAAAGTCTCGAAAGAACTTCAACCTTCGAATAAAAAGAACATTTGAAGCAAAATCATTTAAGTCATTCTCATAGATCTTAAAGTTCACTGGAATCAAGATCAAAAGCGTTCAAAAACTCAAAAGACTACAAATTAGTGAACCTTTACGGATTCAAGCCTCTAAAACCTCAAAGGATACAAATCTTTAAATAGAAAAATTTTTCATTCAAATCATCATTCCAAGTCTCAGAGTTTAATTTATTGGAATCAAATTTCAAAGTCTCCAAAAACTTCAAAAGACTTTTATCGATCAAAACTTCATTGGATTCAAGTTCTAAAGCCCCGAAGAACTTCCACCACAAATATTTGAAAATCAAGGACATTCAAAGACCACACGAGGAACATGTAGAACAAGAAATCTCTAACAAGCACATAGCCAAAGATTTATCGCAATTTCATTCCCAAGACATTTCAATTCACTTTCCAATCTAAGTAGAGGACATATTGTGTTCAAGTCAAGACTACATCGACGCATTACTTGAATTGAAGACTTTTCCAAAGAGATTAAATAAGATGATTATTCTATTGTATTAGAATCTAAATACACATAATTGTACTCCCAAATTCATCAATACAAAAATACATAAGAGTTTTCAATTGTTTAACTTCCAAACTTGAGATTTAGTGTTTACATATATTATTTTTATATTTTTCTCATAATGAATTGTATATGTTTAGACACGTAAAGTGACATTTTTAATTTAAAATAAATTTAATTTTTATATATTTCATAATGGTAACTGTAAGGACTCAAATTGGATTGGACCCAAAAGAGGGATGGGTTTTTAGCCCAACAAGCCCAAACAATAAAATTTCTAGAGAGCTGGTGTAAGAGCTAATTCCAATTGGTAGAAAAAGACATAATTATTGTGCAGCAAAGAAGCTTCAAACTAGTTACACGATATCAACTCTCCTCGGCTAGGTTTCAGGGGATATCTTTATGGATTCTCTTGTGTTTTTCTTTTTTCTTCTAAAAGTCCTCTCTAATGTCACCTACTTTCCTGTTATATACTGCATTCTTCATCCCATTTTCACCGTACACGTGTAGGTTCTACTCTGAGAACTTCTTTCTGTCCCATCCAGCACTTCCTGAAACCTTCGCTCGATGGCCATAAGGCTGCTTAGTTACTATTCAGGTATTACCTCCACATTAATGTGGCCAAAGAGTTAGCTAGGAAGCATTTAATGTGGAGGTAACAGCTTTAGAAGATATTTGCTACCTTTCCCGGTTCCTTTTTTGTTCTATATTCACTTTTTAGTTCATATGCAACTTAGTGGAGGACCTTGAATACTAAAATAGTTACATCCACCTCGGACCTTGGTATCAGAGGTGGATCTTATCCTCGGACATGGTTTAGGCCACTATACACGACTTACATCTCTTTGTCTTATATTACTCCCAAAATACCTTTCTTTAACCATTCTCGGATAAGTGAATGCCCTCGGACTGGGCCGTTGGGCCACAAGCCTACTTCCTATGATTTCTATGTCATCTTTTTGGACAACCGGCCCCACAGTAACTATTACTGTACACTAGCTACCTATGTAATATTTAATTTTTTTTTAAATAATATAAAATGTTTAAAGAATATTATTAAATGGGATCAATATGATTTAAAGATAGTTCATAGTTTATAAACTAACTGTATGGAAATTTTTTTTTTTGACAATGTAAAGACTAGCTTGAATAAATAATAATGTAAATTATTTTAGAAAATAAGATATATTAAATCTTGTTATAGATATACTATGTGTATAAAAAAAAAAAAAAAAACCATACACACACACACACACATATATATATATATATATATATTATTCTTTGCATTTTTAAATTTCTGATATATTTAACTTGCCCTCCTCCTCCTCCTCCTAGTCCCCTCCCCCCAAATTCTCTAATTCTGCCATTAAAAAATTGGTTTAATGTTAGTTTTAGCATAAAATGTTTTCGATTAAATTTTTTTTTTTTTTTTTTAGTTGGAAACAATTTCAAGGAAAACTGATTGTTCTTTTGGAGTTTGGTTCTATTTTTAAAAATGCTATGGAAAACATTTTGGATCATATGAAAAATCACAATTTTTTTTATAATTTTTATATATAAATATTAAATAAAAAATAAACAAAATCAAAATCATATGATTGAAACACACCAACAAGCAATCAAAATAGAGTACATTGATCAAAAACAAAACAAACAATTATCAATTAAACTTAAAAAAAAAAAAAAACTATTTTTGTTATTTTCATGGATTTAGGTAATCTTTTGTCGTTTTGGTAATTTTAAGGGTATTTTAGTCATTTTAAAGAATTTACTATTTAGAGACATTTTGGTCATTTTTAAGGTTCTAAGGTTATATTAGTCATCTTATATGTTAAGAGAAATGTTATGAGTTATGACTACAACATTTTCACAACAAATCATAAGTGATAGGTTCTTATGAGTTGTTATTGCCTGGCAAAAAAGTAATTTTAGTGGTAAATTTAAATTTGAACCAATAACAATTTACCACATATGATTTGTTGTAAAAGTATTATGAAAATATTGTGGACATAGCACTTCTTATATGTTAATTGATATTTTGGTCACTTTGTAGGCTTTGATGTCATTTTGGTCAATTTAGAGATTTTAGGTTTATTTCTATTATTTTAAAGGTTCAAATCACTGCGCGCCCTTGATGCGATGGTTACTCCACAAGTATAAGTGCTTGTGGGGTGTGGGAGGTAAGGGTTGGGGTTCAAGTCTCTAAGAGGAAGTTTCACACATATATACATTTATATTAAGTTAAAGTAGAATTTTTATCTTGTATATAAAAAATAAAGGTTCAAGGGTATTTTGCTCATTTTGGAGATTATGGTGCATTTATGTTTTTTTTTTTTTTTTTTGGGCAGGTGGGGGTGGGGGGGAGGGGGGGAGGTGAATATTTTGTTTTTGAAGACTCTGAGGGGTATTTTTGTTATTTTGAAAGTTTTATTGTTTTGTAGGCTTTAGGGTTTTGTTATCT
Organism: Quercus glauca; assembly: GCA_023736055.1. Lineage (NCBI taxonomy): Eukaryota > Viridiplantae > Streptophyta > Magnoliopsida > Fagales > Fagaceae > Quercus > Quercus glauca. The sequence continues at coordinate 42,101,525 of CM043324.1, read as the reverse complement.
AAAGCAGATTTGGATTATTCACAAAAGGGATTATGATGCCTTCTCTTGAGTTTAAAATGTTTATGCCCCATGCTAGGGTAGGCATAACTGCATAAAACAAATTTTCACCTCTCAAAAAATCATTTTTCCTACTTAAGAGCATCTCCAGGGGACTAGCTAAACACAAGATGCTCTCTACTTTAGAGAGCAAACCCACAAAATAAGCTACAGTTCATGCTCCAGGGGACTAGCTATATCCTTTTTTTTTTTTTTTTTTGCTCCTGAACAGTAGCTCATTAGACTTGATGAGCTATTGTTCATTCTTCAAATATTTTTTTTCTATTATAATAATCAAGTGTTGAATAAAAAAATGTTGGAAGATGTGTAGTTGTTAAAAAAAGAATAAATAATGAATTAGAAATAATACTTAAATGAAATAGAGAATGGGATAGAGAGTCTGTTGGAAAGTGTATTTGAAAAGTGGGTATGCAAAATCTAAATGTCACTGTTTATTCTTCAAACAGTACAAAAATTTGCCTAGTCTGCTGGAGATGCTCTAAAAGCGGTTTAATCAAGATTTTTAGCTCCCTTAACAAAGAAAATGAGGAAATTTTTTTATGAAAAATGTTTTATTTTGAAATAAAAAAGGGCCAAATTTCATATAAATAATGTAGGGTCCAAATTTTGTAGCCCAGGCCCAAAAGGTTAGGATTATGAGCCCAACGAACCCAGAACAATGAATTTGTAGAGAGTGGGTGAAGAAGCTAGACTAGTTGTGAATCTGACAACGGTCAAATGACATAAGATCACACTTGGGAACTAAATAAACTCAAGTCTGAAGAGGCTAAATATTGATTGAAAGACAAATACAATTGCTAGAGTCCTTTCACAGATTTTTCTCTACCCTCCGTCCTCTCCCCATCTTCAGAGGTCTATTACATTTATATATTCTCCTTCTACTTCATCATCACTGTCCACTTGTTCTTCATCTAAGCTTTCACTTGAGTACATGTCATATCAGATATCTGCTTTAGTTCTCCGTGAGTGGTGGTAGCTGAGATTGCACTGTTCAAGGGTCTTCTCCACATAAATGCAGTCAGGAAAGCTGCTGCAGTGTATTAAATGCGGTGGTAGCAACTTTTCCTTTTATATATTTCTCTACTCTTGTCATCTCTAGGCATGCTCAAAGCTTGTCCTTATCGTGGAAGTAGTTGGGAAGATCATTCGGACCTTCAGGATATTTGTTTGATCGAGTCCCTTTGGAATCCGAGGAGAATGACTTCTTCGGACCAATAGGGTTCTCTTCGAACTGCTCCTATCGTTCATTTCCAGTTACATTTCTTCCACCAGGACTCCTTCCTAACCCCTTTCCTCTCTTCGGACACATAACGATATTCGAATTGGGCCCTAGGCCCACCATATGACGTTGAGCTTTTACACCCACAAATAATATGACGTTGAGCTTTTACACCCACAAATAATAACAAACTTCCTTTCGTTCTTGACAAAAAAAGGAAAAAAAGAAAGAAAGAAAGAAAGAAAAGAAGAAAGGGCATACCACTATGTAATTTTTAATATATCTTTTTATTGGATAAATATTTCAACAAACTCATTATTATGCTCATCAAATTTCAAGATGAGTGGAGATTTATAGCCATCTTATCTAAATATTATTCAAAATTATAGTTTTCTTATATAAAAAAAATAATATGAAGAAAAAAAATTTAGGGATTTGATGGTAAATTAATGACATCCAATTGATATAAAATTTATTATGTATGATAAGTATGTAAAGAACATAAGATCTAAGTATCTTAACTATCATCTTATGATTATTATCTATATATTATTGAAAATTATAATTTTTAAAAAAATTTTAAATAGCATAAATGTAAAAATTAATGGATTAAATAATAAATAACATCCAATTTAATATTTTATTTATTTAGTATAAGTATGTAAAGTACATGTGATCTAAGTTCCAATCTAACAAAAATAAGTATTAATCTAGTATTGAGAAAAAAGCAGCATTTATAACTTAATCTAACTTATAAAAAAATCTAATTCAATTATTGAGAAAGAAAGATTACCCTAGAAAGGGATTTAAAAAAAAAATTTATTTAATAGTAAAAAGGTTACCAAATGTCTTGAGAATTCGAAATATATAAAAAAATAATATAAAAATAGTACTGGATGATGGCAAAAGTAGGGATTTATACGTTGAATAATTAATCTTATAATGGCCACAGAGAAGGCCACCACACACGTTCATCTTTTTCACTTCGTGGGTGTGCTGGCTCACACTCGTATTTGGCACTTTCTATCATTATAGTAGCGTCTTCTTTTCTGTGCCGGATAATACAAGCAACACAACCATCAAATAGTGACGAATTTAGGCCTTATGCTCTGCGCCTACTGCCCATCTCTACAAATAAAATTGGAAATTTTAGTCAATATCCCTCACTGAAATATAGAGTTGTAGACAAAAATTTGAATTTCACAAGAAGTTCACAACAACCCATATGAACAAAATTCACGTATGAGCATACATGATAATTATATGAGGGAAATTATATACTTATATAAACTTTACTTCATTCATCATCAAAAAAGAGATGACATGTTTGATAACATCTACTTCTTCAATTTCCCTTTTATCATTACAAATTAAAACATTTTCCCCGGATATATATTAAGTCAGAAAAGAAAAATCCAAAAATACAGAGAAAATTAAGGGCCATTAATAAGCAAAAAAAGCCTCTCTAAACATTTTTATTTTGGTTTCCCCAGGCCACTAAGTGAAAGTCTTTCTCTAATAAAGGAAAGCTTTGGTTTTGGTGTGTCATATAATATATCTACTTAGATGATCAACAAGAGTGGAAGGACAAAGCACCAGGAAGGTGGGGATGATGGTGGTTGTGATGATTGTGATGATTGTTGGACTCTTTCTCAATCCTCCACCTGAGGTGAAGAAAATCATCCACTGAACATGGTAGCCTAAGAGGGCCTGTGGTATGGTACCCATAAACCTCATGAGCTTTTTCCAGAAGCCTCTTGAACAAAGGGTGGTAGAGGAAAGATATGGGAATCACAAAACGTTGAAACTCACCATCTTCATCCTCTAAACCCACTTGAACTGCAAGCCATCCTTTCTTCACCTTCATCTTCTTGTCCTCTTGCATGATGATCCCTTAATTTCTTGTTTAAGCAAAGAGGAGATTAGTGTTTAAGGTTTAAGAATTTGGAAGAGTTTAGGACAATAATATTGTTGAGGAAGTCTAGTTGGTAGCTGGTACTTGTGGGGGATGTATAGGAATGCAGTGTTATATATAGGACCAGAATTCTAAAGGAGAGGTGGGGAATATGGATTTATTTTAATTATTTTATTTAATTTTAAAATAGTGATTGTTTATATGTGTGTCAATTTGTACTTAATACGGAATCATATTGTAGGGCCTTTTTGGGAGGTCTCTTCTCTTTTTTTTTTTTTTTATATTTCATGGTCATGATTCCTTCTTGTGCTGTGCCACCTCCTTTTTTGTGGAGTAACTTTGAGTGTGAGATGGGGACACAAGCCTCCATGTTTGCCACTTCAAAGTTATGCCCTTTTGTGGTTAGGAATCCCAACGTTTACAACATTCTATACTAGAATGTGATGGACAAAGTTTTTGAACTTATCAGAGACTTAATGATAAGTTGAGATGATTAAAACGTTTAATTAGTAAGTTTTTTAGAAGAATAGGTGAAATAGGCTTGTGCTTTTAACATTATTCTCCTCATTGCCAGAATTTGGATTAATCCAATTCTCACTTCTTTATTTGTTGCCAAAAATAATTTAATTTTAGAAATAGTACAAACATGATTACTATATGGAGGTGACAAGGGGGAAAAAGAAATCATTTTGTTAACCACATATTTGAAGAAAACTCTTCTAACTATGATAGAAATAGATGCCACTGAAATTGTTGAAATTAATTAACTAGAAAATACCACTGTCACTATATTATTAAAACGAAAGTATATTTAATTTGTTGATTGTAATTGGAGAGTTCATTATTGTTTTTTTATATACATAAGTGAGATCATTGATCTTAAGTATGTTGTGGATTCGCTAGCGTCCACAATCCACATACATTTTATTATGGTGCATTAACTCCTCTCAAGCTCAATGGAAATGAACTATCTACTTCCATCTATAAACATGCATCATGTGCCCATATAGCACATAGGCTTATCATATGTTGTGTATCAACTTGCTGAGAATGGTCCTTAATAGTTAACGTTATTTCTTTCTTAAAATCCTCAATCCTTTTCCAGGGTCAAATGTTTTTGCAAATTTATTTGGCCTTAGGTAGTTCATTTGATCTTAAGTATGTTTTGGATTAGCTAGCTAGCATTAACAATCCAAGTTATAAAAAAAAAAAAAAAAAAAAAAAAAAAAAAAAAAATTCTCAAACTCGATGCGACAATGAAACTGTCTTCTAGCTTCCATCATCATGCATAAGCTTCTCATATGTTGTTTATCTACTTCTTGTACTAATTAACTTTATTATTTCTTATCTAAAATTCTTACTCTTCCTTCAAAGGTCAATTTTTAATGCCAATCTATTTGGCCTTGGAACTAGCCAAGTCTAAAAAAAATCCCAACTATAGCTAATTGCAGCCTCTCTACACCTACTCAAAAGTTAAAATCTCTGAAATCTAAAGTCACTTATTAGAAGGCTTTATGTGATTAGTTCAACTCTTAGCAAAAAAAAAAAAAAAAAAAAAAAAAAAAAATTGTGGGTTAAATGTGGCCTTCTAAGGTAGGGTTGAGACCAATATTGCTTAATTAACTCTAAATCTTATAGGCCTCGTCTAATTATCTCTTTTATTCACTTAGAAAATGCTAAATGAGTAAAACTAATTCAGACCATTGAAATGCAGATACTTGTTTTGAATCTTTGGTTGAAAACACTTTCCATTTCCGTGTTGCCTTAGGCTACCATATCATGACTCCTTTCCGACTTTTCATGGAGAACATGTCCAAAGGTATTTGGAATTTGGACCCTACTGCACAAGTGAAGTGGGGATCAAAACGACCCAATAATCTTTCTCCTTTGAACATTTTATATTTCATTTTGTGGTGAGCTGGTCATAAATATGATTGTGCTTTTTTATCTTCAACATCCACAGCAACTTTATTCAGAAAAAAAAAAAAAATCCTTTTCTTAACCTGGTCATTTTTGCTGATGTACCTTGGTTATGTTTTCATTTAAACTAATGCTAATCATGATTAAGGGCAGCTCCTATAAGAATACTATAATAGTATATATATGGCTTGTCCTAGTAGGACACGCGGGTGCACCTTTTAAAAATTTGCATAAGTCAAGTATTGTCCACAACATCTTAACCTTTGAATGGAGGGCATTTGTACAAAAAGTGGTACTATCACAAAGTAATGAGGTGTTTTCTTAGTCATCATCAGTACGGATTCCCGGCATTGCTGGTTTATAACATTCTCTTTATTTTTTATATAATCAGAGCAAGTTGTATATTTGGTAGTATAGTATAGGCTAAAATGGGTATTTGCCCATTTTGACAAAATTTTCCAGCAAAATGCCCCATATCTGAAATTATTTAGGGAAATGTCATTGTTTTGAAACTTGATTGTAAAACTCGATTTTTAGACAATCGAGCTATAACAAACTAAAACTTTAAAAAAAAAAAAAAATTTGTGAAACTCAAGTTTATCCATTCAAGGTACTCAAGTTCCATTCAAAAAACTCGAGTTCCTTGAAAATATTCAAGTGGAACTCGAGCTCCATGAACTCAAGTTCTAGAATTTTTTTTTTTTTTAAGTCTTAGTTCGCTATAACTCGATTGTCTAAAAATCGAGTTTTACATTTGAAACTTGATTTTTAGAAAATTGAGTTTCAAAACAGGGGCATATCCCTAAATAGTTTCAGATAGGGAGCATTTTGCTAGAAAGTTTGTGAGAAATTGGTATTTTGCCATTTTGGCCTAAATGCATATATCTAGAACAAGAGTACAATTGAATCAGTTTTAGTGTCATATTGTCACTTGTCAGTGTAAGAAGGATTAAAAGTGGCCAATGTTATATAAATGTTTGGATTTTAGCTTTAAACAAGGGTTACAAGGTATTGTAATCAAGTTTTTACTTAATATAAAATTTTCAGTACTGTACAGTACTAGAATGTGGAAGAACTTGTTTGACTACCTTTCATGGTGGACAAGGGTCGCTTTCAACTTTCAAGGGTACCTAATGGGGCGGATAAAACTGGGGGGAGATATATTTGGCGCCAGAACTTCCTAGTTCCTACCAGGAGAGATTCCTTTTGCATACCTGTTCGAGTAAAATTGGAGGGAAGTATATTTGGAACCATTGTACAATATTAATGGTTCCTTTTTGGCACTAAATCTTCTTCAATCCTCCCAAGCAAGAATTATCTTATGTGTCCACTTTTTAGAGCGGGCCTCATACTGGGGCGGCGCTAAAGCATATTCAGGGGGTTCAAATGAACCCCCTGACTTCAAAAGAAAAAAACTATATATATATATATATATATAATTTTTTTTTTTGTTAGCTTAATATTTTAATTTATTTTTAAAAATATTTCTTTTGCACACTCTGATTTAAATTTTGTACATCTTTATTATAAGTATTTTTGACTTTAAGAATAAAGAGTAATTTTTGTTTTGTTTTTTGAGAAACCAAATAAAAAGTAAGTGTTTGTGAATTGTAAGTGTAATTCTTTTTTATAAATTTATATTATATGTGTGTGAGTGTGTTTAATATTGATTGTGTACATTATTTTTTGTTATAATGTTATGTATTTATGTAAATTATGATATGTTTGTATGTACAATATAAATATGTACAATATAAATATAATATAACTTTATATAATTTAACAATTAAGAAATAGAGAGGGTGTTTTTTTTACATGTATGTGTATTATTATCATATTATAATAACTTTTTGTAATAAAGTTAGTAAAATTCAAGAAAACAATTGTAAAGTTAATGATTGTTCAAGCATTACTATCGCACGCCCTTGGTGCGATAGTCATTCCACAAGTATAAGTGCTTGTGAGGTATGGGGTGTGGGGGGCAAGGGTCAGAGTTCAAGTCTTCAGGATAGAGTTTTACACACACACACACACACACATATATTAGATTAGACTATTGTAGAATTTCTATCTTGTATAAAAAAAAAAAAATGATTGTTCAAGCATTTAATTGGTTAAGTAGACACATAGTGTATAATTTATGTATGAATAAGTGTGATTGTGCGTGTTAATAATTAATATGGAGCCAATGAGTTGAAATTAGTCATTTAGTCTAAAATATTTTTATGAAAACAAAGTCAAATAGATAATAACAACTGTATAAAAATAAAAATGTTAGACAAACTAAAAAAAATAAAATGATCATAGACTCATAGCTAGGGCTGTCCACGGGTCGAGTCAGATCGGGTTTGGATCTGACCCGCACCAAAATCGATAGAATTGGGTGGCCAGAAAATGGACCCGTGGCCGACCGAATATTTGGGTCGAACTCGGCAGCACAGGTCATCGGTTCAACGGGTCGGATCTGTCGGGTGATTTCGGGTCTCAAGCATAATAACAGAAATTAAAACCCAATAAACGAACAAATCCAAATCCAAATCCAAACCATCAAAACCCAAACAACAAACAAATCCATATCCAAACCAAAAATCCCAGATCTATGAGACAAACGAAAAAGAGACATCAAACCCAAACAACAAACAAATCCAAATCCAAATAAAAAACCCAGATTTATGAGACAAACGAAAAAGAGACCCAGATTTATGAGACAAACAAAAAAGAGACATCAAAACCTGAAGAACAAAGAAATCCAAATCCAAACAAAAACCCCGGATCTATAAGACTAAAACTAAAATGAAAAAGTGAGAAGAACACACCGACGCCACCACCACCGCCACCGCCATATCCAACTCAAGATCATTAAAATTTTTTTGAAAAAAAAAAAAAACTTTTTTTACTAACCCACCATCAACTTTCTCAGATTAAAGCTTCAAAGCCTTCAATTAGATCAAAAGAGGTGGCTTGTGGAGATTGAGACTCAACCAAGGACAGCGAGAGCAATGACAAGTCTAAGTCAGCGGTGGCGGCGGTGGCAGAAAGGAGGCTAGGGTTAAGGTTAGGGGCGGCAATAGGGCCCAACTTGGCGGCGGCTAGGGTTAAGAATTTTTTAGAGAGATCAGAGAGGGTGAGATATTAGAGAACGTGAGAGTGAAAGGGAAAATTTTTTTTTTTTTCTGAAATTGGAATGTAGAATGGAGAAAGTAAAACCATGTTTTTTCATTTTAAGATATCTGGGCAGTCGGGTCGGTTTGTGCAGGTTAGCTGTCAATAGACTCGCATCTGACCCGAAAAATCGATTTTTGAAATTAATAGATTCGTATCCGACCCGTTTTTGCATTCGGATTCACCCATGATCATTCAGGTCGAGCCAGGTCGGACGGGTGTGTCGGGCCTAACGGGTTGATGGACAGCCCTACTCATAGCTAACTACATTGGCAATAGATATTCATAATGAACTATCATGTAACATTCAAAATTTGAAAACTTGTAGAATAAAATTGTAAAACTTTATGTATTATTATTATTATTTTTCGATAACTCAATATATTCAAGTTATCTTCTTATTAAAATTTTGTAGTGACCCCCCTAAACAAAATTCTTGAAGCCGTCACTGGCCTCATACAACCTTGTGCATGTAGAGTCCACAAGAATATAGGATTGTGCCTAACACATGAGATACATCACCAATTTACTCCCGTCTATTTCTCTTTATTTCTCTCTAAAACACCAACAACTTGGGCCTTTAAGAGTGATAGTAGGTGTTTACAACATGGCCTATGTGGGGGGTTTTGGAGGTAGATGGAATTGATTTGTGTAGTAATGCAAGTAGCAACTTTGGTAGATATCAATGGCGCGTGTTGGAGTGACATAGGTTTTGCTCGGTGATGATGCTTGGTTTTTTGAGCTTTTATTGCCATTTTATGACCATTGACGATGGGATTATGTGCATGTGTGTGTGGCAATTAAGCGACATTTTTGGTAGATCTTAGTTGCGATTTAGTCATGGATTTTGGCCTGTGATGGTGCTTAATATTTTTTGTGCATCCAGCAACATTTTATGACCATTGATGAGGGAGATTGTAATTGTGCGCTTCCTCTTTTTTTTTTTTTTTGTTAGGCTTTAAATTGACAAATTCCATGACGATGTAATAATTATTGAGTCTGTAATGTGTTACTCAATATTCAAGATCAAAGTATGAAGATGTGTAGCTTAGAGAGGACATTCTATTGGGATTTCTACTATCATTCAATCATCATGTTTCGATAGGTGATCGTCGCTTCTTGATCTATTAAAAGAGGATTTTAGATATCTATTCTATTGTGGCTTGATCATTAAAAACTCATGAACACAAACTTTGATATGTTTTTAATTAAAGATGGTTGCCTTGGTTTTTGTACTCTACTTACATAACATATTAAAGTAGGAGAAAATTGGCAAATGCCCATTTCAAAAAAAAAAAAAAATTCAGCATTTTGCCATCTTTTTCAAACTAATTAGGGAAATGTCTCTCTTTTGAAAATCGAGTTTCTCAAAATCGATTTAGACCCTATAGTGGCGTTTTTAAGGAGTCTATAGTGACGTTTTAAGGACCTATAGTGACGTTTTGTAACTCGATCTCCATAAAGTCGAGTTACATGCAAATTGTTTTCTTTTTTTTTACCTATAATTCGATTTTATGTATATCGAGTTACAAAACACCATTATAGGTCCTTAAAACGTCACTATAGGCTCTTTAAAAATGCCGCTATAGGGCCTAAATCGATTTTGAGAAACTCGATTTTCAAAAGATGGGCATTTCCCAATTAGTTTGAGAAATAGGGCAAAATGCTGGATTTTTTTTTTTTTTTTTGAAAAGGGCAAAAAGCAATTTTGTCCTATTAAAGTAATATTATAAACTCAACTTCAGAAGGTTAAGAAACGTTGTAGCTGTACATAGTACAAAGAGATATTCTAAGCCTAATCTATTCAACTTCTGAGTTTAGAAGAATGATATTTACAGCAGAGTTGCTACCTTATTGGCGATCAAGATTGAAATCACACAGTCCACCAACCTAGTGTGTCATTGAGGTGATCAAATCTTTAAAATGGGTCTTTGGATTTGGCCAAAGGTTTCGATCATTAACATGGATTGATCGTTATGGGTCCATTGACAAGAATTTAGATTTTTTGAAGCTATTGTGGGTTGCAACAATGAGTATCTACTAGAAACTAAGTAACAAAGTTTCTAGATTGTGAAGTCTTTATTTTATAATAGATTGCCTTATTTGGTGTACATGTGAGTCATCGAGTCCAAATCTTATATCCCACTTTTCCTGCTCTACTTTGTACTCCACCAATAGAAACTTACCACATGTTCACCTGATTAATTAAATACTACCATCATTGACTTATTAATACTACAATTATTAATTAATGGTAGTATTTAATTTATCAAGTGAACATGTGGCAAGTTTTTATTGGTGAAGTATAAAGTGGAGCAGAAAAAATGAGACAGAAGATTTGGACTCGTGAGTCATCCTCGTAATATGTTTTTTTTCCTTTGGAGACGTTCTCCTTCAACATTCCACTTCATCACCCAATTGTTGTCTCTTATTTTTATTGTTTTGATTATCTTGCTTTATAGCTTTAGTGACTTGCTGATTTTGTGGTTCAAATCACCATAAATTTTAATCACAAAATTTGATTAATTGGTAATTAATTGATAAATATTTATCAATTAATTACCAATTAATCCACTGCATAATTAATTTGTGGTCTAATGTCTAAACTGATACTTTCATTATCAATATATAGCATATTAGATTTTTTTTCTTCAAATCCGAGGTGTGTATATGGTTATATATCATCATTTTTTTTTTCTTGAATTATATATGCCAAACGTTTGGGTAAAGAACTAAAGATTAGATAATCAGCAACTTACCAACTTTTTTTTTACAAATTGACTATACTTGGGTTTACTCTTCCAATTTTTACTACAATTATGAAAAGAGTATTTTTTACCGATAAATATATTTCAAAATTAGGCTTTGCAGGAAGAAGAGAGATGCCCCTCCCCCCCCCCCCCCCCCCCCCCCTTCTTTTTAGAGGGCTATTTCATTTTGTGTATTAAAATAGAAATTACTAGAAAATTTTAGTGCATAATCAATCTTAGATTATTATTGGGATTTAAAAAATCTTTAGAGTTTCTATTTAATATATTGATTTCAGATGTATTGAGAAATAATAGTTTTATGTCTTTTCCTTTGTTTATGTTAACACTAAATGGATATTAATTTTAGGTAAAGATATTGATTTGGTGGTTTAAAAAGCACTAGAGAGTGTATTGATAAAATATTTTGTTTTTAGTCTATGTCCTTAAGTTTAGTTTGCATTTGACATTAACTTATTAAGCTTTTTGTAGAAAATATATTAAAATATACTTTCATTTTGACAAATTGGCATTTTACAAATTTGTATGTAAAAGATAAAAGCTAATCAAATAAGTTAGGAACAAACGGACACTTAGAGAGAGAGAGAGAGAGAGAGAGAGAGTAGTTTCATTTAGTCCGCCTAACAAAACTCATAACTTTTTATATAAGAAAGTAATGTCCTAGTTTTGCGCATGAAATACATTGAAAACCCTATGGACAAATAATATGTGTGATGGAGCTTGAGATCTTTGGATTTGCAATGTGTCTTTTCAAATTTATTGAGCCCACCATCCGGGTGTCTCCGAAGGGACCAACCAGGGAAGGAACTAGGATTCAAAGTTGAGGGGGGCAAATATAATTTTCTTGAGAGGGGCAAATATAATTTTTCATGTATTTATTTTCTAAAATCTTAAATATATACCTATTATTTAATATTTTAAAAAAATTTGGGGGGGGCCACAGCCCCCTCTTCTTGTACTTAGTTCCGTCCCTGGGACCAACTCATATAAATAAGAAGTGAGAAGTTTACAATGATGATGATTGTTTTTTATGAAGATTTCTCAAATGATCACAAAGCATGTTTCTCTTTAAAAGAAATTTTTTTTACAAGATTAAGACAGTTGGAGGAATATATGGGTGTAGTATGCCTTCTAATAGAAAAAGTATCTTATGACTCATAAAACCTCTCTTAAAATATGTATGGATCCTATATGCAATGAGAGGGTGGTCTTATGACATACCCTTACTAGCAAAGAAGCTTATTGGAAATGCTTAGGGATTAGGATTTTGGTGAGATTATAAACATAATAACAGTTGCTGTTAGGTAATGAAAGTTATTGGTCATGTGAAATTCTTATTCATGATGACTTAGCAGTTAGCAGGTGAAGATAGTGATTTTCAAGTCATGGACAAACTTGAAGCCATGTATAATTATGACCTTCAACCGACCTTACAATGATACCTATGTACTTTTTCCATATTCTAGCAAACAAAATGACATTGATCAAAGTCAAAAACTGCCACGTTTAATGGTCCAAAATCAAAAGATTATGAAGATTTTTGGCATGGCAGGTATATGAAGGCCTTGACAAGTACCAAGTTAACAGGAAGATGAGTAACAAGGGTGGAAAAGCTCAAAAGCAAGTAATATAATTAGGATTCTCATATCTTAGTAAAAGGGAGAGCTGGGTTGGGCATAAGGTGGACTTGTCCCTATCATGCCAAAGATTTGAGAGATTTCAAAAGGTAACAAGGAATGGAGTTTAGCAATTAAAGGTGGTGTGTAATTGGGACCATACCCTGGTGTTATTGCTTTGCTTTTTGTTTGGTGTCCTAGTTGTATATTTTGAAGGCATCTGCCATTGGCCGGTGGTGCGCACTCTGGTTCATCTCCAACATAATATGCTCTATTCACTACATATCCCATTCCCTATGCTTAATATTATCCACCAATATCACTCAAATTAAACTACTGGCCACTATATTTTTTAGAAACACACTCTCTCTCTCTCTCTGGGTTGGTACTGGTTCATGGTTGACCCCTTTTATCACGCACTAAATTCAGATACAGAGTACAGCATCTTATGATTACTTCATGACCTGTTAACTTTTAATTACAGGCGGTGCCAACCATAGTATATCTCTCTGCACTGAGCCAGGCCAGGTTGGCCCGCTTCATTCCTGTCACTGCCAGTGCCAGATCTTGATTCTCTCCGATTTCTCATCCTATTTATGTGGAATTGAAAGATTAATATAAATTATTAAGTTCATATATATATATATATATATATTTGGTCATTAACCTTTCAAATGTGTCAATTTTGTCTATGACTTTTTGATATTATGTTAAAAAAGTCCCTACTGTATAGTAATGGATGAAAAATATTAATGTGGCTAATAGCCAAAATAAAGTATAATTTTTTATAGCACATAGACTACTACCATGTGTACTGCCACATCAACATAAATTAAAAAAAAGTGTAGATCAAACAAAATCCCTAAATCTCAAACACATATCTTTGATTCCGCCTCATTAAAACTTGATGACAAATTCAAAAAACATTAATAGAAAAACAAAATCTAATACAAAAGTTCCTACTTGAGCATAAATTTGTAATAACAATCGTCTGTAAATGTTTTTAAATCAAATGGGTAATTGTTAAAAAAATTCCAATCTTTCCATTAGAGTTTTCAAGGGAAAAAAAAAAGAAAAAGAAAGAAGAAGAAGTAATACCCAAATCAACGAAGACATGGATGAAGAACAAAATTGGAGTTCTTTTTCTTAACAAAAAAAGGAGTTTCTTTTCCAGTATTTTCTTTGGAACCAAACGTAGCAGAGCCAGAACCTAAAAAACTTCGAAAGGCAGATATGGAAGGTGAAAACGCAAGGGTGATAGGAGAAAGTATACTATATGTTTCAGTAATACCAACTCAGCATTTGTTTTGGTATTTTCTACCTAATAAATGAGTGACACTTATTTCAAAAAATAACATCAGACTACTACAATAAATGATTAATTTATCTTTCCGATAGTTTTGTTAGTGTCATTATCATTTATTGGAGTAGTCTGATGTGATTTTTTGAAACAGGCGTCACTTATTTATTGGGTAAAAAATACCAAAACAGATGCTGAGTTGGTATTACCGAAACATAGTATACTTTCTCAGGGTGATAGAGGTAGAGAGAATATTCACTAAGAAAGTAGAAAGGGGAGACCATTAAATAGCCTAAGCCTCTAGTTTAGTCCTCACTGTGATAGACCCAACAAGTAATCTCACCTCTTTGTACTCACGCCACAACTTTACAACAAAACCCAACAGAAAAATTGGGCTATTCAACTCACAACCATAAACAAAATGACTTCATTGCATGCCTCTTATATTGGGTAGTTCCCACCAAATGATGGACAATAAATTTTGGGACAGTGATTGTGGGTTTTAGGTGCCATTGCAAAAATAGGCCAACACAGAGAAAGACAGCAATTTCTGGGCTGTTATTTGATAGATCTTCAGATATCTTTATTTTTGTTTGAAGTATTTTGCTAATGGTGACGGTAGATTGAGAGGTTCCATTCTTTGGCAAGGTGGGGAGATGGGGATTGATTAAGAGAGATTTTTATTTTGTATTAGTTTAATCTTTAATGATGTGGGAATCTAAGTGTCAATTTAATGATGTGGTTTTTTTAAAGGTTCTGCTGATGTGGTGGTCCAGGTGACAGTTATGTGGCAAAAAAATTATACTTTATTTTTACTGTTAGCCACGTGGCCCACGTCAGCATTTTTCATCCATTACTTAACGGCAAAGACCATTTTTACCTAATATCAAAAAAGCTAAGGACCAAATTAACATATTTCAAAGGATAAGAACCATTCAAATCAAATGAGGAGTTATATTAATATAGTCATTTTTATTTTTTTAAAGCATGGAAGCAATTTTTAGGGTTTTTTAGCCCATTATGCTATATTTACAAACTTTTCATTATTTGACCGAAAGCAAAATATATTAGTTACGTGGCCTCATTTGAAACTTGAGTTTCAATATGAAGAACTCGAATCTCTAAAACTTGAGTTCCACTAGGAACTTAAAAAATAAAATCATCTCAAGTTTTTCTCCATGGAACTCAAGTCTCAAAGACTCGGGTTTCTCTTTTGGAGCTTGAGTCTCTGAAACACGAGTTCCAAATAAGGTCACATAACTAATATTTTTCATTTTTGGCCGCATAGAATATGTTTGCAAAAATAGCATAATGGGCACACAAAAAAAAAAAAAAAAAAAAAAAAAAAAAAAAAAAAAAAAAAAAACCTCAATTTTCAAGAGTTTATTAAAGTTTTGCGGCATACATTACTCTTTATAAAAACTATTTAGGAAAGCAAACATAAAAATTTCAAGCAGAAAATTAAGAGAAACTTCTGATTTTTTATCTTTTTTTTTTTGAAAACAGCATAATTAAAGAACTTAACTAGTTCAAATGGTATACGTCGAGAATGAGCTGCTCTAGAAGGAAACTAGAATGTTCCTTTTAGTGTTCTTCCCTAGGAATTATATTGGTCCAAATGGCAATATGAATTCATAGTAGAAAGGTCTGATTTTTTTGGGAAATAATATGTTAATATGGACAATGTAAGATATTTTTTGGTAAGATTGCAAGCTCACAACAAGATCTATTGCGTGCCACCATTATGCTTCAAGAGAAAAAGACCAAAGTACGATACATTTTTAAGGTACCCCGCAAGGACAATTAGTGTGTACCAGAAATGTTGTGTCATTGGTAAAACTAAAAGTATGACCTCTCGAAGTGGGATTGGGAATGAAAATTCTGGTTAGAATTCTACTTGTTGACTGGAGCACGTACTGATGAATTAGGATCTAGGCAGGAATTGAAGTGATAAATACCAATCCAACTTGGTCAAAGAATATGGGAGTGCAAATCATCTTTTTTTTTTTTTGCTAAATATATATTATGCAATGTAAATCATTAGTATACGGTGTATAATGTGAATAACAGGTAATATAATATGGAGTCAAATCAATACAAGTTGACTATGCAAGGTAAATAACAGGTAAAGGAAAGAGAATCTTAAAATGGGGTCTAGCCACGGAAGTTGATAGCCCTTATATAAGAGTATATCCGGAAAAGTAGCAAAGTAAATGCTTTTTCATTAAAGAATAAATAAAAGGTTTGTACTCATAAAACGTGGCACAATATTTATGGTTCACATAAAGTGAATAATTAAAACAAAAAAAAATAAACTCTTCCTATCAACAAAAATAAAAAATAATAAAAATCAACAAAACTCCCAAGATATTATTTTTCACTTTTTATAGAGACTTAAATAAACGGTTTGAATTGGTGATTCTATAATTTATGTAAAATTATAGGTTTCTTTGTATGAGTGACTTTGATTCTCAATTAGAAGTGAGAATGGAAAAAAAAAATTCGAATTAGAGTGATGTGAAAAATATTACAAATTGAAATATATAAAATTTATAAACTAATGTGTTTCCAATTACAAAATAACAATTAAAAATTTTATTTATAAACGATTGAAGTTCACTAATCACATTTATTGTCATATTAATTTATAAGTTATTTGTAATGAAATTTGTAATAATTTTAGCATTTTCTTTCAAGTTAATAATCCTTGTTTCAAAGGACATGCTATCAACTGATAATACAATAATCCATCATGTAATTTGATAAGAGTATTCTACTTTAGCAATACTATATAATGAATATTGCTTAAGAAGAAGAACAAGAAGCCGGGTGCTATGATAGAAAATAATGGACCCACCTGCCACAAAATGAGGTATATATAATATTCAAAGGAATGTCCTCAGCTCATGGACTCAAAGTTGTATGAGTTTCCTATCTACTTCTCTAAATCACGCGTTAAGGGTACGTTTGATAAAAGATAAGAAGATTAGTGGTTTAGTCACGTCTTTCAGCATCGGTGTCCACTTTTATGCACTAGGGTCACATTTGATAAGCTTAAACTAACGTCAATGGTCTCTCCAAGTCTTCCAAGTAAACTACAAACCCACAAAACACTCAAAACTTTTATAGAAAACAAATTCCACTTTCTCTCCAATCATAAATACTAAATATAATATATGGTATGCAATGGAGAATCTTATACGTGACGCTGTATTTTCATGTCTGCCAAGAATAATGTTGACTTACAAAGACACTGTGAATTTTATTCCCTTTCTGGATGACTGGTTTACATTTCAATTTCATCATAATTATGTGATCAAAAAAATAAACCAAAAATGGATATCCCAAAGTGATCAAAATATATATACCTCATGAAATGTGATCGCTATCTTTCATTCTTTATAGAAATAGTGATGATTTGGACGTCCAGAAGTTTTGGAACCATTAGGCGTGCGTGACCGACCA
Source organism: Quercus glauca (assembly GCA_023736055.1). Classification (NCBI taxonomy): domain Eukaryota; kingdom Viridiplantae; phylum Streptophyta; class Magnoliopsida; order Fagales; family Fagaceae; genus Quercus; species Quercus glauca. The sequence continues at coordinate 42,084,103 of CM043324.1, read as the reverse complement.
CAGCAAACCACAGGATTTGAGAGATGGCTGTTTCAGAATATCCAACTACTTAATCAACCATACATATCCATTGTATGTAAATCTGATTCACTGCTTAATTTGATTATCAAGTCAAGAGGGATGCTTTTAAAAAAAAAAAACAATATTTCTTCCTAATAATAAGGATGCAGTAGTCTTAAAAAATATGGGAAACATTGTATACATATTGGCTAAAATATATATTATGCAGTTGCATAGTCAGGATTTGATGTCAAGGTGAAAAAAAAAAATGTAAGCAACAGACACATGCAAACAAATATTTGAGACTAATCATGGGTTTTAGTTTATTCATTGGTAATGTTTTTTGTCATCAAATAAGAGATATAAAGTTTGAACTCTATTTATATAAAAAAACTAATCGCTGTTTAAGTTTTATGATAATAAACAATAATTATAAAACAGACTTTATAAGTTGAAAGTCTATTGTATTTGTATCTAAAAAAAAAAAACTTGCACACAAGCATAAATCATTTTGCAACTTTTTTCTGAAGTCAAATTCCACTTACTATATATATGAAAAAGGTTGTTACTATTTAGACTCACACACACACACACATACATACATATATATATATATATATATACATACATATATATATATATATATATATATATCATATTCATTTCATTAAAAAATTGAGTTGGGAAGAATGCTCATGAGGGAATAGAATGGAATGAGCATTCCTTCACTATCATTTCATTCATTTCCACTAAATTTCCAAACAAATGAGTAGATAAAGTATTTCTTAAAAAATCCATTTTAACCCCCTCTAGTCCATTTATTTCCCTTCTCCCTAATAGATTGTAAGTCATAACATGAGAACTTGTTTGGGTTAAGTTAGGGTTGTGTTATTGGACAAAATTGGCCTTTGCCCTTTTCGGGTAAAATAAGTAGCATTCTACCCCATTTTCCAAATTAATTAGGAAAATGTTTTTCTTTTGAAACTCAATTTCTCTTAAACAAGTTAAGCCCTATAATGACGTTTTTAAGGACCTATAGTGGCGTTTTGTAACTTGAGCTCCATGAACTCGAGTTACAAAATGCCTCTATAGGTCCTTAAAACGTCATTATAGGTCCTTAAAAACGTCACTATAAGGCTCCAGAATTTTTTTTTTTTAAAACTCGATTTTGAGTAAATTGAGTTTCAAAAGAGGGACATTTCCCTAATTAGTTTGGAAAAGAGAGCAGAATGCTACTTATTTTGCCCGAAAAGGGTAGAGGCCAAATTTGTCCTTGTGTTATCTTCCTCTTGTTTTTTTTTTTTTTTTTAGCTTCTCGTATCTTTTTTTATATTGAAATTATCTTAGATTGTATTTGGAAACTTGAATTTGGATTTTAAATCAATAAATTTGAATTGCCTAAAATTTCAAATCCAAGGATTTTAAAGGTCCTTGGTGGATTTTGTCAAAATCCAAATATAATATTTAGATTTTACACACCCAAATCTTACTATCCAGATTATGGTTTTAAAACTCGAACCTGGGGCAAAATTGTTTTTGCCTCTAGTTCCTTGTTTAACTTAGTTTTTGACCTGTTTTGGGCATTTTTACCAGACCGAATTGGTGTCCAGTTTTCAGTTAAATCGATTGAACTGGCCAGTTCAGTCCGATTTTTAAAACTATGATTCAAATGCACCATTGGGGTAATAAAAAATTCCAAACACAAGAAAAAAAAATTGTTTCACAAATAATGGAGTTGGGCCCTGAGTCTAACTAAATTTTTGCAAGCCCACTTCAAGAATATCTGCTTTGGGCTAATTTTACAAGTAGCATGAACTTTTACCGACCAAAAAAGGAGGAGGAGGTCAAATGTCAAAAGTAAATTCGGAAACTTTTTCGCAAAGTGTTGTAACGTGCAACATCATTTTCGGTTTATGCAGTGGTCACGACTCACACGGCGGCCATGCAAGACAAAGTAAGAAGAACCCACTTCAAACGCTTTCGTTAACATAACATGCATGATAAATGTGTAAGAAGAAAGATGCGATCCGATCCACACACATGAAATGAAAAAAAAAGAAAAGAAAGAAGGATTTTTCGTCTTTATTCAGGCTTTTCGTTATTAGCTTTTTTAAAGGTGAATCGTGTATTCAAAACATCTTATCGGTTACAAGTTACAAGCCAAAATTGGCATGAAAGTCGTGAAAAAGGAAGGAGAATAATGTTTCTAAAGCATTCTTACATGCTTTTCTTATTTGAAAAATGGATAGAATTTTAATGCAAATCAGAATTGTATCGGTGCAACACATGACTTAATCACAAAGCATATGTAAAGTAAATATGTGATTCAAGAATAATATAGTAAATGAATAAAATTATATTATTATATATGAAAAATGTACATCATGTAAGTTCAGGTTTTTAAGCCGTTTGGAATAAGGAGAGAATAGCCACTTACCGTATAGATACATTGAGATTTTGTTCAATCATGTCTTTAGGACCCAAATTTTATGATATACCGACAGTATGCTTGTGCGATACATAGATTAATTATAAACTTCATGTAAGAAAAATGAAATATTTTACAAACATGATTAAAATAATCTTAATAATTAGAGAGTCACCTGAAACTTTATTATCAAATTTATAGTATGTAGTGTGTAATTTTACCATATTAAAACACATGGTAGATGAACAAAATAATTAAAATAAATATTAAATTTTATTTTATATTCTTGAAAATTTTAATAGAATTTTAGTTGAATTAGAATTTAAAATTTCTTGAAATTAAGGTAATCGAGTTTTATCTAGAGTAAACTGATAATTCCTCAAAAATCAGTGGGCTGAAATTCTCGGGCGCTAATGATCAAAAGGGAGCTGGCGAATACTGAAAAAACAAAGAAAAATCAGAGGAGACTGGTGGAGGTCGGCCAAAAAACCTCCGATGGCAAAGTCAGTATTTTGTGTAATTCCAAGTATGTTGGAAAAAAGAACCGGATCCCTTTACCTTCGCGTAGAATGCTTATATAGTGTTTATAAGCAATTTTTTCTTTGATGTAACTTCCCCTGTTGTTGCGGAGTCCAGAAAGCTTGGAGATAACTTCCATAACTGCCATGGAAGTTATATTGCTTCGCTCTATTTTCTTTAACCGTTGTTGACAACGATTCGTAATGAACAATCATAACCTTACCCAGGACGAGATTGCTCAAGATGTGCTCTCCAGGACGATCTTTCCAAGGACGAGCATCTTAATGTGCGTGCTATGTTATGTGGACGAGCTTCATGGACGAACTTGGAGAGTTGTTGTCCCATCAGTTGCCCCCTTGTCCATGGGTCGTCCAAAGAGATGTAAGACGTGTATGTCAGCTGTAGATTGGTGTGCCACGTGTCATGAGTTCATTAGTGAAAAATCACGTCGATTGATCTAACCGAGGAGCATGCCACGTGTCACTTGTTGATTGGTCATGTCGCTTCGGGTGCTAGGATTTGTTCCCTATAAATAGTGGAATACCTTCGTTACTCTCCTCATTTCTGAAATTTCCCTCTTCATCCTTCCTCGTCCTAGATCTTCATCTAGAAGCTTTTTGCATCTATAGCTTTCCTTCGTCCTAGATCCAAGTATTTTTCTTATCTTCGTCCTTAGTTTTTCTTTTAAGATGGCTGAGGTTGTACTTTCCTCGTCTAGTGATAGTGTGGATAAGGCTATAGACGAGTATAAGGACGAGAGTAGTTACTATAGTTCTAGTAGCACTAGTGATAGTAGTGGGGGGAATACCACGGATGAGGAGTATGTCTCTGGCATCCCTGGACTTCCTGTGGAAGTTGTACAGGAATAGCTTAGGAAGGCCTCAGGGTCTCAGGCTGGTACCTCGTCCACTGTTCCTCCTTCTGGTCCTTTAGACGAAGAGGAGGTCACTGTTTATAGTTGTGCAGTAGATATTCCTTCCAGAATAGACGAGCAAAGACTTAAAAATCTTAGGGAGTGGTACCAAATCCTAGACGAGGTTAACCCTAGGTTGCCCATCCGAGGAGAATGGTGTTGCAACCCTCATTTCGGGATAGGCGTCTATGAGGCTTATCTTTTAGGGGGTTTGAGATTTCCTTTAAATGCCTTTACTAGGGAGTTGTTGATTAGATTAGGTTTAGGAGTATGTCAATTCAACCCTAATGCGTGGAGATTAATCATCTCTATGCAAATTTTGTGGGGGGAAGTATTCGGAAGGGACTGTCCTTTTACTGTGGACGAGTTTCTTTATTGTTACAAACCTTCAGAAATATATCAATCCCTTGGCTTTCATCAATTCACAGCCAGGGGTAGAGACTGTAGATTGATAAGGTCCCTGGCCTCATCTGATAGAAAATGGAAGACGGAGTTTTTCTTCGTCTCCGGCTTCTAGGCTGGGAATCCTGTGGACGTTGGTCGGGACACGTTTGGTCGTTATACTGGGGACCTAGGGAACCTTCGTCCTAAGGGTAAGCTGCTACCCTTTTTTTATTTTTTTATTTTTTTATTTTTTTATTTTTATTCACGACTAATTTTTTACTTGTTTCATTTTAGCCGTTAAATGACCTTCTTTGAGTAAATTCCATCGTGACCGCGTCCACAGGGCTCATCTACACCTGGATAGGGACTTCCATTCCTTGGTCATGCTTAGACGACTTGCCAAGTGGGGATTGGGCCCTAACCCATTTGACGAAGCGATTGCACACGAAGTTACAGTAAGAAGAAATAAGTTTTAGGTTCCAAGCATCCTTTACATTGTTTACTTTGTTTTAATTCTAAAAGAACTTCTTCTTCTTTCTATTCCTTTTCTTTTTTTTTTTTTTTCTTTTTTTTTTTTTTTTTAGGAATGGCAACAATGAAAGGAAATAAGGGTAAAGAGGTGGCTGCTGGGGGGGATCGTCTTGAGATTGAATCTTGGCTCGTCCTGCGACTGGGGAGAAAAGGAAGACTCTGTCTAAGAACTTGGATTTAGGAAATCTCCCCAGTCGAAGAGGCAAAAAGGCTAAGTATAGCTCGTCCCAAGTAGTCAAGCCTACCCTTCCTTCGTCCCACCAGCCTGTACAAGTAGTTGATGTAGACTCATCCATTCGGACTAAGACCACTTCGTCCAAGACTACTCCGTCTAAAACTGTGTCAACCTCGTCTCAACCTTCTCGAACGGTCCCTTCAAATATTATTGAAAATAAGGACGTGGCCTGGGAACGTTTCAAGAATGCTGTTTCTGATGAAGATATAAACGCTTGCTATGATATGTCCCTTAAGGATTTTGAACACTCTGGTGTATATGACCTTTTCAAGGTAACATCTATACTTCGTCTTGACAAAAAATTTTCATTCTCCTTCTCTGTCTCTTTTTTTTTTTTTTTTTTTCTTTTTTTTAACTTTTATTTGTTGTTGTTGTTGTTGTTGTTTTTTTTTTTTTTTATAGGGCATGTCAAAGTTTATAGCAGCGTTTAGATAGGCCACATGGTTGGACAAGACGAAGATCTTGTTAGAGACGAGGATTCAGGAGTTGAAGGACGAGGCTAAGCAATGGGCTGAAGTGGCTGCCAAAACCATGGACGAGGTGAAGGAGTTGAAAACTTTGGTTGAGGGGTTGAAGGCCAGTGCTGCGAAGAAAGACGCTCGTCTTGAGGACCCGCAGAAAAAGAATGATGAGCATGGTATTCTCCTTTCCAAAGCGAAGGAAGACGCAGTGGATGAATTTAAAGTGTCCAAACAATATACTGATGTTTTGGACACCAATTATGCAGCTGGGTTTGAAGATTTTAGAATGGAAGCTATGGAAAAGTTCCCTAGCGTAGACTTTAGCTCCATTGTACTTAATCTGAATGCTGCTGCCACTAGTTCTCTCCTTCAGACTGGCTCTGAGGATGTTAATGTTGAAGATGATGCTACAACCCTACCTCCTCAGGATGCCTCCAACGTTGATGCTCCCTCCACTTAAGAAAATTTTTCAATGTATTTTCATTTGGTCCGTTTTGTGACCTTTTTATGTAACTCTAATACATTTGCCTCGTCCATGGCTTTTAGGACGAGGTATTAAAACAATCATTTGCTTACTTAACAAGGGCTTTTGAACGTTGGATGTCTGCCCTTTAGTCAATGAATGAATGCTTGTTATGTTTCTTTTGTATATGCGTGGACGAGATTTTCCATTTCCATGTACAAGATTTCGTGCTTAACTCGTCCATATTTTATATATTTCTACAATGAGGAATGGTGAAAATCAGCATTACCCGTCCTTAAACTTGGCTGATTTTTATGTTTAATGAAGATAAGGCCTTGCATTTTACTCGTCCATGGACTGGATTGTTTTAATAAATGCCTTAAGTTCAAAACACACCCATACATTTCTTCATCCATAGTTTAATATGCACTCGTCTATGCATTTTCTCGTCCATGGTCTGGATATATATTATGCTTTACTTCGTCCGTTGTATAGACGAGTATGCCTTGAGGCTTTATTGTAATTAGCTTTAAGCATTGGCTTTACTTCGTCCTTTGATTTGGACGAGCATGCCTTATGTTGCTTTCCCTTTAGGAAAGCTTGACATTACATCTCCGTGTCCAGAGAATTGTCTCATCTTAAACTTTTCAACCTTTTCAGGGGTAAATTTGAACAAACGTAGTATGGAAATCAGTGAGTTACACAACATTATGTACATTCCACAAACATTATTCATAACATACATATTGTTCATAGATGAGGGGTGCACCTTAGAGGCTAATGCCTTTATTAAAACAACACAAACCATAACGTCGTCCATAAGTTTAACATAATAATGAAGCCACACTAAAAATATATAAATAAACAAGTTTGTGTAATCCCTGAGCTCGGCCAGAATCATGCTCCTCTAGGCTGGCATTCTACTGATAGTACTTCCTCAAGTGCTCCACATTCCAAGGATGCTCCAATTTCCTCCCATCAAGGGCTTCTAAGTAATAGGATCCTCATCTTTTGTAGTTGACAACTCTGTAGGGGCCTTCCCAATTTGGTCCCAACTTCCCATGAGCTGGCTTTTTTGTTGCTAAGGAAACCCTTTTTAGGACGAGGTCTCCTATGTTGAATCGCCTTAGCTTTATCATTGCGTCATACCGCCTAGCCATAAGGTTTTTATACCTTGCCATCCTTTGCTCGGCGTCCGTCCTTACCTCGTCTATTAAATCGAGGTTCAAACGGAGTTGCTCCTCATTAGCTTCGTCCTGATAGGTTGTCACCCTATGATTGGCCACGTGCATTTCTGTAGGTATGACTGCTTCAGTTCCATATGCTAGCTTGAAAGGAGTTTCTCCTGTAGGAGTTTTTACTGTCGTTCTATATGCCCACAGAACACCTGGTAGCTCATCTAGCCATACTCCCTTTGCCCCCTCAAGCCGAGTCTTAATTATTTTTAACAAGGATCCGTTTGCAACTTCTGCCTGTCCGTTAGCTTGTGGGTGGGCTGGCGAGGAGTAGTGATTTTGAATTCCAAAGTGTATGCAAAAATCTTTGAAGAGTGCATTGTCAAATTGTCATCCGTTGTCTGATATCAGCACCCTGGGCACTCCAAATTTGCAAACAATGTTCTTCCACACGAAGTTCTTGACATTTTGTTGTGTAATATTAGCTAAAGATTCTACTTCTACCCACTTGGTAAAATAATCAATACCAACCATGAGAAACTTCATTTGCCTTACACCTAGTGGAAAATGACCCAAGATGTCTAGTCCCCATTGCGCGAAGGGCCATGGGGCCATCATTGGAGTTAGGTATTCTGATGGTTGCTTGGGGACATTGCTAAACCGTTGGCATTTATCGCAGATCTTGACATAAGCCTTGGCATCAGCTTGTAAATTTGGCCAGTAATATCCTGCACGGACGGCTTTGTGGATGAGTGACCTGGCTCCCAAATGATTGCCACATGCTCTTTCATGTATTTCTCTTAATATGTAATTTGCTTCGTCTGGAGCCAAACATCTAAGATAAGGCTGGGAAAAGCCTCTCTTGTAAAGAACCTTGTCCATAAGAACGTACCTGGCCGCCCTTGCCCTCAGTTTTCTAGCTTCGTTTTTCTCTTCTGGAAGTCGTCCGTCTTTTAAGTACGACATAATTGGAGCCATCCAATTTCCTCTACTTTTACCTGTTGTATTTTTGGGATGTCTATACTTGGCATATACTGAATTTCATCAAATTTGTCTATGGCTTCATTCGCCGAGGCTTCCTTCGCCAAGGCATCAGCTTACATGTTCTCCTCCCTTGGGATTTGAATGAAGCTAGCTTCTTCAAACTTTTTTGTAAGGCACATCACTCTGTTTAGATACTTCCTCTTTCATTCTTCCTTAGCCTCATACATTCCATTCACTTGGCCCATGATTAACTGAGAATCTCCCATGACGAGGAGTGACTTCGCTTCTACAAACTTAGCCAATTCCAGCCCTTTGAGAAGAGCTTCGTACTCAACTTCATTATTAGTTGCTTGGTACTGCAAATGAACTTTGTGTTTTAGTTTGTCTCCCTCTAGAGATTGCAAAACCACACATATTCCTCCTGCGTAATGTGTAGATGAACCATCCACATGGACGATCCACTTCTTATCTTCCATCTCATCTACATCGTCACAATTTAGGGTGAACTCTGCAATGAAGTCTGCCAAAACTTGAGCTTTTATGGCATGCCTTGGTTGGTATCTTATGTCGAACTCACTGAGCTTGACGGCCCATTGAATCAAATGTCCTGCAGCCTCTAACTTGTTCATTGCCTTCTTAAGTGGGTGATCCGTCATGACGTTGATGACATGAGCCTGGAAATAATGCCTTAATTTCCTGGAGGCTGTTATCAATGCAAAAGCCAATTTCTCCATTAATGGATATCGTCATTCTGCTCCCCTCAGTGCTTTGCTCGTGTAGTACACAGGTCTCTATACCTTGCCTTCTTCTCTTACTAATGCTGAACTCACTGCATGTGGGGTGACTGCCAAATATAAATACAACTCTTCTCCTTGTACAGACGGGCTTAATAAAGGAGCCATGGTAAGATATGTCTTCAAATTTTCGAAAGCTTTCTGACACTCGTCGGTCCACTTAAATGCTTTTTTAAGAACCTTAAAAAATGGCAAACATTTGTCAGTAGCTTTAGAAACAAACCTGTTGAGGGCGGCAACTCGTCCGGTGAGGGACTGGACTTCTTTAACATTGCTTGGAGGCTTCATATTCAATATTGCTTGAATTTTATCAGGGTTTGCTTCGATTCCTCTGTAGGAGACCATAAATCCTAGGAATTTCCCTGATGATACTCCAAAAGTACATTTGCTAGGGTTCAACTTCATGTGATACTGCCTCAGTGTGTCAAATGTCTCCTGCAAGTCGTCCAGATGCCTCTCCTGATCCTAAGTTTTCACCAACATGTCATCTATATAGACTTCCATATTCCACCCGATCTGCGGATGAAACATGTGATTAACCAGTCGTTGGTATGTTGCTCTAGCATTTTTCAAACCGAAAAGCATCACTTCATAACAAAATAATCCCTGACTGGTGATAAATGACGTCTTCTCTTGGTCTGCTTCATCCATCCTAATCTGATTATATCCAGAGAAAGCATCCAGGAAACTGAGCAACTTGTGGCCGCAGTAGAATCTACCAACTGATCAATGCATGGCAATGGGTAACTATCCTTGGGGCAAGCCTTGTTTAAATCAGTGAAATCAACACACATTCTCCATTTGCCGTTCGCCTTCTTGACCATGACCACATTGGCTAACTAGTCAGGATAGTATACCTCTCGAATGAACTTCGCCACAATTAACTTTTGAACTTCCTCCTTAATAGCATTATCTCTTTTAGGGGCAAACACCCTCTTCTTTTTTCCCACTAGCTTGGAAGAAGGACATACACTCAGACAGTGGGTAATGACACTAGGATCTACACTCGGCATGTCTTCGTGACTCTAAGCAAACACATCCCTGTTCTTCTTTAAAAAACAAATGAGGTCCTTTTTAACCTTCGCTTCCAGGTCTGCTCCAACCCTGGTACACCTCTCAGGGTTATTTTCATCTAGTGGAATATCTTCCAACACTTCAATGGGTTCTGCCACAACTTTCTTTTCTTCAATATTCATCGCTTGAATTTGCTCGTCCGTAGCCAGCATGGCCAGATAACACTCTCTTGCTGCTAATTGGTCTCCCTGTACTTGGCCTACCCCATGTTCCGTCGGGAACTTGGCTGACAGGTGGTAGGTAGATGTAATTGCATTCCACCTATTTATGGTTGGCCTTCCAATTATTGCATTGTAAGAGGACGAGCAATCTACTACTAGGAAATTCACATTGGTAGTCAACTGTTGTGGGTATGCTCCCACCACCACTGGTAATGTAACAGTACCTACAAGCTGTACCTTCATTCCTCCAAAACCTACTAGAGGCGAGTGTACTGGGCGAAGCTAGTCTCGTCCGATCCTCATCTGCTGAAAGGCTGGATAATACAGAATGTCTGCTGAACTTCCGTTGTCTATCAGCACTCTTCTGGTTGTGTAATCAGCAATAAGTAGGGTGATGACAATAGCGTCATCATGAGGATGGTGGATTCTCTCAGCTTCCTCGTCCGTGAAGGTAATCGCCTATTCATCCGTGGACTTTGCCCTTGGTGGTCGTCCAGAAAGTTGGACGCTCTACACTTCCTTCAGGTATGCTTTCTTTGTTTTGGACGATTGTCCAGTTGAACTTTCCCCAACGATGACTCTTATCTCTCCAAGCGGTGGTCGCGATGGTTCTTCTATCTTCCTTTTCAATTTTTCGTCCTTGTGTTCTCGTCCGATGAAATTTCTCAGCTTCCCTTGCCTTATGAGATTTTCAATCTGCTACTTTAAATCAAAGCACTCGTTCGTGTCATGCCCGTGATCTCTATGAAAGCGACAATATTTATCCCTATTGCGCTTATTGGGATCTCCTTTCAACTTCTCCGGCTACTTTAAGGAAGGCTCATCATTGATTTGCATAAGGACTTGTTCAAGTGGTACGTTCAGAGGGGTATATTGTTGATTCCGCGCTGAAGAGCCTGGCCTTTTATTATCTCAGTCTCTCTTATCTTCTATTCGTCCCTTCTTTGGACGAGGCCCTTACTCGGAGTGACGAGCGGGATTTGTTTCCATTCTCTCAGCTCTCTTTCTCTTCTTAGCTATGATCGCGTCTTCTGCATTCATAAAATTTTGGGCTGAATGGACGAGTTCGGCCATGGACTGAGGCTCTTTTTCATAAAGTTTATGTATGAACAAGTCAGAATTGACCCTGTTATGGAAGGCTGCCAACAGTAGCTTGTCATCTACCTCATCCACGGTCAGGGCTTCCCTATTGAAGCGTGTGATGAAGGAACGCAGGCTTTCATTCTCTCCTTGCTCTATGGTTAATAAGCTGGACGAGGAACGCTTGTGTCTCTGTCCTCCAATGAAATTATTGACAAAAAATTTGCTTAATTCCTCGAAAGAACTTACTGAATTCGGGGGTATTTTGCTGAACTAGACTCGCGCGGACCCTTTGAGGGTAGTGGGGAAGGCTCTACACATTATCTCATTTGGACCCCTTGAAGGTGCATGGTAGTCTTGAAGGTGGCAATATGGTCAAAAGGGTTACGCATTCCATCATACGAATCCAAGGAAGGCATCTTGAATTTCGGAGGCAAAGGATGGCCATTGATAGAGGCTGTGAAGAAGGGAGAGTATGTTCGGTGAACTAGGTCTTCTACAGGGTTAGTTTTCCTCATGTTCTCCCTCATCTCATCCATAACTTTCCTCATCTGATCCATCTCCCTTTCTAAGTGTGGCACCCTTCTTGGTGCAATACCCCTCGATTGGCTTTTTGGCTCTATATTCCTTCCAACTCCTTGGCTCTGACCATGCTCTTCTCCGTAGGCTTCATGCCGTTGCCCCCTGAGATTAACTTCCCTTTTCAATTCCTGGTTCTGGCGGGTTAATTTCGCCAAGGTAGCGGTCATAGACTGCACATGTTGGATAGATAAAGGCTGCATGGCAGGCGCCGATTGTTGATTACAATGGGGGTTGCTAGAAGCATCTCTACTTTCTTAAGGGCCTGGACTAGTAGCCCTTGATCTTGTCCAAACCATTTCAACCCTTTGTCGGAGAAAGAAATTGTGGAACTCCCTAAATGAAGTTCAAAGGTGACAAATCTCTTTCCCACAGACGGCGCCAACTGATAATTCCTCAAAAATTAGTGGGCTGAAATTCTCGGGCGCTAACGATTAAAAGGGCGTTGGCGAATACTGAAAAAACAAAGAAAAATCAGAAGAGACCGGTGGAGGCCGGCCAAAAAACCTTCGATGGCAAAGTCAATATTTTGTGTAATTCCAAGTATGTTGGAAAAAAGAACCGGATCCCTTTACCTTCGCGTAGAATGCTTATATAGTGTTTATAAGCAGTTATTTCTTTGATGTAACTTCCCTCGTTGTTGCAGAGTCCAGAAAGCTTGGGGATAACTTCCATAACTACCATGGAAGTTATATTGCTTGGCTTTATTTTCTTTAACCGTTGCTGACAACGATTCATAATGAACAATCATGACCTTACCTGGGATGAGATTGCTCAAGACGTGCTCTCCAAGACGATCTTTCCAAGGACGAGCATCTTAATGTGCATGCTATGTTATGTGGACGAGTTTCATGGACGAACTTGGAGAGTTGTTGTCCCATCATAAACTATCCTAACAACTAATAAGTTACTTGATATTTTTATAATAGAGTTTCATCTACAGTAGACTATTTTAATGATTGATGAGAGTATAGCCATTTATTATAAAGAGAATATAGACACTAATGATGCCGAGAAATTCACCTGTGAGCCACACGATACTTATGCACTCGAACATAAACCTGCACAATACAGAAAGTGAACCCAACAGAGAGCACCGGTGTGGTGTCGGCCAAATACCCTCCGAAGGTTAAATTTGAACTATTCTCACAACTCTAGAGTGTTAGAGAGGGGGTAAATTATGCGTACCTTGATTTGTGAGGGTGTTGGGGCTTTTATAGTAGTAGAGGATTGACATCTCTTCCTTCGCGCGGAAGTCTTTTCCTTATAGGACTCTTCTTTGTAGAATCCTAAACGTGATGGACAAGATATTTCTTTGTGGGGAAGATACTCATTAATGTGTGTATATTCTAGAATTCTCTTACCACTAGAATTCCTTTAATCTTGGGATTCCTTTGAAGTGTACTGCAAGCATCTTATAATAGGGGTCTTCATACTAGTATTCGGACCCGTCGCCATTATGTTCGTCCGAGCTGGATTTGTTCACAACGAACCACGGATGCTGGGCCCGTCCAAGCTGGATCCGTTCAAAACGGACTGCGGATGCCTGGGCTTGTCCTCTATTGGCCCACGGAGGACGATCTGTCAAGCCCATTTCATTAAGATTTTTCCCTTTTTAGTTGCCCCCTTCACCCCATGGGTCCGTCATTCATATTATGACACGTGGGATGATGGTTTATGATTATGGGGTGATGATCCAGAGGTCCGGGGGTCGTCGGTGTCATATGGCAAAAGGTCCTGACATCAAGGACCATAACACGTGTCACTCTTTCATTGAATGTTGTTTTGGATCGAGGCGTCGCTTCGTCTTCCGTGCATTTCCTTTATAAATACCAAACCTTTGCTTCTCATTTTCCTATTTTGCAGTGACTCATACTTGTCAGAGCTCGATCCGTCGACCCTGTCAGGCTAACTAATTCACTTACTTGCTTCCGTCAATATTTTCTTTCCTTCGTTCTCATACAAATTGGTAAGTTCTCACCCTTCTTGTTTTTCTATCGTCGGATTATATCTTAAAACTCTTTTGTTACCCATTCATAGACCCGTCAGAGTCTTAGGTTTTGTCGTCATTTGTAGGAAATGTCTAGTGCATTGAGTAATCAGTCAGTTGTCCATGACGGGGTGGACTACGAGGAATTGTACCGGTCTGGTCATAACGACCCACAGAGTCCAAGTGAAGATAGGAGTCCGTCCGCCTCTTCTCTGTCCTCAACAAATGAGGATATGGAATTGGCTGAATTAGTGAAAGGTTTTGAGGATGATGAGGAACAAGTAGGGCTCGTCGTAGGAGTTGATGGACTAAAGGAGTTCATCATGCTTCCAGAGTGGACGGTGAATGATTTCACATCTACCATCAAAGAGACCCACTTCAAAACACTTAGGGCTAACTATCAGATTCCAGAAAACATCCCCATCCGTCTACCCTATAAATTAGAGAAATGCTATTATGAATGGGTAGAGGGTGTTGGGGTGTATGAGCAGATGTTGAAGGCAGGGCTTAGGTTTCCACTGAGCACCCTTCATCGCGAACTACTCAAATACCTAGGTTTATCCATCAACCAAATATCTCCCAACGCCTGGAGGGTCTTCATAGCCATGGAGATTCTTTATGGAGCTTGGTCAAACAGAGTTAGGAGGTTGACGGTGAGAGAATTCCTTCATTGCTACCATCCAGATGAAATAGATAAATCTAGGGGCATATATAGTTTTGTAGCTAGAAGTCCTTTGTTAAAGGTAATATATGAGACTCTAGACTCCAACAGAGACTGGAAAAGTCGTTATTTTTTCTTAGAGGGTGACGAGTGGATGGGTCGTCCAAGTGACACAGAACATATGCCCGTCGATACTACTTGGGGCATATTGTCAGAGACTGCTATGAATCCATCCTAATATGTAGAGGCCTTTCATTTTACCGTTCAGTTTAGTATACCTATTTCAAACCTTTTTCTAACCGTCCATCCTCTTTTGCAGTTCGACGACGACCACAAGTTATCCTTGAAGAGTTTAATTTTCCTGAAAATATTTTTAGCAAGACTACGCCGAAGGAAAGGACTTGGGCTAAACTGGTCAACCTTGAGACCATCCATTGGTATTGTGATGGACCTGCACCAACCCCGGCAGCAATTAAATATGAAACCAGGATCTGTCAACGTAAGTCCGTCGTTCCAATCTTGTTTGAATAATTGATACTTTGTTTTTTAGCTAACTTCACTCGTTCATTTTCACAGAAATGGATGATGCCAAGAGAAGGGCATTAATAAAGGCCAATGCTACCAAGAATAAGGAGGCCGTTGCTAAGAATAAGGAGGCCGTCGTTACTGAACCCAAGGAGATGGTCTCTTCAAAAAGAAAACAGCCGTCCAAAGGAGACCGTCCACTAAAGAAACCCAAGGTTCCTTTGGAACCCGTCATAAGGCTCATGGCTGAGGGCGTTAGGATGGTTACTCCAGCAAAACATGGGGTTGGTAAAGGCCTTATGACAGGTCCGTCCTCTAACCTCAAGAAGCCACCGTCTCTTCTTCGAGACGACCCTAAGTATGCTCTAGAGCAGCTTTCCTCCATCATCACCACTGAAGATTACGAAGATCTGGGTAATCATTCGACGGAGGCTATGGGCGAGACGGCCTTGTTCAGTATTACTCAGGTAATCCATCCGTCCACATTTTATTCGTCTATTTTTCTTCTGTCTAATAAATACCTTCTCTTGAAATTGAATTATTTTCAATCTTTCAAGCCATGATTATGGTGAAGGGTTTGATGGGACAGTGCTTAAACCATGAGACGACCTTGGGCCGTGTACGGGAGAATGCAAGGTTGACGGAGGATCAGCTGTCCGAGCTTTAAGTCTGGAAAGTGGCTCAAGAGGAAAAACTCAAGATGGCTGAAGATGCAAGTAAGCAACTTCTCAATTTGATGGAGGAGCTGAAACAAGTAATTTCAGAGAAAGATAAAGAGATCCGTCGGGCCAAGGATACAGCTATCCGGGAGTACCGTGACTCCGACACCCTCTTAAGCAAGCTCGGGGACTCGTATGGTGACGGTTTTGATGAGGCTATCCGTCAAGTGAAGGTGCTTTACCTTGCCATTGATCTATCATCCGCCAATATCAATGCCCCTGAACTCACTTTCGCCTGTCCTGCGCAATCTGAGGACACTAACGAGCTCTTTGGTGAAAACCCACCCGTCACTACTCACGGGGATCAGCAAGCTGTTGAAAGTGATCCGAAGGATGGCTAGGCTCGTCGCAGCGAAGAGAAGGAAACCACTAACTTGGATGAAGTTTAGTTGGGTTTTTTTTTTTTTTTTTTTTTTTTTTTTTTTTTTTGTAATGGTATTTTGAGAACAATTCATGAATCTATCGTGTTTCTTTATGTAAACATTCCCTTTTCAAGGGTATTTTAATCCGTTCAATTCTCTTTCTATAATTTGCTTTATATATTTTGTTGGGTGGAACTCATCCGTTCATTTTACTTCGTTTGGTTAATGAGTTATGTCGTCCACCCTGTAGATTTTATCACTTTTCTCATTCATTGATCTGTGATGTTTTGTATGTTTGATCCGTCCACTCTGTGGATTTTAGATTTTAACCCTCTTGGGGTGATCCGTCCATACTGTGGACTAGGTTTTAACCCTCTTGAGGGGATTCGTCTACTTTGTGGATTTTAGATTTTAACCTTCCTGGGTTGATCAGTCCACTTTGTGGACTTTAAGATTTTAACCCTCCTAGGGTGACCCGTCCACTTTGTGGACTTCAAGATTTTAACCCTCCTGGGTGATCTGTCCATTCTGTGGACTTCAAGATTTTAACCCTCCTAGGGGGATCCGTCTTCTTTGTGGACTTTAGATTTTTACCCTCCTTGGGGGATCCGTCCACTTTGTGGACTTCAAGATTTTAACCCTCATGGGGTGATCCGTCCACTTTGTGGACTTTAGATTTTAACCCTCTTGGGATGATCCGTCCACTTTGTGGACTTCAAGATTTTAACCCTCCTGGGGGGATCCGTCCACTTTGTGGACTTTAGAATTTAACCCTCCAGGGGGATCCGACCACTTTGTGGACTTTAGAGTTTAACCCTCCTAGGGGATCCGTCCTCTTTGTGGACTTTAGATTTTAACCCTCCTAGGGGATCCGTCCACTTTGTGGAATTTAGATTTTAAGAGTGCAAGTAGGGAAACATAGTTGTATTTGAATATTCCTCTTATTAAAAAATCATGCATTTGTAGAAAAGTACTTGCCCCCTTGGGCTTAAAAACATATTGTAGCAAAAATTGTTCTGAAGTAAAACTAGTAACTTGTAGAAAAATCAAATAAACTGGAAAACTTGTAGAAAAGTCGAAAAATAAAACACCGTTGTGCTTCAGGTCTGTTACTGGTAGTACTTCCGTAGGTGCTCTACGTTCCATGGGTGTTGTAGCTTTTACCCGTCTAGAGTCTCGAGGTGGTAGGTTCCCTTCCGTTGGCATGATGTGATCTTATAAGGTCCTTCCCAGTTGGGGTCGAGCTTTCCTTGCGACGAGTCTCTGGTAGTACCCATTACCTTCCGAAGCACAAGATCTCCTACCTGAAACTCTTTATGCTGGACGTTGGAGTTGTAGCGTTTAGCCATGAGATTTTGGTACCGTGCCAGTCTTTGCTATGCTGCTGTCTGAACTTCGTCTATTAGGTCAAGCTGAAGATGCATGGCATCTTCGTTTTTGTCTCCGTCGTAGTTGTCAACTCTATAGCTTGTGAGTCCCACTTCTGCCAGGATGACAGCATTACTTCCGTAAGTAAGTTGGAAAGGCGTTTCTCCTGTGGGAGTTCTTACGGTGGTTTTGTATGCCCATAAAACGCTCGATTGCTCATTTGGCTAGATACTCTTTGCCTCCTTGAGCCGAGTCTTGATAATTTTGAGCAAGGACCGGTTTGTGACCTCAATTTTCCCGTTGGCCTGTGGATGTGCTAAAGAAGAGTAGTGGTTCTTGATGCCTAACTCCGAACAAAAGTTCCAAAAGGCGTTGTTGTCAAATTGCTTTCCGTTATCGGAGACAAGTACTTTGGGAATCCTGTACCTGCAAATGATATTCCTCCAAACAAAGCTCCGAATGTTTCTCTCTATGATAGTGGCTAGCGCTTCTGCTTCTACCCACTTGGTGAAATAGTCGATGCCGATAACAAGAAACTTTAACTGTCGGACTCTGGTGGGGAAGGGGCTTATGATGTCAAGCCCCCATTGAGCGAAAGGCCACGGGGCCGTCATAGGTGTTAACTTTTCGGACAGTTGCCTAATGAAGCTGCTGAACCTTTGGCACTTGTCGTAGGCTTTGACATAGGCTTGGGTGTCCTTCAGCATCGTGGGCCAAAAATAGCCTGCTCGGATCAACTTGTGCGCCAGTGAATGTGCCCCTGAATGGTTTCCGCAGATACCCTCGTGGACTTCCCTCATCACGTAGTCTGCTTCCTCTTGGCATAAACACCTCAGGTATGGGCGTGAGAATCCTCTCTTATATAACACATCCTTTATCATTACAAATCGTGCTACTTGGACCTTCAACTTCCTAGCAGCATCCTTTCCGTCTGGTAATGTTCCCGTCCTTAGATAGGATATTAAAGGAGTAGTCCAATCGCCTTATGTATTTACTTCCTGCATGTTTGTCTTGTCATCAATAAGTGAGGATATTTGAACAAACGACAATACCTGTTTGGGGACAAGCATTGACTTTGCTGATGCTGCTTTTGCTAGACGGTCGGTACATTCGTTCTTCTCCCTTGGGATTTGGACGAATTTGACTTGGTCGCCCGATGATAGCGTTATAGGCGGACGAGTAGTCAACCACAAGGAAAGTTACATTCTTTGTGATTTGTTGAGGATAATCACCTATTGATACCGAGAGTGTAACTGCGCCTAATGGGGTACCCTTGTACCTCCGAAACCAACTAGCGGAGCGTTTGTTGGTATTAACCGTTCTTTGTCAATTCTCATCTGCTGGAACGCTGGGTAGTACAAGATGTCAGCTGAGCTACCATTGTCTACCAGTACTCGGTGTATGTTGAAGTCTCCTACTCGTAGAGTGACAACCAGGGCGTTGTCATGAGGGTGATGAAGACGCCGAGCGTCTTCTTTTGAGAATCCTACGACGGGGCTCTCTACTCATGCCACCTTTGGTACATGACTCGTCAACTGTACATTATGAATCATCTTGAGATAAGTTTTCCGCGCCTTTTTGGATAACCCCACAGATGTGCCCCCCACAATCATCCTTATGTCTCCTATTGGGGGTCTGGGACGCTCATCATCCCATCGGGGTCGTTGCTCTTGAGGAGGCGGGTCCCTCCTTTCTTTGCTGACGAACTTCTACAATTTCTCTTGTCTAATAAAGGCCTTTATCTGCTGTTTTAAGTCGTAGCAGTCGGTTGTGTCGTGACCGTGATCATGGTGGAAGCGGTAATACTTGTTTCTAGACCTCTTGCTGGGATCTCCTTTCAATTTCCCGGGGAAAGTTAGAGTTCCTTCGTCCTTTATCTGCATCAGTACTTGGTCTATTGGGGTAGTTAACGGGGTGAAGTTCATAAACCTCCCTCCTGGTGGCTTAGAGCGTCTCTCGTCTCTTCAGTCTCCTATTTTAGGTTTCTTTGATCCTTGTTCCCGTCGGACCTCTTCCTGTCATTCCCTTTTCCTAGGTTTTTCCTCTTGTGCCA
The DNA here is from genome assembly GCA_023736055.1 of Quercus glauca. Lineage (NCBI taxonomy): Eukaryota > Viridiplantae > Streptophyta > Magnoliopsida > Fagales > Fagaceae > Quercus > Quercus glauca. The sequence continues at coordinate 42,064,644 of CM043324.1, read as the reverse complement.
GTAATACGTCTTCGGCATTCATGTATTTGGTTGCTCTGCAGAGCACTTCTGACATGGTTTTTGGGTCGTTCTTGTATAAAGAGAACAAAAACTTACCCTTTTGCAACCCGTTTGTGAAAGCTGCTACCAGTATCTTGTCGTTAGCTTCATCGATCGAGAGAGCTTCCTTATTAAAGCACGTTATGTAGGCTCTTAATGTTTCGTCCTCTCATTGCCTGATGCTCATTAGGCATGCGGTGGACTTCTTATACTTGTGCCATCTGATGAAGTGCGCGGTAAACTGAGCGCTTAGCTCCTTGAAAATGCTGATGGAGTTCGGCGTCAGTCGGCTGAACCATACCCTCACGAGGCCCTTGAGCGTTGTAGGGAATGCCTTGTACATGATCTTGTCAGCTACCCCTTGAAGGTGCTTCAGGGTCTTGAAGGTTTCTAGATGATCCAGAGGGTCTCTTACTCCGTCGTAACTATTTATGTGCAGCATGCGAAATTTGTGGGGTAGGGGAAAGGAGTTGACGGCCGCAGTGAACGGCGAGTTAGTGCGATTGACTAAATCGTCAAGATCACTGGACACTCGCCCCTTTAGCGCGTTCATCATGACTTCCATCTGCTCCTTCATCGCCTGCATCTCAGCAACTATATGTGGTGGAGTTGCGTCCGTGAAGGATGGCATGCTCAAGTTCTACCTTCTAGATCTGCCTGGGGCGTTGCTACTTTCAGGTCTTTCTTGGTTTCTTTTTTTAGCACTGTTCCCTTCTTGGTCTTCTTGTTGGTCATTCAGTGCTGCATTCTTCTAGCGCAACTGTTCTTCCAAGTCGTGGTTTTGTTTGGTGAGGCGTTCCACGGCGGCAGCAAGAGTTTGAACTTGTCTCTCGAGGGCGGTCATGGGTGGTTCCTCTCCTTGAACGTCATTAGTGGTTGCCATCGAGCGAGTGAGTACCATGCAACCCTTTAGTTCGGGAAACAATAGTATGGCTTATGAATCTCAACTAAGTTTCCCACAGACGACACCAACTGTTGATGCCGAGAAATTCACCAGTGAGCCACATGATACTTATGCACTCGAATGTAAACCTACACAATACAGAAAGCGAACCCAACAGAGAGCACTGGTGTGGTGCCGGCCAAATACCCTCCGAAGTTTAAATTAGAACTATTCTCACAACTCTAGAGTGCTAGAGAGGGGGTAAATTATGTGTACCTTTATTTGTAAGGGTATTGGGGCTTTTATAGTAGTAGAGAATTGACATCTTTTCCTTCACACGAAAGTCTTTTCCTTATAGGACTCTTCTTTGTAGAATCCTAAACGTGATGGACAAGATATTTCCTTGTGGGGGAAGATACTCATTAATGTGTGTATATTCTAGAATTCTCTTACCACTAGAATTCCTTTAATCTTGGGATTCCTTTGAAGTGTACCGCAAGCATCTTATAACAGGGGTCTTCATACTAGTATTCGGACTTGTCGCCATTATGTCCATCCGAGCTGGATCCGTTCACAACGAACCACGGATGCTGGGCCCGTCCAAGCTGGATCCATTCATAACGGATCGCGGACGCCTGGGCCCATCCTCTATTGGCCCACGAAGGACGATCCGTCAAGCCCATTTCATTAAGATTTTTCCCTTTTCAGACACATTTAACACAATCACAATTTTTAAGACAAAAAATTAATTGGTAGCTTAATCTGACGATAAAGGAAAATTATCAAGAGTGAACACTAAAAGTTGAAACTTTACATCTCTAAAAAAAAAAAAAAAATTAAGACCCAACTTTTATTATATAATAGTAGGCCTAAGTCTTACTAAGGGGGAACATAACTAGTAACCCCAATAAGCTAGTAAAAAGTATAAATGTATCTAAAAAATTAAAGTTTTGAAATATTGTACACTAGAATAAAGCTAAAAAGGCTAGAAAAAAATTCAAGGCAAACGAAACTACCCCACTACCAAAAAACCAAACTGGGTTTCAGCGGCGATTTTGTGGCAGTGTAGGGGTTAACTTTAGTAACAATTTAAAACCGCCACTATAAGTTAGTTATTTACGGGGTTATTATATATTGCGGCAGTATCAAAATTGCTGTAATATGTCTTTTTTTTTTTTTTTTTTTTGGTGGTTTGTAAACCGTGGCTATTCCCCATTCATGTTATTTGGTTATTGAACACTAAGGGCTTGTTTGGTTTTGTGCTAACTCAATTTTCCCATAACTCTATTGGTAGTGTGTTTGGTTGGAAATTCTCAGTGGTATTTCAATTCAAAAACTCAATTTTAAGTAAAGTTGTGGGACCCACAATAATTAATGCTCAGCAAAATGCATCCTCTCCACTTCACATCTTCATCTCTTTAAACGAAACCCAATGGCTACAACCTGAAAATAAAAGAAGAATGCAAAGTGAAAAAAAAAAAAAAAAAAAAAAAAAAAAGCTTTGATCTCATAAAATAAACCCTAAAAATGAAGCCAAAAGATCTCAGTTTTAAGGGTTTGGTGTTGATATTTGAAACTCTGATCTCATGTCGTAAACTCAGTAAGTAGCACACACATCACAAACCTAGCAAATACCAAAAAAAAAAAAAAAAAACTAAAATAATCTAGTCCAAAAATGAAAGCCAAAAATGCCCAGAAAAGAGTATAACAACCCATCAAGAAAAAAGAATGAAGAAAAAAATTGGTGTGAAGAGAGAAAGAAAAAAATTGGTGTGAAGAGATGAAGAAAAAAAGAAGAAGCAGCTGTGAAGAAACAAAGAAAGAAAAGAGAAGACAAGAATGGCACTGGAATGAAGAAGGAAGGAAAAAAAAAAAAAAAAAAAAAAAAAGAGCGAGAGAACTAGGCGTGTGACCTGAAGAAGAAGAAAGGAAGAAAGAAAGAAAAATAAGAGAGAGAATTGATGTGACAAGACTTTAGATGGGTCCTATTATTTTTATGTATTTACTAAAATGTCATGTAACTCATAACTTTGGAAATGTGAAAACACCAAAATTGTGTTTTTAGTTTCCATCATCCAAACTCAAAATTTTGAGTTTTTGAGTGATGGAAACAAATATCCAAAACCAAGCCAAACACCGCATCATTTGTAGGACCCACGAGTTTTGGATGATGGATCATGAAAACTAATTGATATCACTCAATTTTTGGACTATCCAAACAAGTCCTAAAAGTCTATGTCTTCACTTGTTTAAGTGTTTAACACAAACCTTTCTACATCTAGAAAGTTTTCTTAAAAAGAGGATAAATTGCACTTCTCCTCACATAGTAATGTCTTAACTTATCTTTCCTAATTATCACTTTAAACGGCGGCTCTAGGAAGTTTTTTGAGGGTGATCATTAAAAAATTTAAATTATACAAAATCTAATAAATACAAACACATAAAGCCTTTCAATTTTCTTTTACAAATTTTCTTATTTTGAAATCGTTACATGATAATCTCATTATCAATGTTGAAAGCTACATCTCTTCAAAAGTTTAGTTAAATAAAAATTTTTCTTGGACTTTTTATTTTTATTTGTAAGGACCTAATATATTGTTAAGGAACCAAAGTTTAAGGTCAAAATTTGGTTACAAACTTAACTATAGCCTAAGGCTACAACTCTCACTAAAAAAAATTAACATTGCTACGTATTTTGAAAACCTAACAGCTGAATTGCATGTTCTCTATATTCTTAAAACACGTGCCAATTTCATGCCAATCGGAAGTTATTTACTACTCAGTCCCTAAACTAATTTTTTATTTATAATTTTAAACTACAAAAATTCAAAATTTAAACATTTGATTGACAATATAACTATTGATCTTTTCTCTTCTTCCAATTTTGCAAGTATGGAAGATATAATATGAAAATGTAATTAAATGGTTGATGTGTTAATTCAAATTCATTAAAAATATATTAATTGAAGTTGAAGTCTTAGTCTACAACTAAGCCTATTGCCAAATTTTGTCTAAAGTTTAATTATGTTGGATCTAAAAAAAATTTAGGGTGGTCACAAAGTTTTTTTAATGATAAAAAAATCATAATTTTTAAAAATTTATACAAGTAATAATTATTTTTTTCCAGGTCAGGGTAGTCTTATGACCACACTAGACTCTACGCAGAGTCGCCCCTAACTTTAAAACCCTCCCCCACCCCCCCCCCCCCCCCAACCCCCTCCCATAAAAATTATATTGCCCTTATGATGGGCCATGTCACTTGTCCACCATTCTACTAAAAGACTCACACATGTTTAAAATTGCTAAGTCAATTATCAGTTTTTGTTTAAATTATTTTTTATCAACAATTGACTTAGTAATTTTAAACATGTGAAAGGTTTTTAGTGAAATGGTAGACAAGTAATGTTGTCCACAATGAGGGTTGTATAATATCTCCCCCTATTAGTATTTTCAGTTAATTCATAATTTTTTAAAAGATGTATTAGGATCAAATTTTTAATGACTTTTTTTTTTTAGAAAAATGTTAATGACTTTATAATACCATATAATAACAAACACATCACATGCACAAACATATTATATACACAATTTAAAAGGTCATCATTGTATATTCGAAGTGTTTTTTAGTATTAGAGAATGTTAAGGTCATTAACTAGTGGGTTTAGACACAATGTTTGTTTGTTTTTGTTTTTGTTTTTTTTTTTGTTTTTTTTTTCCCCCTATTAATTAGACGGAAGATATTGATGGAGGGAATGAAATGTTTCATTATGAAAAGATATGAGGTAATTTTTTTTCTCAAAAAAAAAAAAATAATGACATGAGGGTTCTTGTTATGTCTTAAACTAGACAATACAATTGCATAGGAAAAAAAATGCAAATTTTCCGTAAACAATACTGACGTCCATGGTCATGACAAGAACTATCTTTCTTTTTTTTTTTTTTGGTAACTACGATTATAACATTAAGGCAAAAATGCAAAACTAACCCTCTAACTTTCACCGTATTTCATTTCAGTCCTCTAACTTTCAGTTTTGTCAATTCAGTCCTCTAAGTTTCAATTTTTGTCAATTCAAGGTTTCGTTACAACTCAATCAGTGGCTGCTGTTAGAACCCCTGAAACGACGCTGTTTTGTAGAGATTTTTTTTTTTTAAATTCAAAATTAAAATAAAATAAGAAAAATTTGGAAAAAAAAAAATTAAGGCGTCGTTCCCTTCCCCTGAATCAAAACAAAACAAAGAACTCCACACCCAAATGAGTCGGACTGAGAGAAAGAGACGAGTATGAGAAACTGAGTCGGACTGAGAGAGAGAGAGAGAGAGAGAGAGAGAGAGAGAGAGAGAGACCAAGTAGGAAACTGAGTTGGTTTGAGTCACGTCCACCACGTTCACCACCAGTCCAAGCCAAAGTCCAAGCTTTCAAAGAAAACCCAAAAAAGTTTCCACCTTTTGTAGCTTCCCCTCTGGTTATGACCCAATGAAAAACCATAACAATTCTGACCAAATTGATGGTCATGAGTCATTGCCTAGTGTTAAGGTTTATAGGAGCCAGGAACGACCTCAGAGGGTTGAGATGGTGGTAACCCCAATTGGGTCTAATGTGGATTTTGTTGGGTCTAACTATTCTGGTGAATCAACTGGTGGCCACCACTTAAGTTATGCATTTGGGGCGTTTGATAAAGAGTCCCAAAGCTTGAAGATTGTTCCTGTTGCCTTTGACAAGGTGGAATTTTCTATTTGATTTGCTTAGAAAGTTTGAAATTTTGGGTTTCTTTTTTTTTTTTTTTTTTTTTTTTTTTTTTTTTTTTATGTTTGGTTGCTTTGAAATTATGGGATAAGTTTGCTTATTTTCTCATTTGGTTATGTGTTGTTTGGTGGCTGATGGGTTGTGGAATGTGTAGTTGTTTACTGTTAGGCTGCTGATGAAATGTGTGAAAGTTTAGCTGTTTGGTTAATGAGAAAGTGTTGAAACTGAGTCATACTGAGAGAGAGAGAGAGACCGATTTGCAGAGATATTATGAATCGGTGATTGAGTTCTGATGAAGACCGATTTGCAGAGATTGAGGCCGAGATATTTAGACCGAGAATCCCTATATTGACTGAATTGGTGATGGAGTTCTGAACTGGTGATTTTTTTTTCTTCAGATTTTTCTTATTTTCTTTTAATTCCGAATTAATAAAAAAAATAAAAAATAAATAAAAAAAACCTCTACAAAACAGCGTCGTTTCAGGGGTTCTAACGGCAGTCACTAACTGAGTTGTAACGGAACCCTGAATTGACAAAAATTGAAACTTAGAGGACTAAATTGACAAAATTGAAAGTTAGAGGACTGAAATGAAAAACGGTGAAAGTTAAAGGGACATTTTTGCATTTTTGCCTAACATTAACTAAGAAACAGAACAGAAACAACATTAGTACAAAGTCTGGGACGATACACACCCATCATATCAGCATACAAAAGCTGTGAGATAGCAACGGGGGGGGGGGGGAGTTTTGCAAAAACTAAGGACACATCAGAGGAAGCCGATCCCAGTTTAGCTAAGGCATTGGCACAAAAATTTGCTTCCCTGAAGCAGTGGGATAATTTAACTTAAGGTAGACGCAGCAACAATTCCCTGCATCATCAACAAGACCAGACAAGTCTCCATTAGTATTGACATTACTAGCAACTAAGGAAATTGTTGCGGATGCATCAAGTTCTATTTCCAACGCAGATGCTTCCCTTTCTATACACAAACTCAACCCTTCCCTCAAGGCCCATAGTTCTGCAGCGATACTTGAGCTTACATTAATAGACTTTGCAAAACCTACAATCCACTGGCCCGTGCTGCCCTTGACGAGGCGGCCACACCTCGAAAGCCCACTAGTGCTGATAATCGAGCCATTGGTATTCAGCTTTAGCCATCCCTCAGTTGGTTTCGACCATTGTACCTATTTCACATGCATATCCTTCCCTATGCTTAGATACACCACACAATACAAAAACTATCTCGTTTGCATTTCCACTACCTTCACCAGGTTCAGATTAGAAGGTTGCTGTTTGAATGCCCTTCTATTCTGTTGGAGTCATAGATTCCACAGACCAAACAAGAAAAAGGAACTCCAATCATAGTCTTTGTCAAGTGCTATGAGGAGCAAAAGGCATTCATTTTGATCCAATTCTCAAGATCTCTAGAGAAGGATTGTTTAAGGGTATTAGGGTAGCTTGAACTTTCCCAAAATGATTTTGCTATCGGCTTGTCTCGTGGGACATGGATAATGATTTCCTTAAAAGCTGGGCAATTGTCACAACAACCTAAACTAGCAATACCTCTCTGGGCAAGGATGGATTTAACTAGTAAGCTAAGGTGCGGACATTTCCATAGAAAAAACTAAATCTTGGGCAAGGTTTGAAGTTTCCATATCCATTTACCATGGAAATTTGAGGCCTTTAGATTTTCATCTACTACCAACAAATTACGTGTTTTTTGGATCAAATTCCCCATTTAAGCTTGACATCCAGCTTCTGTGGTCTTCCCTAGTAGCATATCTTCTTAGAAGGGTGGCCATCATTGCCTTTAGGATGGGATTGGGGAAGACAAAAGAAAAATTTGCTAAATCCCAGCCATTGTTAGTAATCTCTTCCTTAAGGCACACCTTATTCTCTCCTTTGTTCAAAGGGCCTTCAATGAGAGATCTCATTGTGCCAATATTCAGCCATTTATCATTCCAGAAGCTAAGCGAGCTATTGCATCGATCCCCACACAAAATTTCGGTTGATCTTATCTAAATTGTTCAAAACTCAGGTAGGTAGGATGCATCCCTGCATCACATAGGTAGGTATGGCTGAGAGGACAGTTTTAGCAATCACTACCCTTCCTACCACCGACAATAAGCTGGCTTTCCATCCTTACAGCTTGTTCTGCACTCTTTCCACCACAAAGTTAAAATCTTGAGATGTTGAGCCTAGGTGCTTAAGCGGGAAGCCTAAGTACTTGCCAAGATTCGGGGTCAAGTTGATGCCTAGCACCTCAAACAATTCCTCTCTAATTTCTAGACTGGTGTTTGGGGAGAAATAGACTTTAGACTTATTCAAACTGATTTTTTGACCCGACACTTCACAAAAGGAATCCAGGGTCTCTCTCACACTAGTGCAATTCTTCATATTAGCTTTTGCAAAGAGGACAAGGTTGTTGGCAAAAAAAAGGTGGGAGAAGGCAGGCCCGCCTCTCGAGGCTCTCACCGGATCCCAACGTTTCTCCTTACATCTCCCCGGGATGAGAAATCCAAGCACTTCCATGCACATAATGAACAAGTAAGGGGAAAGGGAGTCCCCTTGTCTTATCCCCCTCGAAGGTTGAAAGGGCTCAAGTTTACCACCATTAAGAAGGATTAAGATCGAGGAGCTTGAGATACAGCTCATAATAAGTTTGATCAAAAAGAGGGGCAGCCTATACAGCTCAAGAACATCCCAAATAAAACACCATTCTAATCTTCCATTAGCTTTCTCCAAATCAATTTTGATGGCCATAAAACCCATCTTCCCCTTCTTGAGGGTCATTGTATGTATAAGTTCTTGGGCAATGTTCATATTATCCAATCCCATTCTTCCCGGAACAAAGGCAGTTTGGAGGGGAGATATGAGCTAAGGCAGCAAGGGTTTAAGTCTCTTAACTATAACCTTAGTGACCACTTTGTACACTGTATTGCACAGGCTTATCGGTTTAAAGGATGCCAAGCAATCAGCCCTTGGGTGCTTTGGGATGAGAGTAATAAGGGTCTCATTTAGATGGGGGGTCATGGTGGAGCTTTGTAAAACCTTATTCACTTTATTCACCACCGAGGTACCTACCTCTTGCCAATAGGCTTGGAAAAATCCTGCATGGATACCATCAAGCCCTAGCGCTTTGAGAGGCTTAAGGCTCCATAACCCCTCTTTCACTTCTTGTTTAGTCAGGTTTGCACATAGTGTACATGCATCTTCAGCCCCGAGGAAGTTAGCCAGGTGCTTAAACTCCACACACTTCTCGAAACACTAGTAACACTAGTAGAGAAGAGTTTAATAAATCCGCTTCTAATCAGCTCTGCAACTTCACTCTTGTCCTAAACCTAGTTCCCTAGGTTGTTCTTAAGGCAAAGAATTATGTTTCTTCTTTTTCTTCTTCTTATTAAGGCCGAAGTATGGAAGAAGCTCGTGTTTCTATCTCCTTGAATGAGCTAGTTATACCTGGATTTTACAGACCAGAATTCCTCCTCGTATTGAAGAACTTCAAAAATACTCCTATCTAAGATGGCATTCCAGGTTCAGGAGGTATTCATTTGGCCCTTCAGCAATTCTTGTTTGAATTCCTCTAAGTCTAGCCTCAACCCTTTTTTTCCTTTGAAAGATATCTCCAAACACTTCTCTATTCCAAATTTTATCATCAGCTGTAAACTTCTCAACATTTATTTTAAGGGGTCCATCTTCAATCCAAGAGTCATTCACAACTTTTGGAAAAAGGGGGTGTGACATCCACATAGGCTGGAACTGAAAGGGCTTGCACAAACTAAATGGGCCATGATCATCCATCTTGAGCAAAACAGGGTAGTGGTCAGAGTGCGTGCGGGCCAAATGGTGGATTGCCGCTTCCAGATACATTCCTCTCCATTCAGTCTTAGCAAAACCTCTGTCCAACCTTTCCTAAATAAAGTGTCCCACCTCCCTTTTATTGACCCAAGTAAATCAAGGCCCATGAAAGTCTAAGTCCACCATGCCGCATGAGTCTAGAAACTCCTTAAACATTTGTACCCGTCTGGGATTAAGAGGGTTCCCTCCTAACTTGTCACTACTGGATAAGAGCTCATTAAAGTCACCCAACATAAGCCAAGGTAAATAATGCAGGGGGCAACAGAAGCTAAATTACTCCACAGCAATCTCCTTCCTTCTAATCTAGGGCTAGCATAAATAGAAGAGAGTAACCAGGAGGAATTTAGGACACATACCTTGACCACGACATGTATTTCCTACTTAGTTTTAGCTAATTGCGTAATTTCAAAAACATCGGACTTCCACAAAACCCAAATACCACTTGAGTATCCAATGGTATCTACTTGAATGGCTCCATAAAATGGAAACCTATCATTGATATCTTCTCCACCAACTCGCGTTTCCGTAATAATCACAATTGAAGGAGAATGGGTATCAATCAAATTCTTCAGAGTGACATGAAAACGAGGGTTCAAAGTCCCCCTACAATTCTACAAAATAATATTCATTGGGATAGATTGGGGGTGGATAGGCCCTCCTTCATGCAGATTCTGAGCTTTCATCTACTCAGTAATCTCCATCCCAACTCCCTCAGAGACTTCTTAGAGGATTCCACTCCTTGTGCAATGAGCACCATATGTTCTAGGATCCCCATCCGTGCCTCCCTTGATGTGATCAAAAGGTTTGACCCCACCATGGTTGCTTTGGCCTGAGTCAGACTCTTGGAAATTTTGTTTCCCCTACACCTCACTGCCCCCATCTTGGATATCCAAGTTTTCCTTACCACGCCCTTTTCCTCTTGCTCTAAGCTGTTCAAGCTTTGTTCCAAAGATTGCAATGATAGTGCTCTCCACCTGAAAACTTGTGCTTCCCCCTTCATCGGTTTGTTTAACAGAAATATTCACCAAGGGTGAGCCCATTCCATCCACGCCAGGTTTGACAATGAAAGCCACCCCTTCTTTCTACTTTTTGGTGTTAGAAGGAAAATGTGTCGCCACGCCTTTAGCTTGTTCGAATCGAACCATCCCCATATCATGTTGGGACTTGCTATTATTTGTGCCAACATGCTTGGTGACAAAGCCATGATTTTTCCCTTTCAAAGAATTGCCCACTCTTGCTTGCTCCAGTCGTCCATATCTGTCGTCTCGCTTCTCACCATTCACCGAGACCAAAGGGGATTTCAGGCCGAATGGACTCCTACTGCCAGTTTCTTAAGCAGCAGAGGGGCTCGCGGAGGTCAGTGGCTTGGGGTTAGCCTCAACACCAAAAAAGAAGACAGCAGGTTTGAAAGGATTGTGAGTGGATGTTTCTTGATATGATTGAGACATGGATCTCGGTGGAGGGGGAGATTGCTTTTTCCTATCTTTAGACGAAGTGGGGCTGGCTGAGACCCTATGCCCTATCTCCTTTTTTCCTTCTTCATGCCCGCTCGTTTCTCTATATAGTGGCTTCTCACATGTCGTGTGTACCTGCTTTGCCAAAGCCTCAGGGTTTCGAAATGACCTTTTACCTGGGCCAGCACCCATTCCTTAGTTGGGGTTTCGAGTCCCCCAAGTCTTTGGTCTTGCTTTTTTCCTCCTAACAAGTAACCATGGGCCATACACATCCTTCCCATCATCTTTCAAATCATCCTCTACCTTTCCCACCTTTTGGGAACAGTCCCTAATCATAAAATTTGTTTCATTTTTCTTCGAAGCAAAGTTTACCTCCCCATCTGTCGCAGGTGCTTGTTTTATTTCCTTAATTGTATACGGACACCCTTCCTGTCGGTGTCCCACCCGGCCACAAGAAAAGCACAAGGTGTTTATATCTTCATAGAGCACTTCTTGAACCACACCTTCAAGGAGAATGCTTGTGATCAGTGGCTTATCCGGTTCATCTGAATGCATATTCTCGCAAACCTACCCCTCGCCTCCGATGCAGTGTTTAAGCCTGCTCGCAAAACTGGTCCAATGGCGTTGCCAACTTCTCTTAACACCCCAGGGTCATAATATTCAATTAGGAGTTTCGGTAACCTAATCCACACTGCCACCATATTGCACACTGCATTTGATGGTTTAAAGTTTGGTTCTTAGGCTCTAATCGTCAGGAAAAGTTCCTCAATGAACCATGGTCCATCCTTGGTAACGTTTTCATAGTCCTCTATCAACCCGAACCTCATCAGGAAACAGTCACGACCAAGGTCAGCACAGTCCAGCCACCTTGTTGGTTTCCATAGACTCATTACCTTAGAATGTAGATAGTGAAACCCCATCGTTCGTCCGAACAACTTAACTATCAAGGCATGGGTCCATCTTGCCCTAATGGATTTTTGCATTTCCGGTGTCAGGTTAACTACCACCATACCATTAACCAGCTCCCCCATTTTCTCCCAAAGGGGGGACATATCCAACTTATAACTGTCCAAGTTGAAAGCCTGGGCAAAAGCTCCTGGCGATTCTTTTGCTTATCCCTGTAGGATGGTGGGGAACCAAACTCAAGGACTCCTAACGAATCTTTTTGCTTTCTTGGTGCTCTATTGGAGCTCAGCCTCTTCTTCTGTGAACTTTGACTTTTCGCCTCTAGAGAACTCACACTCCATTTCAAAGTTGACAAGAACTATCTATTTAGTACTTTTGAAAGTTAAATCAAGGTTTTTTTTTTTTTTTTTGGTACATATTTTATATTGAAAAAAAAAAAAAAAAAAAAAAAAAAAAAAAAAAAAACAGCTTGCTTAAAGTAATTATAGGATGGAGAGACCACGAAAAATTTAAGTTAGCGTTTATGGAAAAGAAATATCTAATCTGAAATGGTACTTGGAAGAAGAAAATAATAATAATAAAAATAATGGGCCCATTTGTGTGATTGTGTGGTTGCTTGCACTCCTCTTGATGAAAAAGAATGTCCCTTCTTTTGTCATTTGAGTGATAACAAAGGCACTCCATGCTCCATAGTCGTATGTGTTTTCGTTCACTCTCTTTCTTTTTCTTTCTTTATTTTTATTTTTAAGTAAGGGATGTTGAGCAACCGTTGTACTTTTCTGCAACAAGTCAGGACGCAAAGTAATCACACAAAGACACATCTTTTTTTTTTTTTTTTTCATAATTCACAAAGATATACATTGATCGACGAGGCACGTCATTTCCATTCCTATTCCTATGCTACTACATATCCCATTAGTTTTGACGATAAAAATGATCATTTTATTAATTACCTAACATTTTATAACAACATCTAACATTGTGTGATTAAGATCATCTTTAAGCTCTTCTAAAAAAAAAATATATATATATATATATATATATATATATATATATATAAGCATAAAAAAAAAAAAAAAGGTTTGTCTCAATATGGAGATTTAACAATATCTATTCACTATATGGAGGGGGAAAAAACTTTAATGATGAGGTTTTAAATTAAAAGTAGGACTAGTCCCGTTTGATATATCTTATTTTGTCAACTTTTGAAAATAGAATGTTTAAAAAGGTTTTCAATATATTCTCTTAAAAAAAAAAAATATATCAATAATTCTAGCTAGTAGCTAATTCAACAACTTATTTTACTTCATACACATTTTGTTACAACTAATTGACTTTATGTTTCTTTCATAAGGACCTATTATTTTTTCTGTACTTCTAATCACACTCAGCTATATAGGAGATCATGGCAAAATTTGTGTAATTATAAGTTGTGATCCTATAATTTTTAAAGGTTATACCCAAAAAACAAGTGATGTTTCAAAAATTATATTTTGAGAAAATGCCATTTTAAAATGCTATACCAAACCAGCACCAAGAACAATTATCCCATTAGATTTGGAGATAAAATTTTCATTTTATTAAAGCAATATAATCTACTATAGTAACTATACTAAGAAGATATATCTTAACAATCTCATTGAAACCACACAAAGAAACACAGGTAATACAATGCGATTAAACAAGTGATTCACAACTCATCACATTGCTTAGGAATGAACGACAAGGTCTCCTTGGCAAGATCATGGATTACCAAATAGTTCTGCTGCTGAATATTCCCAAAGATTGACATGCCTGAGTTTCCTGAGCTCCCTAAGGCCAAGCAAAGCAATCCCGAACTTGAATCAACAACCACATAGTTTTCTGCAGGCAAATCCAAATCACCACCATTGAAATGGAAAATCAATTTTGGAACCTCTACATCACTTGTGTCAGAAGGCGATGTAAAGCAAAGATCAAGGCCAGAGACACCCGAAGTATCCACAGGAAGTTTAGTCTGAGCAATGAATTCTTTTTTGAGTGCATCAAAAGCATGACCATCAATGTAAGAAAGGGTTGTGCCAGAGTCTATGATTAGGCCACCACTACCATCATCTTGTACCTCAAAAGTGGATTTATCAATGTCCAAGCGAGTGCCACCAACAGAGATCCCTTTAAGAGAAAGATAATAAAAAGATGGCTGAGATGGATTTTTGGTTAAAGTGGTTGTGGTGATTGATTTTTTTTGTGTGCTATTCACACTTGCTAGAGACCCCAAAAAAAGTGAACTAGTTTTTGAATCATCAATGGAAGTTAAACAATAAGAAAATTTGGGTTCCTCAAGCTGTGAAACCAATGACAAGGGTCCACGTCCAAGACCCACCAAGCCTGAACCTTGGCTGAACCCATCTCCCTCATTGTCACTCCCACAACCGAACCCAACGTTGGGAATTGAAACCTTGTCACCAAACGTGAAGGTCTCGCTAGCCAAAATGCCTTGTGTCACAGAATAATCACCGTATTGATAGGTATACTCACAACCATCACTAGCACACGTTGAGGCGGGTAGTGCTGAACATAACTGGCTGTTACATGATAACTTAGAGAAAGAAGAAGATTTTTTGGGATCGAAAATTGGTGTGGGCTGGTCATAACACTGTGTACAAGGCTTGCATTGAGTCCATATCAAATCACTGCCGGTGTCTAGGATTGCTGAGAAGCTCTCTGGTGGTGTACCAATAGCTAAGTTCATCAGAAACTCACCAGTGCCTGCATGTATTGGTGCTTCAACTTGTGCAGCATCTGATGAGGCTGTGGTGGCTGCACTAAGCCTCTGCAACCTGAGTTGCCCTCGCTTCATTCCTCGCTGGATTCGCTCGAATTTAGTGAGGTTTTTACCTGAATCAACATGTTTGAGTGTGACCCGGAAACCGGTTTGCACTTTCTTGTGATCAAGAGCTCTCCTTGAGGTGGAGAACGTAGGGTTAACGAATAAGATGACTAGTATTGCTAGGGTAACAAATATGAATAAAGATAAAGAAGCCATGAGGCATAAAGGGTTTCTGTGAGAAAGTGATGGAAAGGAAGTGGAAATATATAAGGTTTTTGTGATTAGATAGTCTTATAGATGACACAGATAAATGTTGCAAACGTTCTGCTCAATAATGAAGGAGATAATGAAGGAAATTTTTGAAGAGTGCACGATATACCTGCTAGCAGGAGGGATTAGAGGCAAAGTTGTTTGTTACAATGAAAACCCATTGTGACATTCCAACTCAATTAGTAGTGGAGGTTGAGATATCAGTGTAGTGTGGGATGCTAATGCCGATTCTTGCGTGGTGGTTGAAGAAAATGAGGTTTCAAGAATCAAAAGCAAATAATAATTCTAGGCAAAATAAAATAAAATTTATGACAATTGGGGTGCGACTCATGTCTCATACTCTCACGCTTTTGTTTTCTTCACGGGCTATATATATCTATTAGATTCTATACAAAACTTAGGTTGAGTAAGAAAATACCAAATTCTACAATTGGAAAAATATTACTAATATGAAAACAATCATATCTGTTGATGAATGTGTTTATGAAAAAGAATATAATATTGCATTTTGTACACGCATCTAGATGATTCCCACAGAAGAAGCATATGAAAGCAATAGTTATACGTAAAGTTTTCGCCAAGATCATTGTATACATGATATCATTACATTATTTTTCTCTTACTTTTGTGTAATCCAAATTTATATCGAATTCGAAGTTGACCTAAATATGGATTTGATGGGTTGGTGGACTACCTTGTCTACTATTTGCAAAGAAAAAAACATTAAAGAATTTCAAGAAAAAGAATAGACCTGGTTTGTTTGGTTCCCAAGCATTAGTGGCCAGTGGTGGTTCGGTTGTCTTTTTATGATTAGGTATGAATCTTACTTACATAATGACTCTTCTCCTTTTCACCATAGTTTTTGCCAAAATATATCGTTGCCAAAATTCCTTTGACTTTAGTTACCGGGTTAGAAATCCATTGCCAACATAATACATATGTTGGCACTGTTTAATAAAAAAGTTGAGATTAAAAGCATTAGTTCAGTCGCATGAATATCATGTTTAATTGCCAAATAATTGAACACTATTGTAACAATTTTTTAGATAGAAATAACAATTTTTATTTTTTTTGAGAAGAAGATGGAAATAACAACTTAATTGCTTTTATCAACTTTATACATCATATAATTAGCTTTTATCATGTGACTTGTTAATTGTTAAGATAATTCTCAATAAAAATAAATGTTAGACTTATAAAAAAACACATTGGATAATAGATGCAACTTAATTATCTATAACACATCTAATCAAATTTATCTCCCTTTAAAAGATAAATATTGATTCATCAAAAGATAAAGGTCTGAGAGAGCAATATAATCATGATGATAAGAAGTATAATACGTCTCACATTTTTATAAAATAACATCAAATACATAAATTAAACAGATATTTTGGGGGTGGGGAGGGGGAAGTAAAATTAGTGATATTTTACACTTACTTTGAATTCCTAATTTTATTTTTATTTTTTTTTTGAAGAAAAATGCTAATTTTAGTGATTTGGAAAATGATTATGAAGGATATTAGTGAATAACGTTAGGGTTTCAAGGTTGATTATGCTTTATTCCGTAATTGGTGGCTCAAAGTATATATTGAGAAATGCTATATCCACAACATTTTTACAACAAATCCTAAATGGCAGGTTATTACTAATTGTTATTGTTGGGGCAAAAAAGTAATCTTAGTGGTAGGTTCAAATTTGAACGAATAACAACTAACCACCTATGATTTGTTGTGAAAATATTGTGGACGTAGCACTTCTTATTTTTTATACATATATTTTTTATTTTTAGAGAAATTCTATTTCCAAACAATTTTAAAACAAATCATATATGACAGGTTGTTATGAGTTGTTATTGGTAGATAAAAAAATAATTTTAATGATAGGTTTAAATTATAACCAATAACAACTTATCACCTATGATTTGTTGTAAAAATATTATGAAAATATTGTTAATGACACGTCAGTGCCAATTCCCATGTAATCTCCATCATAACAAAGAGGTGGAGGCAACAACATCCCCTCCGCCAAATCTACCAACAACCCCGGCATGCCAAAAACCTCCTCATCATCCATAAAAAACACACCCTCCGCCTCCATCTCCACCGCTACTGCTGCTGTTGTAGTAGCCACTACTACCGTTGCTATAGTAGCCGCTGCTGCGGCTGCCATAACTATAGCTACATCCGTTGCACTTTCTAACTTCCATCTCGATTCATCCCCAAAAACTCTATCCAACTCCACGGGCCGAAATGCCTCAACCGCCTCTGCGGCCACCCTCTGAATATCCTTCGCCGCCCCGATGCTGGAACTGGAAGTCGCCACACTGAGTCAGCAAAATTTAGACACCCGGACCTGCCATGGAGAGTGATCGCTGCCACATCATGTGCACATGCCGCCATTTCTGCAGTGGGAAAAGTCCCAAGCCAAATCCTCGACTTCTTATTTGGCTCATGCATTTCACAAACCCATTTCCACGGGTTTTTTCTCCTTACTCCACGGTACATTGGGTGTCTTGTCTTCTTGAACTTCTTTCTCCCATAAAGTCTACTAAAAAAAAAAAAAATTTTTTTAAAAACTAAAATAAAGACCACTTGATTATGTAACTCTCTCTCTCTCCACATACATGTATGTATGTGTATTACATGTATGCATGCAAATGGGATTTGAAGATGCTATCGAGTTTTTTAATATTAAAATTATAACTATTAAATTTAGACTCTTTTTTTTTTTTTTTTATAGGATTAAATTTAGACTTTGATTTGTCATTACCATATATAAATGTCAAATTAGTGCCAATTATTGTTTAATTAAATGCTAATAATTCTATAAAATCCAAACCAATTATTTAACAATGAATGATTATGATTTTTAGAACTTTATGATGGAGTTTTATGTACATATGTATATATGTATGTGAGTGTATATGCTGTGGGTTTATACATAGCTTATGGGTCTGTACTTGAAATTTAGAGGTAAATGTTTTTGAAAATCAGAATTGTGGAGCTGGATAGAAAGACAATCACGCTGCAGAATGTGAGTTGAAACTGTTTTATTTATTTATTTTCTTTTTCTTTTTTAATAAATAAGTAAAATAAAAATAAAATTATATCTAAGTATATATATAGTTTGATTCAATGATTAGGAAGTGTAGTGGAATTGTTTTTGGTTTATATTTAGTGTAAATGCTTAAAGGCCCGAATGGCAACAGTTCAGGTTTCTTTATGCCCCAACCCGACCCGCAGGTCTGCCCTGGAAACCCGAACCTGCCCGTTTAATAAACGAGTTTTTTTCTGTGCCCCAGACCCGCCCCGTCGGGCCCTGCCAGCCCATGCCAATTCAGGGCCCAATCTGGGGGGAAAAAAAAAAGGGTTGCCTAAAGCCCTAAACCTCCACAAACCTAGATTAAAAAAAAAAAAAAAAAACCCCAAGATCATATTCATCAACCTTGATCAAAAACCCAAAAACAAAAACCCCAGGATCATGTTCTTCAATCGAACCAAAGTAGCTACTACAACCTTAAAGACAAACACAAAAAATTCAGATTTTTTATTTTCCCTTTCAAAATCATAAACACAAACACACACAAATCCTAACACAAACACAAACTCAGAAATCACAAACCCAAACCAGATTCTCAAAAAAAAAAAAAAAAAAAAAAAAAAAAAAAAAAGAGGAACATATTGAAGGCACAGGGAGGAGGGAGAGTGGGAGCGATTGAGGGGGGTGATGGTGAGGCAGTGAGTGGCTGTGCAAGTTGGTGAGAGTTACTGCTTGAGGAGTTGAGGGCGGCGGCGATGAGGCTATGGTCGTGTGGCTATGGTCGTAAGAATGACTGGAGATTTGAGAGAGGGTGGGTGGCGGCTCAGAGATGAAAATGGGAGAATGAGATGAAAAATGAAATGAGTTAGGGTTGTTTATAACTATATATATATAAGGGTAGTTAAGTAATTTTATATGTAACCGGGTCAGGTTTGGGCCGAGTTTTGATGAAACTCGAGCTCGACCTGAACCCGCTTCTGGTTTTTTGTTTTAAACCCATACTCGACCCTATTTTTAATCGGGCCAGGTAAAACCCGACCCATTAGGGTCGGGTCAGGCCGGGTACCCGCAGGTCGGGCTTGGATTGCCATCCTTACTTAAAGGTTCATGTGGGTGCATTAATATTTTAGCAAAATTAATTTTATTTGCTATTTTTGATGAAGGGGTCAGGGCGCCTGGGGTTGGTTAAAGGGCTCTTGGTGAATTGATATTTTAGCAAAATTTAATTTAATTTTTATTTTGGATGGTGAGTTGGTTTAAACTTTAAAGGTTCATGTACGTTATTAATTTATTATTGCTTCCAAATCTTATATTAATATATGATAGAAATTCTTTACATGAGGGGATTTGTGGGAGTCATATAAGGGTTAGGTCATTGTCCCACAGAGCCCTCACTCAAGGGTATTGGTGGCCAAATATGAAGAAAGAAGCACAAGAATACATGAAAAAGTGTGACCAATGTTAGAGATTTGCTCTAAATATCCATTAGCTAGGGGCTGTCCTCAACCTTCTGTCTAGCCCCTAGCCTTTTGCTCAATGGGGCCCGGATATTGTAAGGCCCTTCCCCAAAGCAGCAAGAAACCGAAGATGGCTTTTGGTCGGCACTGATTACTTTACCAAGTGGGTTGAAACTAAGCCATTGGCAAACATTAGGGACGTGGATGCCAGAAGGTTTGTGTGGAAGAACATTGTCACTCAGTTTGGGGTCCCTTGTACCCTTATCTCGATCAACAAGCTTCAGTTTGATAGCAAAACTTTCAGAAGATACTATTATGACTTGGGCATCAAGAATAGGTACTTAACTTCGGCTTATCCGCGAGGAAATGGACAGGCTGAGGTTACTAATAAGGTCATAGTGAACGGACTCAAGAAGAGGTTAGATGAGGCAAAGGGCAAGTGATTCCTCTGGAGACTAGATTCTCAACGCTGAGGACAAGCTCATTCACCCCAAGCAGCAATGACGACCTGTTGGAGAAGAGTTTGGATTTGGTTGAAGTGCGGAGAGAAAATTCCATGGTTCAAATGGCATACTATCAACAGAAGCTCAAGTAAGGGTATGACTCAAGTGTGAGATTGAGGTCGTTATCACCTAGGGACTTAGTGCTAAGAAATTTTGCGGGTACTGCGAAAAATCCAGCATGGGGAAAATTGGAGCCCAACTAGGAAAGACCATTCCGTGTTACCTCGGTAGCAGGCATAGGTGCGTATTTCTTGTAAGACTTAGATGAAAATGTTGTACCATGTCCCTAGAATATAAGTAACCTGCGAAAGTACTATTATTAATGAAAGGTAGATCTGCCATGTTCTCCTTTCTAGCATTACGTGTTATCTCCATTACTTGTTTGAATATTAAACAGAACTTTAGTCATGCCTGGCTCCTCGAACCATATACCTTGGGTAAATTAATATCCTTGGTTATTTGCTTAAGTATTAAACAAAACATTGGTTATGCCTGGCTCCTTAGACCATATGTCTTGGGTAAATTAACACTCTCTATTACTTATTTGAATATTAAACAGAACTTTGGTCATGCCTAGCTCCTCGGACCACATACCTTGAGTAAATTAATATTCCTGATTATTTGCTTAAGTGTTAAATAGAACATTGGTTATGCCTGGCTTCTCAGACCACATGCCTTGGGTAAATTAACATTCTCTATTACTTGTTTGAATATTAAACAGAACATTAGTCATGCCTAGCTCCTCGGACCACATACCTTGGGGAAATTAATATTCTTGGTTATTTGCTTAAGTGTTAAACAGAACATTGGTTATGCCTGGCTCCTCAGACCACATGCCTTGGGTAAATTAACACTCTCTATTACTTATTTGAATATTAAACAGAACCTTGGTCATGCCTGGCTTCTCAAACCACATACCTTGGGTAAATTAATATTCTTGGTTATTTGCTTAAGTGTTAAACAAGGTTATGCCTGGCTCCTCAGACCATATGTTTTGGGTAAATTAACACTCTCTATTACTTGTTTGAATATTAAACAGAACCTTGGTCATGCCTGACTCCTCGAACCACATACCTTGAGAAAATTAATATCCTTGGTTATTTGCTTAAGTGTTAAACAGAACCTTAGTTATCCCTAACTCCTCAGACCATATGTCTTGGGTAAATTAACACTCTCTATTACTTATTTAAATATTAAACAGAACCTTGGTCATGCCTGGCTCCTCAGACCACATACCTTGGGTAAATTAATATTCTTGATTATTTGCTTAAGTGTTAAACAAGGTTATGCCTGGCTCCTCAGATCATATGTTTTGGGTAAATTAACACTCTCTATTACTTGTTTGAATATTAAACAGAACATTGGTCATGCCTGGCTCCTCGGACCACATACCTTGGGTAAATTAATATCCTTGGTTATTTGCTTAAGTAATAAACAGAACCTTAGTTATGCCTAGCTCCTCAGACCATATGTCTTGGGTAAATTAACACTCTCTATTACTTGTTTGAATATTAAACAGAACCTTGGTTATGCCTGGCTACTTAGACCACATACCTTGGGTAAATTAATATTCTTGGTTATTTGCTAAGTGTTAAAAAGAACCTTGGTTATGCCTGACTCCTCATACCACATGCCATGGGTAAATTAACGCTCTCCATTACTTGTGTGGATATTAAACGGAACATTGGTCATGCCTGGCTCCTCGGACAACATGCCTTGGGTAAATTAATTCTGCCCATTATTCCTTTAAGTGTTAAATGGCACCTTGGTAATGTTAGGTCCTTCGAACCACATGATTTGGGTAAATAAACACTTATAATTATATAAGCCTATGGTGGAATGGAGTGCTAAGTGAAATTCTAAGTATGATGGTGCTCTTGGATCATATACTCTGGATAAACATGAACTTCACTATCATTTGAGGTTAAGAAGAAAATCCGGAAGTACACTTCATCCATTGAGCTATTTACATAAGGTATACAAAGTTTGCTTTTTAGGTTTAGTTACTAGATGCCAAGTGCCACGGACAAGGTAAAGTTGTCCAACTACACTGCTAACTACATGAAAGGTAATAGTCAGACTGTTAATTATATGAGCAACTGTTAACTTTAGAGGTTAGAATATACCTTAATCAAGGTGATAATCATTTTCCTCACTGTTTACATGGGAGTAGTTTATTTGAGTTAACAACTAGTCATTACTATTAGCTTTTGTCAAAGTAGGGGTGTTCACCCTTAGGAGCATCATCAATTTAAAGTCTCAGTACAAGGCAAAACAATAACTACAGCAAACCAAAGACAAACATTGCAAGAAAATCAAAGGCTCACAAAGGCAAAAAGTAATATCTTTTCATTCAACAAAAGGAAAAGTACATCATGGACTGGGGCAAATTGCCCTAACCAAAGGAAAAAGTACAAAGAAAGAAAGAAAAATCCTAGGTTAAAAGTACAAAGAAAGAAAGAAAAATCCTAAACTAAGCCTTCACCGGAGGAAGGTCTTCTTTGCTGACTGGCAAGGGAACGGGAGGATAAGCGGCCTTCTTCTCCTGGGCCACGGCCTGAGGCTTGGCTGGCTCGGACTCCTTCACCTTAAGAGTGGCTTCCTTACCTTTGCCTTTGTCCTCTGGTCAGGCTCTGCTCTAGCCAGCCTCGTTACCCTTGGCCACTTCCACCCCACTACCATGGTTACCGACCTTGCTAGGCCCTTTAGTGGCCTCGAGAGAGGGGAGAAGGGCCTGGGTGGAAGAAGGCTGCTTAGCAGCAGTTAGAGTAGAGGCGGCTTCCTCGGGATAGTAGATGTTCTCGACTTTCCTCCACTTCAAGTTCACAGGAGCTCCATCCACGTTCAGGGCCTCAGTCCAGACCTTGAGGCAGTATTTTCTGTAGACCCCAACCAACTCTTCAGTCAGTTGGGCCTCGGTTTGTTGCACCCCGAGGTCATAAAACTTCTGCCCTGCAGTGTCCACAAGTGCCTGAGCTGCCTAAGCAGCTCTTTGGCCTTAGACAGCTCTGCCTTTAGCTCCAACACCTGCTGCTTGGCCGTGGCCAGCTCTATCTCGGTGTAGTGGAGTCTTTAGTGCTGCTCCTCCGTTTGCGCCTAGGCATTCCTAAGGCTTGCCTCTACGCTCCTTTGGTCCCTATCTACGGTAACCAGCTTTAGAGCCAGCTCCTTGTTCCTGCTCTTGGCGAAGCGAGCCTCGCCTCGTTTTGGGCATCTTTCACCCACTCTTCAGTGGTGAAAACCTCCTGGATGGCCTATGCAAAGACAACGAAAAAAAAAAAAATCTGTGAGATAAGTAAACAAAAGACTGGCACGAGATCATTGGGGCCAAGTTGAGAAGCTCATCAAGGCTAAGTCCCTCTTCAGGGACATAAAGAAATCTGGCTGCCTTATGTTCTTCAAGGCATCCATATCCTTGGGTAGCAAGAAAGGCCACTCTAGAGCCTTGGCCACATGATGAGCGTGACCTTTCTAAAACTCCCTGATGGAGGAATTCCAGGGTATTGCCACGTCATCCAACTCTAGCCAGGGTTCCAAGTTGGATGGCGCACGTCAGCAGAGTGCTCGGCCTCCTTACTTTCAACTGAGGAGGCCCTCCTCTAGCCCTTGGCTGACTTTTGCTACTTGGGCTCTTTTTGGGGGATTACCTCCCCTTCCTTGGGGCGGCCCCTCCTCCTTCCTTTTCTTCTTCAAGTTGGCCATAGCGAACAGGTTAACTGTAGGAGGAAGAAGGGGGAGGGGGGGGGGGGGGGGGGAGAGCATGAAAGGGCTGGGACCCTGGGGTGTCTTTGGGCGTCGACCTCTTAGCCCTGTCTGCAAGGAGCTTACGTAAGTTCTTCTTCCTATTCAAGGCCATCTCCTCTTCTTCTTCTTCCTTAGAGCTGTTGTCTATGCATGCGATGACGAGACCAGAGGTGCGAACACCTGAAAGTCTGTTGGGCTCGTCTTTTGAGTCCGAGACCTGAATCACGAGTTTTTCTTGCCCCTCTCCCTCTTCCTCGAGACGAAACTGGCCTATCTCCACCTCAAGTGACAGCCGCGATGAAGCTGTCTCTTCTTTTAAGATTGTAGCTTTGCGGGGAGAGCGACGAGAGGGCAACTCAACTGGCACGATATCTTCTCAGGCTAAAAATTCGAGCACTGAGATGTCTATTCTAGCTAGCTGAGGATTACCTACCCTGATTATGTGGCTCAAGTCTTGGAACTTGTTGGATAATGGCTGGAAGTCGAGGATCAGATGGATGGCTCTCAATTGTCTGTCCTCGCTCACAAACACCTCGGACCTTAGTACTTTGTTAAGGTCTGTGACATTGACGAAGTTGATGTTGGGGGCCACGTATCTTTTATTTGCAAAAATAGCTGAGAAGGAAAACCACGGTCAGAACAATAAAGCCCTCCATCAGAAAGAAACGAAATACTAAAGAAAATGAGAAAGTAGCAAAACTAAGGAACTAGTGCCTATGTTAAAAAATCTAAACCTAGGGTACTCTACCTGGCTTTCCCTCCCGGGTTGGGCAGTGAAGACTGTTGTGCCATTCACAAGAGGCGATCAGGTAGTCATCCTTCATGCCCTTGTTAAACTTGGGAAGATACGAGACGAGTCTAACCATTGAAGACCTAGACTTAAGGTAGTAGCCCAAGTCTGCCAACAAATGGCACTCGTACATCCAAACGACGTCATGTTAGGTGAGGTTTAACCCCATTTGCTCATTGAGAGCGTCTACGCTACTCAAGACTCTAAATAGGTTGGGTGCGCACTAGTGAGGGTAGATCCTATGGGCTATCAGGAAGTCCCTAGTCACCCTCCCCATGGGTAGCCTCATCCCCCATTCTATGAAGGCAATCATGGGAATGACGACCTCCCTTTCCTTTCTGTGGGTAAGCCACTCACCAGGAAGGCAGTACCACAAGGAAACGCCCTAGGGAATGTGATACAAGGCTCTAAATCCCTCCATATCGGCGGGGGAATCTACTAAATAGGTGAACCTACCCATCTAGGTGAACTAAGGAGAAAAAAGAGAAACTTATGTGAAGGTAGAAATAGAAAACAGACTGGCCGAGGAGAAAATAGCCTAAGAACAAAGAAACTTACGAGAATAAGGACAAGGGTCATTTCAGAAGCTTCTCGAAAGCTTGAAGATCTAGGAAGTCTTGAGAGTTTGGAGATTTAGGAAGTTTTAAGAGTTCGAAGATTGGTAAAGTGAGAGAAATGAATCCCTCAGGCGCCTTATATAGGAAGCGGAATTGGGTGGGAGTTATCCCACCCGAAATTTGAGAAAAAATGCTAGCCGTAGGATCTCCATCTCACTGTAGGACGTGGGGTACAAAGCATCGCTTGGAGCATTTAATGAGGCATTGCAGACTCTGAAGTGCCAAAACGGTTGCGGGGCATGCGAAGTCACTCTTTCACGTGTGGAAATCAATGAAACGTGTGGAATCAATTACCCAAGGTCAAAACCCCATTTTTTTTCCTTGGAAAAAAAAAAAAAAACTGGAGTTTTAAGGAGCTATTGTGGGGTACAAGAATTTAAATAAGGTATTTGTGTCACGTGTCATACCCATGGCCGAGGAAGTTACACACTCGGACAGTAAGGCCACGTCAGTGGCATGTTACTAAAGGAGGTTATACTGTAGAGAAAGAGCTTCGAGGAGGGAGTTAGCCCTGACATGACTGAAGGGATAGTGGCTACCGCTACATTTAATGCATTCCACCAAACCTCCTACCTGCATTTATGTGGAAAAGACTCATGAATACTGCTGCCTTAGATGCCCCAACTCACAAGGAGCTTGGGAAGATGTCTAATGAGATAAGCACTTAAGTAGTAGTCTGGACGATCAACAAATAGAGGGCCAAGATCATCTAAAGGGAGCTATATAATGTAAAAGACCCTCTAGGGAGAGGGGATCAGAAATCCTATAGAGAAAACACTATAGCAGGAAGAACTAAAATTGTACACAAGTTTAAAAGAAATATATCAAAGGACCACTCTCCTCGGATTTTGCCGAGGAAGATTTTCTTCACATAGAGCACGTTTTCCTTTACTTTCTTGTGTCTTTGATTCATTATGCGTATTGTTTGATCCATCAAAGCCTAGCTTTTAAGTCAATTCTCTACAAATTCATTGTATTGAGCCATTTGGGCCTGAGTTCATTCATCTTTTGGGCTTAGGAACGAAAACCAGCCCTTACAAGGACATTTCTTAAATTATGTTAAACTAGTATTTTAGTTATTGTTTCTCAAAAATACTATATATTCTATAAGTTTAAAATTAAATCCAGATATCAAATAAATAAATAAATCTGATGCACAGGCCTCTGACTAATATAAAATAAAGAGTTAAATGGCATATTTCTTCTTTCATATTAGGCTTTAATTTGTTAAAAACTTAAAATTATCTCTATTCTTTAAATATTTCACCTTAGTCTTTACATTTTTAAAATTGTTTCAAAGAGATACTTATCATCATCTAATAAATAGAAAATATTAACATGGTAAACGGAATTCATATCACATCATAGACTTCACATTATCAAAACGACATTGATATTTTTTCTTTTTCATAAAAGGATGACATTGTTTTTATGAATTTTGTTTGCTAGTCTGTATGTTTTATCCATTAAATGACAGTATAAACTTCTTTGAAACATTTGAAAGTATTAAGGACATTTTTGAAACAAATATCAAAGGTTGAGCAGCAATATACAATTTAAACTATAAAAAATAACCTGAAAAACTTATACAGAATCCGATCCTGAGATAACATATCGAGTAGATTAAACATTATAATAATAATAATAAAAACCTTGTGTAGAATTGTACAAAATAGACTATAATTCAATTAATATTGTGATGAATTCAATAAATATTAGACTTTACAAATAGATTAGATTTCAGTAAATAGTGATGAGAATTAGATTTTAAAAAATTAAAAAAAAAAAAAAAGAAAAAAAAAAAAAGCCTAAGTTTTTCCTTTCACTTATACATTGAATTTCTTATGTGGCACACCAGCAATGGACATGAAGAAATTATTCAGGGAATCTAAAATCCTATTTACTATATATAAAACAAGACTTAATTTTGATATGTTGGTTTTTAACTTGGTTTCTTCTTGCTATACCATTGTTTGGTCTTAAACCAGGTCTTGATGTGAAATTTGGTTAAAATACCAATTCAAAATTACATAATGGTTAGAAGATTTAAGAGTCATTGAAAAAATCCTTACTCTTGTGCCTAGGAGTACTGAATAATTTTCTAGCACTGGATGGTTTCTCTCTCCCTTGAATAATAAGCGGAGGATTTAGATTTGGATTTGGATTTGGAGGTGTAAAGCACCAAAGCAACCTTCACTGCCTATCAAAATATTCCTTAAATATTAAATGAAAATCACCCAGGTTCTCAACCCAAAAAAAAAAAAAAAAATCACCCATAGCTTTGTAACTCTTGCATACTACAAATGAAGGGAATTCAAAGCCAAATTCTATTTATGAGAAGATCCAAACAATATTAAAGTTCTTGACCCAAAAACTTTATATAGTGGTAGTCTTCTTCCATATCAAAGAAACCACAAAGGTCACCTCAAAAAAAAAAAAAAAAAAAAAAAAAAAAAACCCCGAAGCCACAAAGGTATACGAAGCAATACTACTCTAGAAATGTCATTCTCAATAATAATAATAATAATAAAACCCTCTCCTTACAGCTTCATTTGGTAGGAGTAAATATAGAGAGGATAAAAAATGAGAAAGAGAAAATGGTATTTATGATTCTTCCTAAGCGTGATACACCAACACTACCCTTTCTCAATTTTTATTGGGCATGATTTTTCTTTTTTCATTAACTTGGGTGATTGGCTCTTTTTTTCTTTTTTTTTTGGTTGGTTGTTTGCAAGGACATAGACATGGACATGGGTACGGATATAAGTGTGGGTATGACACGACGACACAAACAATTTTTGAATAATTATAACATAACATAGCTGATATGACACCGATTTGACATCGATATAGACACATGTACAACACCCTTAATGAAGTTATCGTACTTCCTAGCTTTCTTATGTCTTGAATAGTTCATATAAATAACGAAACCTTCTTACGGATTAGACAATAGACAACACCTAAGAATGTATTATAATCATTATGATCATGATCATTATCTCATACTATGTAGCAATCTTTTTCAAATATATATTAAAGTTTTCTGTTTCTATTTTGCTTAAGGGTGTGGTTGACGGTTTTGCTTGGATATGTACAGGGGTGTATGGTCCGAATGCTGATGGTCTTAGGGATGCTTTGTGGACTGAACTTGATAGTGTGAGAGGGAGGTGGAATGTAGCTTGGTGTGTTTTTGGTGATTTTAATATCATCAGATACCCAGTAGAGCGTCTTGGTTGCACTTCTTTTAGTCCAGCCATGTTCAAATTCTCGGACTTTATTGAGAGGAATTTTTTGGTTGATATACCTTTGGTGGGGGGCGAGTATACTTGGTTCCGTGTCTCAGAGAACCCTTCTATGTCTAGAATTGATAGCGTGCTGGTATTCTCTGATTGGGAGGATCACTTTTTGGATGTGACTCAAAGACCTCTTCCTCGAGTGATTTCGGACCACTGTCCTATTTTGTTGGAGGCAGGTGGAATGTCGAGGGGAAAGACTTCTTTCAAATTTGAGAATATGTGGCTTAAGGTGGAGGGATTTGTGGATCTTGTGTGAGGTTGGTGGAACGGATACCATTTTGTGGGGTCTCCTAGTTATGTTCTAGCTTGCAAATTAAAGGCTCTTAAGGGAGACTTGAAGCATTGGAATAAACATGTTTTTGGGGATGTGTCTTTTAGGAAAAAATGCTTGCTGGCTGAGCTTTTGGACTTAGATTTGAGAGAAGGGATGCAATCTTTGTCACCGGCAGATAGTGCAAGAAGAGTTGAGATAAAGGCTGATATTGAGTATTTAGCTTCTTTGGAGGAGATTTCTTGGAGGCAGAAATCGAAGGCTTTGTACTTAAAAGAAGGGGATAATAATACTGGGTTTTTTCATAGGCTTGCTAATTCTCATAGACGCACAAATGCTATGAAAGCTGTGGAGGTTGAGGGCATTTTGTATAAGAATGAGTCGGCCATTCAGGATCAAGTGGTGGGTTTTTATAAGTCCTTGTACCAGGAGACCGAATCTTGGAGGCCTACTATTGATGGTTTAGAGTTTGCAAATCTGGATGAAACCGATAGGGTTACTTTAGAAAGGGAGTTTGAGAAGGAGGAGATCATTGCAGCCCTACAGGAGGCTAAGGGTGATAAGGCCCCCGATCCAGATGGCTTTACTATGGCTTTCTTTCAAAAATGCTGGTGTGTTTTTGAGAAGGAGATCTTGGCTTTTTTTGCAGACTTCCACAAAGATTGTATCTTTGAAAAATCTCTCAATGCCACATTTTTGTGTTTGATACCCAAGAAGCTTAGTGCAATCAATATTAGAGATTTTCGCCCTATCAGCCTTGTGGGTAGTTTGTACAAGCTACTTTCAAAGGTTTTGGCACATAGACTTCGTTGTGTTTTGGATAAACTTATTTCCAATTCCCAGAATTCTTTTGTTGGGGGAAGACAGATTCTTGACTCTGTTCTAATCACAAATGAATGCTTGGACAGCAGATTGAAGAGTGGTATTCCGGGTGTGATTGTTAAATTGGATATTGAGAAGGCTTATGATCATGTGAATTGGAGTGCCTTATTTTACCTTATGGAGAGGATGGGTTTTGGGGAGAAGTGGGGAAGATGGATGAAAATGTGTATTTCTACTGCTTGTTTTTCAGTACTTATTAATGGGTCTCCAGCTGGTTTCTTTGGTAGTTCTCGTGGTCTTCGCCAAGGGGATCCTTTATCTCCACTCCTATTCTTATTGGTAATGGAGGTATTGAGTAAGTTGTTGAAAAGGACAGAAGATGGAGGCTTTCTTTGTGGATTCCAAGCAAGTCCCAAAACAAGTGGAGGTTTGCATATCTCTCACCTTTTGTTTGCTAATGATACTATTCTCTTTTGTGATGCATCGGAGGAACAATTATTACATATTGTATGGTTCTAATTTTCTTTGAAGCTATCACAGGACTGAAAGTAAATGTTGGTAAGAGTGAGATTGTGCCGGTTGGTGAGGTTGGGAATTTGGATGCCTTAGCCTGTATTTTATGTTGTAAGGTAGGCTGTTTACCCATGTCTTATTTGGGTATGCCTTTAGGGGCACATTATAAGGATTCCTCCATATGGAACCCTATCATTGAACAAATGGAAAAAAGGCTTGCAGGTTGGAAGCAATTATATTTATCAAAAGGGGGTAGGCTTACTTTATTGAAGAGTACCTTATCAAGTCTCACTACATAGTATTTATCTTTGTTCACTATTCCACAACATGTGGCAGATAGATTAGAGAGGATTCAGAGGAACTTCCTTTGGGGGAGATCTAATGATGTTTTTAAATTTTCACTTGTTGCTTGGGAGGAAGTTGTGTGGCCAGTGGAGGTAGGCGGCTTGGGGATCCGGAAGATTGGGTTGTTTAACCAAGCTTTGCTTGGGAAGTGGCTATGGCGATTTGGGAATGAGGTCACACATTTATGGCGGCAAGTTATAGCTTCCAAGTATAGGGAAGCCAATGGGGGATGGTGTACTAGAGTTGTTAGAGGGACACATGGATGTGGTATGTGGAAGAACATTAGGAAGAGGGCTGAGAGCTTTTTTGGTCATGTGTTGTATGCAGCGGGTGAGGGTTTTCACATCAGATTCTGGTACAACCCTTGGAGTGGCCCTACTGCTTTGAAGGATTTATATCCGGCTATGTTTTTTATTGCTGTAGATAAGGCAGCTATGATTTCTGATATGGTTGACTGTGCACCGGATGGGGGTGGTAGAAGCTGGAACTTACGTTTCCATCGTGCTTTTCAAGATTAGGAGACAGGGATCTTTTATGATTTTATTGCGCATATTTCATCCAAACTACCTAGAGGTGGTGATGATACCATGATATGGCAATTGAATCGTAGTGGTGTTTTTGATGTGCGCTCTTTCTATTTTTCATTGTTAGCAGCCCCGTTGGTGTCTTTTCCTTGGAAGAGTATTTGGTGTGTTAAAGTACCTAAAAGGGTGGCTTTCTTCTTATGGACAGCTGCTAGGCGTGGGATTCTTACTATAGACAACCTTGTTAAGAAGAAGTTACCTCTTGTTAATTGGTGCTGCCTTTGTCGATGTGAAGAGGAAACTGTGGATCACTTATTGATCCATTGTAAGTTTGCTCATACCTTATGGAGTGAAGTCCTTCGGTTGTTTGGGGTTCATGGGTGATGCCGAAGAGTGTTGTTTCTCTTCTCTCTGCATGGTGGAGTTGGTTGGGAAGTCACACTTCAAATGTGTGGAATATGGTTCTAGCGTGTCTTATGTAGTTAATTTGGAAAGAGCGCAATGCCCGAACTTTTGAGGAAACTGAGAGACTTGTAGACTGTGTGAAGTCTTTGCTACTTAGGACTTCATTTGAGTGGTCCCGTATTTAGGGGTTTACGCATTGTCATTTGTTGTTTGAATTTCTTAATTTTGTTAGTCTTTCTTTTTGATTGGTTTGTATTCTTTTCAGTGCAGTGAGTTTACTATCGTAAATTCATTGTACTTTTATTATCAATAAAGTCTGTTATTACCTATCAAAAAAAAAGTTATCCTACAAAGAAGACAAGTTATGAATACTTTCCCTCCATGCTTACCACCAAAAGCTAAAGATTGTTACAGTTAACCTTCTGACTTCTGAGCATACCAAGTCATCCCTACCTCAAGAACAACGTTTCATGATTTTGGTCACCTAACTAGATATATAATCAGTATGTGGCGGAAAAATAAAATTTGAAAAGAAGAAGACGAAAAGAAAGAAACAAGTGACAAAGTGCAACCATTAATAGAACTGTTCCGCAAGATAATTGCAAAAATTCTATAGAAACACTTTCTTCTTCTTCTGTTTTTCCTTCTTTTTTTATTTTTTTATTATTATTATTTTTTTTTTTTTGCTACAGAAAATTAACAAGACTATGTTCACCTTTTACACCACTACAAATCAAGAGTTTCCTGTTAACGTTATAGATGCTTTGTTACTACAATTGTAGGTGAGGTACTGAGGTTTTCCAATTAGGAAATTTGATCCAAGAACATGAGAACTAATAAACAACTGTCCTAAACAAGGAATTCTGATCCAAGAACATGAGAACTAATAAACAACTGTCCTAAACATGGAATTCTGAAGAATAAGTATCTCATCCAAATTTGTCACTCAGCCTACTAAAAAACTACCAACAACTAGCCAAAAAAATCAAAAGACTAAGACCTCAATAGGAGGTAGCTTAACCATAAAAGAAACCTAGAATGATATGCGGAAAATCCAAAGAGATTTTTCCAAATATTAGTTCAACATGAAAGTCCTAGTCTACAGTTTCCATGGTAAGGGCCATAGCACCAGCACCAGAGAAATCATCATTATAAGTCAATACCTAAACACTTTGACTTGGGTTTATTCTTACCCAACAATTTCATCTGGTTCAGCTGCTCTTCTTCCTCTTCCTACTTTTTTCTCCGAGCAGCCTCCTCTTTCTGTCTTTGAATAAGCTCCAATTCCCGATACCGTTCCTCCTCTTTCCGCTGCAGCTCTAAAGCCTCTCTTCTCTGAGCCTCTTCCACTCTCCTCTTATTCTCTTCTAACATCTTATCCAGCTCTTCTCTCTCTTTTCGAGCTTGTTCCTGTGGGATGTCATGGTCAAATAAAGATGCCAATATATATTAAATGACAGAGAGAAGAAAAAGGAAAAACATCTTTGGAGAATAAATATGAGCTTAAGAATTATGGCTTTCTCAAAAGCATGCAACAAGAAACCTTAAACTGTGACAAGATTTTTTGGGAATACAAGAAAGGGAGGAAATAGAAACAAATTAACACAGTGATATTAATCTATTTCTTTTTTCTTTTTTTTTAATCACCGACAAGTACCCAATCTCACCGCAACTAAGCACATCACTTCCCATATTAGGACATGAAGCTGCATCAGATTTCTTGGATTTCCAGTAAATGACAGTGATAATGACGTAATTTATATTGTAATTTTCTAACAAAGTGACAATCCCTGCTTAAGCCTTCAAACCCACAGTAAGAGCCCCAATATCACATTAACACGGTATACAATATATGTTTAGAACAGTGAAACTCATCAGTAGTAGAGTCCCATATTGTTGTGATTGAATGATTCTTCTTCCAGTTAAAAGCTATTTCATCGTGCTCATGCCTTTCTTTTTTTAGAGAAACTTTCATGATATAAGTTACACTAATATCTTATAGTCAAATAAACCCAACATCGTATCCTCCTACAAACTTTAAACATGTTGAAGTGGGCCAACTCATTCACGGGCCACAACAGCCTATTTACTGCAAATATGAAGCTAAAGGACATCTTAATACTACCCCTAAGTAATTTTTATCACTAAAAGCAGTGGTTGCAACTTTATTAAGTAGGAAATTTGCACTACCAAAACATTGCAAGAAATAGAAACAGCTGTATCTGACTACATGTTGTGTTTAGCTAGCCATCCAGAGGAGGCCTCAGTTTAAGATGCTTACTTCTTTCTGTCTTGCTTCCATAAGTGCAGCTTCCTTTTCTTTTTCAAGTTGAGTTGCAACATCATCAAACAATTTCTTTCGACCTTCCTCTATTTGCCTCTCTATTTCTAACCTAACTTCCTCAGAATTCAACCTCTCCTCAACATTTTTCCGAATTGCCTCCTCCAGCCTTTTTGCAGTCTCTTCTTCTAATAGTTTCAGTTCTGCTTCAAGTTGCTGCCTGATAGCATATGAAAAAAGTCAAGCCTAGAATTCTATAGATTGTGCCATAGCAGCAAATTAAACCATAGAAAAATTGCGAACTTCACTTTTGTAATGTAATATAAGGTTTGACAACCACCATAGCCATTAACATGGTAAACAAAAGCTTTGCCACTAAGGCATACCTCTAAAAAACAGGTTACTGAGCCACAAATACAAGGTTTCAAGTAGAATACAAGATAAAATAGGTTAATTTTCATCAAATACAAGTTCAATTATAAAGTGGCTTCCTTCAGAAAAGCCAGTAGAGAAAAATGTAAAAGCAACATGTTGCATGTTCAAGACTAATTATGGATCTCATACAAGCAAATATGCTAGAATCATTAAGACGAGTAGGAGGGCACAAATTCTATAATTCATCACATGTTTATAAACCACAGAAAACATAAGCGCCCAATGGATCCTCACTATCTTACATCAAAGAAGATGATGTTTGATATGATTTTCATCATTAACTGATTTTTGAATGATTAACTAAATGCATCTAGCTACAGCTTCAAGATCTTCACCACCAACTGCTATCTGCTCACTTATAAAACCGATGCAAGTCAATACAACCTAACACAATTAAGCAATAAATTTAACTAAAGTCAGCTTTATGGTCCTCTTCCCAAATAAATGGAGTCACCACATGTATCTTTTTCTGACATTCTGTCATAAATTCCTATCTAAGATTGAACCATCTGTTCCCTCTGTATTTATCATATCCTTCTTCACTATCTCTATCCAATTCCACAATATTTTAGGTTTCCCTCCACCCCTTGTTATTCACTAGAAGTATATTTGGACTGCCCTCAGATTTATTTGAGATTTAACCAAAGATACCTGGAACATGATGCATTTGGATTTGTGGCAGTGATAAGGGGATGTGGTATGAGGCTATTACGGCCTAGTCTGTATTTTGGGGCTAGGCTTAGTTGGTCAGCTATTCTTACAAATGCACCTAAACTGGATCAGAGTACAACTTCAATAGTTCAATTTAGGTCATTTCCATCTGGTTTGCTTTGAAACTGGCAACAGAATCAACAAGCAGTGGCTTGATTAGAGATCAAAATCAAGTATCATCTACATAGTACTGAATGATTCAAATCAAATGAAGAAAGTCCCCAACAGAAATGGGAAGTTTTGATGGCTGCAAGGAATATCCACAAATGCTGTAACATGGAGGTGCTTAATTACTTCAAAGGACAAGAAAAACTATCTCAGAGGGAGAGAGAAGATAATACTGGATGGATAGGGGTGAGAGGAAAAGAGAGATAGGGAAATGCCAAAGAGTTAAAGCTCTTTCATAATATAATATCTCAAAACATTGTCACTCATTTTCATCCCTCTAATGAGCCTCCATATAGGCCTACACAAAATTCAAAACAGCAAAAGACTTTTATAAAGCCTGTACCAGTCTGACTGAACTCAGCTAAGGCTTAAAGCCAACTTAATTGGGGTCTGCTACAACCAAAAATAAAATTACACAAAATAACTTGTGAAACAACATCTAAACCTATTTACCTATATGTTAATCTATATACTAGAATTTAATATAATATGAGTATTTGCAAAGCTTCCACTTCATTCACTTCTTAGAGTCCTTTCTAAGATTTCTAGTTCATTTACTATTAACACTCATATTTGATTTAACTTTAAACTGTCCAAGAGAGAGACAGAAAAGTTATAATTTACAAGTTAAACAAGTGTATCAAGGAATGAAAATATATAGTGAAAATGCACGAGAATTACCTCTTCTTTTCTTCCTCCCCCCTCTTTAGTTTCTCGGTGGCACTTTTAGGTTCAGCCGATGCAACACTTGGACTACGAGACTTGGGCAAAGGAGACAAAGAGGTACTCCTACTTCTTTGCCTACGGTGTCGCCTAGGTGTGGGAGACCGCTTCCTGCGCCTGTATGATGGTGAGCGGCTTCTACGGCGACGTGAGGAATTAGAACGACTTCTTCGCCTGCTTTAAAAAAATATAACTTTAGCTTATTAGCTTCAGCTACTCCGGTTAAAACATCTCAAACATTAAACTTTTTTTTCTTTCTTTTTTAAGTGTTCTTAATATGCTGTTTTGAGTTTTGAGCTGTTGTTCTGATTGTATTCATGTTTTTTTTAGTAATAGAATAATTACTCATTCATCCAAACAAATGTCCCACAAAAAATTCCGTTCATTAGCAGCATAGCAGGAAAGATAACCAATATACTGTTGTCAATAACATTCAAAAGCCGAAATTTAACTCCCAACAAAGTGAAATGTAGCACAACCAAACAACCAACCAAGATACACGTATCAACACTGACATCAACTTTAGTATCAATCAACCATTTTCACATAAACATATCCAACAGCATATTGGCATTTAAAACGGTTGAAATTTAAAAAAGAACAAGCATGTGCTCAACAAATTGAAGCAGAAAAAAGAGAACCCATTAACTGTTATGAACAACATTCAAAACCTTAAAACTTCAAACACAGCTAAAGTGAAACACAGGACAATCAAACAAACAGTAAGATGAAAGAAAAAAAAAAGGGAAAAATTTACAAACAACCCTTTCTACATAAAGATAAGTAGCAACATTGGAAGCAGTGTTTGAATGGAATAAAAGGGTAAAAAAATTGTAAAATTTGAATGGTTTTTAGTGAAAAAGAGATAATGGACCTGGAGTGAGAATTGGAATAGGGAGAGCGGCTACGGCTGCGGCTGCGGCTTCGATCTCTTCGGCTTCTCCTGGAGTGGCGAGAAACTGGGGACGGAGGAGAGTATCTCCTTCGGTGGTAAGAAGGCGACCGCGACAAGCTTCGAGGCATCTCTGCCCTTTTCTTTTCTTTTCTTTTTTAACTAAACTTTATGTTTCAATGACGATTACCAAAACCCCCCATTGAACCCTGAACCTTTTTTTTTTTAACCTTCCCGTAAAGTAAAAGTAATTAGAAAAATGATAAAGTTTAGGGGAAAATCTTCACTTAAAGCTATTTTAAGTAATGTTTTAAAGATAATTGGCGAAAACACCATTTTTGTCCATATATTTTAGGGTCACAATCAATTTGCTCCTTATATTTTGGTAACAGTCAATTTGGTCCCTACTATTTTCAACTTGCACTCGATTTAGTTCTTACCGTTAACTCACTAACAGAAAATGTTTACGTACTAAACGGTTTATACAATTGGCATATCTAATATTAAAATATATTAAATTAGATGCTAATGTGTCTAAATTTGAGTGGTTAATATGGCCACATTAGCGCTTAAATGAAAAAAAAATACCACATCAGCTTTTAATAATATACAGTATTTTTTTGTACCAATTTTTTTCCTTCTCTTTATTTTATTATTTTTCTTTTGGAAACCCACATCCTCACAAAAATTGAAAAACACGTATGAATCTTTTGGTTTGTTTTGTTTTTTTTTTTTTTCATCTCTCTCAGTGATTAAGCTTTTGTTCTAAACCCAAATCCACCAAGCCACTCCCCTTCATCTCCATTGAATCAACTACGTCTTCTTCCACCATTCTCTTATCAAAATCTCTCACTCTTTCTCTTACAAAGATCCATCCCTTTTCTATTAAAGCTAATCTTTGTGAAAGTCCTAACCAGCAAATACCATCCATTTAGAGGTGGAAAGCTCTGGTACAATCAACAACGTGAAGGCCAAGATCCAAGATGAAGAAGTCATCCCCGCAATCAATAGCATTTAATCTTCGCCAGAAAGCAATTGAAATGTACTCTCGCCGATTACAACATCTAGAACGAGTTCATATGCAACGCAATGACGATGCGAGGTTAGATCCTAACAGGTCAGGCTTGAGACAAGGAAATCCAGATTAGAGGAGTCGTAGTCGATCTGTGGCCATGTCCGGGCTTCGTGGTGGATCTGTGGTGTTAGGCAGTTGGGATGTGGTGAACATTGAATATGGGTTTAGTAAATCTGAGTTTGGGTTTTAGTTTGAATTTGGAGATTTTGGCTAAAATTTATGGAATTTATTTGATCTTTCTTGATTGATGGTATAACATTCACTGTGATAGAAAGCCTAATAGAAGGTTAGAATTTAGAAACAATGTGATCTGTGTTGATTTGAAATTGTTGGACTATATTAGTGTTTGATTATCTAGAAATTGCAAGAAAAGAATTAGAATGAAATTTTGTTTGATTAGCAAGAAATTGCAAGAAATCAAAATAATAATATTCAAAAAATAAAAATGAAATTCTGTAGAGCCATTTGAACTTCTGCAGTAGATCCATGGTTGAACCACAATGTGAGAAGGCAAAGTACATCTTGTAAACTATCATCAACACCTTTAGCATTTGCTGCACATGCTATTGAATGAAAATATATAAAAAGACATCACTACGGTATTGAATAGGGATCCGGATCCTCTCCATTTCCTTTGAAATGGAGAGGCTCCAGTACACAATGGGGATTTTGTCCAAAATGATCCACACTCAAAAATGATCCACGTCATTTAAAATGTACTTAACTGGGGTTCAACGCACTTAACTGGGGTTTAACTCAACCGGACAAAAAAAACCCATTTCCTCTCACCAGTCGTTCAAACTCTCTCTTTCAAAATTTCAAAGTTCACTCTTCACTCTATCACTCTTTCTTTAAACCGAGATTCAAGGTTTTTTGGGTTTAATCAAGGGTGATTTTTTGTGGCGAGATCGGCATGGTCAAGGACTTTGGTGATTTTGGTTGGAAGGTCACGGTACTCGATGGCCTGGGTCATTTTGTGTGGGTCTGGTGGTTTACGATGACATGGTTGTTGCGGCAGTGAGATCGGCATGGTCATGGGTTTGCTGATCGAATTTGGTCATGGGTGGCTATTCAATTTTGGCCATGGATCGTTTTGGCCATGGTTTGGTTGAGTTTGGGTGTAGGTGTAGGTGTGGTTGCATTTGGGTTAGGGACTTTGGTGGACCAGTGGTGGTGGTGGGTTTGATGGGTGTGGGTGTGGGTGTGGGTGTAGTTGTGGGTGCGACTTTGCCACTACTGGAACCATTGATAATCTCTTGCAGGTTCTTTTGAAAATCCCACATTTTATTTTTGTTCTTTTTAAAGAATTTAACTTTGATTTGATTTAATTTTGGGTTTTTGTTAATGGGTTTATTAGTGGGTTTTTGGGTTGGATGAGTTTGGTGGTAGTGGTGGTGGTGGGGGGTGATTGATGGTGGTGGAGGCGGGGGTTGTCGTGTTGGTTGTGTGGGTGGTGAGTTTCACTTTGTTTGCTGTTGTCGTCCAAAATGATCCATGCTCAAAAGCCAAACCATCTCTGGCTCCCAAACTTTTTTTTTTCTCTTTTTCTCTTTTGCTAGTCTTTTTGCTTCTAAGTTTGATTTTCTTGGTGGGTTTTTTGTGCAGAGAAAGGTTACGTGAAAGGTTGCATTGCCTTGTGGGGTTTGCAGAGGAAAAGGGTTTTATAAATGCAAACTGTGCAATGGAAATGCCACCATAGAGTGGTCGCCTATGTATGACCCTGTAGCTATCAATCCTTGCCTTTGCCCCACTTGCGAAGGAAACAGGTTGCTCTCTTATTATTTATTATTATTTATTTATTTGTTGGAGCTCTATTTCAAGTGCTTGGTCTACAATTTTTCTTTTGTGCTTTGTTTGGTTGCTGAGAAAACAATTTCCTTTTTGCTCTTTTATAAGTTGAACTGTAGGAAAAGTGCATTGAACAGATTTGGGTAGTTTTTTTGACTGGTTTTTAGTTGCATTTTTTACAGTTTTTTAAGTATCCTAACAAAGGGTTATGGAAAGAAGTACATTATGCATGACTTGAATTTACTGAATTTTTGTGTTTATTTTTTGGAATGCTAATTTGAAGTAATTAGAAGTTCTAATCTACCTTTTGAAACTCTTCATGATATTTGAGCATGAAAGCTCAATTTATTTGATAAACCGTGTTTTAAGGAAGAGTTTACTTTTTGAGTTTCCCTATTATGCAATGCTTATGTGTTGTTTCGATGGTTTCTCATGACAAGGTACAATGTTGTCTTAACTGTCTAGGGAAGGGCTACGATTGAGTTGATTAAGAGACAGTTTTGAATCTTGCAAGTGAGTTGCATTTGCTGTGTTTTAGACCTCATCTGGAGTTACTTTCAAATGCTTATATGCTCTTAATTTTTTACCAAGGAACTCTACCCTCAATGTGTGCATTGTTCATGGTTGATGCATTGTTTTTTGGAATCGTCACAAATATTGAATTGCTCATAGTTGATGCATTGTTTCTTTTTTATTCTACTCGTGATGGGTGCATTGTTCTTTTAATTGTCAATGTCAAGTTTGCCTTGTAAAAGTGCAATGTTGGCATGCTTTGACTTGAAATACTACCATTTGCTAATCTTGGTCCCATATTCTGTTTAGGGTAAAAATTATGGACAATATGGACAAAGTGATGGGTGCATTGTTCTTTTTTCTTGCATATGATTAATGATGCCATATAAAAACAATATTGAAAAACAAGTAACAATAATTTTGTGTATCATGGTGCAGGGCTTCGAGTAACAATTGATTGCAAGCCAGAAAATGGACACTTAAAGACAAGAGGCGTAGGGAAACTCGATGAAGAAGGAAAGTTCAAAGTGTCTATTCATTGTAAGATTGTAAAAGATGGAAAACTGAATGAAGAGTGCCATGCACAGCTTCAGTGTATCAGCTGCACCATGCCCTGCACATAATGGCCTAGAGTCTTCAAAAGTAGTATTCAAGTCCAAAGCCAAAGGAAAATACATATTTTGGTTGGCTGGTAAACTCAAGTTCTCCCCTATGACATGCACTTCAGCTTTCTTGTGCCCTCACTATAAGTACCCACCACTAATCAAGAAGCAAGAGGTGGAATGTATAGTCAAGCAATTAGCACACCAATTGTAGAAGTTTCATGTTATTATAATCAAAGCATTTATTTCAATGGAATTCTTGTTATGTGATCAAAGTGTACATTTTAATAAAATTTGTTCATTTTTTTTATTAAATTCTCTTATTGTCTACTCTATTGGATTGAATTTTGATTGTAAGGATTGTGACAATTGTTATTGTAAGGATTGTAAGGGTTGAATTTTGACTATAAGGATTGTGACAGTGGAATGTGGATATTTACAGATATTTGTAAATAAGGATTGTGACAATTGTGGGCTATTGATATTTGTGTAAGTGTGTGTGTTGGTGTGTAGGGGAGTGTGTGTGTGGGTGTGCACAGGTGGTGCGGGTAAAGTTGCTGTGTGTGTAAGGGTGTGTAGGGGACTGCGTGTGGGTGTGCACAAGTGGTAAAACTCATGCAAAAGAAAAATTGACACACTAATTAACATGAATGCAGCTCAAAGAAAACAACTCCTGCCTAGCATAACAATTATGCAGAAAATAGTAATTATGCAGAATGTGCAATACCGGACCTATTCTGCAGAAACAGTAATTATGCAGAATATGCAATACCAGACCTATGCAGTAACAGTAATTATGCAGTAACAGTAACAGTAATTATGCAGTATCAGTAACAGCAATTATGCAGTAACAGTAACAGTAATTATGCAGTAACGGTAATTATGCAGTAACGGTAACAGTAATTATGCAATATCAGTAACAGTAATTATACAGTAACGGTAACAGTAATTATTCAGTAACGGTAATTATGCAATATCAGTAACAGTAATTATGCAGTAACAGTAACAGTAATTATGCAATAACAGTAACAGTAATTATATAGAAACAGTTATTATGCAGTAATTATGCAGAAACAGTAACAATTTTTGCAGCAACAAATAATTATGCAGAAATTAACACCTTGCAGAGATACATCAGACATGCAGATCAAGTATTCTTTCCAAATAATAAAAAATCTAAACATTTGAATGTGACTAAGTTTTGGACCATCAAAATTCCAGTCCTAAACTAGGAAAATTACAAAACAAGAGCACTTAATCTCAACTTGTGTCATAGATTATAAAACATGATCCTAAACTAGAAAAATGGCTTGACTTTATGAACCATCGGATTCCATCCACTTGTAATACTTTCTTGAGTCAATGGACCTCCACTTGCAACACTTCCTTGAGTCAAGAAACTTCCTGCACCATTAATTTTGTCGTTGGAGCCTACAACAGTTGATATACTCTCTAAATGTGATGCTAATGCAACACTTGCTGATGAGCCTCCCTGATGTGTTGCAGAACTTGTAGAAGCCGACTACAGAAAATCCAATTACACATTATACATTGAAACAAGCTTAGCATTAAAATTATCAAATCATGCATCTAAACTATTATTAATATAAAAGTAAAATATGTAATTGTAAATATCTTTACCATTAAAAGTTGTGTAAAACTAGTAATATTTCCAGAAGAAATATCCTCAGTTTTCTTTTGTGCCATGACGTCATGTGCATATATTTCCTGTAAAAATTGTACTAGTTTAGCAACAATAATAGTATACTATATTAATGTGTAAAAATAAAATAGAATGGTTAAAATAAGGATAATTTAGAACCAAACTGGAAGTTTTGTCCTGTAGTGCTCCAGCTGTCGTGACCCTTCAGCTCCCCTACATGCTTCAAACATGCGCCACCTTTGGCGACTTGCCAGTTGTGAGCCAATTGCAAGATCCAGTTGCGAGACTCTTCTTGAGTGCACACATCTTGAGTTTTCTTCACATTCTCTCACACACTACCCTTACATGATTCTCACTTAAATACAGGGTATCTAATTGCTAAATTACAAGCAAATTTGGCAAGGAATAAAACCAACATATGATTGAATAAATTCAACCTTACAATACATAATTAAGGCCTGAGGAGAGAAAAAAAAAGTGAGAAATCTGAGGGCAATACTATCGTTAAGAAAGTATTCCTATTCAAGCCAGCACCCCACAATCGGAACCAATAAAGGTATTTTAAATAGACAAATTTAGATTTGGTTATTTTAGTTAGATTAATCTAATGGTGTCTGTGATGATTTTAGATTTTTGGTCTCTCTCTTTTTTCTTTTTTTTTTTCTTTCTTTTTTTTTTTTTTTTTTCACGTTGCCTCTTCTTCTTCATTTTCACCGGCATCCATTGGCATGTTCTGCACTACATCTTCTTCTTTACTTTCTCCCTGCCTCACTCTCCCTCTTACTGTTTTTCTCTCTTTTTCATGTGAAAGTTGAAATTAGACTCCTCAGTAAAAGAAGAGGAGCATTCAAATTGACTTTTGAGAAATGTGCAGCATTGAAAGAGGATAAGACTTTTATTTTGATTAAAAGATAAAAGTAAAATGAAATATGATAAGACAAAAAAAGAAGAAATACGTGGAAGAGATAAACTAAAACAAAGAAAAAAAATTAAAATTAAAATAATAGTGAATGCGTGGAGAACAATAAATGAGAGTAAAAAAAAAAAAAAAAAAACTTTTAAGATTAGATCATTAGAAGATACGGGAAGTTGAAATTTGGCAAGAATAAGATATTTATATAAGATGAATATGTTAAAACAAAAAACTATCATCGAAAAGTAAAGCATCAATAAGATGTAGGGAAGAGAATGAGAAATTTGAGAAGAAAAGCATCTTTAAAACGTTTAAAGAAAGATGAAAGAGAAGAAGTTGAGAAGAAGTTACCAAATGAATATGAACCACTATTTATACTCAAATGATTATAACCCTACAATAGACATCTTTTCATTCAATATGCAACTTTTCGGTCAATATGAACATTTTCATTCAATAAGCACATTTTTTTATCAATAGGCACATTTTTAATCAATAGACACATTTTCGTTCAATAGGCACCTTTTCAGTTAATAAGCACATTTTCATTCAATAGGCACCTTTAATGTATATCCAATATGAAGGGTTATAACTTTTTAATAAATACCGTTTGATATATCTAATATGAAGGATTATCACCTTTCAATAGGCACCTTTTGGTATATCTAATTTGAAAGGTTATGACCTTTCAATAGGCACCTTTTGGTATATATATTACAATCTATCTTATATATATATATATATATATATATATATATATAACACAAATTAAATTAAAGACGCAACATTCTGTTTCTTATTCATTCTCACAAAAAACTAATAAATAAAACAATGTTGCTTTCTTCTGCCTTACTAATAAATCTTTTTTCTATTTCTTTCAATATTATTTTTAAAAAAAATCATGCATTTTTTCTTATTACTCTAACTATAAAAAAAAAAAAAGAAAAAAAAAAGATTTTTTCCCCTAAAACTCATCCAGTAGCTCTTCCCGTGCATCGTACGGTTTAGTTACTAATATAACATACATTCATTCTAATGAGGCGAATCGAATCCCTTTCTTCGGTACTTGTTGTGTACTTGGGTAATTGATGGAGGAGAAATGACAGGCTTTTATGGTTGCCCAGAAATAAGTAAACGGCATGAGTTGTGGGATCTTTTACAAAGTCTTTGTTATGGAAATGCAGGGTGAAGCACCAAGGTTAGCTTTTTGACATGAAGCAGATAGCATTCTAATGAGGTGAATCCCTTTCTGTACTTCCTGTGTACTTGGGTTGTGTCCCTTTGTGCTGTATTTTATCACTTAACCAAATGAGAAGAAAATGAATAAAAGCGAGATTCCAATAATACTCTTGAACAACTTGTGCTATTTTGGCTAATATATAGCCTGGAAGTTTAGTTACAAAATTATTTAACAGATACCGTGTGAACAATGGTGAAAAGCTTGTGGCGTAGAACTTCACCTTATTAATAACATTAAGGAATTAATGGCAGATGTTAGTCTTGGTTTAGTGTTTGGGTTTTTGCTTGTGAACTTTAATTTATTTTAAAACTATCATTACTATTATAATAATGGTTAAGTGCTTAAATTCACTTGTTCCTATATTTGCTTAAACTTTTGGGACTATCGATGGTTTGTCATACTATCAGAGTAGATGGTCCTAATCACATTTGGAAGAGAGAGTTAGAATAATGGTTAAGGTTATTAAATTTA
Source organism: Quercus glauca (assembly GCA_023736055.1). Lineage (NCBI taxonomy): Eukaryota > Viridiplantae > Streptophyta > Magnoliopsida > Fagales > Fagaceae > Quercus > Quercus glauca. Next base: position 42,019,873 of record CM043324.1, on the reverse strand, counting down.
CGATTTCCTATTAGTTCCAAGCTTTTGGGGCTACCTGTGGTTCATCAATTTTTATTATTTATCAGTGGCATGAATATACAAAGCCAAAGCCAAGTATTTCCCCTACAGTGACATTATGGGGGCAAAATTGGGATGCAACCCTTCTTATGCTTGGCAGAGCATCTACAATAGCTTGGAAGTCATTAGAAACGGTACAAGATGGAGGGTAGGGAATGGACGGATGATACATATATAGGAAGAAAAATGGCTGCCTACTCCAAATACTTATAAGACCTGCTCTCCCAGCAAGATATTGGAGATTTTCCAATGGTCTCATCCCTAATCTATGAAGATACAAAGCGATGGAAGGTGGACACAATTAGGAAGCACTTCCTCCCCTTTGAGGCTGAAACATACTTAACATCCACTTAGCTACAATCTGCCGGAGGACAACATAATTTGGGTAGGAAATAAACGTGGCATGTTCTCTGTTAAAAGTGCATACTATGTAGCCTTGCCACTAGTGGAAAGAACTGAAATGGGAGAGTGCTCAACTGGAGATTGTAGAACTCCGTTGTGGAAAAAAATGTGGGAGCTTAAGCTCCCTGCCAAGGTCAGAATTTTTGCATGGAAGGCGTGCATGGATGGGCTGCCAACAAGGCTAAATTTGAGAAGGACAGGGCTGAACATTGAAACAAAGTGGCCACTTTGTGAGAAGGCTTTGGGAAGCACCAGTGATGCCTTGATATATTGTGACAAGCTATGGGATGTTTGGTGGAATTGGCATGCTTGCTAGATAAATTTCCTAGCAGAAAACAATAGCTTTGTGGATGTTGCAATGTGAACTTTAGAGGTAGGTACCCCTCATGATCTTGAATCTTCTTTGCCACTGCATGGTCCATTTGGTATAAACAAAACCAAGTGATCCATGAATCTCGCTTCCTCCCATCAACCCAAATCTGGGGGTACGCCTAGTGAATCCAAGAGGACAAGGGTGCTATAACATATAGCCGACTCAAACAGAAGCCCCCTGAAATTGGGTGGGTTGCACCTCCACCGGGGGTCTTCTACAAAATAAATGTTGATGGAGCAACTGATGGGGAGGGAAGCCTATCCAGCGTAGGAGTGGTAATCCGAGATTGCAGGGATATGGTAGTAGCTGCTAGAAGCAAATTGATGCATGGATCATATGGGGAGGAGATCACTGAAGCTTTTGCAGTTGAAGAAGGAATCCTCTTGGCGAGTGAAATGGAGCTTTAAAATAATTATCAAGTCAGACTCCCTCATGGTAGTTGAAGCAATCAATACAAGCTCATTTCATGGAGACATGGGGCCAATTATTCAAGGAATTCTGGGTCTTTTGAGTCAGCTAAGCAGCTGGAAAGTGAAGCATCTGAAAAGGGTCTACAACAGAGTTGCGCATGAACTTGCGCAGAACGCCAAAGCAGCTGGAACATCCCAGCAGTGGAGAGGAATGGAGCCCCCAATGCTGCTGCAATTTTTACTAGTTGATAGGGCAAAGTGTTAGTTTGTATCCTCTTATCTGCTGTTCTCTTTTGTAATCCAATTTCATATTAATGAAAATTTCAAGTTTCATCTTCAAAAAAAAAAAAAAAAAAAAAGTTCCTTATGTATTGGATCTCTTGCAGTGATATTGTCAAATTATTATGACCTGCCATTCAATGATATTAATGATTGGCATAAGTTTTGTCTTACTTGAGGAGCATGATGTGTACCGGCTTAAGCAAATTCTCAAGGACATAGCTGAGTTTGTTGCACTTCATAAGAACTTAGTTAAGGTAGAATATGACTTTCTATCTCAACTTTATAATTCTAAGTAGTTTATTTGATTTATATCACTTCTCATTTTCATGTAATTGATTTGTTCCTACCGTTTATATGAATTTATATGTATTGTTTGTTTGTTTTTTTTTGTTTTTGGTAATATATGTATTGCTTGTGTATGTATATGTATCTGTGTCTGTTTTGTCCAGCGGGACTCAACTTCCATAGGAGAAGAAGTTATACTGAATAACTCACTGCTGTATTAAGTGCTATTTTGTTCTTCATTAAATTTATCCAGAAAATGGGTAAACTAAGGGTTTTAAGAATTTCCTTTTTGGATTGTGTTTTATCAGGTTCAGAGGCATTTCCAGTGGAACTCTCCCCCCATCAGATATGATGCATTCCACATGGTCAAGTATGAGCTTTGGTTGTGCCGCCATGTAATCAAATACTAATTTATTTAAAATTTCAATAGACTATACGTACATTTACTGGCTAGTTATCAAAAAAATCCTGTAAATCATCATATACATTTCTTTATCGTCATCCCTGATTGACTCTTGGTGGGGAAGTAAAGTTACAAGTGTTTTTGTTTAGGTGTTCCCTGGAGGTTTTGTAAAACTGATCTTTTTTTAAAAATAATTTGTAAAAGTAGAATACATTTCAAATCATTTGGGGATCTAATGCAATTTTGAAAACATGTTGTGACATGATTTTTGTGCTCCTCAATTTCATGATTTTGGAATCCTGATGCAGCATCAGGGCTTCTACATCTGAAAAATAGATTTGCTGAAAGACTTAGCATTCTACCATTGGATCTGACCATTGAAAGCACCATAGAGGTTATATGTCCACTTACTCAAAGGGAACTCAACTTTTCATTTTGACCTTTCCAAGATGATTTTTGTACTTTTTCAGTTTGGTACCTTTCAACTATCTAAATCTATTAACCTTGATTCAGTAGACTGATGCAATCAAGAGTTTTTATTTTCCTAGAATCGTTATTTGAGTTCAATGATATTGGTTTTGCACTTTTGAGATTACTTGGAAAATTCTTAGGCTTTTGGTAGAAACGCAAAGTAAGTATAGAAAATTGGAGGTCTATTGATATGGCTGTTGAAAGGTTGTTTGGTTTTGTTTTATCAAAAAAGAAAAGATACGAAAAGAATAGAAAAGGAAGAAAGAGAGGAGAGAAAGGTTGTTGTAAGATTTGCAATTTTTTATTCCTTTAATTTTTGGATCGTCTCAATGATATGGTACATTAATAGTTGAGATTATAGAATTCCCACTTATCAGCAACAAATTTAGTATTTGTTATTTACCCTGATATTATGTCACAATTCAGGAATCTGCAAAGTCTATTAGAGAAAGATTTGGTTCTTTGAACCTTCTTATTAATGCATCTGGAATTCTTCCAATACCTGATGTGTTGCAACCGGGTACAGCTTGTGTCACTATTTGAAGCACGATTTCCAGACTAGAAGTGGCTTTTGACATTTGCAATTTAAATGTAATAAAATGTTCTGTTTCTCCAAAAAAAAAAGTAGTCTTTCTAGCTTGTTGGGGGTGAATGAGGTGTTTTTTTGATGGAGCCCATAGGGTGGATCTTGATGGAGCCTTTGGGTCTAGAGACCCTAAAATATGTTTCGACTTTTGAGCTAGATAGTATTTATCTTAATTTTTTAATAAAAGGGGAGAGGGGGAATTAAACTAAAAGCGTATGGAAGTGGACAAAAGGAAGGGATGGCTCTAAGAAGGAGAAAAAATATACTATGCATCCTATGCATGAGTGGGGTTTACCTCCATGTGAAAGAAAGGACTCATGCACTGGATGAATGATATACCTCCTCCTAAGGAGTGACCTAAGCTTAAACTGCAAGTTTACAAATATTTTGAATTATCTTCCCAACTTTTTTTTTTTTTTTTTTAGTGTCAAATAATCACTTCTTTTTTTATTTTTATAGATTCAACTTTGTATATATTACTTTTATTGTTAATCAAAGTTATAGGAAATTTACATGAACAATATTTGAGAAATACTTACACACACCTTGTTTCACACATTGTAAAAATCGTGACTTCAAATCATGTTTTCTATACAATTTTCGCGAGTAAATGTGCGTGCAACAGAGCATACACTATAAGCAAGTATCATCATGACATCCAAAACAAATAGAAAGAACACCATATTATAGGTAGCTATAGATAAATAATAACTTAAGGGACTAGATTTTAATAAATAGTATCTTAGCAAACATGTAATGTTTAACATCATATAGACATAATACACAAGCTGCCGCAAATGCGCAATTCAGTTCCAACTCAAACAACAAACACTGCAAATCAAAAAATTTATAAATGGGGTTGATGCGTCTGTTAGATCATGTAGCTCAGACAGCCACAAACAGCTCAAAATTTCACCTTTGGAATCTACAACTACCCTCTAGAACTAAATTGCTCAAAACGGATCATGTAGTACTTGGGCCATTGATAAATTGCCTATTTTCATTTTGGGCCCTCACTGGCCCATTTTTTTGTTTAACCTCTCTTTTTATTTTTTACTATATAAACTTTTTTCACTCATTCAAAATATAACTAGTTTTTAACCCTTGCTTTGCATAGTTTTTTTTTTTTTTTTTTTTTTTTTTTTTTTTTTTTTTTTTTTAACTAATGTTCTTATTTTTATTTTAAATAGTAGAATGAGAGTTATCTAAGAGTTTAAAAAATCAGTTTATGAATTCAAGTAAAACTAAGTGGGTTGCAATTATAATACTCGCAATTCTCTCTCTCTGGTATTTATTAGTGATTAGTCAACTAGTTTCATTGAACTAATTAGGTTTTCCTTTTGTATTCATGGTTTCTAATACCTTTAAGAAAAATTATCCTAGAAAAACAGTTTCAAGGTCGGGCCTTACAAGTTGCTGTTTCAAGTCCGGTAGAACGGAAGGTATGATCATCTTCTCCATTTTTTTTTCTTACCTTCTCTACCTTTTTTTCTATTGCCTCATTTTCATTGAATCAGAGGTTATCTGCAAGTTTAATAAAATAATTTAAGTTTTTTTTTTTATTTTTTTATTTAATTAAAAAGTGATTCCAGAATCTAAAAAAGAAGGGAAAAAAATAGGAATTTTTTTTTTCAAAATTTATTCTAAAAAAGGAAAATCAATGACAAAATTTGTATCATCAATAAAAATAATGATGATGATGATGATGATGAGTAAGATGGGACTCCCTGAAGATGATGATCCTTAAATACGTACAACACAATATATTAATTGTGAATGTAACAAAGGCAAATACTTGCCAACACAAGCTAATTTTACAACAAAGCACATGTCTGGGTGTAATCGATACATGGCCATGATTAGAGAAAGCTAATCTGGACTTGCCCATATATTTTTTCCCTTTTGTTTTTGTTTATTTATATTTATTTTTTCTCCTGGAATATACAACCATATGATTCAAAAGGTTCATTTCAAAATTGATTTTTGGTTCCCAAAAGCCTTATCTTCCCTTGGATAACTGTATAGCTTCTGGATCGTGAGTCGACTCATCAGCCCAAGTAAAGTTGTGAGGCATGAGGGCGTACTCCTGATTCCTAACTTCTTCAAGCTGCTCCCACTCAGCCCATCTCTCTGCCAAACCATCTCCCTGCATCATTTTCACCACTTGTGCCATTGTTGGTCTTTCCTCGGGTGAGCTTTGAGTGCAGAGTAATGCTACCCGAACAATAGTTTCAACTTCTCTTGCCACATAAGTCTTCAAGTTATTGTCCACAATGTCATCCAGCCTATGTTCTCTCTGTAACTTCCTGATCTGTGAATTACCATTTAACACATTACATTAGATGCACTCAGAGGAGAAAAAAAGAAAGATAAATATGGTCATGGACAAGCGTCAAAATAGGCATGATATTTAAAAGCTTGAGCCAATGATGTTGTAATATATATAGTGGATAAAAAATCATCAAATTCCTGGGTGACAGCAGTAGGTGTTGCAAGAATCCAATTCATTCTGTTTTTCTCATAATAACAAATGAAGCCTATAGCTAGAGCAGCTCAAGGAAGATATGAAGGTGAATGCATGTGATATGTCCAGTTTGGATCAGTAAAAAAAGTAGGTAACAACAGTTAACTTGTTTATAAATCACTGAAATTAGGCACATTTTGTGGATGACTTGTTTCTGTAGAAAACAAATGGGTAATCTGTTAAGAGCATGCAACCTAAAAGCTTAAGCTAGTAGGTGGAGAGGCCTAATGATACATATATACCTACGACCAAGTAGACACCCAACTGATGTGGGATTCCTTAACATGATCAAATAATTTCGAAGGTGTAAAGCTATATACAATTGAAAACACAGTTCCCTCTCACTTGTAAAAAAGGTCTTTCATGTGACACTGCACTCACGGATCAAGAAGTAGATGGGAGTTCACAGCACACAAGGTGCTTATTTTAGCGCAGGATCACAAAGTCTTTTGAAGACTGGTAACTGGCAAGCAGGTACCAAAGACACAGACATGTCTTCGACAGGGGAACAGTGTCAATAAGAGTTTATGCTTTATGTATCATTTTTATAAGACTCATGAAAGATGAACAAAGTACATAATTCATTAGGGCTAAAAAAATAATCATAGTTTAGAAAATAAATCAATATATACCACTATATCTTAAAAAGGAAATAGGGTAGAAAAAAGGAATAGAAAAGCCTTCAGGTTAGAGTACCATATAAACAGCATTAAGAATAGGTAAGTCCACATATAGTTCAGGAAGTGGCAAAGATTTAAAATCTTACATGATCAAGCAGAAGAACATCTTCTTCCTCTTCAAGCCGAGCAAAATCTATTGCACGCTGACCGGTTACAAGTTCAAGAAGTGTTATACCGTATCCAAACACATCTGTCTTTTCGGATGATTTTCCGGTAGACAAATATTCTGGGGCAATGTGACCCATGGTGCCACGCACTTGAGTGGTAACATGAGTCAATTTTGCATCAACCAGCTTTGCCAGCCCAAAATCCCCAAGAACAGGTTCAAAATCATCATCTAATAGGATATTGGCGGCCTTTAGATCACGATGTATAATCTTAGGATTGCAATGCTCATGTAGATATTCCAAGCCATGGGCTGCACCAAAAGCCACACGTTTCCTTGTCGGCCAGTCCAAGCCTTTTTCTCCAGGTTTTAAATCTACATTGAAGGGAAAAAGGTCAGAAACCAAAAGTAGGAGCACCTATTCATAATCTAATTATCCAAAAATAAGAGACAACAGGTTACTCCATTATGTAATAATTTTTCACCAGCGGACAGAACCATTTCTAAAGAAAACAATGTAATTTCCCAAGAATTGTCCATCATCAAGTCACACCAGCCTGTTGAGATGAGATCCTGAAGAGACTACAAAATTACATACTTATAAATACATACATATAATTAATATGGATTGGCTCAAATTACATCTAGTGTAACTCTTTGTAATCTAAATCATATATGTTCATTCGCTTAATATTATGCCATGCCCACATGTCATCCACACACTAACTAGGCATGTAATCTAAATGAATTTAGGCTTCAATCAATGGAATTAGTATCCCAATACCTATTGACTTATGCTTAGAAGTACTAAAGGAAGTATTCATTTTGAAATATGGGGTTATATGTAAAAGTGCTTCAAGTTTTCTGTAATAAACAATCATTTTGTAACATACAAAAAGGAGTCTAAGAAACCACGAGAGGGTTACAAATTGCTTTTTGAAACAAAAATTAGCAAACAAAGAAACAATAGAAAACCTAATTCATGGACAAAACCAAAATATTGGCATGGAGAACTAATAATAATTGAGTACATTTAGGAATACTTTATATGAACCTACCCATCAGTAAAAAAAGATATGCCCATCTGAAAATAGTTTATGAATTTCTGCCCCGGATCTATTCTGGCCTTAGTTAGAGCTTAAATTAAACCTGGATTCTAAAGTCTCAACATACTCACAGTATCTGATGTTGAATTCTTTGAAATGGCTCATGATCCAAACAACAGATACTATAATACCTTATCTGAAAATCTTCAGAAGAGAGGTGATGTTCAAAAAACACATACCCAACCCAAAGAATAAAGGTCGATTAATCTTATACAGGAATAATGGGAGAAAATCCTTAGAGCAGACAGAATAGTTGGATGAAGATTTTCTTCATAATCATTAGGAGTGATGAACTATATTATTCCTAAGATGTTTGAATGAATGATAGTTTTTCCATCCCATTTTTTAATTTTTTCAATATTTAAAGGTACATACCCATTCTAGAGGAACCAAATTCCAAAGTACCATTACTAAAGGATTTGCATGTGGAAGCAAGGGTCATTACACAATGCTGGCCCAGCTAGGCAAAAAGTTCCAAAATATATATGTACCACTAGATCATAGTTATTAAATCCAGTTTGGCCAGTGAATTGGTGACCCCAGTGCCTAAACTGATCCGAGTCTACAATTGGATTGTTTAAACATATAATTCAGTCAAAACTGTGTGGGCTTTTATGAGCCATTCAAGTCAGGTGGGTTATAAATAACCATCTAGAGTTTTTCATATACTCAAAATTACAAATCTATTTAACTTTTTGTAGTATTACCCAATCAAACTGGTGAACAACGTGTTTCAATTCAATCCAGTTAGATGGTTTCACTGCTAACAGTAAAAGCCCAGCAAATGGGGGCTGAACTAGGTGAGATTCCATGAAACTGAGCAACCCCTGGAAGCTTAAGATTATACCACTCAATAATTATGTAAACATTTCATTGGACCTTTATCTATCTGATTTTTTCAAAACAAAATACCAAAAAATTATAAATTATTTTACCTCTTAAAGCTTTTTTATTAATTAATTAAAATTTAATATTTTTACCATGACTCAACAATGGCCAATGTGACCCAATTATGACAAGAACATACTTCTCTTCCAGGTTAATCTAACTTAAAATTGTAAAGAGAATATCAGAATAGAATGGAGTACCACAGATTGATTAATAAAGGATATACCTCTTAAGTGGTATGCAACACTAAGATTTTGCATGAATGGATAAACAAGAATCCTCTCGGATGAGGTTGTACAAAACCCTATCAACTTCAATAAATTCCTGTGAACTGCAACGCTTATAAGTTGAACTTCTCTTTGGAAAGCAGCCTCTCCACCAGGACTGTGATAATCTGTAAGGCGTTTCACAGCAACCTTTGTGTTGTCTGAGAGGAAACCTTTGTAAACCTTTCCAAAACCTCCATGTCCAATTATGTTGTTTTCACTAAAATTCTCAGTTGCAAATTGGAGTTCACGCAAAGAAAATCTTCTCAGTTGGCCAAAGAGAATTTTCCGATCATCTTCACCTAAAATGGCAAAACATTATATCTTACTTTAACAGATTATCAAATAATTCTATAGTTGTTTGGAAGTCTCCAATATACACTCACTCAAATAGAATTACCATTATTTAAATACAGTTTATATAAAAATGCAACAATATATTATCTTAGGAAACTAATGCATATATCAGTGATTTACTGAGCTTATTTGGGAATCACTTCTTATCTTCCTATACTATTAGAGGTAGATAGTACTAAAATTAAATAGGTTAAGTTTAAATATTTTGATATATCATTATTACAAACAGTGACACTTAAAGATAAAAATGCCAAAGGAAAAATTACCAGAAACATCAACAAACACTTCATGTTTGAGTTTGTGCACATAATGGTATCGGTATGCAAACATAGCCCCAAGTGCCAGAAGCAGGAATGCACCACAACTGGCAGAAGTTATCACCACTCCAAGTGTTTTCTTTCTGGTTGAAACTGCAAAAATATCTTAAATGTAAGTATCACCTAGATAATTTGGGCAGGATGACATTCTGAAACAATATGAACAAACCTGGAAGAGAAGAGCTAGAAACACAAGGTTGCTTCAAGCTAGGGTCACAAGTAAGATGTGTTTCTGTAAAACTGAAAGAACAACGGTGTTCATAACAAGCCATGTATAAATGTGATGTATGAGAAAGACATACATCCCTTATCTGATGTAATCATAAAACTCAAACATTTGGAATAGAATTGGGGTCCTGATTCTTTTAAAATGAGACTCAAGGTTGATGGAGAAAAATCAATAAAAACAATTTTGAGAATATAGTTGCATAATATACCCCCAACTTGTTGGTAGCTGGAGAAATTACATTCTTCAAATCTTACTGCCTATAGTATCGAACTACATTTTAGCTACAGTTATTACATTTTTTCTCCTTGGTTGCATGCAGGGAGGTGACAGAACATAATCTTGGATTGGATAAAATAGTAGAAAAGAACATGTGGCTGACCCGATGACTTTGTTGAGGATCCAATTACTGCAAAGTTTTGAGAGTCAAGTTTTGTTGTTGTTTATGATGCATGCTAGGATTTGATGCAGAAAAGGTAGGGTTGGTTAGCTAGGACTTGATATAGAAAATCGTCAGGAACAAGAAATTCCTTTTGGTCCAAAATTTTCCAAAATGTGCCTTTTCAAACAGCTGTAAGGCTGTCCATGCAGACCAAAACTTTACCACTGACTAGCTGGCATCTCTGTAAATGCTGATTATTCCAACAGACCGTACTCATATCTTGATTCTGTAATTGTATCAAGAAAAACTCAGCTAGAAGAAAGTGGTATTAGTGATGTAAGTAATAAAAGGCCAAATTTTCAGCTGCATAAGTACGGTGCCTGTTTACCTAATCAGTCTCTTCTAACAAGCACCATGCACAAAAGATTCAACTGCAATATGATAAAAATGTTCCACTGATTGGAGTTTTAAGATGCCAAAATCAAACTTTCATCAAGAAATATTGGTTTTTTACTTTTTTGGTAAAAAATTACGCAATTCATATTCATTTCCTTCTTTTTTGGGTGGGTGGGGGTAGCTAAGATAGTGTTGCATTATAAAAAGTTATTGAAATCTGAAAGAGTTATAATTTGTATTATGGAATTACTTAAATGACAGAATTGAAAAGAGTTGCGCAGGGATTCTCCCAGATAAATCATTAGATGAAAGGTCCCTGTCAAATAGCAAAACAAAAACAAAAAACTATCAGCAACATGAACTTTCACATACAGCACAAAGCTTAAGACAGGAAAATAGACTTAAATTAAGTAGTAAATACTAAAAACCATAGAAGTATTAAAATACATATTCCTTACAGTTCTGTCAGCCCAGTAATATTTGCAATTGAATCAGGAATGGGTCCAGATAAATGGTTTCCCCTCAATACCCTGAATCACAGATGGTATCAGCTCTATCTCATATTCTATTTTTGGCAATGTATAACAGATTAGTTATATATGTGGGATATACTTGCCTACAAATTTGTGCTTTAAATTATTTTATTGAAGATAAAATCAATAAACATGGCCTGAGGATTTTTTTTGAAGAAATCATAATTTAAATCATGTATCTGAGAGCAATATGAAAATATGACCATTCAAGAAACAGAAAATGTAATCTTACAAATGCTTCAGACTTGAAAGCTGGCCCCAGGTGACAGGAATAGAGCCATTGAAATTATTATTTGAAAGATTTAAATTTTTAAGTTGCGTCATTTGTGCGAAGTAATCAGGTAGCACACCAGAGAGGTTATTGTCCTGTAATTCCCTGCACAAAAGTATATCAGCATGATGACAAATAATCGTCATGGATAAAACACATCCATTAATATATCAATACAAAATTTGATTAAGAAACTCCTTACAACACAAGAAAGATAGAAAACATTCCCAATATGGAAAAAAGAAAGCAAACAGTAATATTATAAGTGCAGAACTTATTTTCCCTTTTATCTCATTTGTGTTTTTTTACTGGTGAATAGTAAAAGGTAACAAATCTTTCATCCCTTGAATATCTCACTCATCAGTCATCAAACAGTTGTCAAATACACAGATGAAATTCTCCTCACTCGTGTGTTGTACCATATGTGAAATGGATTCAGATCATTACAGTTTGGATTGGAAGGAACATTTGTCCCAAATTAATTAAAAAATATATGTTTATGTGTATGTGCGTGTGCGTGCTAGAAAGACCTTTTTAGAGGCAACTTTTAGTTATTTTTCAAACCATTCTAACAGTCTATGAGCCAAAAAACACCCTTGGGTGCTGATGTACATGTATTTTAGAGCATTTTTATCAGTAATTTCTAGATTTGATTTTCAAAAGACCCATGCTTTCACTGATTTGTAGGGGGAGTGGGGAAGCAATTCTTTATTTTATCAGCACCATATTTCTTGAACTATAAAATGCATATTAATCATAGTGAATACACTCATCAAGATAAAATTTATCAATATTCAGCAAGATTTATATGTAGATCTACATCATCATGATAATAAATCAAACAGATTCTACACATGCTAAAAGGAGCATACTGTAGCTTATCAGATGAATGCTGCTACAACTTTTCCCAGTCATGAAAAAAGTGCAATGTTATGCAACAAGATGATAACTTACAAGCTAACCAAGAATTTCAGTTTGGTAATTGAAGGTGAAAGCGTTCCAGAAAATCCCTTTGAAGCCAGTCTCCTGCAAATCAGTACATTGACAAACTAAATGTACTGCAAAAGATAAACAGATTCCCTGATGAAAGCAATGCAATAAAATTAAACTTGGAATACTTGTGGACTATTTCACTAATCATAAACATTTGCTGTATTCCCTACAAATTAACACATTTCTTCTAAGTTGATGAACTTACACAGATACGACATTTCCACTCCTACAAGTGATGTCGGACCAACTATAGCATGGGCTCACAAAATGATCACTCCATTCTATAAATGGAGTATTGGAATGATTGAGAGCCTTCATAAATTCAACCAAAGCTTCACCTGAACATTGGCAAAAGTGGAGAATCAAATTGTTAAAATATGATGCAACATTAAACACAGCCAACATTGGCTGGGGAAACCAATCCAATCCATATAATAGAGTTAAAAAAAAAAAAAATGAATGAATGAGAAGCAGAAGTAGTGTGACCCTCTCAGATATTGTTTATTTTTGGTTGATTAACTGAATTATAAGCCTATTAGAGATCTATTAGAAATTGGACAATTTATTTATCATGTTTACATCAGATTCTATTTCTCTTCACTGGTGATGTTAAATGTCTGTCATAGGTGTGTGTCAGTGAGCCTTGGGCAGCATTACAAAGAAAATCTGTCTCTCTCAACATTTTTCTGGAATATACACATTTATTAGTTCAATAAGATATGATCACTGTTACACAAGAATCTTTTTATGGATAGAATATCTCAGTTTTCTACCTTTTGGATTAAAAAATCTTCATAATGATTAGAATTGTTGCTATTCTTTCTTGTTATTCCACAAGACCCACACAAAATTTCTGAAGGCAAGGCTCTTATTTACTGCTCATTGTGCGTTCTCCTTTATTTCTACTGATAAACAGGTAAGAATTGTCACCAAACCCCCACACTCAGAAGGAGATATTTAAGCAGAGAGAGAGAGAGAGAGAGAGAGAGAGAGAGAGGGAAAGGAAGAGAGAGAAGAAAAGGAAAGAAAAGAAAGAACAGATTTGCAAGTTAGTGGACTGATTTTCACAGATTAAACGACTATTTGTGGAACTAGACTCCTGAGACACAAAATATGGTTTAACAAAAACAAACAAGCAATAAGTCAACCACACACTTAGTGAAATTCTTAAAGAAGGAAGTTAAGCACTAAATGTGGCACCATCAGTGAAAGAGGTTTTTTAAAAAAATAAAAATTTGGAATTATCCATGTAACATAATCTGATCCATATTACTGCATTGAAGACTGATTTGCTCAAAATATTCTCATTAATATAGTACAAAACTAAGTTATAGACAGCACATACGTTTTGGTCCCTTTGGATGAATAAATACAAAGGTTGAATCCCACATACCTTCTACATCAGGCTTCCCAGATGAATTACTGAGTTTTAACAACATAAGGAATATTAGCCAGCGTGTGATTAACCTTAGAGGATGCCACTTTAAAAGTGATCCAAACATGCAACTGTCGTTGGTTTCCAAGGAGTATTCACCTGGTAATATGATCATACCAAGTTATAGTATAATTAACAAAGATAGAGACAATTTACATTCTTAGAAGATTTAGATACAAACTCACAACAGAGGGATAGCTTTCTTTGTTTAACACAATAAAAGCTAATAAAGTAGAAAAACGTATAAAAGGATATAAAACATCCATGAAAACCAAGGAATACATTGTAAAACACAGAGAATGCAAAAGAAAGCTTTATCATTTACAGAATACAGAACAGTGAGGAGTGAATAGGCCTTTCAGAAAATTCCATAACATGAAGTGAAGGAGTTTCCCATAATTCTTTTCCTCATTTGGTTGGCAAGAAACAAAGTTAAGAAAATTGATAGTTACTCTTGTCTTTCTGCTAATACTGTTCAATTAAATGTGAAACTTATCTTGATCAAGCCATTTATTTAGAGGGCTTCCTACTCGTCTTTCTGCTAATACCATTTTTTTAAATGAAATGTGAAACTCTCCACTAAGCCATGTATTAGAGGCTTCATTGAAAAGAGATTATTGTTCCTAGAAAAATAAATAATTTAATAGGCCATTCACCATAAGCAGTAAAAACTGTTCATGACTGAACATTTCTAAAGTTTTGACACACACTCAATAACCCTTGATGTTAAACTTCCCTCCAATGCATGTGGCACTTTCATTATCCCTCATGATATCCATGGACTTGTCACTGTAAGATCAGAGTGGACCAAAAAAAAAAAAAAAAGAGGTTTAAAGACATTTTGGTTCCTTTTACTTTTGGGTCGTTGTCGTTAAACATACATCGTTTTAAAGAAAATTATGGAAAAAATAAGGATGTAATTTTGAGACATTTAACAGCTCAAAGTGGAAGGATCTTGATAGAAGAGCTACATTGACAGCAGCTCTGAAGTTGAAGACCCAAACTGCAACTTTTGATACTTGATGGGTCAAAATGTCAACAACCCATAAGTTAGAGAGAACAAAAGGCAATTTTTTTTTTTTTTTTTTTTTTCTTTTTGAAAACTTAGAAAACATAACTTATATGCAAAAGTTGTAGAACTAACAACATCTACAGAGCTCCACATTACAGGGTATAAGAACCATCCTAACAAAAAAGCAAGTCAAAAAAGAAATATAGAATATTACCTCTAAATCGTGGGTTATAAATTATCACAAATCAAGTATGCATTCAAAGTAATCATGTAAAAAAAATTTGCAGGTAAAATGACTTATAAATAAAAAAATTTCGGGTAAAAGACATTCATGACAGAAAGAAACTAAAGCCTACCTATCCAAGCAATGGAAATTTCATAGGCTGTAAACTACAAGCTCTTGTGTTTTGTTTTTGTTTTTGTTTTTATTTTATAAGTAGCGCTGCTGGAATAATGGTTATATTATTAAATTCATCATTTCTTAACAGCTTAAGATTTTTAGACAAGTGATAATTTATCATAGCATCAAAGCATGTAGTCTTGAGGGAAAGTCTGATCTCACACATAAGGGAGAGTATTAAATAATTATTAAAAAAAAAAAAAAAAAAAAAAGATTCACTATTGCCTAACAACTTGAGCTTTTGGGAATAGTAGTAATTTATCAATCTCTGTAACTATCAATAACAAAACACAAGAAGATTTCCAAATAGTCCTTTGCCCTTCATTTAGTATGGAAACGATGGAAAAATGTAAGAATAAAACAATCTCACTCACTTTTCTTTGTTTTATTCATGGTTGCAAATTAAGTTGCAAAACATTTTTACATGCACCAAGTTTTCATTATTTTTCTTCAATAATAAAAAATAAAAAAAGCTCATCTCTACTATTCCCAAAGTTTGTGTTATAGGCCAAATTTAACATTCCTATAGGTGAACTTGCATACTTAAGGAACAAATTCTACCACCTAAAAACCAACCCACCTTCCCTGAACAAACTCACACACACACCTACACAAACACATATAATATGGACAAAATAAACAAAGAACTTAACAAAAGTAGAGACTAGACGTGATGACTTAGAATTAGAACATGACTACCCAAAAAAAAAAGTTTCTAACTTCAATGCAACAGTGATCGAAAAGAGATATTTTGTGAGAACAAGAACCTATATCAAAGAATCGTACTAACATGGGTGTATTAACATAACATAAAACCAAACACAATGAAACCAAGACTCAAACAATCAAAGAAACAGACTTTGAATAATGCAAAGAAGTTAAGAAGAAGAAGAAAAAAAAAATCTTACTTGTTTTAGCAGCCATTGATATTGCAAGCCAACATGAATGAAGATGCCAAAGTAGAAGAAGAGGGAGAAGTTGAATATTTTGAAGAATATCATGGCCGACTGTCGAGATCAAGGGAATTGAGTCATGGGTTAGTGCAACCAGGGCCCACTAAGCATTGAGAGCCGAAAGGAAGAAAAGGAAAGTGGAAGCAATGGGAAGAAAAAATCAATTCTGGAAAGGCCAATGACAGAGGACGTGGAAGCTACTGGGTGGAATGAGAATGAGAATCCCACTAATTAATGGGTCACTTCGCTTTAATTTGATAATACTTATCATTACTATTGTTGCACCTTTAACCTCTCCTTTTTTTTTTTTTTTCCTTCTTCTTCTTTTCTTTTTTTAAATGCAGATGCTATGATCCGAGAGTGCTAGGAGAGATGATCACTATATGATTTTATTTTTATTATATTCCCAGGTTGAATGATAATAACAACACTTAAAAATTAAAGTATGATAATGTGACTAGTGGGATTACAACTAAAACTCATCATAATCATGTGTATAACTCAGTTCTTTTTTCTTTCTTTTTTTTTTTAATTTTTTTGAACTCAGTTCTATACTATATGGAACTCAACCCAGATGTCCCTACCAAATA
This sequence comes from Quercus glauca, assembly GCA_023736055.1. NCBI lineage: Eukaryota > Viridiplantae > Streptophyta > Magnoliopsida > Fagales > Fagaceae > Quercus > Quercus glauca. The sequence goes on along the minus strand of CM043324.1, from coordinate 42,003,169 downwards.
GATTCTTTTAACTTGATTTTGAGTTGTGACCTTCAACTTGAAATGTGTTAAATTGGTATAAATTTTTTCAGATTATTATTGTATTAGCATTTGATATAATTGGGGGTAGAGAGATTTGAACTATAATGTCTCTTTTGAAAACATAAAGAGATGCTAACCAATTGAGTTACAAAACTCTTGATTAGATACAAAACCTTGTAAATGTAGTATATTAAATTTCCTAATTAAGTTTAGACATATAGTTGTATTAAATTTTTTTTTGTACAAAACCTTGTGAATGTAGTAGTATATTAGATTCCCCAATTAAGTTTAGATATATAGTTGTATTAAATTTTTTTCTTTGAAAATAATAATACTTTTTGCTTTTATTTGTCAATACAACAATGTATTTGAAACTAATAACTTATAAAATACTAGTCCTAAAAAAAAAATTTATACCTTCTCAGATTCGTTTTATATTGGGTTAACAAATGTAATGATATATTAGGTATTAGAAAATAATTTTCTAAAAAAAAAGGTATTAGAAAATACTAAAGTTATTATTTATAAATTGTGACAATAAGGTGATTGATAACTTTCACCATACTAATAAATAAATAAAGAGTGAAATACAGTATGATTTTGTAAATATTATGTAATAAAGTTTTTTTTTTTTCTAAATAGTAATAAAATTGTTAATATCCTAGCAAAACATAATCACATATTGGTTTTTTTTTTTTTGGATTGGATATTAGTGTTTTCTAATATGGTAAAAAGCATGGGACCTGAGAGAGCTACTTCCTTGGTCAAAAAGAGCAGTTGGTGACACGCGCACGTAACCACTGAGGACAAAACATTATCAACTTTTTTATTTCTTTGTTTTCTATTTTGTTTGGGTCAAACATGTACAACTAAGATGGATCGGCATGACATTTTAAGTGGTACAACATGGTAACGAAATGGGGGTTCTGTTGGAAATTGAGCAGACAAGTGGATAGAAAACTTTTTGTACTTTTTATTTGATGTTGAGGAATAAGGAAAAAGGAAAAAGCAAAAAATAAAGGGGAAAGAACAATGATATGATTTCTTCCCCATTACCCTCTGTTTCCTTCTCCATCGCGCTATGTACCACTGTCTCATAGGAATAGGATATGTTCTTGTTGTAATAACTCTCCTTGCATAAAATATTCCATTCTTCTCAATTTTTACACGTTCAATTTTTTTTTTTTATATATAAAATAGAAATTTTACTTTAACTTATTTAATTTAAGTATAAATGTGTGAAACTCTCTTCTGGAAATTTGAATCCTAACCTTTACTCCTCACACTCCACAAGTACTTATAGTTGTGAAGTGACCACCGCACCAAATGTGCATAGTGATTATATGTTTAAATTCTTAAGATATCATTTAATCTCTTTTTTTTTTCTTTCTTTTTTTGGTAACCAAAAGTTATCCACTTCTAGAATTATTCTTCTTGATTCTCAAAAAATTAAAATAAATTTATTCTCCTTAATTCATATAAAATAAATGAAAAATAAGTATTAACCTTTTCAAATACGATAAAGGTGATTTAAGAAAGTTAAGAATTTTGAATTTATTACTTTTCAAAATGAACAGTATTTTGAGGGATTCAGATCTTCTAGATTTCCTAGGGTACTCTACCAAATAGATTTCCTTAAATCTTAATAATTCTTTAATGATTTAATGGTCTAGATTTTTCCATGTCAGCATTTCACTAACAATAATCTTAATTGTTTTCTTTGCACCATTATTATATTATTTTAAGAGTATTATTAGTAGAATGTTGACATGGCAGAATCTAGACTCTTAAATCATAAAAGAATTGTTAGAATTTAAGAAAATCTATTGGTAGAGCACCCTAGGAAATTTAGAGGATCTGAATCCTATTTTGAGACATATAATAACAAAATACTATGAAGGAGTTACATAACTCATAATAAAACAAGGCATTTCGCTATTTGAACAACAAACATTTCTTTTGGAAATAACCCTCAGTCTACAACTACAAAGGTTAAGCCCTTTTGTAGTTGTACTCTGATTATGTAATATATTATAAACTCGGTTTAAAATATTAATATTACTATTTTCATGTGCGTTCTAATAAGTACTGTTTGCTCAAAAAAAAATATGGATGTTTATCCCATATTGGTTGTGTGTGTCTAGTGTCTGTTATTTATAACCCCAGTCTACAACTAGAAATGTTAGGCCCTTTTGTAGTTGTACTCTGGTTATATAATATATTATAAACTCGGTTTTAAAACACTAATATTACTATTTTCGTGTGTGTTCTAATAAGCATTACTGTTTACTCAAAAAAAAAAATAGGGATGTTTATCCCATATTGGTTGTGTGTGTCTAATGTCCGTTGTTTATAATCTTAGTCTACAACTACAAAGGTTAGGCTCTTTTGTAGTTGTACTCTGGTTATGTAATATATTATAAATTCGGTTTAAAACACTAATATTACTATTTTCGTGTATGTTCTAATAAGTATTACTAGGGGTGTTCACTAAACTGCACAAACCGCAAAAACTATACCAAAACTGCCCGCAAAATGACATGACCATACCACACCACACCGTACCCTCTTTATATATTAATATATTTATTTATTTTTAATATTAAATATTTTATTAATAATTTAATAACCCTAGTTTTCAAATATATATATATATATATATATATATTTAGTTTGACAACTCTAGCAAGTATTGACTAGGAAAGCCAGCTTAAAATAAAGAAAAACTAGCTCAATAATTTAAAACTTGGCCCAAAATAAAAGGAAAAATTAGTTTTAGGCTGGGTAGGAAAATCTCAAAATTTGAAAAATATACCGATTTCAAACTGTTAAAACCGCATCTTATATACTGTACCGCATATGTGACCGCAAAAATGAGGTGTGATACGGTTATAGTTTTGTCTAAACTCTAATCTGCACAATACCGCACCGCACTGCACATGTAACTGCAAAAATAATGTGCAATGCAGTTATGATTTTAACTAAACCACACCACAAAGTACAGTGCTAAAAATGGTCCAAAACCACACCACACCACACCGCGAACATCCCTAAGTATTACTGTTTACTTAAAAAAAAAAAAAATAGGGATGTTTATCCCATATTAGTTGTGTGTGTTTCGTGTTTGTTGTTTATAACTTCAGTTTACAACAACAAAGGTTAGGTCATTTTATAGTTGTACTCTGATTATGTAATGTATTATAAACTCCGTTTAAAATACTAATATTACTATTTTCGTGTGTGTTCTAATAAGTATTATTGTTTACTTAAAAAAAAAAATGAAATAATAAAATATTAGGAAGTATTAATTAGTTTAGTTATAAAACTCTAGCTGCATTATATATTATAAGTGTAACAAAGAAATCAAAATGAATTTGAAAATAGTTACAGCCGAGGCAATAATTTTTTTTTTTTTTTGATGGAGCCGAGGCAATAATTTTACTAGCGTGTGTGTGTATATATATATATATGTATATATATTTTTTGAAAGGATTTTACCTGTATTTTTTTTATAACAATAATGTCGGCTGCTTGTACATGGGCCAATATCAATCAGTACCGTAATATTGCACATAGAACTGGATGCTTATTCTTTCCACTTGGACTGGGATTGGGCTCACTTGTGATGTGACAATCTATAATCAAGGAGAACAACTTTTTCCTTTATTTATGTTTATTTATGCATAATATAGCATTTTTATAGCATAATAAAGCTTTTAAAAGTCTAATATATTTATATATTTTTTAATTATTTTTTTCAAAAAAAAAGTTGTCATTAGATGGTCTCCTATTTAATTTATGGGGGAATCAATTAAAATCGAAGGACATAGAACTTACCACTTCATAATCTTTTTATTCACACACACACACAAAACTTTTATTCAAAGTAGCATAAAGAACAAATTCTCCATTCGTGTACATATACAGACTGTCCACGAGTTGGTTCAAGTTTCTTCGGTTGAAATTTTTATGATAATATCTAGATATATCAATATAGTTGAGAAATATGAAAGGAGTTTCATAATTTATTGTAATAATAATAATAATAATAATAATAATAATATGTAAGTTAGATTACAAATTGCATCTTTTAATTTTAACCAAAATTTAATTTAGTCATGTAGTCTCAATTTTGCTTAATTTAGTATTCTATTTTTTGACTTTATTCAATTTAGTCATTTGTCCAATCGGTTAGAAGGATTGCTATTAAGTCTCACAAAAAGACATGATTTTGGTATTTTTTGAATTTTCAAAATTCAAAAAACTAATAAAAAACTTTATATATATATATATATATATATATATTAAGAGCAAACCAACTCCAAATTTTCAAAATCTTCCCTGAATGAACTTTTGTTAAGAGTTCAAATTTTGGTTGAGTATGTAGAAATCTATGAATGTAGAAGAAGATAATGGAGAAGAGAGAAGAGAGGAGAGAAAATACGAGAGTTTACGAGTTTTCACCTTGTGGCTTACATTCATGGGACATGAACCCAAAAGACTACATTTTCTCATACACTCTTGATAGCATATTGCAAGAAATCCATATTTATAATAAACCCAACCCAACCAAGCCATGCATACTCTTACCTTTCTCTCTCCTTTCTCTTCGATTTCCTCCCATGTCTCTCCTACTTTCCCTCTCTATTTGAATCGTTACCCTTTCCCTCTATTTGGTCCACCACTCAAAATACCAAAATAAATCAAATTAAAAAAAAAATTTAAACTAAGTCCTAAAATATAAAATAAATAAAAATAATAAATTGTAAATACATTTATACTTTTTAAACCATTAATAGCATAGCTAGATTGGGTCAAATTACTTGAGTTGAAAATTTTATCAACCCAAACTTGACCCTATCCCAAACTTTTAAAAAATGAAATAAAATAAAATCATCTCGTGATGTTAGAATGGGTTTTTCTTCAGCTATTTAATTTGAAGCTCATTGTCCAATAAATGAATTACAATTTACACAATTGAGAATAATAATTTCATCAAAATTAAGTCTCGAAATACTAAAATAAATCAAATGAATAAATCTAAACTAAGTCCTAAAATAAAAAATATTAAAAAATAAAAATAAAAATAAAAACACACACACACATATATAACCCTTAATAACGTGGGTTGGGTCAAGTTACTTGTCACTTGATTTGAGGTTTTTATAATAATAAATAAATATCAATTTTTTAAAGAAATATAAAAGGAGTTTCTTTATTTATTTTAATAATAATAAATTATAGTTTTGGCTTGAATCTATCAAATTATAAATGATGCCTCATACATGTGGACTCTGAAATCAGTCAAATAAAATGATACAGAGACAAAGAGGGAAACCATGGGGTTTTTTTTTTCTTAAATGAGGCAAGGAAGTTAATGTGGTCTTAGGTCTTAAGTTTCTCTTTCTCAAAAAAAAAAACAAAAAAAAGACGATCTTAAGTTTTTTTTTTTTTTTTTTTTCTTTATTTCTTTTTGTGTGAATTTATTAGAAACAAAAAACAAAAAAAAAAAAAGACGATCTTAAGTTTTTTTTCTTTATTTCTTTTTGTGTGAATTTATTAGGATGTATTAATAACACTAGCTTGTAACTCCATGCAAATGAATGGATACACTTAAAAATATACAATAAGATGCATAATATAATTCCTATATATATAATTTAAATATTATTGATAGTCATTTATATATTTTGTCAACTCTTTAAAAAATTTGTAAGGATATTATTAGGTATAAAATGTAAATTGTCCATGTATTTTTTTTAAATTATTGTAAAGCAATTTTTTTTTTTTTTTACAATTCATTTATTCTAGGCTCTTTGATTTTTGTACTTAATAACTCACTTGAATGAATATTTATAATGTGGTCCCATATTTGATTTTAAAATTAAGAAATAAAACTATTTAAGAATAAAAAATTTAGGACACATGGAGCAAAATTGGAACTCTAATTTGGAATTTTAATTTGAGTTTCTCTCAACTTCACCTATTATTATATATATAAATTTGATATTTTGTCAAGTCATTTAAAAATATTCATATTTATAACTTTGACTTTTATTGACGTATGGGTTATAGTAATGGACTTAAAAAGGACTGGACACCATGTGTATAGTTGTTAAACCTAGAATAAAGGTAAATCCAATCTAGAAATTGGGTCATTTATTCAACTAACAAGTCACTAGTCCAACCATAAGGTTGAATAAAAAATGTGAAACTACATTATTGGTCCTCGAAGTTTACCTTATGAGCGTAATTGGTCTCTCAAATTTCAAGTGAGCATTATTGGCCCCTAAAGTTTTAAAAATGAGTTTTGTTAGTCCTTTTATTAACTGTTGTTTGTGTTATTTCCTATGCAGTTAATGTGGCATATTTTGACTACAATTGTTTTTCAAACTGACGTGTAAGTTTGTGAATTGCTAGCTTAGCATGTGACTCATTGGGACCCAGCCAACGCCTTGTCTTCCTCTTCTGTTCTCTTTTCCCAACAAGTGTTGCTGCCACTGTCACCACCATCATTAGCCACTCTTTCCTCTTGTTCTAAACGGTTGTCGTTGTTACTGCATTAGCTAGTACAAGCATCTCTATGTCCACCAATCTCCATCAATGGCTAATCTCCAAAGTTCTCTATATTTCTTTGTTCTTAAGCTTTATTTCCAAGGATCTACAAATAACATAAAAATGTTTAAATCTATTTCATTAGTCTTCAAATATTTGAATGATTTTAGGTATTATATTTAGATTTTAGTTTTTTAGTTTTTGCATAGCCCCAAACCAATCTCTTTGAGGATCACCGGTTTTTTTTTTATTGCACAAATCTTTGTTGGGTCTCTTACACCCAATCTTTGACTACTCCCATTAATAGCTGTGGTCAATGATCCAGATTTGAGAGAGAGAGAGAGAGAGAGAGAGAGAGAGAGAGAGAGAGAGAGAGAGAGAGAGAGAGAGAGAGAGAGAGAGAGAGAGAGAGTAGATCTACTCACTTTCCCAGAAAAATTTTATTGGCTTTTTGAGGTGGTGTAAACATCATATTTTGTACCCCTTACGACTCAAGCCCCCGTTCCCCATTAATGCTGAAATTCTAAAACTCAAGGTTGGTTTAGGACCCAGTCAAATTACAAATTGGCTTGAGAGATATTGAAATGGAAAACATAACTTTTTAATGAACTAAAAATATATTTTTGGAAAATAAAGGCAAAAAAAAACCCTAAGTCTGTGTACGCAGCCTAGAAGCCTACGTATGCAAGAACAAAGCCTGCACACGCAGGTAGGGTTTCAGAAGCACCAGAAAGGCAAGTTTTCTACATTAAAGACTGAGGTTTGGAATGAATCCCACATCGTCTAGGAGCTGTTCCAAACCCCTATTTTCACAATATAAATAGCCATACATGATACCTTTCAAAAACACACAGAAATCTCATGGAAAAACACTAAGATTCACTAGAAATAGTGAATCAAAGAGGGAGTTCTTCACAAAATATCCTCAAGTCAATTTTGTTTGATTTAGGCATTTTCTAGCCTTGATCTTTGAGTTTTAATATTGCTAATCACTTTCTTATTGGTTTGTGATAGATTTGGCTAAGGTGAACGGTAAAAAAAAATAAAGCCTAGGAGCTTTTGCTTTGAGGTATTTCTTTTTTAACTTTACTTTTAATTATGTCTTTGATCTATTTCTTTGTTTGTTTTATACTTATATCATGTTTGCTTAGATTGAGTTTATGTTTTCTTTATGTTTTAAAGCATGTTAGGTTGCTAGATTTTGTATTTTGATCTTGCTCTGTTTTTTGCATTTTTAGGGTTTCTGGGCAAAAACCCACGTGCATGTGATCAAGGCTGTGTACGCAGGCTTGATCATGCGCATGCAGGGTTGTTCATGCGAATGCATGAACAGCCTAGAAACCCTAATTTTCTTTCCTTCTGTTTTTGCTTCTACTTTCACATGTTTACTTCTGTTTAGATTCCTTTATATGTTTTTATATTTTTAAAAGCTTCTGTTTCACATGTTTAATTGGATGTTCTCTTTCACATGCTTAGATTAGGGTTTGTTTTTATTTTTTTGTTAAATGCCATGCCATTCATCAGTGAGGTCTATTACCCGGACTGGCTAGCTAACGTCATCCTCGTAAAGAAGGCCAACATAAAATGGAAGATGTGTGTGAATTTCACGAACTTAAATAAGGTCTGCTCAAAAGACTTTTTCCCCCTGCCGAGGATAGACTAAATGGTGGACTCCACAGCAGGGCATAAGCTCCTGACTTTTATGGACGCATTCTCGGATACAACCATATAAAGCTAGCAGAGGAAGACCAGGAGAAAACTGTCTTCATCATAAGCCAAGGGCTTTACTGCAGCAAGGTGATGCCATTCGAGTCGAAAAATGCAGGAGCAACCTACCAAAGGTTAGTAAACAAGATTTTTAGTAAACAGATCGGGAGGAACATGGAAGTGTACGTGGACAACATGCTCGTCAAGAGTAAAGAAGAGTCTTCTCACCTGGACGACCTCCAAGAGACGTTCACGACCCTTAGACGATATCAAATGAAGTTAAACCCCAGCAAGTGCGCCTTTGGGGTAGCATCAAGGAAGTTCTTAGGGTTTATGGTATCCTAGAGAGGAATAGAAGCAAACCCAGAGAAGGTCCGAGCCATATTGGAGATGGCGTCACCCAAGACTGTGAAGGAAGTCCAAAAGCTTACAGGAAGGATAGCAGCGCTCAGTAGGTTTGTCTTTAAAGCGACGGATAAATGCTTGCCCTTCTTCAAGATGTTAAAGCACGCTTTTGTTTGGACGAACGAGTGTGAGAAAGTCTTCCAGTAACTCAAGTAATACCTGAGTAATCCACCCCTCTTGAGTCCGTCCGAGAAGGGAGAAAACTTGTATTTATACTTGGCAGTGTCAGCTACAGCTGTGAGTGCTACTTTGATTCAAGAAGAGGACAGAAGACAGTTCCCAGTTTACTACGTCAGCCAGGCCTTCCAGGGGGCAAAAGCCAAATACCCACGGATAGAGAAGATCGCATTTGCTTTGATTGTCGCTTCACACAAACTGCGCCCTTATTTCCAGGCAAATCCTATTTTGGTGATGATGAACCAGCCTATAAAGAAGGCAATAAACAAGCTCGAGGCTGCAGGAAGGATGATCCAGTGGGCTATAGAGCTCAGCCAATTCGACATAGAATACCACCCTAAAACAGCTATTAATGCACAGGTGCTGGCAGACTTCATTGCTGAATTTACGATTCCCGACGAGGAAGGGGATACGGACGAGGTGGAAAGATGGATGATACAGACTAACGGTTCGTCAGTCCAAAAAAAGGGCGGAGTAGGGGTCATTATCATTACCCTCGAAGGAGAAACGCTCAAGTATGGAGTTCAGTTAGCATTCCCGGCCATAAAAAATGAACTGAATACGAAGGAGTACTGACGTGATTAAGGGTCGGGAAAGAACTAGGAGCCAAAAACTTGCTCCTCCAAAGCAATTCAAAGCTCGTTGTAGGCCAGATAAAGGGGGAATTCGAAGTAAAGGAGGAAAGGGTGCATAAATACTTGAAGTTGATGAAGATATTGACGTAAGAGTTTGACCGAGTAGAGTTCGCACAGATCCCCAGAAGCCAAAATATGGGGGCAGACGAGTTGGCAAAGCAGTCATCGTCAGAAGCAGGACAACGAGTATAGACCTGAAGATTGAAGTCCAGAGATGCCCCAGCATCGAGGAAGTCCATACCTTCGCAATCTAGAGCGGAAGCAGCTGGATGACCCCAATCATATCTTTCCTTTAAGACAGACGGCTTCCACAGGATGACAAAGAGGTAAGGAAGATCAGGAAGAGGGCAGCAAGGTTCACGATCTTGAATGATACCCTATACAAAAGAGGCTCCTCCATGCCCTACCTAAGATGCGTCAACGAGGAGAAGCCAAATATATTCTGGAGGAGATCCATAAAGAGATTTGTGGAGATCATGCAGGCCTGAGATCCTTGATCAGCAAGATTATCCAAACGGGTTTTGGCCTACCCTGCAGATTGATGCAACAGAATTCGTCAAGAAGTGTGACAAATGCCAAAGGTTTGGAAACGTCCAACGCGTACCATTTGAGAAACTGACGACAATAGCCTCCCTGTGGCCATTTGCTCAGTGGGGACTCGACATCGTTGGCCTACTACCCCAAGGTAAAAGATAGGTAAAAATTTTTACTAGTTGCCATTGATTATTTCATAAAATAGGTTGAAGCAGAAGCACTATCAACCATAACAGAGGTGAAGGTCCAGAAATTTGTGTGGAAGAACATAGTCTGCAGATTCGGGATACCACAGATGATCATATCAGATAACGGGCAGCAGTTTGATAGTCAAGGGTTCAGGGAATTCTACTCAAGGCTAGGGATCAAGAATCAATTTTCATCCCCTGGTCATTCCCAAGCAAATGGCCAAATGAAAGTAATGAATCGAACCCTGCTCAAGATCATCAAGGCTCGGGTAGACGAAGCGAAGGGCACATAGCCGAAAGAACTGCCTAACATTTTGTGGGCATACAGGACTACAGCAAGAACTCCAATAGGAGAAACCCTTTTCAGTCTCACCTATGGCACTGAAGCAGTCATTCCAGTCGAAGTAGGAGTCACCAGCTTGAGACGGGAAGCTTTCCATGAAGGCAGCAATGACAATCAGCTGAGAGTCAACCTGGATTGCTTGGACGAATCCAGAGATAGAGCATCATGCAAGATGGCAGAGTACCAGCAGAAGATGTCCAAGTACTACAACAGAAGAGTGAAGCTCAGACGACTTAATATTGGAGACATCGTCCTGCGTAAAGTCACACTTGCCACCAAGGACCCAACTCAGGGGAAGCTCAGCCCAACCTGGGAAGGACCCTACAAAGTCACCCATTATTCCAAGCAAGGTAGCTATCACCTAGAAATGATGAATGGAAGGAAACTGCCATGGCCATGGAATATTGAGCATTTGAAATAGTACCATCAGTAAATGTAGTGGACGAATGTATTCATGTTTGAAATAAAGCAATAAAAGAACTATTCAGCCAGTGTGATGCATGTAAAAAAAAAAAAAAAAGACTAAGTAACAAGATTCCGTATAGACGGATGTAAGTTACTAATGAAGCCAAAGAGCGACAAAAATCCCTCCAATGGGATAAGTCGCAAAAAACTAGCCAAGTAACAAAATTCTGCCTAAATGGATGTAAGTTACTAATGAAGCCAAAGAACGACAAAAATCCCTCAAATGGGATAAGTCGCAAAAAACTGGTCAAGTAACAAGATTCTGCCTAGACGGATTTATGTTACTGATGAAGCCAAAGAATGACAAAAAATCCCTTCAACGGGACAAGTCACAAATATTGACTAAGTAACAAGATTCTGCCTAGATGGATGTAAGTTACTGACGAAGTCAAGTAATGGCAAAATCCCTTCAAGGGGTATAAGCCACAAGTATTGGCTAAGTAACAAAAGTCTACCTCGACGGATGTGAGTTACTGACGGATCAAGACCCTTTCAATGAGTGTGGATCACAACGAAAACTTTAACTAAGTAACAACAATATAAGTTACTGATGCAAAAGGATGAAACAGACAGAGACCACAGATAGTCAATAAGCATTATGCAAGGCAAGAACGAAGACAAGTAAGTACAGAATTACTAATATAATTAAAGGCCCAAAAACAACGAGCAACCAACATTGTTTCAATATTATGACTAAAAGCCCATAAACACTGGGCAAAAACATTGTTCTTAAATTAGAATGAGAATATTGTTCTAAAAGTAGAATCAAAAAGCCCAAAACACACTGGGCACTAACAAAAAAAAAGAAAAAAAAAAGGGTAGGTTCAAGCAGTGGCCATATCATCACCATCTCGAGGAGGTAGAGGAGCATCCCTAGGAGCATCTTCAGCAGGAGCATTGGATTGGGTGACCTCATCCGTTGCCATCTCCTGATCAACCACCTTAATGTCCAGATTCTCCAAATCTACTCTAGAGGGGTGTTTAACCAGGTACCAACGAAGGATCTCAAAGCCCTTGTAGTACCAGCTGAAGAGTACAATGTTGTACTCCTCAGTTTGGTGGAAAGCCTCAACGTCCTTGGCAACAATGGTCTTCACCTTCTCCTTCGTAGCCTGGAGTTGCTCATCTTTGAAAAATCGTCTACATCGAACCTTTCACGCGCTTCCACGCCTGCTACAAGTCTTGGCGTTAAAACCACGTGCCGCCAATCCTTTTCATGCATCGCCACGCGCCGCCACGCACTTCTAAGCACCTACACGTGCTAGAACTCAGACCGTGGATGTCATCAGTTACGCCACGTCAGCCCTAGTGACATCATCAAGATGTCATCAAGCCACGCCATCACTGCTTGCGTCAGCTTGCTTATGTCAGCACTTAGTCAGTGATTACATCATCATATTGACGTCATCACTGTTGACTTTTCGATTGACCGTTGACTGCCGCCTTTAACCGTTGAATTTTTGCCCGGGTTAACTTTTTGCAATCCAGGTGATCCTTACCCAGTTTTTCGTTTAGATTTCATTTTTGCAATCTGTTTTTGCGTATTTTGCTTCTAAATGAAGAATAAGGATAGGTCTTCTTCTTATTGCAATAATCATCGACAGGAATGCAACAAATGTTTTTGCAATTTTTGCAAACGTTTTGGCCACAATATTGAGACTTGCTATCATTGCAACAAATCATATGTTTCAATTTCTGCTGCTACTATTGCTAACATTGAGAATGTCCAACCAATGGCTTCCGTCTTTGCACAGTCTAAATCTTTAAAACGCACTTTCACCACGTCCACAGATGACCTGAAAAACATCATCGCTAATGTCATTTGTATGGTTGGTAATGCATCTTATTCCTCTTCTCTCTCACTTTATCTGGTATGTATCCTTCCTCTGGGCTTATGGATTCTGTTTGTTGCAATCACATGACACCTCACTCGTCCTTATTTTCTAAACTTAAACCTGCACCACACCCTCTTAATATTCACACAGCAAATGGTTCCATAATGTCTGGTCATAATATAGGTTTCGTTTCGACCTCCAAACTCTCGGTTCCTGGGGTCTTTAATGTTCTCGACCTTTCTTACAATTTATTTTCTGTGGGACAATTAGCTGAGTTGGGTCATCGCATTATTTTTGATTATTTTGGATGTATTGTGCAGGATCCGAAGACGGGACAGGAGCTTGGGATTGGCCCTAGAGTTAGGCGTATGTTTCCCGTGAACAACCTTCGTCTTCCACTTATTGCTCCTGTTTTTGTTGCTGCAGCTGCTAGGGTTTCTTCACTTCCTTCCTTTGCACTTTGGCATGCTCGACTTGGTCACACATCTTCCTCTCGGGTACAACAATTGGCTTCTAGAGGTTTGTTAGGTTCAGTGTCTACATAAAATTTTGATTTTGTTTCATGTTAGTCAGGAAAACAACCAGCTTTGCCTTTCAATACTAGTGAATCAATATCCACTGATATCTTTGACCTTATTCATTCTGATGTTTTGGAGCATTCCTCTGTCTCTAATATTGGTGGGTCTCGATATTTTGTTATCTTTGTTGATGATTACTCTCGCTATAGCTAGATTTTTAATATGAAACATCGTTCTGAATTATTACAAGTATATTCTAATTTTGCAAAAATGGTTGAAACTCAGTTTTCCAAACTCATCAAAATTTTTTGATCTGATAATACTCTTGAATACACTCAATATGCTTTCTAAGCTGTTTTGCATTCCTATGGCACTGTTCATCAACTAACTTGTCCAGGTACCTCTCAGCAAAATGGTAGAGCTGAACGAAAACTTCGTCATATTCCTGACACTGTTCATGCTCTTATTCTCTTTGCCAAAGTTCTTGCTCCTTTTTGGGATGAAGCTACACTTCATGCTGTTCATTCTATTAATCGCATTCCAAATCTTGTTATCCAAAATCAAACTCCATATGAGTGCCTTTTTGGGTCACCTCTAGACTATCACCATCTTCGCTCCTTTGGTTCTGCTTGTTTCATTCTTCTTCAGCCACATGAGCATAACAAACTTGAGTCTCAGTCAAGGCTTTGTTATTTTCTTGGTTATGGTGAAACTCAAAAGGGGTATCGGTGTTATGATCCTATCTCTCATCGTCTTCGTATCTCCCGCAATGTTGTCTTTAGGGAACATCGCTCCTTTGTTGAGCTCTCTCACTTCCGTGCCTTCTTATCTTCATCCTTTGTCTTAGATCTTTTTCCAGATGAGGCACATATTCCTTTTATAGCTGCTTCTGATTCTCCTATAGACTTCTCTATCCAACCTCCAGATATCCTTGATCCCTTTCCTAGTTCACTCTTTAATGAACAGGTGGAAGATGAATAGGTCGAAGACAAGCTACCAAACCCTGAGCTTGGGTCCCCTACTCCTGCTTCGCTTGAAGATCTTGCATAGACATTCCACCTCGTCACTCAACTCGGGTAAGATCCATTCCTGCACATTTACTTGATTATTATTGTTACACTGCCCTTGCTACACTGCACGAGCCTCACACCTATCGTGACGCTTCCACTGACCCTTTATGGCAGATTGCAATGAAAGAGGAACTTGATGCATTATCTAAAAACCATACTTGGGGTTTGGTGACTTTCCCCCCTGAAAAATTTGTGGTTGGTTGTAAGTGGATCTACACGATTAAGACTTGCTCTGATGGGCCCATTGAACGCTACAAAACTCTTCTTGTTGCAAAAGATTTTACACAGGAGTATGAGATTGATTATGAAGAGACCTTTGCTCCGGTCGCTCATATCTCATCTGTTTGTGCCCTCTTAGTTGTTGCTGCTGCCAATAAATGAGACATTTTTCAGATAGATGTCAAAAATGCATTCCTTAATGGGGATTTAAGTGAAGAAGTTTATATGCAACCTCCTCCTAGTCTCTCTGTTGAATTAAACAAGGTTTGTCACATTTGACGTGCACTTTATGGCCTTAAACAAGCTCCATGAGCTTGGTTTGACAAATTCAGCTCTACCATTTCTCACTTGGGTTATACGGCCAGTCATTATGATTTTGCCATATTTCTTCATCGCACTGACAAAGGCACTATTGTACTTCTTCTGTATGTGGATGATATGATCATAACTAGTGATGACTTCAGTGGCATTCAAGAACTCAGGGATTTTCTCAGTCAGTAGTTTGAGATGAAAGATCTTGGACATCTTAGCTACTTCTTGGGTCTTGAAATCACTCATTTTACAGATGGACTTTATATTACTCAAGTCAAGTATGCCTCTAAACTCTTGTCTCGAGCTGGATGTACTGATAGCAAGACTATTGACACTCTAGTTGAGCTTAATGCGCATCTGACTCCCTCAGGAGGGAAACCATTGTCTAATCTCTCTCTTTACAGACGCTTGGTTGGCAGCCTATTTTATCTCACTATCACTCGTCCAGACATTTCCTATGCTGTTCACCAGGTGAGCCAGTATCTGTTTGCTCCATGATCAACTCACTATGCTGCTATTCTGCACATTCTTTGATACCTAAAGGGCATTCTCTTCCATGGTCTTTTCTACTTTGCTCAGTCTCCTCTTATTCTCTGTGCATTTTCTGATGCTGATTGGGCAAGATATCCCACTGATTGCAAGTCTACCACTAATTATTACTTTCTTCTTGGTTCTTCTCTAATTTCTTGGCGAAGCAAGAAACAAACTCATATGGCTCACTCCAGTACTAAAGCAGAATATCGTGCCCTTGCTGATACCACATTTGAGCTTCTTTAGCTACGATGGCTTCTTAAAGACTTAGGTGTGTTCACATCTTCTTCTACTCTTCTTTATTGTGACAACCAGAGTGCCATTCATATTGCTCACAATGATGTCTTCTATGAATAGACTAAACATATCGAGATCGATTGTCATTTTATCCGTTATCATCTTGTCCATGGTGCTCCCAAGCTGATCTCAGTCTCCTCTAAAGATCAACTTGCAGATATCTTCACCAAGTCACATCTTAAGGGATGCCTTCGTGATTTGGTTGACAACCTCAAGCTGGTCTTACATCCACCTTGAGTTTGAGGGGGGCTGTTAACGTTTATAGTGTTGTGGGCTTTAGCCCCAACTAGATTACTTGTATAGCATACATTCTTGTACTACACTCTTGCTTGTACTGTACACATATGCCTCCTATATAAAGGTACTCATGTATATTCTATTATTTTTGAGAAATACAATGCAATTATTCAGTATTTCTAACAGTGACAAAACTTACGTACAATTTCTTAGATATAGTATATTGAAATTTTCAATTATATTCAAACACATATTGATCAATACACATTATAGATCAATATAGATGTGTTTGAATATAGACGCTATCACACCCTAAACCCAAAAATGTCCAAAGCATGAAAGACCGAGCCTTCAAGAGATATTGTAGCGATTTTTTTTTCTTTCCATTTGATAAAATAAATAAATATATTGATTTCTCCACAATATAAGTCAGAGCTCTATGACAAATAAACAATACAAACTACAAATCATGTGTCCCCAAATATACATGAAAATTCAAAGCCCCGAATAAATAAACACAAAATCACGATCCTCTCTAAGATACATAACCTCAACAGAAAATATAGGCCTATCATGCCCAAGGCTAACAAACCTCAAGAGCCCAACCTCCAGTAGAATTAGCTATGGCCTCGAATGATTTAGTAAATTGAGCACCAACAATTTATAGCACAAATCTCCCACTTAGCATAGTACTCCAATTACCACCAATAAACTAAGCTCCATGCCTGACATATAGCTAATTTATCTGTAAAACTGTTGAAGAGTGGAATGAGCTAAAGCCCAATAAGTAGCATGATTAATGGGGGTGGGGGAAATGCAAGTCTTATGATAATTAGTATTTTTACAAAACACAAAACACTTTACACTTTGGGAGTTTCCACTTAATTTCTGCAAAATCAATCTTCATGGATAAAAAGACAAGAATGATTGAAATAGTATAGCACAAAACTTTTTCAAAATATCTCAATGTGAAACTACATACTATATATATTGTGAGCAATAGTAAAACACCGTTCCAAAACTAGAAAATCCAACCCAAGGCCATATGACAATGTTGTCACAAAGACGGAACTCATCGCCAACATACAGCCGGAACTAATTTGCTGTCACAAAGACGAAACTTGTATGTCGTCACAAAGATGGAACTAATCTGCTGTCACAAAGACGAAACTCAATAACCATCACAAAGACGGGTGCTAAGATACCAATGTCACACAGACTATAGTATCTAGCTAGGTAATCACCAGGTAATCACAAGTCACAACACAAGGGTAAAACATAAAGTGCTTATAAATTACATGAATTCAAAATACAATTCATTTCCAAGTAGTTTCACAAAACCTTTAATATTTGAAGATATTCACAAGGTTCTCAAAGCTTTCAAACTCATTCCTTATCCAAAATATTTTGTATCATCTTTCCCAATTATCAAAGCACCTTTAAACTTTGCAAATAATGCAATAAATCAATAAAATCCATTCTCAAGAATTTAATCAGAGATGCTTTTCTTTCCATGCCAAATATTCATGCATTTCCCATATGCAATATTAAACATGATGCACTTTTCATAAATAGTCATAGACATTAAGTTTACAACACAATAGTTTTTTTTTTTTTTAGAAAGATATAGTTCCACAAATAAATTTTCCAAAATGTGTTTAACCCAAAAACAACGTTTATGCAGCATGGTTATTTTCTAAAAATTTCTATTAAAAAGCTACTTACCTTGGGAGGCTAAACAATTTTACCTCAACCGGGCACCATGAAATCAACCAATCCCATCACTAGGTCCATCATCCAAAATCTTGGAACCTAGAAACAAAATGATCATGCCTGTCAATAACAATGCCTATCACAAAGTACCATCAAAGTTGTCTCCATAGATCGAAAATGTCCCCTAAAATCAAATTGAGGGCCTAGAGCTTAACTTGACAATCCAAAGGCACCTATTCCCAAAGGATACCGAACAAGCATACAAATGGTCCAAAGGACCAAAACAAAACCAAAGCATTTTAATACACTACTGAAAACAATATGCATTTATTAGGTAACATAACACATCACTTTAAAAAATGAGGTAGCTAGTCTCAAGAATTTATTTTGGGTAATAACTAATAAAACCAAGCCATTATAACAATTTTTATAAATTCCCAAGCGTTCACAACGAAACAACCATGTTAAGTGTTACACTAACTCGTATTAATAATGTCAATACACATTACATCATATAGGGATCAATTACAACATCATCAAATCAGTTTCAAAGTTCTAAAACTCATTTTATATCTCACAAAGTCCAGCTTTGAATTGAATAAACAACTATAAACAATTAAACCCAACCTCATAACTCAATGAGGTAAAATGTCAAACACTTGATGTGCAAAAAGCACAACCTCAAGGCACTTAAACTTTCATGGTTAACACTTTCATTGCCCACTTGTTTTAAAACAAGTTCATAGCACCCAAACCATCAACGTTTCACATACCCGCCTCTCCACAACTCCAAGACCTCCAAAACCCATTACCCAAGACAAAATCATGATTGGGTGAACACTAGAGCCAAATGACTCAAGACCAAACCAAACTTTTCATTCCAAAAAAATAGAATTTCTTACATAAACCCAATAAGCTTGCTCTAGTATAAACACCATAGCTAGATTTTACTTAGTTTTGTTAGGAAAATAGGAATTTTACCTCAAATTCCTTGCTTGGCCAAATGGATCCCTCTCTTCCCAAAATCTTTTCTTCACAACAGGTGGTGATGGTTGAAAAGAAACTCATGGCTGAAGTAGTTTTAGTGGAAGACCGTGGAGAGAGAGAGAGAGAGAGAGAGAGAGAGAGAGAGAGAGAGACGTGAATGTGAAAGTGAAGGGGAGGTGGGGGGGCCCGGGGGGTGTGACTTAACAGGATGAAGCCTATTTCAAAGCTTGTCCCTAAAATATCTTCCAAGTAAAATTACCAATCTGCCCATCAAGCTTCTTTCAAATTACAATTAACAACCGAGGTGTTACAGATTCGTTTGAATATAGACATGTATTGATCAATATAGACGTGTTTGTATATAATTAGATGATGTCCTGTGTGATGCTCGGACTACTTTACAATTTCGTTTGAAATCATTTTTATATATATTAAGACCTACATATAATGCTTTTTTTTATTGTATAATAATATTTATGTTTGCCCACAATATTGTTGAATACTTTGAAACTTGATTTTCTTAATTCATATTTTATTTTTTAAAAATTATATAAAACTATAAAACTATAACAGATGTACAGGCCAATCTAGCAAGGACCTGCCCATGTCAGTTGGGCCCTGGACTAACAAGAAAAGCAATGGGCCTAATGCTCGGTTTCCCGGGGAGAAATCTTCAGGCCCATTCACAAGCGGACCCAGGCCCAAACGTGATCCGAGGATTCAACCCCCTTCTGCCGGGCACACAATGTAGCTGCTGATGCGTTTGTCCGGATTGGTCTGCCGTACACGATTCTACTTGCCCGGTCAGGCAATGGTAGGATTGTCCGGTGCTGTCTTGGGAGTATCGCTGCCGTACATGCCCGCTGTAGTGGAGATCATTTCCAAAGCCACTCCCACCTAAACACCCACTAAACCCCTCCTCGATTGGACCTCTCGATCCATTAACTCTTTGGACAATCATGATCATCCCACTAACAAGCCCCTATAAATATGAGATCGAAAGGAGGAACAGGGGTTGATGAAAGAGGGGAGAAAAAGTGAGGTATAAGAGAGGAATGGCCAGAATAATCCGGAGGGATAGCAAGGCGGTAAAGGGGTAAAGATTAGAGTTACTCCCACTAAGCCTCCTAGCTGCGAACGACCCATAGTAGGAATTGTTATCCCACCATACAAGTAAGTTGTGAGGTCTGATGTGAGGAGGCCCATTGGGCTCTCTCGCAATTCCCTACCACAATTGGCGCCGTCTGTGGGAATTTGCCTACAAAGTTGTAGTTCAACTGAGGCTTGTGAGCGAGACAATGTCCGGGAGACATCCGGGGAGTGGAGACGAGAGTTTCTCGGTTGAGTCTTCCCGAGGATCATCTTGGCGTGAACGAAGGCAGAAGAGACGCGAAGATAGGGAACGTGAACGGGAGAACATGTCCGGTCTTGGGGAGGGCTCATACCAGACGCAGCGGACAATAACCGACGCCGTGGGACGGAGGCAGGTGGATGAAAGGGACCAAGAAATAGAACGGTTGCGTAGGCGCGTGAGGGACTTTGAGCTCGAAGCAGACGACAGGCGAGCGAGAAGGGAACGCGAGAACCGGGAAAGGAGGGCCGAGCACCTGGGGAGTCACCGGGGGACGGCATCCAATCATTCAGGGTCCCAGTGGCGAAGAGAGCGTTCACGTTCGCACGAGTCTTACAACCGCCGAGAGAGATCGCGCTCACGAGGGCATCGTCATCGTCAAGGCCGCTCGCGGTCACATGATCAGGCAGACCGGGGAACCGATTCCCCCGAGGAGTATAGGCCGCATAACGCCGCCATGGATACATTAAGCCGCGCCCTGCGCAGGGTAGCCCAGTCCCCTTTCTCCGATGACATCCAGGAGGCTGCAATGCCGAGGAAGTTCCCGAGACCCCCGTTTAACATCTATGACGGGAAAACAGACCCGGTCGAGCACGTCAGCCACTACATCCACATGATGTCCCTGCACTCTCATAATGATGCGCTGATGTGCAAGATGTTCCCTTCTAGCCTTGGCCAACCCGCTCTAAGATGGTTTAACGGGCTGCGGAAGAAATCCATACATTCTTTTGCCGAGCTCGTACAGGAGTTTGGAATCCGGTTCGTAACCTGCAGCCGAGTACCGCAACCAGTTGACGCCCTGCTATCAATGAGGATGGGGATGGGGGAGACCCTTCGTAGCTACGCTAGCCGGTACTGGGAGCTCTATAACGAAATAGGTGGGGGTAATGAGAAAATAGCAGCAAGTACCTTCCGTATGGGCCTACCGGAGGATTCCGAACTACGGGAGTCACTTACAAAAAAGCCACCCGAGGACATGAGGCAGCTTATGAGGCGCATCGAAGAATATAAGCGCCTAGAAGATGATCGGATGCAGAGCAAGGGTAAGGCCCCGTTAGCAAACCGCCCTCGGCAGGGGAATCTTCAGACAAGGCCTCGGAAGGAATGGAGGGCGCAAGAGCAGCTCTGGCAGGCAGGGGAGGTGAATGCAATGTTCAAGGAGCCGGTGCATCAGATAGTTGAAAAGATAAAAAATGAGCCATACTTCAGGTGGCCAAACAAGATGGGCGGCGACCCATCCCGGCGAAACCAAAACCTGTACTGCAGTTACCATAAAGACAAGGGCCACACCACCGAACAGTGCCGGGTATTGAAAGATCATCTGGGGCAACTAGTACGGGCCGGGCATCTGAAGGCGTACGTCGTAAACCCCGGAGGTCAAGAAACCGGACAACAAGGGCGACAGAAGGGTGTCCAACCTCCACCGATCGGAGTAATTGAGATGATATTGTTGACCCCGGGATGTGGGGGAACGGCAGGAAAACGGGTGTTAACTGTTGCGCCCTCGGGAGAATCTCCGGGCACAGAAAGAGTAGGAAAAAAGGCCAGGTACCATGAGGAGGCCATCTCCTTCGGAG
This sequence comes from Quercus glauca, assembly GCA_023736055.1. NCBI lineage: Eukaryota > Viridiplantae > Streptophyta > Magnoliopsida > Fagales > Fagaceae > Quercus > Quercus glauca. The sequence goes on along the minus strand of CM043324.1, from coordinate 41,981,492 downwards.
AAGCTGATTTAGAAGGGACAATACAGCCGCATGAGGACGCGTTAGTAATTACAGCTCGGATGAGCGGCTTCGATGTGAGAAGGGTAATGATAGATCAGGGCAGCGGAGCTGATGTAATGTATCCGGATTTGTTCAACGGTCTCGGTTTGAAAAAGCAGGACTTGAGAAAATACGACACGCCGCTAGTTTCGTTCGACGGAAGAGTGGTGGTACTAGAAGGGCGGATTTTGTTACCAGTGGTCGTGGGAGGAAGGAGGTAAAAGTCACCTTCATCGTGGTTAATTCCTTCTCACCGTACACGGCAATCCTGGGAAGGCCGTGGATCCACGCTATGAAAGCCGTGCCGTCCACCTTGCACGTAAAGGTTAAATTCCCTACTGAGTAGGGTGTCGCGGTGGTGCGAGGCTGCCAGCAAATGGCTAGACACTGCCTTGTGGCTGCAGCAAGTTGGGAGGGCCAGCAAACAGAACTGAATAGAAAGGCCGAAGAGGCCCTGTTATAGCAATTACCGCAGCCCCGGGAGGACTCGAGGAATGTTTGCGCCGAAGAGCTGGTAAAGGTCGGAATACTGCCGGACGTAGACAGGCACTTCCGGATAGGGGCTAGCCTAACAACCTCCGAGAGAGTTGAACTACTGCTGTTTCTTGTTCGGAGCCTGGATGTGTTTGCATGGAGCCCGTACGGGGTGCCGGGAGTAGACCCTGAGTTTATCGTCCACAAACTCAACGTGGATGCCTCATTCCCGCCGAAGAAACAAAGACCAAGGAGAAAAGCCCAAGAACACGCCGAGGCTGTCAGGGTCGAGGTCCAGCGACTAAAAGAGGCAGGTGCAGTGAGAGAGATCTTCTTCCCAGAGTGGCTTGCAAACACAGTAGTAGTGAAAAAGAAGAGCGGCAAATGGAGAGTATGCGTTGACTTTACGGATTTGAACCGAGCATGCCCGAAGGACCCATTCCCTATGCCAAAGATTGATCAATTGGTAGATGCCACGTACGGACACCCGAGAATGAGCTTCTTAGACGCCTTTCAAGGCTATCACCAGATTGCCCTGGCCGGCGAGGATCAGGAAAAGACTGCATTCATATCTCCTGACGCCAATTACCATTACACTGTGATGCCGTTCGGCCTGAAGAATGCTGGGGCAACGTACCAGCGGATGATGACCAGGATGTTCCGTGACAAGATTGGTCGGACGGTAGAGGTATACATTGATGACCTTGTAGTGAAAAGCAAATGACAAACGCAGCACGTAGAGGATCTTCAAGGGGTGTTTGAGGTGTTGCGGCGGCATAAGCTACGCCTTAACGCCGAGAAGTGCGCTTTCGGGGTGGGGGCAGGAAAATTTTTGGGCTACCTGATCTCCAGCCGAGGAATAGAGGTGAACCCCGACCAAATTGTTGCTGTGCAGCGCCTCAACTCTCCGAGTAATCCAAAGGAAGTACAAGTGTTGACCGGAATGTTGGCTGCCCTCAACCGGTTCATTTCTAGGTTCTCGGATCGCTGCCGCCCGTTCTACCAGCTCCTTAAGAAATGGAAGGGATTCCAGTGGGACGCCGAGTGTGAGAAGGCATTTCAAGATTTGAAAGAGTACCTGACACACGCACCAGTACTAACCGCCCCGGAACCTGGAGAGGATCTGTTCATGTACCTCTCAGTGACCGACCACGCTGTAAGTGCCGTGCTCCTTAGCGATCGCGGTGTACAACAACCCGTGTATTACATCAGTAAGACCCTGGTTGACGCCGAGACCAGATACTTGCCATTGGAGAAGCTAGTTTTGGCCTTAGTACATGCCACCAGGAAGCTGCCGCAGTACTTCCAAGCTCACACCGTGTATGTACTAACTGAATATCCTTTGCAATCGTTGTTAAGACGATCCGACTTCACGGGGCGAATAGCGAAATGGGGAACCAGGCTGGGGGCTTTTGACGTGCGCTACAAGCCCAGGACTGCTGTGAAAGGGCAAATACTGGCTGACTTCGTGGCAGAATTTTCGCCTAGGGCCCCAAACCAGCTGGTCTGTCAGGTAAGCTGCCGCTCATGGAAGATATATGTGGACGGCGCTTCCAGCTCCACGGGGGCAGGAGCGGGGGTAGTTGCAATTGGACCCGAGGGGATTCATCTGGAGCATTCTTTCAGGTTCGGGTTTAAAGCCTCCAATAACGAGGCAGAATACGAAGCCTTGATAGCCGGACTGAGCATAGCTTCAAGCTTGGGGGCCCGGGATGTAGAAGTATATTCGGATTCCCGGCTGATTGTCAATCAAGTTCATGGTAGTTTTGAGGCCCGTGATCCCCGGATGAAGGCATATTTGGAACGTGTGAAGCAGATTATGGCCGTATTTGAAACAGCAAAGATCGTACAGGTAGCTCGGACACACAACAGCCATGCTGACTCCCTCGCCACGCTAGCGTCATCCGTGGCCGAGGCCGTACCTCGGCTAATCAGAATAGAGCAAATCCCAGAGCCAAGCATCAAGCAATCCGGTAATCCGGCGGTCACGGCAATTGCCACACAGGGACCTAGTTGGATGGACCCCATCATTGAGTTTTTGGCCGAGGATCGGGTTCCCCCTGACCGGAAAGAAGTGGATAGAATTCGAAGGGTGGCCCCTCGTTTTTGGTTATCAGAAGACTGGCAGTTGTATCGAAGGTCCTTCGGAGGGCCATATCTTTTATGCCTACATCCAGGCAGGGTAAACGAGCTTTTGGCAGAACTGCATGAAGGGGTGTGTGGTAGTCACGTAGGGGGGCGTTCACTAGCGCACCGGGCTATGACTCAGGGATTTTGGTGGCCTCAAATGCAGAAGGATGCCACCGAATACGTGCGTAAGTGTGAACGATGTCAGAAGCATGCTGTCCTGATCCATCAGCCTGCCGGCCACCTTAATCCAGTCAGTAGTCCCTGGCCATTCGCTCAATGGGGGCTGGACATAATCGGGCCATTCCCCCGGGCAACAGGCAATCGAAGGTTCGTTCTCGTGGCCGTGGACTACTTTACTAAGTGGGCAGAGGCCGAAGCTCTGGCCAATATCCGAGACGTGGATGTGAAGAAATTCGTATGGAAAAACATTGTCACCAGATTCGGGGTTCCAAACTCCCTGATATCAGACAATGGATTGCAGTTCGATAGCCGGGCATTACGAGATTTCTGTACGCACCTCGGCATTAAAAACAGGTATTCCACCCCGGCGTACCCTCAAAGCAATGGCCAAGCCGAAGCTGTCAACAAGGTGATTGTAAACGGGTTGAAGAGAAGGCTGAGTGATGCGAAGGGAAACTGGGCCGAAGAATTGCACAACGTCTTGTGGGCTTACCGAACAACACCAAGGAGGTCCACGGGGGAGACTCCGTTTTCACTCACCTACGGTGCCGAGGCAGTTATACCAACCGAGGTAAGTATATGCAGCACACGCGTGGCCAAGTACAACCCCACTTCTAATGATGAAATGATGATTCAGCACTTAGACAGGCTTGAGGAACGTCGCGAAGCGGCCACTATTCAGCTGGCCGAGTACCAACAGAAAATTGCCAAAAGGTATGACAGAGGCGTGAGGGTTAGAAGGTTTGATGCCGGAGATCTGGTCTTGAGAAAGGCCGTGGGGCATATGCGAGACATTCATGCCGGTAAGTTGGCACAGACCTGGGAAGGACCGTATAGAGTTACAGCAGTAGCCGGGGAAGGAGCATACTACTTGGAGGAACTAGACGAGAGACCACTATCTCGGCCCTGGAATGTTCAGAACTTGAAGAGGTTCTATTATTAATAAATTATATGTTCAGCTTAACTTCCAAGTTATTGTTAATGAAAACAGTTGTCGGCATGAACGATTGGCAATAAGAGTTTCACAAATTATCTAAGGATGGAAGCCTGACTCTCGGCTCGAATTCCTTCGCCGAGCAGGTGGAAACCTTGCAAATTATCTAAGGATGGAAGCCTGACTCTCGGCTCGAATTCCTTCGCCGAGTAGGTGGAAACCTTGCAAATTATCTAAGGATGATAGCCTGACTCTCGGCTCGAATTCCCTCGCCGAGCAGGTGGAAACCTCAAATTATCTAAGGATGGAAGCCTGATTCTCGGCTCGAATTCCTTCGCCGAGCAGGTGGAAACCTTGCAAATTATCTAAGGATGGAAGCCTGATTCTCGGCTCGAATTCCTTCGCCGAGCAGGTGGAAACCTTGCAAATTATCTAAGGATGGAAGCCTGACTCTCGGCTCGAATTCCTTCGCCGAGCAGGTGGAAACCTTGCAAATTATCTAAGGATGGAAGCCTGACTCTCGGCTCGAATTCCTTCGCCGAGCAGGTGGAAACCTTGCAAATTATCTAAGGATGATAGCCTGACTCTCGGCTCGAATTCCCTCGCCGAGCAGGTGGAAACCTTGCAAATTATCTAAGGATGGAAGCCTGACTCTCGGCTCGAATACCTTCGCCGAGCAGGTGAAAACCTTATAAATCACCTGGTGAAAACATGGCTCTCGGTCCGAAATCCTTCACCGAACATATGAGCGCCCTAGAACTTCTTACACGTAAAAAAAAAAAAAAAAAAAAAAAAAAAAAAAAACACACTAAGGATAATAAAGCATGCATTAACTCACGCAAGGGTATGTTCTCAGGGCAAACATAAGGCCCGAGCATGTCACATTCATCAAAAAGAACATATATAAGTAACGAATAACAATAAAAAGAAAACTGAGCAACAAAGCATTCAGGCAAAAGAAAATATAACAGAAAATAATATAACTGTTCAGCCACCTAAACCTGGTGACGGGCAGACAAAGAGAAAAGAAGAATAAAAGAGTTTAACCGCCACAACCCGGCGGGATAAGCAAATTAATAAAAACCGGACATACACTAAAAGGTTAAAATAAATTTTCATTCGGTGAGATCTACAGGGGGATCTCCGGCCTGTACTTCATGTTGTCGGCCCTCAGAGGCAAGATTGGGGAAAGTATTCTCGGCAGGAGGATCACCGGCAGTAGGGTTGCTGGACTCTTCTGCACCGACTAACTCCACGTGGGCGTCAATCTGCTCCACAAGCTCCCTCAGGCTGTCCGTTTCATCTTCATCACCAAGGCCTGGGGGGCTCTGCACTGCCGGAGGGGCATCCAAGAAGGGAATCTTGCCGGGATCCCTAAGAGGCGAATCGGCGGGTACCCCCAAGACCTGCAGGGCGGCAAACCATCCATCGTGGAAGGATAACCGCCGAGCCTCGAAGACAACCGGCTCCACACCTTTCTCGACGTTCGCGAACCCTTCATTGTACCATTTGGTTCCGGCCTCCTCCAGCGCAGCACGCAGATCGGCTGCTTCCTCAGCAAGCGCAGCATTTCGGCTCTCCTCCTCGGCCAGCTTCACCTCAGTCTCATTTTGCTTAGACTCCAGCTCAGCCGACCTCTCCTCTGCGAGCTTCCTCTCCTTTTCCGCGGTAGCAGCCCTCCTCTCAGCAGCTTCCGCGGCCTTAACCTTGTCCTTGGCGGTCTTCACGGCTGCCTCCCTCCCGGCCTTTTCCCGGTCAACATCTCTGGCCAAATCCTCTACCCTATCATTTAGGATGTGGGTCAGCTGAGCAGCCTGAATATAAGCTGTCAAACATTGTATCAGAAGCATAGAAATTAAGTTAACAAGCAGAGAAAGAGATGCGAAAGGGTTACTGCGATGGCGTGCCATTGGAGCCTCATCCCCAGATAATCGTCGGAAGCCTCGGCAAAGGCGCTCACGTCTTCAGGCAAAAGTAGACCGTGAGCCAGGCTTTGGGCAACGCGGCCTCCTTCGCCCTTCTGCCACACACGTATGCTCGCGTCCGCGGGGAGGGGTTTGCCGTCCAACTCGTATGTTGGCTTCCACTCCGGCACCTCCCGAGAGGATGAAGCCGCGCTCGCTCCAACTTGTCCTTGGGGCTCCCGAATTGTGATACCCCTGGACGGAGCCGTGGGGGTCTTTGTTTGTGTAGCCCCGGGAACGGTGGAGGGCTGCTGCGAGACTTTTTGTTTTTTCCTGGGGCGAACAGGAGGAGGAGGAGGAGGAGTATGAGTGGGAGCAGTTTGAACTTGCCCCTGCCCCGGCTGCTGCTGAGGGACCTGCTGGTTCCCGGGCAAGAATCGACTGACCGAGAGAGTCCTACGAGTAACCATCTCTCTAACACTTTGTTGAGCTTGGGATGAATTACTCGACTCCGCAGCCGCCGGTTCAGGCTCTTGTTCTGGAGGCTCCTGGTTTAGTATCTCGGCAGGCTCTGCTTCCGCTTCTTGTTCAAGAGCCCTGTGTGCAAGCTCTCTGAGACGTCGAGAGGCTGCCTCGGCTGATGCGTCTCTTAAGGGAGCGAGCTCGTCCGAACAGGTGTACCGCGGACCAAGTTCTCGAGCTTCGCCCACTGTAAGATTGGCCGGGAGGAAGTTAGCGTGCCGAACGTCGATATAGGAGAGCAGGGGGCTGTCAACAATAAGGGCCTAGCCGAACGGTTGCCAGGTAGTATAAACGGGCTCTACACCGAGGATAAGATGAGAAGCCCGGAGCTGACCGTCGCGGTGCACGAAAATCTCCGAGCGGAGGACAAAATTGAGGTCTCGCACGTGGACTGTCCGGATATCCTGAGTAAACACTGAACCGTCTGCAACATAAATGAGAGAGATCAGTATAAAAGTTGGTAGACAAGAAAGTGAAAAATAGATAGCCCTTGTAATGGAACCCACTCACTTCGCGCCGAGACAGAGGAGGGGGAATATTCCCGGAATACCAGTTGCCACGTACCCGGACAAACTCCCCGGCGGAGTTCCTATTTGAGTCCGGCAGGCAGGAAATCAACCGTATCCTCATATCTCTAACCTTTATATAATATGTGGATTTCTTCTTCCCACACAAGCTGTACACATGATTTACGTCATGATGGTCCAACTGTAGACCGAATGTGTGGTTCAACCTACTTATGCAACTCATTACCCGGTAAAAATTTGGGGCAAGTTGCTCGGGACATAGCCCGTAGTACCTAAGGGCTCTATGTAAGAGAGGATCAATGGGGAACCTGACCCCACCCTCCAATATTGACATGAGCGGGAAAAAGGCAGTGTTTGCTCCTCTGTGGAGTGTTATGTCACTTTCGTGGCAGTACATCACATCCACGTCATCGGGGATTTGGTAGTCGCGCCTAAAAGTGATTAATGAGTTTCTAGAGTCTAATAGGTGTGAGTAAGCCATCCTAAATCCTAAAGTGTTTGAAGGGAATGGAAAGAAATAAATCGAAGCAAAAGAAGAAGGAAGGGGACTTACTTCTGGCACTAAGAGGGAGGTTGATTCTGGGGGTTGCCGGGCAACTAGCGCTTTGGATGCTCGGCAAAGAAAAATTTCAGAAACTAGGGAAGCAAAAAATGAGAATGTGAGACTGAACAAGCCTTTTATAGGCACGAAGGGAGGATGCGCGACGGTTGATGGTGCATTGATGAGGGCAATCGCAGTTATGATCTTTCAGAGACCGAGGGCGTGCGCACGCCTCGGTCCACGAAACGGCAGGTGTTTATGGCAGCTGAGGTCAGGGCGTGCGCGACGCACCTTTTGAGGAGAGCATTTATTGGACGTCTAGTCGGACGCAGAAAGGCGCGCCAATTCTTTTTTTTCCGAGCATAGGACCTTCGCTCTCCCGCTGTGACCCTTGATCCTCGCCCCGGCTGACCGGGCATGAATCAAGGGGGGGGCTAATGTACGGGCCAATCTAGCAAGGACCTGCCCATGTCAGTTGGGCCCTGGACTAACAAGAAAAGCAATGGGCCTAATGCCCGGTTTCCCGGGGAGAAATCTTCAGGCCCATTCATAAGCGGACCCAGGCCCAAACGTGATCCGAGGATTCAACCCCCTTCTGCCGGGCACACAATGTAGCTGCTGATGCGTTTGTCCGGATTGGTCTGCCGTACACGATTCTACTTGCCCGGTCAGGCAATGGTAGGATTGTCCGGTGCTGTCTTGGGAGTATCGCTGCCGTACATACCCGCTGTAGTGGAGATCATTTCCAAAGCCACTCCCACCTAAACACCCACTAAACCCCTCCTCGATTGGACCTCTCGATCCATTAACTCTTTGGACAATCATGATCATCCCACTAACAAGCCCCTATAAATATGAGATCGAAAGGAGGAACAGGGGTTGATGAAAGAGGGGAGAAAAAGTGAGGTATAAGAGAGGAATGGCCAGAATAATCCGGAGGGATAGCAAGGCAGTAAAGGGGTAAAGATTAGAGTTACTCCCACTAAGCCTCCTAGCTGCGAACGACCCATAGTAGGAATTGTTATCCCACCATACAAGTAAGTTGTGAGGTCTGATGTGAGGAGGCCCATTGGGCTCTCTCGCAATTCCCTACCACAACAGATTATAATATTTACAGTTAAAAATAGATTTTATTTTTTAAATTGATTAAATAATTTTGAAATCTTTAAATAAGAATTTAAAGCATAAAATAAGATTTTATCAAAATATAATTGTCCTTAGTTGGGATTCCAAATCCTTCAAAAAAAAAAAAAGGAAAATTCTTTAAAATCATCATTGATTTTTATTTTTTTATCACTATGGCTCATACTACACAAAATAGCAGTAAAAAACCTACAAAGAAACCTACAAATTATGAGTTCTAACACAAAATAAAAAAATAGCTAACTTCATAAATTATCAATTAGAATTTTTCTTTTTCTTTTTCTTTAGTCCTAAAACAAAATATGTTTATGACTTTCCCAAACCAAAATCTCAAACATCCAAAGACTCAAAGCAAATCACAATTTTCACAAAATCCACAATGTTTGACTATAACATCAAAACCGTAAGCTACCATCACTAAATAAAAACTCAAGCCCCTTTCCTTGGTCAAAGCCTACTCATACGGGTTAGGATCAAATAGTACTACAATGTTGGAGTTATGTAAGTGTCGTTGAAAGGTTGAAGGTAAACGGTATCGTTTTTTGTCTTAGTATATTTGAGATGGGATGGCATGATGCCAAGGGCTGTGGGCATGTGGAGTAGAAGTTAGAAGGGTGAATGGAAATACAAAGAGTTTTTTTGTGTGTGAGAAAGAAGAAAAGTCTTGAAACAAATAGTAGTCTTAAAACATTGAATAAAAAAAGTAATAAAAATTAGTCTTGAAACATTGAACCAAAAGAAATAAAGAGTCCTTATTTTTAAATTTATTTTTATCTCTAATGTGGCTTAAGAGAATTTCAATTCTTTCATAAAGTGCGCTACATGGCAGAATCTCATGCTTTCTCGCATGAGATTTCTGCTTATATTGATTGAAAATCTTAATAAAATAGAGTTAAATAACTGTACTAAGTTTTGCCCTTGGAAAAATAAATTTAAGTCCCTCTAGAGTCTAGACCTCCTGAGTAGCACCAGTTGATAGCTTGGGGTGCACTGCTTCATCTGAATAATTGCCATGCTTAGTAGAATCATACTTCTCTCCATCACCCCACAATGCATATGCTTCCTCACCATGAGCAGCATCATCCCCTATAAGTAATAAATCATCGGGCATCCGCAAAGGGATCACCAATTTTATCACAAGGCAGATGATAGTTGTAACAACAAGGTTCCATCCAATGATGAATAAGCCACCTACAATCTGTTTGCCAACTTGTATTCCTCCGTTACCTCCATAGACTCCTCCCCTAGAGTTTGTAACCGGCAGAAAGAGGTTGCATAGTTCAGGCTCAGCAAAGACACCAGTAAGAATTCCACCAAGTAATCCAGCCACAGCATGGGTGTGGAATACACCTAGTGTGTCATCAACCTTTTGGAGTAGTTTTGACTTCTTTTGTACTATCATCATAGTGAACCATGGAACACTTCCTGACAAAATTCCCATCACTATTGCTGCCCATCCTTGAACAAGACCTAAGATTAATTGAAGATAATTCAATTAAGCATAATTGCATGATGTACCCCCTCATTGATAATTGAGTAATCATAAGTAAATAAAAATGGTTAATTTGAACATCATGTATTTGAAGGACCTATATATTTGACATTTTATGCATAAGTTGTGATTAATTGCTTTTGCTAAAACTATGCAATGCCTTTATATATATCTAAAAACTGAAGCGTAGCTTTTATTGTTGCTACGCTCCAGTTAGGCCACATTAGCGTCTACCTCATTATCATTTTTCTTTCCAATTTTCCTATAATTATTTTTATCATTTATCTTTTTTTATTTATTTAATATTTACACTTTTTCCAACCTTCTCCCTCACCTTTTCATCCCTCCACTACCCTCTACATTAATATCATTCTTCCTCTTTTTCTTGAATCTTCCTTTATTTTGTCCCTTCTTATTCACACACTCTTACTATAAATTTGTAACTATCTCTTCCATTTCTATGCATACTTTTCTCTCACAAAAAAATGCTCTCTCTCTCCACTACCCTCTACATTACTTTTCTTGCATCTCTATTTTAGGTTAATAATTTTGTGTTCTTCAAAATTCTACTTTGGGTTAATGCGATTTAGTTTTGTTTTTAAATTTTTGTTGTTTTCTTTTTACTCTCTTTAGTTGTTAAATGTTATCCTATTGTTATTCATTCTTATAACTCTAATTAATGTTGATGGTTCTTTTTTTTGTTAATTAAGGTTGATGGTTCTTTCTTACAAAAAAAAAGAAAAGATTAAAAAAAATTGAATTCCGTATAGACCTGTACCTAAAGGAGACATGAGCCTTTGTTTATTGGATTAGAGACAAGATATTAAAGGGGCATATTATTTGGCCATTGCATTGCATTTCTTGGAGGATAAAAGATAAAGCATGTCATTATAGGAAAACATTTTGGGTGGGGATAAGGGCGGCATTATAGGAAAACATTGCATTGCATTTTTACACTTTTTTTTTTAATCTTTTTATCTCTACAAACATATCATTTTATTATTTTTGTGTGTTTGATTAATATTTTTTAAGGTAAACCATATTCTTCTAATTTTGATGTAATTTGTTGCATTTACCTAATATACAACTCATCTTTTAAGGAATAAGGAAATTATCATAATAACAAAAATTCATCACAAAATTACAATGTTATCTTAACCAAAATTTAAATTAAACTAAAGAAATAAAAAATAGATTTTATAATAATTTATTAGTCAAACAATTGGAAGACATATACAAATTCCTATTTCCAAAAACAACGAAGTATTAATCCAAACTAAAATTCAATCAAAGCTATAAAAGGGAAAGAAGAGACTTTATGATGGGAAATCTAAAACACGTGTTAAAAATTTTAAAAAAGAAAAAAAAGAACCATCAACCTTAATTAGAGTTACAAGAAAAAAAAAAAAAAAAAACTTTTACGTACAATTGTTTTTTTTTTTTTTGTTGGTATTTATTGTTATATATTTTATTTTTACTTTTTTTTTTCTTCTTCTCATCTTATGTTATTTAATTTAAATTCAAATAAATAAAATTATCCTAAAAAAATTGTTTTTTTTTTTTTTTTTTTTTTTACATTTACACTTTGTTCAATCCTTCTCCTTCCCTTTATCTTTTCATCTCCCCACTACCCTCTATCTTAATATCACTCTTCATCTCCCCATATTTTCCATATCAATAAATGATTTATATTTTCTCTCCCTTTTTATTGTAAAAAGATTAAACTTTTAATATTTTACTTAAATTCAATAAATTAAAGTGGAGCAATGCTAGAGACACACTCATTCTCAAACCCAATACATCAAAGAAAAAATGTAATACAAAACAAATGCCAATTGGGAAACACTAAATTTTTTTTTAAAAATAATGCGGATATCAAACCAAATATAATGTAAAGAAACTAATAAATATGGATATACTAACTTAAGGGTAGCGAAATTAAATGAAAAGTAAAACTACAACGCATATTTAATGCAATGAAATCGTCATCAAATTTTGGAAAACAATAGGTCTCCAATGGAGAGAGAGAGAGAGAGAGAGAGAGAGAGAGAGAGAGAGAGAGAGAGAGATGGTAAAGAAAAAAAAAAACAATACAAGTAATAAAGAGTAGATAATAAAAAAAATCAAATGTCAATTAGTAACTGTTAATTGAAAAACAAAAAAGTTGTAAGGGGAAGTAAAAAAATAAAATAAATATGACAGTACGGAGAAGATTAAAAACTATACAGTGTAGTAAAATCAACCGTTACATTCATTTAAAAAATTAAATCAATAAACAATAATTAAACACATTCATAGTAATACATTTGAAGTAAAAATAATCAAACATTAATCATGAAAACCATATTTCCATTCATAACTAAATGGAGATGTTCTCCTGTAATAATAGAAATTACATAAGAAATAAAGTTAGAAAATGTTAAAAATCCCATTTTTGACATTTCATTTAACCTTATATATATATATATATATATATATAATCTTCATACACAATTACTTTTTAAAATCTAATGAACTATATTACATCTCATTTAACACCTTTGTTATACAAATCACCCGCCAGTAAATATATGATAATAGTAAAAAATGTTACAAATGAGATTATAAAAAAAAGAAGATAAAACTAATTAACTACTATCATTATAAAGTAGTAGTCTATGATTTTACACATCTAAAGAAATGGAATATATTATAGAGTTTACTTAAGGTATATGTAAAGATTCACATTAAAAAAAAGTATATGTAAATGTTAAAAAAAAATGTATATTCTATAAATAAAAAATGTATATGTAAGGTTTTTATTAACTTAAAAGAAAATGAAAAATCAATTATTAATAACTAAAACAACAACAACAATATAATATAGCGGTAATTACATTCCACTTACTTGAGGATTGGAGAAATAACACTCCACCCCAAACTTGAAGGGAAAAAATATTTTCTCTCTTTACATTTGTTTGACCAAACTTTATTAAATTAATGTTAAAATATTGTGTACTAACTTGCCTATGCTTAAGGGTAGGTTTCAAAAATTATCCTCAATTTCAGAGTTAAAATCTCTTATTTTAAAATTTTAGATTAAAGTGTATTTCAAAATTTTAAGTAATTACTTTTGCTTCTTCCCCCCCCCCCCCCCTCTTTTCTTTTCTCAATGAGTTATGGAGAAATTTGCCATTTCAAATATTTTGGCACTTTATAAATTTTTATTTTCATTCTAAATTTATGAGTAATGTTTTTTATGACCATGGTTAAACATTTATAAATAGATTCTTAAAGAAATTTAAAACATTTTTTTATTAATATAAACAGAAGGAGAGAGTGTTAATTTCTTGAAACCCTGTGCAAGGGAAATGTTTTTTCCCTATTAGGTTTGGGGCGAAGGGTCATTTCTCTAAACCTTAAGGAAGAAGAGTGTTACTACCCCAAATATATTTAATGAGATCGCCCTAGTGTAAGATAATAATAAAAGCATCCTCAGTTTTTGTTGACTTTTTCCCCTAATAATGTAGCATGACATAGATGAATTAAATGAAAATCATGTAATGTGGTGTTAGTTGATTCACTTGACTAATAAAGTTTTTTCATGTCAATTGAATATTCCTGCTTACATCAACTGAAGTGAGATTTAACGTAAGGGAGAAACTATATCTCCATAATAATAATAATAATAATAATAATTAGAGAGAACTTAATTAAGCCAACTGATATCATGCCAATATTCCATAAGCTGGCAAGAATTCTAGATTCTATTTCCCAAAATTATTTTAAACTTGTATTTTACTCAAAAGAATCATGAAATATAATAACATTAAGCCTTTATTAATCCTATTTCATTTTGAATAGAATTAGTTTTTGAGTATAACGTGTACAAGAGGATTATGTAATAGAAATAGTTTTTAAAGTCTACATGTACAAGAGGATTATGTAAGATACAAGCATGAATAATTGTAATTTAGAAATATAACAAAAAATATGCAAAATTATATTTTATTAGTCCATGATTTGGCATGAAGTGGACTTTAGCCATTCTGGTTCTGAAAGGTAGTATTTTTCTTTAGGACTTTAATTGTTTTTCTGTTAAAAATTGATGGATAGGTTTTGCATTCGCAGTGAACATGTGCACATTTTAATTTTTGTTTTTCATGATTTTTCTTGCATCAAGCAATACAATTAAAAATGAAAGAAAAGAAAGATAATTTACTCAAGTTAAGGCTCAAAATGAACTAACATGCAGCTTGCAAACAAGGGAGTACCGTACCGGAGGCTGTACCAGTTTGGCCAGCGGTACGATATATTTCGGATACCGGTCAATACCGGTGTACTGTTTCGAGTTTATCGCTATCTTTTATATTTATAAATATATATATATATATATATATATATGTATGTATATATGTATGTGTGTGTATATATATATTATAATAAACATAAAAGTTTACCATAAAACATTTTCTCAATTCATAACTAATTATTCATGGTTTTAGACTTTAGTATCAATTAAAAGAAAAAAAAAAAACACAATATAAAAAATAGAAAGTTTAAAAGTTACCATTGCATGCTAAAAAAACAAATAATACTAATAAGTTAATGCAAATAAGTTACCATTTTGCCCTAACAAAAATTCAAAAATTACAAAACTAAAAAAAAAAAAAAAAAAAAAAGGTATAATGTGCAGTATAGGAATTTAAATAAGGTATTTGCGCCACGTGTCATACTTATGGCTGAGGGGGCCATTATCGTGCCGAGGAGGTCACACGCTTGGATAGTAAGGCCACGTCAGAGGCACGTTACTAGAGGAGGTCATACTGTAGAGAAAGAGCTTCGAGGAGGGGGTTAGCCTTGACATGATCGAAGGAATAGTGGCTGCCACCATATTTAATGCATCCCACCAAACCTCTTGGTTGCATTTATGTGGAGAAGACCACTGAGTAGTGCTGTCTTGGCTGCCCCAATTCACAAAGGGCTTGGGAAGGTGTCTAATGGGACAAGTACTTAAGTAGTGGCCTGGACGATCAACAAATGGAGGGCCAAGATCATCTAAAGGGAGCTATATAATGTAAGAGACTCTCCAGGGAGAGAGGGATGGGGGAATTTGTAGAGAACACACTGTAGCAACAAAAACTGAAATTGTATCAAAGTCTAAAAGAACTATATTCAAGAATCATTCTCCTTGGACTTTGTCGAGAAAGGATTTCCTTGCTTAGAACTTGTCTTTCTTTGCTTTCTTAATATCCTTAACCCACTATGTGTGTTGCATGATCCATTGAAGCCTAGCTCTTAAGCCCACTCTCTACAAATTTATTGTGTTGGGCTCTTTGGGTCTGAATCCTTCTACCCTTTGGGCTCAAGAACCGAAACACCGCCTTTACAATT
This sequence comes from Quercus glauca, assembly GCA_023736055.1. Taxonomy (NCBI): domain Eukaryota; kingdom Viridiplantae; phylum Streptophyta; class Magnoliopsida; order Fagales; family Fagaceae; genus Quercus; species Quercus glauca. The sequence goes on along the minus strand of CM043324.1, from coordinate 41,966,233 downwards.
GGCGCCATCTGTGGGAAAGCTTGAGCTTTAGTGAGTTCAATGTCCAACCATGGTAGGATTAGGGCAACATAGGGAGGAGTCTATTGGTTCCCAAAATCAGGATCAGTTCCTCAACCTTGAGTCAATGAGGGACCACGAGGTTAGTGTGCACACCGCACATACTAGCATAAGCCAGTCTCAAGGCAGGAGTTACATTTCTCATGAGGAAAATACCAGAAGCATGCAGTTGGAGATTGACCGTCTTTGCAAGAGGCTACACCACGAGCGATAGAGAAGGACTCCCTCAGATTCTAACCCCTCTTTTGATGATGATGATAGAGATGGCAGCTACAAGCTCAAGTCCAGGACTCCTCCCAGTGAGTCTTTTTCGTACGATGAGGATTGTCATTACAAATAAAGGAGTAACAGTCCATCTCGTAAAGGTCTAGGCAATGATGCTATGAGTAGGGCTTTTAACTAGATCTCTAAATCACTGTTTATGCGTAGAATTGTAGGGGAAAGCTTACTCAACGGTTTACTCAGCCAAAATTCTTTGTGTATAATGGCAGAACGGACCTTGTGGAGCACATCAACCGCTTCAACCAGAGAATGGTCGTTCACTCCTGGAACGAAGCCTTGATGTTCAAAGTGTTCCCATCTAGTTTGGGGCTCGTGGCAATATGATGGTTTGACGGTCTGAAAGAAGGTTCTATTAGCTCATTCAAGGAGCTTACTAGGGCCTTTGGGGCTCATTTTGTGACTTGCAGTAGGGTTCCTCGACCCTTAGATTCCTTGCTGTCTATCCATGCAAGAGGGGAAAATCCTGAAAACATATTCTGACAGGTATTGGGAGATGTTCAACGAGATAGATGGGAACTTTGATGACGTGTCTATAAGGACTTTCAAGGTCGGCTGGCCCGCTGAGCATGATCTGAGAAAGTCTTTGACCTAGAAACCGGTTAGGAGTGTGTGTCAGCTCATTGATCATATTGATGAGTATAAGCGGATTGAGGAGGACCAGCAATAGGGAAAGGGGAAAGCTAAAGTGGTCCTTCAGGATAGAAGAGACTTCAGGTCAGATAGGTACAATAACAACCGACCTCGGAGAGACTATACGGGGCATTCTGGGTCTACTACTACTCAGGTAGTCACTATTGTGTTTCGAAAGCCAGTACACCAAATCCTGGAGAAATTAAGAACGAGCCATACTTTCAGTAGCCGAACAAGATGGTAGGAAACCCCACGAAGCGCAACCAAAGTCTTCGCTACCAGTATCACCAAAAGCGGGGGCACACCACAAAATGTTGCAGGATGTTGTGGAGTCATTTGGAGCAATTGGTTAAAATTGGGAAGTTAAAGCAATTCCTGCATCAGCCCAATAGACAGGATAGTCAGGCAGGGTTGGGGGCTCAGAGAGACACTTCTATAAGACCACCTTTAGGTACAATCAATGTCATTCTTTCTGCTCCAAGGAGAACTAGTTATCGGCCATCTAGGGTGCTATTTATAGCTCAGCCATTTATCGAAGACTTACCCCCTGATTCGAAGAGGAGTAAAGTGGAGGTCTAACCAGCTTTGAGCTTCTCCGATGAGGACAAAGTTAGAACTTTGCAGCCACACGATGATGCCCTAGTGGTTACTCTCAAGATAGGAGGGTATGATATGAAGAGGGTGCTGGTAGATCAAGGCAGCGAAGTAGAGATTATGTATCCCGACCTATTTAGGGGACTAAAGCTAAGGCCCGAGCACCTAACCTGCTATGACTCCCCTCTGATAGGGTTTGATGGGAATATTGTCTTCCTGAGCGGCCAAATTAGACTGCCTGTTCAGGCAAGGTCAGAAGTTGTGGAAGTGAATTTCATTGTAGTAAATGCCTACTCCCCCTATACTGCTATTGTGGCAAGACCTTGGCTTCACGCCACAGGAGCCATGTCTTCCACCCTTCACTTGAAAGTGAAGTACCCGTCAAGGGACCAGGCTGAGGAGCTAGTTGGAAGCTAGTCTGTGGCTAGGCAGTGTTTGGTGGCTGTAATTAGACATCAGGTTGGAGGTGAACCCTCGGTGTCTACCGAGCAAGATTTATAGCAATCAAAGTGTCGGTGTTGTCTATAAGGGCAGTGGCAGAAAGGGATAAGTGCAAGCAACTGGAAAAAGTTGTTATTGGCGACGATGAGGAGAAGTTCTTTTAAGTCGGAGCTCAGCTGCTTCCTCTGGAGAGGCAACAGCTAATGGATTTTCTTAGAAAAAAATGTTGTTGTATTTGTGTGGAGCGCCTATGATGCCCTTAGGGTAGACCCAAATTTCATTTGCCACCATTTAAACGTCAATCCATTTGCCATCCCTAAGAAACAACCACCTTAGCGCTCATCTAGGGAACATTCCGATGCCGTCAAGGGAGAAGTACTCAAGCTCAAGCGGGCTGAGGCCATAAAGGAGGTATTCTACCCCGAGTGGCTGGCCAACATAGTGGTGGTGAAGAAGAAAACTGGGAAGTGGCGAGTGTGTGTGAACTTTACAGATTTAAATAAAGCTTGCCCAGAAGACCCTTTCCCCTGCATCAGATAGATCAATTAATGGACGCTACTGTAGGCCATCCTCGGATGAGCTTTTTGAACACCTTTCAGGGTTATCATTAGATACCGTTAGCTTTGGACGATCAGAAAAATACTGCTTTTCTTACACCCACTAGAAATTACCACTACAAAGTAATGCCCTTCAGATTGAAAAATGTAAGGTCTACCTACCAGAGAATGATGACCAGGATGTTTGAACCTCAGTTGGGCAAAAATATTGAGGTGTACATAGATGATATGGTGGTAAAGAGTAAAGTAGAGTCCGAGCAAATAGATGACCTTGGGAATATTTTCGAGATACTGAGGAAACACAAACTGCGCCTTAATGCCACTAAGTGTTCTTTTGGCATAGGCTCTGGCAAATTTCTAGGTTATATGGTTACCCACCGCGAAATCAAAGTTGACCTTGATCAAATTAGAGCCATTAATGACCTGCAGCCTCTTCAGAATCCCAAAAAGGTCCAGAAGTTGACAGGAATGACTGCCACTTTGAATAGATTCATTTCTCGGTCAGCAGACAGGTGTAGGCCCTTCTTCCAGTTGTTGCATAAGTGGAAGGGATTTGAATGGACAGAGGAGTGTTCCTCGGCCTTCTAGCAGTTGAAGGAATATCTTTCCCAACCACCTATTATGCCCAAGCCTGAACAGGAGAGGGTTTTATTTGCTTACATCGCTGTAGCCTCACATGCGGTGATTCTGGTACTGTTGTGGGATGATGATGGGTTGTAGAGACCAATTTATTATGTGAGCAAGTCATTACATGAGGCAGAGATTCACTATTTACTATTAGAGAGGGTCATCTTGGCAGTGGTGCATGCTACACAGAAGCTCCCACATTACTTCCAAGCTCACACTGTTATGGTTTTAACCTAACTCCCTCTCCAATCACTGCTTCAAAAAGCTGATTACACAGGGAGGGTTACGAAATGGGCAATGATCCTAAGAACCTTTGATATTAAATACATGTCTCGCACCTATATAAAGGGCTCCTTGCCGATTTAGTGGTTGAGTTTGCTGAGCCTTCGTTTGAAGAAAACAGTGAAAGGCCAAGCATGGATGGAAAATTAGTTGGGATGATCTCCTTGCAGGAACATTTATCTTGGAAAGTGTATGTTAATGGCGCAATAAACCAAAGGGGATCAGGAATAGGGCTGGTTGTAGTATCTCCCGAAAGGATCATCATTGAGAAAATGGGAGGAAGAACAGTGGAGATGTTTTCAAATTCAAGTTTGGTTGTAGGCCAAGTAAAGGGAGAATTGGAAGCCAGGGATGTGAGAATGCAAGAGTACCTGAACCAGGCTAGGCTCTTGCAATCAGGATTTGACTCTTACCAAATCCCTAGAAGTAGAAATACGCATGTTGATTCCCTTGCCACTCTTGCAACTTCCTCAGCGCAAAGTCTACCTCGGGTCATCTTGGCTGAGAATTTATGCAACCCTACCAAGATGAAGAGGGAGAAGGTCCAGATTCATTAACTTAGAGTAGAACCTAGTTGGATGGATCCTATTGCCTTATTCCTTAAGGATGACATCTTGCCCAAGGAGAAGGGGAAGGCTGATAAAGTGCAAAGAAAGTCTCCCCGATTTTGGCTATCCGATAACCAAAAGTTGTACAAGCGCTCTTTTTCTAGGTCATATTTGCAATGCATCCATCCTGAAGCAATAGAGCCACTCCTGGAAGAATTGTATGAAGGGATTTGTGGAAGCCATACAGGAGGCAGATCCCTGTTTCACCGGGCCTTTACTTAGGGATGTTAGTGGCCTATTATCCAAAGAAAAGCACAAGAATATGTGAAGAAGTGTGACCAATGTTAGAGATTCGCTCCCAACATTCATCAGCTAGGTGGCGTTCTTAATCCTCTGTCTAGTCATAGGCTTTCGCTCAGTGGGGCTTGGACATTGTGAGGCCCTTGCCCAAAGCAGTAGGAAACAGGAAATGGCTTTTGGTCGGCACTAATTACTTTACCAAGTGGGTTAAAGCTAAGCCACTGGCGAACATCAGAAACGTGGATGCTAAAAGGTTTGTGTGGAAGAACATTGTCACTCGGTTTGGGATTCCTTATACCCTTATCTCAGACAACGGACTTCAATTTGATAGCAAAACTTTAAGAAGGTATTGTTGTGAATTGGGTATCACGAAAAGGTATTCCACTCCAGCTTAACCCTAGCGGAATGGGCAAGCTTAGACTGTCAATAAAATCATAGTGAATGGACTCAAGAAGAGATTGGATGATGCAAAGGGCAAATGGGTGGATGAGCTTCCACATTTCCTCTGGACATATCGGACTACCTCGTAGGTCGACAAGGAAGACACCCTTTTCAATGACTTACGGGGCCGAGGCTATGATTCCTTTGGAGACCGGATTCCCAATGCTGAGGACTAGCTTATTCGCTACAGACAGCAACGACCACCTACTAGAAAAGAGCCTAGATCTACTCGAGGAGCGGAGAGAAAATGCCATGGTTCAATTAGCATATTATCAATAGAAGCTTAAACAAAGGTATGATTCAAGTGTAAAGTTAAGACCATTGGCCCCTGGGGACTTGGTATTGAGAAAGGTTGTGGCTACTGCAAAAAACCCAGTATAGGGGAACTTAGGGCCTAACTCGCAGTGCATACTTCCTAGAAGATCTAGACGAAAAATTTGTACTGCGACCTTGGAATGTAAATAACATGCGAAGGTACTATTATTAATGGAAGGTAGCTCTCCAACATTTTCATTTATGACATTATGTGTTGTGTTAATTACCTGTATGAATATTAAACAGAACCTTAGTCATGTTTAATTCCTCAGACCACATGCCTTGGATAAATTAATATTCATGATTGCTTGTGTGGGTATTAAACAAAACATTGGCTATGACTGGCTCTTCGAACCACATGCCTTGGGTAAATTAATACTTCCCATTATTTCTCTAAGTATTAAACAGAACCTTGGTTATGATTGACTCCTCGAACCACATGCCTTGGGTAAATTAATACTTCCCATTATTTCTCTAAGTATTAAATAGAACATTGGTTATGCCTGACTCCTTGGACCACATGCCTCGGGTAAATTAATACTTTCCATTATTTCTCTAAGTGTTAAACAAAACTTTGGTAATGTTGGGTCCCTTAGATCACATGCTTTGGATAAATTATCACTTATAATTATACAAGCCTACTGTGGAATGGGGTGCTAGGTGAAATTCAAAGTATGGTGGCCTTCTTGGATCACGTACCCTGGATAGACATGGACTTCACTATCATTTGAGGTTAAGAAGAAAATCTAGAAGTACACTTCATCCTTTAAGCTATTTACCTAAGGTACACAAAGTTTGTTTTTTAGGTTCAGTTACTAGATGCCAAGTGCCACAGACAAAGTAAAGTTGTCCAACTATATTGCTAACTACATGAAAGGTAATAGTTAGACTGTTAATTGCATGAGTAACTGCTAACTTTAGGGGTTAGGATATGTCTTAATCAAGGTGATAGTCATTTTTCTCACTGTTTACATGGGAGTAATTTATTTGAATTAGCAACCATTCATTACCATTAAGCTTTTGTTAAATTGTGGGTGTTCACCCTTAGAAGCATCATCAATTTGAAATCTCAGCAAAAGGAAAAACAATAACTACAGCTAACCAGAGACAACTATTGCAAGAAAAACAAAAGTCCACGAAAACAAAAATTAATGTCTTTTCATCCAACAAAGGAAAAAGTACATCATGAACTAGGGCAAACTGCCACAACAAAAAGAAAAAAGTACAAAGAAAGAAAGAAAAATCCTAAGCTAAGCCTTGGCCGAGGGAGGGTCTTCTTTGCCAACTGGCGGGGGGACGGGAGGATTAGTGGCCTTTATCTCCTGGGCCACAGCCTGAGGCTTGGCCAGCTCGGACTCCTTTGCCTTCAGAACGGCTTCCTTGCCTTTGCCTTTGTCCTCTAGCTGGGCTCCGCTCTAGCCAGCCTCCTTACCCTTGGCTACTTCCACCCCGCGACCTTAGTCACCACCCTTGCCAGGCCCTTTAGTGGCCTCGAGAGGGGGAAGAAGGGCCTGGGTGGGAGGAGGCTACTCAGTTGCAGTTAGAGTAAGGGTGGTTTCGTTGGGGGCTGCCCTAGGGGCTTCTCGGAGGTCCTCAGGATAGTATATGTTCTTGATTTTCCTCCACTCCAAGTCCGTAGGAGCTCAAGCCACATTCAAGGCCTCAATCTAGACCTCGATGCAGTATTCCCTGCAGATCCCAGCCAACTTTTCAGTTAGCCGAGCCTCGGTCTCCTGCACTTCGAGGTCATAAAACTTCTGCCCTGCAGTGTCCACAGCTGCCTGAGCCACCTGGGCATCCTTCTTAGCCTTAGATAGCTCTGCCTTCAGCTCTAATACCTATTGCTTGGCCATGGCTAGCTCTATCTCTGTGTAGTGGAGCCTTTGGTGCTGCTCCTCTATTTGTGCCTTAACATTCCTAAGGCCAGCCTCCGCGCTCCTCCGGTCCCTATCCGCGGTAGCCAACTTCAAAGCCAACTCCTTGTTCTTGCTCTTGACGACAGCGAGGGACTTGCTTGCCTTGGTAAGGAGGTTATCCGCGAGCCTCTCCTCGTTTCGGGTGTCTTTCACCCATTCCTCAGCGGTGAAAACCTGCTGGATTACCTGCGCAAAGACAACGAAAAAAAACCCTATGAGATAAGTAAACAAAGACTGGCGTGAAATCAGTGGGTCCAAGTCGAGAAGCTCTCCAAGGCCAAGTTCCTCTTCAGGGACATAAAAAGATCCCACTGTCTCATGTTTTTCAAGGTGTCCTTATCCTTGGGCAGCAGGAAAGGCCATTCCAGAGTGTTGGCCATGTGATGGGGCGTGACCTCTTTGGAACTCCCTGATGGAGGAGTTCCAGGGTATCACTACACCATCCAACTCCAGCCAGGGGTTCCAGGTTGGATGGTGCACGTTAGCAGCGTGCTCAGCCTTCTTAGTTTCAACCAAGGAGGCCTTTCCCTGGCCCTTGGCCATCTTTTACTGCTTGGGCTCCTTTTAAGAGACTAACTTCCCCTCCTCAGCCACCTTCTTCTCCTTCCTTTTCTTCTTCAGATTGGCAATGACAAATGGGTTAACTGTAGGATGAGAGGAGGGGGGGGGGGGGGGGGAGAAGAGCAAGAGGAGGCTGGGATCCCGAAGTGTCCTTCTACGCTTGCCCCTTAGCTTTGTCTGCGAGGAGCTTACGCAGGCCCTTCTTCCTGTTCAAAGCCATTTCTTCTTCCTCCTCAGAACTGTCATCCACTCAAGCAACTATGAACTTGGGGGTACGATCGACAGAGGACCTGTCAAGCTCGCCATCTGAATCTAAGACCTGAATCTCAAGCTCTTCTTGCTCCTTTCCCTCTTCCTCGAGACGAAACGGGTCTATCTCCGCCTCGAGTGATAGCCATGAGAAAGCTGTCTCTTCTCTTAACACTGCAACTTCGTAGGGAGAGTGACTGAAGGGCAACTCAACTGGCACAATATCTTCTTGGGCTAAAAATATGGGCACCGAGACGTCTATTCGAGCTAGTCGAGGATCACCTACCCTGATTGCGTGACCCACATCTTGGAACTTGTCGAATAAGGGCTGGAAGTCGAGGATGAGATGGACGGCTCTCAACTGTCTGTCCTCGCTCACAGACTTCTCGAACCTTAGTACTTTGTTGAGGTCTGCAACGTTGACGAAGTTAATGTTGGGGGCCACGTATCTTTTATCTACAAAAATAACCAAGAAGCAAAACCGTGGTTAGAACAATGAAGTCCTCCATCAGAAAGAAATGAGATACTAAAGGAAAGGAGAAAGCAGCAAAACTAAGGAACTAGTGCCCATGTTAAAAGATCTAAACCTAGGGTACCCCATCTGGTTCTCCCTCTCGAGTTGGGCAGTGAAGATTGTCGTGCCATTCACCAGAGGCGATCAGCTTGTCATCTTTCATGCCCTTGTTAGACTTGGGAAGACATGAGACAAGCCTAACCACTGTAGACCTAGACTTAAGGTAGTAGCCCGAGTCTGCGAGCAAATGGCACTTGTACATCCAAACAACGTCGTGCCAGGTAAGATTCAACCCCATTTGCTTGTTAAGAGCATCTACACTACCTAGAATCCTAAATAGGTTGGGCGCGCATTGATAGGGGCACAGCCTATAGGCGATTAAATAGTCTCTAGTCACACTATCTATGGGAAGCGTCATTCCCCCTTCTATGAAAGCGATCATGGGAATGATGACCTCCCCTTCATTCTTGTGGGTGAGCCACTCAATTGGAGAGTAGTATCGCAAGAAAACGCCTGGGGAATGTGGTATAAGGCCCTAAACCCCTCCATAGCAGCAGGGGAATCTACTAGGTGGGTGAACCTATCCATTAGAGCAAACTAAAAAGAAGTGAAGGAGATATTTGTGAAGAAGAAGTAAAAAGTAGAAGGCCGAGAAGATTAGCCGAGGAGAAAATAGCCTAAGAACGAAGAAACTTACGAAAATAAGGACAAGGGTCACTTTAGAAGCTTCTCGAAAGCTTGAAGATTTAAGAACTCTTCAGAGTTTGGAGATTTAGGAAGTCTTGAGAGTTCGAAGATTGGTAAAGTGAGAGAAATGAATTCCCCCATGCGCCTTATACAGGAGGCAGAATTGGGTGGGATAACTCCCACCCAAAATTTGAAGAGAAATGACAACCGTAGGATCTCCATCTCACCATAGGACATGGGGAACAAAGCGCCGCCTAGAGCATTTAATGAGACGTTGCGGACTCCGAATCGCCAAAACGATTGCGGGGCACGCGAAGTGACACTTTCATGTGTGGAATTAATTATCCAAGGTTAAAACCCCACTTTTCTCCTCGAAAAAAAAAAAAAAAAAAAAAAAAAAAAAAAAAAAAAAAAAAAAAAAAAAAAACCCTAGAGGTTTTGAGGGGTTATTGTGGGGTACAAGAATTTAAATAAGGTATTTGCGCCATGTGTCATACACATGGCCGAGGGGACCATTATCGTGCCAAGAAGGTCACACGCTCAGACAGTAAGGCTACGTCAGTGGCATGTTACAAGAGGAGGTCATACTGTAGAGAAAGAGTTTCGAAGAGGGAGTTAGCCCTGACATGACCGAGGAGATGGTGGCTTCCATCATATTTAATGCATCCCACCAAACCTCCTAGCTGCATTTGTGTGGAGAAGACCTCTGAATAATGCTGTCTTGGCTGCCCTAACTCACAAGGGACTTAGAAAGGTGTCAGATAGGACAAGCACTCAAATAATGGCCTAGACGATCAACAAATGGAGGGCCAAGATCATCTAAAGGGAGCTATGTAATGTAAGAGACCCTCCAGGGAGGGGGGGGGGGGGGAGGGGAATCTGTAGAGAACACACTATAGCAACAAGAACTGAAATTGTATCCAAGTATAAAAGAACTATATTCAAGAATTATTCTCCTCGGACTTCGCCGAGGAATGATTTCCTTGCTTAGAACTTGTCTTTCTTTGCTTTCTTAATATCCTTAACCCACTATGAGTGTTGCATGATCCATTGAAACCTAGCTTTTAAGCCCATTCTACAAATTTATTGTGTTGGGCTCTTTGGACCTGAATCCTTCTACCATTTGAGCTCAAGAACCAAAACGCAGCCCCTTACAATATATATATATATATATATATATATATATATATAATTCAATGTAAAAAATAATACCCCAATTGAGAGGAAATCTATTTACAGAATCTTTTAAGTACATAATAAAATATCAATGTTCGATGCCCTAGAGTATAAGTTAAGATGTATTTTATTTTATATTATAGTATTTGTGTTTTTCTTAATATTTATATATATATATATATATATATATATATATATAGACAGATAATTAAGAAAAAAATTGACTTCAAGCCAGTTTTGAGTTACCATCTTCTTATCAATTATGTGATAATTGAAAATATCATTCTCGAATGTTTTTAGTTACATAATTTTTTTATTGAATCATGTGATGTGTTTAAATAATACATATGAATAATCTTATAAATCATCGTCACATAAATAATTAGAAACTAATTAAGATAGTTGATAATATCACCTGCACCGGGTGTGATGCAAACAAGGCCAGTGATCATGCCCTGGACGGCTCCAATGACTGAGGGTTTATTGAAGAAAATGACATCCAGCGATGTCCACATCAGGAGGCTAGTAGCAGCACAAATGTTGGTGTTTAGAACAGCCATGGAAGAATCTATATTGGCCGCATATGGATCTCCACCATTGAATCCTGCCCATCCCATCCACAGTAACCCTGCTCCTGCCAATGTCAACAATACATTGTTTGGAGGAAATCTCTCTCTGTCTCTTTTCAATCTTGGTCCCACCTGTATCATCATTGAAAAAATCAGTCTAAGTTAGTAAGGGTATAACTAATTAATTTCCTACCAAAATTCACAACTGTTGAGATTGGTAGTTTGTAATTGATCTGTGATAAAAATAACGTATATGATGGTTCACGCACATAAAAGTAATATGTTATAAATCACAATCGGGTAATTCAATAAATTGTGAGAAAAGTTGTGAAATTTTGTTGTGTGTATAACTTTGTTGTCATTCAATTAAAATTGTCACCCACTCACCATGTATCTTGATTCCTTCACGCCTTCAAATTCTTAATATTTATTTACGTGCATATATGTCTTATTATATATTACAAGTCAAACACATGACGATCATGGGGGATGGATATTCAAAACCAAATGGAATCTAAAAGAGCAACTTTCATCAATTAATATAATACAAGATTCATTGAACATAATTAATCATATACTAATAATGTTCCATTGTACTAAGTCAAGGGTGAACTAAAACATTTAATCGCAAAGCAACCGGAATTATTAATATTGAACAAGTAAACAGCAAAAAGATTGTAATACTCCCGCAACACTTGCTTTTTCAACCAAGAAAATTGAAAACTCCCCCTCTCTTTCTCTCTCTCTCAGCTTATTGAAGTTTCTAAAAAATTGCAAAAAATCTACTCTTGTAAGAATTGAATTGGTCAAGCTCATACCGAAAAAACAAGTCTAGCTTATGAAGTAGTAATTAATCTACCAAAGAAAGTATAGCACATCAATGTTCATAACAATTTTATAATTATAAATTCATCTTTCTTGCTCTAAATTTTTTTTTTTTTTAATTCATCTTTCAATTGATTTTTAAATTTAAGAAGTGGGTGGACAAGAAAACCCTACAAGACGACAAAGACCTTCTTAAGTAATAACTGATTCATATACAAATAACACATTGGTGTGCATTAATAATGTCTCAATTGAAGTGGCAAAACATTGACCTTCTTTTTTTTTCGCCTTAAGTGTATGAGAAATGAGTATAGAATAAGGCCCGTTTGGTAGCAGTATTGACTAGTTTTAATTTTCAAAATAAGATAAAAATTGTGGTTGATTTTTTTTTTTTTTTTTTAAGAAGGTTTTAAACTATGGTATCTGCTCATGATAATAGTTTTTCTATTATTAGACCAAGACACCAGTCAGTTTTTGGTATAAGCGGGGATTAAATCTCAAATCTTTTATTCAACTATTAAAAACTTTACCAGTTGAATTAATTATTGGAACCCACTTTTAATATGTATTTTGTTTGAGTACTCATAATGCAAACAAATATGTTTGATACTATGTTTTCAAAAAGAGTAAATAGTGAAAGAATTAGAGACTCCAATTAACTCAATTAGTAAACTTCTTTATCTTTAAATAAGAATTTAAGTTTGAATTCAGTTTATTCCAAAAATCAATTAATATCAAAAATCTTACCAGTTGAGTTAACTGTAACCCACTTTTAATATGTATTTTGTTTGAGTACTCATACTACAAACAAATATGTTTGATACTATGTTTTCAAAAAGAGTAAATAGTGAAAGAATTAGAAACTTCAATTAATTCAATTAGTAAACTTTTTTATCTTTAAATCATATACTACATAATAAAAGTTGGGTTTAGAAGTCGTGGTTGTGCCACGTGACTTCACCAAATTATAGAAATTTTGTTAAATTTATATATATATATATATTTATATATATATATATATATATATATATATATTTGTTCTTATCTTCTTCTCCTATGATTTCTAAATTGATAAAAATTTCAATTTGAATACAATCCAAATTCTTCATCTAATTCTTTTATTATTAATTTATCTATAATTTCTAAGTGATTTATTTTATTAGCAATAGGAGATCTACTTCATTTATAATTTATGAGTTCTAACATTCCAGGGGATTAGAATTTTGGTTTCACAGTAATTGTTCATATCAACATTATTTATTTTTTTTTAAAACAATCGTAGTACACGTATACAACTACTAATATCAACCTTTAATTCTATTTTTTATTTTTTTTTAAACACCTCATGGATAGACACAAAATTATAATTGTTCTTATTGATTTTTTCTATACATCTCTATCAATTTTTAGATAAATACAAAAACTTAATTGTTGTTATCGTTGTTTAAGTTACATATAATTCTTAATTAAACCGTGCATCATACAGGCATAATACTGGTAAGAATTTAAGTTTGAATTCAGTTTATATCAAAAATTAATTAATTTCTTTATATAATATTACGTAATAGTTATTAATTAATATCTTCATATATATATATATATAGAGAGAGAGAGGTGACCCAGTAAGCAGCTGTGAATCCACCAATCCCAGAAGAAAGATGAATGACATAACCACCAGAATAGTCCATGACACCCCAATGGAACAAGAACCCACCACCCCACAAACTGAATGCTCCAACAGTGTAAGAGAAAGTAAGCCAAAGTGGCACAAACATCATCCATGCCTTAAAATTCATCCTCCCCAACAAAGATCCAGCTAAAAGTATCAAAGTGATTGCAGCAAACACACACTGAAACCACACCATCGTTGCCATGGGGTAGTATGGCTGAGCCATAGCCGTCTCTATCCCACCAGTACTATTATACTGCGTAGTTGCAGGTAGTGCAGCCCAATTCAAAAGGAAATTCTGGCCTAAAGCTGGTCCGGCTTTGCCCCAGAAGGGAAGGAGCTTATGACCGAAGGACATCTTGTATGCCCATGTAACCCAACAAATTACCACAGCTGCAAAAGCATATAAAGCCATGAAAGCTGAGTTTACAGCCCATTTTTTCTTGACAATACTACCATAGAGTATGACAAGCCCTGGCACACTTTGTAGACCAACCAATGTGGCTGATATCATTTGCCATGCGTTATCTCCTTTGTTCAACCAATATGGCACTGCTAGAGATGTGCCGGATTGGTAAGCTATTGGTATTGGTGGAGCAGCCATGTCTAGCTGTGGCTCTCTAGCTACAATTAAAGCAAGCAAAGCCAACCAAACTCTCTCTCTCTCTCTCTCTCTCTCTCTGTGTTTGAATGTTGTGTGTTAAGGAGTTGCAAAGAAAAACTGTAGAGAGAGAGGAGTTACAAAGAAAGAAGACCAGCGTGAGCTTTTAAAAGTCAAGGTTATGGTATAGAGTACTATAGACTATAGATTTGGACATTTCAACAATGGACTTAGCTCTGGTACTTTAGTCCACTGAACACTTTGATGGTGACACGTTGCAATGAGGCATGGATCAAACTTTGCCTTTGATTAATTAACTAATTATTCAAATAAATGTTAATAATAAGTTTAATAATAATATAATGTTTGTTTGTAATTCAATTAATACTTTTTAGCGTTTTTAATGATAACGTCCATGTTCAAATCTCCTGTCTTCCATTATTGTAACAATTGAATTATTAAAAAAAAAAAACACTGTGATTTATATATTCTTCCTTCTCCTAACAATTGAATTATTGAAAGATAAAAAATTTATGTCAATGGATGCGATGAATCTGAAAAATTGATAAATTAATGTTGTGATAACATTACTCAAATGTTAAAATTATACTTATCGATATTTATTTAAAAAGTTCTATAAAAATTTATTTATTTATTTAAAAGTATTTTTTAGAACTATTTAAAAGTTAATGATGTTAAATAAAATCTAAACAACTCATTTAACAAGCAACAATTGGGGGCATTGGATCTGAACCTATGAATTATTGAAAAAAAAAATTATGTCAGTGGATGCGATGAATCCAAAAAATTGATAAATTAATGTTGTGATAACATTACTCAAATGTTAAAATTATACTTATCGATATTTATTTAAAAATTTCTATAAAACATTATTTATTTAAAAGTATTTTTTAGAATAATTTAAAAGTTAATGATGTTAAATAAAATCTAAACAACTCGTTTAATAATCAACAATTGGGGACATTGGATTTGAACCCATGAATTATTGAAAAAAAAAATTATGTCAGTAGATGCGATGAATCCGAAAAATTGATAAATTAATGTTGTGATAACATTAATCAAATGTTAAAATTATACTTATCGATATTTATTTAAAAAGTTCTATAAAAATTTATTTATTTAAAATTATTTTTTAGAACTATTTAAAAGTTAATGATGTTAAATACAATCTAAACAACTCATTTAACAATCAACAATTGGGGGCATTGGATCTGAACCTATGAATTATTGAAAAAAAAAATTATGTCAGTGGATGCGATGAATCCGAAAAATTGATAAATTAATGTTGTGATAACATTACTCAAATGTTAAAATTATACTTATCGATATTTATTTAAAAATTTCTATAAAACATTATTTATTTAAAAGTATTTTTTAGAACAATTTAAAAGTTAATGATGTTAAATAAAATCTAAACAACTCGTTTAATAATCAACAATTGGGGGCATTGGATCTGAACCCATGAATTATTGAAAAAAAAATTATGTCAATGGATGCGATGAATTTGAAAATTTGATAAATTAATGTTGTGATAACATTACTCAAATGTTAAAATTATACTTATCGATATTTATTTAAAAATTTCTATAAAACATTATTTATTTAAAAGTATTTTTTAGAACAATTTAAAAGTTAATGATGTTAAATAAAATCTAAACAACTCGTTTAATAATCAACAATTCGGGGCATTGGATTTGAACCCATGAATTATTGAAAAAAAATTTTATGTTAGTGGATGTGATGAATCCGAAAAATTGATAAATTAATGTTGTGATAACATTACTCAAATGTTAAAATTATACTTATCGATATTTATTTAAAAAGTTCTATAAAAATCTATTATTTTAAAGTATTTTTTAGAACTATTTAAAAGTTAATGATGTTAAATACAATCTAAACAACTCATTTAACAATCAACAATTGGGGGCATTGGATCTGAACCTATGAATTATTGAAAAAAAAAAATTATGTCAGTGGATGCGATGAATCTGAAAAATTGATAAATTAATGTTGTGATAACATTACTCAAATGTTAAAATTATACTTATCGATATTTATTTAAAAATTTCTATAAAACATTATTTATTTAAAAGTATTTTTTAGAACAATTTAAAAGTTAATGATGTTAAATAAAATCTAAACAACTCGTTTAATAATCAACAATTGGGGGCATTGGATCTGAACCCATGAATTATTGAAAAAAAAAATTATGTCAATGAATGTGATGAATTTGAAAATTTGATAAATTAATGTTGTGATAACATTACTCAAATGTTAAAATTACACTTATCAATATTTATTTAAAAAGTTCTATAAAAAATTATTTATTTAAAAGTATTTTTTAGAACTATTTAAAAGTTAATGATGTTAAATAAAATCTAAACAACTTGTTTAATAATCAACAATTGAGGGCATTGGATCTGAACCCATGATGATCCCTTTTTGTATACTTTTATGATTGTAATTTGCAAATGGTTCAATTTAATATATAGTTATTAACATATTATTGTAGACCATGAAATAAAGGAAGGAACATATTATATGATGGGGATATTTTAGCCATAAATTTGATACCCCAAAACATCGCGCAAAAAGGTCGTCGGCACCCACATACCTGTCAGCTTCACGGAAACCAACTATAGAGTTAGGCCAAAGACATCATACTGGACGACCCCACAAGGAGACTCGGCAAGCATCTATATATACCGACTCGAACGCCCAGTTTGCCTCGCACTTTATCGGGGGACACAAGTATAAGAAGTCCACTGCATGCTTGATGAACATTAAGCAATGAGAGGACGAGACGCTGAGGTTTTACATAGCCCACTTTAACAAAGAGGCCCTCTCAATTGATGAAGTTGACGACAAGATACTCGTGGCTGCATTCACGAATGGGTTACGGAAGGGTAAGTTTTTATTTTCCTTGTACAAAAACGACCCAAAAACTATGTCAGATGTACTTTACAGGGCAACTATGTACATGAACGCAGAATGCTAGCCCAAGAAGAGAAGCCTAAGAAAAAGGAAAGACAGGAGGAGGCACAGCAGGACAGGGGACGAAAGACAACAAGGACTGGAGACCGACATGAGGATAGGCGCTCCAAACCCCCCACTAGAATGTTCACAAGCTTCACCCCGCTGACTACCCCAATCGACCAAATCTTGATGCAGATCAAGGATGAAAAAGCCTTGACATTCCCCAACAAGCTGAAGGGAGACCCTAATAAGAGGTCCAGAGACAAGTACAGCTGCTTTCACCGTGATCACGGTCATGACACATCTGACTGCTACGACTTTAAGGAGTAGATAGAAGCCTTTGTCAGAAAAGGAAAGCTACCGAGGTTTGTCAACAAGGAAAGAATGGACCCACCACAAGAACAGGTTGCCCGACGAGAGAACGAGCGCCCTAGACCGCCCATAGGAGACATAAGAATGATTGTGGGAGGCACAGCAACTTCTGGCTCGTCTAAAAAGGCCCGTAAGACTTACCTCATGATGGTTCAGAATGTCTAGCTAACGAGCTTCGTCCCAAAGATGGCGCGGGTCGACAACCTCATCATTGGATTCTCAGAGAAAGATGCTCGACATCTCCACCACCCACATTACGATGCACTTGTCATTAGCATATGGGTAGGAGACTACAACACACACTAAATCCTAGTTGACAACAGAAGCTCCGCTGACATCCTCTACTACCTGGTGTTCCAGCAGATGAGGATTGATAGAGAAAGACTGGTCCTGACCAATGCCCCGCTCATTGGGTTCGAAGGGACAAAAGTATACCCCCTCGGTGCAGTCACATTGCCTATAACGATTAGTGATTATCCTCAGCAGATCACTAAGGGTGTTACATTCCTCATTGTCGACTGCTCATCTGCCTACAATGCCATCCTAGGACGGCCTACCCTTAACTCGTGGAATGCCGTAACTTCGACCTACCACCTGATGATCAAATTCCCCACCGAGTAAGGAGTAGGAGAAGTACGTGGAGACTAAGTGGCTGCACGCGAGTGCTACAAAGCAATGTTGGAAATGGAAAATCATCTACAAACCATGAATATAGAAGAACAGTGGACGGTGGCGAAGCCTGTTGAAGGACTTAAAGAGATACTTCTAACAACTCTAGACCAGATCAAACGACTAGGATCGGCACTCTCACCAATCCGTTGGTCCGCCAAGCACTCACGACTTTTCTCAAAGAAAACCAGGATGTCTTTGCTTGAAGCCATGAAGACATACCTAGGAACGACCTTTTAGTCATGGTGCACAAGTTGAATGTGTCACCCACTTTTCCACCTATCCGTCAGAAGAAGCGAGTGTTCGCCCAAGAACAGGTCCGAGCTATAGCGGAAGAAGTCCGCAAGTTGCAAGAGGCAGACTTCATTAGAGAAGTTTACTACCCCGACTGGCTGGCGAATGTGGTGATGATCAAGAAAGCCAACAGAAAGTAGAGGATGTGCGTAGACTTTATGGACCTAAACAAAGCATGCCTCAAGGATAGCTATCCCCTTCCGCGGGTTGACATCCTAGTAGACTTCATGGCTCAACACCAGTTATCGAGCTTCATGGATGCTTTTTCTGGTTACAAATAGATCAAAATGAATGAAGTGGATCAGGAGAAGACTTTATTTGTCACCAACCAAGGCTTCTTCTGCTACAAAGTGATGTCGTTCGGCCTCAAAAACGCAGGCGCAACATATCAAAGGTTTATAAACAAGATGTTCACACATCAGATTGGAAGAAATTTCCAAGTCTACGTTGACGACATGCTGGTAAAATGCCGAAGGGAGGACGATCATTTGGATGATCTCAATGAGACCTTCGACACCCTCCGCTCTTACAACATGAAACTCAATCCAAGCAAGTGTGCATTTGAGGTGGCAGCTGGAAAGTTCCTGAGGTTTATGGTGTCTCAGAGGTATCGAAGTCAACCCAGACAAGATCCAGGCCATAATAAAGATGGCACCACCAAGGAACGTAAAAGAAGTACAAAACCTCAACGGTAAGGTTGCCGTGCTAAATAGGTTCATATTAAGGGCAACAAATAAGTGCCTACCTTTCTTCCGCATGCTGAAGAAGTCTTTTAAATGGATGGTCGAGTGTCAACAAGCATTTGAGGATCTGAAGGCCTACCTCTCTTCACCGCCATTGCTAAATCCCACCAAACTAGGGGAAGAACTATTCCTCTACTTGGCTATATCCCTAGTTGATGTCAATGCGGCCTTAGTCAGGGAAGAAGACAGGGTGCAGAAGCCCGTGTACTACACTAGCAGAGCACTCTGAGGCGCGGAGGGAATAGACCCATCAATGGAGAAGCTTGCCTTCGCTTTAGTTATTGCAACCCGCAAGCTTAAGCCCTACTTCCAGGCCCACATTGTGATCATCCTGACCGACAAGCCTCTACGGTGGGCAATGAGTAATCCTGAAGCTGCCGGACGAATAACGCTATGGGTAATAGAATTGAGTGAATTTGACGTGCAATATCGTCCACAAACTGCCATAAAGGGATAGGTAGTCGCCGACTTCATCGCAGAATTCATTAGCATAGAAAGCCAGGGGGGAGAAGAACAATCTCAATGGAGCGTCCACACGGATGAATCGTCCAATAGGTAAGCTGGTGGGGTAAGTATAGTGCTCCATTCCCTAGAAGGGGACGAGATCGAATGCATGGTTCGTATCGAGTTCCTAATGATCAACAACGAAGTAGAGTACAAAGCCTTAGTAGCAGGGCTAGACCTTACAAAAGCCGCAGGGATAATAAGCGTGGTTGTGTACTGCGACTCTCAGGTCGTCACCAGTCAGGTGAATGATGACTTCAAATGCAAAGGGCAAAAGATGAAGAAGTATCTAGAGTAGGTGAGAAAACGAGTAGGCGAGTTGAAGGCCAAGTTCATCCAAGTTCCCAGGGAAGAAAACAAGAAAGCTAATCACCTTGCCAAAACTGCCTCTGCAGAAAATATGCTCATCACCAATAAGGTACTTTCTTTTGTTCAGCTCTCACCTTTAATAGACGACGTCCATATGCAAGAAATAGACTTGAAAAGCAACTGGACTACGCCAATAGTTTCTTACTTAAAAAACGGCACACTACCCAACAGTAAGGAGGCCACAAGGAAGCTGAAGCTCCAAGCAGCATAATTCGCTCTGATAAAAGGCGTCTTGTACAAGAGAGGCTTCTCCCGCCCGTTCCTAAGGTGCTTAAGCCTCGAAGAAGCGAACTATGTCATGAGAGAAGTCCATGAAGGGATCTGTGGGAACCACTCAAGGTTGTAGTCTTTGGTGCACAAATTAATTCGAGCTGGATATTACTGTCCTACTATGCAGAAGGATGCTCGGGATTTTGTCAAAGCCTGCAACAAATGTCAAAAGTTCAGTAACATCATCAGACAGCCAACAGAAAAGCTCACCCCGATGACAGCCCCATGGCCTTTCACTCAATGAGGATTGGACATCATGGGTCCATTCCCAATAGCAATGAGATAACTGAAGTTCCTAATAGTCGGCATAGACTACTTCACCAAATGGGTAGAAGCCGAAGCCCTGGCCACCATCACAGAGAAGAACGTACGAAGCTTCGTCTAGAGGAATATCATCTGTAGGTACGGGATCACTAGAGTCTTTGTCTCAGATAACGGGAAGCAGTTCGACAACGACTTTTTCAAGGACTTTTGCTTACAATTGGGGATCAAGAACCACTACTCCTCCCCTGCCCACCCTCAAGCCAACGGACAAGTTTAAATCACGAACCGATCCTTGCTTAAAATCATCAAGACTCGGCTTGAGGGGACAAAGGGTATATGGCCATAAGAGTTGCCAAGCGTACTATGGGCATATAGGACAACAGCCAAAACACCTACAAGAGAGACGCTGTTTCGACTAGCATACGAAAGCGAGGTAGTTATCCCAGCTGAGGTTGGACTCATAAGCTACAGGGTGGACAGTCATAACGAGGCCATGCATCTACAGCTTGACCTAGTGTACGAACTCAAGGTAACAGCTGAACAAAGATTCGCACGATATCAGGACCTCATGGCCAAGCACTACAACTCCTGAGTCAGACGCAGAGACTTCAAAGTTGGGGACCTCATCTTGAGGAAGGTGACGAACGCCACTAGAGATCCCTCCCAGGGAAAGCTCGGTCCTTACTGGGAGGGACCCTACAGAATCACTTCATGGCAAAGGAAAGGCACCTACCACATAGAGACGCTAGATGGACAGAAGTTGCACCATCCATGGAACACCGAGTATCTTAGGAAATACTACCAATAGATAACATCATGAAGAACGCCACTCCTTATTTCCAGTTTATTTCTTTTTAGTTAATTTTTTTCTACAATACTTACTAAGCCCAAATGGCAGGTTTTTATTCTTTTTAAGAACAATTTTTTTACCTATGCATGCATCTATCATAATAAGAAGAGTTATTCAGATATGACCTGTGTGTATATGTATGCCTCTACGAAACTACATCTGCGACTGAAGTCCACAAATAGACGAGTTCATCCCATGAGGATGCCTTAAAATTATCAAGTCTACAAGTGGACGAGTTTATTATTAAATCCACAAGTGGACAGGTTCATTATTAGGTCTACTAGTAAACTAGTTCATCCCATAGGGATGCAATAAAATTACCAAGTCCACAAGTGGACGAGTTCACCATTAGGTCTACAAGTGGACTAGTTCATCCCATAGGGATGCATTAAAATTATTAAGTCCACGAGTGGACAAGTTCACCATTAGGTCCACAAGTGGACGAGTTCATCCCATGGGCATGCAATAAAATTACCAAGTCCATAAGTGGACGGGTTCACTATTAGGTCCACAAGTGGACAAGTTCATCCCATAGGGATGTGTTAAAATTATTAAGTCCACAAGTGGACGGGTTCACCATTAGGTCCACAAGTGGACGAGTTCATCCTACGGGGATGCATTAAAATTACCAAGTCCACAAGTGGATGGGTTCATCCTAGTTATTTACCAAGTCCTCTAGGGGACAAGTACGTCCAAACATATGTGCACCAAGATGGATGGACATACGCATATCTCAAAGTAAAAATCAACACATAGCAAAAAAAAAAAAAAAAAATACTAAAAGTGACGAATGTAAAATATTAAATAAACGACATAAATAAAAAGCGTTTACAAACAAAGCCCAAAAACAAGGGCATTTACTACTGTTTGGAAATAAGAGTGGATACATAAATAAAAATAAATAAAAGAATTAAAGCTAAACGTTCAGGGTGTCCTGGACAACGTTGTTCGGGGTGTCATGAGGATGAGGATCATCAGCAGACGGAGCCTGAGGAACGACGGGCCCTTCGATAGCATGCTAAGCAAGAACGACACCGTCATCTTTCGGATCCCATTCTAATTCAATGGAGTCATCGATTTCCTCACTGACGGTGTCGCCGCGTGTAGGGGTCGTTGGCAGTGGGTCGTCCTCAAACTCGTCACCATAGTAGACTACACAAGCATCAATAAAAGGCTTGGAAGCCTTGAACTCTTTTATAGCGTCTACCCTGGCCATCTCTACTTGCTCGCAAAGGGCAGTCAGCTCCTTCTCCAGGTTCGCCTAGGCCTCTTGCTCCTTCTCTCGAAGGCGAGCTTCCTCCTTCAGCTTCTCGGTCAAAGCCGTCACCTCCTTGTTAAGCATATGAAGAGCCCCCTTGTATTGATCCTGCTCACTAGTCAGGGTCTCGTTTTGCTTACGCAGCTAGCTGATCACCCCTTCTTGAGTGACGCTCCTATCTTGAAGCACCTTTATGCGCACTGAAGCCTAGAAACAAAAACAACCATCAGCAAGAGAAGCAAACACGAAATAGAACAAAATGTAAGAAAAGCATACCCTAGCTAGGTCTAAGAGACCCGACACCCTTAGGTCTTTAGTTAACTGCTCAACATAAGGATCCAAGTCCATCTTCTTGATGATTGACTCAATCATCTCAAAGACATGTTCCTTGTGTGTGAGAAGACGACGGATAGTTCCTTGGGTGACAGGACTAGTCTCTGTGATTAGACCTTTACCAGCTCCATGGCTGGGCTTAAGAGGTGACGACTGCTTTGGCTTTTTGTCACCAACAGGAACACCCGGTCCTTTCTTGAGCAGACAGTCATCCTTCCCGTCACTCTTTCATTTGGATGTTCCTTGGTAACGACCTTGGGAGCTGACGAGAAGGCCCCCACCTTTTCCTTTAGCTTACGTGCCACAGCGGATGCCCTTACCAAAGCCCTTTGCCTCACTGCCTCCATTTCTGCAAAGGGTAAAGGAATAAGCAGACGAAAAGAAGATGACGGGAAGAAAGAAGCAAGGAAATAGGAACTTATGCCAACGGGAGTATGTGTTTAGTTTGCGAGCTACAAGCATCGGCACAAGACCACCATAATAAGCGTGCAACGTGTCAAGGGTGATCAGGTCCCTACACTTTCGCTCCTCAAAAGGGATCTCCAACACCCGACGGATAAAAGCCTTCTGCTCGTCAGTTATGCGTGGGCGAATGCTAGCTGAAGAAGAAAAAAGTAGACGACGTTAGACACTTAAACAAATAAATAAATAAAAAATGAAAATGCAGATGGTGCTAAACCTGAATCTTTGACAATACCCCAAGTATTATCAAAACCGTGCAACATCGTCACCCACTCTTCTTGACAGCATACCCAGTCCGTCCCTTGAACGAAAAAATATTTGCCCATCCAATTTCTATTGGAGTCAGGCACGTTAGACACCAGCCTAAGTGTCTTCTTTCTCACTGCAAAATGGTATATCCCTTAAGACGATAAGATATGTTAGGGTTTATAGCACCAAAAGAACACGTCAAGGGTGAGCTGACAGTTCCCACCACTAAGATGACCCTAAAGAATTTCGGCCCTTATGAATATCCTTTAAGCATTTGGGGCAATTTGGCTGACGGACAGACCAAGAAAAATGGCCAACTGACGGTGTAGCGCCGTCAGAGGCAATCTCAATCCTGCCACAAACATGGCATCATACATGCCGACGTCCGCGATCTTCCCAGAATAGCACTTTTCATACTTTCTAGGCATACGGATTGGAATGTCGTCAAGAATTTGGTGACAATCCCTTAAGTTATTTAAAGTTTTGGTCATCATCGTCAGTTTAAAGTCATTAACGGTCTATATCGCGGGAAGAATGAAGGGACGGGTAACCGTCCCTTTTGCTTTCTAAACGTCCCCCCATAAAAGCTCCCCCGTCCCTCTCAACCTCATCTTTGGCATTTTCTCCCTCTAACTCCCCCTCGTTCTCTCCTTCACCCTCGTCGTACTCATCCTTATCTCCCTCTCTTCCCTCTACTTCCTCTCCGTCAGAGTCTTCCTCTTCATCAAAAGGAGAATGGGTAGACGGTTCCCTCTTTGATGACCAGGACAAGCCTTCCTCGGGCCCACGACCTGATGGGAAGACTTCGTTGTAGCCCGCTCCCTCACAAACTGACGACTGCTCACTCATCGCTTCACTATCTCCTGACATCTATTCACTTACAAGCAACAGAGGTATTCTAAGAACCTAAGTTGACGAGTCTCTCTATACAAGTAATGACCAACTAGAAAAAATGGAAATAGAAAAGGAATGAAAAAAGAGAAAAGGACTTACAAGATTAGTAGACAGTTCCTTGAAAGTGACGGGATCAATAAGTTAACGACGGCAAAGTTGACGAAATGAGAAGCTCTCTCTTAAGATCAGCAATAATGAAATAAGGAAAAATGAAAAGAGGTGGTGAACTATTTATAGGGCTAAAATTCACGACAAACGAAGCGACGCTTATGATTGGAAACGAGGCCAACCAGTGAGTGCCACATGTCACCTGGCATTTCAGCTTAAGAATGCCTACACCATTTAATGACACACACGCCCATAAAACACCTACTTAATGGTCATAAATGCTCCAATACTTTACGGCATGTCAGCCAAAGCTGACGGTACCACGAAGTAGGGTGCAGCTGATGGGGATATTTTAGCCATAAATTTGATACCCCCAAAACATCGCACAAAAAGGTCGTCGGCACTCACATACCCGTCAGCTTCACGGAAACCAATGGTAGAGTTAGGCCGAGGACATCATACTGGACGACCCCACAAGGAGACTCAGCAGGCATCTCTATATGCTGACGAGAATGCTAGGACGGAGCCGATGGCTGGCAAATGTGGAGGAGACGACGGGGTTAAAGAAGCTGACAGGTCCAGCCTAGCTTAACTTGACCCCCACGGATATCTATGTAAGGAAATTTCTTGTATCCCACAATCAACCCTAATCAAAGGAATCCATACAAGGAAAGGATCCTGCAAAATACGTGCATTAATGAGGATATTCCCTACAAGAAAAGATCTTTTCCGCCAAGAAACAAAGGTCAGCTCTACACTACTATAAAAACCCTAGGGCCCTTACAAATCAAGGTATGCATAACTTACCCCAGTTCTGGCACTTTAGAGTTGTGAAGAAAGTTCTCTAACTTAACTTTCAGAGGGTCTTTGGCCGGTACCAAACCGATATTCTCTTGAGGTCTTCTTTTTCTGTGATATGCAGGTGTTGTCTTGAGCACGTGAGAACTGTATGACTTACTAACGATCTTTGGCATCATCAATATATATGAATGTAGAAGATTGAAATTAAAGACGGTTTTTGTCGTATTGGCTAGCTTGACTCATCTAAACTAAAGGGACAACTGTAAGAAAGAGACACCAATATCTCGTGATTTCATATTTGGAGTAGAATCTTAACTCATAGGCAAAGAACTGAATATTCTCTCTTTCGAATCCTTAAACTATTCACGGTGGACATAGCGTGTAGGCCATGACTTGCATTTACTTTATTTCCTTTTTCTAATAAATATAAAGTATACTCGCATTCAATTTTTCTCCTTGGATTCTTTCTAAGGTTTTCTTAATTAAATGATCAAGTTGTTTTGGAATGCTATGAATTTTGCAGAAAAGTTACAAATTAGTCATCACATCTTTCATGATTATTTTTACAATAAAGGTGGAATCAATAGATCCCATACATTAATACTTGGCATTATCACATATTATCACATCAATTTGTAACCCAAAAAAAAAAAAAAAAAAAAAAAAAAGCTATAATTAATGCATCTAGCATTATCCATTAACACATATAGCAAATGTTCATGTTAATAGATGCCCTTAGGGCAATTGTTTTTTTTTTTTTTTTTTTTTTTTTTTTTTTACAAGATAGAAATTTTACTATAACTTAATCTAAGTATATATGTGTGTAAAACTCCCTCATGGAGACTTGAACTCCAGCCCTTATCCCCCACACCCCACAAACACTTATATTTGTGGAGTGACTACCGCACCAAGGGTGCGCGGTGAAGGCAATTGTTAATAAACCACAATAGAAAAGTTTTGACACCACTTTTATGAGAAATATAAAAAGATAACAACATTTATTGTTTTATCATTCTCTCAATAAAATGTCTCTGAAAATAGTTCTTAAACCAATGTGCTAAGGGAATTGGTAAACATCTCTCTCTCTATATTTGATGTGCTCAGTTATAGATATCCATCTGTCACATAGGGGTCAATGCATTACTTTAAACTTTAAAGCATGTTTTGGCATTTCTAGAAAATTCGTTCTAAACAGGTCATTATCATATAATATATCATTAGTACAATTTAGCAGAAAAATATATATCATTAGTACAAATTAACCGCAATAACTTTATTGTGATATATATAAAATAATATTGATCATTCACGAACCGTGAGCTGTTATCCCTTCCCGTGTGTGTATATATAAATAAAGCGCAAATGCGCTAAAACTACATTAAAAAGCTACAGTAATTTGGTTTGTTCAACATTTTGAACTGTTTTGCTGTTTTTTTTTTTTAGGTAATTCCTTTATATATATATATATATAGAGAGAGAGAGAGAGAGAGTTGTTAGTTAACACAATAAACTATCACAATATTTTTAAAATTCTTGAGGTGTTAAATCCTAAAAGGTCAAAATAAAATATCATACTAAAACTAACCACAAGTTATAAAAAAAAAAAAAAAAAAAATGCTCATCCATAACATTTTTCACAACACTTTCATAATAAAAATGTGAATGCGTAAAGCTATAGTAGTAGCAACATTTTTTTTTTTTTTTGGTTTGTTCAATTTGCACTGCTCACTAGCCTTCTTTTTCTTTTCGGTAGTATCTCCTGGTCAACTCTTTTTAACACAACAAATTGTCACAATATTTTCACAATTGTTGAGATGTTAATTCCTTATAGATCAATATAAAATATCATACTAGAACTAACTACGACTAGTGATAGGTCACAAACTGAATGACCTATTGTGATTAAACCAATTAATTAATTAGCCAAGTTATTAATTAATCAATTTATCATGCAATTGCGTGGCAACACAAACAAATCACCAAAACTAAATATGCAGCAGAAAAATAAATAACACGGTGATTTGTTCACGAATGAGGAAAACCCTAAAGGCAAAAACCCCACCGGGTGATTTTCAGGTCACCACTCCCAAAACTTATCAAATCAAGCGGTTACAAGTAAAGGAATCCCAAGTACCTTACCAACCTACAGTTGAACCCTTACCCCAATTCCCAATTGGACTTGATCTGTAGTGACAATTTCCACCTTTAATGCACGGCTCCCAAGTACGTGACTAACCAGATGCGCGGATCCTAGTACGCGACTTCAAACACCAACTTTAGAAAGAGAGGTTGGCTGCAAAGTTCTTCAGTTCATCCTATGCGATGAAGATCAGGATGCTCACAAAACCCTTTGGTGCAATACACAGCAACTTCTTTAGAGAAGATGAACTAGGTCAAGAATTTCGTCTTTGATCACAATTTGCTTGAACAAGAATTACTCAATGCTTTAGCAACTTGTGTCTATGTTGACGGCTCTTAAAACACTCCTTATATATGTTTAGGGTTAGAAGAAAAGAAGACCCAAAAACATATTCACTGACCCCAAGAAAATCAGATCAAAAAACCTGATTTTTTAAATCTCGACAGATAGCAGGTGTCGAGGAGCTATCGAGCAGGTGTCAAGCTGTAATGAAAATGCACTTCAGCTTGATTTTTCTTGGACAGACTTGATGACTTCAACACTTGATCTTGAAACCTTATTTCTTGAAGTATTAAAAACACCTAGAACTACCCAATTACAAGTAGAGTGCGTTTTGTCAAAGGTTTAGCCAATTTACATAAATAAGTATGACATATGTTCTTAACATGTGAACCACATATGTCCTAACAATCTCCCCCTTTGGCAATTCGTGACAAAACCACAACAAACAAATTAACATATGAGAGAAGTCATAAATCACTAAACTCATATTCACTTGTTGAATACAATAAAATCTATCCTAACACAAACTCTTGAAAAACTTTGCAAGAAGAGAGTTTATGACATATAATCTTTAACAACCTGTATTTCTGAAACACTTTAAACAAAACTCATCAAGGCATCTTGTGTGAAACAAAAATAATTAGATTGCATACAAGTATAAAGAACATGTGTATAAAGAGAGAAAAGAAACAACACGTGAAGAGATAGGTGAAAGAAATATACATCCACATATAGAGAAAATAAGTACAATGTATGTAAAACTGGTCACAAGACCTCATATACAAGATCAATGTATCTATAAAGAATAGAAAAGAAAAGATACAGCAACATCTCACTACATCCCTCAACATATCAACTCTCCCCCTATCAAAAATGTCCTATACTAACTCTCCCCCTAAGATGACTACTCTCATAGCCCAAAACTACTCCCCCTTTTTGTCACGAGTGACAAAGGGTAGAGTGTCATGTAGACATCTCATCAGTAGAGCTAGCATCTCCATCATCATCATCCGAAGCATCATCATCATCCAAAGCATTAGAATCCGAAGCGACTAGTGGAGGTGGTGGAGGAGAAGCCTAAGAATCAAAACCACCCATGGTTGCCTGCCGTCGTGCAATACGACCAACACGAACATTCACCTGATACAACTCAGTGGTGAGTGTATCAAGGCGAGCATCCATGCGCTGTAGCTGCGCCATAATGTCACCAAGAGATACATCGCCTGTAGAAGTAGAAGGAGCCGATGTAAATGGAGCTGATCTGAATGGAGCCGAATGGGAGGGAGGAGTGGAGTCCGGCTGTCTCGACCTAAACTGAGTCTCACTACGTTTTATGGTAGCAGCATCTATAGCAAAGATGTGTGTGAAGTGGTCGGACACAGGAAAAGGGATAGAAAAATGGCGTAGAATCCTTGTGGTCGCGGAAGGGAATCACGAGGAAGGGAAGATGAGCTTATCACGGGACGCCGAATCTAGATGAACATCTATGATAGAGAAAATGAAGTGAGAAGGAAAATCTATCGTAAGATGCTCAAGAAGAGATAGCAAAAATCGAGCACGAGGCTCTGTGATAGAGTTATAGTGAGAGAGAGGATGGAGTACAAAATTCATCACCATGTTAAGAAATCAAGAACCTTTAGCAAAAGGTCTACATGATGTATACTGATACTCACCCCAATCAGAAGGGCGCTCACCAAAAGCAAAAATGAGCTCATCCTTGGACACAGTCCTCAGACGTTCACAAGTAGGATAGTCAGGAAACTCTATCCTAGGAACCCTAAGCACATCCGCAACTAGCTACGGTGTGACAGCAATGCGCGTACCTCGAACGCGAGTAAAAAAAAAGAGATACTGAATGATCAATCCCGTGCATATTGGAGTAAAACTATTGAATCAGCATGAGAGGACAGGTGACCAGGACGTCACACAGTGACTCTCATCCTCTACTGTGAATGACAGAGGGAAGGTCAGTGTCGGCGAAGTCCGCCAGAATGACTTGGCATACCGAATGAATACCTCGTATGGAAAAGTTCTCAGTAAATGCCTTGTGGGCATCTCCATCACGGAACCGAAGGTTAAGAGGAGCAGAGTCAGAAGAAGAGGAAGCTCTAGAACGCAAAGGGTTCCGAGCAGGAGTGGATTTACATTTGGGTGCCATAGACACAACTAACGTAAAAGAATGAGAAAGAGATAGAGAGGGAGACAATCAAAAAAGTCCCAAACAGTTCAAATATGACAAATATATTGAACAAAAAGTATGTATGCATGGGAATGCATGAGCATGTGACATGCAAATCAAAAGGCATCATGGGCTCAGCCCAATCCAAACCTATCAGCACACATACAAGAAACACACATCTAAATGCATGTAAATATCATTCTAATGCACATTGAATGCAATGTATGACATTTTAAAAGCATTTAAGTGAAAACCCAACCCAAAATTTCAAGAAAAAACTCATCAATTTTGAAAAACCCCAAAAATTTCCAAAAATCCCAAAACCTAGGTTTCAAAACATGCAATGCATGAAAAAGGAAGGGAAAAGAGATCTTACCAGGTGATTGAAACCAAGGGAAGACCGAAAATCAAAAGGGATTGAGGATTTGAGTGAGAAAATGGGTGTTTGGAAAAGGAACAGCCGCGGACTGATCGAGAGAGATCGAGCAAATGAAGATAGGATCGCGACAGGAGCTTAAATAGAAGCTTCAGTAATTCTCGACAGCAGAGGTGTCGAGAGGTACCGAGGAAGGTGTCGAGGAAAGTGTCGAGGATTTTGCCTTCGACAGCTAAAGGTGTCGAGAAGGTATCGAGGTAAGAACACCTGAACCAATAACAGAATTTCGATCGATCGACTAGGTGTCGAGGAGGTGTCGAGGAGACAGGAGATTTCTCGATCGATCCATCAGGTGTCGAGACAGGTGTCGAGATTGTGATAAGAAAAGGCTTGAGAAGCTCGACAGATGATCAGGTATCGAGGAGGTGTCGAGCCAGCAATGAAAAGCAGTTTTTCGAGAAGAGAAAAACACAGATATGAATGCAATCCAACAAACACCTCAACAATGATCCAATCAACATAAAAAGCTCTCAAAATCATCTCTCAATGAAAAATTTAAGCACATGGATCTCCTAAAAACACACACACACTAAACAAGTTTAACCAATTTTATTTTTCAAAAACAAGTCAGGACAGTTTAGTGAGCATACATAAAGCACATGTAAACCTAGTGATGGCCAAATCACATTGTACCTGTACATGTATCAAGAGTAGTAAAGAATATTGCGTGTTGTGTGTGAAAAACATCGCAAGATTGCATATGTGTATACATGTTATGACAATCTGAGATATGAGAAAATAACTTTAACTCACACACAATCATAACTGTTTGATGGGGACTATCACCTTCGAGGTACATCTTATAACTCCCACATCTCCTAGAATACACGCTTGCAACCATTTTTAAAGCATTTTTAATCTTTTTGCTTTTTATTTTCTTTGCATATTTTCTTTTTAAGCATATCATGCATGGGCTTATGAGAGAGAAAAGAATTACCCATTGATATTTGACATTCCAATATTGCTATGCCGAAGCACACAAATGTCATTGACATCACACTTTTGCTATATCGAAACATACAAATGTCATTAATGATTGGCGGGCAACAGTGGTGAGATAGTTATTTATGCTTTTCTCTTAGGATTTTCTAGTCCTACCCGACAAAAAGAGTTATATGAGTGTTAAGTTTTAAGAGATAACATAATCTTACTCATCACAAACAAAAGCCACAAAGCTCACTTACTTAGTTGTGCATAAAGATGCTCATCTAAGATACAAGAGATACAAAGTTTAGAAAACTCTGTTTCATTGGCCATCCAAGGTACACAAGTGCCAAAGTACACAAAACACACACTGTTTTTGTATTTTTCTGATTTTTCAATTTTTTTTTATTTTTATATAAAAAAACAAAATAAACAAAACTGAAAGTAAACACACAAAAACATGTTAACAAGGCAAAGCATAAAACTAGATGCAAATGCATGAGAAAGAGGAGAAAGAGAGGGAAATGAATCCATGGAGATAACACCAATGTTTTGACGAAGGAATTCAAAACTTTTGCTGTCAAGAGGTTTGGTGAACAAATCAGCCTTCTGATCATTGGTGTGAATAAACTCAAGAGTGAGAATACCATCTTCGACAAGCTCCCTAATGAAGTGATGTCGAATCTCTATGTGTTTGGTTCGAGAATGTTGAACCGGATTCTTAGAGATATTGATGGCACTAGTATTATCACAGTAGATAGTGAGATGATTTTGACAAATACCATAATCATGGAGGAGTTTTTGCATCCAGAGGAGTTGTGTGCAACAACTATTAGCAGCAATGTACTCAGCTTCTGCAGTGGATAAGGAGATGGAGTTCTGCTTTTTGCTTATCCAAGAGACAAGATTGTTGCCTACATAAAAACAACCCCCCAAAGTACTTTTCCTATCATCAGTAGTCCCAACCCAATCCGCATCAGAATATCCAGCTAAGACATTATTTGTGTCCTTGCTGTACCACACACCGAACTCAGCGGTAGTTTTGACATACTTTATAATTCTTTTTAAAGCAGTCATATGTGATTCTTTGGGATTAGCTTGATATCTAGAACACACACCAACACTGTAACTAATGTCAGGCCTACTAGCAGTAAGGTAAAGAAGACTACCTATCATGCTTCTATATAGAGAAGGATCAACACTCTTGCCTAACACATCTATAGTGAGTTTAACATTAGGGCTCATAGGGGTTCAAACAGAACTAGTAGATTCCAAGCCAAATTTTTTCACAAGATTCTTAGCATATTTAGATTGAGATAGAAATATACCTGAATCTTGTTGACAAATCTGCAATCCAAGGAAGTGAGTCAGCTCTCCAATCATGCTCATCTCGAACTCGGCTTGCATGAGTTTTGAGAAGCCATGAGCAAGTTCATCCTTAGTTGACCCAAAGATGATATCATCAACATACACTTGAGCAACTATCAACTCACCATCTTCCTTTTTGACGAAGAGAGTTTGGTCAGCTTTTCCTCTTGTGAACCCATGTGACACCAGATATTGTGTGAGTCTGTCATACCAAGCTCTAGGGGCTTGCTTCAATCCATAAAGTGCCTTTTTAAGATACAACACATGATTCGGGAAGTGTGGATCAATGAATCCTTTTGGTTGAGCCACATAGACATCCTCTTTAAGCAGCCCATTCAAAAAGGCGGTCTTCACATCCATTTGAAAAAGTTTGAATTTCAGGTGACACGCTAGGGCAAGCAGAATTTTGATGGACTCCATTCGGGCAACTGGGGCAAATGTTTCATCATAGTCTACTCCTTCCATTTGAGAGTATCCTTAAGCCACAAGTCGAGCCTTATTTCGAATCACATTGCCTTCTTCATCAGTCTTGTTGCGGAAAATCCACTTTGTACCAATGATGTGCTCACCCTCTGGTCTAGGTACAAGAGTCCAAACATTATTCCTCTAAAACTGGAGCAGTTCATCATGCATTGCTTCAACCCAACTTTCATCTTGTAGTGCTTCCTCCACTTTCTTGGGTTCAACCTGTGACAAGTAGCAAGAATAAGACACAAAGTTAGCAACACATTTATCAACTGTACGTTTCCTTAATGTGAGTTCATTCAAGTTTCCCACAATAACTTCTGGAGGATGATTTAATTTAATCCTAGAGGACGGTCCTTTCTCCTGATGAGATTCGGAATCTGGTGAAGTTGGAATTTCTGTAGACTCTTCCACAACACTGGAGTACCGGGAGTACTAGGAGATGTAGGTTCTTGGTCAACAATGTCTTGAACTTCCATAGGCTCAGGGGGAAGAATTTCCTTAGGAAGTTCATCAATACCTTTCTCAAAACTAGAATCTGAAGACTCATCAATGACAACATTTACAGTCTCCATTACCTTTATAGTTCTTTTGTTGTATACCCGATAAGCCTTGCAAGTGGAAGAGTAACCTAGAAATATACCTTCATCACTCCGTGAGTCAAACTTTCCCACATTCTCTCTATCCTTGAGGATGAAACAAGTACTTCCAAAGATTCTGAAATACTTCACATTTGGCTTTCTTCCTTTTCATAACTTATAGGGAGTCTTTTTGGTACCGGGTCTGAAATACACCCTATTCACCGTATGACATGCAGTGTTTATAGCTTCTCCCCATAGGTTTCGAGCCACATCTTTGTTATGCAACATGGCTCTGGCCATCTCTTGAATAACTCTATTCTTTCTTTCTACCACACTATTCTGTTGAGGCGTAAGAAGAGCAGAGAATTCTTGAGATATACCTGATTTTAAGCAGAAAGACTCCATGTATGAGTTCTCAAATTCTTTACTATGGTCACTTCGAATTCGATCAATCTTTAAATTCTTTTCATTCTGCAGTCTTGTGCACAAGGCCTCAATGTGCTCAGGAGCATCAGACTTGGATCGAAGTAAGATGACCCAAGTGTATCTAGTGAAGTCATCTACCACCACCATGATATATCTCTTACCACCAAGAGACTTAGTTCTGGGTGGACCCATAAGATCTAAATGTAACAGCTCCAATGGTCTGAAGGTGGCGGATGTCTGAGTGCTTGGATGCATAGCTTTTGTCTGTTTCCCAAGCTGACATGGTCCACACACCACATTGCTCATTCTGCTAAGTTTTGGTATCCCCAAGATAGATTCATGCTTAGAAACAATGGATAGATGCTTGTAACTAGCATGTCCCATTCGTTGGTGCCATAGATCTTCATTAGGCAAACGAATGCTATTACACACTATATCAGCATCAGGAACTAATCCATAACAGTTGTCCAAAGTACGAACCCCACTAATGAGCTTCTTTCCAGACTCATCCATGACAAGATACTTTCCCTTTGAGAATAGCACCATGAAGTCTTGATCACATATCTGACTTATGCTTAGTAGGTTCACCCATAGGCTTTCTACATAAAGAACATTTGCAATGTCTGGCAGTCCTGGTAGAGATATGATTCCTTTCCCTTTAATCTGTGACTTGCTTCCATCACCAAAAGTCACATTACCATCTTTCTTAAGCTCAAAGATCTTGAAGAGAGATCGATCTCCAGTCATGTGTCTTGAGCAACCACTGTCAAGATACCAAAGACATGTATCCATCACTTTGAATGCGGACTTCATCATGAAACACACTTCATGCTTAGATGACAAATCAGGGGGAATGGTTCTTTCTCTCAACTGCCTTCTACAAGCTAAGCCTTTAACTTTTACTCTTCTCAGACGAACTCCTTTGCACATTTTCATTCTGAAATAGTCTAGTTTCTTCTTAGCCAAACTGAGATCTTTTACCATAGTCATTATAAGAGAATTCAAATAACTTTTAGACTTGTGTTTTCTGAGACACTCAAACAAATAGTGATTAGAAAAACAAGATGTATTTGAAAACATAGATCTCTTAAAGCCGGTTATAGCCATGACAAACAGGGGTCAATGGATCAACACAGCAAAGATTAAACCTAATCAGAGTGTGCCTGGTCTGATACCACTTGATAGGCCACAAATTGAATGACCCCTTGTGATTAAACCAATTAATTAATTAGCCAAGTTATTAATTAATCAATTTATCATGCAATTGCGTGGCAGCACAAACAAATCACTAAAACTAAATATGCAGCGGAAAAATAAATAACACGGTGATTTGTTCACAAATGGGGAAAACTCTAATGGTAAAAACCCCACCGGGTGATTTTCAGGTCACCACTCCCGAAACTCCACTATTATCAAATCAAGCGGTTACAAGTAAAGGAATCTCAAGTATCTTACCAACCTACAGTTGAACCCTTATCCCAATACCCAATTGGACTTGATCTGTAGTGACAATTTCTACCTTTAATGCACAGCTCCCAAGTACGTGACTAACCAGATGCGCGGATCCTAGTACGCGACTTCAAACACCAACTTTAGAAAGAAAGGTTGGCTGCAAAGTTCTTCAGTTCATCCTATGCGATGAAGATCAGGAAGATGCTTGGTCACAAAACCCTTTGGTGCAAATACATAGCAACTTCTTCAGAGAAGATGAACTAGGTCAAGAACTTCGTCTTTAATCACAATTTGCTTGAACAAGGATTGCTCAATGCTTTAGCAACTTGTGTCTATGTTAACGGCTCTTAAAACACTCCTTATATATGTTTAGGGTTAGAAGAAAAGAAGGCCCAAAAACATATTCACGGATCCCAAGAAAATCAGATCAGAAAACCTGATTTTTTAAATCTCGACAGATAGCAGGTGTCGAGGAGCTATCGAGCAGGTGTCGAATTAATGAAAATGCACTTTAGCTTGATTTTTCTTGGACAGACTTGATGACTTCAACACTTGATCTTGAAACCTTGTTTCTTGAAGTATTAAAAACACCTAGAACTACCCAATTACAAGCAGAGTGCTTTTTGTCAAAGGATTAGCCAATTTACATAAATAAGTATGACATATGTTCTTAACATGTGAACCACATATGCCCTAACAACTAGAAATAAAGGTATTGTGAAAAAAGAAATGCTACATCCACAACATTCTTCACAATACTTTCATAATAAGTCATAGGTGGTAAATTGTTATTAGTTCTAATTTAAATTTACCAATGAAATTAATTTTTTACCCACTAATAACAACTCGTAACAACCAACTATTTATGATTTGTTGTGAAAATGTTATAGACATAATATTTTCCTTGTGAAAATATTAAGACATCTTCTTGTCATCATAATATATTCACAACTACTGAAGTATCAATTTTTTAAGACATCTTTGTGAAAATATCAATTTTTTGCAAGTCAAAATAAAATATAACTGTGGGGCCCTATTGCACTAACCACGCTAGTCCACTACATGCGGCCCAAGGCCCGCGCCGAGGATAATGCAAAAGCCGAGGACAGTGGAAAAGAGCCCAGGACATCCAAGGCCCGCGCCGAGGATGACCTGTCCTCGGCACACCGACTTCACTAAAGGGAAAATATCCCTCATCCGTTGAATATATCTCACCAGCATTCTGACCGCTTTAATGGTGAGGTGACCCGAAAACCCAAAGCATCAGTCACTTCAACTATTATAAAGCCTGTAAGGGCGGCTTGGACCTAACATAAAGCCTGCAATCGCAGAAGATGGGACAGATCCCTATACACAAAACTCAGATAATTGCCAAATTGACGGCTAAGATTAACGAAAGGAAACACCATATAACTAAGAGATTTCCCAACATAAAGGGGGGGCCGTTCGAAGAAAAGAGGCCGGAGCCGAGGAGAAATATGCCTTACAAACACTTAACCATGATCACAACTGAGATGGTCCGAAGTACTGAGCGAAAGTGATAATTATTCTTATAAAAACTCTTGGTCTGATTCGTCTATCAGGATCCCTTACAAATTTCATGTTAGCTGTTGTTTGCTTGTTAGATGCCTAGTCCGCCCTACCTATTCTTTACCATTCATTATTGTTTAAGGGTTCAGTACATTTTGTGCCCTTACAATTGGCGCCCACCGTGGGGCGGACTTGTGCATTAGCGGTGCGACGGCTGGGGTGAAGAAAATAAAACAACAAATCAATCAAGAACAGATGCAAATCTATCCAGTTTTCAGCAACAGTATTTATCCAGCAGTCTATAACAACAAGAAACAAGCGCATACGAAAAAGAAAAGAGACAACACGTAAAACAAGTCTACTTCTTTTATTCATATATGAAGAAAAATTACATCTTTTACAAGTAATGCCCGGGGGGCTTGTTCTAAAGCTAACTACATAGGCAGACGCTTGACAAAGTCGGCAGGGGAACAAAAGGTAGAAAGCAAAGCTGGTTGAGGAACAAAAGAAAAGAAAGAAAAAAGGAACGAAAGAAGAGATGAAGAACAAATGGTAGAAAGCAAAGCTGGCTGAAGAACAGAAGATCGAAAAGAAGTGAAGCAAGAGAAGAGGAAGGAGAAGAGAGAAGAAGGATTAGAAGAAAGGAAAGCTACATAGAAGGCGGAAGAGGCCGCGGCACAGGACGGTTCCGCTTTTGGGTTCCGCCTGGTTCCCCTCCCACCCCCATTGTAGCTAGCTTAGGGGGTCAAAAACCCAAACCCAAGAGGGGGAGGTTACGTTCTCTCCGGATCCTCCTCCAGGCGGCAAGGAGGGCTCTGTCTCCGGTTAGGTTGAAAAGAAGGAGAATTTTCGGATCTCCCATACACCCATCCCAGCGTAGCGGCTAGGGTTGGAGTGTTATCCTCGGCTCCTGATGGGGGCTGTGCATCTCCAGGATCGCCCTTTCCAAGGGCCAACTCGTTCAAAGGGGTCCAGACGGCAATGTTTGGCAGAACCTTCTTGGGTGATAATTTTTGGGAAGAGTTTACGATAGATATTTGTTAGGTGTGAAGGAGAAGGTTGCCCTAGAAACGCTTTATATAGAAGGTGGAATGTTGAGGAGTGCCAATCCGAAATAAATCCTAGGGAGAAATTTTCGGATGCAATAATGCCGCCCCAATTTCCAAGGGGCTTGTCAACCGTTAGATCCTCGTAGATCCATGGCCGGAGGAGACGCCTCATTAAACGAGAAGACACCGAAGCGTCAGAACGCGTTACTTGGACAACCCAGGAGACGCCTCGTTATCAGAAGAGTCCCACCAAACGAAGAGGCAAAACACGGCAAGGTCTTATCCTCCACCAACTCCAGCCCCATTTATTATAATTATTACCCTGCTTGAAAAATGTGATTATTTAATGCTTATTGTAAATTGTAGTAATGTAAAATTAAACGGCTACGGATAAATAGATAAAACAGATAAAATGAGAAAACTAGGTACTGGACAGAACCAAGGCATTGCATGGTCCTCGGACCCAAGCCTCATGGGGAAACCAGATACTTCAGATGATAAAACGAGAAAACTAGGTACTGGACAGAACCAAGGCATTGCATGGTCCTCGGACCCAAGCCTCATGAGGAAACCAGATACTTCAGATGATAAAACAAGAAAACTAGGTACTGGACAGAACCAAGGCATTGCATGGTCCTCGGACCCAAGCCTCATGGGGAAACCAGATACTTCAGATGATAAAACGAGAAAACTAGGTACTGGACAGAACCAAGGCATTGCATGGTCCTCGGACCCAAGCCTCATGGGGAAACCAGATCCTTCAGATGATAAAATGAGAAAACTAGGTACTGGACAGAACCAAGGCATTGCATGGTCCTCAGACCCAAGCCTCATGGGGAAACCAGATACTTCAGATGATAAAACGAGAAAACTAGGTACTGGACAGAACCAAGGCATTGCATGGTCCTCGGACCCAAGCCTCATGGGGAAACCAGATACTTCAGATGATAAAACGAGAAAACTAGGTACTGGACAAAACCAAGGCATTGCATGGTCCTCGGACCCAAGCCTCATGGGGAAACCAGATACTTCAGATGATAAAATGAGAAAACTAGGTACTGGACAGAACTAAGGCATTGCATGGTCCTCGGACCCAAGCCTCATGGGGAAACCAGATACTTTAGATGACTAAATGAAAAAACTAGGTACTGGACAGAACCAAGGCATTGCATGGTCCTCGGACCCAAGCCTCATGGGGAAACCAAATACTTCAGATGATTGAAACTTAAACGTTCCATGGTCCGAAACCTTAGGCCAGCAGGAAGAACATTTCGTCATGAAAACTAAATGTTAAGAAAAACCAAGGTCTTGTATGGTCCTCAGACCCAAACCTCCATGGGAACCAGTCACTATGAGGCAATACAAACACTGAACGGAACCAGGGCTCCTGTACGGATCATGAGCTCAAAACTAAGGCGAAGCCAACTCCCTTTCAGGCGCCAAATAAACGAGCCCCATCAGGGACAAAAACCATGAGAAATTGAGTGCTATAGCACAAACGACCCAAGCCTAACCATCCTCGGGCGACACTTTGCGCAAAAAGAAAGCTGCAAAAATAGCCGAAGTAGCGATAAACACCGACGATAAGATAGAACCCAACAGGCCGAGAAAACGCGCCGAGGTAATCAAAATCCTCCTCCCCGCCCAAGGGGACGTGCAGTAGAATTTTGAGGGGCTATTGTGGGGCCCTATTGCACTAACCACGCTAGCCCACTACTTGCGGCCCAAGGCCCGCGCCGAGGATAATCCAAAAGTCGAGGACAGTGGGAAAGAGCCCAGGACATCCAAGGCCCGCGCCGAGGATGACCTGTCCTCGGCACACCGACTTCACTAAAGGGAAAATATCCCTCATCCGTTGAATATATCTCACCAGCATTCTGACCGCTTTAATGGTGAGGTGACCCGAAAACCCAAAGCATCAGTCACTTCAACTATTATAAAGCCTGCAAGGGCGGCTTAGACCTAACATAAAGCCTGCAATCGCAGAAGATGGGACAGATCCCTGTACACAAAACTCAGCTAATTGCCAAATGGACGGCTAAGATTAACGAAAGGAAACACCATATAACTAAGAGATTTCCCAACATAAAGGGGGGGCCGTTCGAAGAAAAGAGGCCGGAGCCGAGGAGAAATATGCCTTACAAACACTTAACCATGATCACAACTGAGATGGTCCGAAGTACTGAGCGAAAGTGATAATTATTCTTATAAAAACTCTTGGTCTGATTCGTCTATCAGGATCCCTTACAAATTTCATGTTAGCTGTTGTTTGCTTGTTAGATGCCTAGTCCGCCCTACCCATTCTTTACCATTCATTATTGTTTAAGGGTCCAGTACATTTTGTGCCCTTACAATAACAAAATTATAAAGTCATTTTTTTAAAATGCTGTACCAATCTGTTGAGTCAAAATTCACTATTTCATATACAGTTTTCTTAGGTTGACTTTTTGTATTTTTTTATTTATTGTATTTTTATCTTTTCAAATTTTTTAAAGTAAAAACACAGTTTACACACACACACACACACACACACACATAAAGTAAAAACACAGTTTACACACACACACACACACACACACAAAAACTTAGGATAAAAACACTTTTCATAATTTATGTTTAGGATAGTTCACAATTCCTCCTTGAATTTAAAAATCAAGCAATTTTTCTCTTAATATTTTTGAAAATAGCAAATATGTCATATTGTTATTCTCTTAGTTAAACTTTAATGAAAATTTATGATTCTTAAAATATTATATTGTATAATGTCTAAAATACCCCCACTAAATTTTAACATCCCAAAAATTTTATTCACGTACTTTGGGTTTTAGATGGTGGTATAAGGTGTTTTATTTATTACGCAGATCATTGATTTTCTAGGTTTAAATATTCATAACTCATAATCTATATATCTATATATAATAATAATAGGTAAAGCTGAGAGAAAATCCAATTAGATTTCAAATTAGAATTCAATTAGAGTCTAATTTTGCGTCATGTGTCTCATCTAATCTAAGTTTTTAAATTTTTGTGCCAAGTGAGTTAATTCAATGTAAAAATTGGATTTCAATTAAAATTTAATTTTGCAACATGTGTCCCATCTAATCTAAATTTTTTTTTTTAAATTTTTATACCAAATGAGTTAATTTAATGTAAAAAACGGGGAGTCTAATATAACTAAACCATAAAAAAACATAATTTTTGAATGATTTTATATTTATGAGCCTTTTTCTTTGTAGAACTAAAAAAAATTCAAATTTATAAGTCATCTATATATATATATATATATATATATATTGCATGTTGTGTGTGAAAAACATCGCAAGATTGCATAAGTGTATACATGTTATAAAGATTTGAGATATGAGAAAATCATTTTAACTCACACACAATCATAACTATTTGATGGGGACTATCACTTTCGAGATACATCCTATAACTCCCACATCTCTTAAAATGCACGTTTGCAATCATATATAAAGCATTTTTATTTTTTTTGCTTTTTATTTTTCTTTGCATATTTTTCTTTTTAAGCAAATTATGCATGGGCATATAGGAGAAAGAAAAGAAATACTCAATGATATTAAGCATTTGACATTCCAATTTTTCTATGCCGAAGCATACAAATGTCATTGACATTGCACTTTTACTATGCCGAAGCATACAGATGTCATTTCATGATTGGCGGGTAACAGTGGTAAGATAGTTATTTATACCTTTCTCTTAGAATTTTCTAATCATTCCCATCAAAAAGAGTGATACAAGTGTTAAGTACAAGAGATTAGTTAATCTTACTCATCACAAACATGAGCCACAAAACTCACTTGCTTAGTTGTGCATGGAGATGCTCATCTAAGCTACAAAAGATACAAAGTTTAGAAAATTTTGTTTCAATGGCCATTCAAGATACACAAGTACCAATGTACACAAAACATACACTATTTTTGTATTTTTCTAATTTTTTTTTTTTTGAAAACAAAACAAAATAAAAACTAAACAGCCAAACAAAAACAGACAAACAATATGAAAGCATGAAAGAAAGGTGCAGATGCATAAAAGCATGATTCCAAAAATAGATAAGAAACCGAGCAAAAGGAGTCCTACTTTAGATAGAAAGAATTAAAGCAGAGGACAACAGAAAAGACAATTAAGTCTTAGGCTCCTTTATCACCTACACAGCACGAGTCATTGGCCCTGAAGATGAAAAGGCACGTGTCCTAGTATGTCTACTAAAGAACATAGAAGAATTAAGATTCTCCTAAAATTGAGTTAAAAAGCTCAAAGCTTTTAATAACTCACCAAGAATAGGTACAGAGCCTTTAGACAAAGGATGAGACCTATTTGACACTCACTTATGAGGAAACAACTTGAAACAATTAGGACGAGTGTGACTAGAAATACCATAATGGTGACAAATATGCACAGTTTTAGAACTAATCGGCACCCTAGAAGGAGGTCTAACCTTAGAGGTTGATAGAGACCTCAACTTAGGACAATTTGGCCTAATTTGACCAACAATATGACAATGATGACAAATACGAAAAAATTCATATTTTTCTTTCATCCTAGGAGGAGTTTTAGACATAGGTTTAGGAACTTCTGTGTTAACATTAGAATTTTTACCTTTGTCTATCCTAGCAATATTAGCCTTCAACTCTTCATTATTCCTTTCAAATGGGGGAATATATAAAAATCTTTTTCTTTTAAGTTAGGCTCAACAACAAGTTTGGCACTAGTTAAATTTTCAACTTAAATTTTAAATTCAACTAGTTGCTCTTCCAAACTCTTAATTTTGTCCACCTAAGATGAAATTTGATTTTTAAAATTCTCATTCAAATTATTGGCTTCATCCAATTTTGCAATCAAATCATCTTTTTCAAGTTTGCCCTTTTTAAATTTAGCTTTTAATTTTGTACAACATTCAAGAGATTTCATACAAAAATTATAAAGCTTGCAATAGGCATCTTGAATATCATCATCATCATCATTCAATACAAGATCATGCAAATCAAAACAATCAAGAGTTTCCATGACAACAAGAGTCAATGGATCACACAGCAAAGATTAAAACCTAATTAGAGTGTGCTTGCTCTGATACCACTTGGCAGGTCAAAAACGTATTGACCTCTTGTGATGAAATTAATTAATTAATTAATTAGCCAAGTTTATTAATTAATCAAATTAATAAACTAAGTATGCAACGTGGTAGCACAAACAAATCATCAATTAAACTAAGTATGCAGCGGAAAATAAATTGACACGGTGATTTGTTTACGAATGGGGA
This sequence comes from Quercus glauca, assembly GCA_023736055.1. Lineage (NCBI taxonomy): Eukaryota > Viridiplantae > Streptophyta > Magnoliopsida > Fagales > Fagaceae > Quercus > Quercus glauca. The sequence continues at coordinate 41,922,842 of CM043324.1, read as the reverse complement.
AAACCTATACGGCAAAAACCCCACCGGATGATTTTAAAGTCACCACTCCCGAGAATCTACTATTATCACAATAAGCGGTTACAAGTAAAGGAATCCCAGTACCTTATACCAACCTACAGTTTAACCCTTACCCCAATACCCAATTGGACTTGTTTTGTAGTGACAATCTCTCCTTGTAATGCATGGCTCCCAGTACGTGACGAACCAATTGCATGGATCCCAGTACGCGACTTCAATCACTAACTAGAGAAGGTTGTCGACTGCAAAGTTCATCAATTCATCACACGATGAAAATCGAGAAGCTCCTTGGTCACAAAACCCTACGGTGCACAAACACAGCAGCTTCTTCATAAAAAGATGAACTACGACAAATTCTGTCTCCGGTCACAATTTGCTTGAACAAACTTTTCTCAACACTTGTGCAACTTGTGTCTCTGTTTACGGCCCTTAAAATAATCATTTTATATGTCTAGGGTTGTGAGAAAAGAAAGCCCAAACATATAATCATGGATTGGATGAAAAACAGTCCTAAAAAACTGAGTTTCATAAACCTCAACAGATACCAATCTGTCGAGATGTTGTTGAGCCATGGGATTCAAACAGCTCTTAAGTCTCAATAGATTGCTAGCTGTCGAGCTTTAACGAAAAACACTTTTTACAATTGAATCTTGGACAGACTTGCATGAATTTAACACTTGAACTTGAAACAAGGTTTCTTGAAGCATCAAACACATCCTAGATCTACCCAAATACAAGTAAAGTGCGTTTTGTCAAAGGATTAGCCAATTACATAAAATAGTAACATATGTTCCTAACATGTGAACACATATGTCCTAACAAAAGTGATACATCAACAACATTTTTAACAACACATTCTATATATATAAAGAGTAAATGGGAGTTTTGGTTTGTTCAATTTTTACTATTTTGCTATCCACTTTTTTTTTTTTTTTTTTTTGGTGTGAATGGGTAAAGTTTGCTATATTATTTTTGGTTTGTTCAATTTGCACTGTTTCACATTATAATAAAATATTAACATAACAAATTGGCACAATATTTTCACAATTGTTGAGGTGTTAATTCTTTATAGATCAAAATAAAGTAATAAAATATCATACTAAAAGTCTAGAACTAACCACAACTAAAAATAAAGGTATTGTGAAAAAATAAGTGTTATATCTACAATATTTTTCACAACAATTTCATACAAATCATAGGTGGTAAATTTTTATTAGTTCTAATTTAAACTTACCAATGAAACTACTTTTTTGCTCACTAATAACAGCCTGCAACAACCTACTACTTATGATTTGTTGTGAAAATGTCGTTAACATAGCATTTATTTTGTGAAAATGTTAAGATATTTTGTTGTCATTACAATATTTTCAAAACTGCTGAACTGTCAATTCTTTACTAGTTTAAATAAAATATAACAAAATTATAAAGGTATTATGAAAATGTTGTGTTATTCTATTGTGTTTTTAGAAATTTTTTGTTGGTTTAGTCAACTTTGTTGAGCTAAAACCGTTTCACCTGCAATTTTTTTGGGTTGACTTTTTGTATTTTTTTTTCCTTTACCCACCATTTTTAAGTAAAAACACATAGTTTTACGCACACAAAATAAAAACAAAAAAACAAAAACAAAAAACAAAAACTTCATATATATATATATATATATATATATAGGCAAGTCTAGCATCCCTTTGTTGCTGGAATAACTAAATAAGAATTTGACCTGAGTTTGATAAAGCCAAAAGGGGCAAAAATCAAATCAAAATAGAGAAGCGGGAAGGGCGGGTTGGGAGAATAAAAGAAAGGGCAAGCTATGATTAGTGCAGGAACTAGATTATCAAACTTAATCAACATGACAATAAGAAAAATAAAAGAACTTAATAAAGCCAGCTGAATTAGAGTGTGCCATTTTTGTAATTTAATTAAATTGAAAAGTGAAAGATCATACTACTTATGCAGAAGTTGGGACAAAATTGGCCTCTGCCCTTTTCGGGCAAAATAAGTAGCATTCTACCCCTCCTTCCCAAACTAATTAAGGAAATGCTCTTCTTTTGAAACTCAACTTATTCAAAATCAAGTTAAAAAAAAAAATTTGGAGCCCTATAATGACGTTTTTAAGGACCTATAGTGATATTTTAAGGACCTATAGTGACGTTTTGTAACTCGATCTCCATGTACTTGAGTTCTATGCAATCTTTTTACCTATAACTCGAGTTCATGTAGCTCAAGTTACAAAACGCCACTATAGGTCCTTAAAAACGTCATTATAGGGCTTAACTCGGTTTTGAGAAAGTCGAGTTTCAAAAGAGGGACATTTCCCTAATTAGTTTGGAAAAGGGGGTAGAATGCTACTTATTTTGCCCGAAAAGGGCAAAGGCCAATTTTTTCCGCAGAAGTTGAAATAAATTATAACAGTATATTTGCTTCTCAAAAATAAAATAAAATAAAACAATAACAGTTTATTTATAACTTAAAAGTTGTATCATTACAAATCAAGTCTTGTTTCATACATCAGATCAGGATTAAATTGTTCCTAAATACATTTTTAAGAAAACATTATAAAGACTTGCTTGCTAATTCATAGATAGAAAATGAACCCAAGCAAGTGTGTATTCTTTTCCTGTAATCCAAACACCCGTCTGTGACCACTGCACATCTTCCCAGTCAAGATTCTCCTCCAATACCTATTTTTGCAAAACAAGGTCCAATTAAAAGCAAAAACAAATAAACAAATAAATAACATACATGATGGAGCAGAAGATATATGTGGAAGAAGTAACATATACACGCAAAAAGTAGAGACAGATGCAAAGACATAGCACATACAAGGAGACAATGGAATAAAAACAATTATTCATCCATCGAAAATCAATCATTCTTTTAACCACATTTAGTTGACATTGATTTTGCGCAGGATAAAATGGGGGGAAAGAGAATAAAGAAGTTGTTAGGACATTTGATTCACTTGTTAGGAACATATGTCACTATTTTATGTAACTGGTTAATCCTTTAACAAAATGCACTTTACTTGTATTTTGGTAGATCTAGGATGTGTTTAATACTTCAAAAAACTTTGTTTCAAGATCAAGTGTTAAAGCCATGCAAGTCTGTCCAAGATTCAAGCTAAGAAAGTGCCTGTCATTAAAGCTAGACAGCTAGCCATCTGTCGAGGTTTAAAGAGCTATTCTTGTAATTTGTGATTATGTGTTTGGGCTTTCTTTTCTCACAACCCTAGACATATAAAAGTATTATTTTAAGGGCTGTCAAAGTGGGAACATGTTGCACAAGTGTTAAGCAAATTTTGTTCAAGCAAACTGTGACCGAAGACAGAATTTTTCCTAGTTCATCATTCTTGTGAAGAAGTTGCTATGTTTGTACACTGTAGGATTTTGTGACCAAGCATCCTCTGGATCTTCATTGCTGTGATGAACTGAAGAACTTTGCAGCTAACAACTCTCTCTAGTTGGTGATTGAAGTCATGTACTGGGATCCGCACAATTGGTTAGTCACGTACTGGGAGCCGTGCATTACAATGAGAGATTGTCACTACAGAACAAGTCCAATTGGGTATTGGAGTAAGGGTTCTACTATAGATTGGTATAAGATACTAGGATTCCTTTACTTGTAACCACTTACTGTGGTAATAGTGGATTCTTGGGAGTGGTGACCTTAAAATCACCCGGTGGGGTTTTTGCCGTGTTGGTTTTTCCCATTCGTAAACAAATCACCATGTCAATTTAATTTCCGCTACACTTAGTTTTATTGGTGATTTGTTTGTGCTACCATGCACTTTGCATGTTAATTTGATTAATTAATAAACTTGGCTAATTAATCAATTAATTAATCACAAGGGATCAATTCGTTTTTGGCCTATCAAGTGGTATCAGAGCAGGCACACTCTGATTAAGGTTTAATCTTTACTGTGTGATCCATTGACCCTTGTTTGTCATGGATAGAGGAAAATCTCTTATTATACTTCCTTTATTTGATGGCACTAACTATGCATACTGGAAAGTACGCATGAGAGCTTTCTTGCAGTCTTTAGATAAGAAAGTGTGGCAAGCTGTTGAGATAGGCTGGACCAAGCCAAAGGAAGCGCCGGCTGATTGGAATGATGCCAAGATCAATGTGGCAAACTTCAACAGCAGGGCATTGAATGCTTTATTCAGTGCGGTCACTAATGAGGAGTTCAAGAAGATATCCTCTACTGAAACTGCTAAGGAAGCATGGACCATTCTCACGACAACTTATAAAGGAACCAAGGCTGTCAAAGATTCAAAACTTCAGAGGCTCACTACAAGCTTTGAAGAAGTCAAGATGGAGGAGGATAAGTCATTTGATGAGTCCTATGCCAAGCTCAAGGACATAGTGAACTCAGCTTTCAATCTTGGGGAAACCATTCCTAAACCTAAGATTGTGAGAAAGGTACTCAGATCTCTACCCGAGAGATTCCATGCAAAGATTACTACTATTAAGGAATCAAAGGACATCGACAAGATTCCTCTAACAGAGTTGGTTGGTAATTTGCAGACCTATGAGTTAGGATTAACAACAATTGGCAAGTCAGGTAAGGGCAAGAGCATGGCATTGAAGGCTAAGAGCAGTGATACTGATAAGTTTTCAGATGATGAGGATTCTAAGATGAAGTCCTACATTACGAGGCAATTCAAGAAGTTTATGAAGAATGCCAATGGGAAGGGCTTCGACAAGGACTGTGGGCAATCCAGTTCTTCACAGTTCAAGAGCCAAGACAAGGGGAAGAAGGATGCTAGGGATGGCGGTCAGTACACCGTTCCTTCAGGACCAAAGTGCTTTGGGTGTCAAGGCTTCAGTCACATGAAACAAGAGTGCCCCACATATCTCAAGACCATTTGGAAGAGTAAGGCACTTACTGCTACATTGAGCGACACTAAGCCTGAAGATGATTCCAACAATAAGGATGACAGAATCTTGAATGCCTTCACTACCACTGTCAATCCTACTAAGGAGATTGTTGAAGATGTGGATGAAGAAGAGGAATTGGCAAAGTCCAAGTTTGAGAAGATGGATGAACAAGATGACATCCATACAGCCTATGCAAAGTTATACAAGCTCTCAGAAAAGCATGAGAAACTGTATAGGTTGACCACCAAGAAGCTCAGTGATGTGGAGCTTAAGCGTGAAGAGCTTTCCACAAAGTTTGATGAATCCAATCAAACTATTGAAGCACTGAGGTTTAAGAATGACTTCTTGGCTGAGAAGATCAAAAAGCTTAAGGCAGAACTGTTCCAAGTTAGAGCTCAACTGGAAAGGACTTCAAGTGCTAAGCTCAATGAAATGCTCAGTACTTAGAAATCTACTTCTGATCGAATCGGTTTAGGGTATGGTTTCTCTTCTCCTAGTATTGCTTCTACTAGTTCTATGTTTTTGTTCCTCCTGCTAATAATGTTGAAATTGAGAACACTAATGCCAAAACTGATTTAGCTAGTGAGAACATAGATAAGGGTAAATCTATCTTAGGAGCACCCCCTAAGTAGGATAAGAAAGAAGTTAAAAACCTTAGGGCTAAGAAGGCTAACTCTCAAAAGCCTAAACAGAGGAAGTAGCATCTCTGTCATCACTGTGGAGCAACCAGTCATACTCGACCAAATTGCTATAAGTGGCTAGCCACTCAACAAAGCAACGGCATGATCACATCGAGAAATCAGAATCAGTTTCCATCCTCTTTTGCTCCTCTTAGAGATCTTCTCAAAGCCCTCATGTTCCTTTCGAACTTGAACGGTTTCAATTCTCCCCCCTCACCGCCGAATTAAGGATTTGCTAGACGAAAAGGTTCTTCCAAGGTGTGGAAGGAAAAGGGCTCTAAGTGATTATGTCACTTTTTTCTCTCTCATCTTCTTGTTTTTGTTTTTGCATTGCTTGTGTGTTTTGCCTTCATGTTCAGTCTAGTTTTATGCTTTGCTTTGCTTAACATATTTTTGTTTTTGTTTGTTTTCAATTTTGTTTATTTTGTCTTTAAAAATAAAAAAAATAAAAAATAAATTGAAAAATTAGAAAAATACAAAAACAGCGTGTGTTTTGTGTACATTGGTACTTATGTACTTTTGATGGCCATTGAAACAAAGTTTTCTAAACTTTGTGTCTTTTGTAACTTAGATGAGCATCTCTATGCATAACTAAACAAGTGAGCTTTGTGGCTTGTGTTTGTGATGATTAAGATTAAGTTATCTCTTGTACTTAACACTCGTATCACTTTTTTTTATGGGAATGACTAAAAAATCCTAAGAGAAAGGCATAAATAACCATCTCACCACTGTTGCCCGCCAATCATGAATGACATTTGTGTGCTTCAGTATAGCAAAATTGGAATGTCAAATGCTTAACATCATTAGGTATTTCTTTTTTCTCTCTTATATGTCCATGTATGATTTGCTAAAAAAAAATATGCAAAGAAAAATCAAAAGAAAAAAGATCAAAATGCTTCTAAATATGATTACAAGCGTGTATTCTAAGAGGTGTGGGAGTTATAGGATGTATCTTGAAAGTGATAGTCCCCATCAAACAATTATGATTGTGTGTGAGTTAAAGTGATTTTCTCATATCTTAAATCGTCATAACATATATACACTTATGCAATCTTGCCACAACACGCAATATTCTATGCTACTCTTGATACATGTACAAGTACAATGTGATTTAGCCATCACAAGGATTACATGTGTTAATGTATACTCACTAAACTGTCTTGACTTGTTTTTGAAATATAAAATTGGTTAGACATGTTTAGTGTGTGTGTGTGTGTGTGTGTGTGTGTGTGTGTGTTTGGAATCCATGTGCTTAAAATTTTTGTTAAGAGATGATTTTGAGAGTCTAAAATGTTGATTGGATCATTGGTTGAGTTGCATGTTTGATTGCATTCATATCTGTGTTTTCCCTTCTTGAAAAACTGTTTTTAAGCAATCTCGACAGCTTCTCGACACCTCTTTAACACCTAGCTTATTTATCAAGCTCTTAAGCTGTTTCTTATCGCAATCTTGACACCTCTCGATAGCCAAGTGGATCGATCGAGAAAGCTTCTATCCTCTCGATAGCTTCTCGATAACTGGTGGATTGATCGAGCTTCTTTAATCATGTTTGTTGTTTTGTTCCTCGACACATCCTCGACAGCTAAATCTATCGAAGGCTTTTTGCTCGACACTTGTCTTGACACCTCTCGACACCTCTCTATATCGAGATTTGCTGACCTTCTATATAAAGGTTTAGCGCAATCTGATCCTCACTTTTCTCGATCTCTCTCTCGATAGATTTGTCTTTTCACCTCCCAAACCTCTCACTCTCTCTCCAAACTTCTTCCTCAAGGTTTCTTCAAGGTTTTTCCAAGTTTTTCTTCATTTGGTGAGTTTCTAATCTCTCATTTTCATGCATTTCATGTTTTGAAATCTAGGTTTTGGGGGTTTTGAAAAATTTTGGGGTTTTTCAAAATTAATAAGTTTTTGTTTAAATTTTGGGATGGGTTTTTGCTTAAATGAGTTTAAAATCTCATGCATTGCATCACATAAGCATTATAACAATATTATCATGCATTTAGATGTGTGCAAATTGATTGTGTGCTGGTAGGATTGGATTGGGCTGAGCCCATGATGCTTTTTATATTGCATGCACATATTCATGCATTTCTCATACATGCGTACTCTCTTTTCAATATACTTGCTATATTTGAACTATGTTGGGACTTTTCTAATTGTCTCTCTCTCTCCCTCTCTCTTCTGTTTGCGTCAGTATGTGTCTATGGCACCTAAACGTAAGTCTACTCCGTCCCAGAACCCTCTTCGTTCTGGGGCATCCACTTCCTCTGATCCTACTCCATCACATATTCAGTTCCATGATGAGGATGCCTAAAAGGCCTTCTTAGAGAACTTATCTCGACGAGGCATTCATTATGAATGCCAAGTCATCCTGGCAGACTTCGCCAACACTGACCTTCCCGATGTCATTCACAGTAGGGAATGGAAGTCACTGTGTGACGTCCCCGTCACATGTCCATCCGTGCTAATCCAGGAGTTTTACTCCAACATGCATGGATTTAATTTTTCAGTACCTCTCGTTCATACTCTCATTCGAGGTACGCGCATTGCTATCACACTGCAGATTGTTGTGGATGTGCTTTGTGTTCCTAGGGTAAAGTTCCCTGACTACCCTGGTTGTGAGCATCTGAGGACTGTGTCCAAAGATAAGCTCAAGTCTGCTTTTTGTGAGCGCCCTTCTAAGTGGGGTAAACGTTAGTTCACTTACTGCACGGACCTTGCTAAAGGTCCTCGGTTTTTGAATATAGTCATGACTTTATTTCTTCACCCTCTTTCTCACTATAACTCAAAGCCTCGTGCTCGATTTTTGTTGTCCCTTCTTGAGCATCTTACTATAGATTTTCCTTCTCACTTTATTCTTTCTATCATAGATGTCCATAAGGATTCAGTGTCCTATGATAAGCTCATCTTCCCTTCGGCTATCACGAGGATCTTACGCTACTTTTTTGTACCCTTTCCAACGTCCGACCACTTTTCTTACATGTGTGCCATAGACGCCGCTACTGTTAAATGAAGAGAGTCACAATTTAGGTCAAGACAGTTTGGGTCAGCAACTCCTCCCTCCTATTCTGCTCCATCCACATCCCCTCATTCCTCTTCTACAAGCGATGTGACTCTTGCAAACATCATGGCGCAACTACAGCGCATGGATGCTTGCCTTGACACTCTCAGTGATGAGTTGTGTCAGGTGAACACCCGTGTGGGTCGTATTTCACAACGGCAAACGGTCATAGGTGGCTTCATCTCTTCTTCTCCACCTACTCCAAAGGCTTCTAATGCTGAGGATGGTGATGATGATGATGCTTCCGAGGATGATGATGATGGAGGTGCTAGCTCTTCCAATACCAATGAGATGTCTACTTGACACTCTTACCCTTTGTCACTCGTGACAAAAATGGGGAGTAATTTTGGTATATGAGAGTAGTCATACTTAGAGGGAGAGTTAGTATAGGACCATTTTGTTAGGGGGAGTGTTGATATCTGAGGGATGTAGTAAGGATTATATGTATCTTTTTCTTTTCTCTACTTTAGATGCATTTATTCTTGTACCTTAGGTCTTATGACCATTATTGACATACATTGTACTTATTTTCTTTATATGATGATGTATGTTTCTTTCACCTACCCTTACATGTGTTGTTTCTTTTCTCTCTTTTTGCACATGCTTCTTTTTACTTGTATGCAATCTATTATTTCTGTTTCACACAAAGATGCCTTGATGAGTTTTGTTTAAAGTGTTTCAAAAATACAGGTTGTCAAAGTCTACTTGTCATAAACTCTCTTCTTGCAAAGTTTTTCAAGAATTTGTGTTAGGATAGATTTTATTGTATATAACAAGTGAGTATGAGTTGAATGATTTATGACTTCTCTCATATGTTCATTTTTTTGTTGTGGTTTTGTCAAGGATTGCCAAAAGGGGAGATTGTTAGGACATATGTGATTCACTTGTTAGGAACATATGTCACTATTTTATATAATTAGTTAATCCTTTGACAAAACACACTTTATTTGTATTTGAGTAGATCTAGGATGTGTTTAATACTTCAAGAAATTTTGTTTCAAGATCAAGGTTGAAGTCATGCAAGTCTGTACAAAATTCAAGCCAAGAAAGTGCTTGTCATTAAAGCTCGACAACTAGCCACCTGTCGAAGTTTAAAGAGCTGTTCAGCCCCGTGGCTCGACAACAGTTCGACAGATAGGCATCTGTCAAGGTTTAAGAATTTCTGAATTTCTGATCTGATTTTCTTGTAATCCGTGATTATATGTTCGGGCTTTCTTTTCTCACAACCCTAGACATATAAAAGGATTATTTTAAGGGTCGTCAAAGTAGGATCAAGTTGCATAAGTGTTAGGCAAAGTTTGTTCAAGCAAATTGTAATCGGAGACAGAGTTTGCCCTAGTTCATCATTCTTGTGAAGAAGTTGCTGTGTTTGTACACCGTAGGATTTTATGACCAAGCATCTTCTGGATCTTCATCGCTGTGATGAACTAAAGAACTTTACAGCCAACAACTCTCTCTAGTTGGTGATTGAAGTCGCGTACTAGGATTTGCACAATTGGTTAGTCACGTACTGGGATCAATGCATTACAAGGAGAGATTGTCACTACAGAACAAGTCCAATTGAGTATTAGGGTAAAGATTCAACTGTAAGTTGGTATAAGGTACTGGGATTCCTTTACTTGTAACTACTTGTTGTGATAATAGTGGATTCTTGGGAGTGGTGACCTTTAAAATCACTCGGTGGGGTTTTTGTCGTGTTGGTTTTCCCCATTCATAAACAAATCACCGTGTCAATTTAATTTCCACTGCACTTAGTTTTATTGGTGATTTGTTTGTGCTACTACGCGCTTTGCATGTTAATTTGATTAATTAATAAACTTGGTTAATTAATCAATTAATTAATCACAAGAAGTCAATTCGTTTTTGGCCTATCAGAAGTGACAGTAGTTTTCTACTGTTTGGTTGGGTAGAAAATAGAGAAGAAAAAAACACAAATGGTGTGGCTGTTTTCCAAACGGGCCACCATCTTCCGTCTGTCCAAATTGGCAAGAGGAAGAAATTGAGGAGAGAAAAAATAATGAAAGTTGGCCCTTGTCTCTTAGCCCACTACGCCGCCCACGAGTTCCAACACACCACACCACACCAAGACCAACTTCACTCAATTCTTCACCAACAACCACAACTAAACCCAACTACTATACCCACACCGCAAAACAATGAAATTCAAAACACTACACCTACAATAAAAAAACAATACCCACATAACAAAACGTAAAAACTCTTAAGCAAACAACTCCAATCCTTAAAATGCATGTTGATCTATCTAGCTGCATGCATTTGATGAGTTTTTGGATGATAATCATTCGTTTCCAGTTGGAGTATTTCTTAAAGATTTAGTGTGTTTTGTCTGTAGAAATACTAAATTTCACAGAAATGGGATTGAGAATCTGGCCTAGTTCCATATCATCAGTGCCGCCACCAATCCCATAAACCTCCGCAAATCCCTCACTCAACAACACCACCAATCCAACAAACCTTTGCAAATCCTCACTCTTGTCAGCACCACCATGAATCCTGCAAATCCCTTGCTCTAGGCACCACCACCACCATCCCTTCCCTCTGTCTTCTAATTGTAAGTCTTTGTTCTGAAAGAAAATTTCTCATTCATTCAAAATAAGATTTTTTCTTCTCTCTTTTCATTGGTAAGTTACGCACCCCAAGAGACTTGAGCCCACAACCTTACTCTCCATTTCATTATCCAGTGAAGAGGAATTGTCATCTGAGGTAGAGCCCATTGACCATCTAAAAATAAGTTTTGCCCTTAGCTTGGATTTGCTGTCATTTTGGCCCCTTGTGTTCTAAAATTGTCAATTTACAGTACACCCTCAACTTTGAGGGCAAACTCAATATGCCCCTTCCACCCATCTGTAAAAGTTTTCCGTTGACTTCACTAATTTTATTTTTACCCATCATTAAGACATGCTTAACCAGTATCAAAAAGGTTGAGGATCTGGATTCTGAACCCCGTGAAGAGAGAGAGAGAGAGAGAGAGAGAGAGAGAGAGAGGTTTGTAATTAAGTACAGGTTCAATTCTATACCTGACTTACAAAATTACTCTTCAAATAATATCTTATTTTTGGAATAAATTTTTGTTTCAGAGTTCAGAACGTGGTTTCTGTAGCTGATTACGAAGAAGATTGAGTTAATTTTCACTTGAAAGCAAGAATTAGAGAGAGGTGGTGTTGAGTTTTCGATCTTCAAGATTTCAAATTTTAAAGAGCTTCATTTCTTCTCTTTTTTGTGTGATTTTATAATCCAAGATAATAAAACATTTGTTTGGGTTCAATTTGTGTATAGCAGATTTACAGATTACATTTCCAAGAGATTTGAGCAGCTTTTTAGAAAGAATCTGAAACCATTTTCTATGAAAAACAAAATTAAGAGCAATTTTTGGAAAGAGAGATTAGATTCTTACATTGGTTGCTCAAAAATGGAACAAAATACAACGTAATAAACACATATTTCATTTGTTTCATTTCTGTTCATTTGATTGCTAAGGGAACTGAGAAGGATAGGAAACAGTAAGTTTTGAATATAGAAGTTTTTTTTTTTTTTTTTTTTTTTAAATAATAATAATAATTGTTACTTTTTAGCTGGGTTTGATGGTTTGGGTATGAGTTTCAAATCAAGAAGAGGATTTGGGTGCAGCTTGGCTATGTTTTTGCACTCTTAACCTGGAATAAGTTAAGAATTCGGGTTCCAATTTGATGCTAGTTAAACATGTTTTAAGATTTGACCACGTCATGCACCTGAGATGCCGGTATAGCTTTGACCATTTTCTCTCCAGTGAAACAGAGCTCGTACCTTCAGATAATATTCAAATATAAGAAAAAACATAAGAGAGAAACCTAGAAGTCACCACATGGACTTCAACCTCCAGTACCTTAAAATTCCAGAAATATGTGTCCGCTATACCATAAAGAGTATCTAGGCAATCAACAGAATTAATAACCCTTTTCTACCATTTGAATTTTGACATCAGGCAAATATAGAATTCTGAAAGCATCTTCCAGCCAATTATATAAAGCAAAGAGACCAAATGCAGAACAAAGAAAATAAGATGCTAATGTTTCCTAGACTTTGCAGAACAAATGAAGAACAAATGACACTACCCCATTTTGGAGGAGGGGTGAAATATTCTCATTCCGTTAACCTGTTTGAAAGCTCAAATTAGTGTGAAAACACTAAAACTTGTTCAAGCCCCAATTTTAAAATTAAGGTTAGATTGTTTTTCCTCTAACTTCACAAGTGCAGAATAAGAATAAATATGCGCAATAAATTGTAACATTACTCCAAGTCATATCAAACCACAATGAACAATAAATAACAAGCTTAAAGAGTAGGGAAGAGAAATGCAAACACACGATAACACCAAGTGCGGAATAAGAATAAATATGCGCAATAAATCGGTAACATTACTCTAAGCCATATCCAACTACAATGAACAATAAATGACAAGCTTAAAGAGTAGGGAAGAGAAATGCAAACAGACGATAACATCAAGACGTGTTATCGAAGAGGAAACCGAAAAACTCAGTGAAAAACCTCTCTGCAACCCTCCAAGTCGAAATCAATCCACTAGTAAATAAAGTTGGAGTAAACGAATAACAAAAGATCCTCCAAGCCTAGTCTACCCCATATACTTGAGCCCTCCAAGTTTTTGCTACCAACGGACTTCTCAGAGTCATGTCTTCACTAGCTTTCCAAATCCCGCAATTCAGCCCGATTGCATCCGCCACTTAATGGCTCCTTCCAATGCTTCCAAAAGGCACCAAAACTTGACTCAACATTCAGATTAGGTGTGATAAGTGTTTGGGTTAAGAATCTCTCAAAGATGTAGAGATGGAGAGGCAGGAGTAGAGGAAAACCAAGAGAAAATGTGTAAATGATTGTAGATATAACAATCTTTAACTCTCAAGTGTTTTTGCTAGGATTTTCTATCTGAAAAGAACTCCTTACATTTTATTAATAATGAGGGTACATATAGTGTAGGTAAAGAATTTGGTAAAGCACTTTATCTTTTTGCCAAACAGAATGTTTCGTAGGTACCTCGCGAAATGGCCTTTCTCACGAAGTACTCACGAATTTGACAGTCTGGCATGACTCTTTAGCTTCTAGTCATGTTCTTCACACATGACTTTTTGCGGGTTACTCTTCTCGCGAGCTTCTCACGAGCTAGTCGTAAACTGCACTGAATCTTCTTTGAAGCTTGATTCTTCACCAATCTCTCACACTCATCCCTTACAATTAAACCCACATAAATACAAGGAAATAATTGAAGAAATTACAATCAAATTTGGTACAGAATTAAAGCCAACAAAGGCTAGTTAGAAATCACAACTTTACACTGTTAATGTTTCCTAGACTTTGCATTTTAAACTTGAGAAAGGGGATCAAATGGGAGAAACCAAGCAAGAAATTCCCCCCACACCCCCAAAAAAAAGAGGTATATACCATAATATAATAGCCATAAACCATGAGTTCTCTGAAAACATGAAATCCAATATATTGATAATTAAGCTGCATAAGAACTTAATAAAAAGAATACCTGCATGAATGTGTTTCTAAATACAAAACTTCTCCCTTCTTCAATCTTGCAGATGTATAAAGGGGCTTTTTCGGACCCTTGTCAGCAACAATGCTTATACTGTACCTAATCCTGAAGAAATTCACAAAATATAGACTGAGTTGAGCATTAAAGGCTTACAAAACAAACAACAAAAGAAGCTGCAGCAAGAACAATAGAAGCTACTGAATGAAGTCCTGCATCTACAAGCAGTCGTTATGAATGCAAAAATAGAAATTAAGTTCAAGTATTGAGCTTTGATCCTCCGTTATGAGACATTGCTATTTGTGACCACCTAAAAGATGATTGCATTAACAAAAAATCATAGCAAATAAGCTACAGTTATGGCCTGTTTGGATGAAGGGAGAAAGGAGGGGGAGTGGAGGGGAGTAGAGTAGAGTTGGCTAAAAATAAGCTAATTTTGTGCTACATCTACTCTACTCTACTCTACTCCCCCTCCCTCTCCCTCAATCCAAACAGACCATTAGTTACCTCCAAGAAGATAAACCATAATCACCAACAATGTATATAAACCAATGCACACTATATGAATGTCAACAAGCACCTATTGAGAAAAGTTAAAATTTTTATTTATAGCTTAAAAATTATATGTTCTAATTCAGCTCAGATCAAAACAATGATAGCTTGATTGAAGATCCACAATTATCATTTTGAAATGTGCCAACCTACTATGAAGCCTCTTTCCCGACTGAATAGAGGATACAGAGTTCACGAAAGACCCAAAGAATTCATTAATAAATAAGTATCAATATGGAGGGTGGGATATGGTTTATAAACATATGAAGATGGTCATATAAATATAATTTGACCAGACAGTCACCCACATTTCTTTTATGGAAATAGATTCCCTACCAAAAAAAAAAAAAAGGCTACTACTCCAAATATGTCACACGCACAAACACGCAAAAGCACAAGCACACAAACAAAATTTTAGAATAGATACTTTCAACTGGATATAAATGCATCTCAAAGTATTAACTTAGTGTCATGCTCAAAAAGAGATATGTGAGAGAGAGAGAGAGAGAGAGAGAGAGAGTACACCAGGGCTAATTGCAGAGGTTGTACTGTATCGTAACTTCTCATACAAGTCTCAGTTGCCGCAATGCATTCTGAAGAATGAAAGCATGACAATAATCAGGAAAATTCATATCCAATATTTTTGTATTTTGAATTGAACAAATTGCATCTCAAGGAGTAGCACAATCAACTCCGGACCACACTTCATATCGTAGAAGTCACTAGTTTGAATTTCCCCTTCCCTCTCTCCTTGAACCAAAACTTATCCCAACAAATGAACAAATTGCAATTATGCAAAGGTAAGATTTCTACTGTTTGGTGATGCTTCCATGGGCCAAAATGGCCAAATACCACAAATTTTTGAAATTTTTAGCAAAAAACCACTGTTTCGGAAATAAATGGCAATTTACCACTTTTTCTAGTACTCGAGTTTGGTGAACTTGAGTACCCTATTTTATAGTTCCACCGTGGCTGCTGAGCTGGAAATTGGAGATTAAAAAAAATAAAGTGGTACTCGAGCTTGGTAAACTCGAGTACCATGCAACACAATACTCGAGTATACCAGGCTCGAGTACCTTTTATAAAAAAAAATACATAAAATTTTTTTTCTACAGTACTTGAGTTTACCAAACTCAAGTACTATGTAAATTTTTTTTTTTTGTTTTTGTTTTTTTTTTTTTTTTTTTTTTTTTTTTTTTTTTTTTTTTTTTTTTTTTGCTTGAGGATAATTGACAAATAAACATAAAGATAAAAATAAGTAGTTTTTCTATGTTTTTATTTATTTAAATAGAAGCATTGTAAGATATAAAGATTTTAATTTCGAAATATGAATTTAATTTCTACGTTGATTAAAATTGTTCATTGTTTTCTCATAAAAATTGTTCACTATTTTTTGTATAAACTATTTCTACGATTTTACATAAAATTATTTTCTGTTCACTATTTAAAAAATTGTTCATGTTTTCTCATAAAACACCTAATGAAATCGTATTTTCTAAATTTAAACACCAAATCTGAATGCCTTTTCATGTTTGAATTTCACAATAATCGAATATATTTTTTTGCATTGATAAAATCTGTTTCTACATTTATGAAATTTTCTCCCTGCGCATCATATTTACTGTATATTCAAATCTGCTTACTGCATTCATAAAATCTGTTTTTTGTATTAATTAAAACTGTTCACTGTTTTGTCATAAAAATTGTTCACTATTTTTTGCATTAACTATTTCTAGCATTGGCGCAGTTATTGCACTTAAATGGTTTTTGTGTTTTTCTAAATTTGTAACCATATGAATAATGGACAAACTCAATGAAAGAAAAATGAATGATTCATATAAATCACCTAATGGTAAATGCCTCGAAAAATTTGAATTAGTTGAATGTAGAACTTCGAGAAAAATCAATGGAAAATCAATGAACGTAGCAAATCGTGAATGTGTACATAAGATGTACAGATAGTCTAGACTTATTGAGAAATTTGATTTTGTTGAAAGTACAAAATAATGAAAATTCAAAGGAAAATTATGTACGTTAGATGTATAGATCGTATGAATTTGTTTAAAAATTTGAATTCATTGAATGTACAAAACTGTGAAAACTCAAGGAAAATTGTGTACATTAGAGGTACAGATAGTACGAATATGTTGAAAAATTTGAATTCGTTGAGTGTGTAAAATCGTGAAAATTCAAATGAAAATTGAAGAGCATACCAAATTAAGTAAACTTAATGGAAAATTAATTACATTAGATGTACAGATCATCTATTTTTTGCATTGATAAAATCTGTTTCTTCATTAATAAAATTTGATCTCTGCACACCATCTTTACTGTTTTCTCATAAAAATTGTTCACTGTTTTCTGCATAAACTATTTCTCGCATTCTGCATAAAATTATTTTCTGTTCAGCATTATTTAAAAAATTGTTCGCTCTCTTTTCTGCGTAAATTATTTTCTGTTCACTATTTAAAAAAATTGTTCACTATTTTCTCGTAAAACACTTAGTGAAATCGTGTTTTCTAAATTTAAATGTCAAATCTGAATGCTTTTTCATGTTTAAATTTCACAATAATTGAAAATCCAAATCTGTATGTTTTTTCATGTTCGAATTTCACAATAATCGAATCTGTTTTTCTGCATTGATAAAATCTATTTTGATACACACTTTGTCAAAATTATCCAACAATGATAGATTGTGATTGGTTGTTTATCACTTTCTAATAAACTCACTATTTTTTCTACTTCACCTACAGTCTACCATGTAGAAGTATAGAACAAGTGCGACAAAATGAGTAGAAATTAGAGATGATTTGAATACAATGAATCATAATGTATTGAAAATTTCCCTTTATTACATTTTATTATTATTATTATTATTACTCCTTATTTAGTTTATCTAAAAAGTTAAACATTTTTGGGGTTATCCAAAAATCTATGCCACGAAATACATTGCGGGAAATCTAGACCAAAGAACTGCCAAAATAAAAAAATTGAGTGGCATTATTGCTGTACTTAAATAAGTTGTCATAAGCAGCATAAATTACCAACCAACCAAAAAAAAAAATAAAAAACAGAAACTACATCTACCTGATCAAATAAAGGTGGTAGGTTGGTTTTTTAGTTTTCACATACAACTTCGAAGCAGGTTCTTGACCAAATATTTTGTTTCTTTAAAGCCTTTCAATATCAGATTTGTTATATACTTTCCCTCTGTCTAGGGGCTAAGAGAGAATAGAATCTATATGTCTGGAAAAAAAAATGTTTGTAATAGAATCTATGTTGATTTAATGGCTGCAATCGTGCTTGAAAAATAAAATAAAATGTAGCTCAATAATCAATTTTCTATTATGACTTTTACCTCAGAGCATGTTTTGAGTGTCCATTTATGTGTGTGATTTTGAACTTTTTTCTGTGTTTTTTTTTTTTTTTTTTGGTGTTTGAAAGTAGTTGTGCATGTTAAAAGTACTGAATGTTGATGTTATGATCCATAACACTCAAAACTGTTTGTAAGATGGATTTTGGCTCAAGTAGGACATGATATACTGTTCACTAATTTATGCATAAACTATTTCTAGTATTCTGCAAAAAATTATTTTCTGTTTAGCATTATTTAAAAAATTGTTCACTCTCTTTTCTGCGTAAATTATTCTTTGTTCACTGTTTAAAAATTTTTTGCTGTTTTCTCATAAAACACCTAGTGAAATCATGTTTTCTAATTTTAAACGCCAAATCTAAATGCGTTTTCATTTTTGAATTTCACAATAATCAAATTTATTTTTCTGCATTCATAAAATATGTTTCTACATTAATAAAATTTTCTCTCTACACATCATGTTTATTGTATATTCAAATCTGCTTACTGCATTCATAAAATCTGTTTTTTGCATTAAGTAAAATTGTTCACTATTTTCTGCATAAACTGTTTTTAGCATTGGCGCAGTTATTGCACTTAAATGGTTTTTGTGTTTTTTTTAAATATGTAACTATATGAATAATGGACAAACTCCATGAAAGAAAAATGAATGATTCGTATAAATCGCCTAATGGTAAATCCCTCAAAAAAATCGAATTTGTAAAAAAGTTTGAATTAGTTGAATGTAGAAATTCGAGAAAAATCGATGAAAAATCAATGAACGTACCAAGTCGTGAAGGTGTACATAAGATGTACAGTTAGTCTAGACTTGTTGAGAAATTTGATTTCGTTGAAAGTACAAAATAATGAAAATTCAATGAAAAAGTATGTACGTTAGATGTATAGATCGTAGGAATTTGTTTAAAAATTTGAATTCGTTGAATGTACAAAACTGTGAAAACTCAAGGGAAAGATTGCGTACATTAGATGTACAGATAGTACGAATTTGTTGAAAAAATCGAATTTGTTGAAAAAATCGAATTTGTTGAGTGTGTAAAATCGTGAAAATTCAAATGAAAATTGAAGAACATACCAAATTGAGTAAACTTAATGGAAAATTAATTACATTAGATGTACAGATCATCCAAATTTGTTTCCAAATTTGAAGTCGTCAAATGTACAAAATAGTGAAAATTGAATTTAAAACTATTTACTAATGTACTAATCATCCTGATTTGATGAAAATTTCAAAATTGTCGAACGTACAAAATCGTGAAATCTTAATGGAAAATCGAAATTGTTTAACATACCAAATCGTGAAAATTCAATGGAAAGTTGTGTACATTAGATGTACAAATATTCTGGACTTGTTGAGAAATTTGATTTCGTTGAAAGTACAAAATCGTGAAAATTCAAGAGAAAATTGTATACATTAGATGTACAGATCGTTCAAATTTGTAAAAATCAAAATTTAGATGTACAGATCATTCGAATTTGTTGATTGTATAAAATCTTGAAAGTACAATACAAAATTGTGTAAATTAGATGTACAGATAGTCTGAATTTATTGAAAAGTTTGAATTCATTAAATGTACAAAATTGTGAAAATTAATTGGAAAACTGTGTACTAATGTATTGATCATCCGAATTTGTTGAAAAATTCTAAATCGTTGAATGAACAAGATCGTGTAAACTCAACAGTTAATGAACAGTTAATCTTTAGATTTGCAAAAGTTGAATGTACATAATCATCAATTGTCAGACATTAACAACAACATTTTGTATTGCACAGAACGTGTAGACATTAACAGCAGTGTCTAATGTTCATAGGTAGAAATTTTTGGAAATCATCATTACTTGAGTCTGAGAAGTCTGAAATATCTCTTTCATCATCTAATGCAGTAACTTCTTTAATAGACTTGATGGCTCGCTCTTGCGCCTTCCCCTTTTGATGCTTCGTAGACTTTTGGATTGCATGAAAATGGTCTAATCACCTTTGCATTTGATTGTTCTCTTGTTCAAGACGAGCAAGTATGTTGGCAGGTTCATCTCTAGGTAACTCGGCTGAGCATGCCTTAGGAACTCGTAACCCATGCCATCGACAATACACCTCCAACTCACACCTCTTCTCTATAGGGTTGACCATGGTGGTTCTGCTATAGTGAACTCTATTGTGGTGGTATCTATACTTAGTTTTGTAGGTTTGCCAACCATGATGTGCCCGACACTTCCAAGACTCTCGTACGTGTATATTGGCATATTAAGGAAATCTCTCTTCTTTCCAACCCATTTCCCTCCATAGTGGTCTGTGTATGTCTGTAGTTGTTGATCTGCTGGAACTCGGGATAATCCATTTGTTGAAGTAAATCCAAACTTGGTTCCCATTGTACGATTTGATGTTGAGGCGTTGCGACTCATAGCTTAGTCAATCTACGAAGTTAGTGGGGTAGAAATAAGATCATTATTGGGGTGCATTTATAACCTCAATTCATGTTCCAAGCATTATAATTTTAGTTATTAGGGCTTGTCATGTCAATACAGGCTGGAAAAACACTACATGAACAGGATTTTAAATGTTCCCAATGTCACAGTGAGATTTGAAGATGTCGGCAGTAGTTGTAGTGTTCTTGAACAGAGTATCGTATTTAATTGACACAGTGCTATGTCCCTGGCAACAGGGTACAATTATTCATATATTTAAGTATTCATGTGAATATGGATGATATGACTGGACAGTGTGTGAAATCATGCCAACCTGTTGAGTAGCACGTGTGAAACAGTGGCGTCTGTTGGCGCATGTGGTTCGTATGACTACAGTTGGTGCTATAGCAGCAGGCTGGTGACGTGTCTTCAAAAAACTACTCATGCCACAATTGGTGCTACATCATGTTTATTGTATATTCAAATCTGCTTACTGCATTCATAAAATCTATTTTCTACATTAATTCAAACTGTTTTCTGCATGTGGTTCATATGACTACAGTTGGCGTCTGCCTAAATTATTTTCTATTCACTATTTAAAAAATTGTTCGATGTTTTCTCATAAAACACCTAGTGAAATCGTGTTTTCTAAATTTAAAAGCCAAATCTAAATGTTTTTCATGTTTAAATTTCACAATAATCGAATTGGTTTTTTTGCATTAATAAAATTTGCTCTCTATATATCATGTTTACTGTATATTCAAATCTGCTTACTGCATTTATAAAATCTATTTTCTGCATTAATTAAAATTGTTCACTATTTTCTCATAAAATTTTTTTATTGTTTTTTGCATAAAAGTATTTTCTCTTTAGCATTATTTGAAAAATTGTTCACTGTTTTTTCTGCATAAATTATTCAATGTTCATTAGGTTTTTTATGATCTGGATGCTCTAATACCAATGACTACCCAGGAGAAAGCACAACAGTAATATAGAAGCATAAACAATGATAAAATAGATAATAAAGAAGTAAATAGCAAAATAGATATATTCAAAATAAGGTTAAAATGGAGTATGGAATATGAAAATAGAAACTAGTAAAATTTTACTTGAATAAAAACTTCAATCTTTGATAAACTTGAAAACAAACTGCTGTCTTTGATAAAAGCTTGAAAATAAAGCTGTCTTAAGAGAAAAGTTACAAGATTACAAGAGGGGAGAAAGTACCAAAGTCTTTCTGAGGGAGAGGGAAGGCTATTACAAAAGGCTTTCTAAAACTTTGAACTTAAAAGCTTAGAATCTTAGAAACTTGTCTTCTATCTTCGTAGTCCGTCTCTTTTATAGGTGAAATGAACCATGGTAAAGTAACCTGAGTAGGTAAATTTAACTCAAGTTAATCTGTCGGTGGTATGAAAATTAGTACTGATGAGTAATAGTCTGTCTGCATCTGTCTAGGAATCTTTCAAATCTCAGGAATCTATCAGATCTCTTTTTACACATGCTAGTAAATAGTAGTAACTTTTGAACATCTGTTTGTATTTGTTTGGACTATCTTGATTTGTCTGGACAGTTTTACTTAATGCAAAAAACAGATTTTATGAATGCAGTAAACAGATTCAAATATACAATAAACATGATGTCCAGAGAGCAAATTTTATTAATGTAGAAAAACCAATTCGATTATTGTGAAATTTAAACATGAAAAAGCATTCAGATCTGGCTTTTAAATTTCGAAAACATGATTTGACTAGGTGTTTTATGAGAAAAATGCAAACAATTTTTTAAATAGTGAACAGAAAATAATTTACGCAAACACCAACTATAGTCATACAAACCACATGCACAAAAAAATTTGAATTAATGCAGAAAACAGATTGTATGAACAGCTCGGCACGATTTCACACGTGTTGCTCAACAACTCGACAATACTCTGATATTTGAGAGCATAAATATCAGAGTATTGCAAGCGAAGAACACATTGTTTGGCATCAATTTCAACTTTTAGCTTTTAGTTTTTGTGTACAGCTTTTTAAAACCTCATTTTTTCCTACATTATTTTTCACCTTTTCAAATTTTTTCAAAGTACAAATATAATTTAGTACACTTTCAGCAGAAAGTTTAACAAACAGCTAAATAAACTGTAAATGGACACTAAGCTTAAAAATAGTAGAATCTTAGAAATAGCTATTATATTACCATTTTGTTTCGGTAGTAACACCCCATGTTTTACCCCGGGAATAATTTCAGGTCATTCCGATGTGTTTCGACCATTTTGGATTCAAAGACGGAGATAGAAGTTTGATTTAGGGGATTAAAATATAAACAAAAAAATGTGTATCATCTATTTAGTATTAAGAAACTATCAACAAATAAAAAAAATATAAAATAATTGTTTCTTAATATATTAAAGTACAATTTATCTATTAAAAGAGAAAACGACCGTCTTTTAAATGACAGAAATCATCAATATTAAATTTGTACTAACTCATTTTCCATAGGTAAAGACAAATCACAAATAAACAAATAATTGTACAAACAAAAAGAGCCAAATACAGACAAAATACACACTATGCACACAGGTCAGCACTACAATTCACACTATAATAAACTAATTTTATTAAATTTTAGCAACTAACCATTCAAAGTTTCAAACCAATTCCACTTTAAAAGGCTCCACACAATATATCCAGAATAATAAAAATAAAGACAGACAATCTACTACCGTAAGTTTCTAAACCAATTCCACTTTAATAGCAAATTATTTGTTTTATAATAAAAAAATACAACTATTTGGGCGGTAAAATTAAAAAAATACAACTGTTTCACACGTGCTACTCAACAGCTCGGCACGATTTCACACACTGTCCAGTCATATCATCCACATTCACATGAATACTTAAATATATGAATAATCATACCTTGGTGCCAGGGACATAGCACTGTGTCAATTAAATACGATACTCTATTCAAGAACACTGCAACTACTGCCGACATCTTCAAATCTCACTGTGACATTGGGAACATTTAAAATCCTGTTCATGTAGTGTTTTTCAGCCTGTATTGACATGACAAGCCCTAATAACTAAAATTATAATGCTTGGAACATGAATTGAGGTTATAAATGCACCACAATAATGATCTTATTTCTACCCCACTAACTTCATAGATTAACTAAGTTATGAGTCACAACGCCTCAACATCAAATCGTACAATGCGAAACAAGTTTGGATCTACTTCAACAAATGGATTATCTTAAGTTCCAGCAGAACAACAACCACAAACATACACAAAACACTATGGAGGGAAATGGGTTGGAAAGAAGAGAGATTTCCTTAATATGCCAATATACATGTACGAGAGTCTTGGAAGCGTCAGGCACATGATGGTCGGCAAACTTACAAAACCAAGTATAGATACCATCGCAATAAAGTTCACCATAGCAGAACCACCATGGTCAACCCTATACGAGAAGAGGTGTGAGTTGGAGGTGTATTGTCGATGGCATGAGTTACGAGTTCCTAAAGCACGCTCAGCCGAGTTACCAAGAGATAAACCTGCCAACATACTTGCTCGTCTTAAACAAGAGAACAATCAAATGCAAAGGCGATTAGACTGTTTTCATGCAATCCAAAAGGCTAAGAAGCATCTAAAGGTGAAGGCGCAAAAGCGAGCCATCAAGTCTATTAATGAAGTTACTGTATTAGATGATGAAAGAGATATTTCAGACTTCTCAGATTCAAGTAATGATGATTTCCAAAAATTTCTACTTATGAATATTAGACGCTGTTGTTAATGTCTACACATTCTGTGCAATACAAAATGTTGTTGTTAATATCTGACAACTGATGATTATGTACAATCAACTTTTGCAAATTTAAAGATTAACTGTTCATTAACTGTTGAGTTTACACGATCTTGTTCATTCACCGATCGAATTTTTCAACAAATTTGGATGATCAATACATTAGTACACAGTTTTCCATTTAATTTTCATGATTTTGTATATTTAACGAATTCAAACTTTTCAACAAATTCAGACTATCTGTACATCTAATTTACACAATTTTATATTGTAGTTTCAAGATTTTATACAATCAACAAATTCAAATGATCTGTACATCTAAATTTTGATTTTTACAAATTTGAACAATCTGTACATCTAATGTATACAAATTTCTCTTGAATTTTCACGATTTTGTACTTTCAATGAAATCAAATTTCTCAACAAGTCCAGAATATTTGTACATCTAATGTACACAACTTTTCATTGAATTTTCACGATTTGGTATGTTAAACAATTTCGATTTTCCATTAAGATTTCACGATTTTGTACGTTCGACAATTTTGAAATTTTCATCAAATCAGGATGATTAGTACATTAGTACATAGTTTTAAATTCAATTTTCACTATTTTGTACATTTGACGACTTCAAATTTGGAAACAAATTTGGATGATCTGTACATCTAATCTAATTAATTTTCCATTAAGTTTACTCAATTTGGTATGTTCTTCAATTTTCATTTGAATTTTCACAATTTTACACACTCAACGAATTCGAATTTTTCAACAAATTCGTACTATCTGTACATCTAATGTACACAATCTTTCCCTTGAGTTTTCACAGTTTTGTACATTCAACGAATTCAAATTTTTAAACAAGTTCATACGATCTATACATCTAATGTACATACTTTTCCATTGAATTTTCATTATTTTGTACTTTCAACGAAATCAAATTTCTCAACAAGTCTAGACTAACTGTAAATCTTATGTACACCTTCACGATTTGGTACATTCATTGATTTTCCATCAATTTTTCTCGAATTTCTACATTCAACTAATTCGAACTATTTTACAAATTCAAATTTTTCAAGGGATTTACCATTAGGTGATTTATACGAATCATTCATTTTTCTTTCATGGAGTTTGTCCATTATTCATATGGTAACATATTTAAAAAAAACACAAAAACCATTTAAGTGCAATAACTGCGCCAATGCTAAAAATAGTTTATGCAGAAAACAGTGAACAATTTTTACGAGAAAACAGTGAACAGTTTTACTTAATGCAAAAAACAGATTTTATGAATGCAGTAAGCAGATTCGAATATACAATAAATATGATGTGTAGAGAGCAAATTTTATTAATGTAGAAACAGATTTTATCAATGCAGAAAAATAGATTCGATTATTGTGAAATTCAAAAATGAAAAAGCATTTAGATTTGGCATTTAAATTTAGAAAACATGATTTCACTGGGTGTTTTATGAGAAAACAGCAAACAATTTTTTAAACAGTGAACAGAGAATAATTTACGCAGAAAAGTATATAACAAATATAGATTTTATTCTCTCTCAGCACCTAGACAGCGGGAAAGTATATAACAAATCTGATATTGAAAGGCTTTAAAGAAACAAAATATTTGGTCAAGAACCTACTTCGAAGTTGTATGTGAAAACTGAAAACCCAACCTACCACCTTTATTTTATCAGGTGGATGTAGTTTCTGTTTTTTTTTTTTTTTTTGGTTGGTTGGTAATTTATGCTGCTTATGACAACTTATTTAAGTACAGCAACAATGCCGCTCAATTTTTTATTTTGGCAGTTCTTAGGTCATGATTTCCCACAATGTATTGTGGCATAGATTTTTGGATAAACCCAAAAATGTTTAACTTATTAGATAAACTAAATAAGGAGTAATAATAATAATAATAATAAAATGTAATAAAGGGAAATTTTCAATACATTACAATTCATTGTATTCAAATCATCTCTAATTTCTACTCATTTTGTCGCACTTGTTCTACACTTCTACATGGTAGACTGTAGGTGAAGTAGAAAAAATAGTGAGTTTATTAGAAAGTGAAAAGCAACCAATCACAATCTATCATTGTTGGATAATTTTGACAAAGTGTGTATCAAAATAGATTTTAACAATGCAGAAAAACAGATTCGATTATTGTGAAATTTGAACATGAAAAAACATACAGATTTGGATTTTCAATTTAGAACTAGGTGTTTTATGAGAAAACAGCAAACAATTTTTTAAATAGTGAACAGAAAATAATTTACGCAGAAAAGAGAGTGAACAATTTTTTAAATAATGCTGACAAAAAATAATTTTATGCAAAATCGTAGAAAATAGTCTATGCAGAAAACAGTGAACAATTTTTATGAGAAAACAATGAACAGTTTTAATTAATGCAGAAAATAGATTTTATGAATGTAGTAATCAGATTCAAATATAGAGTAAACATGCTGTGTATAGAGCAAATTTTATTAACGTAGAAACAGATTTTATCAATGCAGAAAAACAAATTCAATTATTGTGAAATTTAAACATGAAAAAGCATTCAAATTTGACATTTAAATTTAGAAAACACGATTTCACTAGGTGTTTTACAAGAAAACAGTGAACAATTTTTTTAAATAGTGAACAGGAAATAATGTATGCAGAAAAGAGA
Source organism: Quercus glauca (assembly GCA_023736055.1). Classification (NCBI taxonomy): domain Eukaryota; kingdom Viridiplantae; phylum Streptophyta; class Magnoliopsida; order Fagales; family Fagaceae; genus Quercus; species Quercus glauca. The sequence continues at coordinate 41,895,866 of CM043324.1, read as the reverse complement.
GTGAACAATTTTTTAAATAATGCTGAACAGAAAATAATTTTATGCAAAATCGTAGAAATAGTTTATGCAGAAAACAGTGAACAATTTTTATGAGAAAAAAATGAACAGTTTTAATTAATGCAGAAAACAGATTTTATGAATGTAGTAATCAGATTTGAATATAGAGTAAACATGATATGCATAGAGCAAATTTTATTAACGTAGAAACAGATTTTATCAATGCAGAAAAATAAATTCAATTATTGTGAAATTTAAACATGAAAAAGCATTCAGATTTGACGTTTAAATTTAGAAAACACGATTTCACTAGGTGTTTTACGAGAAAACCGTGAACAATTTTTTTAAATAGTGAACAAAAAATAATTTACGCAGAAAAGAGAGTGAACAATTTTTTAAATAATGCTGAACAGAAAATAATTTTATGCAGAATGCTAGAAATAGTTTATGCAGAAAACAGTGAACAATTTTTATGAGAAAATAGTGAAGATGGTGTGCAGAGAGCAAATTTTATTAATGTAGAAACAGATTTTATCAATGCAAAAAAATAGATGATCTGTACATCTAATGTAATTAATTTTCCATTAAGTTTACTCAATTTGGTATGCTCTTCAATTTTCATTTGAATTTTCACGATTTTACACACTCAGCGAATTCAAATTTTTCAACATATTCGTACTATCTGTACCTCTAATGTACACAATTTTTCCTTGAGTTTTCACAGTTTTGTACATTCAATGAATTCAAATTTTTAAACAAATTCATACGATCTATACATCTAACGTACATACTTTTCCTTTGAATTTTCATTATTTTGTACTTTCAACGAAATCAAATTTCTCAACAAGTCTAGACTATCTGTACATCTTATATACACATTCACGATTTGCTACGTTCATTGATTTTCCATTGATTTTTCTCGAATTTCTACATTCAACTCATTCGAATTTTTCAAGGCATTTACCATTAGGTGATTTATACGAATCATTCATTTTTCTTTCATGGAGTTTGTCTATTATTCATATGGTTACAAATTTAGAAAAACACAAAAAACATTTAAGTGCAATAACTGTGCCAATGCTAGAAATAATTAATGCAAAAAACAATGAACAATTTTTATGACAAAACAGTGAACAGTTTTAATTAATGCGAAAAACAGATTTTATGAATGCAGTAAGCAGAATTGAATATATAGTAAATATGATGTGCAGAGAGAAAATTTCATAAATGTAGAAACAGATTTTATCAATGCAGAAAAATATATTCGATTATTGTGAAATTCAAACATGAAAAAGCATTCAAATTTGGCGTTTAAATTTAGAAAACACGATTTCACTAGGTGTTTTATGAGAAAACAGTGAACAATTTTTTAAATAGTGAATAGAAAATAATTTATGCAAAAAAGAGAGCGAACAATTTCTTAAATAATGCTGAACAGAAAATAATTTTATGTAAAATCGTAGAAATAGTTTATACAGAAAATAATGAACAATTTTTATGAGAAAACAATGAACAATTTTAATCAATGTAGAAATTAAATTCATATTTCGAAATTAAAATCTCTATATCTTACAATGCTTTTATTTAAATAAATAAAAACATAGAAAAGCTACTTATTTTTATCTTTATGTTTATTTGTCAATTATCCTCAAGCAAAAAAAAAACAAAAAAAAAAAAAAATTTTCACAGTGCTCGAGTTTGGTAAACTCGAGTACTGTAGAAAAAACATTTTCTGTATTTTTTTTATAAAAGGTACTCAAGCCTGGTATACTCGAGTATTGTGTTGCATGGTACTCGAGTTTACCAAGCTCGAGTACCACTTTATTTTTTTTAATCGCCAATATCCAGCTCAGCAGCCACGGTGGAACTATAAAATAGGGTACTCGAGTTCACCAAACTCGAGTACTAGAAAAAGTGGTAGATTGCCATTTATTTCCGAAACTGTGGTTTTTTGCTAAAAATTTCAAAAATTTGTGGTATTTGGCCATTTTGGCCTGTTTCCATGCCTTATTGCTTCTCTTTTTACCTAACAGACAGCACAATATAACTCTAGAGAGTTCTAGAAATCTTCTATATCTATATATATTTAAAAACTAAAGCATAACATTTATTATTACTACACTCCTGTTAAGACACATTAGCAGCCACATCATCCACTTACTTCCAACTTTTTCTCTCTTTTTTAACTCTTTTTCTTTTTATTAATTTTTTTAGCTTATTGTTACACATTCTCAATCCTTTTTCCCTCCCTTTTACCCTTTCATCTTCCCACTACTAACTATCTTAATATCTTTCTTCCTCTATCCCTTCATCTTCCTTTATTTTTGGCTCTTCTTATTCTCATCTTCTTATTATAAATTTCCAATTCTCTCTCACGTTCTATGCATAGTTTTTTCACACAAAAAATGTTATTTCTCTCTCTCTCTCAAAAAAAAAAAAAAAAATTCATTTTCTGGTGGTCTTGATTTCCTATTATGTGACTCCTATGAATTTGTTGTGCTAGAGAAATCATGGTCCACTCCCAATCCTTTGTGATCATGGTTCAGTGTATCAAAATTTTTTTTTTTCGTATTTATCATTAATATTTATTTACAGCTCATTTGCATCAAGCCACATCATAGAATTCATGTTTGTGGTTTCAGCCAATCTGATGTAGATATGGGAGTAAGAAATAAGTATACCACTAATGCTTGGGAAGCTTAAGTATACCACTGTTAATTGTCAATTACAATTGTTGTTTATATTATCATTGTGATGTGTTGAATTGAAGTAATGAACCTATATACCTTGCCTAAATTGAACATGACCATGCTAAATTTTGAAATGCATATCCTTTTGAGTTATCAAATATGCCTACACCATATGAGTTTCTAAGTTTTCATTTTTTTTTTCTTTGGTTGAGATTATGAGTTCCTATCCAAAGTATTATTGATAATTGTGAATTGAAAAGTTTCATAATTATTGTCCTTTTTTTATATATATTTTTTAAAATTTTGACATCCTATAATGTGGTTGATGTGGTATGGCTAGCCTCATATTAAACTATAAAAAAATGCAAGTATATTTTTAGAACTTCACTTTAGATTGATGTGATTTAGTTTTGTAATTTTACAGTGGTATTTTTTTTTTTATTTAATAGATGTAATCTTATTACATTATAAAGATAGTATATAAGAATATATCGTTATTATATTATATAGCATGACTTGAATAATTTGATGTTAATTACTATATCTTATATTTTTACTCTTTTTCCCCTCCCTTTCACCCGTTCGTCTTCCCACTACTAACTACCTTAATATCTCTCTTCATCTATCCCTTTATCTTCCTTTATTTTTGGTTATTCTTATTCTTATCTTCTTATTATAAATTTCTAATTCTCTCTCACATACATTCTATGCATAGTTTTCTCACACACAAAATGTTATTTCTCTCTCTTTCTCTCAAAAAAAAATTTTTTCATTTTTTGGTGGCCTTGATTTCCTATTATGTGACTCTTATGGATTTGTTGTGATCATGGTCCACTTCCAATCCTTTATGATTATGGTTCAATGCATCAAAGTTTTTTTTTTTTTTCATATTTGTCATTAATATTTGTTTGTAGCACATTTGCATCAAGCCACATCATAGATTTCATTTTTATAAATTTGTTTCTCTCTCTCTCTCTCTCTCTCTCTCTCTCTCTCTCTCTCTCTCAATTTTTTATGCTTTCTTGCAACTCTACTTTAGGTTGACAAATCATTGTATTTTTTAAAACTTTATTTTGAGTTAATACATTTCAGTGTTATATTTTTTAGTTTTCTATCACAAGCAATCTCTCTCCCTCTTATTGTTTTGGTTTGATTTTTGTTTGAGTTACTTAGTTATTTTGTGAGTGAGAAAAAATAAATAAAAAGTCTTGACTATGCATTTGAATGTGTCTATCAATTATTTGAGTAACATTAAGTGCAATTTTGTTATGATTTTTTATTGTCATAATAATCTTCTTTAAGAGAATGAGAAATTTGAATGATTTATTCAAAACTTAAAAAGTTAAAAAATAAAATAAAATAAAAAAACATAGAGCACTATAACATAATTTCGAATAATATGGACCACCTCATAAAGGAATAATAGAATGATATATTGGTAGAGTTAGAAAGATGAAATAATTTTAAAAATTGTTTAATTTTTAGAGAGAACAAAATTATCTTCAACAAAATTTAGAAAACAAATTATATTTTACATCATAACTATAAAATAATTATCTATTCTCACGCATCGTGTGGGTCTGTGATTAGTTTGAATAATAAAGCAGACAATTACTGATCAATGTGAAATTTTCTAGACAGTAGACCATCTTCTGACCCTTCTTGCCTCATTAAATTGTATTGAGGATCTAAGAGCTGCCTGACTTCTTTCTTTGCTGGCCATTCTAGGCTTCATGGATCTCCCTGAGTAGTACCCAGCCTTCGAGAAACTTTGTGAGAAGCGACTAGTCACTTTCTGAGTAAGTTTCAATCCTGGTTAATGCCTTTGAGACAAATGATTTCCAATATGAAAACCATTTTTGACTGGGAGGTCTCAAAAAACTGTAACAAGAGTGCACATATAAACCCCCAGATAAAGCACCTTAAAAAAAGTATGAGAATTTTGACTTCCATTTTTGGCTTATGCTCTTCATTATATTACATCTCTTCATCTAGTTTACATTTAAATCTTCCAAAGAAGTGATCAGCCACAGATATACAGCAAATATTATATGCCACTTAACTTTTTTATAAGTGAGTTTTTATCCCTAAGGAGAGGTGGAATGAGAGATTCAAACTAATGACCTCTACTTCATGAAAATTCCATTGAAAACTTAAAATAGAAAGACTATAAGATTTGTCAGTGTCAACCATTGTATATGGATTACACTTCCTTCACACCACGCCCTTTCCACAATCCACAGCTCATACCACCATAATTAAAAACTGCATTCGGCATGCATAAATAATATACTTATAAAAAATGCAATAAAAATATTCACCACTACCCAAGAATACATTTATAATTAAGGGTCAGTTTGGATTGAACTTATTGTTACTGAAACTGAAAACTGAAAACTGAAAACACTGTAGCAAAATAATTTTTAAATATGTAAAAAGTACAATGGGACCTATTTTTAATATTTTTTATTGCGTGAACAGTGCGTAAACAGTATATGCACTGTTTATGCACAGTATTTTTGTCTCTCAAAGTAAAATAATGCGGCCAAAAAAAAAAAAAAAAAAAAAAAAACCAAAACGCAAACGCTGGACGCAGACGTGCAATCCAAACCGCACCTAAGAAAATTCATCCAAGCTTAGTGTATTCAAAGAACAAATATGTTTTAAGCCTTCTAAGATAGTTCCATGCAAATCATATTTCACAAGTGTCACTTATACAAGAAGAAAAAATTTATCAAAGTTAGAATTGATATCATGGAATTTTCTTATCCTCCATCGACTGGAGCTTTTAAGCAAGAATTAATGGGATATATGCATGAAATCTTGAACTTCCACGTGCAAACGGGTTCAAAACTTTATGTTAATATGTACCCTTTTTTGCATACAAGGGTTCAAACTTCAAAGGAAATTCCTCTTGATTATGTTCTTTTTGAGCCAAATAAAGGGTTTGAAGATCCAACTACCAATCTCTTCTATGACAACATGTTATTTGCACAGATTGATTCGGTTTATTTTGCTGTTTTGCAATATCTATCTTGGGTTATAATGGGATCTCTATTTGTGTCTCGGAGACTGGTTGGGGAGATGTAGATGAAGTTGGTGCTACACTTGATAATGCAGCTAAGTATAATGGCAATATGATTAGCATGGTAGCTCAAAACAAAGTGACACCATTGAGGCCGAATTCGGATTTGGATGTGTATATTTTTGTGTTGTTTAATGAAAATATGAAGCCTGGACCCACATCTGAGAGAAATTTTGGGCTATTTCAACCTAATGGTATGCCAGTGTATTCCATTCGAGTCGTTTGTGGAGTTGATTGTTCTTCTGCCGTTGAAAGATATAATCAAATTGGGCTTATGTCAATCTTGTGCCTAGCATCAATCTGCTCTAGGGTCGATTGAATTGATAAAGAATGTAGAAGGCGAAAGTACATGTATATTTAGAATCTACGGTTGATTATTTTGTTATTGAAGAATTACTGTATTCTTTGTTTTTACTTCTTTGGCACATTTTTAATATGCTACATTAGTTTGTTATTGAAGAATTAATGTATTCTTTATTTTTACTATTCTGGCACATTGTTAATATGCTATATTGTTAATAATTTCAGACCCTAGCCTCAGCATTCACTCCTAAACAGTTTTGATTTCTCTTCTGAGGCTGATCTTACTTTTGTGATTAACTTGGACTAATAAAGATGCATACACGTCACTGCACTATATAGGGATAGATGCTATAACATATTATTATATTAAACAATGAAGATGTCATATGAAACCATGCAGCTTTGTTTATTTAATAAAAAATTTACCAATAGCAGCTATTGTTTGTGTCCACGCTTTGTATTCCCATCATTCTAGGCAGAAAAATAAAGCTATTTGGAAGATATATGAGGGATGAATCATAGAAAGCTTTATTGTTGTGGCAGAAGAATTTATGATTAGGATAATCTCAATATTTTCAAAGGAGAGCTAAAAGGCTATCACTTACTAGGCTCCAAGAATCCATTTAGATTGATCAGTTGGTTTGTTGCATTAATATTCTGATTCATGTGGTAAGGGAAGTTGTGATCACTTGAGTTTACTTGGTTCTCTATGCAGATATTCTCTGGTGTAATGTAATATTACTTGCCTCTAGTTTTGCATCAACAATACAACACTGATTTTATCATGTGTTTTGAAGTTATAGGCTACTGCTTTAAATCTTATCTAGCATGCCCCCTGACACAATTATTTGGATAATGTCCTTTCATTACATACATAGAAATCAGCATAATTGATCAACCCAAATAGGTCCAACCCTGGTCTCAACTGAAGTGTGATTAATCTACCTTCATCAAGCATAAAATCTTCAGCTTGCTTTTGTGATAATTAATCATTCATGTGTAAGAAGATGTTGTAATGTTGTACACCGAGAAAGATGGAAAACTTTTAGCGAAGGAACAAAATTATACCTTTTTTAAGGACATTCTTCTCAGGTTTCCTTTCCTCATCCTTAATCATCACATGAGCATACACTTCCAGTTGCCCATGAAATGGTCTGTGAGGAAGGAAATATAGTTATTCTCAGCTTATTCTGCAATATTGTGCTTAATTCTTAGCTATCAGAATCTGTTGGAATAATTTGGCAATGGCTGTTAGTATACTCAGCCAGTTTCTACGAATAGCTGCCTGTACTCTGACAAAAGCATTCAACTCTTCAAGTGCTCATTGTTGGAGTAGGTTTGATACTTCTGTTTTACTCAACTATTAGTGACTATGTTCTCTGTGGGATTTTTTTTTTTTTGAATGCTCAAATACATTTCAACATGCAGATAAACACTCAAATTTAATGTGTTTGAAGTACTTCAATATATAATCTAATTCATATTCTCAACAAGTGCAGCATTTTTCAATTATGCACTCCATTGGATAGAATTATTCTTGGTTTTCTTGCCCTAAAATATTGTTTGAAACATGCCTGACTAATGGTTGTTATTTGTTAATTTCTACATGTACTTATTTTTGAAGCAAGCTATAGACTTAAACCTTCTAGCAGAATCAGCCAAAGACGATGATTAAAAATGCCCATTAACATCCCAAGCTCTAGAGACGTACGTCCTTTGTATAGAAATTCTGGAGTCTCAAAATTCTAGCATCAAATATTGTTCGATCAGTTTCTGATCTTTTGATAATAATTTTATCGTTGGCAACTTCTCTCAGCTTTCATTTCATATTGAGTAAGTCTAATAATATATCCTGAACTGTGTTGTACTTATTGTCTAATTTTTAGGCTGTTGCTAAGACTGTGATGGAGTTGGCTTATGTGGTAGGATGAGAGACAATTTAAAACTTGTAGTCACATGTTATTGGTAAAAATATATTGCTGTAGCCTAGACTAGTTAGTCAGAATAAGCTCAATTGAATTTGCTTTTATCCTAAACTACTATTCTGAGATGCCAAATCATATGCATTTAGTACATAATTTGCGTGACTTGTATTGATTCATGGCCAAAAAAATAAATAAATGAACTATGAGGCAAACATACAAAGTATGGAGAGGAAGGTCAGACACATGTTTGTATAAAATAAGTAGTCACATATGAATGCAACTTTAAGTTTATTCTTCAGTACTCCTGCTCCAGACGTAAGAACTAAAGACATCATTTTTTCTTTTAAGATTATGAAATTCGTTTGAGGCTTGTAGGGCAAGTTCATGTTTTGTCGGAGACATCTTGATCTCTTACATCAATATATCTCCTTTATAGAAGTTCCTACTAACTTAGGAACAAATCTTGAATCATATTGTACGAGAGAGGAAAGTACACTGATAGTGCTTCTGCTGAGCTGTTACTCACCTGATTCACTATATATTATATAACTTACAACCCCCCCCTTCTTGATCTTCTGTCATTTTCCAAGCCCTGCCACCAGTGGTTGAGATTGTCACACCAGTCAAAATAGTACTCAACTATGTTTTTAATTTAACAGTGTTGTGTGTGAATTTTTATGTGGGATTAGTGTGGCCATCATGGGTGCTTAAATATTTTCAATGACCAAGATTGACAGAATTCTAAGGCGGCTTATCTAGAGAATCTGGATTCCGCTTAATGAAGCCTATCTCCTTAAATTTCAGTCTTTCAGTCTCTCAATCTTCTTATTCTTTCCTAATATTCAGATGGAACTGATAGAACTTGTTTTTGGCTTGATTTTATCATCATTAGAATTCTTATGTAATTATCTTCAGCTTTACCATTGCAAAGCCATTTTGCAGGAATTGAGCTACCAGTTGCATATCCAAGTTTCATTTGTGGCAATCTGGGTGGTTGTGACAAACGTTTATAATTTAAGCAATTGATATTTTAGTTATACTCTGAAGCTATTACTAAATTTTATATAGGCTGGTGTTAACATCTTGTTAAAGCAGATGATGAAAACTAAACTATTGTGTGGCAAGAACAAGAGGGTGAAGCTTGAATTTACTGATGTGACATGTTACGTTGGGTCATCGTAAGCTGATGAACCAATACTTGCCTCCAGATATACAGAGCTTTGCAAAGATAGCCATGAAACTAGGTGCTTCTCCTATGTTTTCTGTCATTATTACTCTGGCATGGATGAGCTGTAGTTCAATCATCATAAGCTAATTAATAAGTTTTTTTTTTTGGATATAACATGACTTATCTTAAGAAAAAAATTTCTGATTCTGCCACTAACTAGTCCATGATCTATACTGTTTTTCTTGGGTACACAATCTGCAAATTTTTTAATCAAGTATTTTGGAGAACCAAAAGACATGGGGGAGAAGCAACTTTAAGTAGCTTTTGATCCAATTAAGGTTTTGACATTTGAGCTCAGAAGTGGGTGGGCATTATAAGAGCTTCTAGATAAAGCCAACTGTGGCTATAAGCACATTTTGCCAACATTAGCTGCAATTGCACAAGGGAAGATTGCTACTATCTGCTAGTGCTAGCTTTCAATTGTAAATTTTTATAGGACTACAACTGAGTTGGTCCAATCACACAGTCTCATTATGGAAAGCAGAAAATCTCAACTCCAAAGTTTGAATCCAGACAACAATAAAATAATACAAAAAATAATTTAAACATGAAAGAAAGAAGAAGGAAATAACATGTACAAACAAAAATTACAACGGCCACCATACATACAAGCACAAAATGCCTAGCAAAAAGAAAATTACAACCATGTAAGACACTTGAGTGTCCCCAAAAATAGAATATATCCTACCAGTGATTGATTTTTTTTTTTTTTTTAAATTTCCCCAAATATCAATGATTGAATCAAAATAGAAATATTGCAAAGCCAACACTGCCCTCAAAAACAGAAAACAATTTTTTTTTTACACAAATGTGGACAACCCGTTTTATCACCATCCAGAATCAGAATGACAATCAGAGGCCAACCTTCTTATACCTTTATCTTTTGGATGATGGACGTACTGAAAAAGTGACAAAACTTACGTATAGTTTCTTAGATATAGTATATTGAAATTTTCAATTATATTCAAACACGTCTATATTGATCAATACACAGTATAGATCAATATAGATGTGTTTGAATATAGACGTGTTTGAATATAGACATGTATTGGTCAATATAGGCGTGTTTGAATATAATTGAAAATTTTAAATCCCTCTAGAGTCTAGACCACCTGAGTAGCACCAGTTGATAGCTTGGGGTGCAATGTTTCATCCGAATAATTGCCATGCTTAGTAGCATCATACTTCTCTCCATCACCCCACAATGCGTATGCTTCCTCACCATGAACAGCATCATCCCCTATAAGTAATAAATCATCGGGCATACGCAAAGGGATCACCAATTTTATCACAAGGCAGATAATAGTTGTGACAACAAGGTTCCATCCAATGATGAATAAGCCACCTACAATCTGTTTGCCGACTTGTATTCCTCCGTTTCCTCCATAGACTCCTCCCCTAGAGTTTGTAACAGGCAGAAAGAGGTTGCATAGTTCAGGCTCAGCAAAGAGACCAGTAAGAATTCCACCAAGTAATCCAGCCACAGCATGGGTGTGGAACACACCTAGTGTGTCATCAACCTTTTGGAGTAGTTTTGACTTCTTGTGTACTATCATCATAGTGAACCATGGAACACTTCCTGACAAAATTCCCATCACTATAGCTGCCCATCCTTGAACAAGACCTAAGATTAATTGAAGATAATTCAATTAAGTATAATTGCATGATATACCCCCTCATTGATAATTGAGTAATCATAAGTAAATTAATATGGTTAATTTGAACATCATGTATTTGAAGGACCTATTATTTGACATTTTATGTATAAGGTGCGATTAATTGCTTTTGCTAAAACTATGCAACGCATGTAAGATAATAATAAAAGCATCCTCATTTTTTGTTGACTTTTTCCCCTAATAATGTAGCATTACATAGATGAATTAAATGAAAATCATGTAATGTGGTGTTAGTTGATTCACTTGACTAATAAAGTTTATTGTTGTCAATTGAATATTCCTGCTTACATTGACTGAAGTGAGGTTTAACGTAAGGGATAAACTATCCCCATAATAATAATAATAATAATAATTAGAGAGAACTTAATTAAGCCAACTGATATCATGCCAATATTCCATAAGCTGGCAAGAATTCTAGATTCCATTTCCCAAAATTATTTTAAACTTGTATTTTACTCAAAAGAATCATGAAATATAATAACATTAAGGCTTAATTAATCCTATTTCATTTTGAATAGAAATAGTTTTTGAGTATATATAACGTGTACAAAGCGATTATGTAATAGAAATAGTTTTAAAAGTCTACATGTACAAGAGGATTATGTAAAACACAAGGGCATGAATAATTGTAATTTAGAAATGGACAAAGTTCAACTACAAAATTGATTGTAGCCTAAAACTACAATTTTACTCAATAAAATAAATATTACTACATATTTTGAAAATCTAACCGTTGATTTGCATATTTTTTACGCTTTTAATACATATATCAAATTTTGTGTCAATCAAATATTATTTACTATATGATCTATAAGTTTATATTTTGCGCATATTTTTAAATTACAAAAAGTTGCAATTTAAATAATTTATTGATGACATAGCTAGTTATTGATCTTTAATTTTCTAGAAACTTTGCAAGCATTGAGAATATAAGAAGAAAATGTAATCTAATGGTAGATTTGTCAAATTTTATCTCCAATAAAAAGATATTGAATAAGGTTGTAACCAATTTTGTAGTTAAACTTTACCCTTTAAAAATATAACAAAAAATATGCAAAATTATATTTTATTAGTCCATGATTTGGCATGAAGTGGACTTTAGCCATGCTGGTTCTGAAAGGCACTACTTTTCTTTAGGACTTTAATAGTTTTTCTGTTAAAAATTGATGGATGGGTTTTGCATTCGCAGTGAACATGTATATACATATTAATTTTTGTTTTTCATGATTTTCTTGCATCAAGCAAAGATACAATTAAAAATGAAAGAAAAGAAAGATAATTTACTCAAGTTAAGGCTCAAAATGAACTAACATGCAGCTTGCATGTGCTAAGAAGGCATACTAGCTGAAAGAAAATCATACGAAGGAGAAATTGATACGTTAGGTGTATATATATATATAATGTATATGATTAATAACTGTAAATAAATATAAAAAAAAGCATGAAGAAGCGTGCATAAGATCGAATTATAAACTAGTAAACTTAGATAATAATTCAAGTCTAGTAAACTACGCAAGGCTTCCATGTTCAAAAGTACAAATTAAATAAGTTTTCAACTTTTCAAGGATTTGCACGTGAAATTAAGGACCAAAGCAAAAAAAAAATTCGTCTGAGACAGGTACCAATTAATTGACTGGCCCTTACAAAGCTAGATAGACAGATAATAAAGAAAAAAATTGACTTCGAACCAGTTTTGATCTATCATCTTCCAATCAATTATGTGATGATTGAAGATATCATTCTGAAATGTTTTTAGTTACATAATTTTTTTAAAAGAATCATGTGATGTGTTTAAATAATACATATGAATAATCTTATAAATCATCGTCACGTAAATAATTAGAAACTAATTAAGATAGTTGATAATATCACCTGCACCGGGTGTGATGCAAACAAGGCCAGTGATCATGCCCTGGACGGCTCCAATGACTGAGGGTTTTTTGAAGAAAATGACGTCTAGCGATGTCCACATCAGGAGGCTAGTAGCAGCACAAATGTTGGTGTTTAGAACAGCCATGGAAGAATCTATATTGGCTGCATATGGATCTCCACCATTGAATCCTGCCCATCCCATCCATAGTAACCCTGCTCCTGCCAATGTCAACAATACATTGTTTGGAGGAAATCTCTCTCTGTCTCTTTTCAATCTTGGTCCCACCTGCATCATCATTGAAAAAATCAGTCTAAGGTAGTAATTAATTTCATACCAAAATTTACTACTGTTGAGAGTTGTAGTTTGTAATTGATTTGTAATAAAAATAACTTTGTGATGGTTCACGCATAGGAAAGTAATATACTAATATGTTATAAATCACAATCGGGTACTTAAATAAATTGTGAGAAAAGTCTGTGCATGAGGTTGTTGTCATTAAACTAAAATTATCACCCACTCACCAGTCATGACCATGCATCTTGATTCCTTCACGCCTTCAAATTCTTAATATTTATTTACGTGTATGTCTTATTATATATTACAAGTCAAACACATGACGATCATGGGGGATGGATATTCAAAACCAAATGGAATCTAAAAGAGCAACTTTCATCAATTAATATAATACAAGATTCATTGAAAATAATTAATCATATACTAATAATATTCCATTGTACTAAGTACTAAGTCAAGGGTGAACTAAAACATTTAATCGCAAAGCAACCGGAATTATTAATATTGAACAAGTAAACAGCAAAAAGATTGTAATACTCCCGCAACACTTGCTTTTTCAACCAAGAAAATTGAAAACTCTCTCTCTGAGCTTATAGAATTTTCTAAAAAATTGCCAAAAATCTACTCTTGTAAGAATTGAATTAGTCAAGCTCATACCGAAAAAACAAGTCTAGCTTATGATGTAGTAATTAATCTACCAAAGAAAGTATAGCACATCAATGTTCATAACAGTTTTATAATTATAAATTCTTCTTTCTTGCTCTAAAAAAAAAAAAAAAATTAATTCATCTGTCGATTGATTTTTAAATTTAAGAAGTGGATGGACAAGAAAACCCTACAAGACGACAAAGGCCTTCTTAAGTAATACTCCCTCCGTCCCATTTTTTTGGTCCTCTATTCCATTTTGAGATGTCCCAAAATATTGTCCTGTTTCTAAAAATAAAAGTCATTAATTTACTAATGTTCCTATTATACCCTTATTAATTTACTTATTCAATTTTTTGATAATTTTTTTTAAGGGTTGTTTTGGAAATTTATACATTTTTAAAAGGTAGACAAGACAATAAATGATGTTCCCTTAAAAAGTTTGATTTTTCAAACAGGACAAAAAAAATGGGACGGAGGGAGTAATTGATTCGTATACAAATAACATATTGGTATGCATTAATAATGTCTCAAATGAAGTGGCAAATCGTTGACCTTCTTTTTTTTCGCCTTAAGGGTATGAAAAATGAGTACAGAATAAGGCCCGTTTGGTAGCAGTAATGACTGGTTTTAATTTTCAAAATAAGATAAAAACTGTGGTTGATTTTTTTTTAAAAGAGTTTCATCATATGGCATTTACTCCTGATAATAATTTTTTTGTTATCAGACCATGACACCAGTCAGTGAGATTAAATCTCAAATCTCTTATTCAATCATTAAAAATTTTACCAGTTAAGTTAACTGAAACCCACTTTTAACATGTATTTTGTTTGAGTACTCATAATACAAACAAATATGTTTGATACATATTTTTAAAAAGAGTAAATAGTGAAAGAATCAGAAACTCCAATTAACTCAATTAGTACACTTCTTTATCTTTAAATAAGAATTTAAGTTTGAATTTAGTTTATACCAAAAATTAATTAATATCTTGATATAATAATAACAGTTGTTAATTAATATCTTGTTTTATATATATATATATATAGAGAGAGAGAGAGAGAGAGAGAGAGAGAGAGAGAGAGAGAGAGAGAGAGAGCTGACCCAGTAAGCAGCTGTGAATCCACCAATCCCAGAAGAAAGATGAATGACATAACCACCAGAATAGTCCATGACACCCCAATGGAACAAGAACCCACCACCCCACAAACTGAATGCTCCAACAGTGTAAGAGAAAGTAAGCCAAAGCGGCACAAACATCATCCATGCCTTAATATTCATCCTCCCCAACAAAGATCCAGCTAAAAGTATCAAAGTGATTGCAGCAAACACACACTGAAACCACACCATCGTTGCCATGGGGTAGTATGGCTGAGCCATAGCCGTCTCTAACCCACCAGTACTATTATACTGCGTAGTCTCAGGTAGTGCCGCCCATTTCAAAAGGAACTTTTGGCCTAAAGCTGGTCCAGCTTTGCCCCAGAAGGGAAGGAGCTTATCACCAAAGGACATCTTGTATGCCCATGTAACCCAACAAATTACCACAGCTGCAAAAGCATATAAAGCCATGAAAGCTGAGTTTACAGCCCATTTTTTCTTGACAATACTACCATAGAGTATGACAAGCCCTGGCACACTTTGTAGACCAACCAGAGTGGCTGATATCATTTGCCATGCGTTGTCTCCTTTGTTCAACCAATCTGGCACTGCTAGAGATGTGCCGGATTGGTAAGCTATTGGTATTGGTGGAGTACCCATGTCTAGCTGTGGCTCTCTAGCTACAACCAAAGCAAGCAAATTAAGCCAACCAATCTCTCTCTCTCTCTCTCTCTCTCTCTCTCTGTCTGTTTGAAAGTTATAAAGATAGAAGACTTTAAAAGTCAAGGTTATGGTATAGAGTACCATAGATTATAGATTTTTACATTCACCCTTTTCAACAATGGACTTAGAGCATCTCCAATAGAGCATGCATAGTCAAAATATAGAGAATATATATATGTTACAATTTATGCTCCAACAGGTTTTTTATACCTCAATTTTTTTTGGCACATGTTCATTCTTCAAATGTTTTTTTTTTTATTATAATAATTAGGTGTTGAATAAAAAAAATGTTGGAAGATGTGTAGTTATTAAAAAAAGAATAAATAATGAATGAATAAATAATATTTAAATAAGATAAAGAATGGGATAGAGAATCTATTAGAAAGTGTATTTGAAAAAATAAGTAGATAAAGGTAAAAGTCACTGTTCATTCTCCAAACAGTACAAAAATTTGATGAATTTGCTGGAGAAGCTCTTAGCATTGGTACTTTGATGGTGACACGTCGCAATGAGGTATGGATCAAACTTTGTCTTTGGTTAATTAACTAATTATATATTAAAATAAATGTTAATAATAAGTTTAATAATAATATAATGTTTGTTTGTAATTCAATTAATACTTTTTAGTATTTCTAATGATTATGTCCAAAGTTCAAATCTCTTGTCTTCCATTATTGTAACATTGAATTATTAAAAAAAATAGCATTGTGATTTATATATTCCTCCATCTCCTAACAATTGAATTATTGAAAAAAAATTATGTCAATGGATGCGATGAATCTAAAAAATTGTGATAAATTAATGTTATGATAACATTACTCAAATGTTAAAATTATACTTATCGATATTTATTTAAAAAGTTCTATAAAAGATTATTTATTTAAAAGTAATTTTTAGAACTATTT
Source organism: Quercus glauca (assembly GCA_023736055.1). NCBI lineage: Eukaryota > Viridiplantae > Streptophyta > Magnoliopsida > Fagales > Fagaceae > Quercus > Quercus glauca. Next base: position 41,879,424 of record CM043324.1, on the reverse strand, counting down.
AAAAGTTAATGATGTTAAGTCAAATCTAAACAACTCGTTTAATAATCAACAATTGGGGGGTATTGGATCTGAACCCAATCCCTTTTTGCGTACTTTTATGATTGTAATTTGCAAATGGTTTATTTTAATAGTTATTAACATATTATTGTAGACCATGAAATAAAGGAAGGAACATATAATATATGGTGTAGAAGATTGAAATTAAAGACGGTTTTTGTCGTATTGGCTAGCTTGACTCATTTAAACACTAAACTAAAGGGACAACTGTAAGTAAGAAAGAGACACCAGTATCTCGTGAGTTCATATTTGGAGTTGAATCTCAACTCATATGCAAAGAACTGAATATTCTCTCTTTAGAATCCTTCAACTATTCACGGTGGACACAACGTGTAGGCCATGACTTGCATTTACTTTATTTCCTTTTTTTCTAATAAATATAAAGTACACTCGCATTCAATTTTTCTCCTTGGATTCTTTCCAAGGTTTTCTTAATTAAATGATCAAGTTGTTTGGAATGCTATGAATTTTGCAGAAAAGTTACAAATTAGTCATCACATCTTTCATGATTATTGTTACAATAAAGGTGGAATCAATAGATCCCATACGTTAATACTTGGCATTATCACGTATTATCACATTAATTTGTAACCCAAAGAAAAAAAAACTATAATTAACAAGGAAGTCAATACCGTACTGAAAGTTGTACCGGTTTGACCAGCAATACGATATATTTCGAATGCCAGTCAATACCAGTGTATTATTTCGAGTTTACCGCTATTTTATATAATCCTTTCATGTAAATAAATCCTTCAAGATAATATAAAAAATATCTGAAGTTCACAACTCATTAGATATAAGATCTTAGTGAGCAGTGAGCACGTCACTAATCACTAGCCCTTCAGGTCAAGTCTTAGACCTGGCTTCTTAAGTTTAAAATTAATTTAAACAAATGATGAGAAAAGACTTGCCTTTTAAATTGGAAAATAATTAAAACAAATAAAGAGACAACTCATTCCCACTGTCACATTTCCCAAGCAATCTAATCTGATAAGTCATAATTTCTTCTAGTCTCTAATTAGCTTTTCTTCTTCCCAACATATGCTTCTCTGTCTTCAACTCATTCTTCTCATATTTCAGTCTCAACGTATGCTTCTCAGTCTCCATCTCCTTTTTCTCACTTTTCAGTCTCTACTACACTTCGTCTTCCCCAGTTTTTCAAACACAGAGTAAAGCAACAAATTATTTCTCTCTCATAGCTTCATCCTTCACTTTCTCTACCTCTTTCTCTCCCTCTCTCACTTTTTCTCATCTTCTTCTTCCTTTTCTTTTTCTTTTTTCTTCTTGTTTGTACCAGTCCAAAACATCTTTACTAGCCGAAACAACCAAATTTCGCCGATACGACCGGTAGGCCGGTATTTTTTTCGGTACGAAACAAGGGGTGTACCTATACAGGTGCATTGGCCGATACAGTATATACCTACCATACCGGCCAGTACGATACGGAATTGATTTCCTTGATAATTAATGCATCTAGCATTACTCATGCATCCATTAACACATTCTGCAATGGTCATATTAAAAAATACTTTTAAAGCAATTGTTAATAAATCATAATAGAAAAGTTATGACACTACTTTTATGGGAGATATAAAAAGATGTGAACAATATCCATTATTTTATCATTCTTCTAATAAAATGTTTTTAAAAATAGTTCTTATACCAATGTCCTAAAGGAATTGGTTAACATTTCCCTATATATATATATATTGTAGGGGTGATAGGCCTAGGAATGTATATCTATATATATTGGGCCAGGGGCCCAATCCGAGGACATAAATAGTCCGAGGACGGGTAAACACCTTCCTAAGAACCCGTATTGGTAAGTAAAGAGGTGAGGTCTGATCATAACCATCCGAGAAGGCTGTCTGAGGAGGAGTACTTCCTTGGCAGGGCAAAGCCGAGGTCGGAATGTGTGGTCTAACACCAGGGGCAACGTCTGGACGACTCCACTAATGTGGATAAGTATCCAGAAGGAACAAGACAGAGGGATGCCATAAAATATCTCAAGGGAAAGCTGCTGTCACCACATTAAATGCTCTACAACTAACTTTCTGGCTGCATTAATGTGGAGAAGACCCCTAAACAGTGCTACATTGGCTGCCCCAATGCATAGAGAGCCTAAAAGGGTATCCAATGGGACAAGCACTCAAGTAGTGGCTTAAATGATCAACAAATGGATGGTCAAGATCGTTTAAAGAGAACTATATAATGGAAGAGACCCTCCATGATGAAAAGGGGGAGAAGTTGAGGAAAAAAACACTGTAGCAATCAAGAACTGAACTTGTAATCAAATTTGAGAATCAATATATAAGAGCTGATCTCCTCAGACTATGCCGAGGACGACTTTCTTTAGTTTAAACTTATCTATCTTCATTCTCTTGTCATCAAGACCTACTTTACTTGTTGTATGATTCACTAAATCCCAATTTTCCAGCTCACTCTCTACAAATTCATTGTTTTGGGCTTTTTAGATCTAAATCCATCTACCTTTTGGGCTAGAGAGCCAAATCTGGTCCTTATATATATTTCATGTGCTCAGTTATAGATATTCATCTGTCACATGGGGTTCAATGCATTACTTTAAACTTTAAAGCATAATAAATTAATAAACCATAATAGAAAAGCTATGACATTACTTTTATGGAAAATATAAAAAGATGTCAACAATATTCATTATTTTATCATTCTTTTAATAAAATGTTTTTAAAAATAGTTCTTATACCAATGTCCTAAAGGCATTGGTTAACATTTCCCTATATATATATATATATATATATATATCATGTACTCAGTTATAGATATGCATCTGTCACATGGGGGTCAATGCATTACTTTAAACTTTAAAGCATGTTTTGGCAGTTCTAGAAAATTCATTTTATACAGGTCATTATCATATAAATATCATTAGTACAATTTAGCAAAAATATATATATCATTAGTACAAATTAACCAATAACTTTTTTGTGATATATAAAAAATAATATTGATCATTCACGAACCATGAGTTGTTATCTCTTTCTGCATGTATATATATAAAATGTAAAATAAATAAAAGAATCACTTTCGTTAATTTTATTTATTTCTTATTTTATGAAATAAATTAATTGACATTTTCTTTGATGGAGGTTCTAAGTGTCCATAAGGGTGTGTGCATTCAACCTAATAACCTGACAAATATGATCCAATCCAACCCAATCCATTGTTTCAAGTTAGTTTTCATGAATTGATAGGTTAATTGTAATTTTAAATAATTTTTTTTATTTACTATTTTTAAATTCCAATTAAGTCTTACGTTGATAAAATTTTCAATCCAAGTAACATGACCTAACATTCCTAACCTATGCTATTAATAGTTTAAACATGTAAGGACACGAATAGATCCACGGGCCAGGAATGACCCAAACTATAGCTCAATAAGCTCACTACAATAGACTGGTTAGAGAATGAGTAGGATATTGATCGCTTAACAAGTTAACATTAATCACAATGAGAAAAGATGCCAAGGAGATGACTTAGACCACAAATTATGAAGACAAAAGGATCCTCAGTCAGGCCCAAGGAATGTCTATTTCATATATACGTATTTCTTTCGTCTTTGAACAAATATTTCAGTTCTTCATTACAAAGCTCTTTTTTCTCCTCCTTCTCTCTTTTTCTCAAATCCCCTTTTATAAGGATCTTCATTTTTCTTTTATATTTACACATAGATTATCTTAGTCCTACACCTGGAGGGCTGAGATCGCATTCCCAGAACTTCTGTCTCATTCAGAACGTACTAGTAAGCTTCTACATTGCAATCTGAGCTATGCTGCCACTGTTCATGGTCATTTTCTCATTAATGCGGACAGAAGAGTAATTGTCTTGCATTTAATGCGGAAGGGATAGCATCTACACTCTTCTCCTTTCATCCCCCTCGTAACCCGTGCTGAGTCTACTTTCTTCCCTCTGTGATATATTAACTTCATGCGCTTCTCATGGTTAATGCTCATCCCTAAGGTCAGTTGGTGCTCATCTCATGGTTAACCAATGCTCGTACCCGAGGTCCAAGATGCATCCTCTGTAATAACCTTGGTAGTCCATTTAAATGGGGTTAAGGATCCTCGTCCACACAAAACATATATGTATTCTAAATTTATTAGTTTGATTTATTTTTGAATTTAAGAATTTGTTTAAATTTTTTAGTTTGATTTATCATGGTATTTTGAGACTTTATATATATATATATATATAAGATAGAATTCTACACTAGTCTAATCTAAGTGTATATGTGTGTGAAACTCCCTCCTAGAGACTTGAACCCCAGCACTTACCCCTCACACTCCACAAGCACTTATACTTGTGGAGTGACCATCGCACCAAGGGTGTGCAGTGGTGGTATTTTGAGACTTAGCTTTGAAGAAATAGCCAAAACTAAGATTGGCAAAAGCTAAAGTTGTATTATGGGCATTAAGATTGGCCAGAGAGATTGGAATTTGAACCTATATGTGTTGAGAGCAACTTTAAGAGGCTGTTTGGATGGCCTGTTTCCATAACTCAATTCTCTATTTTCATAACTCATAACTCAAAAATGGTGGAACCCATAGCGAGAAGTCCGTTTGGGAGCACCATAACTCTGTTTCTAGTTTTTTGTTTCCATCACTCAATTCTCTGATTTTTGAATTATGAGTTATGGAAATTGAAAACACATTTTAGTTGTTTTCTGTTTCCATAACTCATAACTCAATGGCATTTTTGTAATTAAACACACATGGGACCCATTAGTCATAACTCAGCTGCACCTTTTGACCAATCTACCTTTTTTTTTTTTTTTCTTTCTTCTCCTGGGTTCGGTCTTCACTTTTTTCTTTCTTTCTTTTTTTTCCTTTCTTCTCCTGGGTTCAGTTCTTCTCCTGGGTTCGGTCTTCACTTCTTTCTTTCTTCTTTTTTTTTTTCCTTTCTTCTCCTGGGTTTGGTCTTCTCAGTTCTTCCTTCTTCCTTTTTTTTTTTTTTTTCCTTCTTCTTCTTTCACTGGGTTCGGTCTTCAGTTCTTGCTTTTTTTTTTTTTTTTCCTTCTTCTTTCACTGAGTTCGGATTTCTGGGTTTCTTTTTTTTTTTTCTTCTTCTTCTTCTTTCACTAGGTTCGGTCTTCTGTTCTTGCGCTTTTTTTTTTTTTTTCCTTCTTCTTTCACTGGGTTCAATCTTCAGTTCACTGGGTTCGGTCTTCAGTTCTCTTAGCTTCGTGGGTTGCATGTTTATAGCTATGAAATTTCTGGGTTTATGACTTTATGGGTATGAAATTTTCTAAGTTTATGGGTTGCTATGATTTTCTTGGTTTATGGGGTTTCTATGAATTTTTTTTTTGGAATTTTCTAGGTTGTTTGTGTGATGCTGTGTATTGGTTTGGATACAACTTAATCCGGCGTTGTGTTTTCTCCTGCGCGTTTTCTCCTCTTTTTTTTTTTTTTTGGCCCGCTTTTGTTGACTTTGTGGGACAAAAAGTACTATTCATGAACACTGCTTGCACTGTTCACGCACTGTTCATAAGACAAAAAATACTGTTCACGCACTGTTCATGAGACCCACAGTCATTTTATTAAAAATATATATTAAAAATGGGTCCCGCGGCACTATTCACACATTTAAAAAATATTTTGCTACAGTATTTTCAGCAACAATCATCAGTTTTCAGCAACAATAAGTTATATCCAAATGGATCCTGTGTGATGAACTGGTCATCTATTGTGGTTGGGCTACTTTTTTTTCTTTTTCTTTTTTTGAGGAACAAATTGACGGTGAGTTTGGGTACGCGAAAAAAAAAAAAAAAAAAAAAAAAAAAAAAAAAAAAAAAAAAAAAAGATGCACCAAGTGACAAGTATGGGGCCCACAAACAGTGTGAAAAATATTGAGTGATGACAAGTGAGTGATGGTGCCAAACGGGTAGAGTATTTTAAGTGATGAGTGATGAGTGACGAAAATTAAGTGATAAAAAATATTGATCCAAACAAGCCCTAACGTTTTTATTGATGCTCTTGTATCCTCCTGTCAAGAAATCCCCTGGAGAATAAAGTGCATCTATTATGCTATGGGTCTGATTAATGTGTGCCCATTAAGCAATCTATTTTTGAAAACATTTTTTCAGGAATTGAAAAAATTGTCAATATTTTTTTTAATTTTTGAAAAAATTTTTTCAAAAATAATTAATTATTATGTGTCCTTAGTACATATATTAGCAAAATCCTTATGATATATCTACTTTGCTATCACAATTCCTAAAATGTTCTGTTTCTTGAATTCAGCCAAAAAAAAAAAAAAGTTCTGTTTCTTGGGCTCTTAAAGATCAACGTATATGACTCTTTTGATTTGACATGTGATGTGACCCCTCCTGTTTTGCATAGTCAAGGAGGATTTTATCGGCCCTCTTTGTAATTTTTATTTCGTTAATAAAATCTTTCCATTGCATAAAAAAGATAAGCATTTAAATGGGGAACCTCAAAAGGTTGTCTTTCAAGCTTCTATTAAGGGAACTAACTAAACCCCTTTTTATTACTAAATATCATAAAATGCCAATTAAGCTCTTGGCTTACTAGGAGCAATTTGGAGTATATTATCTTTGTATTTTTTTCACCTCTACATCATTAATGTGATGGGGGACCAAAGACCCTTATAGCTGCTACTAAGAGCACTTATTGGTGAGAATCCTTTGGGCTTGTCGGCTTGACCTCCCACATGTGTCTCACGCTTGTTTCTGCAAAAAGAGAAGGATTGGTTACTTTTTATATTCATTTTTTTTATGAAACTTTTTATATTCATTAACACATGCAACTAAGATAAGTTTTTCTCCTCATTTGTTAGTTATTACTAAATGTCTTTACTAAATAACTTTATATGATATTGCTAAATACATTTATTTGGCTTGGATTTTTGCTAAATTGATATTTACTTGGGCGTTGATGAATATAACCATTTAATGTCAATAAATATATTTGTTTGACCCAAAGATTTCTTTACCTCTATTTATTAATATTATTTTCTTCTTAAAAAAAAAAGCCTAATTATTTTCATCAAAGAATACCTATTTTTCTCATTATTTTGCAATTTTACTTACTCATTACATTATTTTATTATCTAAGAGAAAACACAACAGTATAGGCCAACAAATGAATCATCAGCATGAGTAGCAGACTCGACTATCCTAAAGAATTTGATTCTAACGGTTAACTTATCAAAATGCAACACGTGTCATGGGAACAAAAGGACCCCAACATGATGTCATTACAAAAATAAGTAACTAAGGCAGTTTTGTTGCCTTAAGAATTCGATTAAGAAAAACTCTAGAGACAACCATTTTCACACTCAAATTCACAACATGCTTAGGTGTTAACTTGTAATTGGTTCACCCAAATCTATTTTTTCACAAATACCAAAAGTGGTCCCACATGCAAGTGATGATATTAACCATAATTTGACATCTAAGTATGTTGTTAATTCTTTCTCAAAAAAAAGTATGTTGTTAATTTGAGTGTGAAAATAGTCATATCTGTAGACAATAATAGCATCTTTAAAATATCATTTATATTTAAATATTCCTACGGAACTCACCACTCTGATACAATTTTGAAAGAGATGGTAAGGAGTGGATCGATGTTGCTGAAACCTTTGAGTTTTGATCTTGAACTTGTGCAGCGTGCATCAATCAATTATATGGTATTTCTCGGATCATCGCGTCAAGTTACTCCATGTATAATCTTTGCTTTGTTTGATCCAGTGCTGGCTACAAAATGAATCTTTGACCCTCATGTAATGAACTTAACATGAGTTCTTTCATTCTTGTTATGATCACTTTCATGTTTATTTCCTCACTCTCATGGTTGAGCATTCGCATAACAGTGGAGTAGTTAGAGCAATCCATGGATTTCTACCCTCTCTCTCTCTCTCTCAATATGTGTGTGTGAGAGTGAGAGAGAGTACTTGGGTGAATATAGGAAGGGTGAATTTTGACTCAATAAAGATAATAATAAATAACTAAAAAGTTGCTAATCAAAAGCACTAAACAATGAGTTTGGCTCAACAAAAACCATGCTCAATAAAGCACTAATCAACATTTTAGAATTCTATATTAACCTACAATTCTACAGCAATCATCAATAAGCAAATCTTCGTGGAAAAAAAAAATGTAATAATTTTCAAATAAATTAACTATTATTTTTTTAAATGCAATTAAACAATTATAATTTACAAGGACCATAATACAAGGGTTAGCTCATGCCAATAGCCTGCATACCAAGGACCGGACTTTGTTGTACAAAGAAGTGGTGTAGCTAAGCACTAGGGGAAGAGAAAGTTGAGAGTGAGACAGGTAAAGGAGAAGAAATCACTTTCTAGGAAGCTATTGTTACAGGAATTCCACAAGATGGTGCTCCAAAGACTGGATTTTGACATGCCGAAAAGGTGATGAAAAGGGCAAACTAACCCTGCCAAAAATGACTACATCTCTTAGCTTTTGGCCTGCACAAGCATATATATGGAATCTCAGGCAAAATGGCTGAGATGTGTCAACCAGATTCAAAATTTGTGTCCAAAGAATACTCTGTTACTTGAAATAATCTTGCTCGAGAATTGGGATGAAACACAGGGATGATCCTTCATACCGAACCAAAGAGGTGAGATGTGACGATAGAAAGTGCTAGTATTGCATGCATATTTTGTTACTTGAAATAGTCTTGCCGCAAAATTGTGATGAAACTGGGGGGTGATCCATCTTCTTCCTTCTGCTTCCAGAGTTCTCCATTGCCTTGGATGAACCATGAAACTTTTGGAGATATTGGTGCATACAAATCTGCATGTTTAAAACTATCAGACAAATACAAATCTTGGGGAAAATTTTCTTCAAAAGAATTTTCACAAAATTTTCATGAAGGAATGATGTGGAGATTTCTTATTAAGACGTGTTGCATATGATCCCAACCCAATATATTTGGTGTATGAAACATGCTGCCACATTAGTCTGTAAGATGTTTTATTTGTTTGGCTTTGCTCTTTTGGAAAGACACATACAAGCGCACAGAAATTGAAGTAAGATGATATTAAATAAAGGAAAATTCTTAAGAACTCCCAAAGTATAGAAAAATTGTGCTCCCTTCTCTCATATACATACATGGTGGACCCTACAATAAATGTAAGAAGAGGGAGTACCATTTTCCATGTTCTAAGAGTACCTAAGAATTACTCTTAAATAAAAACATTGAGACATAAATAGAGTTTCTTTTGATCTTAATGTAAATATATAGTTAAAATAAGCCTGTAATCTTGTGACTTATTCCTTTATGACACTGGGAAAACCACGTCCTTTACATGGTAAAAGGTGCTGCAAATCATTCCCTCTTTCAATGGCCCCTAGATTTCTTTCCACTGAGAAATATATAGTCCTTAGCCAAAATCCTAATAATACCTAATTAATCAAATTTGCTAAATAGAGTTGTCACAATATGTCTTACCAAAATAGAAAATAGTTGTCACAGGATTTTTTTAGTTTTGGCTCTCCTTTGTATACTCCTTGTGTACTAGGGTTCACCCCTTTAAAGTGTTTTTTTTTTTTTTTTTTTTTTTTTTTGAATTTTATTACTTAAGAAAATACAAAACAATTATGGGCAGAAAATAATAGATGGAAGTGAATGCAACCAGCATGGTTCTCTCTTGAGAGAGGGAGGGAGAGAATCTTTCTCAAAGTAGACAGTCTTTATGAAACGAAGGAAGAGAGTGATTTATCAACCAACATCCAAATCCTTTATCACGTGTTCAAATCTTTTCCTTGTGCCTATGACGCTTTAAGGGCTTGTTTAAAGGTACAACCTTTGCAACTTCACGGTATAAACACAGATTGTCAAATTCCTAAGAGGTGGTAACTTCTTAACTCCAAGAGTCTCTAGTCAGGCTAATATTTAAACCCACATGTTATTACAGGGTCCAGAGGCTTCAAATCTCATATATCTATTGTTGATTTGTTTCCAAAACTCCTTCAGAATTTTTACCCTCTCACAATCATCTAATTACTATTGTTCTTAGATAATAACCAAATACCTTTTAGACAAGTGAAACTTCTAAACGTCATACAAGGTTTACTAACTGAAATGCATATACACATACCTGAAGTGGTAGGGGGATCTGGCTCTCTTGTACTATGCAATACAGCTGTCCCAGATAACACAGTTATGAACCCACAAAGCTCTGATGCTATGCTGCTTACACTTTGACCAGAATAGTCCTACAAATATACAAAAAATATATTGAATTTTAAATTTTAGAAAATTGTAGATATATTGTATTCTGTGTGTGTGTGTGTGTGTGTGTGTGTGTGTGAAAATCTGCATGAGATACCTTAAACATTATTGCACTGGCAAGTATTGTAAAAGATGTGAACATGGCGTAATAGATAGGAGAAACAACTGTAGTGTTGAAAGTATCCAATGCCTGCAACAACACTAAAAAATCAGTAACCAGATAAAAAACAACATGACTTTAAATCAAATATAGGAAAATTGATTGCAGAGTCTCAACACACAGATACAAAAACACATCAAAAATGAAAAATCAAAAGAAGAACAAACTGAAAAAAAATACCAGAAATTTAACTAATCTTCACAGGCATGTCTGCACTCTAATTCTGGCAATGGAATCTAAACCAGCAATTTCCTCTGCATATTAATATAACCATCCTTGTGGCTAGGTTTTATCCTTGCAGTTCCCTATTATGATATAGTGAAATGAACTCCTACCAAAGCCTTTAACCAGCAAAGTCAACAGATATCTTCTCGACAGTGTTTCACCATGCATGTAAGAATTGATAATTTTGTCTTATGAAAACCAATTACAGGTGTAAATGAGTCCTCTTTTGCATAAAACAACATGAACTATTATAATGAGAAAATGAATGAATTACATGGTAGAACTAAAATTTTTTTTTTGATAAGTACATGGTAGAACTAAAATTTGATTTGCTACGACCAGGGGTAATGACCTCTTTCTAATTATTATTTTTATTTTTATTTTTAATTTTATATATAACTTTGCATTGTTGGACACCTAGGTTTGTGTTAGACTGCCTACACCAATCTCTTAGTTTATTCTAGATTCATTTCAATTGGAAAGGAAAACTCTATTTGAGGAGAGGGGGGAGAAGAGAGGAAGTGGGCAGAGCAAAAAATAAAAATAAAAAGGATGATAAGAAGAAGAGAAAATAAAAATAAAGCTGAAAAGAATTGATTCCAGAGAGCTGAAGAAGAAAAGGGTAGAAACAAAGGGACCTAAGTAGCCATCTGCTAAGGAGCTAAGAACCCAACACCCCGAAAAAAGCCAAGAAAAAAATTCCCCCACATTAAAGCAACCCTTGTTAGCTAAAAAGTTCATACTGCCAGCTCAGCTGAAACCACCAGGCAAGATTCTAACTTTATGTTCTAAGATCTCTAATATATATCTCCAAGGCCCCCTAGTGCACGCACTAATGAAAAAAGAAATCCAACGTTCACATCTCCTATTAAGTTGGTATAAATTTAGAGATACCCTCTTCAAGGCCATATCAAGAGGCTCAACATGGGAAGTTCTACCAATTATTAATTTATTATTGGCTGCTCTTGTTAAACAAAATGTTGCACTTAGAGCATCCACAGCAGTGGAGCTATTTTTTTAGCTGTTTGGCACCACAAAAAGCTACTTTATCTATTTTACCTACTCATTTTACAAAACATCCAGCAGTTGATCTATTTTAGCTTTTAACACAATAAAATAATATAAACATTACAGTAAAATAATAAATTTTACTACAATAAAATAATACATCCCACTACCAAAAAAACACTACAAACCGATCAATGGCACAATCCACAACCACTGCCAACCAAGAACAACCACCCACAACCACCCAACAACAACTAGCAAGCCAAGAACAACCACCCGCAACCAATGCCAAAAATCCAAATTAGCCAAAAACCACCACACAAATCACCACCAAAAAAAATCAAATTCAAGCTAACTTGGCCAAATTGAAGTGATTTTGATATTTTTTATAGTAATAAAGTTTACTTTTAATAATGATTTCCTTCATTTTGCAACATTTTCTCACCAACCAAATGCCTCAGCAAAAATAATTTAAAAAATAAAAAATAAAAAACTAGTTAAAAGAAGAGTAATGAAATCAAGCTCTGATATACACACACACACACAGAGAAATATATGATCTAAAAATCTAATCAAACTCATATTAGAAACTCAGCCAAATTGAACTGGTTTTTACTCTCCTTGTGGTGCTTGAGTGATGAAGTTGCTAATAACCAAAAAAAATGATTTTTTTCATTTCGGAAAATTTTCTCGGCAACCAAACGCCTTAACAAAATTACATTTCTGATCAGAAAAACAAAAAAACAGAACAAAAAATCAACAAAATTCAAAAACAGAAAAAGCCGAATCTCAAAAAAAAAAACAAAAACGGTGATGCAGTGAAGTAATAATGAAAAGCAACCTTGGAAAACCGATCGGATGGTGAAGAAGAGGCCTCAATGAAAGAAGCCGTAGCTGTAGCTGCAGATGGGTCGGTGGCGTGGGGAGGTGGGTCGGCGGCGTGAAGGACTAGGCGAGATGGAGCACAAACCAGAGACAAACCCAGAACAAGGAAGAGATGGAGGACTGGGCGAGATGGGTCTCAGCAATGAGGGGGGGAGAAAAAAAAATGAGAAGGAAAAAGGAAGAAAGAAGAGAAGCCGGAGAGAGAGAAAAAGAAAGAAAAGATAAAATATTTTCTTAATGAGAGAAGAGAGAGAGTTTAATAAAATATATATATATATATATATATATATATATATTTTTAGCTATAGCACCATTGTTGTAGCATGTATTTTAAGTATTAGTGGTGCTAAAAATAGCAATATAGCTATTTAGCACCACTATTGCTAGTGCTCTATCTTTTAAAAAATGGACCTGAACCATATCTGACTGGAGTTATCTAGCATATTCAATGTTCAATATAATATAAGACAAAAGAAATTAAGCAACAAAAAACAAAGATCCAAATTGTTTAAGTAAATTAGTCATAACAATGTTGCATTGTGATGTATAATTATGCAGAAATCATTTCTACTTTTTAAGATTAGCATATGATAAACTACTGACCATGTTTAGATAATTTAATTGAGTAATGATACAGGTGATTGCAACCGTTCCAAAAATCCATGTCTGAAGGTATTTGAGCTGGTTTGTGCCCTCTAACGTGAGTTTAATTGCAATGCCAATGGCTTTTACACTCATGACCTGCAAAATGCAAAAACTCAGTAACATATAGGAAATCATGAATGTCACTTAAGGTATGGAATGTCATAACTGATAGAGCATGCAGCACGAACTTAAAACAATAACAGTAATACGTTACAGTCCATTTGGAAGGAGGGAAAAGAATTGAAATGAACGGAATAAAAAGAATCCTATGAGATCTTCCATCCATTCCCTTGTTTGGGTTGTTTAGTAAGAAAGAATAGAACGGCTAAGAGAGAATGCCCATTTCATTCCATTCTCGCCTAAGCATTCCTCCCAAAAATAGGAGTAACACTTATTCCTTTAAAGAAATGGGAGTAAAATTAAAGTTTATCCCTATTTTTAAAAAGACAAATAAAAAGTGAAAGGCAAGCTAGTATTTTTATTCCACCCCCCCAATTCCATTCTTTCTTTTATAAAGTCCCAAACACACTTGAAAAAATACACCATATTTCATTCCATTTCATTCCAATCCCATAAATCTACCCATTCCATTCCATTCTTTAATTATCTCCCAAACATAGTGTTAAGGAGCAGTAAGCTATAGGGCCAGAATAACTCACAGTCAATGATCCGATTATGGAGCATATTCCTATATAAACCATTATGTTGGTTTGGCCATAGCGGGGGGAAAAATATAAGATCAGTACCAATGCTACAGCTACGGCGGAGGCTGTATACAAAAGAAATGCTGGACACAAGAAGACATCAAACCAATCAGGAGATAAGCTAGACACGGGACATTAGCACTCAATTTCAGCAAAATATGAGATAGGCATTCAATAATTAACAACCTAGCACCATACCTGGTTGGGTTGCTAATTCCCAGATTTCTTCTACAGAGGTAAGAGATTCCTCTTCAGGTGCATGGAGTACAATCACTGTGGATCCTACTATACATAGAAGACACCCCAAGATCCCCATTTTCTGCAGTTTCTCCTTCAACAAGAAATGCGCTAAAACAGCACTACTCCAATTCCATACACACACAGTTCAACTTCATTACAAACATAAAACATCTATAATAGATTAAAGATCCCAAAAAATTGGTAAACAAAAACACATCACTAGAGATCAAATTTACCTAACAATAATACTCAGTGCACCAAGTGGCGTCACCAGCACAGCGGGAGCATATATGTACGCTACAAAATTTGCTATCTCCCCAACAATCACTGTCAATTTTGCAAAAAATCTGGTATCAACAATCTGGCCGTGGAGACCAACAGACTAAATAGAAAATCAAAAGTTGAACCAATTATGAGAAAACAAAGGGCCCAAAAAGACAAAAGCCACAAATGGTTCATTTAGATGGAAGTATTTGAAGAGGACTTGCATTTTAGTTTTTAGCTAGTGACTTTTTTTTTTAAGAAAGTTTTAGCTAGTGACTTGAATATGTATAAAGGGAAAAAAATAGAATATAGTATAAAGGGAAATTTTTTCTATTAATGAAATTTATGGATGAATTTAATTTTTTTTATTAACATGTAGATTTGAATAATTATGTGTAAGATGTAATTTGAAATCCATAACATCACAAGTGTATTTGTTGAAGCAAGAAAGCTCAAATCAATCATGTGCTGTTAAGTTCATATCAAACTGTTAATATTAACAGTTTCCTTCAAATCCCTTAATTTTAAACCCTTGAATCCAAATGCAATCTTATTTAGCGTTTAGATACAGGGATTTCTGGGGGATAGGATTTGTATATGGGCTTTCAAATCCAAATCTCTCGCTTGGCCCAAAAATAAAAAATGGATTTGGATTTAGGGCAAATCTAGCCTTGATTTAGAAGCTCCAAATCCACTTATTTCAAATAACAAAAGCTTGGAATTTTAAATCAGACAAGTGAGGATTTGATGACACTCACAACCTCTCTTTGCCTTTGATGATGCCTAGCCATCTCTTCACCTTGACACTTCTTAAAGGTTCACTCCCCCCCCC
Source organism: Quercus glauca (assembly GCA_023736055.1). Lineage (NCBI taxonomy): Eukaryota > Viridiplantae > Streptophyta > Magnoliopsida > Fagales > Fagaceae > Quercus > Quercus glauca. Next base: position 41,864,145 of record CM043324.1, on the reverse strand, counting down.
CCCCCTTCTCTCTCTCTCTCTCTCTCCCTCCCTGCCCTAAAACCCTAATAATCGAGACAAGGTTGTTAAAATCAAGATCTTACATAGATCAATCGGAAGCCTTTCGGATCAGAAACAAAATTGAAAATTTTCATTTTTCATAAAAAAATAAAGTAACAATTCACCGATAATTATGATATGTGTTCAAAAATGATCAACATAGATGATAAAGTCTTCTATAATAGAAAATAAGAATGATAATCCAAATAAATTTAGAAAAATAATAAATTGCATTTTTAGTCCCTCAAATATGGGATCTATTCGATTTTGGTCCCTAAAAGATTCACTATCAATGCCAAAGATTACAACCACACTCAAACTATCACAAGCTTTACAAACATTAACTAACTCAAAGCCCCAATACATGTAAAGGTGCTCTCACACTAACACACTTGACAAAACTTAGTCTCTAACTCTTCCACTAGAGAAAACTTTATCTTCTAACTCTCTCACACTCACACACCAAAGCTTTTTTAGAAGATGCTAAGTTTGTAGGAATTGTGAAATGAGATATGTTTTGGCCTATTCCGCTATCATTCCTTGATAATCTTTTCATTTTGACATGAAGTTTTTGGTATCGATTGAGATTTTTCTTGAAAGATAGTTTGTGCATGTGTATAAATTGTATACTTGGTGTTTGTCAAGTAACAGAATATTTTCTGAATTAGGTGTCCCAGTGACTGCATCTATGTTTGGTTCTATGCAAAATCTTTTGTGCTTGATAATTTTTCATCTTATTGTAGGAAATTCACATGTATATATTTATCTTACCAATGCAATCAGGTCGTCATAACTAGAGTTTAAAATGTTAGAAAGGCATTGAGATATTATAAATATTTTTCAATCCAAAATTTGTGTAGGCAATAAGTTCATCCTTAAATACAAAAATATAGTTGCTCTTTTTTTCATTGTTACATAGACAAGTTGTTTCCTTTAATCTGTTTTTTCCCTGTGGAATTTTTTTTTTTAGAGAATTTTAAATTCACATTTACTAGCCTTTGAAGCATCCAAACAAAAAATCTAAAATTATAAATTCCAAATACTTGTGACCACATAAATAAGCCTTCCATGTAGCATAATGGTTGGCGGCTTAGTGTGATGTGTTGCTGCCTTCAGGGTCACGTGTCCAAAGGATAGTAGAGAGAGAAGGAAAACAGAATAGTGAATGCGGTATTCTAAAACCCCTTTCTTTTTAACAGACCCAAAATTTTGTGACCAAGTCTTGATTGTCATTGCTGTGACTATATAAATCATCCCAGCTAGGGATTTTAAATCCATGGGTTTCAAATCAACGAATTTCAAATCTTTTTGATTTGAGATCCAAATCCACATTCCCAAACAGCAATATGAGGATTTAAAATCAGGGTATTTGAAGAACAATTTCTTGAAATAAAATTTAACACCACCTGATAATTCAAGCTCCAGAGGTTTTGCTCAATTAACAACACCTGTGATATTAATGTTCTGGATTTGAAATGACATATTACACCTAATCATTTCAAATCTGCATATCAATAAAGCTCTAATCCATGTATAAATTTTATCAACATAAAAATTAAAAATTAAAATAAAAAAAAAAAAATCCATACTCTATGCAATTGCAAGTCATTTTAAACTAAAAATTGAAATTCATATCATTCTCTTTAAATACCTCGTTCCAAAAACGAAATAATTATATTCCAAAGTCCTCAATTCTCCACTATGAGCAAAAAAAAAATGGCTTAATTGAGTAAACCCAAAAAATTAAAACCAAATTGAGCTAAATTCAATTACTGGGTAGTAGAAACTACAATGCAGAAGCAGAAACAAAAGAGTAGCTTACTTGTAATCATTCCTACCCACCATAGAGGCTCTAACAGATACCCATATCCTCCAACACCTAATCAAACATAGACAAATTAAAAAATTAGATTGCATGTATATTATAAAATAAAATAATAATAATAATAAAAAATAGAGAAAATAGAGAGTGAAGATTGAAACCGACTAGCACGAGGGCCATTGGCACTGGCCCGACGAAGACCCTTTTTCTTGATGATGAAGCTGGATCCAATAAAGGCGCTTGACACCATAGCCAGAATGAACCCTGTCAAATTGCTGGAGTACATCTATATCTATCTATATATGTATATGTAATATTTTGTCTAGAATTATATGTTCGGACACTAGTAATGACAAAGAACAAGCGATGGTAATGGCGATGGGTGTCAATTTTGCAGGAGATTGTTAGGTGAAGTGAGCATGAGGAAATGGGGGCAACCCTAATGAAAGAGAGAGTAGATGTGGGAAAAAAAAAAGCCAAGTTGTAATATTTTTCAATTGGGTTGACAGTGGCCTCTCTGTTTTCCCTCTGTTTTGTTTTGGAATGCTATTTTGCTGTTTTGATGGGTTGGGCTCTTTCGGGATTGGGTTTTCTCTGTTTTATTGTCTCTCTAAATTTTTGTATACATGGTAATAACAGTGAAGGTAGAAAAGGTCGTCATGGGAAGGTCCACCTGCCAGTCCTCTGTCTGTGTTGTCACTCGGGACTAACAGACACCACGTTTGTCATAACCTTTGTTTCTTTTACCCCAAGCCACGGTTGGTTCTCAATTTTATAGGGAGATGATCCCTTTGTCCCTATAATATTCCAAGGGATCAATGTAATTATTTTAGTCACATCAATTTTTTTAACTATTAAAATTATTCAAAATAATCTAGTTTAGCCTCTTGTTACTTTTAGTTCGTAGAACATTAGCATCAATGATTCTAGTAAAAAACTTCTAGAAAACTTAATTTTACGGCCTAAAAAGATGTTCTATCTATTTTAACGTATCATTTAACAATATATATTATATCATATTTTATATTTTAACATATAACCCAATCAAATAATATAAACAATACGTAAATGTACTTTTAATTCCTACATTTTGCATTTTTTTTCATTTTGGTCCCTACATTTTAATTTCACCACTTTAGTTCCTAAATCAATTAACGTGTTCCATTTTAATCTTTACTGTTACTCACTTAACAGAAATTGTTGATATAGCAAACGGAGTGCATTGTTGACACATTAAATGCTAACGTGGCCAATAAAATAATATTAAAAAATTATTTGGCATTTAAAAATGCCACGTCATCATTTAAAAAAAAAATTTAGAGCATCATTTTAATTTTTTTAAAAAGTCATCTCACATAATGTTTGAACAAAAAGAAAATTAAACTAAAAACAAACATTAAAATCTAATAACTAAATAAATAAATAAATTCATTAACTTTCATTATTTTTTGGGAAGAACACTTCTGTTCTTTCTTCCCCAAATCCGAAACATGAAAAGTCAAAGGTACCTCTCTCTCATTTTCAAAGAGAGTAGTTTGAGATTTGAATAGTGAGATTGGGTCAGTGCTGTGAATTTGTTTGGGTTTTGGCCTTGAGGGTTCGAACCATTGAGAACATCAGCTTAGGGTTTCAGTCTAAGAGGATGTGTTAGAGAGAAAAAGGTGTGAAGAGATGGCAAAAGACCAGGTCAGTTCGAAGAGAAGTCATGGTGGCTAAGCAGCGGAGTGCTAGTTTTCTTCTCCAAAGACACAGATCTGGGAATAGGAGGCGAAGTGCAGGTTTAATCTCTCTCTTTCACTTAACTTGAAATGACCGAAACCCACGAACCCAACCATCAACAACAAGGCGGCACATACCAACACCACCACCAATGGTAGCCGTCGTTATCACTCTCCCTTCCTTTTTTGTTTTCTTTTCTATCTCTCTATTTATTTTAATTTCATTTGTCTTTTTTGTTTTGGGTATGGCCGAGACTCTTTTTTTTTTTTTTTTTTTGGTTTGGTTTGTTGATTAGGTTTGGTTGCAAGAAGTTAATGAATGTGTGTAAATTCGGATTGCTTTCAAAATGGGTGTAAATTCGGATGAATGTGTGTACTGTTGAAATGTTTGTGTTTTGAATTTTGAATTGCAAATATGTAGGCTTTGATGTATGTGGATATGTGTGTTTGGGTTTACATGTTCTATGTGTTTCCTTGATAGATTTATAGATTTGATCTGCTGGAGATTTTAAGTTTGTGTGTGTTCTTGTGTTATGGAGGTTATTGTATTTGTGATCTTGTATTCCAGTTGTGTTTTGAGTTTGTATTCTTAAGATTAAAATTTATGGGTTGTGTTCATGTTTAAGATGTAATTAGATCTGAATTCATGTTGGGGACATCTCCAGCGGGATTGGTCCAGCAAGAGCGTTGCTGGAGAGATCTAGGGAAACGAGATAAGGCAACTAGTTACAGATTTGAGATGGGAAATTTATGTTTTTGTCTGTAAATTTATTTTTTTGTGGTTTGTGTTCATGTGATTGAATATTTTGGTTTTGTGATCTTTCTTGTTCATTTTTAAGATGAGATCAGATCTGAATTCATGTGTATTTTAGGTTCTAATTTTGTTTTTTTTTTCATTTTTTATTTTGTTAAAATAGATAAATTAATTTTCAAAATCAAAAGTTGATGTGGAAGCTTATATGTCTTTTTTAATCATTATTTTATGCTGACTTGGCATTTTTTAATATTATTTTATTAGCCACGTCAACATTTAATATGCCAACAATGCACTCCGTTTGCCACATCAGCCATCTATGTTAAGTGAGTAAGGACTAAAATGGAACGCGTTAATTGATTTAGGGACCAAAATGGAAAAGATGCAAAATGTAAGGACTAAAAGTGCATTTACGCCAATAAACAACCCACCTCTCTCTCTCTCTCTCCAGCAAACCCACCACCGCCAAAAACCACCTACCACCGAAACTCACCCATCACCATTAACCACTGCCACCACTAAAACATCAAAACAAATCACACCAAAAACAAAACAAAAAACCCGAAACTCAACCACTACCACTAAAACCTAGATCAACCCAAAATTGCAACCCACCAACCCAAAATCACAATCCACGAAACAACTATTGATCCACTGCCACCCAAAATCAAGAGAGAGAGAGAGAAGTAGAAAAAAGAAAAAGGTAAATAAAAGGGTTTTTAAGTTTAACAACTAGCTACTACTTAGGCTACGTTTGGTTGGAATGAAAATAAGGAGAGATTTTGCATGGGAGGAGAATTTGGTTAGAGTGATTTTGGAGGAGAGAAAATTGTGTGGCCCAGCTTTTTTTCTCCCTGAGCCCACCATTTTTCAACCACCCAAATTGGAGAGAAAATAGGAAGGAGAAGGGGTTTGATAGAAATTACCCATCTACCCATGAAATTAACTAGATCCAAACAATCAAATTATCCATGGGTGTTTCTAGTGTGGATCATTCTTAGGGTAGGGCTTAGGCCCTAAGCCAAAATGTTGAATAGTAGGAGATGGCTATAATATCTCTTATTCTCACAAGTACAAGAAGGAAATAAGTAAAAAATGACTTGAAGAGTTCTCCACCTTCTCTAAAGTTTGGTTTTATATATAAAAGGTTTGAATCAAGAAAAACATTCAAGAAATTATATGAAAATGACAATGCTTTTTCGCCTAATAAAGGAAAATGTATTACTATTGAGTTACAATGCTCTTGACAAATGTAATATGATAATATCAATATTCAAAATGCATTTGAAAAAATATTCATCAAATATATGCATTTTTTTCTTCTAAACTCTATGATATTATGATGATGATAAGACCAATGCAAGATATATTACACACACCAAGTTTAGACATTGATAATGTAAACAAAATTTGTGAAAGAAGAGGTGGGTGCATTATGCCAACGAAGGGTGTGGTGGGTGAGGTGACAGAGGGATAAGGTGCAAGGTTAGTGAGAGGAGAGAAGGGAAAAGTCTGGCGAGGGGCAACAAGGGATAAGGCACGCACATGGTAGTGAATAAAATGGGCTTTGATAGGTCAGTTTCACAAGTTCTTCTTGTCCAAAATTGAAGTATGACAAAAAAATGTCAAGTTTTAGACTGCAAAACCCTATTATGATAAAATATTTTAGAAAAACTATCCATAATGGATCAGTTAGGCCCAAACTAGACAAGTTGGGTAGGGTTATCAGTTTTCTACTCACCCCTTAATATAACTTAATGGTCATAAGACTTGTTTAGATTACTCATGACTTAAGTTTGAAAGATATTTCTCCAATTTGTGAAGCATAGATTAGTGGAGGGTTGTACCACATTGTGTCTTGTGATGTGTTTGGTGAGAACGGAACTCAAGATGTTTTGAGGGGAAGTAACAATCTATTCCAAAAATTAAATCTTTCTTTCTTCACACCTTGCTGGTTTGGAGATCAATTTTTAATCTTTTTGCTTATTCTAATTTGTTAGATATGCTTGGTCTTTGTAATTTGAAAGTTTGATCTTTATACTGCTACCCATTTACACCCCTGGTGTACCTGAAATTTTGATTAATACAATTTTGTTATTTATCAAAAAATTAAAGAAAGAGATTTCTCCAGTTTGAAGGAGATTCTTCCTTAATAAATCATAAAGAAAGTTCATCCTTTAATGAATTATGTTAGAATTCTCAAGTCTTGCTCGTATAATAAAAATGAAAAAAAAATAACAACCACACAACAATTACAAACTAACCTATATCCTAATAGTGCATAATTGATTTCCAAATTAGAAGAAAACCCTTGCTTTTTTGGTGTTATTTTTCCTTATAAAGTTTATTTGGAAACTTGAAGTATGTACACTGTAATAGGAATAAGCATTACTAGTAAAACAAGAAGTTGGAATGACATAACTATTCCTATTCATTTGTTTGGTGATAACAATGTAATAGAAGACTGAATCTATGTTAAGATAGTGAAATGTCATTATATTTTTGTCAAATTTCCTAAAATACCATTTTTAAAAAGATATATTTTTTACAATATGGCTTAATATCTATCCTATATAAATTAAAAAAATATATGATTAATTGATTAGTATTATTTTATAAATTAATCTTAATAAATATAAAAAATTGATAACATCATCTCACAATAATATAGTTATTTTTATTGCAACATATAGATACCAATTTATTAATACAAACATTATAAAAACTAAATATAATTTGTCATTTTCAAAATTTTAATACCATCTCCTCAAAAAAAAATTATACAAAATTGTAACAAATAACATGCTAGCACAGTGGGTTCTTTTGACTCTTTTCACATCATTGAGCTTTGAATGTAGAACTAACTGTGATAATTATAAATAAATAAATAAAACATGGAGAATTCAAAGCCAAAAAAAAGGTGAAAAAAAATTGTGCATTGATTCATGAGAGAGAGAGAGAGAGAGAGAGAGAGAGAGAGAGAGAGGGGTAGGTTGGAGATCTTTTAGGAATTTTCACTTTTGTATTTATTATGTAGGTTAAAGAATAGTTATTACAACCATTTTGGCAAGGAATAATTATTCTTTATTTTAAAATAGCTATTCCTAAGTGTAAACACCTCATTTTGTATCATGTTAATAAATTTTGGTCTCCAACTGCAATGATGAGCTTGGCATACGTCAACCAAGGGTAATTAAAGAGTTCACAATAGTTTGGAAGTAATTACAACTCAAAAGTGCTTAAATCGCTTTGAAATCGATATTGAAAAGTGACTTTTGCTCACTGTTTTGACCATAACTTTTAATCCACAAATAATTTTGATTTAGGTTTGTTTCATTGGAAAATAAACATCCTAGGCTTCAATTTGAATACAAATTTTTCCTACTTTGGATTCATATTGAGTGAGTTATGGCCATTTGAATTTGGGCCATCAAAGCTATCAGATTAGGGTGTTTAGAGGAACATTCGTGCGCATGAATCATTCATGCATACGCATGCCCAGACCATGCGTACATAGGCCAGTTTTCTGGGTTTTAAAACTTCATTTTTTAAGGGCCCAAATATATCATTCTTTAATGTGGGCTGGCCCATAGACCCTTAGGAACGTCCAAAGACCATTAAAAAGCTCTGAAAACCCTAATTTTAACTTATAAATACTCATCTTATGTCTCCAATCAAAACCCTAGCTAGAAAGAGTTATTTTTTGGCCTATATCTTCTCTAAAACACTGTTTTTGCTTTTCAAAACCCTAGGGCAGTAGCTAGCACAATTTTTTACGAAGATTCAAAACCTTTTTCTAGCACAAAACAAAGGCAAAAACTTGTTCTTAATTGGATTTCTTAAAACATTTTCAAAACCTTTTGTTCTTGAGTTGTGATTACTAACTATTGTTGTGTTCTTTAATTATTTTTGTCCTCTCAGTCTAATCTTTGTGTTGTAGGCACTAAGGAGTCAATTAAAAAATCTCTAAACTCGTAATCGTAAGCAATGTGAGTATTCTTTCCATGAATTCCTCTTTTGTTTAATAGGATTCACATAAGTTTCTTAATAGAGTTCTTATATTTGTTATATTTGATTTGTTTGTTGATTTTAATTCTTTTTCTTTTAATATGTGTTAATATGATTTTAGGTTGTTTGTAATCTATTTTGGTTGTTCTTGTTTTATTATTTTAGTTTTATTTAAAGTTTAACATGATCATTTATTTAACATAGTTTATTATACATATTGATTTGTTTCTTGATTATTTGTTTATATTGCTTTGTTTTGTTTTCTTTATGTTAGTTTAGTGTCTAGGATTCTAACATATTTGTTTGATATCTATTTTAATATCTTTGTTTGATTAAATCTATAAAAATATGTGTCAGGGGCGATTTTATCTCTTCTGTTGGAGGTATGACTCTACTAGACTCGGATTTGTTTTGGGGAGTTAAATCTAGAACTCAACATTAGGCTGCATAGACTAATGGCTTCCGGTGCATTTTAAAGCCAACAAAATAGATAAAGCCCAAAGTTTTAGAATCATGATAATGGTTGAAATAAATAAATAATATGTTTAGTATAATAGATTTGATTAAATGGTGAGTTGAACGTTATTATTATGTGTGTTAAGTGATTCCCATTAGAATGATTAATTAATTGTCATATGTCCAATAATGGGATGAGTCCAATAGTCCATATCTAGCTGTGGTATTGTTCATATTCAATATAATAAGGTATGTCCAGCAATGGTTTATGTCCAAATAATATATGTCCAGCAATGGTTTATATCCAAATAATACATATCCAGCTATGGTCCATGTCCAAACAGTACACATCCAGCAGTGGTTTATGTCCAAATAATATATGTTCATCAGTGGTATATGTCCGAATAATATATGTACATCGGTGGTTTATGTCTGAATAATATGTCCAGCGATGGTAAATCAATTTATTAATATATATGTTCATTAATGAAGTATTAGTGAGATCATGTTTTATTAAATAGTGAGATGATATTAAAGTAACTTGCATCCAGGGGTACAACGATAATTAGTTAACAAATACTTAATAATGTAATTTCAAAGATAAAGAAAACATTGACTTATCTTTTATGTTTCTGACTCTAGCCGTATAGCATCACTTTATTCTTTATACGATTTGCGGCTCCAGCCGTATAGCATTAGTGAACTAATAACATTCCAGCGGCATAATAACATAAGTTCAGTGGTACAATGATAATGAAGTAAAATATATTCAATAATGTAAATTTAGAAATAAAGACATAATGACTTATCTTTATGTGATTTGTGGCTCCAACCATATGACATCAATGGACTTATAACATTCAGCGGTATAGTAAAATGAGTCCAGCGGTACAATATGATATTATAAGTCCTTTTATGATGACTTCATGATTGAAGGGAAAAAATGGGTGCAACTGGAGGGAGAGAGAATATGTCCAACCATGTGCAAGGTTGGTTAAGTTTATCCCTTTTATTATGCACTTAAATGATTTTCCTTATGTAATGCTCTTTTAGTTTTTATTCAAATATGAGTGATATTGTCTTCCATGAGAAGGGCTTTTAATATTATAAGTTTGTGCCTTTCTTAAGAAAGACTTTTTAGCATTATAATTATATGTCTTCCATGAGAAGGGCTTTATAACATATTCTTGGAAGAGTATTTGATATATTTTAAGGTGTATGAAGATGATGAGAAATATATATGTTTTGTGAGATAAGGTGTTTGTAAAATGTGTTAGAAATATATGTAGATACTTTGTTGAATATGGATCTTATATATAATTACTTTGTGAGACATAGAGTTTAAAGATATATGAGAAGTATGCATGGATATTTTGTGAGGAATGTGTTTGTAAAATATAGGGAAGTACGAGAGATATTGAGGTTAGATATAGTAAATACTTGAGATTATAGTTGCTGCTAGAATGACTTTTGTGTTATGATAATGAGTTATGTTTCTTTCTATGAGAAGAGATTTTGTAAGAGAAATGGAGAAAGAGATGGAGATGTGTTTATGGGTAGAAAAATATAGGCATTTTCTAAATATGGAGGGAAAGAGAGAGTAAGTATATGATGGGGTTAATGGTGTGGTGTAATAGGTGTGTTGTAATGGTGTTATCTAAAAAGAGAGATTTTATAAGAGAAATGAAGAAAGATATGCAGATGTGTTTATGGGTAGCAAAATGATGAAATTTCAAAACAAGACAATGAGAGAGAGATGGATAGTGGGCGTGTTAGTGTGTGGCTTGGTCCTCTTTATAAAGAGCCAAGTATGTAATTAGATTAGAATTAGTTGAAGGGAAATATAGCAAATAAGGAAAAGTATTTAATAAAGTAAGTGATTTCATTAGCGGGTTTTTGGTTTTTAGCCAAAAGAGGAAAGTTTGAAACTTTAAAGCTGCTGTTGCAATTGACACAGCAGTACAACAGTAGCTGTTGCAGTTGACATTTCTATAGCAATAGATGTCCTGACACAGCTGGATGATGTTAGCTGTGTGAGGTCTTTTGCTGGAGAAAACATTTTGCATTAAATTCATGGGTTTGACTAAAAATGGTAAGATAACATTTATGAGATCTTCCTATTTCTGATATTGCAGCTAGAGGCTAAGGATCTTAGCTTAAAATGGTAGGATTTCTTTTATAGGATATTTGCTTCTTTGGGTATGGTAGCATGTTGCTGAGAATGGGCATTAAAGGGTTGATGATGTGACTTTGGACATGTGTCAATTGCCTAAACTGTTGCTAGAGCTATTGCAGTTGCTATTAGAGCTACTGCAGCTTTTACTGGAGCTATTGCCGTTTCTGTTGGAGCTGTTGCAGCTTCTGCTAGAGTTAGGGTAGTTTCTGTTGGAACTATTGTTGGAATTTTTGGCTAAGTTGCCTCTTTTGGAAAATTATATGTTTAGTCCATGATTTTATTACAATATAATTTTGGTAAGTAATAGATTAGTTGGTTGATATTTAATGAAGTTTTAGAAATATAATTATGGTCTCTTTGTGTTTTGACCAAATCTTGGAAAGGAAGGAGAGCATTTAATGCTAGATATGAGATATTAATATAGATTTAGCCATGTGCTTGGGATTGATTTAAATAATAATAATAATAATATAATTTATATGAAATAATATAATTACATTTTTAAGCTTATATTATATGATGAACATTAATTTTTATGTAAAGAGCATGAAGAGTTTTATCATTTTAAGTGTTATGTGACTTGAGAGGCTTACCAAATGCTAATTATTGCACACTGACCCATCAGAGTTCAGGGAATTGGGGAAGACATGCCAAGCAACATGTTTTCCTTTATCAACTTTGAACTGCTGGGACTTTACTAAGCATACTTCTTGGCCCTTTAAACCACGACTCCCAAAATTTTCATGATGAGACTCATGAGCTTGGATCATGAGCCGAAAATGAAATGATGTGCCATGAGCTTGAATCATGGGCTTTGATGAGATAATATTGCCATGAGTTTTGGACTGTGGGCTTTGGCATCATTTTGTGTAAATATGGGCTCTTTTGGGCTTTAAAGTAGATTTTCCCAAAATCCATGATAATGTTGATGTAGTGCGGGTTGCTAATAAAATAAAACCATGTGGCGTGAAAATTTTTGTCCTCAACAATATGATTTTTCAAATTTGTGCTAAATGATGCGTATGCAGCATCGAGAATGCATGTGCATGGTTCGACCATGCATATGCTTAGTTGAGTATGCGTACGCACCCCAAATCCAGATTAGGGCAAATTTTTTTTTTATTTTTATATTTATTTAATCATTTTCACATGTTCTTTGATTCTATATGACTCTGTTTTGGTTAATATAGTGTGTTTAATTATTTTCCATCTTTGTTTGAGTCTTTTTGCCATGTTTGGTCCATTTGATTTTTTTTCCTTTGTGTGTTTTATTTAATTGTTATCTTTTCCTTTTTTTTAATATATTTGTTTGATTGTGTTTTATTTGTCTCCTTTTATATTGTGATCTTTAACATGTTGTGTGTGTTATTTTATTTAAGTGCATAATGTATGTTTAGGTTAAGGATTAGGGCCTTTTTAATCACTTATTTATTTAAATATGGCATAGTAACACATAATGAAGGCTAGCCCACAAGCCGGCCAATCTTAGATGCCTAACACCTTCCTAAGCCGAACCCAAGTTCTGAACCCATAATCTGGTATGCAGACCTATGTATGTAAGTGAGTGGCCCAAAAGGCCTAATATGGTTCCTAAACCTAATCTAGGTGATGACTCCATTTTTCACCCTTGCCACGGTCCACTCCCAAAGGCCTAGGCGTACTCCCTTGTGCCCACACTAAGGAATGACTATTACTTGTAAAAAAAACACTATCAAACAATCAAATGGTTATTTCTAAGGAATAACTATTACATTACAAAGTCTATTACAGCGTACCAAACGTATCTTTTATTAACTTATTTGGAACTCAGAAAACATTTTTTTTTTCTTTTTTTGAGAAAGACATTTTCCTTTATTTATGCTTTGGTAATTTGATACTTGGGTGCCGACTAATGAATTTTTGTTTTAAAAAAAAGATCTTTAGTTAATAAAGATGTAATCATAAATATATATATATATATATATATATATATATATATATAGGTGGGTTCAAGTTACAACTGGTGTAACTAAGAGTTACACATTTTTTTGACCATTGATTTTCATTAGATCTAATGGATAAAAAAACACTAGTGCCATGTCAGACTTAATATCATTAACTCATTAAATTTTCTTCTAAAAATAAACAAAAGTCATTAAAGTCTTTCACCTTCCACGTTGTCTTCTTCTTCCCTCTCTCTCTCATCTACTTGGACATGAACTCCTCCAATGAACCAAATAAATCAACAAGGGAATTGATACATTGTACTTTTATTGTGGTACAAGCAGCAGATCTGAAAACATGTAACATCTAGAAGATCCTTTTTAAAAGACTTATTAGAAGTACCAGCTATCCAAATCTCAAATTTAACATCGTCTAACATGCAACAGCCACTAGATTGCAACATCTTCTCTACAGTATATTCATATGGGATTTTGGGTGGAGGGCATAACTTCTCTATTAGGAATACTAAAGAGTCAACAAACAGTATGAGCCCATCACAACAAAATAAAATTAATAAATCAGTTAGCCTGCTAATGTAGTGAAGGTTGTTTATTACTCATATCTGTTTGCTTCAGGAGAATTGTCAAATAACAAATTAATTCAATCGTTGCCTATTCCCATGAAATCTTTTTACACAGATGCATATCATTCACATCTAATTGAAAAGATGAAAAATGATAATGCCTTATCACTTGTTGAGTTATTTGGTTCCATTGGAGGAGTTCATGGACGTCCTAGCATATGAGAGAGAGAAGAAGAAGACAATGGTGGAGGGTGAGAGTTTAATGACCTTTTGTTTATTTTTAGAAGAGAATTTAATGACTTAATAATATTAAATTTGACATGGCACTAGTGTGTTTTTAACCATTAGATCTAATGGAAATCAATGATTTAAAAAAAGTATAACTTTTATAGAGTTACACTAGGTGTAACTTGAACCCATCTCATATATATATATTTTTATTTTTATTTTTTTTTGAGAAGCAAGAGATGTAATCATATAAAGTACAAAAATGACACTATATTGATTTTTATAGATAATCCTAATTATTATTTAATATACATAATTTTTATCAATTTTCTTTTACATTTAAAAAAAAATGAAAAGTAGGATCTTATTATGCCCATCCATTATACAATATAATCCCTAAAGTCATTTCACAAATCTTACATAAGATCTTGATTTTAACAAGCTTTCTTTTAATCATATGACCTACTTACGTGTGACTTGTTTAAAAAGTAACGAGATTAACAAGGATCTCTAGTTTAAAGAAAGAAATTCTTCTATTGTGGATGAGAGGGTACGGGCTTGAGCTCAAAGAATTAAGCACAATATTCGAAGATTGTTATCCACATTATGGGGATCACCGATTACAAGCCCGAAGTCCTGACTATAACAGACAATTGGACCCCCTCATAACAGGTCTATCATGATTGGTCTATCATGATTCACGACTATGATGATAAGGTGGTTGAAATAAATAAACATTCAATGTATAAAAAGACCTACCCTACATTCAAGCGTTCCACTAATGACTAACCTAAGCATTGGAGTGACTAGGCTGCTACCACTCTAAAACTTTCTTTGTTCTTAAAGGTTTCCAATTGGCTGGTCAACCACCTAACAACTAATTCATTACTAATAATCTTTTTTTTTAATTGAAAAATAAAATTATCCTATATTTGATCTGTCATATGATTCAATTTGTTAGAAGCTCATGATCCTGATTAGCAAGTTTGCCCTTTAATCATATTACCTACTTTAAATGTGGCTTATAATGAGTCGACTTATGAAGTAATAAGTTGTGCAATTATATTGCATTTGATTTTATTATTAAGAAAAAAAAAAACCTAGATTTCATTATTTATTTCTAAATTAGGTTAACAATGTGATTCGAAAAAAAAAAGTTCACAATTAAATTAAACACATAGTTGCACTTATAAAACATAAATGTTATTATCTTTTTTAATGAATAATTAAATTAAATGCAAGTATGTATTTTTTTTTTATAAATATTGTTGAATTTTAACTTACTTATGAGGTCTATTTTATGATTATTGTTCATTATAATCAGATCAATATACCAAATTTTGGTGAGTTTTACACTAATGAATTGTCTGGGAACGAGTTGAATTTCACCGGTTCAAAGAAGATTCTTTTCTCTGGATCCGTGTCTATTACCAACACTCTGCCGTCTTTAAGAAGTCAAAAGAAGGAAAGATAAAAATAAAAAATAAAAAAATAAAAAATAATTTAGCCACCACCATTCGGTCCATTTCAAACTGAATAGGAAATAGTTTCCAAATTACCACGCATCCATCACCAATTAAATAAAAAATGATACCTTTGCTACATTTTTTACAAAATTTTTCACAAATTGAGAATTGCTGAAGTAGAAAATGTCACTAGTAAGGAAAAAACAAAAAGTAATGTTAGAGATATAAATTTTTTTATAAACTGTTAATGTGATGAATGATTATTAATAAATAAAAATGTGATGTTAATAGTGAGTTTAGATGAAAACTAATAAAAAATTGGCTACATCGATCATTTATAAAAATATTAATATAGTAAGTGATAATTAGTAAGTAAAAAATTAGTGACAAACTTAAATAATAACTGGTAAAAATTTTTGAGTAATTTATAAAAATGTCGTGAAATATGGTAAGTAGCTTAGTAGCTTACCATTAAAATGGTGTGTAACAGCATTACAAAAAATAAAAAATAAAAAATAAAAAGAGCATAGCAGCTGACATGTTTGAACATTGACTTTAGTTGTTCAATGAGTCTCCAAGAAGCCAAGCCGGTATTCCGTGTAAACCCACGCTTCTTCTTCTTCTTCTACACATACCCAACACCAACCAATAATACACATGAGCATTCCTTCCTTCCATGTCGCAATCATCATATATATATATTGGTATTTTTAACTTGTTCATATTCAAACAAAAGTGTGGACTTTTTAGACACACTTTCCTCCATCGTCAAATTCCACCACCACCACCACCACCATCAACACCAACGCCTCTCCTTTTGTTTGGTGATCTTTGAGAGAAATGGGAGCTTTGTGTTCAACGAGTTCAAAACATGACCATGGTCATAACAATAAATATGCTAAAACAGAAACTGGTTCAACAGCAACTGTGAAGAAGAACAATAGTAGTAATTTGACTAAGCTGCAGGTACAAGACTCGAAGCAGGAGGTACAACAGCCGATTGTTGCGCATTATGAGATAGATGGTACGGGTACTGGTGGTGCTGCAGCAACAGAAGACGATTTCTATGATGGGATTCCTCGCTACAACGCCGCCTCTCTCAAGTCAAGATCAATACGCTCTAAGCAAGCTGCTGTTGCTAAGGTACTTCTTCTATTTTCCTTTTTCTTTTTTGCTATTTGTTGAATTCAACAATATGCCATCTGGGTTTTTCTGTATGTTAGATTTTTATTACCATTATGAAATAAAATGGGAAACACCAATAGAAATTTATAGTGTTGGAAGGGTCGCTTCCAAGTAGCTTAACTGGTTAAGTCATTTGCTGTAGAGTCTCACTTGCACGAAAAAACGCAATCATCATAAACTAGACGGCATATTTTCAAAAAAACTAAAGATTTGTCAATGAGTTATAGCTCAATTGGTGCCTATAAGTTTAAGGCCTATTGGGTGCGTGTGTAACTTATTAATAATAAAAGAAATTATTGAGTTGGAAGGAAAAAAGAAGAAAAAGAAAAAAGTCTTATGTTTTTGACGTTTAAATGTGTCCTTTTTACAATGTCTATCATTCAATCATGCTTGTCGAAAAATTGTTGCTGCTTACATGCATCTGGTATGCATATTGCATTGCGGATAGTATTTTTCCCCAAACCGGTTTGAGTGAAAGTTCCTCAAACCAATTGTGTAGCAACTTGAAAGACTATCCACTGCACTTTTAGTCACATGACTTGTTTAAATAATTATGTGATTTAATACACGTAAATTATCTTATATGCCGCCGCATAATAGGTTGGAGGAATCTCCTCTAACTTGGTTTAGAGGAAAACTTTGTTCATTGCAAACCTACAACCTGCTGGTTGTTGGCTTGTTGCTGTCTGCTGCTTTTGACTTCCTTTGCTATTAGAGCATACTTCAGAACTTTAAAAATAATAATAATAATAATAATTTATACATTTTGATTCCGCTTAATTACTAAAGTTAACAAGATATTCTAATAACTTTCATAGTAAAAGAGCCTATAGTAAGTGCTGTAATATTTCAGGTCTCAGAGGTGAGTTCACGTTTAGGCAGGGCTGGAACTCTTGGGCTTGGGAAGGCGGCAGAGGTCTTGGACACACTTGGGAGTAGCATGACAAATTTGAATTCTGGAAGTGGTTTTGTTTCTGTAGTAGCAACTAAAGGAAATGAAATTGGAATTTTATCATTTGAGGTTGCAAACACTATTATGAAAGGACATAATCTTATGAAATCCCTATCAAAAAGAAGTATTAGGCAATTGAAAGAAGTGGTGCTTCCTTCGGATGGTGTGCAAAATTTAGTATCGGAAGATATGGATGAACTCCTACAGATTGTTGCAGCTGACAAGAGGTGGATACTGGATGATGTGTCTAATGCTTATGATAGCCTTCCATTCTGTAGTTGATGTTGATTTTAGTAGTTTCATTTTTCCATTTCTTTGTTTTCTTAAACTTTTATCTTAGAGAAATTAAATTGTGCTTACAGGGAGGAGTTGAAAGTATTTTCAGGGGAGGTGGTTCGCTTTGGAAATCGTTGCAAAGATGCTCAGTGGCATGAGCTGGACCGTTATTTTGAGAAGTATCATAACTTTCACTCACTTATTTGGTTTGGCTATGAAGTTCACTGTATATGTCAGATTGAAGCACTGGTCTTACTTGGTGACTTTCTGTTTTTTCCAGAATCAGCAGAAAGCTTACCCCTCAAAAGCAACTGAGGGACGAGGCGGATTCAGTGATGCAGCAACTGATGACATTGGTTCAGTCTACAGCTGTGAGTATCATCCTTTGTTTTACCAGGGAGAAAGCATTTTTGTTTGTTCAGAATGGATAATTGGCCTTTTTTGAATTAGAAAAAATATTAAAGAAATTGGATGAATAAATTTTGGTTTCACATATCGTTTGAATAATTTTGGAAAGCTAATCAGTGGCATAGAAAATTGGTTCATCTGTTGTAAATAGGTATTCTTAATTTGCAAGTATATGTGAAATGCAGTAACAGTTACAACGTTTTTGACAATCTTTTTTATTTATTTTATATAAATTATATATTTTTCATTATTGGATTCAATAATTCTAGATCATAATTTGATCCTCAAGGAAGACAAGCAATGGCTATTGAACTGGCTACACTTGAGTTCTAGCATCTTAGATTCAAGTCTGATGATTTGGTGGATGATGGGTGGTTTGACAGGCCAGTTAAGGAGGAGGTAATTTTGACACAGAAATGAATAAGGAATTTAGGATAGAATTCAAGGTCCAGATAGATTTCTCTATTGGCTTCTGGCATGGTTTATGGTGTGGGAAGGCTCCTTTACAACTGTTTATCCTTGAACTATGTGGCAATGGACAATGAAGCTATTGTTGGAGACTATATGCATTGTGTTGATCGAAGCCTTTGCTTTAGGCCTAGCCTCTTGAGTTGTGAGATTATTTTTATTTATTAGGTTATGTGTCCTTTGTCAGGGGTTTAATCCATTTGTCCACTTTAGGGTGTGGTAGGGATTAGGGACCTCTAAAGCATGTTTTGGGCTTCATTGTATATCCTTTTATTTTTTTGGGTAGTAAAATTCTTAAACAACCCCTCCTCTCCCCAAAAAAAAAAAAAAACTTTGTCAGTGGATGTTATTAAACAAAGGAAGTTAAAAAACCAACCGCCTCTTAGGTGGATTGGACCGATTGGTACCTTCCAAGCACTTCTGTGCTTGGGGTACAAGGAGTGGAGGGGTTCAGGTTGTAGCATTAGGATTTCTAACCAATATAAAAAAACGAAAGAAGTTAAAATCTGTAAACATATGTGAGAAGAGTTACATTCTCTCTTCCTGCCTTGAGTAGGGTTTTATTACATAAATATACTTTGATTTTTCACAGCTGCAATTGAAGGCCATAATGTAGGATCTTTGTGATTTTATTTGAGTCTCCAGATTATAAGAAATGTTGTGTGCTTAGTGCCAAATTATTATTAGTTCAAATATTAAAGGAGAAAACTCTTATGTTTCTTTTGGTCTCAGGAATTATACCATGAAATGCATGGTTTGGATCGATTTGAGCAAGATTATCAGCGTAAGCGTCAAGAGGAGGATAAGTCACTTGCCAATCAGAGAGGTGATTAAATTTCTGAGATTTTTTTTAATAAAAAATTTTTAAAATGCAGCATCTTATTTTGTGCAGAGACATATAATTCTTGTGAATGTTACTGTTAAGAGTAGTAAATGCTGGGTTTCTAGGAAATGAAAATCTTCTTGAAATATTTTAGACTAAAATAGAAAAGTTTATTAGTATTTTTACGTTGACTACCTTATGGAAAAAAACTAAAATTTCAGTTTTTGGTGGTAAGAATTGGAAAAGAAACTTGCATTTGAATTGTAAATGTGCTTTAAAGAGACTGGAAAACATGTACAGTAAGATTGCCTTTTGTCATTTTGACGCACTGTGCCTGTAGGGAGGGGAAAAAAACATAAATGCAACAATTATAAACACCAAGCAAGTGAAATTTGAAAGCTATAATAATTAGCCAGAAAAACCCCAAGCATTTAGCCAAATGGTAATTAAAGCTTAATGCAATAATTTGGAATGGAAAAAATCACCCTTACTAATTACTACTAGTACTGTGGACAGTTTTTTGTAAACGGTAATGATACAGTATTTTGCATGGTATGGCCCTAATGTAGTACACAAAGGATTTCTGCTTTTATCAAATAATAGTAAGTGTAGGAAAAAAGAAAGAAAAAAAGTTTGTTCTTTTGCGCTGCTTCTTTTGGTAAAAGTTTTCAATGACTTGGAAAGGCAAGGGGTATAGTAGATTGGGTCCGTTAGGCACCTAGCGTGAATGGAACTTGCAATGAAAATGTCAATGTGTCCTAAAGCGATGGAGAACGATGTAAGGTAGGATTTTATTATTTGAAAAAGATTTGTTCCACTAAAAAAATGTTTTATTGCAAATGAGGATTCTTTACCATGTTGTTGGCCAGTGTGGTTTTTCTTTAGTTGACTTGTGCATAAATTTGGGTGGATACTCTATAATGAGTTGCCATGTTATTTGTTAAAATTATTGTTGGGGTTAATAGTGAGCTAGAAGAAAGAAAGAGAAAGCAGAAGCACATAAAAATTATTGTGGTTTGGTTTGATGGCCCATGTCCACAGCAAAATGCCCTCAACATCTACATATTTGCTATTGTGAATTATTGTGTTGCAATGAACCCATTGGGTTTATATAAAGAGACTAACCTTAGGAAATGGTGCAAGTTATAATGTGCAGTACAAATACAGCGGTACAAGTTATATAGGTACATTGAACCCTGATATCTCTAACATTATTATCAACAACACCTATTGTTGGGACTGAACTATTTTGGATTGTTAATTTATATGATAACTACTGTTTTGCGCTTCATAATATTTGTGGTTTAAAAGGGTAAAATTTACTAAGACCTCCTGTGCATGCTTGAAGGCTTTTATAGTCTAATAGTTAAGTTTAAAGGGACCAAGCATCAAAACTTAAAAATCTTTTTGAGACATGTCGTTTAAGAAAATTTCCAACTCCATCTCCCCCTTCCCACTCTAATGCATCCCCTTCTTCGTCAGTCTTTTTTTAGTTTAATCTTATTTTGTTTAGTAGTTCCAGATCAGCTTCCCTCTCCCTTTTCTTTATCTTCTTCAATTTTCACTTTATTTTATATATTCTTTTTTTCATCTACTGGGGTTCTTTAGAAGACAAAATCAACCACCTAAATTTAAAGGAAATAATTTGTTTTGTACGTGAACTCATATATGGCTAACGTCAAATAAACTTATTCTTAGTTCTAGGTTATGAGCAATTCACCTAGGATTTTAAACATAATAAAAAACTATTTTAACTTTTTTTCAGCCATTGTTAACTTCTTGTTTTATTCTTTTATCTTTTTCATGCTTCATTCGTTTTCAACACAAGATACATTTCCATTGCCAGTAGTATTTTTTATGGACAGTTGTATTAGAGAGTCTGGAGTATGATTTCAATCTGTTGAGTGCGCACGTTCATGTGCATCTGTGTAGATGAGTTATAATTCATTATGTAGTAAGTTGGTTAAGTTATTAATTTACTAAATATCAATCAATTTTTAGAATCTTTCTTTATCATGTAGGTGACAATGTTGCGATCATAAGGGGAGAAATGAAAAGCCAAAGAAAGCAAGTAAAAGTTTTAAAGAAAAAGTCCCTCTGGTCCAGAAGTATGGAAGAGGTAACTTTGTATTACTAGCTTAAATAGCTTTGCTGGAGACAATGTTAACTGCATGTGTATGCCAAAATACTATTTTTATTGTCATGAACAATTCCTTTATTGGGTTATTTGGCCATTATATATCTGTTGGTGTTGCTAAGATACTCTTTGTAAGGGAATGTTTGAATTATTTGCATTTTATACCAATTCCCAATCTTGACTTGCTTTTTTCACACTTTAAAAGAGGTCAAAGTTGTCATTTTCAACAACTATTATCTCCTTCCCTGTCCAAACCTGCTCTGTATCTCTAAATCTCAGCTCCAGCAACCCATTCATAATTGAAGAAGACAATGTGCCATGAGTTATTGATGCAAGGAACACCAAAGTCATTTAAGAATTTTTTTTTTGAATTTAGTTTTTAATGTTGAGGGTTTTACGGGATTTAATTAGGTACTTTCCATATTGTTGTAATCCATGAACCCTATTAAACTGGTGCTCTTGTAATTGTTAAAGGCAATAGAATTTGATTAAGAAATTGATGACTTGAGAATATGTGCTCCTCTTTTGTTTGGCGGTGATGCCAAACACCCCTAGGTGGTGATGCCTAAGGTTTCCAGGCAGATTCTAGGTGGGGAAGTCTAGGGTTTGTCCTGTTTATCTCTAATTTTCCTATATTTTCCTGAATCAATTATAACTCAAATGGCCATTCCTCCTTCCTTAAAAATGGTTGGAGGGTGAGTTCATGGGTTCAAATCCCATTGGGTGTGTGTGTAACTTACCAATTAAAAAGAAAAAAAATTTGAAGAAATTGTGCAGAGGTCTCTCTAATATACCTTTTCTCAGACCACAAAATCCATAGAAGATAAAAAGATCCAAATGTGTATGGTTTGAGCAGTGGTAACTGAAAGAGAGGAGTTAATTATGAAAGCAGAAATGTCCCTAAGATTCCACAATGTTTTAGAGATGTGCAGCATGAGACAATAGCTTGTAACAACTATTACTATGACTGAGAGGAGTGCGTCAGAGAAAATGATGTCGGGTGATGGCACTTAGAGAGTATTTATACTTAGGCAAACTAGAAGGAGGGAGAGAACAAGGAGCTGAGTTTCTTACAAGGACAGAGTCCACATGCAGAGGAGTTTGGTTGTGGAATGCCAGGGGTAGTGTCACACCCCACAGCAATCATACAGGCCTGGTGCATTACATACGGGAAGGATCCATTAAAGAAGACAGAATACACACACGTTTTTTTTTTTTGGGGGGGGGGTGGGGGGTGGAGGGAAGGAAGATTGTGAGGAAGGTGAAATGAATTTAAAGACAGGACAGATTTAGAGCCAAGATAGTAACTTTTGCCTAATGAAACCTAATAGAGAGTATTTAACAACATATTATATGTATGTATCTTTGCATGTTTCGTTGGTTGGTTGTAACCCTTTCTTTTTTCCGTAGTGCTTTTGATTTTTTTACCTCTCATAATTCAATGGCTTTTTTTTTCTTGTTAAAAAAAAAAAAAATAGAAGAAGAAATAATTAGATAAAGCCGAAGAATTTGATTGAAAGGTACAATACTTTGGATTGCAGGTGATGGAGAAGCTTGTAGACATTGTCCAATTTTTACATTTTGAAATACATAATGCCTTTGGCAGTTCTGGTATGTATGCATTAATATCTTTAAATTATGTTTAAGCTTGCCTCACCTATTTTTTCAGTTTAATCTCCTTTACCCTATGTTTGGATGGAGGAAGAGGGAGGGAGAGTAGAAGAGAGTAGGGGGAGTGGAAGGTAGCTGAAATTTCTCTCCCTCCCTCTCCCTCCGTCCAAACATACCCTTAGGTAATATGTTGTCCAAACCTCTGATACGTTTTCTGGAAAGTTGAGTTCTGCAAGCTTGAATTGGCAAAGAGAAAGAAAAACTGCAAATATCTTGCACAGATCCAATTACTATGGAGTTCCCTGAAAGCTGATTCAAAATTCAGAAATTTTATGAAAACGCGTCAATTTTTGAGCCATAGTTATCACCAGAGTATTCCAGCACAGAACTCATATGATTTCTTATTGTTAATAATCAATTAAGCTATTAATATTTAGCAGTTAAAAGTTAGAACAGAAGTATTAATCATGATTCTTTGTTCAACATTTTGCAGAAGGTTGTGAGCCGGCAGATGAATCTCCGAGCAGTCATCGAAGACTGGGACCTTCTGGCCTTTCATTGCATTATGCAAATATAGTGATCCAAATTGATACTCTCGTGAGTTTCCTGTTTCACATTTGGTAGTTTATTCCACCTTTTCAATTTCGAGATTTCCTGAAAACATGATTAGTTTTGAGTTTATAAAGATGAGGTTAATAGTAGTAACTGATAATTTCTGATATCTGATGGGATATCTTACTAATGAAGGAAATGTTTTAAGTAATTTATAATGAATATTTAGGTACTGTTTTCAAGAAATTGAGAGATTGGATGAAGGGAAATTGTGAATTTTGATAGATGAAAATTTCTAATAAATTTATAAGTAGATCTGGGTACTGTTTCCCAGAAATTGAGAAATAAGTTCATAAGATGGAGAAAAATGTGAATTGTGATAAAAGAATAAGTACATTTGCACTGTTAGGGTGTATGAATCTATCATGAAATGGGTGGTAAAAAAGATCTTCCAAATCAAATCTAAGAATTTTGAGTGCATGCTTGAGGAAGGTGGTTCATGTTTATCTTGAGAATAATTGAAAAAGGAAGGGTTTTCATGTGATTGGTTGTGTTGGGAAAGATGGAGCTAAGTTTTTTATTGCACAAAACTTAGGTACAATTCATTAGATGTTGTACCTTTGGTTCCCCAATTAAATGCAACAATGCGACTGTGTTGGTCAATGTAGCCACCCCACCCCACCCCACGGTGGGTTTTTGTTAAGTAAGCTTAGCCCCATGGGAGGGGCAAGGGGTGATTTAAACTAGTGACCTGCTTCATAAGATATGGTCCCTAACCAATTGTGCTACCTCTTGGGATACCATTGAAGAATTATTGGGGGCTAATCATGACATAATAAACAGAGCAGTAGACATTGAGCGGCTAATGGGTTTTCAGGTGAGAAGTGGAGACAAAGTATGGGGAATCTCTTATACCTTCTGGTACATCATCTCTTTTTTGGAGCTGAGATTAA
The DNA here is from genome assembly GCA_023736055.1 of Quercus glauca. Classification (NCBI taxonomy): domain Eukaryota; kingdom Viridiplantae; phylum Streptophyta; class Magnoliopsida; order Fagales; family Fagaceae; genus Quercus; species Quercus glauca. The sequence continues at coordinate 41,839,607 of CM043324.1, read as the reverse complement.
CCATATAAGAGTTCTTCGTTGTATTCTACTCCTACTATGCTTTAAGCAACCATTGGCTAGAAGATGAACTTGGGGAAGAGTAAACGGATTCCAGTAGGAGATGTACGAGGGGTGGAGGAAAAGGCCTGCTGGTTTGGTTGTAAGGTATTTATTGACATAGGCCTCCTTTGGGCTTACGGCTTGTGTCTTCTTTCAGGGCTAGATCTGTGTGGGATGCATTACTAGAAAACTCTAAGGAGGGTAGCAAAATCAACAAAAGGTCATGTATCAAAGTGGGAGAATCACCCTAATTACAAATTCTCTCTCCAATATGCGTACTAACTTTATGTCTCCTTTCACTATGCCAGTATTTTTGGATAATCTAAATAATGAAGGATTTTCTTTGGGGAAGAATTGGAGATGGCTACAAATGAGGCATTGAGAGCTTCTACAGTTGTTCTTTCCATGGAAAACTATTTGGCTGGCAAGGCTCCTCCAAAAGTTATCTTCTTTTCTTTGGCTGCAGCTTGTAGGAAAATTCTTATGGTTGATAATTTGAGAAATAGATGGAAGATTATTGAAAATTGGTCCTATATTCCTAAGAAAAATGGTGAATAGGTGGATCATCGCTTTCGCTAGTGCTCCATCCCAAGGGACTTATGTTTGTTGGTATTTTTGTTGTCTGTCATTAGATGGGCTATGCTGGGCACAGTGATTGAACCTTTTCATTGTTGGAGTGCGAGTTTTGGGGGATGTTGGAGGTAAAGAGTTTGGATTTAGTACATTTGTGTCTAATATGGACAATTTGGATGTAAAGGAATAAGAGGACTTTTGCAGGCATTGAACCACCTCTCGATAGGATTAGCATTTGTTTTTGAGAACTTTATTCCAGTGGATGTATACTGAAGGTGGTGTGCCTTCTTCTTTTCTAATATTTCAAGATTCTTCATCTGTAAATTTATAATCTTTGGGGTACATTTTGTTTTTGGAACTAAGCAATCTCCATGGGACTCTAGTAGACTATGTGTGTACTTACGCTCTCTGGTTATCTAAAAAATTCAATCACTTATTCCACATCCACCCCCCCCCCCCCCCCCCCCTTCCCAAAAAAAAAAAAAAACACGCACACACAAAGGTAGATTAAGTTAATGGAAGTGTGTGATAGGTAGCGAAATTCTACGAGGTGAATCAAGAAACCTTCTATCCGTACTGAGGGAAGATGGCCACATTGCATTTCAAAGGACAGATTACTTTTTTACAGAAAACTCACCTTGCATATGCGATTATCCCTTCTCTGCATCATTAGGCCTGTCAACCAACAAATTATTGTTGCATCTTTATCCAGCTGCAGCATTCCGGTTCTTTGATCAAATGGGTTTATTTACTTGACTAATAAAGGGCAGGGTTGGACCACTAGCCAAACTGCCTTGTCCAAACTGAGTCCAATGGCATCTGATTTTATTTAGTGTTTTCTCTTGTAATTTGTTAATCTGTCTCTATGCCACTAAACTTCTAATGTTATAAAGATTTTCATTTAATCAGCTTTGATGGATTCAGGTACTCCGGTCAAGTTCTGTAGCTCAAAATACAAAGGATGCATTATACCAGAGCTTGCCACCTAGTATAAAATCCGCTCTACGCTCCAAATTACAATCTTTTCATGTTAAAGAAGAGGTATAATCTTATTTGGTGGTATTTTGTTTTACCTTGACAAGATATTGAAGTTTCTTTTGAGTAGGTAACTCATCTCCACAAACCATACCACAACCCCAACCCCCCCCCATGCCACACCTATTGAGAAATCAACTGTAGACAAAAAGAACAGAATTTCTCTATTAAATTTTCTTATGATTTTTTCCTGCAGCTCACTGTCACAGACATCAAAGCTGAAATGGAGAAGACTTTGCAGTGGCTTGTTCCAATTGCCACAAACACAGCCAAGTAAGATGGCCAGCTCTTCTGCCAACGCCTCCTATTAGTGACAATTTTCATAGCCTTAGTTTAATAGCTTCTCTTTTTGTCTAATGATATCAGAGCCCATCATGGTTTTGGTTGGGTTGGCGAGTGGGCAGGCACTGGGTAAGTAACAATTATAACCTTCTTTTCCCCTTTCCTTAATAAGTAAGTTGTTACTGTTTCCTTTTTATTATGGATAATAGTGATAATTTTCTTTAATTTAGTTTCATAAGATATGATTTTGTACTCATACAGTTCTGAGGTAAACCGGAAGACTGTGGTGCAGACTGATTTGATTCGAATTGAGACATTCCACCATGCAGATAAGGAAAAAACTGAAGCCTATGTACTTGACTTATTATTATGGCTTCACCATTTGATCAGCCGAAGTAAGGCTGTTGCAAATGGTGGTGGCATGAGACCACCCATTAAGTCCCCAAACAGTAAATCCCAACCAACGACAACCGAGCAGCCCAAGCAAATGCCAACAAATGGCCAGTCACCTATGCTAACAACTGAAGAACAGGAGATGTTGCAGTGTGTAAATAAGAAAAGACTGACCTCAGGGATCAGTAAGAGTCAGGACTTTGATCATGGGAAGACCGAGTTAAAAAAGCAAAGCAGGCTGAGCAAGAGTTGTAACACCTCCCCAACAAGGGGAAGCAAGGAATTGTTGCCTCTTAAGAGGATTTCTTCTGGGCTTCCTCTCATTGTTCTTGGTGTTGAAAAGGAGCAGGCATTGGATGTCATCGACGCATTGGATGTCATTGACAGAGTGGACGTGCTTAGATAATTTACCAAGTATAAATCACCTTAAAGTTGAATGGAGTAGAGTCATATATGGATAAAACAATCAGTCTGCTCATGTAAATGCATTGTATTATGCAGTGTACATGATATTTTTGAGTATATGTATAAATTTCTTAGCATGATTTTAGGTCCTCAAACCTCAGTGTGTCTTGGGTAAAATTGACCTCTTCTTCTATAGGGATTTTTTAATTTTTATTTGTAAGTTTGTTATTCTTTTATTTTATTTGGAATATCGTTGGGTTTCCATGATGAATATCCAAAATAAAAATAAAAAATCTCATGGATCATGATAAAAGCAAACCACTGAAGAAAAGGCATTAAGTACTGATTGTTTTCTTGGTCCTTGAAATAATATCCAGCAAGAAAACATGGGAGGGATAATATATACTAGGCGTGTCAATTCGAGTTAGCACGTCGGGTTCGTGTTGTGTCGAGGTAGGATCTTTGACTAAATGGCTCTACCCGAACTAGGCCCATTTAATAATCATTTCATGATCTTTCAACTCTAATCTGACCTGATAATAAGCGGGTTGACCAAACTCAACCCACTTGACACATTTAATAAACGGGTTGAACTTTTTATATATGCCTCATAGAATTTTGGAATGCATTTTTCTTTTCCCTCCATTCCAGAGCAGGATTAACCCAGCCGCGGATGAGCCTTTGATTTATTTATTGCAGAATGGATGCTCAACTCATGGATTTGGCCATTAAATTTAATAAAAATAAAACTCTAAACTCTACATCCTCATTTTGAGCTTTGTATTCAAACGGACACCTCTTTTTTTTTTTTTTTTTTCAATTGAGACAATTAAAATTCAAATTTTCCTCTATATTGTTGTAATTTAATAGAATTAAAATTTAAAAAAAAGGCTCTGCATCCTTCCTTTATTCTTACCATATGGTAGTAATTTATTTATTTGTAATTGGTAAAAAGTGGAAGTTATTGTATAGTAGGACTTTACTCTTTTTTGGTAATACATAATTTACATTGATGGATCTGGCCGGACGATTTAATCTCTCGAATTCGGAAAAGGGAAAAGTGCAACTCATGCATGCTTATGAGCTTATCTTTGTCAATAACTGAGGGCATCCAAGGGCCTACCTTCTCTTTCTAGCAAATACGACTCATCTTGATGTGGCACCTTTTGGAATGTATTGTGTTCTATATTTGTCTACGGATATGGACACAAGTTCTCTCTCTCTCTCTCTCTCTCTATATATATATATATATATATGGACACAAGTAACATCACATCATATATTGAGTACTCGTTGTGTATTTGTTAATAGATCATTTTAGGAAGTTTTTAATACTACTTTGATGATAAATATAAAAAGTTATTTAAAAAAGTCGGTTGTATCACCACATAACTCTTGGCGTGATGATCATTCTGCAAATACAAGTTAAAAAAAAAAAAAAATCAATTGCTTTTTTCATTTCAATTGAAGTCTAATTTTGGGTCATGTGTCTCATGTGTTTACTTTTGTATCATATGTCTCATCAAAACTTTTTTAATTTTCGTATCAAATAAGTTAATTCAGTGCAAAATATGATAAGTCCAATATAAATAAACTATAAGAATCTCAATCATGTATTTAATTTAAAATATTTAAAATTAGAAGAATAAAGAGTTTCTAGAAATAATTAGATTTGTCAACTTTTTAAATAATCTTATAAACAATCGTTATTTATTAAGTAGAAACTTGAACCATAAGAAACACATTCATATATCTAAAATTAGAAGAAGAGAGACTTTGAAAGATAATGCTTTCTCATGCCATTTGTTTGTTTAGCTAAAAATAATTTAAATTTGTCAACTTTTTACATAATATTATAAATAGTCGTACTTTTTTAAGTAGAAAGTTATATATGGTGTGCATGTGTGTTTTTTTAAATGGGAAATGCTAACGAGTGCCCTTAGGGCACTCGTTAATAATCCATTTAAAGAATGTTTTTATAGGAAATGAAAAAAGAGTAATTAATATTTTGACAGTTTGTTTTTCATTTCCTATAAAAGTGATATTAAAACTTTCTTAAAATGGATTATTAATGAGTGCTCTAAGGGCACTTGTTAGCATGACCCTTTTTAAATTGTACTCGTGCATATGCACGGGGTTCTAAACTAGTTTACTGTTAAAATGAGTTCTTGTGATTAGAATACTATTATTTTTATCTAGTTCATCACTAATATTATAATTGTAAGGAATGGAATTAGACCCTCAGCCCAACGAAGATGGATGATGGCCCAACACGCCCAAAACAATATATTTGTTAGAGAGTGGATTTTACAAGTAAAAGACCCTGTAAATTAAGTATGGGCCACAACGGATTCGATTCATGCCAGAAATATAAGAAAACACAATTTGAAAGGAATAACACTCCTCGGTTAAGCCCGAGGATGAAGTGTTCTTATATTCACTCAAATTTATCTACGTACAAAATGTTCTATTCTTTTTCTCATTTTCTTCTTAGATTTCGTACCCCATTTTTCACGGGGACCATTTCTTTATATAGCCCTATTCTTTTCAATCCCAACCTTCCACTTGTTGATCATGTAAGCGATCTTTTGGATGCTTGTCCCATCAGAAACATCCTAGAAGCTTTGTAGGTAGCTGTGAGCTGAGATATCCTTGTTCGAAGGTCATTTCTACATAAATGTGGCCAGTTGGTTAGGTGCAGAATATTTAATGTGGTGGTAGCAGCCTTCTTCTCAGATATTTCCTGCTTTACTGTGGACTCCTTTATCTGAAACTTATCCTTAGAAGTATGGTACCTTCTTGCATGATATTCTCTAGGCGACTGGGCTTTAACCTCCCACAATGCTTTTTGAGGAAGTTTGGATCCTCGGGAGACAACCTTTGTTCGTCATTAATTTTCCTTATCCTCGTCCCATTGTCCCACACACTTATCTTACTATTCGACCATCCTCGGGCTACCCTACATCCTCGGGCATGGCTCACGGCCCAATACTCTTACTCGGCTGATTTATCTCCACAATAGCCCCTCAAAACTCCACTTTTTTTCTCTTCTAAGGAAAGTGGGGATTTTAGTTTCCAAACCTCACACGCTCAGTGAACATCTCCACGTGGTAATGTCTTTTCACCTGCTCTGTACGCGCTCCTAACGCTTCAACATCCGCGATGCCCCATTAATTTCTTCACAAGGTGCTCTGTCTCCCACGTTCTACAGTGAGATGTGAATCTTGCGGTAGAAATCTTCCCTAGAAATTCAAGCAGGAACTTTCCCCGCTCATCCTTCCTTCCTATATAAAGTGTGCAGAGACGCCAGTTCCTCCATTTTTTGAATCTTCAATCTTTCAAGAAACGATTTGAGGTGCTCCTTTCCTGTTATAAGTACCTTTTAGCTCGTATATTAACTTTTAGGTTCTTTTTTTCGTCGGCCTCCTATTCTCCACCTCACTCTTCAACAATCCTCTTTTACTCCATAGATGGGTAGGTTTGCTAACTTAGTAGATACTCCCGAGGGTATAGAGAATTTTAAGACTTGGTACAATATCCCTCCCGGGGTTTCCATACGGCATTGTCGTCTCGGTGAATGGCATGCTCTAAGATCTGAGGGAGATGTGGTGATCCCTATGATTGCCTTCATAGAGGGATGGATGAGGATTCCCATGGGGAGCGTGATTAGGGATTTCCTGATTGCCCATAGACTCTGCCTAACTCAATGTTCCCCAAATCTATTTAGAATATTAGGTAGCGTGGACGCCCTTAATGAAAAGATGGGAGTAAATCTTACCTATCACGATGTCAACTGGGTGTATAATTGCCAACACCTTAAAATTATGGGATATTACCTTAAAACTATGATCCCCGAAGTTAAGCTCATCTCGTGTCTCCTCGAATCTAACAAGGGCATGGACCAAGATTTTTTTATTATCTCGGGTGAGTGGCATGATGGTCTTCATTGTTCGACACGAGAGGGGCAACCAAGTGGGGTATTTTAGGTTTAAGTACCCTGTTTTGATAGTGAACTCTTGAATCTCATTGTTTTTTGTTTCTCTTCTTGTAGTTCAAAAACATATTACTTTTGGTTTAACAAACATTTTCTCTAACTATACCTTTGTTTCTTAGATTTTTGCAGACAAGAATTTCACAGCCCCCAATTTCAATTTCGTTAACAAACCTGACCTCACCAGGATACTCAAGTCTGAGATTTTTCTCGATTCAAATGGACAGCTGTGCGCCGCTCACTTCATCCTCGAATACAAGCTGATCTCATCCAGTTTTCAGTCCCCCAAGTACGTCATAAAGGCTAAAGATCCTCGGCTACAGCAAATCAACATTACAGTGCTTGGATTTCTTGCTAGTCCTCCACCTAAAGGTACTCAGCAGGTTGAGTTACCCATCCAGCGTGTTACCAAGGAAGAAGCAACCTCCTCACACCCATCTCCCGAAGAAGAAACAACCAGAATAATTGAGGTTATGGACTCTGAAGAGGATTCCGAGGTTTTTGACTAGCCACTCCCCACAGAGTCTCCACGTGCTACATTCTCCCATTTACCTTCTGCTCAAGTTAGTAGCAGTCAAGAGCCATCCAACGTTCCAGAAGCCATGGTGCTCCAACGGAGAAAGAACACTAGCCTCCTTGAGCTTTTGGAATCACATGCCGGAGGGTCTACTCCCGAGATGGCTGCCCAGCCCTACTTCTGACACCCCTCCTTACCCATACTTCCCCTGCCAAACAAGCAGATAAGAAGAGGAAAAGAGATAGAAAGGGTAAGGAAGTGTTCAAAGAGGTCGAAATTGTTCCCTCCAAAGAACTTGAGCCCCAAAAAGGGGCAAAAATTGCCAAAGGGGTGAAAAGAAAAACCTCGGTTGAGGGTACAGGTGCAGAGGTGGAAGCTGAGCTTCGCCTTAAGGTTCGAACCTAGAACCCACCACTTGAACTGGATGGGGCCCACTCTCACTGGACTCTTCCATTAGGGACTTCCAAAAAGGCAAAGCCGGCTATGTAACCAACGCATTGGAACAGCCCCTGCTTTTGCCTTAAGACATGGCCAACCTGAGGACTCTAAAAAAGCATGAGGTGTTCCTAACCTTGAAGAGGGACTTGGCCATGGTATGCACTTCAGTCTATTTCTTGTATCACATATACATACATTCTTTTCATTATTGTTGTTATCAACAAACATCGCTGAGGAATGGGTGGATGATGCCCATGCTCAGTTGAAGAACGAGGAGGCACACCGTGTAGCTACTGTCAAGACTCTGGCTGTGGCCAAGAAAAAGATTAAGGATATTGGCACCAAGTTGACTGAGGCAGATAGAGAAAAGAAAAGTGTTGAAGCTGCACTAGCCGATGCTGAGAAGCAGGTTGAGGATCAATGTTTGCAGCTTCGCAAGGCCGAGGAGAAATTGGCCATTGCCTGCGAACAGATCAAGGCTTAGAAAAAAGAGCTTGAAAAGAAAGAGGAAGCTCTCGTTGAGGCTGAACAGTCTGGCTATGACACTAGGGTGAAGGAAACAAAGCATACTCTCAGGGCCCAGGTCACGGGAGTCTGCCAAGACTATTGTTTGCAAGTGTGGACCGAGGCATTGAATCTGGTTGGAATAGGAGCTTCCTCGGATCTAAGGAAGACAGAGAATATTTTCTACCCTTCAGCGCTGCGAATAGTAGCCCCTCTTGCCTCCCAAGCAACAATTGCCCCAAAGGTTCCCACAACTGCTCAGCCTACTGGCAAGGCCTCTACCACTGCTTCATCTATTGCCAAAGCTTCTGTAGCTATTTAACTTGCTGGCGTGAGTACCACAAAAGCCACTTCTAAACCCACACAAGCATCAAAAGGGAAAGAAGTTTCCCAAGGAAGGGAGGCTGCCACAAAAGCTATCTTGAAACCTCCAAAGGCACTAAAAGAAAAAGAGGTTTCCCAGGGAAAAGAAGCTGAGCAGTCAGAGCCACCACCAACAACCAAGGATGTTCCTCCACCATCCACAAGCAGTTAGGACCCTACGGTAGCTAGGACCCTACTGCTCTTTAGCACTTTTGTTAACCTAGTACTTCTTTTAACTTTAAACTTTTTTTTTTTAATTGTTTCCAAAAAGGAAATGATACAAAGTGTAATGTACTCCCCTTGTTTTTCCAAGGGAAGATTCCATGATTCAATGAAAAGTCTTGATTTTCTTTAAAAGCGTATATTACTATTGTGATTTTTTTTTTTAATGCATAATGCACATTGCTATCAATCTTATCTTAATCATGGTTATGAGTGAATTTATAAGAATGAACTGTAAGTCCCCAAAGATTGTCAATTGACACAAAGCGGTTCCAGTATATTCACAAATACCTAAGCAAAAAAGCAAAGAAAATAATTAATAAAAAACTTATGTACTTGAGACTTAATCAAATAAACGATGTTAATGTGCCCGATGTGTATAGTCCAAGGAACCATGCATAACTAAAATTATGTTTATCACTTAAACAAATAAAAAACATTAATTTACCCAAGGTAAGTGGTCCGAGGAACTAAGCATGACCGAGATTCTGTTTAACACTTAAAGCAATAAAAAGAATTAATTTACCTAAGGTATATGGTCCGAGGAACTAGGCATGACTGAGGTTCAGTTAACACTTAGACCCTGATTACGCCGACCCAATCCGACTCCCCTGTCCAGGAGGCTGGTACAAAAATTGTCTCAACTTCCCGATCTTGACCAGCTGCTCCAGATAGTTACGTAAAGTTCTACAATCTTTTGTAGTGTGTCCACAGTCTTGATGATATTGGCAATAGAGACCCTAATTACACCTCGTGGGGTCACCCACCATTTTATTTGGCCACTTGAAGTATGGTTCAACCTTTATCTTCTCAAGAATCTGATGCATAGGCTCCTTGAATACTGTGCTAACCACCTAGGCAATGGGAAGCCCAGTTTGTCCAGTAAAATCTCTTTGGAGTTGGTTGTTATTATACCTCTCAGACCTAAAGTCTCTTCGGTTAAGGGAAGCCACTTTTGCCTTCCCTTTCCCTTGCTGCTGATCATCCTCAACCTATTTATACTTATCAATCTAATCAATGAGATGACGCATGCTTTGTGCTGGGTTCTTTATCAAGGACTTCCTTAATTCATGCTCAGTAGGAAGGCCGACCTTAAACGTCCTTATTGCCACGTCTTCAAAATCTCTATCTATCTTATTAAACGTCTCCGAGTACCTATCTAAGTAAGTTTTCAGTGTCTCACCCTCTCTTATCACCATGGACAACAAGGAATCCAGGGGACGAGGAACCCTGCTACATGTAACAAATCGGGCCCTGAAAGCCCTGGTGAGCTCTTGAAAAAAGCCAATTGAGCCTTCATCCAACCCATCAAACCACCTCATCGTGACAAGCCCCAAGCTAGAGGGGAATACTTTACACATCAAAGCCTTATTCCTTGAATGAACAGCCATCCTTTGATTGAAATGACTGACGTGCTCAACCGGATCAATCCTCCTGTTGTAAATGGTAAATGTGGGCTACGCAAATCGATGAGGAATTTTGGCCTTGTCAATCCTTCGCGTAAACGGTGATTTTGAAATTTGGCGCAAAACCCTACTCATTGCATCATTCCCCAAGCTCCTATGGGTCAGACTTTTACTCCTTTGCTTATGATACTATTCCTCCTTGTAGGAAAAGGATTCACTAGGAGGGGTTCTTAACCATGGCCTGTAATTACTATCTTCCCCTGATTCGGATCCAGAGCTTGAAAAAGATGCCATTCTCTGTTTACGACGTAATTTTTTGCACAAATGGTCTATCTCTAATTGGAGATTCCTTGTTTCCTCCCCATGCGACACATAACTCCCAGTTCTAGAATGACTCCTACTAGTATGAGTCGTATGCACACTAACTTCACGATCTCTCCTCTGTTCTAAGTTAAGAAAATGGTCTAGACGTTAAGATCCCACAGATTCTTCTCGATTTGGTCCTGAATCCACCATGACTAAACAAGATTACAAGTGCTTCCCTATTTCCCACAGACGGCACCAATTGTAAGGACTGGAATTAGACCCTCAGCCCAATGAAGATGAATGATGGCCCAACACGCCCAAAACAATATATTTGTTAAAGATTGGATTTTACAAGTAAAAGACCCTGTAAATCAAGTATGGGCCACAGCAGATTCGATTTGTGCCAAAAAGATAAGAAAACATAATTTGAAGGGAATAACACTCCTTGGTCAAGTTTGAGGATGAAGTGTTCTTATATTCACTCAAGATTATCTAAGTACAAAATGTTCTATTCTTTTTCTCCTTTTCTTTTCAGATACCGTACCCCGTTTTCACAAGGGCCATTTCTCTATATAGTCCTATTCTTTTTAATACCAACCTTCCACTTGTTGATTATGTCGGTGATCTTTTGGATGCTTGTCTCATCAGAAACGTCCTAGAAGCTTTGTGGGTAGTTGTGAGCTGAGATATCCTTACTTAGGGGTCATTTCCACATAAATGCGGCCAGTTGGTTAAGTGCAGAACATTTAATGTGGTGGTAACAACCTTCTTCTCAGATATTTCCTGGTTTACTGTGGATTCTTTTATTTGAAGTTTATCCTTAGAAGTATGGTACCCTCTTGCACGGTATTCTCTAGGCGACCGGGCTCCAACCTCCCACAACGCTTCCTGAGGAAGTTTGGATCCTCAAGAAACAACCTTTGTTCGTCATTACTTGTCCTTGTCCTCGTCCCATTGTCCCACACGCTTATCTTACTGTCCGACCATCCTCGGGCTACCCTACATTCTCGAGCATGGCCCACGGTCCAATACTCCTACTCGGCTCATTTATCCCCACTATAATTATTTTTTGACTAAATTACAAATTGTGTCTTTTAATTTTGCTTAAAATTCAATTAAGTCCTTTGACTTTAATTTCATTCAATTTAGTTCTCTAACTTTTAATTTTATTTAATTTAAGTCTTCCATTATTATCTATTAAGTAGGCTGTCATGTCTATAACAACATTTTTTTTTTCAATTTCTTTAATTAAAAAATCCATAAAAACTAATAAAAAATAATTTTATAAAATTAAATTAATTTTATTTCCAAATGGAAAGAAAAATAACACAGTACATACACATTCAACAAGAAAAAAATTTCTTTGCATAGATTCAACAAAAAAAAATTCTTTACCCATGTAAGGACTGGGTTTGAGCACTTCTACTGTTGGGTGAATGAACTCAAGCCCAACTCGCCCGATACAATGAATTTGTAGAGTATGGGTTTAAGAACTAGGCTTTAGTGAGGATTACCACAACTAAACATGGTTATGAGTGGGTTAAATAACTAGGAAATGGATTTGAAGTGTGAAAGTCTCTCTTCGGCCCTCTACTGAAGGGTTTGGAGTTCTTATTATTTTCTCAGTATTTGGTAACAAAGACTCCTAGGATGATATAAACTACTAAAGTGTTTTCTGCTTCTAATTGCCTCCCTTCTCCTGAAGGATTTCTTACATTATATACCCCCTTTCAGCTGATCTTGACCCTCCATTTGTTGATCATGCAGGCTACTACTTGAGTGCTTGTCCCATCAACCACATTTTTCAGCTTTTTGTGGGCTGCAGTAGCCTAGCTAACACTGTTCAGGGGTCTTTTCCCCATTAATGCGGTCAGAAGGTTAGCTGTGGGCATTTAATGCGGAGGTGACAGCTTCTCCTTGAATTGCTCATCCACCATGCTCTTGTGGTTGTCCCATTGTACTTGTCCTTTTCCTTGGGATGTTCTGGGAGGCTGCCCCTGATGGCGTACTGCTCTTCCCTTCTATAATCTCAGCTGGCCGAGGACAAGATCGTCTTTGGCGACGTTTCTTAGCAATTTGGGCCTTCTTTGTTCGTCCTCGAACATTTCTTCCTCCTCGGCGCGGGACTTGGACTTGGTGTAGAATGGGTCGGGGTTGCCAAATTCTCAGGCCCCACAATAGCCCCTCAAAATCCCTTCTCCTGAAGGATTTCTTACATTATATACCCCCTTTCAGCTGATCTTGACCCTCCATTTGTTGATCATGCAGGCTACTACTTGAGTGCTTGTCCCATCAACCACATTTTTCAGCTTTTTGTGGGCTGCAGTAGCCTAGCTAACACTGTTCAGGGGTCTTTTCCCCATTAATGCGGTCAGAAGGTTAGCTGTGGGCATTTAATGCGGAGGTGACAGCTTCTCCTTGAATTGCTCATCCACCATGCTCTTGTGGTTGTCCCATTGTACTTGTCCTTTTCCTTGGGATGTTCTGGGAGGCTGCCCCTGATGGCGTACTGCTCTTCCCTTCTATAATCTCAGCTGGCCGAGGACAAGATCGTCTTCGGCGACGTTTCTTAGCAATTTGGGCCTTCTTTGTTCGTCCTCGAACATTTCTTCCTCCTCGGCGCGGGACTTGGACCTGGTGTAGAATGGGTCGGGGTTGCCAAATTCTCAGGCCCCACAATAGCCCCTCAAAATCCTGCTGTTCGACTCCTCGGATGGAGAGGAGGATTTTGATGTCCTCGGGCCTTTGTCATGGCTTGTCAAGTCTTGTCCTCCTTCAGTGCCAGAGCCCTTTCACCTGCCCAAGGCGTGTTCCTAGCGCTTCGGTATATAGAGAGCGCCCGCATTAAATTCTGGCGGCTCTGTGCTCCCCACATTCAACGGTGTGATGATAATCTAACAGTGGGGGATTTTTTTGACTTTATAGGCGAGAAAACCCACACGGTTATTCTTAACTGGGGGTATAGATACCCATTTGAACCGATTTGCGTCTTTACTTTTGCATTCAAGAGCCCTTGCAAACATACTCTGAACTTGGTCAAGTTTCCAACTGATCTTACATCTCTTTTCAGCATAAAAATCCTGTCCGAGGAGCTTTTCCTCATTTCTGTAAGTTTTCTTCTCTTTCTGACTCATATTTTCTCCCATCTGAGTTTCTTTTCCTCTTATTCCTCTCTCTTTCGCTTTTCCCTGAGTCTTTTGGTCGCTCTTTAGGATGAGTAGGTTTAAGAAGTTGGTTGAGTCTGAGAAGGCGATGGAAAAATTCATCGCCGATTATAGGATACCTAGTAACGTGGGTCTGAGGTATTGTGAAGAAGGGGAGTGGTTTATCAGGAGGGAGGAGGGTGAAGTAGTGATTCCCATAATTGCCTTCCTCGAGGGCGGTATGAGAATCCCTATGGGGCCAATGATGAGAGACTATCTTAGGCACTTTAGACTAGCTCCTACCCAGTGCGCCACCAACGTGTTCAGGATCCTAGATTGTGTGGACGCCTTGAACGAGAAGATGGAGCTGAGGTTAACCCACCACGATGTAAACTAGTGCTACAACCTCCAGCACTTAAAGGGTAAGTCTTATTACATGAAGACGAGGGAGGATAGGGCTCAGCTTATCCAATGCCTCCCTGAGTCCAGTAAGGGGTTAAATAAGGACTTTCTCATTCTGTCCGGTGAGTGGCACGATGGCCTCCATTGTCCGACAGTAGAGGGGACACCAGGTGGGGTATTTAGAGTAGGAGAGGGTTTGACCTTTTGCGTTATCGCAGTCTACATTGTTTGGTGGCTAATATGAACATGCCTTCTTTTTTGCAGATCCGCACGCTTTTGAACAACACTTCCACTTGGTCAACAAGGCAAATTTGGAAACCATACTCAGGGCGGAGATCTTCGTGAACGAAGCAGACAATCAAGTTAGAGCTACCCACAAGATCCTCGGCTACGATCCAATTCAAAAATCGTTCTCAGTGCCAAAGTGCGTGATAAGAGTCAAATATCCTCAGCTATAGAGGATCACCGTAGTGAAGCAAGGGTTCTTGCTTCCTAAAGGGTCCCTTGTTCCAGAAGGCATTCTATTAGTGGGTCCTTCTTCATCCCCTCTAGCTGTAGAGGCCGAAGGAGGAAGGCTAGAGGAAGAAGAAGAAGTTGCTGATTTAGGTCTATCCGAGGACGAATTTAGTGCGTTCGACCAAGTCCATCTGTCCGAGGATCCTTTTGGTGACTTGGGTGACCCCCATCTGACTGAAGCGGACCTTTTATCGGCAGAAACGTCTCCTCGGGCCGAGATGGGTTTCAAGATACAACCCCAGACCAGCCTGCTAGATCTGATTGAGGGCCAGCCGGGAAAGGATGTGCCAGGGAGGTCTCATTCCAAGTTTCCTCCTCCTCCACCCAAGTCTCAGCCTGCTCAGACTAGGTCTTCCGCCTGATCTAAGCTTTCACCTCCTCCCCCTCAGCCAAGTTTACCACTAAGGCCTGAGCCCTCCGACCCCAAACAGAAGAAGGATAAAGGCAAATGGCCCATGGGAGCTGATAGATCTCGCTCCTCCCAGGAAAAAGATGAGGCTCAGCGACCTTTGAAGCAGCCAAGAACCGGGCATCAGGGACAGGATAAAGAAGTTAGTACTTGGCTTGAGCCCTAAGCTTGGCTCCCTGCGTCGATGCTTCACAAGGCTCCCCTGATGGACAACGCCTCTCTCAGGGACTTCCAAGGAGGCGAGGGCACCCATGTGGCCGATGCGCTGGAAAGGTCCTTGCTGCTGCCAACTGATATGGCCGAGCTGAGGAACCTAAGGAGGCACGAGGTCTGCCTCAACCTTAAGAGGTACCTACCATAGTTGATTTTGTTACTAGTTTTTACCTTACTTTGTGTCTGTTTTCATCGTCAGGCCATTCGGGCCACTTACAGGTTGGAAGAAGTAGCCAATCACCAAAGTAGGGCCTTGGAGATGAAGCGAGATAGGCGCGTGGCCTCTGTTGAGGCCCTGAACAACTCTGATACTGCCCTTAAGAAGGTAAAAGAGGACCTCAAGGAGATGGAGAGAGCCAAGAATAGCGCTGAGTCAGGCTTGGCAGGCGTCCAAAAGTAGGCTGAGGATCAAACAAGGTGCCTACGCGATGCCCAAGATTAGCTTACCATTACTGAGGAGCAGATAGCTGATCTAAAGAAAAAGCTAGAAGAGGCAAAGAGGGAAAAGGGCGCCTTGGAAAAGGCAAGGGGTGAAGCAGTGAAGGGCCATGAGGAGACAAAGAGGGCCAGGACCGAGGCTCAGAGATCGAAGGAGGCAGCCGAGGAGGAGGCTTATGCCTTAGGGATGGCCGAGACCTAGGCCCTTCTCAAAGCCCAAGTACCTGGGGTATACAGGTTCTACTGTTCCCAGGTCTGGAATAAAGCCCTCAAACAAGCTAGAGTTGAGGTTTCGTTTGACATTAGGAAGGTAGAGAATGTATACTACCCCTCTGTCATCCTGGAAGCTGCCCCCACTAGCTCCGAGGCTGAAGCTACTCTACCAGAAGCTGCTCTGGTTACAACCGCTCCTAATGAGCTAGCCGAGGAAGTTGAGCCTTCCGAGGTAAATGAAGCTGACAAAGGCCTTAACCAGGGAGCACTTTAGGACGCTGCAAAGCCCTCAGCTAATGCCCAGGCCCCTCATGCCGGGGAGGCAGCTCTTATGGCGATGCCTTTGCAGGCTGTTCCCTCAAGTGGGGGCTCCAAGGACCCTGAGACCCTTTCTACCCAGCTCCCCAAGGAAGGGGTCAAAATAAAGCTGAAGAAATAGGCCTCCTTTGCTAGCTTTGGTTGTATTTTTGCTTTATGCTTTTCTTCTTTTTCTTCTTCTCTTTTTTTTTTTTTTTTTAAACATTGTAAAATGACTTTTGGATTGAATGTATAAGATTTCGTTCTTCACACTATGTGCTTACTATCATTGTGATGGGTTCTGCTACTTTTATCGCTTGTGATTTGATTATTAGCTGAACAATCTCCATAGTGGCTTACTTTCTATTTTGAATCAGCAGCTAAAAAATGTTAAATCAATAGTGATAATTCCCACTTAGACTGTGGTTAATAATTGAGCCTTAATAATATGACTTTCTTTTGCTGAATTGAATATTAAAGAGATGGCTTTACAATATTAATCCTGCACCTCATGAACTGGTTACCATGAATGGAAAAAAGGAATGCTAAGCACATAGTATTCATAAAGATAAGCCTTTAAATCCTAAGATCACATACCACAGCACAATGTACAAGGGTACTCGTAAGTATGTTCTAAAAATTTACTGACTTTAAGAAAACCGTCAGCTGCTGATTACGCTGTGGAGTTAAGTTCAAGGTACTTTGGAATGCCTTAAGTGATGCTCATGGGCTTGTGTTTATTCATATCCTTGATGGAGGTAGTTAGTTTCCCCATAAGTTTAAGTCCGAGGACCATGTAAGACTTTGGTTCTGTATAACACTTAGGTTCTTCTTGAAGTAATTAGTTTTCCCATAGGTTTGAGTCCGAGGACCATGCAAGACCTTAATTCTGTTTAGTACTTAGATTTTTCTTGAAGTAGGTAGCTTCCCTATAGGTTTGAGTCTGTGGACCATGCAAGACCTTGGTTCTGTCTAGTACTTAGATTCTTTTTGAAGTAATTAATTTCCCCATAGGTTTGAGTCCGAGGATCACGCAAGACCTTGGTTCTATCTAGTACTTAGATTTTTCTTGAAGTAGTTAGCTTCCCCATAGGTTTAAGTCCGTGGACCATGCAAGACCTTGGTTCTGTCTAGTACTTAGATTCTTTTTGAAGTAATTAGTTTCCCCATAAGTTTGAGTTCGAGGACCATGCAAGACCTTGGTTCTGTCTAACACTTAGATTCTTCTTGAAGTAGTTAATTTCCCCATAGGTTTGAGTTCGAGGACCATGCAAGACCTTGGTTCTGTCTAACACTTAGATTTTTCTTGAAGTAGCTAGCTTCCCCATAGGTTTGAGTCCGTAGACCATGCAAGACCTTGGTTCTGTCTAGTACTTAGATTTTTCTTGAAGTAACTAGTTTCCCCATAGGTTTGAGTTCGTGGACCATGCAAGACCTTGGTTCTATTTAGTACTTAGATGGTCGTCAAAACACAAGGCATGCAATCATAATAGATTTAGAACTTAAAATAGAGAAATGCTTTCATTAATAATAATACATTCTCAAATTATTTACATTCCACGGATATGGTACAGCCTTTTCATCTAAGTCCTCTAAGTAATACGCCTCTACCCCTGCTATTGAAGTAATTCGGTACGGCCCTTCCCAATTGAGTCCCAGCTTTCCTCAAGAGGGACTCTTGGCAACACCCACCACTTTTCTCAATACTAAGTCCCTTGGTGTAAGTGGTCTCATCTTCACATTGGCATCATATCCCTGTTTGAGCTTCTGGTGATAGTAGGCCAACTAGATCATTACCTTTTCTCTTCGTTCATTAATTAGATCTAGGCTCTTCCCTAGTAGTTCATCATTATTGCTGGAAGTGAAAGAGCTCGTCCTCAGCGTTTGGAAGTTTGCCTCTAGAGGGATAACAGCCTCGGCCCCATAGGTAATGGAAAAAAGTGTTTCCCCTGTTGACCGCTGTGGTGTAGTCCTGTAAGTCCATAGAACGTGTGGCAGCTCTTCAATCCATCTTCCCTTGGCATCGTCCAGTCTCTTCTTGAGCCCATTGACTATGACCTTGTTGATAGCCTCGACCTGTCCATTTCCTTGAGGATAAGCTGGGGTGGAGTATCTGTTCGTGATTTTGAGTTCACAACAGTATCTTCTGAAGACTTTGCTGTCAAATTGGAGTCCATTATCTGAAATGAGGGTATAAGGGGCCCCGAACCGTGTAACAATGTTCCTCTAGATGAATTTCTTAACATCGACATCTCTGATGTTGGCCAAGGGTTCAGCTTCAACCCATTTGGTGAAATAATCTGTGCCGACCAACAAATACCTGTTATTTCCTGGCGCCTTGGGGAAAGGGCTTACAATGTCCAAGCCCCATTAGGCAAACGACCATGGACTGGACAAAGGGTTGAGGACCGCTCCTGGTTGGTGAATATTTGGGACAAACTTTTGGCACTGGTAACACTTCTTAACATACTCTAGGGCTTCCTTTTGCATCCCCGACCACCAATATCCCTAGGTGATGGCTCGGTGTGACAAAGATCTTCCTCCTGTGTGGCTCCCACAGATCCCTTCGTGCAGCTCTTTAAGCAATAGCTCTGATGCCTCAAGGTGGACACACAGTAAATATATTCCAGAATAAGAGCGCCTATACAATTTGTAGTCCTTGGATAGCCAGAACCATGGAGCGTCCCTTCGTACCTTCTCAGCCTCTGACTTCTCCTTAGATAGAACATCATCTTTGAGGAATCTCACTATAGGATCCATCCAGCTGGGACCCACTTCAACTTGATGGATATGAACCATGCCTTTTGCCACTTCATTTGCTCTTTCCAGATGCTCAACAAGAATAACCCGAGGTAGATCCCCTGCCGAGGACGTAGCAAGTGTGGCCAATGAATCCGCATGGGTGTTTCCACCTCTGGGGACATGCGACAAGCTGAAAAGGTCGAAGTCTGACTACAAGCGCTTGACCTGGCATAAGTACTCTTGCATCCTCGCATCTCTAGCCTCCAATTCTCCCTTTACCTGGCCCACTACCAATTGCGAGTCCGAGAACATCTCTACTGCTTTTCTGCCCATTTTCTGCACCATGACCATCCCTTGTAACAACGCCTCATACTCGGCTTCATTATTCGTGGCCGAGAACCTAAGCCTTAGGGATTTCTCTATGACAGTCTTCTCAGGGGACACTAGGACTAGCCCCATTCTAGAACCTCTTTGATTTGCTGCGCCATCAACGTACACCTTCCAAAATGGGGGCCCTGGAATAGAGATTGCCTTAACTGATTTTCCATCCATATTTCGCTTCTCTACTACTGCTTCTACTAGCGGTTCAGCAAACTCGGCCACCAGATCAACCAGGACCTAGCCTTTTATAGAGGTTCGAGGCATGTACTTGACGTCAAATGCCCCCAGAATTGTGTTCCATTTGGCGATCCTTCCGATGTAATCAACAGTCCGAAGTACAGACTTCAAGGGTAGTTGGGTTAAAACAACTATTGTGTGGGCCTGAAAATAGTGGGGAAGCTTTCGGGTAGCGTGGACCACAGCCAGTATGGCTTTCTCCAAGGGCCTAACTTGACCTCAGCTTCATGTAGTGACTTGCTCACGTAATAGACTGGCTTTTGAATGCTATTGTTATCCCGTATTAGCACCAGGCTTGCAGCATGAAGAGCCACAGCAATATATGCATATAGGACCTCTTCGGCTGCAGGATTGGATATGATAGGTGGCTGAGATAGGTATTTCTTGAGTTGTTGGAAGGCCACAGCACAATCTTCGAACCACTCTAATCCTTTCCACTTATAGATTAGGAGATAGAAAGGCCTGCATCTATTAGCCGACCTGGAAATGAATCAATTTAAGGCCGCGATCATTTTAGTGAGCTTTTGGACCTCCTTGGGGTTTTGCGGAGGTTTTAGATTATGAATAGCCTTGATTTGGTCGGGATTAACCTCGATTCCCCTGTGGGTAATAATGTAGCCTAAGAACTTGCCAGATCCCACGCCAAATGAGCATTTGGAAGCATTTAGGCGCAGCTTGTGCTTCCTCAAGGTATCGAAGATGCGATCGAGGTCTCCTAAGTGCTCGGACACCACCTTACTCTTCACCACCATATCGTCAACATAGATTTCAATGCTTTTGCCCAACAACGGCTTGAACATTCTCGTCATCATCCTCTGATAAGTGGACCATGCGTTCTTCAGGCCAAACGGCATCACCTTGTAGTGGTAGTTTCCAATAGGTGTCACGAAGGCTGTCTTCTCCTAATCCTCCAGGGCTAGTGGTATTTGATGATAGCCTTGAAAGGCATCTAAGAAACTCATCCGAGGATGGCCTACAGTTGCATCCACCAGCTGGTCTATCTGAGGCATAGGGAATAAGTCTTTTGGGCATGCCTTGTTTAGGTCCGTGAAGTCCACAAAAACCCTTCACTCTCCACTTTTCTTCTTGACTACTACGATGTTGGCTAACTATTCGGGGTAAAAAACCTCCTCAATAGCCCCAGCACGCTTAAGCTTTTTCACTTCTTCCTTGATCGCATCAGCATGCTTTCTTGACGGGCACCGAGGTGGCTGCTTCTTGGGAGTGACGGATGGATTGACATTGAGATGTTGACAGATGAAGGCTGGATCAATCCCTGGAGCATCACAGGCATCCCATGCAAACACATTAATATTTCCTTTGAGGAATTCAATCAACTCCTCCTTCTTCTGAGAGGGCAGCTGAGCCCGAACCTGAAAGAACTTCTTTGGGTTATCACCAATGGTCACCTTTTCTAGATCCTCACATTTTGCTTCCTCAGCAGCTGTATCAGGAGACGCCACCGGGGCCTTTGATTGCTATAAGCTCTTTTCAGCAGTGGCCGAGGATTCTGCATCGAGCCGATGTGATATGACAGCCACTATGAACTTCCTTATTGTGGATTGGCAACCACGGATTTCAAGAACTTGGTCCTCTGATGGGAATTTCACCTTCTGGTGCAAGGAGGAGAAGACAGCCCCTAAGGTATGGAGTCAGGGCCTACCGACGATGGCTGTGTACGGAGAGTAGGTGTCCACCATAATGAAGTTCACCTCCACTATCTCTAGGCCAGTCTGGATGGGTAGCCTAATCATACCCTTTGGGATAACGAGCTTTCCGTCGAAACTCATTAAAGGAGAGCTATAGGGCATCAAGTCCTCATGCTTCAACTTCAACCCCTTGTAGAGGTCAGGGTACATGATCTCGGCCCCACTGCCATCATCCACCATCACTCTTTTCACATCGTAGTCCTCGATTCTAAGAGTGATCACTAGCGCGTCGTTATGGGGTTGGGTGATTTCGATCTTGTCTTCTTCTGAGAAACACAAGGTTAGGTAAAAATTCCTTCTGACCCTCTTTGGTTTAGGCTGGGAATTCTCGGCTGGCATCTGAGCCACAGACAACACTCGTGAAGGGCGCATGCCTGTTCTTCCTGACGTAGCCAAGATTACATTGATCATCCCTGTAGGTGGCCTTAGGGCGGTATCTCTCTGGGGCTCCTGATGGATTTGGCCTTGAAGGCCACTGGAATGATGCAGAAGGTGTTTCAGTTTTCCTTCTTGGACCAACTGGTCTAGATAGTTCTAGAGATTCTTGCAGTTATCTGTGATATGTTCGTGGTCCTGGTGATATTGGCAATAAAGGTTCTGTTTGCATTTTGTGGGCTCTTCCGTCATCTTATTCGGCCACATGAAGTATGGCTCGTCCTTGATTTTCTCCAACACCCTGTGTACTAGTTCTCGGAACACAGAATTGACTGTCTGCGTGCTGGTTGCTCTGGATTGCCCTGCGAAATCCCTCATCGGGCGGTTGCTGTTATACCAGTCCGACTTGAAATCCCTCTTCTCCTGAGGGATAACCTTCTCCTTTCCCTTACCTTGCAGTTGGTCCTCCTTTACTAATTTGTATTTATCGATCCGATCCATTAGCTGGCACATACTGGTGGCAGGCTTGCCAGTCAGGGACTTCCTCAAGCCGTGCCCAGCTTGAAGGCTATTTTTTAGGGTGCTGATGGCGACATCATCAAAATTGCCATCCAATTCATTATACATCTCCCAATATCTGTCCGAGTAGGCCTTTAGAGTTTCTCCATCATGTATGGATAAAGACAATAATACACTCAAGGGCCGAGGAGCTCTACTATTGGTAACAAAACGGGAGCCAAAGGCTCGGGTTAGCTACCTGTACGAACCTATAGAATTCGCCTTTAAACCATTGAACCACCTCATTGCCACTGGTCCTAGGCTAGATGGGAAGACCTTGCACATCAATGCCTCGTTTTTAGAGTGGACAGCTATCCTTTTGTTGAACTAACTCACATGCTCCACGGGGTCCGTTCTGCCGTTGTAAATGATGAAGGTTGGCTGCTGGAATCGCCGAGGCAGTGTAGCCTATTCTATATGACGTGCGAAAGGTGATTTGGAGAGCTTATCCAGTGTTTTGCTCATGGCATCACTTTCCAAGCCCTTAGGAGATGGGCTGTTGCGCTTACGCCTCCAGCAGTACTCTTCCTCGTGAGAGAATGTCTCGCTTGTGGGAGTTCTCGATCTTTGCCTAAAGTCATCGTCGCTTTCATCCTCGGAGGGTGTGTCGGGGCTAGAATAAGGCCGCTTTCGTTGTGCATGGCACAGCTTTCTCTTCAAGTCATCTATGTCTCGTTGCATGGCCAGCTTATCATCCTGTCTCTGGGATACGTGACTCTTAACTTCTTTTAATTGCATGGCCTAGTTGTTATTTTGTCTCCTGGGCACGTGACTATCCCTACAAGAGTGGCTTCCGCTAGTTTGAGTGGTGTGCACACTTCCCTCTCAAAACCTTCCATTTTCTTCATTTCGATAAGCTCAGGGTTGGGAAAGTTGCCCTGTTGTTAAGTTCTGGCCGGTTCAGGCAGATGGGAGCCTGCTTGATGAGGGCCTGATTCTACCATGCTTGATTGTTGCCCTTACTAACACACAAGTTCTTTTCACAAACAGCGCCAATTGTAGGGACTGGGTTTGAGTACTTCTACTGTTGAGTGAATGAACTCAAGCCCAACTCGCCCGATACAATGAATTTGTAGAGTATGGGTTTAAGAACTAGGCCTTAGTGAGGATTACCACAACTAAACATGGTTATGAGTGGGTTAAATAACTAGGAAATGGATTTGAAGTGTGAAAGTCTCTCCTCAGCCCTCTACTGAAGGGTTTGGAGTTCTTATTATTTTCTTAGTATCTGGTTACAAAGACTCCTAGGATGATATGAACTACTACAGTGTTTTCTGCTTCTAATTGCCTCCCTTCCCCTGAAGGATTTCTTATATTATATACCCCCTTTCAGCTGATCTTGGCCCTCCATTTGTTGATCATGTAGGCTACTACTTGAGTGCTTGTCCTATCAGCCACCTTCCTCAGCTTTCTGTGGACAGCAGCAGCCTAGCTAACATTATTTAGGGGTTTTTTCCCCATTAAAGTGGCTAGAAGGTTAGTTGTGGGCATTTAATGCGGAGGTGACAGCTTCTCCTTGAATTGCTCATCCACCATGCTCTTGTGACTGTCCCATTGTACTTGTCCTTTTCCTTGGGATGCTTTGGGAGGCTGCCCCTGATGGCGTACTGCTCTTCCCTTCTATAATCTAAGCTGGCCGAGGACAGGATCGTCCTTGGCGATGTTTCTTAGCAATTTGGGTCTTCCTTGTTCGTCCTCGGACATTTCTTCGTCTTCGGCGCGGGCCTTGGACTTGGTGTAGAATAGGCCAGGGTTGCCAAATTCTCAGGCCCCACAACCCAATTCACAATTCAATTAAAAATTTACCCAAAACAAAACCACTCAAACCACACTCTCCACTATCATACACATAACAAAGCAACTCTCTCACTCTTTGAATCCGCCTACAATAATCAATCTTATTTTTAATGCAATTTGTTCGGGGCCATTTTTCGGTTGCCCAGCCACGTGTTGTCCGTTGGAGGGATGAACTTACTAGGCCCGGGTTCTTTTTGGGGAGTTGCGTCCGAAACTCAACATTGGGCCACGTGTCCAATGACTACCGGCATATTTTTAAACTTACAAAATCATTAAGGTCAAACTTTAAGAATCACGATAATGGTCGAATAAAGATAATGGTTGAGTAAATATGTAATATGTGTTTGATATGATAGTTTTGATTAGTAGTTGTAATGACAATTGAAATACAGTAGTATTTATTTAGAGGTAAAGTAATCATGTACTCAAGGATGTAAACTTAAAGGTTAGGAAGTAAAGTCCCTTATCTTTGTATAGTTTGTAGCCCAGCTGTGCAGCATCAGTGAGCTAATAGGATTCCAGCAGAATGCCAGCGGTAGAGGCTAGTTAAGTTTGCTCCTCTTATCATGCATTTAAATGAGTTTAAGCCTTAGTCAATAGTTGTAATAGTAGTTGGAATAAAGTAATATGTATTTAAATGTGAAGTAATCATATACTCAATAATGTAAATTTAAAGATAAGGAAGTAAAGTCACTTATCTTTGTATGATTTGTAGCCCCAGTTGTACAGGTTCTATAAGCTGATAATGTCCCAGCAGAGTGATGCCAGCGGTAGAGAGACAGTTTGCCATGATAACTTCAAGATTGAGGGGAAAAAATGGGTGCAACTTGAGGGAGAGAGAGTATGCCCAGCTATGTGTAGGGGCTGGTTAAGCTTGCCCCTCTTATCATGCACTTAAATGAGTTTCCCCTTTGACAATGCTCTTTTAGTTGTTGTGAAGTTATGAATAGTGTTGCCATCAATGAGAAGGGCTTTTGCATGGAGTGTTTGTGCCATCTAAGAGAAGGGCTTTTGTAAGAAGTAGTTGTGCCTTCTAAGTGAAAGGCTTTTGTAAGAAGTAGTTGTGCCTTCTAAGAGAAGGGTTTTAATATGAAGTAATTGTGCCTTCTAAGAGAAGGGCTTTGATATGAGATCTTGGTGCCTTCTAGGAGAAGGGCTTTAGTAATTGAAGTTCATGCCTTCCATGAGAAGGGCTTTTAGTATGAGTGTTTGACATCTCTTGAGAAGTGTGGAGATGGTGAAGACATAGATGTGTTTATGAGCAGAAAAATAGTAGAATTTTAGAGTGAGAGAGTATGAGAGTGGAGCTTAGTGAGTTGTGGTGTGTTATATGTAATGGTGTAGTAAGTGTGTATGAGATTGTGTAAAAGAAGTGAAGAAAGAGATGTTTAGAGATATGGGTAGCAAGATATATGTACTTTCAGAATATGGAGAGTGAGATAATGAGAGTAATAGTAGTGTAGTGTGTTCAGCAAAGCTGCCGGGATTTTCTGCTAAGATGTATGAGGGCTTATGAAGGCATTTATGAGCTAAGGGTTGAAGAGTTTAATTCCTCATTTAGAAACTAAAAATAACTCAGAAGTTCTGCACTTCATTAATAGCTTAGGAAGATAATTGAAGGGAGAAAGAATAGGGAAGTTTATGAGAGAGTTCTCCATTGGTGTCCTCCCTGAGGTGTTGATCAAAGGTCCCCCTTTAGAGTTGAGTTTAAGGGGATATTTTTAGCCAATAAAATCAGCCAAAATATGTCCCAAATAGCAATAAATTTTTAGAGAATCCATCTTAAGATTTGGCTGAAAATGGTTGTTCGGGGCCATTTTTCGATTGCTTGGCCACGTGTGATCCGTTGGAGGGATGACCTTACTAGGCTCGGGTTCTTTTTGGGGAGTTGCGTCTGGAACTCAACATTGGGCCACGTTGTCCAACGGCTACCGACGTATTTTTAAGCCTACAAAATCATTAAGGCCAAAGTCTAATAATCACAATAATGGTCAAATAAAGATAATGGTTGAATAAATATGTGATGTGCGTTTGAGATGATAGTTTTGATTAGTAGTTGTAATGACAGTCGAAATAAAGTAGTGTTTATTTAGAGGTAAAATAATCATACTCAATGAAGTAAATTTAAAGATTAGGAAGCAAAGTCACTTATCTTTATGTGTTTTGTAGCTTAGCTGTACAGTTTTTGTGAGCTGATAATGTCCCAGCAGAGTGCCAGCAGTAGAGGCTAGTTAAGCTTGTTCCTCTTATCATGCATTTAAATGAGTTTAAGTCTTAGTCAATAGTTGTAATGGTAGTTGAAATAAAGTAATATGTATTTAAATGTGAAGCAATTATATACTCAATGATGTAAATTTAAAGATAAGGAAGCAAAGTCACTTATCTTTGTATGGTTTGCAGCCCCAACTGTACAGCTTCTGTGAGCTAATAATGTCCCAGCAGAGTGACGCCAGCGGTAGAGAGACAGTTTGCCATGATAACTTCAAGATTGAGGAGGAAAAATGGGTGCAACTGGAGGGAGAGAGAGTATGTCTAGTTGTGTGTAGGGGCTGGTTAAACTTGCCCCTCTTATCATGCACTTAAATGAGTTTTCCCCTTGATAATGTTCTTTTTGTTGTTGTGGAGTTATGAATAGTATTGCCTTCCATGAGAAGGGCTTTTGTATGGACTATTTGTGCCTTCTAAGAGAAGGGCTTTATGTAAGAAGTAGTTGTGCCTTCTAAGAGAAGGGTTTTTGTAAGAAGTATTTGTGCCTTCTAAGAAAAGGGTTTTGATATGAGATCTTGGTGTCTTCTAGGAGAAGGGTTTTAGTAATAGAAGTTCATGCATTCCATGAGAAGGGCTTTTAGTATGAGTGTTTGGCACCTCTTGAAAAGTGTGGAGATGGTAAAGACATAGATGTGTTTATGGGATGTAGTATTTGTAATGTGTGTGATATAGGGAAGCATGAGAGATATGGTGATTAAAGATAGTAAACGTATGAGATTATAACTACTGAAAAAGTTGTAGAGATTTCTTTCCAAGAGGAAAGATTTTGTAAAAGAAGAGCATGAAGATGTGTTTAGGTATTTGGAGATAGGAGTAGTAAGATAGGTGTAGGAGAGTATTGAGATATGTTTATGGGCAGCAAAACAAAAGAATTTCAGAGTGAGAGAGTATGAGAATGGAGCTTAGAAGAGTTGTGGTGTGTATATGTAATGGTGTAGTAAGTGTGTATGAGATTGTGTAAGAGAAGTGGAGAAAGAGATGCTTAGAGATATGGGCAGCAAGATATATGTATTTTCAGAATATGGAGAGTGAGATGATGAGTATAAGAGAGTAATAGTATTGTAGTGTGTTTAGTAAAATTGCTGGGATTTACTGCTAAAGGGTGTATGAAGGCTTATGAAGGGCATTTGTGAGCTAAGGGTTAAAGAGTTTAGTTCATCATTTTGAAACTAAAATTCAGAAGTTCAGCCCTTCATTAAGAGTTTCAGAAGATTATTCAAGGGAGAAAGAATAGGGAAGCTTGTGAGAGAGTTGTTCTCCCTTGGTGTCCCCCTTTGTGGTGTTGAAGAAGGGTTCCCTTTAGAGCTGAGTTTAAGAGGGGTATTTTATCAAATAATATCGCCAAAATCTGACCCAAATAGCAATGAATTTTCAGAGAATCCATCTTAAGATTTGGCCAAAAATGGTATGTTTAGCTTTAAGGTATCTTTGCTATTTCGGGTAAGAGTTGCTGGGGAAAAAGTACCAGAAAATGAAAGTATTTTGGCAAGAGATATGTAGTTTCTTTAGTTGGTTTTGGTTTTAGCCAAAAGAGGAAAAATCAGTAATGCTCAGGCTACTGGGTCAGCTGTCACAGCTGTTCTGAAAAGACTGTCCTAGCTGTAAGGAAAAGCTGTGATAGCTATCATGAAAAAGCTGTTTCAGCTGTCAGGAAAAGTGTGGCAGCTATCATGAAAAAGCTATTTTGCTTTGGGCAAAACCAATGAGGTCATATGGGTCATTTCAAGGATTTGGCTAAAAAATGGTAAGATCTCTTTGGAGGGTATCTTGCTATTTTTGGTATAACAGCTGGCTACTGGGATTTTAACATTAAATGGCTGATGATGTCACTCCCAGTCACGTGTCAAGTGCTGAATACACTGCTAGGGTTCAGCTGGAAATGCTTTCTTTTTGGGCGTTTGTGTTTTTGGTGCAAGGATCCATTACAACACATTTCTAGCAAGTAATAGAAGGGTTGGTTGATAGTCAAAGAAGCTTTAGAGATTTAGTAAATGCCTCATTGTGTTGTGACATAAGCAAGAAGAGTATTTAATGCTCTGCCCTGGCAGCTGGCAGAGAAATATATGGTTAGATTGTGGCAGATAGCAGCTGGGTATCTGTGATATCATGAATATTTTTGTATAGAGAGAGATAAAAAATAGCCAATCAGATTAGGCCATGTGTTTGAGTTTGATTTTAGCTGAAAGTAGTAATAAAATTTATGTAGAATGATATAATGAAGTTTCTAAATTTGTATAGCAACAGCTGTGGATTGACTGAACAGTTATCCGCCCAGCAGTTAGATGATTGGGGATATTGAGCATTTGTCACATGATGAATATTAAGCATTAGGAAAAGAGTAATGGGGAATTTTATTATTTTAAGTGCTACGTGATAAGAGATGTTTACCATATGTTACCCGCTACACATGGACTCGTCAGAGTTTAGGGAGTTGAAGAAGACACGCCAAGCAACATGTTTCTTTTATCAACTTTAAACCGCTGGAGTTTTACTGAACATACCTCTTGGCCCTCCAAACCACGACTCCCAAAGTTTCCCCAAAGATACTTATGAGCTTGGATCATAAGCCGAAGGTGAGATGACGTACCTTGGGTTTTGTTGTCATTTTGTGTAAATATGGGCTCTTGTTGAAGAAGCCGTTTGCCATGAGTGTAAGAGAGGTAATATGAACCATGAGTTTTGATTCATTGCTTAAGCCTAATCCATATGTTGATGTTGATGATGTTGTGGGATTATGATCCCAATTGATGAAGAGGAAATGTGGACCTGAATCCGCCTCTTGAAGTAAGGATCTCGCGGGCCATGTGAGCCCAATCCATGTAGTTGAATGAGATATGAGCATATTTTAGGTTTTAAATAAATTTACCCACAAAATCAATAATATGCTAATGTGGCATGGGTTGCCAAAGAAGTAATGCCACGTGGGCTGA
The DNA here is from genome assembly GCA_023736055.1 of Quercus glauca. Taxonomy (NCBI): domain Eukaryota; kingdom Viridiplantae; phylum Streptophyta; class Magnoliopsida; order Fagales; family Fagaceae; genus Quercus; species Quercus glauca. Next base: position 41,810,505 of record CM043324.1, on the reverse strand, counting down.
AAAAACGGTCCTTAACAATGGTATGTTTAGCTTTAAGATATTCTTACTGTTTCGAGTAAGAGCTGCTAGGAGAAAAAGTAACAGAAAATGAAAGTATTTTAGCAGGAGAAAGGTAGTTTCAATAGTTGGTTTTGGTTTTAGCCAAATGAGGAAAAATTAGTAATGCTCAGTCTGCTGGGTCAGCTGTCACAGCTGTTCTGAAAATGCTGTTCTAGCTGTCAAGAAAAGTTGTCCCGGCTGTCAGGAAAAGTGTGACAGCTATCATGAAAAAGCTATTTGCTTTGGGCAGAAGCCAATGAGGTCAGATGAGTCATTTCAGACTGCTGGAAAGGTCATTCAGCAGTTACTTTATGGATTTGGCTGAAAAATGGTAAGATCTCTTTGAAGGGTATCTTGCTATTTTGGGTATAACAGCTGGCTGCTGGGATTTCAACATTAAATGGCTAATGATGTTGCTCCCAGCCAAGTGTCAAGTGTTGAATGCACTGCTGGGGTTTAGCTAGAAATGCTTCCTTTTTGGGTGTTTGTGTTTTTGGTGCAAGGTTCCATTACAACACATTTCTAGTAAATAATAGAAGGATTGGTTGAAAACCAATGAAGCCTTAGAGATTTAGTCAAGATCTCATTGGTTTGAGACATAAAAGTGGTGAGCAAGAAGAGTGTTTAATTTTCTGCTCTGACAGCTGGCAGAGAAATATATGGTCTGATTGTGGCAGACAGCAGCTGGGTATAAGAGATATCATGAATATTTTGTATAGAGAGAGATAAAAGATAGCCAATCAGATTAGGCCATGTATTTAAGTTGGATTTTAGCTGAAAGTAGTAATAAGATTTATGTAGAATAATATAATGAAGTTTCTGAATATGTATAGCAACAGTTGGGGCTTGAATGAATAGTTATTTTCCCAGCAGTTAGATGGCTGGGGATATTGAGCATTTGTCACATGATGAATATTAAGTATTAGGAAAAGAGCAATGGGAAATTTTATCATTCTAAGTGCTACGTGATAAGAGATGCTTACCATATGTTACCCGCTATACACAGACTCGTCAGAGTTTAGAGAGTTGAAGAAGACACGTCAAGCAACATGTTTCTTTTATCAACTTTAAACCGCTGGACCTTTACTGAACATACCTCTTGGCCCTCCAAACCACGACTCCCAAAGTTTCCCCAAAGAGACTTATGAGCTTGGATCATAAGCCAAAGGTGAGATGATGTACCTCGAGTTTCGTTGTCATTTTGTGTAAATATGGGCTCTTGTTGAAGAAGCCGCTTGCCATGAGTGTAAGAGAGGTAATATGGGCTGTGAGTTTTGATTCATTGCTTAAACCCGATCCATATGTTGATGTTGATAATGTCGTGGGGTTATGATCCCAATTGATGAAGAGGAAATGTGGACCATGGATTCGCCTCTTGAAGTAAGGATCTCGTGAGCCATGTGAGCCCAATCCATGTAGTTGAGTGAGATATGAGCTTACTTTGGGCTTTAAATAGATTTACCCAAAGAATCAATAATATTTTAACCTGGCATGGGTTGCCAATGAAGTAATGCCACATGGGCCGAAAAAACGGTCCTCAACAATCTCTGGTTCAGGTGGGTCATTTGGGTCAGAGGGTTGATCTTCAAATCAAATTTTGACGAGGATCCGGTTAATTCTTCGGTAATGGAGAGAGTTGTGCTAGAGTTTGACATGTCTGTGAATTTGAGGAGATATGTTAGGGTTTTGGCTAAGAGGAGGTTTTCATTGATTGGGTTTGGTTTTGGATTGGGATTTAAAGCTAAGATTAGATTAGGAGAATTTGATTCTTGGTCGTGATTCTTGATTGCAAGTTTTGTGATTTGAGTTTAAATCTTTAAATGAAAATGATTTGTCGTCTTTTTCTCTTCCTTGAATGAGGATGGGTTTTGATTGCTGGTTCTTTTCACCATCAAGCATTTTTTTTTTCTTATTTGTTTACTAAGAAAGTTCTTGGACATGTTCTTCAATTTCTTAATTTTTTTTTTAAATTTCTAGAAAAAACCTTTTTTTATTAGTTTTAAAATTGACAAACTTAAGAAAAATTAAAAAGATGTCATCTCTTTACACCTAATAGCAATCCAATTAATAGATAGTAACAGAAGGCTTGAATTGAATAAGTTAAAAGTTTAAAAACTAAATTGAACAAAATTGAATTTTAGGCAAAGTTAGAGGATGCAATTTGTAATTTAGCTTTACTTTTATTATGTGTAATCAAAACAAGGTATATCAGTAATTAGGAAAAATATTGTGTCTCTTAGACTTATTGCAACTTCTATAACATTAAGAAACGAGGTTTTGGAATCAATTCTACTAAGCAAGATTCGTGATCCTCTTATGATGATATTTTGAAAGGTAACTTATGCTTCGAATAAAAAAGCTTACACAACAAATCAACAAAATGAAAGTTGAGGAACTAAGTTGAAAAAATTGAAATGATAAAAATGAAAATGAAAAGAGACCAATCTTAAACCTAAATGGTGTAATTTATTATTGGAACTTGTCAACGATTGTTTTTAAGGTATTTGTTAATGAACTATTTTTTTAAAAAAATTAATACTATTTTCATGAAAAATTAAAAAAAAATTGTCAAAAAAATTTATTACTTTTTTCTTTTCCCATAAAAAAGTTTCTAAAAATAGTTCATAAATCAATACCTTTAGTTTAACTTTTCCATGAAAAATGTCATGGATGCCCACTTCTGCAAAATCATTTCTTCCCCCCATTTGTAAGGTTTTTATTTTTTTTTTATTTTTTTGGGGTTCAAAATAAAGTAGTTTTAGGACCACAACTCTTTTTTTTTTTTTTTGGTTACAACTATGATATGACAGACTATGAGTAATTGTCTATCACTTCTTCACCACTCGTAGTCTATCGCATCACAGTTATGGCATAGTTGCAGTCCTAGTCCAAGATTTTTTCATCAACATCAACATAGGGTAGAGAGGAATTTCCCGAATGAAATGCAAACAAGCTCCCCAACAGCCCAAACATGGCAATTTAGCAACATCTTGTTTGGCAACAGATCTTTTTCTACGTGGCTTTGTTCAGCCGTGATTACTATAATAATATACGCTTTTAGTTAACGTGAGCATTAGCATACATATTTGGCTACTAGCTAGCTAAAAGCCAATCCATCCAAATACCAAATCCTCTATTTTATTGCTTTATTTTCTCTGGTTTAGTATTTTATTGCTTTGTCGTACTGCTGCTTCTTGGTACCATTCAAAAGAAGCAAAAAGGGCATACAATTGTATTATTGTTACTCACTTTTCAAACTTTCAAGGGAGAAAGGACGAGTGACAAAGAAAGAACCATGAGCCATGGAAACACCTATATCTTTGTTGTGCTTTTTCTCTTCTTTTCATGGCTTCACTGCTGAAAAAGCAAATTAACATCTTTGAATACATATTAAAGAGGGAGAGAGAGAGAGGGTCCTGACTCCGGGTTTCTTTTTCTTTCGTGTTCACCAGGCAAACCATCTTTTTTAAAAACTCATTAGCAAGTAGCAACACGCCAACAAAATTTTTTGTTCAATTCCAATATCCATCTTTTTGAGCTGTACATTTCTTTATTGAATCCCCTCCTATTCCGAATTATCTGGAAGCATTTCTCTATCTTCTATACCCTGCTACCAGAGAGACCAATATATCTGAATTGCCCACCACAAAATAGAACACCCAACTCCCAAAAAACCAAAAAGAAAAAGGTTGTGATCACCTGCTGTTTCTATGAGATATACACCTTGGTGTGAAATCACCCACCGCCCTCCTTGCCTATATTTTATCAAGGCCTAAAAAAAAAAAAAAATTAGCCATTTAACATCCCCAGCTCTTTTCCTCGATTCCTATTTGCAGCATTCATAGCCAGGGTGATTTATATAAATCCTGGCATCCTGCTGTATGGGGCTGAAACCCATAAGATTAAACAATCTGAGAATTGGGTTTTCTTCAAAATTGTTGTTTATGACTTGTCCTTCACAAAAATTCTGTGAATGAAGTCTCGGAATCTTTTGGAATATAGCTTCGGATCAACGGCTGAGATGGAGGCGGGATCCACTTGCAAGGACTTGTAAGCATGTTCTAGCTTTTTGCTAATATCATAATCTTGGAGAATGTCAATGATACCAAAATAAAGAATCACGTCAAAGACCTCCCCACCACACTGTGAAGGTGTTGAATTGCTACTTTCACTCCCACTCCCTGAATGCTGATCCAATCCAACCCTTGGCACCCTCTCTTCTGCTCTAGCAGGCATGTTTGCCCCTAACCTGATAGGTGGTCCCCTGGAATATTTGGGTGCAAAAAGAATTCAAAATTATTACATGAATGAACTACACAAACACCTATGAACATGATCATCCTAAATCAAGTCAATCATAGGCATAATCATCACTCTAACTATTGCTAAAGTTCATAACTTAAAAATCCATAATTCATGCCTACCGATTATTTTATTTCTCTAAGCGAGCATCAAAGCAAAGCCTAGAAGAGCTAGACTTTGAGAGGCAACAAAGTAAATTCTCGCAAACTCAAGAATTCAAAAATTACCATACAATTACTTGATATGTGAAATTTAAAATTTATCAAATAGACAAGAGAGAGAGAAATGTTTTCCACTTCAGGTGAGGTGGCAACAACAAACATTTGCATTTTGCAAGTTGCAACCCCGATTGCTCAGTCTCAATGGAAAACAGACCAAACTATTCATAGCGAAAGTTTTGTTTCTATCTAGGAAAGCATGGTGACCCCACAAAGACCAGTTGCCTATGAAAATATTCGGAATTGCTACTACAACTCAAGTCACTTTCAGTCACTCCACCCAATAAGATGAAATTTCATAGAAAGGGATTGTCCTATTCCTGAGTTCAAAATGGGAGGAAAGAAAGGGGTGGGAAATAAATATACCAACCACAAATTTTATTGCTTATTGATAATTTTTAGATGGAAGAAATTTCTGCTTGTTGAACTTGAACATGAGCACTGGGTCCATAAGCACTAAAGTTAAACATGTGGCACATGCATAACAGTCAAGGAGATGCCATTTATGGGCCCCAACATAATATTTTCTAATACCAAGAAAAGTTTTGTATGTGGGCACCCTCTCCGGTACAAATTCAGTATAAGATGTAAAGAAAACACATCCCTAGAATCCAATCCCGAGACCTAACTAACAATAAAGAGAAGAAGCCATATTAGAGAATAACACATACCCGCCAACAATAATCCAATCACTATCTTGCAACTCTACTTTGCTTATTAGATATCCTCTCTCATCATGTTGCGTATCACTTTTGCCTGAAAAAGCTCAAGACCCTAGTTAATTGTGCAACAAATATCTCCCAGTATTGTTTTTAAGTTGTGGTGACAAATTACCTGAATCCAAATTGAATGGTGACATCTTCATCTCATCACCTGAGTAATCATCACGGAAGTGAACACCTATTAAAAGACTGTAATCCATGATTCTCTCCCGTTCCAAGAATTCACAGTCTCTATCAATTTGCCTGAATAAAAACCATGACATAAGACCAACTTTCAAGCGTATTATAGTTGGAGCACACATGCTCCACATCCACACTCGAGGGGAGGGGCAATAGCAAAAAGAAATGCTTGTAATGAAGTAAAGAAATAAGATTACGTCCAACGCATCAGAATTTACCAGATAAGTTCTTGAAACCATGATCGTTCCAAGTGAAACACATAATTCAGATCAAGGTCTTTGAATGTAGTTGTCTCATCTATTTTCCCCTCAGGCTTATCAGTGGTGCGGCCATAAGAAGAACCTTTGAGGTCAAACCGTTTGTGGATTCGGTACTCCGAACAAAAGAGATTACCCATCACGATGAAACGTGTCTGATTTATTTATCACATCACCAAAATTAAACTAAATATAGAATACACTTCAAACTGCAAAAGCACTGGAAATACCAAACCAAAAAATAAAATAAAAAATCATTCATTCAAAACCAAATACCTTTTGACCACCAACTGGTTTGACACAATGAACGCCGTAGAATTTTGTTACCAAGGAATTCTTGTACTGACAAACATGTTGGTGGTAGCTTGGAAGCATCCTAATAAGCACCTGCAGAAGGTTACAAAATAATGGTGACAATCTATTGCCATAAATTCAATGTATTTCAAAGCTAAGAATGTGAACTGGAGAATAGTATACGAAGGCAACTGCTTGTTGTCAATTTTACCACAATAGTGTATACTTTTCTAAAAGTTTTCCAGTTGCGTGTTTTGTTTAGTCTCAAAATTGATTGATATTAAGAAGTCCGAGGGGGCTGGCAACTGACCTTGACTTCAGATTTCCTGACAGTTTTGATCATAAACCGGTCATCCTGAGTAAGGTAGAATACACTTCCACTTTTCCCAGGAGAAGACAATTCCCTAAGCGCATCATTTCCGCAAATAGCAAGCATGTAATCCACAGCATCTATTCCAAACAATTCCCTCAGATGTCTAAATACCAAACAAACTTTAACTAGTTACCACCATTTGATAGGAAAATCATCAAAAATGCAAGTTTCCAAAACAATTGCGAACCCAACCAAAAAGAAATACAACAAAAGTGTAACACAATGTGAACTGAACATAAAAAAAAAATAAGCAATACCTAAACACCATGGGACAATAATCCTTCCATTTGAAGTCCACTGATTGATGTGGCGGCGTACACTTGGATCCTTCAGGTGGAAACCTTGTCCAAAACTTTTCCATGGGATCAAAATCCCCTGGCCTAAGTTCCCTCACCATTGAAGCATGCTTTCCAACAGTGTATCTGCAAGCCGAACAACAAAAACAAAAAAAACTACTGTCAACGCAAGTACTCCAACACACCAAATCATCAAAAATCATAAATGAAAAAAAAAAAATTTAAATTAAACAACAACAACAAACAATATCAATTAAATCTTAGTCCCAAAATATTTGGTGTCGGCTAGGATCTCAATAGACTAGTGAAGGTCAGCCGCATGATTCTGTAAGACATACTGTGTTACTACTTCCTAAATTGACAAAAAAAAAAGTATGTACCTTATACCCATTTGGAGATTGATCATCAAATCGTAGTTCTTGTGTCCCTTGGAAACCTTCTGACCCGGTTTCTTAACTTCCTCATCATTAGCCATCAAACCAGGACTCTTGGGTGTCTGCCAAACCCAATTTCCATGATTCACACACAGCTCTTCCTTCCCATCCTTACAAAACATAGACGCAGCCTCCACATTATCCACAATATCACAAGTAATATCCCCAGCCTCAGCATCCAATTCCCATATGCAAATCCTAGGGAATAAATTCACATTCCTCACCACATCCAAATCTACATTCTCCACCACATCCACTGAAGACCTTTTCCTAGTAGCGTTCGCATTCACAATATTACCATTACCTTTCGGTTTTGGGACCCCATTTTCCCAACACATATCAAACTTATCCCCATTGCTCAAAACCAAAACCCCATTTCCAGAAATAATCCCATTCTTCCATTCACCCTCATACTCATTCCCATTGCTCCACATGTACCTTCCTTCACCATCCTGCAAATTCCTTTTCCAAAACCCTCTGTAGATATCCCCATTGGCATAACACTTTTCACCATATCCATGCTTTCGATCTGCAATCCAAGACCCTTTGTAAGTGTGACCATCGATTCCAATAAAAGTACCAAACCCATCCATTTTCCCAGACTTGAAATCACCTTCATAGGTAGCTCCTGATGGCCATGAAAGCTTCCCTTTCCCACTCGCTTTCCCTTTCTTCCACTCACCTTCGTACATGCACCCATTGGACCACAGATATTTTCCATGACCGTGTGGCACGTTCCCTGAATATGCTCCATTGTACAAATCTCCATTTGGAAGTAATTTCTCCACGGTGGTAGGAGAGGCCGTGGGAGACACGCGCCTCGACCCAGTTGGGGATCGAGTCCGACCAACCACCAGACATGGCGGTGGTACCACCAACTCCACTTCTTCTTCATCATCTACTTCGGATTTTTTCTTGTTGTTGGGTTGTTGGTCGGAAAGAACACTTAGGATTGTCTCTTGCATTTCTGCTGCTTCTTTTTTTCTTTTTCTTTTTTAACTTTGGTTGTGTTTTTGGAATTTGTGGGTGTCAACGAAAACTGAGTACGAAACGCATTGGTAAAAAAAAAGTGTATTTTGGTTTTGATTTTGAGATTTGGGATTTGAGAGTTGAAAAGAGAATCCTTGTACAATTGCACAAACAAAGAAAAACGGACATAAATAGTAGTAGTACTAGTATTTCATTTTTGTTAGATAAATACTGATAGAAAAAAAAAAAGCATTAGGTTTGGAAGATTAATTAAGATAGATAGTATGATACTAGAGTAATACTAGTATGACTATCTACCATAACTGAGAAAGTAAAAAAGAGAAAGGGAAAGAGAGAGTAGTGTACAATTCTACTACTATTGGTTGGTTTTTGGTTTGGTATAGGCACTATAGGCTAGCTGGCTTTTTCTGTCTAAAATTGCCAAATGCATAGGGAAAGTGAGAAAACCTCGGTGTTGTTGTTGGACTTGGTGGTGGTGTGAGTGTCCGTGTCTTTCTACACTCTCGTTCTCTCTCTCTCTCTCTCACATTGCTAGAAGAAGAGAGAGATGTGCGTGCCAGTCCTAGGCCTCAACTCTAACAAGTCTTCCATACCAGCAATTTTTTGCTTTTGCTTTTTTGACTTCCATGGACAAACATACCCCTTGATTCTATTTTTATTTTTTTAATTCCGAAAATCCTGCCTGTACTTTTGCTTACCATATGTGATTGTTGCTGACGATATCATCTAGAATCAAGCTATGGGTTTATGTGTGTGTATATATATATATATATATATAATTTGTTATATTAATAGTTTGTAAAATTATTGTAAAATAATTTATAATTATATCGTTACTCATATATTCCTCAAAATTATGAGAATTTTCAATTTTCTTAGGATTATGTTAACAAGTACTCTTAGGACAATGATTAACAATTTATTTTAGGAAAATTTTGACATCACTTTTATAGAAAATAAAAAAACTGTTAATTTTTTTTTCTATAAATTTTTTTTTAAAAAATAAATTGTTAACATTTACCCTAACAGTATTTTCGTGTCAGTTATATGTCTTTGTGTTGTTATCTCTATCGGCCTGTGCTTACCTTTTTTTAATTTGTTTTATGTGTCTGGAGTTCAACGAATCACTCCTGTCAATAACTATCTTTTATTAATGAAAAAAATACTCTACCAAAAAGGTCTGACCAACAAAATAAAAAATAGAAAATTGTCTCCAACTTCTTATTCCCGACATGGATGTAGCATCAATTGATGGCAATAGAAGAAGAAAAAAAAAAGAAGATGGATCATTTTCATATATATAAATTGTATATTGTTCTGTAGCATTGAAAATCAATAATCATTCTTTATTTAGTGGAATGAATATTTTTATAAGTACTTCAATTATCTCACGAGCATTCATTTTGAGGGTTGGTGTAGATATCCCATTTCGTTCCAACTTATATCCGAGTCCCTTGTCCTAATGACAAGAAATCAAATTACTACCAAAATTATTAGTATTGTTTGTGAAATCCAATGAGGATGAGAACCCAAAAAGCGGCCAAATACAATCCAAGCCCAAGCCCAATTGTGAACAAGAAAAGAAGGTGAACGCCCAAAAGCCCAATTTGACCTAATTTGCTCAATGCTGACAAAGAGTACGTACGTCAAGTATATGATGTGTACGCACCTAATTGTGGTGTACTCACTCTCTAGACAAAAAAAATCTCAAATCACTCAATTTTCATTTTGATGAGATTATATGGCAATTAGCCTGATCAACAGGCTGCCCAAACGTCCCATCAAACCCTAGAACCCCCCCCCCCCCAAATTTTCTCTATAAATACCCTAATTTTAAACATCCAAAAGGTTAGAAAACTTTAACCTTACTAAAACTCTATCGAAATCCCCTCAAAAGATCCAAACTAAAAGTTTACGCTAGAAAGGCAAAAATGAGTGAGCATTAGACTAATTTTCAACAATCATTTGGTGAGAAAATAGTCTCTTACTTGGATTCACAACTTCTAGTTGGTTCAAGCTTGCAAGCACACCACTAAGGTCATTCAGCCAACCCTAATCAAGTCATTCAACTCATCCACCCACACACACGGCTGTGGTAATCAATTTCAGCCGAGGGGTCGGGCTAAAAATAACATCACTATAAGTGCTATAAGGAGGATATGTGGATCTTTCCCATGATCCACACTCTCTTCCTTGATTCTTATTCTTTTATGTTTTTTTGTTGTTGTTCTTTAGTCTTTTAACATGCTTATTATGTATGATAATATGTTTTGTATTTGTAATTTGATTCATTTCCTTGTTGTTTTGATTGAGAGCATGTTGAAACCCTAATCTACCTCAGGGTGCATATGCACCTGGGAAGATGCGTACGCACTTTTTGAGACATGTACGCACTCTTTAGACGGTTAGGGTTCATCTTTTGGTATGTATTTCTAGGAATCTGTCTTGAAGCACAGGTGCATACACACCTTTCTTATGGCGTACACCAATTTGGGCAGAAACCAGATTTCCTGCCTTTTTCTAGTTTTACTTGTCATTAATGTCATGTTTATTTTCTTGCTTTATCTATTTTATTTGCTTTAATTGTGTATCATTGTTGCTTGATTTGTTTCATTTTGTATAATCTATATATATATATATATAGCCAAAATTTAGAGAAAATCCAATTAGATTTTAATTGGATTCTCAATTTTGTGCCACGTGTCCATCTAAGTATTTAATTTTTGGAGTCAACATCTTCTATTTCAATTTCTCTGATCCACTCTATGTTCCACAAATAAAAACTTGCCATGTGTCCACCAATTTAATTAGATTTTAACTTTATGTTTTTTTTTTTCATATACCCAAAAAAATAAAAATAAAAACCCAAAACGTCCCTTACTACCACCGATCCTCCACCACCACCACCACCACCACCATCACCACCAACAACCTTTACCGGCATTAACTACACCGCTAATCACTGCCATCCACCACCACCAGGCCCACACGAACCACACCACCTAATTCAACAAACCCAAACATTTCTCTTAACTCTCCGTTAAATCCTCTCTTCTATGACTCACTATTTCCTCCAGATTTGCATCTTTATGAACCATACCAAGCCAAAAACAATTCACTGATTTGGATTAAAAGTCAGAAACCATGATCGCTGTGGTAATTTAAAAGATAAGAATGAAAAAAGAAAAATAGTCAGGGCCATAAAGATTGAAGAGGAAGCAAAAGAAACGTAAAGATTGAAGAGAACTTTTTGATTTGAGCCTTTGGTCTCCTCTGTCATGGGTGTCCGTTGATGTCATCAATGATCCATTCATAATTGCACCGGCGAAGGTTGCTGGCGGTGGCTGGTGAAGGTGGAGGTGGAGGACCGGTGGTGGTGGTTAGGATTGTTTGAGTTTTTTTTTTTTTTTTTTTTTTTTTAATTTTTAATTTATTTTAGGAAACTAAATAAGAAAATGCTGAAAATTATATTTGAATTTAACAGGGGTGCATGTGGCAAATTTTTATTGGTGGAGTATAGAGAGAAGCAAGAAAAATGGGACAAAAGATTTGGACTCTAATTTTTGTGGTAAATGAATTATTGGGTGCAAAAACCGAAAAGTATAAAACTAATTAAATTCTAAATCATATATATATATATATATATATATATAACCATTTCATATCTTAGAAATGTATGGTTTTAAAAAAATGTAAGCTAATACCATGTATAATTTGAACATCTTCTCGAAAAAAATATATTATTTGCATCGTATAATTGTGATTGTTTTTAATTGTACCCATACATATGCACAAGGCTATACACTAGTTCATATTTAGTGCAAAATACCTAAAATATCTTATTTTCTTTCCATTTTCTTGCTTAACCCTAAGTCACTCTCTCTCTCTCTCTCTCTTCTCACTCTTATCCACTCATTTATTCTGACTTGAACCCAATAAGACAATTAAAAGTCTTAGAAACAAATAAGGAAACCTTCCAAATTCTAAAAGACTTAAAAACTTTCTAAAAATCAATAGTTAATTCATTTGGAAATAATGGACTATTCAAACATAAGGAAAGTATTTCAAAGAGCTTTAATGTAATTAAGACAATTGATTTGAATTCAAATTGTAAGACACATACCGAGACAACCTAAGTCTAATAAAGGGAAGACACATACCAATTAATGAAGCTTCCATTTCAATTGATAATCCCTTCTCATAAGACTTGAAACATCTATTAAAGTAAGACTTGCAATTCTGTTTGGTATCTGCGTGCATGTGCTTGTGCACATGTATGATTGGGTATACACATGCGCACACTTGGGTTGTTCTTACCATGTTGTCTTCCATGTTTATATCTTGATCCCTTGAGTTCAATTCCATGAGTTGGATGCTTTCCCCATTAGCATCTATATGTAGGGGCGACTTGATGCATTGGGGGGCCTTAAGTGAAAATTGATTTGAAGCTTTTTATATATTTAAATATGAATTTTTTTTTGAGAAAAAAAATTAATATTACTTAAATTCTATTATCTTGTTTTAGATACAAAACTAATAATTAATCACGTAGATTTTTTTTTTTTTTTCAGAAAATCGATAGGCACAAAAAAATTGACAAAACTTTTTCACAGCTGTTGATGTTGCAGATTGATAGTAGTAAGTAAAAAGGTAATATTTGTGGCAAATCTAGATGAAAACTAGTAAAAGTTTGCCAACTCAACTGTTGTGAAAAATGTTGTAAAATTATTTGTGTTTTGATTATTATTTTTTTCATAATATTTTCACAACAAATCCTAAGTATTAAGTTGTTACTGGTTCTAATTTTAACTTACTACTGAAATTACTTTTTTACCAACCAATAACAACCTATCATTTGGGATTTGTTGTGAAAAATGTTGTGAACGTAACATTTTTCTCTCTCTTTTTCTTGTTTTTCATTTGATAAAAAAATTATTTTATGTATTGGCTAATATTTGAGCTTAATAAATACTTTTCAATAAAAGAATGACTCTATTGGTTAAAATTTGGGGGCATTTTTCTACTTGGGGGTCTTAAGCGACCGCATCATCTATAGTAGAGCTGGGCCATGTCTGTATGTATGCTCACATGTTTATATGTAGATGTCTTGGACTATACTATGCTCATATTATTGATGTTGCTGCCTAATCCCTTACATGCCTATGTTTCTATGATCACGCATCTACATCGCTTTCCATATTAGTCTCATATGACCCGTAAACTACACCTAGGTCTAGATACAAATGCACACCTTCTGAGCCTCAATGATAAATATACCTTCTATTTGTCAAGTAATGATATATAAAGGCCAGCTATGGCTAGGCAAGCTTGAGGTGCCAAATCTTTTTCCATCCTGTATCCTTGCTCTGAACCTTGTCTGGTAGAAAAACCTCATGGAGTCAATGAGATTTTGGAAAACAATTAATTATAATTAATAATTTTTACAAACAAAATCATAGTTAATCGTTTATAATCACTTGTATCTAGTCATAAATTTTAAGAAAGTGCATTATTCATTGAAGCTTATTGTGGCATTATATTTCAATTCAATTCGATGGTTTGATTTCAGCAGTAAAAACGTCATTTTTGCACTTGTAAGTCCAAATCACAACATAGAGGCATGAAAAAGTTTCAAAATGTACCAATCTATGTTGTATAAACGGATTTTTATAGCATTATTAATATAATAATATTGGTGCTAAACTTCTATGAATTTAAATCACTATCTTTTCTGAGAAAAATTTGCAAATAAAAAAATGTAAAAAATAACTATAAACGACCATACATGATATGAGGGGCCCTTGCTTTAATTGGCTTCGAATAGGGAATTCAACAAGCTTACAATTTTTTGTATAATAGCCTGCTATTTGTCAAAAAAAAAAAAAAAAAACTAAATTTCTAATAAGAAACAACATGAATTTTAGTTCGGTGCATCTGCAATCCGACCCATACCCACCCAAGCTAGAATCGATTGAAAGCCAGAGCAGGAAGTAATGAGCCAGCAGCTACATATTCTTCACTTAGAGATGGCAAAGTTGGAGACAGAGCCTTTGTGAAGTCTTTTATTAAGTGATGACACCATCTTCAACATTGTCTCATGTATTTCATGTGGCCTCTCGAACTGCTTGAAATGGCAAGCATGGAAGCCCCTTTTCTGTGTATTTAAAGAAATAATGATATAAAAAAATAATAATGAGATGAGAGAGTAAGGGGCCTTATGTGAAGAATGAAGATTGAACGAAGGGAAGAAAAGGTAAAGAACTATATGGAGGGGAAAAAATGGGTTGGAAGGGGGTTAGTCAACATTTTGATCATTTGAGAGCTGGCCAAAGATGTCAGGGCATGCTTCCCACTTATGCTTTTCCCTTGCTTCCCAGTAACCACCAATATAACAGTACATATTGCTACTTTTGTCCTTGGCAAACCACCTCGGCTTCCATCCTCTCTCTTGCATCTTCCGTGCCTGCAAATTCACATTGACACAATTTCCATTATTTCCATCTTACTTAAATAGGTATAGTGAACAAAAGACCAAAGACAAAACACTATCAAAGCATGCATGGATTATAACCTGCCGCTGTCTCTGTTCTAGTCGCAACTTCTCTGAATTAGCCATTTCATACTCCCCATTCTCTAAACACTTCTGATCAGGTCTGAGTCTTGAATCTGTTGGTGGTAACTTCTCCTGTGTGTTAGTTTGATGTCAGCAGAGATGATGCCTGATTTCGTTCTTCACTAACAAATGGAAAGATTGGGGGAAGAGGGGAAAGGATAAGATGATGAGGCAGTAATAAAATGACTAGGTAAACAACCATCACCTTAAGTCCAGATGTAAGTTCATTTAGCGTAATGCCAAAGCGTGTTAGATTATATCTGGTTGGATATTTGGATGGCTTGCTCCGCTTCCAAAGTAAAGGCCTGGTCTCTAACAACGAATCTAATTCTTTCCCTTTCCCAGAAAAATCACCTATTACATAGTGCATGCTCTCATCCCATTTCCCAATCAAAGTTGCCACTGTTTTACCATGCTTATCTTGGACAATACCTTGTACCTGCAATGCAACTTAAATTACAAACAGAAATCATGACAGCTCTATATCGGTCCATAGAATACCAAAATTATGCAATGCAGTTCCTATTCAACTCTCTAAAGCAACACTTAGGTAGAAAAAAATTGGGAAATTTGTCTACATGTGTTAGTGGAAGAAGTAGAGGAAATTAGTGAATTTAGGACTTATAATTTCAAGAAAGAAGGGTTACGGTTCAAAATGACTAGTGTTTTAATAGGAAATCGAAAAGATTTGATTCAGGGTTAAAAAGAGGTGAGAAGAAACTGAAATTGAATCAGCCCATATTTTGTCAACAGTGTATGTGAACAGTTGGGTGAATAGTAACAAGACCAATGCAGACGGACAATACAAGTTAGAAAAAGAAAAAAAAAAAGAAAAATAAAACAATAAGGCTAACGGGCCTCAATACTCAAAACACTTAATATTTTTATTAATCAACTACCATATCTAAATCTTAATTTTTCCAAATAGAATCAAGAATCCTACTTTAAGTAGTAAAGAACTCCAAATTAGACAAGTAAACCAAGAACCTAATAAGGTAATAAATGACAACTTGGACTTAAATGAATCAAACCTGAGATACTTAAAACCTATTAGATAGTTCTTGAATCAACTAAATTACCAAAATACCCTTAATTTGCAAGAGTTTCAGTTACCCTAAATATAAAACTAGCTAACTTGTAAAACGTAACACCCAACCTAGAATACCTATAATTAGACCATTAAAACCATACACCTTTGTTTCAATTGTACTCCACGCGTTGACCTAACAGAAATAAATTTTATATTGACTAAATTGAGAAATAGCAACAAACTAAAAATTTTCCATGGCTACATCAAATATCATATCCATTTTAGAGGCTAAATAATTATTACAACACCTACATGCATTGACCCAAACAAAGTTAACGTTGAAAATATTAGAATCAACCACAATGTGCAAACATTCATGTAATACAGATGTAATGAAGTGAGAATCAAATACAAAGAGAAAAGTCAATAAATTAAACATTTCACTTACTAACAAACAAAACCATTTTTACCACTACAGGGTTGTTATTCCCCAATTTTCCCCTTGTTTTTTAATCTGACCCTGGGGACTTTATTCACATTGAATGCATAAAAAATACCATGTGGAGGGCATTTGTACATATTGAGTGCATGGTAACATATTTTTGGACCATATACATTTTCTTAAATTAGTAAACAAATTATTGAGAAAAAGGAGACAATCAAAATACCTGGAGAGTGTACAGATGAAACATTTTAGATCCTATAATGCAAGATGAACTCAAAAAAAGAAGATGGAACAAGTGTGTAAAATATTAATGTAGTTATGTGATACATAGAGTCTTAGTGAAAAGTCTCATTCAATTCGTAAGAAAAAGGATCAAAATAAGTTCCAAATTATATAAGATTAATATAAAATTTCTGAAGTGCTAGTTACTAAGCAATTCTCAAATTCTTGCATAAAAAGAGCCTTTCAGTGTTTCTACTGATGCCTAAGTGTTTTGAGAGAGAGAGAGAGCCACCTGGTGAGGGTTTCTATCAATGATTGACTGCTCCTTGAATTTTAGCTTACATGAGTAGTCACAATTCCCCTCTATACGCATTGTACCGTAGTGGTCGCAGTACAATTTTCCTAAAATGAGGTTGTAAATGGATGTTGTTACCTGATAGTAAAGTGTTAGCCAATTAGCAGGCACCTTACAGAAGTTGGAAAATGCTATTTAATGTCAAAAACATACCTTGCTCCACTGAAAAACTTCTCCATCATCAAATTCCAAAGTCAACAGACCAACAGGATCAAGCTGAATTGAACGACCCCAAAATTTACTTTTTAAATTGCTTTCTCCCCAAAATTTCCAGCCACGCCCCTCACAATGGCATGCAAGAACCATTGGGTGATGACTGACCTATCTCAAGATGAACAGCGTAAATATTTGATTCTAATTATCAGCAAATTTGATTCTAATTATCAACAAATAACACAATAGTTGGTGGAACATAATTACTAAAATATTTAACTTGATAATAATACCTTCTCAGAAATGAAACGAATGCCTTTATCTGGATAATCTGCCTCATACGTCTCACCCAATAGTGGATTAAATGGCTTGCAAGTTCTTCCATCTGTAGAGGCATACCCTGATACCGCAAATGCTGCTACATTCAGAATCCTCATAAGGCTATTACCCTACATATTTTCACCGAGGACATCAAAAGAAGTTAAAAAAAAAAAAAAAAAAATGACTACTACAAATAAACTTATCAAGACAAACCCAATACCATAAACTGGCTGCAACAAAAGGCATCAAAGGTCTATCTTTTTCTTCCGAAAAAAAAGGGCATCATTGGATTGTATTAGACAATAAGGGTAATATTTTATCAATTGAACAAAACAAAGTGACTCCTCTGATAAGAATGCATATTCAATCATATAAACAGTCACATTTCAACTAATACATCTTTACTAAAAAATAAATATATCAGAACATTGTTGGTCCTCTATTCAATTTTGAGATGTCCTAGAATATTGTCCATTATGAAAATTCAATCAACAAATTTTAATCACTTTCTTAACTTATACTTCAATCTATTTAAGAACTCATAAATTGAATAAAGGAATTATTTTATTTTTATTGTTTTGATAAAGAATAAAGGAATTATTATTCAAGGTAGACAAGAGATAGAGAATAGATGTAGTATTATTAAATTTTCAACCAATTGGTTTATTTGGTAAAGCCAGCATCAAGGCAGGGCTAGAGATAAAATACTGCCATCACCAGCCCACTAGGCACTTGGAAAATTAAGATGCAAAATAGTCATCTCCCATTGACTATTAAAAGAAATAATACTATCCTTTCCACTTATTGATCAACTCTAGTTAAACTGAATTCGAAAGGAAATGGGAAGTTAGTATTGATATGTGCAGAAGATATCTTTAAACAGATACAAAGCATCTTTTTTTACAAAATGGCAACATAGTAAATTCAATGCTCACATTACAAACACCTACACGTACACAGAAACTAAGGATACCAGATGACATTGCAAGCTGGCATTAGTTAAAAGTTACTACGCAACAATTTTTTTTAGAAAAAAAAAAAAAAAGAAAAGATAAAGAAAAATTCCCTATTTCATCTTTATCTTCATCTTTGGCTGGGTAGGAGTTACCACTCCACTCAGGAAATTGGTGAAATGTAGAAAATAAAAAAAAGCACTGACGTGATTGGCCACTCTATTGAATCACCAGCCCCAAATGAAGTACACATAAAAGAAGACGACAGTGAAAAATGAAACATCATAAGTAAATACATCAGGCAAGATGCATCTGTTAATGACTATAAATCACATTAAATAATTGCAGAGGCATTATTATTCAGCAAAAGGAAAAAAAGAAAAAGAACTAGCATGCCAACAAGATTGTGGCAGTTCTTATAGGCATGCTAGTGCTACTGGCTAAAGTATCAAAAAAAAAAAAAATGTAAAAGCTAAAACAAATTTAACTATAGAAAATGTGCAGTTATTTGCAACCAACCAACTTTCAAAAAGGCAAGAAACACCATCAGATTTTTAGTAGAATAATACCGTTTTACCCCATTCATAAGCTTGATCTAGAAGGTATGAGTATTCAAGATCTTCAAAACATTTCTGTAGAGAAGAGAGGGGCTCATTAAAATAAACTGGAAGACAAACTTTGGTGAGATCCTTCCCAATATTATCTTTGATCATTGACCAAAGACTGACCCCTCTCTCTTTTTCAACTGGTTCAGGCAATTTCTTACGGCGCCTAACATGAGGACATCCAACGGATCTTAGGCTAGAATAGACACCATCTTCAGAGTCAAGACACTCTTCATCATCAGAATCAAGTGGTGATTTCTGAAATTCAGATCCAATACTTTTGAAAGAACTTGATGAAAGAAAATCTCGAGTATCAAAAAATGCATGGTAATCATCATCAGTTTCTTCCTCTACTTCATGTCTGTCAATGTCATCATAAGAATCACTTCCACTTCCCTCTGTAATATATTTCACAAAAATATGCTACGATTAGTATTTGAAGACAGAATTACATCAAGTACGAGAGAATCTAGCATGCATAAAGAGCCCACAACATGTCAAATTGTTATTGAACAGAGAAATAAATGTGAATCAAATGTACAAGGTAGTGTCTTGTATATCATGTGGGGTCCATAGGTGAGTGGTTCGCACTGGCTGTGAGACATTGGTTGCATGCAACTGCTGTAAAAGACAATTCTTCCCAAAGTTTAGGCAAAGGATAATAACTACCAGAGCAAGCTACCAGAATCAATTCTTCTAAAATGCAATGCGGTCCATCGGATAATATAATAGGAAGTCAATCCTATTCCTACCAGGCTTGTTAAATTTTACTGTTACTGTTCCGTATCTGGGAAATGCAGCTACCCATTAAGCATAAGGGAATCATTGTTCCATACTAGATAAACCACAAATATACAAAAAAGAGAATTACTGCTACACTAATTCAATTAACCCATCACAAGGCCTGTTCTTACCACTGAAAGAAAAATAAAATAAAGCTAGTTTTAAAGAATATTTTTGAATATGTCCCACTAAATATTTTTCCACCATGAGTAAATATTAACTGGGATTTTTTTTTTAAATAAAATTAAACAAAAATAAAGTTTTTCACATCATACCGCTGATATATTTGTCTTGCTTTGATCTAAAGGAAGATCCTTGCTCGGTTGCTTGCCTTTGGCTTTCATCAACAAGTGTGTTCTCCAAGTCAACCTTTTCTGTCTAGAAGAAGCAATAGGTAGGAAGTAACTTTTCCATTACCAGTTAAACTGAGTTCCACTTCCAATGATCAACTAAAATCAAACTTTAACCCATTAATGTATCTTCCACAAAATTAATACTCAAATTTCTCTATTTACAAGCTTGTTTACATGAAAGAAAAGACAAATGCCCATGGTGAATATTAATTCCAAATTAATAGTTAACCCAGTGGCTTTCAAAATTTTAACACTAAATGCAAATTAATGTAATTAACTATACATAAAGAATTAAAAAACAAAAACAAAATGAAAAAAATAAAAACATCATCAAAAAGAAGAAAAAAAAAAGTCTTTTAGGTAAATATTGCTTTAAAAAAATTTGTAAGCTCACTCTGATTTGAAATTGTGTGTTAAACTGTCAAATTTCGGAAGTGTCACAAAATGTAAAATTATTTAGGAGTAGGTTAAAAACAAATGATTAGGTAAAAGAGTCCAAAAAAGTGTAGACCAGATCATAAATGTAACATGTCCAATCCAACCCTATCTGTCAAGAACTTATATAAGACATACCTCTAAGTGACGCAGTGCATCAATGAGCAACAACTGCTTCTGTTTGAGGACCACAAGATGCTTTTGCATCTCCAACAGCTCACTCCTCATAATGTCCTCACTGTCCTGGATGATGGCCTCACTAAGCCCCTCGTCTAAAAGACGCTGCCTCAACTTCTCCGTGGAGATCACCATGCTCTCAACAGCAGGGCCCATTAGCTCTGCATTAGACACCCGTGGGAACATGTCCTTAACCGCCTTCAATGCCTCCAACCATGATGCCCTGTCCTCCCTACTCTCTGCCCTCAAATGCAGCCTCTTCTTTGTCCCCGTGTATACTGAAAACCTCCTCTCGTCCGACTTACTCTCCCTAATCGAACACACCTTAAGCATTCATGCATTCACTATTATTATTATTATTATTATTATCAAAATCAATCAAACATACCCTACATTTCTTATCGCACAATCAAACACTATATTAACACAATCGAATAAATTTGCATGAATTTCGATGAATTTTTCATCCTTAATCTTTAAAAAGTTTATTTTTCAAAACATAAATTATTTGAAAATGTTACATTTTCTGTCTTCAAACTTCAAAATGATAACTATTGAAAAATTCTCCCATTTTCCTATTTTTGCTGCTTTTGATAAAAACTTTTTGAAAAGTTTCAAAAAAAAAAAAAGGAAGAAAAGTTAGCAAACTTTAGAGACAAAAACAATATTTTAGACTAAAAACTATATAATTCTCATTTCACAGTGAACCAAATTTCGTTTTTCATTCCTATAACTTGAAAAAAAAAAATTGTTTTTTCGCCTCTAAACTTTAAAAAAAAAAAATTTATTTTTTAATCACTAAACTTTAAAAGTGCATTTTCAACTTTAAATTATTTGAAAATGTTTCTCTCTCTCTCTTCTATATATATATATATATATATATTTTTTTTTTGAATCCATAAGGTATTGAAAAAGTACTTTTTTGTTTCTATGTTCTCCGCTCTTGATAAAAAACCTTTAAACAAAATGAAATTTTAGCAAACTATGCCTAAAACTGTATAATTCTCATTCCACAATCAACCATATTTATTTCTTCATTAACAAAAATTAACGTTTTGCTCGGTTTCTAAAAACTAAAAAACGCAAAACAGTAAATTCTTCTCTAACTTAAAAAACCGATATCATCCAAACAGGGCATAAAGAAAGAGAGAAAAACCTTGAGGTGTATTTCTCCGACGGGTTTACGGAGGCGAGATTGGGTGCGGTTATTCCTAGAGAGACGGCGGAACGACTCTTCGCCGATCACCATTGATCCGCGCTCGGTTTCGTGAGTAACCGCGATCTTATCGGGACCGTGGATTTTATAGTAAGAGAGAACACCGTCTTGCAACACGAACCACCGTGGCCTCCATCCACGGCCATAGTTCACCCACTTGTACAGAACCCCGGAGATTCCACTCCCTACGATGTCGTTTATCACAACGTCCATGTCTCGCAGCGACGACGACGCCGTCTGCCGCGTGGACCGCTCGAGCGCCGAGGAGTTCGACCGCTTGATCAGGCGGCTGTGATCGGTGCTGATGCGGAAGCTGTGAGTGGAGAGCGATCGAAGCGACGGCGTATTGGGATGCGGCGGCGGCGGCGGCGGCGGTGGCATGTTTAGTAAATCTGATAAAGATTGAGGTGTGGTAGAGGCGGCGGCGGCGAAGGTGGAGGTGCGATCCGGTACTCGCGTTACGCAATAGAGTGGGTGCATTCTTGTGGAATCGAACGATCAGGAAATAATCATTTGAGAAGTAGTTAGAGCGAAACGGTTGGCGTGAAAATCGGACGGTGATTTGGATTTTTTTTTTTTCGGTTATACAGGTCTGTTTTCTTTTTTGGTTGAGATTCGAAAAAGGAATGTATGAAAAGAATAAAAGAATTAATGACGAATTGGTTTTAACGAATTTTGGTTTTGTTTGTGAATTCCGAAAAGTCTGCCAGAGTGGCGAAACTGACAAGCTGGCTTTTGGCCGTCACCGTCCCGGTGAAAGAAATTAAAAAAGATCGGGTTCGGGGGTGATAGCTTTGACTTTGACCGTAATCATATCACGACGAGACGACAAGTCGGTGAGCTTTATAAAGAAATAGTTTACAAAATTAGCATATGATACGTAAATCAAAATATATGTTCAATGATCCAAAACTACAACAAGTCTTCTCTCAAAAAAAAAAAAAAAAAAACTACAACAAGTCTTTCACCTTTATGTACAATATTTATATACAATAGCTTTTCAACTTTATCTCTATTTTATAATAATTACTCTTATCATTAGTTTAACTCATTAATTAATTAATTAATTATTATTGTTATTATATATATATTTTTTTAATTTAGGCTAGATTTGATATTGAAGATACCATGTCAACATCAATCTTTACCGATGACTAGGGTTGTCCAGTGGGTAAAAGACCCGACCAAACCGACCGGGTCTGACCGACCCGAGGCCCAGCGGGTGGACCCAAAGTCCTTGGTGGGTCTGATTCAGGTCCCTCTCTCATTAAACTCGAATAGTCGGTTTAGGTAGCGAGTTATTGGGTTAAAAACCCATAGAACCCAACCCAACCGATGGTTTAAGATTAAAAAAAAAAATGTGGGTTATCTGTAGATCACGTGAAGTCTGAAGAGAGAAGTACTGCTGATTGGACTAAAAGCTGAATTGTGGAGTGCTACACGCAAGCCTGTAAGAGGGATGGGACTAAAAGGCTGAAATTTCACAGCTTCCACGCACAAGAAAATCTTCATCTGAAGATTTAGAATACCTCTCTAACTCTCTTCAACCTTCACTCTCTTTCTCTCTCTACCTGCCCCAACAGCTAGTCGGCTACCCTTCAAATCAAACTCAGATTTGATCTTTCCCATGCCTTTGGTTATGAATCATGGTTTAGGGTTTCAAGACTCTACTCGACTACACTTATCAAAATCAAAATTAGATTTTCCATACTCCTACTTATTCGACTCAGACTCAAGGTTGAAACACTCTTAATCCTCATCTCTCTCTCTTATAAATTGGTCTTTTCTGAGTGTTCTCCGTTCTCTCTGCTCTCTAGTGATTTCAAAATCTCTCTTTTTTATTTTGAAACAAATAAATCCCTTTACTCCTTTACATCAAAATCTTTCTAGTTTCTTCACTCCACCGGGTTGCTGGTTGTTGTTGCCGAAGCCTCACACCCCACCTGACATCGCCGCCTCACTTTGTTTCCACTTTCCACCATGAGTCTTCTCAACCCCTCAGACTTGGCTTCCTAGTCTCAGATCAGGTAAAGTTTCTTCCTTTTTTATCCATCTTTTTCTGTATTTTGTGTTTGTGATGTGGGTTTATCATTTTGTTAGTGTTCTGAGTGTGATTTATTAGTGCCCTGTTTTATTCCTTGTTTTGTTAGTGCTCTGAGTGTGATTTGTATCTGCCCTGTTTTATTCCTTGTTTTGTTTGTTTTTTTAATGATCAATATACTTTATCTTCACTGTAAAAAAAAAATATAAACCCCTATTTTAACAAGATGAAATCCAAACACATTTTTATTTTCTTATCTGCCTATTTTATTCTTTGTTTTTTTTTTTTTTTCCTATGATCAATATACTTGTATCTTCACTGTAAAAAAAAAAAAAAAAAAAAAAAAGATGAACTCCTATTTTAAAAAGATGAAATCCAAACACATTCTTATTTTCTTATCTGATTGTATTTTATTGCTCATTTGTTTGATTCATTTTGCTTTCCTAACTTAAAAATTTGACATCCTAATTTTATACAGGACTTGAAAGTTGTTCAAGTAGGCTTTTTGCTTCATTTTCAAGGTTAAACCCCTAATAGCTAAGAGTTTTCTGAGGTATCATTTCTTTCTCTTTTAACTTCTTGTTATTGTTTGTGTGTTACTTTTATGGTTGTTTGCTAATGCATAAATTTGATGCCTTTAGGTTATGGAACCCTCAGGTGATGCACCCCCTTCCCAAACAACACCTATTGCCACAGTTGAACCTATTGCCCAAGTTGTACCTACTGCCACTCCAACTAATGCTGAGGTTCCCCTACTTCCACCTAAGGGTAAAGGCAAGGTGTGTAATAATAGGAAAAATACTATTGCTTGGTACCATTTTGAAAAAGTAGATATTGGTGAGGGTCATTTTAAGGCTGTTTGCAATGACTGTCAAAAAACTTATTTAGCTGATAGTAAGGGGTATGGTACTTAATTTATTGAATCATACACCAATTTGTGTTAAAAACTCTAATAGAAAGAAACTTAAAGGGAAACAAACCTTAGCGTTTGAACCCAAAATGGATGAGGAGGAAGAGTTTCAGCTTGTGCCAACAGCCTTTACTGTTGAGGCTTCTAGAAAGGCACTCGCTGAAATGATTATAATAGATGAGTTGTCTTTTAGGTTTGTTGAAAGGTACGGGTTTCAAAGATATGCGACAACCTTACAACCTAAGTTGCGAATTAGGGATATCCCATCTCGTCAAACTGTGATTAGGGATGTGATTGGTATTTATGGTGTTGAGAGAGAGAAACTAAGGGGGGCCTAAAAGGGTCGTAGGGCGTCTCTTACTACGGACACATGGACTAGTATTCAAAATCTGTGTTATATGTCCCTTACAGGTCATTTTATTAATGATGATTGGAAGTTGCATAAGAGAATTTTGAATTTTTGTCAAGTTGAAGACCATAAGGGGGAGACTATAGGTAGAAAGATTGAGTCGTGTTTGCGTGAGTAGGGTATTAATGGCATTTTCACTTTAACAGTGGACAATGCTAGCTTAAATGGTGCCACCATTAAGTTTTTGGAAAATGTAACTAAAGATTAGGAGGGGACTGTTTTAGAACATGAGTTCTTACACCTGAGGTGTTGTGCACATATCCTAAATCTGATTGTGGGGGATGATATGAGAGAAATTGATGCATCCATTGCTAAGGTGCGTGAAGCTGTGAGGTATGTGAAGTCCTCACCAAATAGGAATCAAACTTTTATGGGTTTTGTGGAGAGATTAGGTATTGAGTCTAAGTCTCTTCTTTGTCTAGATGTACCAACTAGGTTGAACTCTACCTACCTCATGTTAAAAACCGCACAAAAATTTGAGAAGTGTTCATACGAATAGACTTTAAGGATGATAATTATTCTTCATACTTTATGAACAAGGAGAATAGTGGTGGTATGAGATCTCCTAGTGGAATTGATTTCCAAAATTGTAGGACATTTGTTGGTTTTTTGAAGCTTTTTTACAATGTCACGAAAAAGTTTTCGGGTTCTTTGTATGTTTCTACAAACACCTTTTTTGATGAGATGTTTGTCATTCAAGAGAATATTTTCCATTTAAGTAAATCTCAAAACCACCTCTTGAAAAATATGGCAACTAAAATGGAATCTAAGTTTGATAAGTATTGGGGGAAAGGGGATAAAATGAATCATCTCTTGTATGTGGTTGTGGTTCTTGATCCAAGAAAGAAGTTGAGGTTCTTGAAGTTTTGTTTTTCTGAAATTTATGGGAATGAAGTGGATGATGTGATGGTTGAATTGGTGAGGGGTTCCTTGGTCAAGTTGTATGATTATTACTTTTGTGTTGATTCACCAAATGTACAAGTACCAAGTGGGAGTGAAAGGACACATATAGAAGGTGAGTCAATTGGTTGTAGCGATCCATATGCGATGGTTAATTCTAGGTTTGACCGTTTCTTGGAGGCTGAGCAGTCCATAGGGTGTAGCAATGAGATTGACAAATATTTGGCTAAAAATTGTGAAAGTAGATGGAGGGATGTGAAATTTGAGATATTGGGGTGGTGGAAGGCTAATTCAGATAGGTATCAAGTGCTGTCCAAATTAGCTAGGAATGTGCTGGCTGTACCTGTTTCTACTGTTGCTTCTGAGTTAGCGTTTAGTACTGGAGGACGCATACTTGATCCATTTTGGAGTTCACTCTCTCCACTCATGGTTCAAAATCTTGTTTGTGCACAAGATTGGCTTCAAGCCTTGGTTCCAATTTCTTTTCACAAATCAAAGGATGAGGTAGAGGCCTTGGAAGATGAATTTCATGATTTAGGTAATATGTTAACTTCCAAACTTTTTGTCTATTAAGTGCTATTAAATGTGTCTTATGCAAATGAAATTTAATATAATAGCCTTCATTTCTTTCTCTTTTCTAGTTATATGTCAAGCAGTAGCAGGTGGTGGAAGTTCAAGCTCAAGCAAAGGTATCTCAATTAGTGTTGATGATTAATCATGAACTGGTAAGTTTTTACCCTTACTATTATTTCTATTGAGTTTGGTTCTGCTCTCTCTATTGTTTTTGATTATTATTATTCTATATTTTTTGATCTTGTCCTTATATTTTTTATTGATAAATATCTTTTTGCCTATTTTCTTGTAGGAGGAAGGACACATTTTGTATAGGAGGCAGATTTTTGGATGCATTTTGGAAGTTCTTTTGGACATAGTGCTTTTCTAACTGATAATTTATAAATCAACTCTTGCTTATACGAAAGAAAACTTATTAAGTTTATAGGCTTTCTTTTCTATAAGTCATGGACTAAACTATAGAGTAGTTGTTCTTTAATGCTTTAGAAAAGCTATTTTTTGGAAATACTTAGGTATTTCATAATTGTAACTAATTATAACTAGCTACTACCTTGGTAGTTTACTGCCTTACACACTTGCAGTAACTACCTTTCTGCCTTCTTTGACTCTATGGAAATATTGCAAGATGCTCTTATTATCTTTTGTTGCCATATTTGTTGTGTGGCTGTGATTGAATTATTTGTTAGAATTTGTTTGCTGGCTTGTGTAAGTTGTGTTACATGTATGGAATGGTTGGCACAACTTAGCATGTTTAATAGGTTGAGATGTGCTTTTGTGCTTATTAGACTTTCTTGATTTGTTTTTGAAAAAATTTTCTTTCTTGTATTGTGTGGTTTTAACAGGTGGTTAGAAAGTGATAGTGTGTTTTTATGTACTACCCAGTGCCCATGTCTTAAGGCAATGGCATTTTGAAAAATATTTCTTTCTTGTATTGTGTGGTTTTAACAGGTGGTTAGAAAGTGATATTATGTGCGTTTTTTATGTGCTTGCTAATTACCCAGGTTGTTACGTGTTATTTATTGTATTTGTTGTCATTAGATGTGAGCTAGAA
Source organism: Quercus glauca (assembly GCA_023736055.1). Taxonomy (NCBI): domain Eukaryota; kingdom Viridiplantae; phylum Streptophyta; class Magnoliopsida; order Fagales; family Fagaceae; genus Quercus; species Quercus glauca. The sequence continues at coordinate 41,782,855 of CM043324.1, read as the reverse complement.
AATTAAATTTGGACTGATAAGGCTTCGAGGCCCAAAGGATTCAAAGTTGTGTAATGGGCTAATGGCATACAAGTTGAGCTTGAAGGCCCAATTTGAAATAAATGATGTGAAAAGAGTCCCATATGATATATATACATGGTTCAATGATATATAATCTTTGTTAAAAGTAAACCCATTAATTTGGGCCCAAAAGGCTTGTAAAAAATTCAGTTAAAAAAAAAATTATGCAAATTCACAAATTTAGCTCAATTTCGGCCCAAACCCGCCTAACCAATGAATCTGACCCGTTCAATCATTGACTCGAACCGTTGGGTCTGACCCATATATTGGGTCGGTTGCGGGTCATATTTTTGATAACTCGATCCAGTCGGGCCGAGTCCTGGTCAAGCCCAAACCCGAGCTGACCCGACCCGTGGACAGCCCTACCGATGATAAATGGAGCAATGACTTTTTAAATAAAATGTGATACATGGCAATGTTTTGGTAAAGAAAATGATAAAAGACAAATAGTTTTTTTGGAAAGTTTAAATAGTGGTAAAAACTTTCACATTATAAAAGGAGAAGATGCAAAGGATAAGGGACACACAAAACATTCCAATTAACACATTTTTATCATGTATCTTAGGAGCAGTAACAGTCTTAGTGTTAGGAGTGTGCATGTTGGATTGAGCCTACCTAGCCCCAAAATTGACCCATCAGGCCCAACAGAAAAGGTGTGGAAGCATCTCCCAAGGCCTCGAACAAAAGATAGTGCGGTTGTGGCAAATCACACTAACTAAGCTAATGAAAAGGACATTACTAGCACCCTTATACCTCAGTCAACTTCCAAGCATCACTATCGTAATTCACGAAATTATCAGAAATCTCGTGGTGGACCAAGTTTGAAAGGAGGTAACCTGAATCATACTTTGGAGGGGAAACAACTAAATTTTGGTCATGCTTTCAAATACCCAATGGATAAACCATTGGTATTCACAGCGGATTGTGCTGATGAAGCCAGTCCTAACATCTTGGCTGATGGGGATCAGTCTGACAAGGATGATGGGATCTAGATGGGAGCCATGGAAGTGTTGGACAATGGAATTCCAGAGCTACCCTCGATCAAATCACCATTGAAAGATTCCGCTAATGAGTAATCTGTTCCTAAAGGTAATTTGGGGGATATTGTAGCTGCAGCCTCTCTTAATGTCTCCAAAGCCATGTTGAAGCGAGTTGATCCCAAGTTATGGCTGCCTAAGAAAGGAAGAGAGGAAGGTCCAAGCCCAAATCCTAAACAAAATAAGGATCCAATGGTCCATGAGGTTGAAGTCGACCCCTTCTCTCAGGTATACCAAGATGCGCTTGCTGATAGTATGCAAGTTGAAGAAGTAGGTAAGTCCCCTGCCTCTGAGTAAGCTTGCCTCTCCCCTTGTTTTTTATTCTTATTTTTTTACCATTAATAATGAATATCGTAATCTGGAATTGTCGGGGTGCTCCAAACCCTTCCTTCCAAAGTTTTGTCCATAGTTTTGTTCAAACTCATCATCCTGCTATTATGATCATCACTGAGACAAAGACTAGTGGCCTTAGAGCCAAAAATATTAGGGATAGGCTTCAATTTGATGGGGCAATCCATGCTAATAATATCGGTTTCACTGGAGGTTTATGGGTTCTTTGGGATTCAATCCATTCAACCCAAGTGGAAGTTTCTGAGCTCTCTTCCACTGAGCAGGAGATTCACGCAATGGTGAGAGATATCTCTTCAAATTCCTCGTGGTTGATGTTTGCTATCTATGCTAGTCCCAGATTTATGGAAAGGCTTTTGCTCTAGGAGAATTTGTCAAGAGGATAAATTTGGAGGTAGACCGGTTAGTATCTTTAGAGCTATCAAGTTCCAAGAGTGTCTAAATAATTGTGGAATGATTGATCTTGGATTTTCTGGTCCCCACTACATGTGGACGAATTGACAACCAGTATCTCATCTCATGCAAGAGAGAATTGACAGGGTTTTTGTAAACATTGATTGGAATGTATTATACCCAGTAGCTTGTGTGAAGCACTTGGAAAGGTCCCATTCTGATCATAGCCCTATTGTATTATCCTTGAGGCTTGATCATGGGATCCAATTCCCTCGGCCATTTAGGTTCCAACCAATGTGGCTTTCTCACCCTTCCTTTCCTAGCTTGGTCTGTGACACGTGGTCTGGCCCTTTGTCTCTCTCCAATGCTATCGCGTCCTTTACAGATAAAGCAAAAACCTGGAACAAAGATCACTTCGGTAATATTTTCCATAGAAAGATAAGAGTTTCTGCCAGGCTTAGGGGAGTTCAATTTTCCCTTGGGAATAATCCTAACAATTTCCTGATTGACTTGGAGAAGTTTCTCTTAGCTGAGCTTTCTACATTTGCCAATCTGGAAGCTGAGCTTTGGAGTATGAAATCGAGAATTTCTTGGGTAATTGAGGGCGATAGGAACACTGCCTTCTTTCATAATTCAACGTTAATCCATTGGAGAAGGAATCGTATTCTGAGCATGAAAAACCATATAGGTAATTGGTTGAATGGGGAGCGGGAAATTGCCCGTTTTGTCAGGCAAGGTTTTCTTAATCTTTTTACCACTTCCCACTGCAGTATCTATAGATAGATTGGCAGCCCCCCTTCTAGAGGAATAGTTTGATACTTGAAGATATATCCATAATTGAGCTTCCAGTATCTGATGATGAGATTCTTACTACCCTTAAATCTCTTAAACCCTACAAAGCATTGGGGCTAGATGGGCTTCATGCGGGTTTTTTCCAACGTTTTTGGATGATTGTGGGAAATTTGGTCAAGGTTGAAGTTAAGCAAGTTTTTAGTACTGGGAAGGTCCCAGAATATCTCAACAGAACCTTGATTACTCTCATTCCTAAATGTACAAACCCGGAATCCCTCAACAACTATTGCCCTATTGGTTTGTGTAATATGGTATACAAGGTCATAACCAAACTTATTATGGCCCGCATCCGACCAACCTTGGATTATTTAGTCTCTCCTTTCCAAACAGCCTTTGTGCCTAATTGAAAGGGAATCGACAATGCCATCATTGTTTAGGAGTTAATTCACACTATGTCCAAGAAGAGAGGCAGTGAAGGCACTATGGCCATCAAAATTTATTTGGAAAAAGCCTATGATCGTCTTGAATGGAGCTTCATTCGGGATACTTTAGTGCTGTTTCGGTTCCCTAAACACCTCATCTCTCTTATTATGAACTGCGTTTCATCATCTTCCATCTCGATGTTATTTAATGGTGGAGCTACAGACCCGTTTCAGCCCTCAAGGGGAATAAGGCAAGGGGATCCCCTCTCCCTATATCTCTTTATACTTTGCATGGAAATTTTAGGGGCCCTCATATTAGATAAGTGCGATGACAACCTTTGAGATCCTATCTCAGCTTCTAGAGGTGGCGTGGCCTTTTTCACATTTTCTTTGCAGATGACTTGGTTTTATTTGCCAAGGCCAATGTTAAGAATTGTCGAGCTATAAAGGATGTGCTAGACACTTTCTGTGACCTTTTCGGACAAAAGGTGAGTGCAGAAAAATCTCGGGTTTTTTTCTCCCCTAATCTGGCCCAACATCATAGAGAGGAACTCTGCAATATTTTAAATTTCCGGTCTACCCCTTCCTTAGGAAAGTATCTTAGTTTCCCCATAAAACATAAGTCAATTCCTCAGGACTTTAGGGTAGTGGTTGAATGCATCCAAAACTGATTAACGGGATGGAAAACCCACCTCTTCTCCTTTGCTGGGAGACTTGTCTTAACTCAAACCACTTTATCCACCATCCTAAACTACTCCATGCAATGTGTTGCCCTCCCTTCAAAGATTACTCAGAGTGTATACAGATTTTGTCGTAACTTTATTTGGGGCACTACGGATAGCAAAAGGAAGCTTCACTTAGTTAGCTGGAAGAAAATCACGAAGCCAAAGAAAGGGGGAAGGCTTGGGCTCCAATCGGCCAAGGAAAGGAATTCAACTTTACTGGCCAAACTTAACTGGCGTTTCCATTAGGAGAGGGACTTTCTTTGGGCTAGAGTTCTTTCCCACAAATACTCGACAAGACGAAGGCAGCTTCGACCTAAACCTAGATCTTGCTCACCCACGTGGACAACTTTTAAGAAAGGCAAACCAATATTTATGAAAGGTATTATATGGATAGCGGGTAAAGAGAGCAAGCTATCATTTTGGCATGATAAGTGGCTGAGTGATGGGCCGATCAGAAGCCTCATTGCATGCCATTTTAAGAGAAATGAAGATTCTATCCTCCTCAGAAATGTTACACGACATAACTTTTGGAATTTGGGGGGGTCTTTCCTTTGTTTTCCCTACCTCCTTATGTTAGAAAATCAAAGCTACTCCCATTCCCATGTTTGCTTCGGGTGTAGATCGAATTTCTTGGGCATCATCTCCCAGTGGAGAGTTTGATCTTAAGGAAGCATACAATTTGGCTTGTGAGACTCATGACACCGTTCAAGGCGAATCTTTCAAGGGAAATTGGGTTTGGAGAACATCTAATATTCCAAAAATCAGGTGCTTCTTATGGCAATGTCTCCATAAAAGCATTCCTGCAAGAAAGGTTCTCAATGCAAGAGGTTTAAACACTCCTCTCTCTTGCCCCCTTTGCTGCAATGAGGTGAGACAATTATCCATATTTTGAGGGATTTTCCTCAAGCTCGGGCTTTTTGGGACTTTTTTTCCTCCTATTCCTCCCAACATATTCTATGGTATAAATTTGTTGGATTGGCTACAAATTAATTGTGCCTCTCATCAAAGGTCCATCTCTAACATTCCTTGGGGCTCCCTTTTTTTGCATGGTGTATGGTGCTTATGGCTTAGGTGAAATAGAGTGATTTTTAGGGAAAATTCCACTTGTAAACCTCTAATGGAGGAGACAATATCCAAAGCTGCTAAATTTGCTTTCCTTGGTGTGAATGAAAGGGTGAGATGCCCACAAACTATCATCCAAGTTTGGTGGTTTTCCCCTCCTGAGATGTGGTTCAACTTGAACACAAATGGGTCATCATCGGGAAATCCTGGCAGAGCAAGAGGAGGTGGAATTATTCGGAATTCTCATGGGGAATGGGTGAGTGGCTTTGCTAGGGCCATTGGATACACCACTAATGTGGCAGCGGAGCTATGGGCACTGTAGGATGGAATCAACTTATGTATTGACTTAAATTTAACCAATGTTATAATTGAGTTGGATGCGAAGCTTGTAGAGGACCTGTTGCAAAATGAAGACGGCAGAAATAATGGCAATGAAGTTATTATCACTGACTGTAGAGAGGGTCTTAAGAAAATTCCGACAATGAGAATTCAACATTGATTTAGGGAGGCAAATATGTGTGCCGATGCCCTTGCTAGAAGAGGCGCTTTTCTTTCCCAGGATTTTGTAATTTTCCAGTCCCCCACTTCTGATGTTTCCCTTTTGATTAGTCTTGATGCTATTGGAACTGTGTATGAGTGTAAATGCTCTGTTTTTTTTTATATTTCTTAGTGAATGAAATTCTCCTATTCACCAAAAAAAAAAAAGTTGGATTGAGCGAGTGGAGGATAATATTTTTAACCAACCCTCTAATGACGAGTTAGGAAATATTCCAATCTACCATTGGCCCACCAATCTCTAAATCTGGCATGTTAGTTGAGAATCTTAATGGCTTCAACTTGGTAGGTTGAGCAGGTTGGGTGGGTTGGCAATTCAATTGACTAAATGAAATTATTTCAAATAAACTGAATAGTTGTTTGCTTCCTCAATTAAAAAAGGAAAGGAAAAATAATAACTTTTATTAAAAATAATTACAACACACTACATTATTTTTTATTAGAATAATAGAAGTTTATCGCATTGAAAGAAAAATATTTTAGAATCTAAAATTAGACTTGTAAGTAGTAAGAATAATAACAAAATCTTATATATAGAATGTGTGGCTAGAAATTATTAAGGAAGAGAGGTGAAAGTGAAAAAATAAAAGGGAATAGAAAGAGACGATAGAAATAAAGTGCGTGGGAAAGTGAAGTAGAGTTTTGCAACATAACAAAGTATATAAATATAATTTATATATTTATTTTAGATATAATATAGGCAAGGGGTTGGATTGTGGTGAGTTAAAAATATTCAACCCGCTGTTTACCCGATGCACTAATTTAGCTATCTAACCTGCTCACCCAACCTTCGTCACTAATAGACCCGCACAGGTTGGGTTAGATCAGTGTGGATCAAGTGAGTTAGGCCATTTTTTGCATGACCCTAGTTAGGAGTAAAATAGAACAGAGTTAGTTTACTTATTCTTATTAGCAAATTGAACTACAAAAGATTGCATTGCTCGAACCCTATTAATTAATGTAAGTACGTCTTCATTCCTTAAGGTGTAAGACAAATCCAAACCCACTTGAAATAAGAACTATAAATTTTAGGTGAATTTTTTTGGTGATTATAGAGACAAAGTTCGACAAGGATTTGAGAATACTGACGGGGTGGTTCAATGAAGCGACAATAAGGGCAATGGAAAACATCTCTCTTTGGGGCGATGAACATGGGGATCCAATGGATCTAGACCAAGTCAAGTTATAACAAAATAGAGATGAAGAAAACCAAGAATCTATGAATGCAAGAGAGAATGCTTGAGAGAGAAGATGAGAAATTTCTTCTTGATATTGTAATAATAATGAATCTGTACATGATCTAAGGTTATATACACCTCTGTATCTAAATCCCAAAACAGAACGTAACAGACTAACTAGAGATAAGGAAATCAGTTACAACACGTGTGAAGGTTAGTTACAGCACGTGAGATACAAGTTGAATAAATTTAACAACTAAACTACATGCCGTTTATTAACTAATCTAAATAGCCTTTGCATCTTGTTTGTGTCGTTTAGCTCTTCATTGTCTGTGTGGTTTAGTTCTTCTTTTCTTCCTTCTTAGACTTTGATCCTTTCTTCTTAACTGCTAACTGATACTCTCCCTCAAGATGAGACTCAGAGCTATGTATGTTCAATGCACTCATCTTGGAAAGTAAGAACTTCAATTGTTGGCTGCATAATGCTTTGGTAAACAGGTCTGCTACCTGTGTATGTGTGGGAGTGAAAAATAAACGAATCACCTTTTCTTGCACCTTGTCTCTAACCAAGTGGCAATCTACTTCTATATGTTTTGTACGTTCGTGGAATACAGGATTCTCACCAATGTGGATTGCTGCTTGATTATCACAGAAGAGCAGACCAGGTTGTGGATGATCAACTTCCAAATCTTTCAACAAAGCTAACAGCCAAGTCATTTCACAAACTGTCAAGGCCATTGCCCTATACTCAGCTTCAGCTGATGATCTAGAAACGATGGATTGTTTCTTAGACTTCCATGAAATCAATGAGTCTCCCAAGAATACACAAAAACCAGTAGTAGACCTTCTGGTATCTACACAGGAAGCCCAATCTGCATCCGTGTAGGCCTTCAAATGTAGATCAGATTTTGATGACAGAAGAATACCTTGACCAGGGGATCCTTTGATGTACTGTAAGATCTTGTAGGCTGCATCAAGATGTGGTTTTCTAGGTTTAGCCATGAATTGGCTTAGTTTATGGACTGAATATGTAATATCTGGTCTTGTTATTGTCAGATATAATAACCTTCCAACTAATCTTCTATAAACCCCAGGATCATCCAATAAATCACCTTGATACTTACTCAGTTTCAAGTTTTGCTCCATTGGCACTTTGCTGGGTTTACAACCTTCCATACCAGCATCCTTAAGAACCCCTAATGCATACTTCCTTTGACATAATGAAATTCCTTTTGCTGATCTAGCAACCTCAAGACCTAGAAAGTATTTCAAATTTCCAAGGTCTTTCAACTTGAACTCAAGATTCAAAGAAGCTTTACGTTCTTCCACTGCTTGAACATCATTGCTTGCAATGAGAATATCATCAACATAAACAAGCAATGCTATGAAAGTCTGATTAACCTTTTTGGTGAATAAAGAGTAATCAGATTTTGATTGCTTGAAACCATACTTGAAAATGGTTGTAGAGAACTTGGAATACCACTGCCTTGATGCTTGCTTGAGACCATATAAAGACTTGTGAAGCTTGCAAACTAAGTTCTCCCCCTTGCTGTGAAAACCTTGAGGCAATTGCATATAGACCTCTTCATGGAGAGTACCATTAAGGAAAGCATTGTTCACATCAAGTTGAACCAAATGCCAGCCTCTCACAGCAGAAATAGCAAGCAAAGTCTTAACAGTGGTGAGTTTAGCAACCGGAGAAAAGGTATCAGTGAAGTCCAAACCAGCTTGCTGAGTGAAACCCTTGGCTATAAGCCTAGCTTTGTATCTGTCCAAAGAGCCATCAGCATTATACTTCACCTTATAAACCCATTTACACCCAATAGCCTTTTTGTGAGGAGGTAAAGGTGTAATAGTCCAGGTTTGATTAGCTTCCAAAGCAGCAATTTCAGATGCCATAGCATCCTGCCAATTGGAATTCTTAACTGCCTCATGGTAATATGTAGGCTCAGGTATGGTAGAGATTAGAGAACAAAAATGTTCATAAGAGGGGGATAATTTGGAGGAATTAAGATAAGTGGACAAAGGGTATGGAGTACCTGACTTGGTGGCAGAAAGAGAAGGAGCAGGATCATTACTGACAACTGTGCTGCACTTAAAATCAGACAGGTATGCAGGTGGTTTAGACACTCTGGATGACTTCCTGAGAGGAACAGAAGGTGCAGGGATAGATGGGATAACAGGTGGGATAGTGGTGGGAGGTGAAGGGGAATTATGGATAGGTAATTCTGCAGAAATGTTATCTGCAGAAGTAGCAAGAGGTAAATCTGCAGAATTAGGAACAGGTAAAGGTGCAGAAGATGGGATAGAAGTATTGAAATCAAAAGGAAAATCAAACATAGGAGTATTAGGATGAGACACTGAAGGAAAAAAGATGAGGTAAAGGAATGCTGGTGTGAGGAGATGAGGAATGAGAAGATGAGACAAAAGGAAAAACAGTTTCAAGGAAATGAACATCTCTGGAAACAAAAATCCTTTTGGTAGTTAAATCAAGTAACTTGTAACCCTTAACACCAAACGGGTAACCAAGAAAAACACAAGATGAAGATCTAGGATCAAACTTTAATCTGTTATGAGTAAGAGTGGAGGCAAAACAAAGGCATCCAAAAACTTTTAAATGAGCAAAGGAAGGAGGTTTGCCATAGAGTTTTTCAAAAGGAGTTTTCTGTTTCAGTATTTTAGAAGGTAACCTATTGATGATATGGACAGCAGTCAATACACATTCACCCCAATAGGATATAGGAACATTAGATTGAAACTTCAATGCCCTTGCAATGCTCAAAATGTGCTGGTGTTTCCTCTCCACAACTGAGTTTTGTTGTGGAGTGGCAACACATGTGTGTTGATGAATAATGCCCTTGTTAGCATAAAAGTCTTTTAAGAAAAATTCAGGGCCATTGTCAGTTCTAATGATTTTAATATTGACATGAAATTGGGTATGTATCATGTTATAAAATGAGATCAACAAAGGTCTAGTGTCAGCCTTGGATTTCATAAGGTAAATCCAAGTGGATCTTGTGGCATCATCCACAATGGTAAGGAAGTACTTGAAGCCATCATGAGTGAATTTTGCAAATGGTCCCCAAATGTCACAGTGAATCAAATCAAAAGCATTATCTGAAATGTGATTAAAAAATGGGAAAGGGAGTCTTTTCTGCTTGGCAATTGGACAAAGAATACAATTCTTATTGCTGTGAAAAGTTTGTACATCAGAAATGAGATTATGCAAGGCATGAAATTTATTATCCGAGGCATGTCCTAACCTCATATGCCAAAGATAAGACTTGGTAACAGTAGGAATGGACATAGACTCAGAAACAGAATTGACAAAAGATTTAAAAACAGACTCAAGAATTGAAGGAGCTGTTGAAACAGATTTGCTAGTTGAAGAAGTATGCAGCAGATACAAATTGTCATGTAATTCACCCATTCCAATCGTCTTCCAACAAGTAAGGTCCTGGATAAAACATAAATTTGAGAGGAAAACCAGGCAACATGAAAGAGTTTTGGTTAATTTGCTGACAGAAATTAGATTGAAATTGAAAGAGGGAACACATAGCACATTTTCAAGTTTCAAAGTTGCAGTTACTTGAATTGTACCAATATGTGTAACAGTGACTCTTTCACCATTTGGCAACTGAACAAAGGTTGATATAGAACTAGTGATATGTGTAAACAAAGATAAGGAATGAACTATGTGGTCTGTGGCTCCAGTATCAATAATCCATACATCATTACCATAGGCAGCCTTATTGACAGGATTAATAGCAAAAACTGAATGATGCAAATCTATGGAAACAAAATCAGACCAAGCATTACACACGTTACCTGAAAGGGCAGAATTAGCTGAGTGTAAGGCATCATTGGTACCACCAGATGTAGATGCATGAGAATTGAGCATTGAGAGCAATTGTTGATACTGCTCTGAAGTGAAAGGGAATGAATTGACCTGTGGAACATCAGCACTGTCTTGATCACCTTCAACTAAGACTTGATTTGCCATAGCCACTTTACCTCTCTGCTTGTAACCAGGAGGAAATCCTACTAGCTTGTAGCATTTCTCCATAACATGGCCAAGCTTTCCACAGTGACTACACATAGGCCTCCCTTTTGTATTGTTTCCTCTGATGTACCTGTTGTTCCCTGGAAATGAATTTCCTTGATTGAATCCTTGATTTTTGACTGCAAGAGCAGTTGATTCAACTGAGGGAGAAACATTGAGACCCAAACATCTTTGCCTTTCCTCTTGAATTACTAAAGAAAATGCCTTATCAATAGAAGGACTAGGCTCCATCATGAGAATTTGTGTACGAACTTGAGAATAAGAATCATTCAAGCCATTTAAGAACTGCATAAGTGAATCTTGATGCTGAAGTGCTGTGATTTTGTCATTCACACCACAAGTGCATTTACCACATGAGCAACATGGCAAAGGTCTGAAATTCAATAGTTGATCCCAAGCAGCTTGGAGGTCAGTGAAGAATCCTGTAATCGTAGCTGCACCTTGCATCATAGTTGAAATTTGCTTCTGAAGTTGAGAGATTCTTGGTCCATTGGCTTGGGAGAATCGTTTCTTGAGAGTGTTCCACACTTCAAACGCAGTGTCTCTGTAAATTACACTAGCAGTGAGATGAGGAGAAACTGAATTCAAGATCCATGAAGAGATCATTGAATTGCATTTGGACCAAGCTTTCTTCTCTAATGGCGTGATTGCCATCGAAGCATTGATAGAACCATCAACGAATCCGAGCTTGCTTTTGGCATCCAAAGCCATTATCATTGCTCTGGACCACATAGGATAATTGTTCTCAGTCAACGGTTGAGTAACCAAAATCGCACCTGGTGTTTCACCGTGATGTAAGAAAAATGGACTTCTTGGATCTTCCATTGGAGTTAGCTCTCGCTGAGAAGAGGAAGATGAATCAGTTTGAGTATTCTGAGTATTCGACGCCATTGAAGAAGGCTCGAGCTCTGATACCATATAACAAAATAGAGATGAAGAAAACCAAGAATCTATGAATGCAAGAGAGAATGCTTGAGAGAGAAGATGAGAAATTTCTTCTTGATATTGTAATAATAATGAATCTGTACATGATCTAAGGTTATATACACCTTTGTATCTAAATCCCAAAACAGAACGTAACAGACTAACTAGAGATAAGGAAATCAGTTACAACATGTGTGAAGGTTAGTTACAGCACGTGAGATACAAGTTGAATAAATTTAACAACTAAACTACATGCCGTTTATTAACTAATCTAAATAGCCTTTGCATCTTGTTTGTGTCGTTTAGCTCTTCATTGTCTGTGTGGTTTAGTTCTTCTTTTCTTCCTTCTTAGACTTTGATCCTTTCTTCTTAACTGCTAACTGATACAAGTTCTGTTGTTCTAATGGTTAAATCAGTCTAGCTACAAAGCTATAGTTCATTCAGATGAAACCAGACAGGGTTTATTAGAGAATTAGAAAATACTCTCTATCTTATTAGAAATTGAGCTGTGCATCTTATATACTGTGCAAAACAAAGAAAATGAACTAACTGCAAAAGAGAACTAACTAACTAATTTTTACACGTGTGAACAGAATCATAACTAACTAGCTCACATGTTATAACTAACACACTAACTATTAATAGTAAAGTGCATGATAGGGGATGAAGATGCGTGTTGAAATTTTTTTGGCATTGGTAGGTTTTCATGATTCAAATTTGATATTGAATCAAATTTGGAGACTCAGAAATCTAGTGCTACATGGGAGAATATGTCCTGACTGTTAAATTGACGATTATACCAAAAGTTTAAGGTGTTGAACAATGGTAAATTTAATTAACCACATACGTCTAACACTTGATTCATTTGAGTAATCTTATCTTGGAATTAATACTGGAGTTTGTCACACGGGGCTACAGCTACACTACCACAGCTTCTCCCATATCTGCTTGGCGATTTGTCAAACTGAACTGTGATGTAACTATCGGGAAAGTTAAAAGAGTGAGGGATATTCTAAAAGTTTGCTTTGATGCCTTTCAAAAGTGATGTAGTGAGGTCCCTTGGAGAATTGCTGATGTTGATTGGATTGTTGATATTAAATGGAAGGCTATGTGTCTGTTCTTTTGCTAGCTAGCTCCTTCAATTCGGTGGGTCAAGGAGAAGCTGATAGAGCTGCACATGAGCTTCTGTGCGTGGTCCTTGAAAAATACGGTCTGTATGGTCTTTTTGATGTAATGTAAATTATGTCCGCTAGCTTTTGTAGCTGTATTCACTTATACTACAAGAGCTCAGTTCGTAGTTCTTTTTGTATATGTTCTTGCATTCCTTTTGTACTTTTAAGTACTTAATGAAATATTTTTTTTTCCAAGTTATTAAAAAGGGGAAAAAAATCATAGAATTGAAACGATTAATATGAAATTCAAATTCAAATTATGTTTGACTATTATATGTAATCTAATTATAAATATGGGTCTCTTGTAATGTTTTACCAAGCAAAGTGAATCAAGATGTGGTGTTTTTAGTGCTTAGTGGTATAGTAGGCTATTAGGCTGAACCCTATTTCTTCTTTTCTCCTTACTCTTATGCATCTTATACAATTCTCCATTATTCTCTTTAATTTTCACAGAAATATTATTGAAAACAACAAATAGTTCTCTTTAATTTTCACAAAAATATTACTGAAAACAACAAATTAATAGTTTGATATGAATACATCATATAGGAATATAAAATAAAATGTTCGTACACAAAATCTGCAGGAGTGGTGAAATGAATGTGGGGAGATTAACAATGTTGATATATATCCTCCATTCATAGGATATTAATTAGAAAGAAACAAAAAGAACCAATTACAAAAAATAAAACAGAAAAACCTTTTACATGCACCCGGAGTAGCTTTAAGGTAAGCACCACAGTGCCTTATTAATGCAATAATTTCTCATGATCCCAGGCTACTTTAATTACTGAGGAAGCTTGTTGAGTTTACAATAAGCATAGTCTTTGAACTTCTTGGCCTTGTACTTGGGTGGGTTCTCTTCGTTAACAAGTTGGGGTAGAGGTCCCACTACAAACTCTCCTGGTGGCTCCAAGAATACTGGCCACGACATTCTAGCCTTCCCTTTATCCACTGTGCTCCTGTGCAGCACGCTCCTGTATATTCCATTGCTGAGAATCTGCCAAGTGTCACCAAGAATCTGTTATTTTTCATGATATATATGAGATTTGGAGGTATTGAGTCCGATCCTTATTTTCACTCTACTTTCTATTTAAAATATTATTAAGGGAGGAATCTCTTAAGAGTGGATCCAAAATGTTAGTTAAAGGTTTCAAATACAAGACCTCGTGAAGCTCTGAGGGCTTAAAAACCATTAGGTCAATTCTTGAGGTTTCTTAGAGTAAGTTAAGGTAAATACATATGGTTTGTGTTCAGTGCTTTTTTGCATTGGACACGTTACAATGCAAAAAAACTGGACATGTTTCCAAATCGTATTGTGTCAAGTGCAAAAAGATACTAGATACAAGTTTTTCCCAGGTAAAAAATACCTCAAATAATCTTAGGATCACTCATTTTACACAAGTATTCTATGTAGTTGACTATGATTGACTATATGTCATTTTCACACGAATCCATAACTTTTTCTATATTATTTACAGATTGTCACATTAAAATTGTGACAAACAAAAAGATGTGATCCTAGATTTTTTCAAAAATCTCATATAGTAGTACCCATAATAAGAGAATTTGAAATAGGTGGAAAAGAAAAATATAGATTTGTTAGCAGAATAAATCTCCAATACAATTGTGAACTAATAAGTTGAACAAAATTCTTATAAAAAAAAAGTTTGAACAAACTTCTGGTGCTCCAAGGAATGTCCTATTCTCTCTCAAATTCTCAACAATTATCCATATTTTCAAAGTCACCATATTGCAATATATCTCTGTTAAATTATATGCATGAAATTTAAGTGATGAATTTTGTACACTTTCGTGGATAAAAATGTTACTAACTTCATTAGCAATAGGGACATAATTATATATGTTTTTACAACTTTTGAATTGTTATTGGAGCAAAAATGTTTTTATATAGTCCCATAATTTCCACTATATTTTTATTATACACCTATTATAATAGACAACATAGTAAAAAAATTTATATCCCTAAATTTATTGGACAAATCTTTTTTTTTTTTTTAAATGTAAATGATAGCTTATTTACTAACTTTGATAAGCATTTTCTATATATATATATATATATATATATATATATATATAAAACCTTGATAAGCATATCCAGTGACCAAGAGTGAGAGGCTACAAAGTGTTATACACTTGTACGTACAAAGGAGTTAATTTTCCAAACTACTACTTGAGAGTAGTCAAAAGAGAGGGAAGGAGGGGACCAACAATCTCTGTTTTTTGGCCAGGAAAAACCAAAAAGGAATTATTGTGAGTGGATAGAATGTTTTCTCATTATTGTAAACGTAAATGTGGCTGTAAGATTATCAAAAAAACAAGAAATAAAAAAGAAGAAAGAAAGTGGTTGTAAGAATCAAAGTTTTCAGACTCGGACTGTTCATTAAACCATAAAAGGGAGATGTTCAAGATTTTTGAGGTTGAACCGAGGTCGAACCAGGATCGAACCGTGATGACGTCATAATTAATTTAATAATTAATTCAAGCCTAAATATAGATATTAAATTTATAAAACTAGCAAAATTGACTAATATAGTTATATATGTGAGGGAAATTTAATGATTTTCAAGCATATATTTAATAATTAAATAAGAAAGTTAATAAAATAAAATAATAATCGTGAACACATTAAAATTTATGATTAATTTTTGAAGTAAAGTTGAATATCTTTGAAGGATTTTAATTATAATTTTTTTTATTCCTTGTAAGAGATAGATAATTTAATTAAGTAGAATAAAATTGTGTTAAGTTGTTTTTATAATAATAAAAAAAAATTGTTAAGGGGTTGGACCGCACGGTTCTTGCTACTAGTTCGTACGGTCCAACCCCGGTTTTAGGGGTTCACAGAATTGCCACATATGCTCGGTTCTTTATACTTAAAAAACTGGTTTTCATCCCGGTTCCCTGTTTTCACGGTCCGACCTCTCGGTCCGGTTCGGTTCTGAGAACTATGGTAAGAACCAAAAAGCTAGTTGGCAGGAGCAATACAATTTTTCTATGTCTACACTATTTATCACAATTTTTGCTATAATTTGTTGATGCAGTCAAATATAAGTGGTAAGCAATGAATTTCATATGAATAGTAGTACTATTTTTTTCTTCATCACCCACGATCAATCATGTTAGAATTGAAATAAAACTTGTAGTTAAAAAATTGTCTATAAAATTTCTCTACTATATTATATATGACCTCTCACAAAAGGTTTGAAGAAAACATTGTTTAGCTATAAAATTATTTTCCTCACTCTTTATTATTAATTCATATGTGCTTAATTATGCAGAAATTATCTTATAGAACATACTCCTAGCTCACAAGTCCGTCATCTCAATTCCCACAAGCATGTGAATAGGATTGGGCATAGAAGATATTTTCTCAATCTTATGGATCTGGTTTCGTTTCACTCTTTTTGAGATGGAGTTAAAAGATTTAAGTCAATAAAAATCTTTTAGTTACTTCCTTCTTAGTTAATTGTGGAGTCAGGATTTCAATCTTGGGGGGCAAGATTAAAAGTTGATATTAAAAACGAAATTAATTTAAAAAATATTAATATTGATAATAATAAAAAATAATTAAACAATTGTGAACAAATTTGGTTTTATAATAAAAACAGAGTTTAAAACATTCAAAAAGTCAAGATATAGAATAGAAATTTTAAAAAAATTGAGACAAAAAAAATACTAAAGTTGCTATAAGTTTTATTACAAAAAACTAACAAATTAATGTGGCAAGAACGTGATTAGTACCACTAGACAAAATAATAAATAAATATAATTGATTTTTTGTGATGGTAATACATCATCTTTTAAGATTAATGTAGGTGAAAAGCCGCATGCTTTGAATCCTTTGATATGTGAGAGAGATTGTTTTTCCTTTGTCAGGTTGGTGTTAGGGTCTAGTTCTCTAGAGAGAGTAATTTTTTTTTCACCATATTAGGTAGGCAAACTACTTAAGAACAGAAGTACCTAAGGAATTTTTTTGGGAAGAGTCGGGGGGGCCCCCCTCTTGTCCCTCCTTGGCTCCACCTCTCGCCCCTCCTTGGCTCCACCTCTATTCTCAATTAATTTATTAAACAAATACCTAAAAATTTTCATTCTAAAATTTTTGAATTATTTATCTTCTATTGGTGTTTGTACAAGATATCCTTTCTTGTGTTTATAGACCTATTTTCCACATATATGTTTGATTGGTATATTGTAATTTTTGGTGGCTTATTTGCTCAAAATGAGATAAAAAGATAAAAGTTATTTTATTTTCAAAAAAAGATAATTTTCAAAAATAAATACCAAGAAAAAATAAAAGTAACTAAAAAACATCTTGAAAATTTAATATTTACTTCCAAATTAGTTTGAATGACAAATAGGTGTTTAGTTATATAATTTTTTTAATGAATCAAGTAACTTATTTAAACAATAAACATAAATAGTCTTATAAATTTTCATGTAATGAATTGGAATAGATTCTTTCATACTAGTTTTTATTAAAAAAAAATTGTAATTCTAAAAACTTTAATTATTTATCTCCTGATGATCAATATTATAATGAATGGACTACTCCTGTGCCACAGCATTGTCCACTTAAAAAAACTTGAATAAGCTCTCCAACAACCTTCTCGTTAAGTACTAGGTTCTATTTCTCTAAAAAATAAAGTACTAGGTTCTACCACCGGGCCTTCTCGCCTGGATGGTACCCGGTCTTATAGGGACCTAACAGCTCAGGGGATCTATCCCTGCATAAACACTTACCAAAAAAAAAAAAAAAAGAGCTCTAGGTTCTAACTTCTAAGGAATCCAACGGACCCCCACTTTAAAGTGAAGTCACGTCGTATTCCTTTTTTAAGACATGTACTTTAGTGGGGTCAGGTATGTACACAACCGTAAAACTTGTTAAACTGCATCTAATTAAAATTAGAAAAAACCTTATTACAAATTACATCCAGCACATTATATTTAAAAGGGGGTCTGATTAATGTATGTCCCAATTTATTTTAAGAAAATTTTTATTAGAAATTAAATTTTTTTTTAAAATAGCTTACTAACATATGCCCTTAAGACATATGTAGATGACTCACGATATAGACTAATTAATGTTTATTTGAAAACAATTTATCTAGTTTTTTGTTAAAAAATTTTTTCTGTACATAACAAGTAAAGTTAAATTAAATAAGTATGTGATTTACGTGAAACCTGTAAATAGTAAAAAAAATAAACAAAAGTTAAAGAAAATAAGTAGACAACTCATTTGGGACGAACAAATACTAGAAAAAATAAGCAATAACTACTTTAAAAAATAATTGAGAGAGAGAGACCTCAATCTGGTCACCGATGTGAACAATCAAGGCATTAGGTATGTACTTTGCATCGATCCAATGGTCATCTTTGAGAACTTGGAGTCCAGGAACTTCATTAGGCACAAGAATGGTGAGGGAGGAAAGATCAGTGTGGGCCACTACTCCAAGTGCTAGGTCAGGTCGAGGACATGGTGGGTAATAATTTATTTTCAGCATATACACTACGTCCTCTCCACCCGCTCCTTCTTTTAGTGCACGACCTTCAACCCCTAACCCTAACGAGAGACTTGTGAACAACTTATCTGCCACTTCACGTATGTATTTTGCATACACTTCATTCGCATCTCTGCACCCAATAAATAATTAAACACAAGCTACAAAGACAAAAATGAGTCAAATTTAATACTTACCAAAATTTAATTTTTCACAATCAGGATAGGATTAATCTAGAGTTGTTTATATATGATGACTTTTTACAGTTTGAAATTCATTATAAAAGTAGTAAAAATGTTTTTGGATCTTAAAATTTGTGGTTGTTTTTATTTTGGTTGTTTACATTTTATTTTAACATTTCATATTTGATTTTATTAGTAATTTGAGCCGCTAAGAAAATGGAATCAAATATAGATGGTCCAAATAAAATTCATTATAAATTAAAAGATATGAATATGCAGCCAAAGACCTTTAAGTCAACTGATAGTGATGCTTCAGGTTTAGAATTCATTATGTATTTCAAAGTTAAAAGATGAATGCAAGATAAAAACCTGTAAGAAGGTGGGTTCTTGGGCCAGAACCGGTAGTTGATGGTGGAAGGAGGCCAGATCTTATGGAAAAGATGATCCACCCAAGGTTTTTTTCCATCAATATCTTTCTGGAGTTGGGTTCCATAGCCTTCTATGCTCTGAGAGCCAGGGATCTTAGCATATACTTCCTTCTCTTCTGGTGGGAGTTCAAAGAACTCTTTCCCAACAGCTTGTAACTTGGTTATAACATCAGTGGGTACACCATGGTTGACAACTTGGAATATCCCCCATTCCTTGCTAGCATTAGCAATGGAACGGACCAGGTTTTCTTGATCTGGGTCACTAAGATCAATGGTTGGGATTTCCGGGACCGGTCCCTGGAATGTAGTGATAGCAGGCTGTTCTTTCTCGGGCCTTATGAACTCTGCTGGGATGGTATCAGTGGAGAGAGATAAGGAAGCAATAGCTTGAACTCTCTCAACCTCCATTAATGCAACTTTCACTGCTATTCTCTCTCTCTCTCTCTTTACTTTTGGCATATAATGCAACTTTGGTTTTGTTTTATAGAGGGTTTAGAAGAGTGGAAGGTGGAGGTACAAGAAATGGTTAATTAAGGCTGCTTCGGGTGAAAGAGAGCCGACGTGAATATGGGGAAGGGGGGTCATGAAACTTTCATTGTACCAGAAACAGAGACGGAAAGAATCCACGTGGAGTAATAGTGTTCACTTAATAGAAATACCAACCACGCAAAGGACGTGGAGTTACACAGTCCTATATACAACTACCTCGTCAGAGTGGTCACACCGCGCAATCAAATTTTTTTTTTTTTTTAAAACAAAACTTAATTATAGTATTTTAGGTAGACATTCTTCTTTAAGTTTTTCTCTTAAAATTCAGCTATTTAACTACTTAATTAAAAAAATAACACTCACTCTTTGTCAAGTTTCGGCCACATAATATTAATGAAGGACATCTAGTATCTCGCCTCTTGTTTTTCAAAAAATACATTACTTTCATGTGCGTAGGCATTGTAATACTGTAGTTCATTCTTTAGCAAGAATGACAGTTTCTTTATCAGAAATGCAAGTTTGGATGGAGGATGTATCACCAGATATTCTTCATGTACTTCAGGCCGACTTAACTGGCCTTCCTAAGTAATAAAAGTTTGATTTTTTTTCTCAAAAAAATTAAAAAAATACACTTTTATTAAAAAAATACACTTTCATCTTATGAGTAAAAATCTACATGACAAAATCTTAAAAAGGGAATATAAGGAATAATATCTACATATTATACCTAAGTGTTGCCCTTCTTTTTTTTATTTTGAGTTTAATGTAATTTTTTAATTTGAATTTATCTATTTTTAGTGAGGCTACGTATGAAGGAATTTTTAAAAAACTATAATTTAAGATTTGAAATAGAGAAAACTGTTGGATTTAGTGTGTGCTAGATTTTAGAAAAAAATGTATCAAATGTGAGTGAGATATATTTAAATAAAGAGTGTTTTAATTTTTAGTAGAAAAATTTCTCTAGTATTTTTTTTAATTTTATTGAATTACAATTTTAACCTCATTTTTTTATTTTTTAAGAATAAAAATTATCTAATTAAATTAGGGGTATTTTTGACATTTTTTTAAGTCATAACTAACTTTATAAATCTTCTTAATATATAAAGAAGAGATGAAAACAAAGATACACAAACTAATAAATTAATAATTTCAACAATGTCAAAAGAAACAAACAAATTTTTTTTTTTAAGCTGAACTTTTTTGAAATTGGAAATGATAATGAAGTGAGTAAAAAATTTAAGAAATCCAAAAGTCCATGCAAAGAAACTGAAAAAGGGACAGGTGAAATATACATAAATAGAGATAGTGTGTGCTTATATAATGATAGTAAGATAAAGAAGAAAAGATTTTATTTATTTATTTTTATATAAAAAAAAGTGAGATTGGAAGTGGTGAACGTGGGATGTGGGAAGTGTTTGAAACTAAAGCCGTTTAGAGTTTAATGTAATTTTTTAATTTGAATTTATCTATTTTTAGTGAGGTTATGCAGGAATGAATTTTTAAGAAACTAAAATTTAAGATTTGAAATGGACAAAACTGTTAGGTTTAGTGTGTGCTAGTGTTTAGGAAAAAAATATACCAAATATGAGTGAGATATATTTAAATAGAGAGTGTTTTAATTTTTAGGAAAAAAAATTTCTATAGTAATTTTTTTTTTTAATTTTGTTGAATTACAATTTTAACCTCATTTTTTTTTTAAGAATAAAAATTATCTAATTAAATTAGATGTATTTTTTGACATTTTTTGAAATCATAACTAACTTTTTGAAGTCATAACTAACTTTCTAAAATTTAGGATTTGAAATGGAGAAAACTGTTGTGTTTAGTGTATGCTAGTTTTTAGAAAAAAAAATGTATCAAATGTGAGTGAAATATATTTAAATAGAGAGTGTTTTAATTTTTAGTAAAAATATTTCTCTAGTAATTTTTTTTTTTAATTTTGTTGAATTACAATTTCAACCTCATTTTTTTATTTTTTAAGAATAAAAATTATCTAATTAAATTAAGGGCATTTTTGACATTTTCTAAAGTTATAACTAACTTTTTGAAGTCATAACTAACTTTCTAAATCTTCTTAATATATAACTAGCCTCTGAGCACGTGCGTGAGCGCGTGCTCAGAGGCTCTTCTATTTTTTAGATAAGGGTTAATTTAGAGCATTTATTATAATTTGAGATTACTACATTTTCTAATCACAAAAAAAAAAAAAAAAAAAAAAAAAACCTAAGGGTGTGATGAAAAATTATTTCACCTGTTAACGAATAATATTCATCACACCTCTAGTTTTTTTTGTGATTGGAAAATGTAGTAATCCCAAAGTATAATAAACGCTCTAAATTAACCCTTATTCAAAAAATAGAAGAGCCTCTGAGCACGCATATGAGCGCGTGCTCAGAGGCTAGTATTCCGTAATTATTATCCTTTTTTGCCAATTTTGTTTATGTAGTAATCAACGGGTCGTCCTTCAACCATTTTTACATCTGTCATGATACAAATCCAATTTTTTGTACCTTGACAATGAGAGCCTAATAAGCATAGAACAAAGGCAATTGATAACGACTCCATAAATATTGGGAAAGAAGAATTCAAATAAATGAATAATAAAGATATATAACATCCATACCTAGGTTCCCAACCAAGCACCTCTGCCATTCCAACAACCAAAAAAAGAAATGGAGATGATAATCTTGGGTTCAATACTAAAATGCCATACGAAACGAAAGTATGATAGGTTTTCTGTTTAGAAATAATAAATAGATGGTAAATATAGAATGAAAGAAAATTGCCACTGGGGACAATCCTTGGGATGGAACCTCACGATCCTCTTCTCGTTGGCTTCGGACACAAATGAAAAAAAGAGAGAAGCAAATCAGATTCTACACCAAAATATGATATGAAGCAATACGTATATTCCCACATTAGAATTATAATTTAGAACCTTTTTTATTACAACCACCAAATCATCTCAAGGAACCTTCTGGTGTGCTAATACTTAAAGTTACAGAATCATAATTATTTCTTTCCTAAACTTCTAATGAGAAAGTAGAGCATAAAAGTAAATAAAAATTGTCAGCAAAGCACTGTTGAAGGCAGATTTAGAGGATTTTAGTTCTATTGCGTCTTAATTCACTGTTTAAAAAATAAACAATTAGAAAGCAAAGGAATTTGTATAATTAAGAGCTAAAAGCATAAATATTAATAGTTGTCCTTGAATGTGTGCATACCTTAGTTCACTGGTGATTGAACAAAGAAGAGGTCGAGATGTTGAACGCCGATGTGGAAGTCATAACTAACTTTTTGAAGTCATAACTAACTTTCTAAAATTTAGGATTTGAAATGGAGAAAACTGTTGCATTTAGTGTGTGCTAGTTTTTAGAAAAAAATGTATCAAATGTGAGTGAAATATATTTAAATAGAGAGTGTCTTAAATAGTAATATTTATTAGAACACAGACGAAAATGGTAATATTAGTATTTTAAACCGCGTTTATAATACATTACATAACCGAGTTTAATTTCACATATTCTCTCCTTTTATAAAGAGGAAAAATTAAAAACTGTAGGATTTATCTAGTACGATTTTATTTTTAATTTTAATTAAGTCATTGTCTTAAAATTAAAGCAATGAGATTTTGATATGCAATTAAATTTAATTAATCTATTTAAGGACTAATCAGAAGTAATTTATCATAATCACGTGTTTTTTATTCCTTAGTTAGTATGTAAGAATACAAATCAACTATTCAAATTTGATGTTGGTTTGATCTTGTAATCTGAGGGTCTGATTATTGCATTTAACAAGTCGTTTTGATAATTGTGAAGTTGATGGAATGTCAGAATGGAATTCATGCTTGTAGAGTGGTCCAAATGACGTTCTTACTTTTTAAGGCATGTTTAGTTTTGTTGTTTTATTTTTGGTGTTTAAACATCACAACACATATTTTTCTATAATACTTAAACAACGTTACTCTAAATTTCTAGCTTTTTAAGAAATTAATATTGTGGGGAGTAGAACAGTCTCTACTTAGACCTAGAGCCCAAGAAGTTGCTGGGCTATAGGAAAGTAATTGGGTCTGGCCTTTGTGATGAGGGGAAAGCTCAAAGGGTGATAATCCATGAAAGAGCTGAAAGCTGGATCGTCCTAGACATTGAAGAAAAAGTTGAGTACCATGGTCAACCCAATCTCGCGGAAAAGGGAGAGCACCAGCTTATTTGAGGCATAGAGCATGGATAATCAATGTATGACCTCCAGAAGACACTAGTAACCATGGGAAACTTCTGGAATGCACAAGAAGAAAGAAGATATTTTACCTCCGCATTAATGAAGGGGTTCTTACCTAACCTCTACAACATTAATTGCGCATAAGACAGCTTGAACCGTACACGCAACCTCTGGATAGTCAGAATTCTAAGATAGGAAGGAGAGGAAACCAATAAAGTAAGGGAAAATATCCCTGAGACTTTAGATGGTAACAGAACAGTTGTAGTGATAAGAACAAGGACTGAAGCTATAAAAGGAGGAGGAATGCAAAAGGCGAGGGGATCTAAAAAAGGGTAGAAAAATCTGTTTGAGAAGAGAAACCAAGTAAAAGAGCAGACCTTTAATGGCAAATCAAGTTTCTATGGAGGGTGATACTCTTCAGCCTGAAGTTGTTTACAATAATAGCTCTTCATTCAACAATAATGCCTTACCTTTTACATTGAAATAGTGTAACCAGCTGCTATCTTTGCTGAATTCTCAACTCTCTAATGAAGCTACTATAAAGAAGTGACTCATTCAACAAATTCCGCAGTGAATCCTAATGCTCTTTCAAGTATTACTCTCCCTTATGACCCGTTTACAGATTCACAAGGTCTAAGTATGCAACATTCTATTTTTGCAATCAATCCTGTCAATAGAACTTCCTATGGGAATGAAACATGGATCTTAGATACTGGTGCCATAGATCACATAATCCATTCCATCACTTTATTCACCAAGATTACTAGTTCTACCTCCACCTTTGTTCAATTACCAAATGGTGAAAAGGCCATTGTTACACACATAGGCACAATACAAGTGACATCCACACTTGTTCTTGAAAATGTGCTTTGTGTTCCTTCATTCACCTTTAATATGATTTTAGTTAGTAAATTGACAAAATCTTTATCTTGTTATGTTCTTTTTCTTTCAAACTATTGCTTCATACAGGACCTTACTTGTTGGAACACGATTGGAGTGGGTAAGTTGCACAATGAGCTCTATTTGCTGCAAGATTCTCAACATTCAGGTCCTTTTCTCTTGTTTTACAATCCATTTTCAAGTCTCTTGTCAATTCTTTTTCTTTTAGTGTTTCTAAGCCATATTTGTGGCATATGAGACTAGGTCATGTATCTGATAATAAATTGATGGCTTTGCAGTCCATCATTCCTAATGTACTTCATTTTCAAAGTAATAAAGATTGTCTTGTTTGTCCCATTGCTAAGCAAAAGCGACTTCCTTTTCCATATTTTAATCATATGTCCATTTTTGCTTTTGATTTGATCCACTATGATGTTTGGGGACCCTTTGCTCAACTCACACAAAATGATTTTAGATATTGTGGGGGCCTTTTTTGTTGTGTTGGGTTGGGCTGCCCCTTTGTGGTAGTAGGCCTAAGTGTTCTGGGTTGCGGGAGTCGAGACCGGTCCAATTAGAACTCAATTTGGCCGGCTTGTGTGCAAACTATGCCTCGTCTGCCAAGAGAGTGCTTACGACAGGCAGAGCTGCTTCAGAGAAGCTTGTGGCAGACATATATAATTAACAAAAGAAACAAAGCACTCTGGAATGACCAGGTAGCTAGAAAATGACCAAATAATCCGTAATCACAGTGATATTAGTGACTATTATAAATAAAGTAAGAGGGGCAAATGGTAATAGGAGTTAATCAAAAGATAAAGAAAGCTAAGTTAAATTTGGTCTGCAGGAGCAAGGAAAAAAAAAGAAAAAGGAAGAAACCAAACAGGATAGAATGTATCTTCTCAATACAATCAATCTCCCAGGTTGGTCCTGCCGTAGAAATTGATCATTTTGAGAGAGACGGACCTAAATGGTTAACGCCCAGAGATAATTCCTTGTGCTTTTGGCAGAGAACAAGGATTTTGAGAGGGAGAGAGGGGAAGAAACCTATCGGTGCATGCCTCCTGACTTTTGTTTTCTTTCAATTCTCTCTTTTATCTTTTCTTTCTTTCCTTCCTTTTTTGTCTCTCTTTTCTTTCTTAGTTTTCTTCCTTAGTAGTTCTTTACCACCGTGATGTTTTTATGTTGTATTTTCTTTTTTCTTCCTCGTGTTTGTATCACTGAGTCGTTGTCCCCTGTACACGGCGAATGACCCATTTTTATAGTGCCTGCCGTAACCGAATTTTACTATTCTGTCCCTTAACTGCCTTTGTCTAGTCTGGGTGTACCTGCCGACCATTACTGTTTCGTCTGCGAGCCACCCCCATTACCAGACAAAGATAACTATTTTGTCTATTAGTCTGCTGTGGCTCTTCTTCCTGCCGCGGTGTTATTTCTCCTTCTCTCTATTCCTCATGGCATGCACCTAGTGGTTCCAACTTAGTTTTGCCTCTTTTAGGGAGTATGTCATCCCAGCAGACGTATTCCCCAAAAGAGCTTGAGCAGGAACCCCAAAATAGGTTTTCCCCTCTCCCCACCACCAAACCATGCCCTCTTACCTTTAACCCATGACCTCACTATGTCCCGTATTGGTTGGGTACAGGCTGGTGGTGCCTGGGCCTTGCACGTGCCCACTGTCCGTATGTGTCTAAAATCTGCCTGCTGCTTCATACGTCTGCCGTGGTCTGGAGACTTTGTCTGCACAGCTTGTTGCCCGTTTCTGGCTTTTTTTCATGAGTTGCTACTTTGATTTCCCACTTCTTTAGAGACTGGGTTTCGTTTGGCATTAGGCTTTGTATTTTCTTTCAGCTCATTTCTTAATTTACTTGACTTCCTGCCACATTACTTGTCATTCATGCCGTGGTAATTTACTCATGCTGTGCCTCTTTTCAGGCCTGCCATTTCATTCTTTCCCCAATGGCTTAACATGGCCACTGGTGTTCTTTCTTATGGGTTTCAGCGTCCCCTTCGTTTTCCCTTGGGCCTCTCCGGCCCATTTACTATCTTCGGACTTCCTCGGCCCACTTACTAACACTGCGTTCCCATGGGCTTTTACTGACTTGATTGGGCTTTCCTAGCCCAATTTCCTTATTCTCATCCTTGGGGTTTATGGGCTTACCATCAACCCCTTACTTTCTTTGTTTACATTGCTTTGGCCCTGCCGCGACCCATTCTCGCTTTTCTATACCACATACTGCCCATGGGTGCCATTTCTCTCTTTCCGGACCCTTTAGGTCCATTTGCTTCCTCAAGACCCATTTGTTTATCTCATGGGCCTGCGATCCATTATTTCTGCCGCATGGGCTTAATGGTTTTGCTCTATACTTGCCATTTCTTTGCTGCCCTGTGTTGCTAGATTGGGCTGCCGTCTTTCTATTATGATTCCAAAAATGACCCTCAACAGATATTTTCTCTCTATAGTTGATGATTCCACTAGATCCACATGGATCTATCCTATGAAACATAAATCTGAAACTAGGTTTCTTTTGCAACCCTTCTATAACATGATATGTACTCAGTTTAACACAAAGATTAAGGCCATTAGGATTGATAATTTAAAAGAGTTCTTTATGAAAGATTTTTTTTGGCGGCTTATGGCATAATGCATCAACATTCTTATGTTGCTACTCCATAACAAAATTTTGTTGTGGAGAGAAAGCATTAACACATTCTTTGCATAGCCAGAGCTCTTAAATTTCAATCTAATGTGCCATTACACTTGTGGGGTGAATGTTGCCTAATTGTTGTACATATCATAAATAGATTACCCTCACCTATTCTTCAAAAAAATTCTTTATAAGAAACTTTATAATCAAGTACCTTCCTATCTTATCTCAAAGTCTTTGGTTGTTTGTGTTTTGCTTCTACTTTGAGTCACAATAAATCCAAGTTTAGTCCAGGATCCAAACCCTGTGTCTTCATTGGTTATTATTTTGTGTGAAAGGAAATAAGCTTCTTGATCTTACCACTAAGAAAATATTCATTTCTAGAGATGTCATTTTTTATGAAACTACTTTTCCCTTTGTTTCTCCCAACTCTAATATTCCTTTACCTCATCTATTTCCTATTCCTTCCACTCTTATTGACTCACCATTCCTGCCTAACTCTGACCTTACTCTAGCCAAAAGTCCATTTCCTGATGTTATTTCTACAGATACTACATATACTACACTTCTAGCTATTGCAGATCTTGAACCTCTAGCTCCTGCAGATCTTGCAACTCTAGTTGTTGCAAATCTTGCACCTCCAGCTGTTGCTGATACTGCAGTTCCATCTAGTGTAGATACTGCAGCACCTACAACTAGTATTTCTACTAATATTGTCCCTACTCCTCCTTGTGGACACAATAGAAAGTGTCGGAGTTGCCACCTAGTTATATGGTCTAGGAACCATGAATATAATGTCATTTCAAGGAAGGACCATTGATCTTACTACCAGAGTATGGATTCAGAGTTTAGGTACGTTCTTGGGAAGGTGTTAGGCACCCAAGAGCGCCTAACCCTAAGGTTGGCCTCCCATCATTATGTCTTATATTTTAACCTTATAAAAAGCATGTTCAATACTTGTATTCTAACCCACGTACACACTAGCATATAACATGGCATCATTCATCCCAAAGCCTAACCATACATCTAATCATGCTCATCAAGCAAACCTAACAAACATCTATCATGGTAATCATCTCATCGCAAACCCTAACATACATCTATCATGGCATCTCATCAACCTAGCATACATCTATCATAGCATCTCATATTGAAGCATAAACCCTAACATGTTATCATCATACATATCATCCAAGGCAGCAACATGTAAACTTCAAAGGATCACATTGGGAACATGAAGATCATTAAGAACACGTTGTTCGACCAAACACATTCATGCTCACCAAACCATGTTATCAAACAATAAACATGTCATGTGAATGCATGACTTACCTTTACTTACCTCACTACATCGCAGCACCTATGACATAATGAATGGACATGTAAATGAATTGCATGACATTAAAACTAAGGAGCAAAAAGATAAACCCTAATCTAGCATACAATGACAAACAAACATGTGAATAAAGAAAAAGAAACTCAAAAGCAAATAAGAAGGTTAAAACAGAGGCATATTAGGTAAAACAAATAAAGCAAAAGAAACATGAAAATCAAAATTAGGTTTTCTGGGCATGAGTATGCGTGCGCATACATAGGCCTGCGTACACAGGCTAGTTGTATGTGGATGCATACTTCGAGGTTGTGTGCGCATACAAAAGTATGCATACGCAGACATGCCTGACCCTTAACCCAAAAAACAGACAAGCAGAAAAACAGAGCAAGACTTGAAAGTTTAAATCTAATAGCCTAACATGCTTAAAAAGATAGAGAATGCATAAAATTAACTAAAACAAACACATATAAATATAAACTAAGTGAAGAAACTTATTAAAATATAACAAGAAGGCAGAAAAGAAAAGGAAAAGAAAAAGATAAAGAAAGAGTTAAGCTCAATACCTCAAACAAGAAACTTTTCAAGCTTGATTTTGACCGTTCCCCTCAGTCAATCTATTCAAAAATAAATAGAAATGTGATTAGTAATCTTAAACTCAAAGGATCAAGGCTAGAAAAGGGCCCAATCGCTATTTCTAGTGAATCTTAGGTTTTTTGTATCTTTTGAAAAGGTACCATGTAAGGCTTTATATGGTTGAAAAATAGGGGTTTAGAACGGCTTCTTGACGATGTGGGATTCATTCCAAACCTCAGTTTTTAATGCAAAAAACTTGCCTTTTTTATGTCTCTAAAACCCTAGCTGTGTATGCAAGAATGTGCTCGCATACGCAGGCGTGTGGCTTTATATAGTTGAAAAATAGAGGTTTGGAACGGCTTCTTGATGATGTGGGATTCATTCTAAACCTCAGTCTTTAATGTAGAAAATTTTCCTTTTAATGTCTCTGAAACCCTAACTGTGTACGTAGGAATGTGCCTGCGTATGCAAGCATGTGGCTCGCATACACAGGTTTGTGCCTACGTAAGCAAATCATGGGTTTTCTTTGGCCTTTATTTTCCAAAAATAAAATTTTGCTCATTAAAAGTTATATTTTCCATTTTAACACCTCTTAAGCCAATTCAACATCTAACTGGGCTCTAAATCAACCTTCGGCCTAGAAATTTGGGCATCATTGGGGAACAAGAGCTCGAGTCGTAAATGGTACAAAATGTGGTGTCTACACTTCTATTAATCATATCCCTTCTTCTGTTCCAACCTTGCGGAGGTCACAAAGACAACCTAAACCACCTTCTTACCTGCAATCTTACAAATGCAGCTCTGTCACTTGTGCCTAGCAGTCTTAGTCCAATCCTTCCATCAAGTTAAGTAAACCCTATCCCTTAGGACACTATCTTACTTTTGAAAAACTGTCCCCTTCTTATAATCATTTTTGTTCCCTAATATCTACTACCTATGAACCTAAATTCTATCATTAGGCTATCCAATATCCGAAATGGTAGGAAGCTATGGCAGTTGAAATTGCAGCTTTAGAATCCAATCATACTTGGACTGTTACCCCTTTGCCTCAACATAAAAAGGCTATAGAGTGTAAATGGGTTTATAAGGTGAAGTATAAATTTGATGGTACCATTGAGAGGTACAAAGCCAGACTTGTAGCTAAGGGTTTTACCCAACAAGAAGGCTTAGACTTTATTGAGACTTTTTCTCCAGTTGCTAAGATGTCCACTATTAAGACTTTGCTTGCCATTTCTGCTGTGAGGGGTTGGTCTTTAACTCAGTTGGATGTAAATAACGTCTTTCTCCATGGTGAGCTTCATGAGGATGTATACATGCAACTTCCTCAGGGTTTTCATAGCAATTGGGAGTTGGTATGAAAGCTAAAGAAGTCTCTATATGGTTTGAAACAAGCTAGCAGGCAGTGGTATTCAAAATTTTTTAATGCCATCATAAAGTGTGGATTCAAGCAATCTAGATCAGATTACTCATTGTTTACTAAAAGATTCAATAATTCTTTCATAGCCTTGATAGTATATGTGGATGACATTCTTATTGCTAGCAATGACATTGAAGCTGTCCAAGAACTCAAAACATTCTTAGATTAGTAATTTAAACTCAATGACCTTGGAAATCTCAAGTCTTTTCTTGGCCTTGAGGTATCCAGATCAAATCAAGGCATCACTTTATGTCAGAGAAAGTATGCTTTAGATATTCTAAAGGTGCAGCTTTCATAGGTTGTAAGTCCTCTAAAGTGCCAATGAAGCAGAATTTAATTTTGAGTAAGTTTAAGGGTGAACTATTATTAAATCCAGAGGTGTATAGAAGTCTAGTTGGTAGGCTTTTGTACATGACCATCACTAGAACTGATATCACATACTCAATCCATAAATTGAGTCAGTTTGTGTCCAATCCTAGAAAGCCACACTTAGATGTAGCATACAAGGTTCTGCAATACATCAAAGGCTGTCTAAGACAAAGGATATTCCTCTCAGCAAAATTAGAATTACCCTTGAAAGCCTTCGTAGTTTCTAACTGGGCAGCATGTGTGGATACTAGAAGGTCTACAACAGGCTACTGCATCTTCTTAGCAAACTCACTGATTGCTTGGAAGTCCAAGAAATAGTCAATAGTATCGAGATCTTCTGCTGAGGCAAAATATAGAGCAATGGCTGTAATAGTATGTGAAGTTACTTGGTTACTAGCCCTGTCAAAAGATCTTGAGGTAGCTCATCCACAGCTTATTATGCTATTTTGTGATAATCAAGCTGCCATTCCTATAGGAGAGAATTTAGTCTTCCATGAGAGAACAAAACACATAGAAGTGGATTGCCACTTGGTCAGAGATAAAGTTGAAGACAATGTGGTTAGATTGTTTCATATACCAACACATTCTCAATTGGCAAATCTTCTTATCAAAGCACTTAGTTCCCAGCAGTTCACTTGCTTACTTTCCAAGATGAGCATCATCAACATACATAGTAGTTCTAGTTCTCATCTTAAGGGGGGGTTGTCAAGGTTCTAAAGCTACAGGTAAGAAGATGAAGGAAAGTGAGACTAAACGACAATAGAGTATGGTAGTTTAGTTGTGAACTACAAGTCGCTTAGTGAGTAGTTTGAGATATTTATTATTTCACACATGTGAAACCAGTTGTAACACACGTGTAGTAACTAACTAGATTAGGAGGGAAATTTTGTTACTCTGTTTTGCATATATGTATCAGAACTTGATCTAAATCATTCAAGCTAATGAAATATTCAGTTTACAATCAAAATCCTCTCAAGCTTTCATCTAGAGCTTTCTATTTTTTGATTTCTTACAAAATTCTAGACGTGGCAAAACGAGCGGGTTGGGTCGGGTTCAGGTCGGGTCAATCGGGTTGCGGGTCGGGTCGGGTTTACTCATATTTTTCAAACAATTTTTTTTTTCAATT
Source organism: Quercus glauca (assembly GCA_023736055.1). Classification (NCBI taxonomy): domain Eukaryota; kingdom Viridiplantae; phylum Streptophyta; class Magnoliopsida; order Fagales; family Fagaceae; genus Quercus; species Quercus glauca. Next base: position 41,750,943 of record CM043324.1, on the reverse strand, counting down.
ACAAAAAAAAATCAATGAAAACCTGTTTAGAGAGAATGAATAAAATCAATTAAGCAAATGAATTGCACTTAATGCCACTTGTTAATATCCTTCCAATTCTGATAGTTTTGAGTATGACAAATATTATTTATAGTCATAAATTCATGATGGAAAAAGTCTTCAATGTTAATAGTTCACTGTCAAAATGCATATAATTACAAGTTTACATCTTCAAAAAGAGATAGATCTTAAAACAAACAAAACAAGTAAGCCAGCAAAGTAGCAAGTTATCGGTCTTCTTAAGTGCACATGTTCCTGTTGCATTTAAAATAATAGTAAAGTTAGATTACTTAGAAAGATAAACTAAACAAAAAAAAAAAAAAAGATTTAAAAATAAACATAACATATTAAGTAAAGAAGAATAAGTAAATATTTTATAAGAATTACACCTTAATCTCAATCTACTCAACGTTGGTAGCAGATTCAGCGCTGCAAATATTCATACTTGCAAATTGTAGCTCAAGTTGGCAATTTCGTCAGCATCTTCATCTACAATACAATATTTTAATAATGTACCATGAAAGCAAATCAATAAAGAATTAAAATTGTATAATTATGACTATAAAAAAATTAAATTACCTTCAAATCCGTATAGCCAACTTTTAGTACACAATGTAGTTTCCACATTCTCAGGTAAAAGATGTGCACGATACGGAGTAAGAATTTTTTCCCCAGTGCTAAAACTTGATTCAGAAGCAACAGTGATTATCGGAATGCTCATGAGATCCCATGCCATTAAAGAAAGCTCTGGAAACCAATTGTAATGCTCTTCCCACCAAGAGAGAACTTCCAACTTTGAATTTTGCTTTTTGTTAAGTCTAGGCTCTTCTAAATACAGGTCCAACTGAGATTTTTTTTTGTTTTGGCACCACGACCACTTTCATAATGATCAAATTCTTAATTATTAAAAAAAATTGCAATGAACTACAGCTCAACATATGCCAAACTGAGTGAGATATTTGGTCCTTTGGAGTTTGGACAATGGACTACAACTCAGTTGAATGAGATTTTTTTTTTTTTTTTTAATGGCTATCTTGACTGAAGACTCTTGACAGCCTTGGCCCTTGTGTAACGTGTTGTAGGCAATTGGCAAGGACTAAAGCTAGGCTAGCTAGCTTTTATTGGTTTTGATGATTTTTATTTTTATTTTTTGAGAAACTGTTTTGATGAATTAAATAGTCATTCTCTATAATATATTTATTATTAGTTTTGGTACTTTGTGCTTTATGTACTCAGTATCAGGACGTAATTAAAATATTTTTTTAGCAAATATTTTTTAACGGGTCGGGTCACGGGTCAACCCGTTTTTGATTCAGGTCAAAAAATCGGGTTCGGGTCAAGTATTTTTTGGGTTGGGTTAAAAAATTCTGACCCGTATTGCCATGTCTACTAAATAAATAAATAAATAAATCCCTTTGGCTAATATCTAGCCGATAATCAACAATTGACTTGCCCTTGTCTGTCACAACACTTTTCCAACATTAATACGCTGTCCCATGACGATTGTGTCCGTTAGATAACCAAACTCTCCCACAACGTAGCGTTTTGCGTACCAACCAAAACCAGGTTTCTTGTCTCTGAAAGTTGCATAGCAGAAACCTCAGAATTGAATGGTGGAGTTGACCAGAGTAGTTTACTAGCTTGGTTTGCGATTGTAAGGCCATTGATGGAGAAATTATAAGATACGCATGGTGGATAAGTGATGTGATCTACCATTTCACTAAAAAACTTCCATCTGTTTAAAATTGTTAGTTAGAAAGTTTTTTTAAATTGAAATTAATTACTGACTCAGCAATTTTAAACAAGTAGAAGTTTTTTGGTAGAATAGTAGACAAGTGACGTGATCCACCAGAGGACTCTATAATTTCTTCCATTGATGGTTAGTGACAACTTGTCATGGGTGAATTGCTGTTGGCAGACTAGATTATGATGTTGGAGATGACGTGGACTAGTTTGGGTGGAAAGTGCAGCATATAAGGCATAAGAATGTTTAGACCAAAAAAAAAAAAAGGCATAAGAATGAGAAAAAGCTAGGTAGCCCAATGAGCCCATTGTATTGATGCAGAGAAAAAAAGGGCAGAGGATAGGTGGTTTTGCTCCAGGAAGAGACCATCCCCATAGATTTGCACAAGTTGTTCTCTCCCTACAATTTAAGGGCTTATCAATCTTATCATTATCACAAAAATTTGTAAACATCATATTTGCACCAGATAGGAGGAAGAGAGAAAGAGAGAGAGCACAAATAGGTGTGGTGAACATTTTGGTTTTTTTTTTTTCCCTCCCCATCTTCTAGCTAGCTTTTATCTTTGGAGTTTTTAACGTTTTGTATGTAATCCATTGGTTATTATTATTATTATTGTTATTATTTTCAACGTTGGTGTTTCTATATGTATCTACCAAGTACTTTTTATAAAAAAAAATAACTTTTTCTCAAAAATATTAAATGGTTTTCCAAATATATTTTTTGATTTCAGTATTTTAAAAGTTTTTCTTAAAAGGTGGAAGTCAAATAGGTATGCAAAAAATTCCTCTAAAAATTGGTTTCAAAGTCATTTTTTTGAAAAATGCTTTTACACTGTTTTGAAAACAAAAATTAAAAATTTAGCTACCAAACATGCCACTAAAATACTGTTTTTAAAGAAAAGACCCCCCCCCCCCCCCCAAACAAATTTTTATATTTGAAAACTGAAAATTGTATTTCTACTAAATAAGTTTGTTGAAATTAGGTAGGTTTCGAGTTTAAGATTTTATTTTCTAGAATTAACAATGTGTAAAATTTTAAATAATTTAATATTTGATATACTTTTAGATTTATAATATTTAATCTAAATCATGGAAGAGATTCATTTTAAGCAAAGAAAAAACCCTTTTTTCTTAAAAAAAAAAAAAAAAGAAGCTAGATATTCAAACCCTCAACCGGTGATGGTTCAATAGTAAAGATTGCCAATTCAATTGATAAAAACCAAGAACCAGACATTTTTTTATTCTTTGACAATTCCTATTTTTAAAACCATGGATATTCCAATGCCCAAGTTGTGGGGGTAAGAGCCCAAACTTGTATGATGGGCCTTGGGCCATATGCGTGGGTCCATCTGAGGAGGCACAAATAGTTGGAAGACGCTCCGGAATAGAGGGCCACACAAGGAAAAGGGGCAGGGTTATAGTCCGAGGAGGTTGACCTCCTCGGATAGGATGAATGCCGCTCAAGTAAGTGCTCGGATGGTTTAGGTAACTGTTCAGACGATAAGGACGAGCTTTAGGTACGTGCAGCGGCGATAACGTAAAAATATCTCAGGAAAAAGCTGCTACCATCGCATTAAATGCACTGCAGAAACTTTTCTGGCTGCATTTATAGGGAGAAGACCCCTGAACAGTACGATTTCCAGCTACCACCACTCAAAGATGACAAAAGGAGAAGCTTGATGGGACATGCACTCAAGTAAGAATATTGATGGTAACAAGTGTAAGGTCGAGATGGTCTGAAAAGACCTATATAAATGTAAAAGATCTCCCAAGAAAGGGGATCGGAGAAAGGGGAGGAGAAAGAGAAAAGAGAGACTTACTGTAGCCTCAAGTGTTGTATGAAAGTCCATAACTACTGCATTTATTTATATTGGGTCTCCTCGGACAACTCTTTAGTTAAGCTTTATGTGCTGTTTGTTCTTGCTCATTACTAAAATATTCCCTAGCCGTTAGTACAAATCAGTAAAACCTAGCTCTTTGGTCCACTCTCTACAAATTTATTGTATAGGGCTCACCAAATCATCGTCCGAATAGATTTTTGGGCTTGGGCTAGCAATCTGTGACCCTACACAAGTCTATCCAATAATTTCCTTCTCAAAAAAAAAAAAAAAAAAAAAAAGTCTATCCAATAATTCCCTAACAAAGTCATTCCTCATTCATTACTTTTAACAAATACAAAGAATAGTCATCGGCTCAAGTATTTACTCTCTCATTCCCACTTTTTTTGTCTTTTATTCTGTTTTGAAATGTCCCAAAATATTGTCCTATTTCTAAAAATAAAAGTCATTAATTTACTAATGTTCCTATTATACCCATATTAATTTACTAATTTAATTTTTTGATAAATTTTTTTAAGGATATTTTTGGAAACTTATACATTTTTAAAAGATAGACAAAATAATAAATGATGTTCCTTTAAAAAGTTTGACTTTTCAAACAAGACAAAAAAAGTGGGACCGAGGGAGTAGTTTTATGTTTGACTTTCTTGTCTAATAGATAGTCAACTTCAAAAACAATAAAAAATTAGTAATATTACAGTCAAAAATTATTTTACAATATTTTTACAGACTGTTGATATAGCCAACTCTTTATTGTTTTTCATTAAAATTAACATCACTTTTACCAATAATCACTCACCACATAAACAGTTTATAAATTTTTTTTGGTAAAAAAGTTTATATCTCTAGTATTATTCATAAAAAATTAGGAGTAAAGCTATAGACACAAACTATTTTATAATATTTTTACAAACTGATGTTGCAAATTATTCCTAGTTCTAATATGAGTTTATTACTAACATCACATTTTTACCTGTAATAACTATTTGAAAAATGCTAAAGATCAGTAATTTGTAAAAAAGTTATAAAATAGTTTGTGTTTATAGCATTACTCAAAAATTAGATGCTAATGAAAAATAAATTTAAAACTGAAAATAGCAAATAGCAAATAGAAAATAAATAAATATAAATGTAGCATATATTTTAGATTTATTAAAAAAAATGTTGGCAAATTCAGAAATTTGTGATTTTTTTTAGCGAGTTATTTAATAATATTTTTTAATAATTAATTATGGAGTTTCTAAAGTCTGAACATCTGAGGTTATCTTCCTCCACCCGACAGCCTTGGTTTAGTCCAATGTGTGAAAGGTGGAAAAACTCAATCCACACAATATTAATATGCGGAATTAAAAAAAGAATGGCCAAACAATGAATGACAATAATAAATACACTATGGGTTTTTCCCGGCATGAACCATGCCTAATTATGGATCTTACAAATGTTAGGTCCAATTCTTAATAGTTTTACATAATGTCAGCATGACGTACATGCCTCTATTTTTTTTTATATGGATGCAAGCCTCTACTGATGACAACAGTTATGTAGATATTGTGTTATGTGAAATGATACAATTTTCTAAATGAAAAATAGAAAAATAATTATGAAAAGAGAGAAATGTTATTTTCATAACATTTTTCATTAAAAATCTTAAATAGCAGATTGTTATTGACTGTTATAGGTGAGCAAAAAAGTCATTTAAATTGTGGATTCAAATTAGAACTAATAATAAGTTACTATCTATGATTTGTTGTGAAAATGTTGTGAAATTGTTGTGGTCGTAACACTTCTCTATGAAAAGGTTTGGATTCAAGTTACACTTGGTAGCTTCAAGTAATATTATATCACTCAATATTTTTTAATTGCATGCAAATTTTGCCAAATTTACAATTGAATTACATTATTTTCGTATACTTTCTATATTTGCAAAATTTCAAGATGATCAAAAATCAATAGTTATACTATCAAATTAATTGTTTAAATTTAAGTTTTTGTAGTTTAAAATAATACAGACAAAGATGAGTTTATGGATCTAATAATAAATAATATCTGATTATCGTGAAAATTGACATACGTGTTAAAAACATATAAAACATATAATCCAATGGTGAGATTTTCAAATATGAATTCAATAATAAATTATGAATAATATTTTACTACAAACTTAATTGTAGCTTAAGGCTACAGCTTCACTTAATAACTTTTTATTGGATGTGAATTTTGACAAATCTACCATTGTATTACATTTTCTTTTTATATTCTCTATGCTTGCAAAATTTTTAGAAATAAAAAATCAATAGTTATGTCATCAATCAATTGTTTAAATTGCAAGTTTTTGTAGTTTAAAATTATGTATAAAAAATTAGTTTATGGATTATATAGTAAATAACATCCGCTTGGCACAAAATTTGACATGTGTGTTAATAGCGTAGAAATCTTGCAATCTAATGGTTAGATTTTTCAAGATATGAAGCAATATTAATTTTTTAAAGGAAGTTGGTAGCCAAATTTTGTCCATAAGTTATTGACTGATATAATATTACTTAAAGTTACACATCAAGTGTAACTTGAACTTGAACCTAATTCGAATGAAAATTATGTATTGTGTTATTGTTGTGAGCTCGATTATATTAATTAGTTTAATTATCATGTGTGTTTGTAATCTTTTCATAATAAATTTTTTATTACATTTTGTGTTTTCATTGAAAACCATTAGAGTTAGGTTTTAAAAAAAAAAAAAAAAAAAATTGTTTGTTTTCATTTATAAATAAACATATCAAGCTATTGAACCAATCAATTTCAAGTATAATAATGAAAACAATACTCTTATGACTAAAGAGCTCGATATACATAACTTTTGTATTTATGTGTATAAAGGCTAGAGATTAGATTGTTTAAGTTTTGAGAAGAAGATTTTTTAAGTTGTAAGGAAAAAGAAGAAAGAAAGGGAGAAGATTGTTTTAGTTTTTTCATAAACATGCACCAACTTATTTTTAAGGACAAAATTTGTCGTATTCTTAAAAATATTAACATTACTATATATTTTGAAAATTCAACCATTGGATTATAAGTTCTTTATGTTCTTAATACACATGTCAAATTTTGGATCAATTGGATATTATTTACTATATGATCTATAATATTATATTTAATGTATAATTTTAAATTTAAAAAACTTGCAATTTAAATAATTTATTGATGACATAACTATTAATCATTAATTTTATAGAAATTTTGCAAGTATAAAAGATAAAAGAAGAAAATGTAATCCAATGGTAGATTTGTCAAAATTCATATCCAATAAAAGGAAATTGAGTAAGATTGTAGTTTAAGACTACAACCAATTTTATAGTTAAACTTTGTCCTATTTATGATACTTCTAAACCAAAAAAAAAAAAAAAAAACTTATTTTAATATATTATAATATAAATAACAATAAAATATCATAGTGAACATCATATATATAATTTCTAAAAATACAATGGCCATGGATCTAACTTTTATAAATTAATAATTTAAAATTAATCTATTTAATTAGCATAAAATAATGTAAAATCAATTATAAAAACTTATAAAGAACATAGCCAATTTATACTATATATCTTGTTGATAAACTCAAATCTTAGACCGTACTCTCATTATCAACTCTCCTGTTATAGGCCTGACTGGTTACCTTACCTGCCCCTTATTATTCTTCAATTTTATTAGTCAAGGAAAAATATTAAAACAGAAAGAAAAAAAAAAAAGAAAAAGAAAAAACCTCTCCCACCACAAAACTCAACCCAAAGTAGAACCAGAAAAACAAAAATTCTAGTGCCTGAAAAAACCACAGTTCTGAACCTGTGTCGGTATCCAAGACTTTCGTTCAGTCAATGCATTTATCACACAAAAAAGTAAGTCTGTACGTGACAATATGGCATAACTATCAAATGGAGGAGCCGAAGACCAAAAACACCCACCTCTTCTAGCTCCACCACAATCATCATCATCATCATTCTGCTTGAAGCCAACCCCAATTTTTTCTACACTTTTTGCTCTGCATGCATGGGTTGCTTCTCATTCTCATTCTTCTTCTTTATATGCTCCGTTTTCCTTCCAACTTTTACTTTCTCAGCCCCCATTTCTACCCACTCAATCAGCCCCGATTTCACAGCCTCCAACTTCCAATTCATCGACACCAGTGGCGCTTTCTTACGCTCTCAAAAGGGTACTTTCCAAGCCACAATTGATGCCAGACCATCCTCCTCAAAATATTACTTCTCTATCGTCCACAGTGCCACCAGCATCATAATCTGGTCAGCCAACCGCGACAGACCCATGTCAAGCTCTGACAAGTTGTCACTAACTGTCAACGGCCTCACAGTCACAAACCAAACTGGGCAAACACTCTGGTCAACCCCGCAATTGAACTCTGATATTTCTGCTATGCAGCTTTCAGAGACAGGAAATCTCGTTTTAGTTGATGCAGGAAACAATACGTTGTGGGAGAGTTTTGATCATCCGACGGACACTATTGTCATGGGACAGAGAATTCCTATTGGAAAATCATTGCAAAGCGCTGTGACAGACGAGGACATGTCGGTGGGTGATTATCGACTTGAAGTTACTGACAGGGATGTGGTGCTGCAATGGAATAAGATGAATTATTGGAAATTGTCCATGGATCTAAAGGCTGTCAGGAACTCTAACAAGGCCGTATCGTTGATGGTGATGAATGGTACAGGTTTGTATTTGCTAGCAAGTGATAATTCCACGGTTGTTCAAGTAGCTTTGAATGGTTCATCAAGTTTTAAGAGGGGTAAGTTGGGTCCCGATGGCAGATTTAGCATCGTCAGACCTCGGAGTGATAAATGGCAGTTAGACTTAGCAGGACCATTTGAGGATTGTGATCTTCCTCTCTATTGCAAAGAAATTGGATTGTGCAGAAGAAAACCTCTGGGTGGAATTTGTTCTTGTTTACCAAAATTCAGTTATCAAAACAATGGTGATTGCATGCCAGTGAATCGTTCCCTTTCTCTGCCTACAGCTTGTACTGCAGCTAGAAATGGCAGTCAATTGAATTCCTCTATTTCCTATCTAAAATTAGGCCCTGGTATGGACTATTTTGCTAATAATTTCAGGGAGCCCGTGAAAAATAATGTAACGTTGTCGGTTTGCCAAGATTTATGCTCTCAAAGCTGTTCTTGTTTGGGCTTTTTCCATGAAAATTCTTCTGGTTCTTGTTATCTTCTTGAAAACCATTTAGGTTCTTTCATTTTGACAGACCACAATAAGGACCGTTTGGGTTATATTAAAGTTTTGGTTGGTTCTTCTCATGGAAACTCAATTGGGTCTAACATATATCAGAAACAAAACTTATCAGTCGCTGGTTTGGTACTATTACCTTTAACAGTATTCTTAATGCTAATAGTGCTTGTAATCATTGCAATCCTTTGGTTAAGGAAAAAGCGGCTTTCTAAAACCAAAACTGTAAAACTAGACCGAAGTAACTCATCATCGTCTGCAGAGCTAGAGATGATCTCTATCCCAGGCTTACCGAGAAGGTTTGATTCTGAAGAGCTTGCAGCTGCTACAGAGAACTTCAAGACTCAGATTGGTAGCGGTGGATTTGGTACTGTATACAGAGGTACTCTGTCAGACAAAACTGTTGTGGCGATCAAAAAGATTACTAGTTTGGGAATCCAAGGGAAAAATGAATTCTGTACTGAGATTTCAATAATTGGGAACATCCACCATGTCAATTTGGTTAGATTGAAAGGTTTTTGTGCACAAGGGAGGCAGCGCTTTCTTGTTCTCGAGTATATGAACAAAGGTTCATTGAGCAGTACACTCTTCGGTAATGGTCCTGTTCTAGAATGGCAAGAGAGATTGAAAATAGCCATTGGAACAGCAAGGGGGCTTGCTTACTTGCATAGTGGATGTGAGTACAGAATCATCCACTGCGATGTGAAGCCAGAAAACATTCTCTTGAACGACAATTTACAAGTGAAAATCTCAGATTTTGGGCTGTCGAAGCTGCTAAATCCTGAACAATCTTCTCTATTTACAACAATGAGAGGAACTCGAGGCTATCTTGCACCTGAGTGGATAATGAGTTCCACAATTTCCGACAAGGCTGATGTATATAGTTATGGATTGGTTTTACTAGAGATTGTGAGGGGAAGAAAAAATTGCTCAATACAAAAATGGAGCCATAGCACAAAAACTAGTAGCAGTGAAGGAAATGCCCCATCCTCATCCCCTTCTGTTTCAGAACATAGACTAATATATTTCCCTCTATTTGCGCTAGAAATGCATGAGCAGAGAAGGTACTTGGAACTGGCAGACCCAAGGTTAGAGGGACGTGTGACGAGCGAAGAGGTTGAGAAGCTAGTGCGGATTGCCTTGTGTTGTGTGCATGAAGATCCAGCGCTGCGGCCTTCTATGGCTCACGTTGTTGGCATGTTGGAAGGTGGGTTGTCTTTGGGTGAGCCGAGGTCCGAGTCACTAAATTTCTTGCGGTTCTATGGCCAGAGATTCACCGAGATGTCAAGAATGGAAGGGTACAATGAACTGAAGGACTTGGGGTTGTATCCAGATATGAATGCTACTTCTAATAGTGCTGCAGGTGTTTCATATAACCCAATGTCTTACATCTCTTCACAACAACTTTCTGGCCCCAGGTAGTGCTCAAAGTTTCTGTACTAGTTATTAGGAAATATTGGCTCAATAAGGATGTGTATGTGTTGAGAGTTTTGGCTGCAGGTTTCTGAACCGGCAGACTCTCTATGTTTGAATTGTATCTACCAATATTGCCTGCAATTTTCGTTGCCCAATTGTAGATATGCAGGTTTTGGTTCTCTTGGCTTAGATAGTAAAATTATTGTTAAATAACATGGTAGAAGATTCAACTTTGTGACTCTTCATGGTTGATCTTATTTAATTTTGATATGAAAAATTGGTATTATCATTAATACTTTGGAGTTCCGGCAGGCCTTGTATAATTTGAACAGTTCCAACTGCATCAACTAGCCCTCCAAATTTAACCAAAATAGTTAAATAATAAAGATAACAATTAATGCTGCTTGCAAACTTTCTTTCTCAAATATCAATGCATCAGTTCTTGCTCTCCCTCCATTGGAACTTATTACAGAAATTTAGTGTCTCAGTGTAACTGTGTAATATATATCAATATAGCACAAAGACGGTATAACTCTTCATGGTCTGCTCAATATGAATTTCGACTGCAATTTGGCCGATGTGCTTGATATCCTGGAGCATTCTGTCCTGTTATTTGAATTGATCAATCTTGGCAAATCTGCTTTGGCTATAGGTGGTGACTTGCAATTCTTAGCATTTTAAACCAACATCTACCAAACCAAGGTTTTATCTTTACAGACCAAATTAAAAATGAACCAAAATTATTTGGTCAATCAAAAATAAGACATAGACTAAAATTTAGGATTAACAAAGTATCTTTTCCTCACAAAAAAAAAAAAAAAAAGAAAAAAAGAAAAAAGAAAAAAGAGAAGAAGTTAGTATCTATTTAGAATTAACAAAAGGAAAAGATTTAGCTCTAACCACTAATAGGAAGATGACATTTGTCATTGTTATGTGCAATGCACACGATCACTTAATTACTTGGGTTAAGTGAGTGACAAAGACAAATATTATCTTCCTATTGGTGTTTAGAGCCAAATTTTTTCATTAAAAAATGGTAGAATTTTTCTCACAACCAGTTTGGAGGCAAGTTCCTTCAACCCACTACATAGCAACTCAACAAATTATCCACGTGTACTTCTAGTTACATGACCTATTTAATATAGTCAAGTGACAAATTAATTATATAATTGAAATGTGATTTAATATACATTGATGGTTTTTTAAACCACCACATGTTAAGTTAAAAGAGATTTCTCCAATCCGGTTTGGAGTAAAACATTCTCAGTAACAAAATATAAACAAAATAAAAGAAATAAAATTTTCTTGATACATTTTAACTCAATCATTTATGATATATCAAAATTGAAAATCAACCTTCTTTTAAATCTGAAAATCATTTATGATTGATTTTGTACAAAATTTCACAACAATTTCACTTTCCATATATAAAATCAAATATTCCTTTAGAATATCATCTTCCATATTGTTGCAACATTTTTGTTAGGATTTGAATATCTAGATTTATATTGGAAAACATGTAAATAAAAACTTGTCTTGTTGTAGTCTTTATAGTCTATGGGAATTTCTAGACAAGTGCTCAAGCTTCTGGTATTCAGTGTGCAAGAACATGAATTCGATTGTTTTAAGCTATTTAGGAATTAACAATTTCGATTGATCAAAGTGTGATTATGCAGATTCAGATTTTCAGCCCGCCAACCCATCAAATAATTAGGGTTTTAGATCTATTTCACTTAGTAAATAAAGGAAACTATAAGATACGTTTTAAGAATACTTTGGAGCTACTCATTTGAGATCAAAAAGGTTTTGCACCTTCTCCTTTCAAAGTCACTCCTGGAAATCAATCTACATATAATCTGAATTGATAAATTTGAAGTTCCAGGATACTAGTCATCAAAAGTGTAGATCTAAACCTTCAAGTGTGATCTTGAAGTCATGAACTAGAGGTCTACGTTTAAGAAAACCTTTAAGGGTGGTCTTGGAGTCGTGGATTGGAGGTTCACGTTTGAAACACATTCATATTAGAAAATTCTGTGGATCCCAAAGCTCAATTGGGTAACTATAGTTATTTGATAGTTGATTTGTTCATTATGGGATTGGTTGCCCCAAGTTCTTCCTATGAAACTATTTTGTTTCAATGGTATCCTAGATCATTATATCTTGTCTCATTTATATTTCTGCACTTGCATGATATTGATGATTGTTTATTTAACCTAAGGCTTCCATAATTAACCAAATTATGAAGTTGATCTTAAAACTGGTTAAATACAATGTCTTGATAGGGGTCTAAACCCAACAATCTATTTTGATAATATTCATGTTTTAAAAATACTCATTTCATTGGGGTTATAAAATAAACTAAGTCATTCATAAATAGCTTGTTCTTAGTGTGAAGAAAAGCTTGTTTACATATGTTTGTTTATACATAAACCAAGTTCGATCCTTAGTTTTAGGCTTATTTAATAAATGAGGCAAGCCCAAGCAAAAAAAAAAAAAAAAAAAAATCACAAAAATGCTCATGAAAATAAAAAACATTCAAGGGCTTGGTAATAAGTTTGATATGAGTTTGACGAATAAACTCATACCTTACTAAGCCTTTAGTCAATTGGGAGTTAGGGCCATTTGTCCAAACCAAAACTAAATGGCTTTATGCTTTAATATGTTATGAATGCTAGTTACATTTTGATAGGCCACAAATTGAATGACCCCTTGTGATTTAAACTATTTAATTTAGCCAAGTTATTAATTAATCAATTTATCATGCAAACGCGTGGCAGCACAAACAAATCACTAAAACTAAATATGCAGCGGAAAAATAAATAACACGGTGATTTGTTTACGAATGGGGAAAACCCTAACTGCAAAAACCCCATCGGGTGATTTTTAGGTCACCACTCCCGAAACTCCACTATTATCAAATCAAGCGGTTACAAGTAAAGGAATTCCAAGTATCTTACCAACCTACAGTTGAACCCTTACCCCAATACCCAATTGGACTTGATCTGTAGTGACAGTTCCCCCTTTTAATGTACGGCTCCCAAGTACGTGACTAACCAGATGCGCAGATCCTTGTACGTGACTTCAAACACCAACTTTAGAAAGAGTGGTTGGCTGCAAAGTTCTTCAGTTCATCCTTTATGATGAATAACACGAAGATGCTTGGTCACAAAACCCTATGGTGCAAATACACAGCAACTTCTTGAAAGAAGATGAACTAGGTCAAGAACTTCGTTTTTGATCACAATTTGCTTGAACAAGGATTGCTCAATGCTTTAGCAACTTGTGTCTATGTTGACGGCTCTTAAAACACTCCATTTATATGTTTAGGGTTAGAAGAAAAAAAGGCCCAAAAACATATTCACGGATCCCAAGAAAATCAGATTGGAAATCTGAAATTTTAAATCTCGACAGATAGCAAGTGTCGAGGTAGCTATCGAGCAGGTGTCAAGCTTTAAAATCTATGCACTTCAGCTTGCTTTTTCTTGGACAGACTTGATGACTTTAACACTTGATCTTGAAACCTTGTTTCTTGAAGTATTAAAAACACCTAGAACTACCCAATTACAAGTAGAGTGCGTTTTGTCAAAGGATTAGCCAATTTACATAAATAGTATGACATATGTTCTTAACATGTGAACACATATGTCCTAACACATTTGGGGTAACTTTACAAGAGTTATACCTTGGTGCAATGGCCACTTCACAAGTATAAATGCTTGTAGGGTGTGGGGGGCAAGGGTTGGGATTCAACTTTCTATGAGGGAGCTTCACACACATGTACACTTAGATTAGATTAGAGTAGAATTTTTATTTTGTAAAAAAAAAAAAAAAAACCCTACTCACATGTCATACATAAAGCTAGCTTAAATTTGACACATCAGCATTAAACATCTTCTTCTTTGTTAAAATAAGTATAACAATAGGTGTGAGTGAATAGGAAGAATATATATATATATATATATATATATATTAAAAGGATGGAAATAAAATGATGACATGGTCACTGATGTAACACAAGAGAAGGCCATGTGTGATAAAAATATTAATTCATGTGCAAAAATTGAAATCGACCAACCTAATGGATCCATAATATGTCATCTTTAGAGCACGCCAACATTTAGAATTTAATTCTAATGAATATTTGATCTATTCTAGATTCCAATAATATAAATTGTAATTTATTATTTATGATAAGATATCTTCTATCAAAATGCTTTTTAAAGCTGGTATATGTTAAGTATACTACAAAAGTTAGGCCATTTTGTAGTGAAACCCTAGTTATGTTAATGTATTATAAGTCTGTTTAAAAAACTTTATATATTACTTTCGTATTTGTATTTTCTAATAAAGTATCATTGTTTCCTCAAAAAAATATAAGGATGTTTATCCCACATCAGTTGTGTGTGTTAGGGTTTCAGTCTTTATAACCCCAGACTACAACTACAAAGGTTAGACCCTTTTATAGTTATACTTTGGTTATGTATTGTATTATAAGTCTATTTAAAAAACTCTATATGTTACTTTCATGTTTGTGTGTTCTAATAAAGTATTACTTTTTCCTAAAAGAAAAAAAGAAAGAATTTCTTTGAGTAGTTCTCCTCAAGTCATAGAAAGAAGAGGAATTTATTTCTAGCCAATAATTTCTTCACGGGTTAAGAATGTAATTTTAACTTCTTGATAAGCATCATTCTTTACTTGCATGTTAAGTGACAAATGACATTTATTGTCACATGTAATATAACGAAGATACAACTTTTTCACATGCCATTCAAATATTCAATCCTTAAAGACTATAACCTTCCATTTACATGTGTCCCATATTTCAACCAAATATGTCTTAGCCAATCATTTTTAATAAACATGAAAGTTCCTAAAGTTTTCAATGTAACACTTAATGCAAGGGATTCAATTTCGTACCTGAGACTATTTCGATTTAGCTAAGGAATAGAATATTTTGTAACAAATTGATCCCAATGTACTGTTTCGGGATTACTGCTATTTATATATTTCTATATATATATGTATTTTGATATTTATTTATATAAGTATAAATTCATTAATTTTTATGTTTATTAACATAAAATTTTAAATTACACAAAGTTTAGTTATAAAATTGATTGTAGCCTAAGGCTACAACCTTACGCTATATTTTTTTATTGGAGATAAAATTTAACAAATCCACCGTTGGATTACATTTTCTTCTTATATCCTTTATGCTAGCAAAATTTCTAGAAAATTAAAGATTAATAACTATGTTATCAATTAATTTTTTAAATTGCAAGTTTTTGTAGTTTAAAACTATTCATAAAATATAAGTTTGTAGATCATATAGTAGATAATATCTCATTGACACAAAATTTGACGTGTATTGAGAGCGTAAAGAATATACAATTTAACAGTTAAATTTTCAAAATATGTAATCATGTTTATTTTATCGAGTAAAGTTGTAGTTTTATGTTACAACTAATTTTGTAGTTAAACTTTGTCCTTTTAAATTTACATATTTTATAAGCCTTAATAGTAGCCGAATTACAGTAATACAATTTTATTTGCATAAATAACATGTTTTTTAGCAAATTTTTAATATATTTTTTTAAAAAATTATTATACTTGCCGAAACGCTTGAAATATCCCAGTACATCCGGTACAGCCCAGTATTTTATTTGATACATTTTGAAGAGAGTACCAATACCAATTTAATAGTCGATATGATATATTTTCTTGGTACAACCGGGTATTGGTATGGTATTGTCTTTCTTGACTTAATCCCCCTTGTGGTAATATTTGTGCAAATAAACGATGAGTTGTTCATGTAATGACTCATGCCCATGTTATCTCAACCTAAAATAGTATTATAAGGGAGTTTTGTGTCACATTCAAATCGTTCAATGGATGAAGGGTATTCAAAACTTACATGGGTGAATTGTTACACAATTAACGGTTTATACATAAAAAAAATATCACATGGAAGTTAAGCATTATACTCAAAATCTCAATAGGGTTCTTTGTTTTATTGGAAAACCACACAGATGTTTTGTCTACTTTTCCATTTAATAAACCACTATAACGAATGCTCATGAAAAATTCAAATTCATTTGTAGGCCCACCAGTTGGAAATTTATAATAAGTAATCCCAAATACAATGCAAGCACCTTGCATGATATTTAATTTCTTTTTGATGAAAGATTCAATAATAGAGAACTAAGCTTCTATAATGATCACAGTGAAAGCAAGTTTATATGAACAATTTCAAAGAAAAGAAAGTCTGGGAAAATGAGAGAAAGAGCAAGAAAATTAAGGAACGAGAGAAAGAGAAAGAGAGAGAAGAATGAGAGAAACTTTTATTCAATTCTAGAGAATTCTTTTCATACTTTACATTTGTGCCCACAGAGTGGTTTATATACAACAAGATTAAGCTAAGCCATTAAGTTAAGCTCCTGATATTTAGGGAGTTAGTTACGCTGCTCTAATTGATTTTTGTGCCAAGCCTGAACTGCCAATTGAATCAGACAGGAGTGATATGCACTGTTTCATTAAGGCACCTAAGAGAGTCAACACATAAGTGAAACGGTGCGTTTGATTTAATTGTCCAATCTTTATGTAAAATGAAATGGTGCGTTTTCTTCACATACAACCTTCTTTGTCTTCTTCACAGGTCTAGAACTAGAACTGTGTTCAACATCCCCCCTCAAACTGATGTGGGAGGAATCAACCAATAGTTTGGCATGATGAAACCGAAACAGAGGAGCAGGGAGAGGCTTAGTAAAGATATCTGCAAAATTATCTCGGCCAGAAACAAAACCAATTTGTAATTGCTTGCGAAGAACCTTCTCACTAGTGAAGTGGTAATCCACCTCGAGGTGTTTGGTTCGAGAATGGAAAACGGGATTCGCAAAAAGAGCAATGGCAGACACATTGTCACACCAAATCACTGGAATATGATCAAGAAAGACACGAAGTTCTTTGAATAAGGTATGAAGCCAAGACAATTCTGCAGCTATGGAAGCCAATGCACGATACTCTGCCTCTGTGGAAGACCGAGATACAGTGCTCTGCTTCTTAGCAGACTAGGAAATGGGATTGTTACCAAGAAACACAAGTAAGCCTGTGGTGGAGCGACGATTTGTAGGATCACCAGCCCAATCTACGTCTGAGAATGCAGTAAGAGTCAGAGGGCCAGGAGTAAAAGAAATCCCAAAATGCAATGTACCCCTGATATAGCGTAGAACCCTCTTAGCAGCCTCGAGATGAGTGGTGGTAGGAAGACTCATGAATTGACAGAGCTATTGAACACTAAAGGCAATATTAGGGCGTGTGAAAGTAAGATATTGAAGAGCACCAACCATACTCCTGTACTGAGAAGGATCAGAAAGAGGGACACCATCACGAGGAGCCAAACGAGTGGCAAAACATGAGGGAGTCTTAGTAGGTTTTGAATTCTCCATATGAAATTTGTGAAGTACATCTGAGGCATACTTAGTCTGAGTGAGAGTGAGACCATATGAAGACTGAGTAATTTGGATGCCCAAGAAATAATTGAGAGGCCCCAAATCCTTAAGTTCAAACACTTGACCAAGAGCTGCAATCAAATTGTGAACCTGAGAAGCATCATTACTAGTGACAATTATATCATCTACATACAAAAGAAGGTAAATGATAGTCTTGGCTGAACAGAAGATGAATAGGGAGCTGTCTGCCATGGAAGCAGTGAAGCCAAGATGAAGTAAATGAGAAGCAAATCTCTCAAACCATGCCCTGGGTGCCTACTTAAGACCATAAAGGGACTTGTGCAACTTACACACATAATCTGGATGAGCAGAATCCACATAACCAGGTGGTTGATGCATAAAGACCTCTTCTTTGAGAAAGTCATGAAGAAATGCATTTGAGACATCTAGCTGTCTCAAGACCTATCTACAACTCACAGCAATGCCCAAGACAAGTCTCACAGTAGCAGGCTTCACTATAGGACTGAAGGTCTCATGAAAATCCACACCTGTTTGCTGATGAAATCCCTTTGCAACCAGCCTGGCCTTATATCTAGAGATTGAACCATCACTATTCAACTTAAGCTTGAAAACCCATTTGCATCCAACTAGATTAACACTAGGAGGAGCAGGAACAAGAGACCGTGTCTACTACCTCTGAAGTGCCTGAAATTCAGCATCCATAGCCTCACACCACTTTGGATACTGAGATGCAATTTTGTAGGTAGGGGGTTCAGTATAGGAGTAATCAATAGTGGCCTTATAACATAGTTTGGAGTTAGGTTTGGAAATCCCACTCTTGGACTTGGTTTGCATAGGATGTGTGTTAAGAGAAGGAACAAGTAAAGACACAGGTAAAGGAGGATTGGATAAAAGAGTAGGAGCAAAAGTAGACTCAGGAGTTGATGTATCAAGTAGATGGGATGGTGCAGCACTAAATGGGGTAGACAAAGTAGCAGAATTGGGTGAAGGCACAGGTGTGGGAGGTGTTGGGGCAGGTGCTGGTGCTGTGACAGAGTGGAAAGGAGGATTAGAAAATGGAGATGGACAAGGACCAAGCAAAGAGGGCTGATTGGTAGAGTGAAGAAAAAGTTGATTAGACAACCAAGTGGGAATGACAAAGTTGGAAGAAGTGAAAGAAACAGGTTGGACAGAAGGTAAATCAGGAAATTTAGACTCATTAAACACAATATGTCTTGAGGTGTAAACATGTTTGGTGTGAGGATCAAGACAAAGATAGCCTTTAGAGTGGGTAGGATATCCAATAAAGATACATTCCCTAGTCCTAGGTTCAAGCTTGTGAGTAGTGTAAGGTCTAAGATTTGGATAACAAGCACAACCAAATACTTTAAATTAAGACACATCAGGTGAAGTAAAGGGTAGACCAAGGAGATTGCCAACCAAGAACAGATGTGGGAAGCACATTAATCAAAGAAATAGCAGTCTACACTGCAAAAGTCCAAAAGGAGTATGATAAAGAAGCCTGAGACAAAAGAGCAATTTCAGTCTCTATAACATGCCTGTGTTTCCTTTCTACAACCCCATTTTGCTAAGGTGTATAAGGATAGGAAATATGATGAGCAATACCATGGTTGGACAGATAAGCTTTAAATTCATTAGAAGTAAATTTGCCTCCACCATCAGACCTAAAAGTCTTGATTTTCAAGGAGAATTGATTGGCAACCATAGCATTGAAATGAACAAATTTAGTAAAGGCTTCAGATTTGGACTTAAGCAGATAAAGCCAACTAGATCTAGAGTAATGATCAACAAATAAAAAGTAATATTTATAACCATTGACAGAAACAACAGGTGCAGGACCCCACAAGTCAGAATGCACAAGTTCAAAGGGAGAAGAAGCTTTAAAATCAGAATGTGGAAAAGAAAGGTTGTGCATTTTACTATACAAACAGTGAGTACAAGTGTGATCCTCAACATTATTAGTATGTACAGATCTGACACTAGGAAATAAGCAATGGAGAGCTTGATCATTAGGATGACCAAGTCTCATATGCCAAAGAGTCTTATTAAAAACAGATGACCTAGAAGTGTTATTACAGGCTTTAGGTGACAATAAAAGTTGAGAAGCCTAATGAGGATAGATGGGGTAAACACCACCTTCACTCCTGCCCTGGTAGAGAATTTTCCTTGTCTCCAAGGCCTGAATTGAAAGAATATCCTCATCAAAATAACACCAGCAGTTATTGTCATGACATAGTTTTTTAATAGAAGCAAGATTAGAGGCAATGGAAGGAACTCTAAGAACATTGTGAAGTTGAAGACTAGAAGAAGAAGAGGGAATATGGGCTGTATCTATATGTGTAATGGGTAATGTCTGACCATTGCCAACAGTAAGATTATCCTAAGTGGTGTATGGCTTAGGGAAGCTGAGTTGGTTGAGGCTAGCAGTCACATGATCAGTGGCTGCACTGTCAGCAAGCCAAGGTTGATCTTGAGTGAAGGAGGCATTGAAGGCAGTAGCCATTGCTACAATCTTTGCAAGTGGATGCTTGCCTTGATAGGCATAGTCCATCCTATGATAGCAATCCACAGCCAAATGACCAACTTTTCCACAGATTTGACAAATTGGCCTATCTGATTTTGCACCACCAGAACTGGATTGACCTTGTTGAAAATGATTGAATGGACTAAATTGTGGAGATTGACCACTTGATCCTTACCACCTCTGCCTCCTCCTCTATTATTGAAATTTCCCCTACCTCTTCCTCTATTCTGAATGTGATTATAGCCATTGCCATTGAATTTCTGATTAGTCAATGCAGTTAAGGCAAAGATAGAGTCTTTACCATCTAAGCCTTCATTGAGAGACTCTTCTTCTGCATTTAGCATAGTAGAAAGTTCATCAAATCCAAGCTGAGTGCTCCTAGTTCTGATTGCAAATCGGAATGCATTATTATCTTTAGGAAGTCCCGTAATTGCAATGTGGAGCAATTCTTCATCATCAACAATAACTCCAACAACAAGTAATTTATCTCTAACAACTTTGATTTTCTGAAGATAAACATCAATAGTATCATTTTCTTTCCTCAGATTATGAAGCTCACTCTTAAGATTCATGATGTGAGACCTTGATACTAAGGAAAACCTATTTTCCAGCACCTTCCATACTTCAATAGCAGAAGCACATCCAACAGTGAGTGCTAATACAGATGGAGAAAAAGCTGAACTTATAAAGGTGAGTAAAGCCTTTTCCTTTGATTTCCAGATCAAGAAATCTGGATTCACAATTGTAGTATTTGATCCAGACAAATCCTTAAGAAATTTCTCAGGAATTAGTTGAGGTTCTTCAAGCAATTCATACCAAGAATAAGTTTCAAGAACCATGGTAATTTGACATATACTACAATTGTGAACCATGGTAATTAATTGGCATTATCTAACTTCACGGTCATCATATTTGACATATTGGACAGAAGTAATAGAGGCTGATTTACTAGATTCATTGGTGTACCATATGACATTGAAGAAGTAGATGAGGACGAAGCCATTGTTGAGCTTGAAGCTGCCATTGTTGAAGATTGATTTGCAGCAGTAGTTGAGTGCTCTGATACCATGATGAAAGATTCAATAACAGAGGACTAAGCTTCTGTAATGATCACAGTGAAAGCAAGTTTATATGAACAATTTCAAAGAAAAGAAAGTCTGGGAAAATGAGAGAAAGAGCAAGAAAATTAAGGAACGAGAGAAAGAGAAAGAGAGAGAAGAATGAGAGAAACTTCTATTCAATTCCAAGGAATTCTTTTCATACTTTACATCTGTGCCCACAGAGTGGTTTAGATACAACAAGATTAAGCTAAGCCATTAAGTTAAGCTCCTGATATTTAGGGAGTTAGTTACGCTGCTCTAACTGATTTTCATGCCAAGCCTGAACTGCCAATTGAATCAGATAAGAGTGATGCGCACCATTTCATTAAGGCACCTGAGAGAGTCAACACATTAGTGAAACGGTGTGTTTGATTTAATTGTCCAATCTTTATGTAAAATAAAATGGTGCGTTTTCTTCACATACAACCTTCTTTGTCTTCTTCACAGGTCTAGAACTGGAACTGTGTTCAACACTTTTAAACTTCCTCCATGGTTCTTCAGATGTGGCTTGCAAACGTAATATTAGGTAAAACTTGTCTTTTGGTCTCTAAGAACTTGTTTGTTTTGACATAAAACATATTTTTGGAAAAACAATTCTCATTGTCAAGGTCTGGATGACAGTAAAATTAGGTAAAATCAAAATCACTTTTTGTTGGCAAAAATAAAAACCATTCTTTTTGAGTTTTGAAATGTTTTACTCCTTTTATGGGCATAAAATAGTTATTTTTTAGCTTAAAAGACTAGGAACCTCTAAATGATAAAAATATCCCAAACATCTTTAATGACCAAAATATCTTCAAAATTTTATATGCTTATATAGTACAATTTGTAGTACTTACAACATTTTTTGGAATTTTATGATAATAAGTGGTTTAAAAAATAAAAAAAGCTGTGAACTATTTGTCTTACCTCCAAAAATGTCACAAAAAATATTAGATTAATTTAGAAATTCAAATTAATTGAAAATCATAAACTGTTTGGGAAAAAAATGTTTTGAGACTTAATTTTTGTAAACCATATTTTACACGGTAGATTATCAATATTAACCATCTATCTCCCACATGGCCACATAAATAATCTCTATTTTTTTTTTCTTAGCACCAAAATAAAAATATATAACAATTCATCATGTTATCAAAGATATAGTAAATCTCCTTTCTAAAACAATAATAAATTTTCATCTTCTTTCTGTTAAATTTTATACTTGAACCATGAGATTGTATTATATATCTAGCTCTATAAAATTAATTTAGTTTGATTAGTCTTAATTTATCAAATTAACTTTGATTTAGTTAGTACAAAATAAATTTATTTAATTAATATTTAAATTAAAAGTTCTAATTTAAATTTATTGTTTTTTTTTTTTTGGGATAAACTGCAATTTCCATTAAACAGAAAAGGAATTACAAACAGGGTAATCTTCCAAACAAACCAGCACTAAAGCACGTGGAAGATTACCGTTATTGAAAAAGAAAGACGTATTAGAACTAACAGCAAATTTGGCGATAGAATGAGCTGCTGAATTGCAGTTTCTTCTAACCCAAAAGAAAATGATGGAATTGAAGGAAGCTGAGAGGTGTCAGATGTTACTTATGTGTGTGCTTATGGACCAAGCAGGGCGGCTGATTGGGTTGATGATGGGGTCTATACAAGCTTTAGCATCACTTTCGATCATGACCAACTGCCATTTTTCCCTGATAGCAGTCTCCATAGGCCATTGCAGAGCCACTGCCTCAGCTTGGAGAGGAGAGTTTATGCTTTGACATTGGCCCAACACGCCGATCATTTCTCCTCTATGGTCTCTAGCTATCAAAGCTAGAGAAGCTTTGGCACCTAACTGAGCCACATCCACGTTGACTTTAATCCAGGGGTCCACATTGAGGGTGGAGTCACAGGAGTGTTGGGAGGACTGTCCAGGAACAAATTGGAGAATTCAAGGAATTTTTGTTGTACTACTTGGGCAGATTTGCAGATGTCCACTTGGCCTTCTTAGTAGATGATCTGATTCCTTAGCTGCCAGATTTCATCCATGGTGAGAGCCATTTTAAGAGTGATGAGCCAATGGTCATGGGCTGGGAGTATGGACACCGGTGGTTCAACGATAAGCTTGGCAAGGCCTTTGATGGCACTAATGGGAACTGAGTCCACTCTAAAACCCCAACATGAGGAAAACCAGATGTTTTTTGTTACAGGGCACTCACAAAAGAGGTGCACACCAGATTCCATCTTTTCCTTGCAGAAGATATACGTGGGGTCAATATTTGCAAGCCGCTTCATGAGGTTGTCCTCAATGGGGAGAGCGTTAGAGTCGGCCCTGCTTGGGTCCTTGGGAGTAAGCCCAATGACCTTTTAGTGGTATACATTGGAACCCATTACAATTAATTAAGGGTTGAAATAGTTGTTAATTTTAGGACATGGATTCTCTACAGAAAAGGAATCTATATAGAAAACTACATTGTTAAAAGTATATTGTTGCCACCTAGAGGTTAATACGAGTTAGGAGCAAAAATTTGTTTAAGAATTTTCATTAATAGCAAAACTGATTTTAAAATTTCCTATATATTGTTCTTCTGTGTACTGTACTACATGCTATCGCAAGGGTTCTCTCCAACTGATTTCGTAATTCACCTTCTTCCTCTTGTTTTGCTCCTTTCTATTTTTTATTCTTTCCTAGATGATGATTCTTCTAGTTTATGATAAACACCATTGGCATCTTGTTTAATTTCCTCACTTCTTACATTTTTCTAGAGATCGAGTGACACTTCAACATAACACTTTATGCATGTTTCTCCAAGTGAGGAAATGTTATGGGGATATGCTATTTTAAGTAAAACATGTATTATAATTTTTATTAGTAAATTAAACACGCACCAAATGGATCTTGAACCCAGAAGTTCTTTCATGATGCATGTTCTTATAAGGTTTAAGTTAGAGCTCATAGGCATTCAAAATTCCATATTTTGGTTTTTGGCATTTGATTGAATCACCATGCATGCTTAACACTCTTACAAAGTGATCACAATTGTAGTATTCTTTCCTGCATAAATGATATATGCATCTACCAATATTTCTCAAGTAGTCTTTGCCTTTGTATGGTGTGCAGTAAATGGAAACAATTAAGAAGTTTACCTTGGCTCGCAACCACGCGAAACCTGCGATTGTGCTAATGGTTATGACCCTCCTGCTTACTTCGGCAACTGCCAAAGGAAGATTTGGAGGTGGAAGCAAAGGTATTGGAGGTGGAAGCAGCGATATTCAGCCACAAGCACAGCCCATCCCCTACTACCCCTACTTCCCCTACATTCCCATTTTTAGGAGGAGTAGTTCAAACACTACCCATCACAAAAGCAATGGATTTGCCTTGGGTGCATGGAGCACTGCAACAATGATATCCCTTGCACTAATTCTTTGTATGATATAAACTCCAATTGTATGCATTCAATGTTTGGAAGGTTTGACCTGTTTAATGTCAGCCAGTACAATTCTATATTACCCTACAATAGGAGGGATGTAATACTAAGATTTCTTATACCAAGGAATCGTTTAACAAACTTGATTGAATTGGATTGGAAATGAGAATTGGATTGAGTTAATACTGGACTTGATTAGATATCTTAAGCCTTTGATACTTTGATGTACACCCTGATTAATTAATTAAGTTCTTTGTTACAAGGGATGTAAGAATTTTCATAATTTATATTTAAAAAAAAGAATTTTATATATATTCTCTAGGTAATTGGTTAAACACATTTATAAATTGTTATAAAATTACTCAAAATTTTCCATACAATTTATTTTCAAATGTTCATCCAGACTCATCACAATATAGAACATTAAGAAATGCCCAGGTGGAACCATGTTGGTATGAAAACGAAGAGTGTGGTGCTTTAGCACCAAAAAAAAAAAAAAAAAAAAAAAAAGTTGAGAGGACCTAGTAACATATTCTCAAAAATAAAAACGAAAGTGATGGTCTTGGCCCATTCCTGACTCCCTATCCGTCTTGGATCTGGATCTTCTCCATTTCACTTGAAATGTAGAGTGTCCATTTAAAAGTCAGGATTTGTTCAATTAATTAATTTTTGGTCTGTTTGAACAAACCTTAATGTTTTGTTTCTTAATCACGGTTGAATTGCTATCAAGTTAAGTTAGTGGCTTCTAAATGATGTAGCAGATTTTAGACCCTAAATTTATTTGAAGTAGATCCGGACCTTTAAAAGGATCCTCTCCATTTCAGTGAAATAGAGAGGGTCTTGATTCATCCTTTTTGTCCAATGTGCGTCTAGAAACAAAATGAAATAGAATAGAAAAAAAAAAAAGAATTAAAATAAGTGAAAATGAATCATTTTGTATAACATTATTGTTATTCCCTTTCTTCAATAAAATTATGGGTATATGCAATTCAAATACAAAACTTTGTTGTCTTTTTTACTCTTTCCAAAATCATTTTCTCCTGATCTCTCTCTCATCATGGCTGTTACTGTAGCAGAAAATCTACAACATATAGTTATAGCCAAATCTGAACTTGATATATGCAAAATTCATTTTAGGCAGGCTACCCAAAAGTTATCTAATCTATTTGTCAATATTAGGATATATGCCCATATTTTTACGACAGTTGGAATTACTCTGTGGCGACTCGGGATTAGAACAACAAATCGACCACAATCATTGATGGCTATTATCATTTGAGTCGGAACCCTTATGGCCATCAGAATAATCGATTTGTTCTGATCAATATTTACCTATTTTAGGTAGTCTGCATAAAATCTATATATTTTGCATCTATTAAGTTCAGATTTGGCTTGGTGGGTAGATTTAATGGCAGTGCTGTTAGAGAGGGAAATACATGGAAGGATGATTTTGAAAAGTGGAAAGAGAGACAACGAGGTTCTGTATTTGGCATGGATTTTTTTTTAAATCGTTAGATTTTTCATTTGCCAAGTGTCACTTATTTGGATTAAAATAGGAGGGAATCGAAGGGGAGCTGGACCCATTAAATATATAAGGGAAATGAATGTCCCATGGGTTCCATTCTTTTCTCTCCAATTAAACTTCCATATAATAGAATGGGGAGGATATATTTTTTTTAGTTCTTTTTAATTGAAAAAACAAATTTAATTTTAGAATCCCTTAATTACACATTTGATTTTGAAGGGGTATGGAATTAAATCAATTAATAGATAACCATTGACTTCTATATAACAATATGGTGTGGGAAATGATCATTTCCCTTTGAAATAGATCCTAAAGGTATATCCAATGTCAAGTAATGTAGTTTGTGTTCATAAAATAAAATCTTAACCGTAACTTAAATTGAGAGAGGATCCTAAAGTAGAATTCTCAAAACTTTCACTACATGTGAATGAATGAACTTACTAATTTATAGGGTGATCATTGAAGGGTTTTCATAACTGCTTGATTGGGGAAAGAGAGAGTCATAAAGTTAAAGGAAGTTTGAATTATTATTAGGAAACGTTAATTGAGAGAGAGAGAGAGAGAGAGAGAGAGAGAGAGGAGGTTGAATAGTAAATGACAATAGATTTGGCTTGATGGAGTAATAAATAGGATGTTGAAAAATGGTAACGTTATTGAAGAGGGAAAATTATTAGGTACTCCCGGAGTACCATAAATGCGTACTCCCTCCTCTCACATGAATGGTGGGTCCCACTAATTAAATTCATGGTGGGACCCACCATTCATGTGAGAGGAGGGAGTACGCATTTATGGTACTCCGGGAGTACACAATAATTTTCCATTGAAGAGTTAGATGCTTTCCCAAGTCTGCGTTCTCCTTCTATTTGATATCTATTGCCATTTACTATTCAACCACCTCTCTTTCTCTCTCTCTCTCTTTTAATTAATGTTTCCTAATAATAATTCAAACTTCCTTCAACTTTATGACTCTCCTTCTCCTAATTCAATCAGTTATGAAAACAGTTCAATGACCACCCTATTAGAATTCCGAAAAAAACCTATTGATTTGTTGTCTATATATATTTGCAATTGCTCTACTCCACTTTTGCAAATTTGGAAAATCCCTCTAAAGTGAGGTTTTTTTTTTCCCCCTCTCTTTTATCCCCCATATTTTTAATTGAGAGAGAGAGAGAGAGAGAGAGGAATTGGAAATGTTCACAAATTAGATTTTGTGGTGTAATTTTCTATTATGTGATAGAGTAATAATTGGGAAAATGTTAATGTGCAAAAAGAAGGAAAAAAAAAAAAAAAAAAAAAGCTAGTGGGACTGATGATGTGGCCGATGATGTGGCTCAATAAGAGCGTAGCAACAATAAATATTACGCTCTAGCTTTTAAATGTATATAGATATAGATTTGATGGTGTAATTTTTTTTTATTATGTGAAAGAGTAATATTTGGGAAAATGTTAATTTGCAAAAAGAAGGAAAAGGAAAAAAAAAAAAAAAAACTATTGGGACCAATGACGTGGCTGCTATTGTGGCTCAACTAAAGCGTAATAATAATAAATGCTACGCTTCAGCTTTTATATATAAAATATAAATATAATATATAGATATAAATTGGGTCAATAAGGATGCGTTTGTGTTGAGAGTTTTAGCTCTAGGTTTCTAAACCAGCAGACTCTCTATGTTTGAATTGTATCTACCAATATTGCCTGCAATTTTCGTTGCCCAATTGTAGATATGCCGATTTTGGTTCTCTTGGCTTAGATAGTAAAATTATTGTTAAATAGCAAGGTAGAAGATCCCACCTTTGTGACTCTTCAAGGTTGATCTCATTTGATTTTGATATGAAAAATTGGTATTATCATTAATACCTTGGAGTTCTGTCGAGCCTTGTGTAATTTGAACAGTTCCAATTGCATCAACTAGTCCTCCATTTTTAACCAAAATAGTTAAATAATAAAGATAACAATTAATGCTGCTTGCAAACTTTCTTTCTCAAATATCTTTTTTTTTTTTTGGTTAAGTTTCTCAAATATCAATGCATCAATTCTTGCTCTCCCTCCATTGGAACTTATTACAGAAATTTGGTGTCTCAGTGTAATTGAGTAATATATATCAATACAGCACAAAGACGGTATAACTCTTCATGTTTTGCCCAATGTGAATTTCCACTACAATTTGGCCGATGTGCTTGATATCCTGGAGCATTCTGTCCTGTTATTTGAATTGATGAAACTTGGCCAAATCTGCTTTGGCTATAGATGGTGACTTGCAATTCTTAGCATGTTAAACCAAAATTATTTGGTCAATCAAAAATAAGAAATATACTAAAATTTAGGATTAACAAAGTTAGTATCTTTTCCTCACAAAAAAAAAAAAAAAAAAAACAAAACAAAAAAACAAAACAAAACAAAAACAAAGTTAGTATCTATTTAGAATTATCAAAAGGAAAAGATTTAGCTCCAACCACCAATAGGAAGATGCCATTTGTTATTGTTATGTGCAATGCATATGATCACTTAATTACTTGGGTTAAGTGAGTGATAAAGACAAATATTATCTTCCTATTGGTGTTTGGAGCCAAATTTTGTCCTTAAAAAATGGTAGAATTTTTCTCACAACCAGTTTGGAGGCAAGTGACCTATTTAATATAGTCAAGTGACAAATTTAATTATTTAATTAAAATGTGATATAATATACATTGATGGTTTTTTAAATCACCACATGTTAAGTTAAAAGAGGTTTCTCCAATCCGGTTTGGGGGAAAACATTCTTTGTAACAAAATATAAACAAAATAAAAGAAATAAAATTTTCTTGATACACTTTAATTCAATCATTTATGACATATCAAAATTAAAATCAACCTCTTTTAAATCGCGAAAATCATTTATGATTGATTTTGTACTAAATTTCACAACAATTTTACTTTCAATATACAAAATCAAATATTCCATTAGAATATTATCGTCCATTTTGTTGCAACATTTTTCATAGGATTTGAATATCTAGATTTGTATTGGCAAACATGGAAATAAAAACTTGTCTTGCTATAGTCTTTAGAGTCTATGGGAATTTCTAGACAAGTGCTCAAGCTTTTGGTATTCAGTGTGCAAGAACATGAATTTGATTGTTTCTAGCTGTTCAAGAATTAACAATTTCGACCGATCAAAGTGTAATTTTGGAGATTCAGATTTACAGCCAACCAACCCATCAAGTAATTAGGGTCTTAGATCTATTTCACTTAGTAGACAAAGGAAACCATAAGACACATTTTAAGAAGACTCTAGAGCTGCTCATTTGAGATCAAAAAGGTTTTGTACCTTCTCCTTTCAAAGTTATTACTGGAAATCAATCTACATATAATCTGAATCGATAGATCTGAAGTTCCTGCATACTAGTCACCAAAAGTTCTAGATCTAAACCTTCAAGTGTGATCTTGAAGTCATGGACTAGAGGTCTACATTGAAGAAAACCTTCAAGGGTGGTTTTGGAGTTGTGGATTGGAGGCTCACGTTTGAAACGCAATCATATCAGAGACGTCTGTGAATCCCAAAGCTCAATTAGGTAACTATAGTTAAGTTTACGAAGAATAAGGTTATTCAATCTGTAAACATCTATTTGATAGTAGATTTGTTTATCTTAGGATTGGTTGCTTGAAGTTTTTCCTATGAAGTTATTTTGTTTCATTGGTTTCCTAGATCGTTATATCTTGTCTCATTTATATTTCTGCACTTGCATGATATTGATGATTGTTTATTTAACCTAAGACTTTCATAATTAACCCAATTATGAAGTTGACCTTAAAAGTGGTTAAATACAGTGTTTTGATAGGAGTCTAAACCCAACAATCTGTTTTGATAATATTCATGTTTGAAAAATAATCATTTCATTTGGGGCTATAAAATGAACTAAGTCATTCATAAATGGCTCGTTATTAGTTTGGAAAAAAAAAAGTTTGTTCACATTTGTTTGTTTATAAATAAGTCAAGTTCGATTCTTAGTTTTAGGCTTATTTAATAAATGGGGCAAGCCCAAGGAAAAAAAAATTTAAATAATAATAATAAAATCATGAAAATGCTTGTGAAAATACAAAACAATCAAGGGCTTGGTAATAAGTTTGATATGGGTTTAATAAATAAACTCATACCTTAGTGAGCCTTTAGTTAATTGGGAGTTAGGGCCACTTGTCCAAACCAAAACTAAATGGCTTTAAGCTTTGATATGGTATGAATGTTAGTTACATTTGGGGTAACTTTACAAGAGTTATACATTATTTAAACCATTTCTATTAGATTTAACTATGATAAATCACTACTCACATGTCATAAATAAAGTTAGCTTAAATTTGACACATTAGCATTGAACATCTCTTTCTTTGTTAACATAAGTATAACAATAAGTGTGAGCTGATAGGGAAAAAAAAAAAAATATATATATATATATATTAAAAGGATGAAAATAAAATGATGATATGGTCACTTATGTGACTCAATAAAAGGCCATGTGTGAAAAAAATATTAATTTATGTGCAAAAATTGAAATTTAATTCTTATGAATATTTGATCTATTCTAGATTCCAATATTATAAATTTTAATGTATTATTCATGATAAGATATCTTATATCAAAATGCTTCTTAAAGCTGGTATACGTTAAGTATACAACCAAATTTTCTATAAGTAGTTCTCAAGTCATAGAAAGAAGAGGCATTTATTTCTAGCCAATAATTTCTTCACAGGTTAAGAATGTAATTTTTTAACTTCTTGATAAGCAACATTCTTTAGTTGCATGTTAAGTGACAAATGACATTTATAGTCACGTGTAATATAACAAAGATACAACCTTTTCATATACCATTCAAATATTCAATCCTTAAAGACTATAACCTTCATTTTACATGTGTCCCATGTTTCAACCAAATATGTCTTAGGCCAATCATTTTTAATAAACATGAAAGCTCCTGAAGTTTTCAATGTAACACTTAATGCAAACTGCAAAGGATTCAATTTCATACGTGAGACCGTTTCATTTTGGCTAGGGAATAGAACATTTTGTAATTGGTTGATTCCAATGTACTGTTTCAGAATTACCGCTATTTATATATTTTTTTACATATATGTATTTTGGTATTTATTTATATAAGTATAAATTTATTAATTTTTATGTTAATTAACATAAAAATTTTAAATTGGATAAAGTTTAGCTACAAGATTAATTGTAGCCTTAGGCTATAACCTTACTCTATATCTTTTCATTGAAGATGAATTTTAACAAATCCACCATTGGATTATATCTTCTTCTTATATTTACTATGCTTGATAAATTTCTAGAAAATTAAAGATCAATAGCTATGTCATCAATTAATTATTAAAATTGCAATTTTTTGTAGTTTAAAATTATGCATAAAATATAAATTTGTAGATTATATAGTAGATAATATCTGATTAACACAAAATTTGACTTGTGTATTGCGAGCGTAAAGAACATTTAATTCAACGGTTAGATATTTAGAATATATAATAATTTTTATTTTATTGAGTAAGGTTGTAGTTTCAGGTTACAACCAATTTTGTAGCTAAACTTTATCATTTTAAATTTATGTATTTTATAAGCCTTAATATTAGCCCAATTACATTAACCCAACACAATTTGCTTAAATAACATGTTTTTTAACAAAATTTTTAAATTTTTAATATATTAAAAAAAATTATTTTACTTGCCGAAACACCTGAAATATCCTAGCATAGCCCAGTATCTTATCTGGAACATTTTGAAGAGAGTATCAGTACCAATTTAATAGTCGATATGATATATTTTCCTATTAAGACCGAGTATTGATATGGTATTGTCATACTATGGTAATATCTATGCAAATAAACGGTGAGTTGTTCATGTAATGACTCATGCCCATGTTATCTCAACATAAAATAGTATTATAGGGGAGTTTTGTGCCACATTCAAACCCTCCAATGGATGAAGGATATTCGAAACTTAAATGAAGTGTTACACAATTAACGGTTTATACATGGCCACATAAATAATCTCTATTTTTTTTTCTTAGCACCAAAATAAAAATATATAATGATTCATCACCTTATCAAAGATAGAGTAAATCTCCTTTCTAAAACAATAATAAATTTTCATCCTCTTTCTATTAAATTTTATACTTGAACCATGAGATTGTATTATCTAGCTATATAAAATTAATGTAGTTTGATTAGTCTTAATTTTTCAAATTAACTTTGATTTAGTTAGTACAAAATAAATTTATTTAATTAATATTTAAATTAAAAGTTCTCATTTAAATTTACTGTGTTAGGCCTCAACCATATGGAGCCGGCCCTGCTTGGGTCCTTGGGAGTAAGCCCAATGACCTTTCAATGGTATATTATATATTGGAACCCATTACAATTAATTAAGGGTTGAAATAGTTGTTAATTTTAGGACACGGATTCTCTACGGGAAAGGAATCTATATAGGAAACTACATTGTTAAAGGTATTGTTGCCACCTAGAGGTGA
Organism: Quercus glauca; assembly: GCA_023736055.1. Lineage (NCBI taxonomy): Eukaryota > Viridiplantae > Streptophyta > Magnoliopsida > Fagales > Fagaceae > Quercus > Quercus glauca. The sequence goes on along the minus strand of CM043324.1, from coordinate 41,718,132 downwards.
ATACGAGTTAGGAGCCAAAATTTGTTTAAGAATTTTCATTAATAGCAAAACTGATTTTAAAATATCCTATATATTGTTCTGTGTACTGTACTACATGCTATCGCAAGGATTCTCTCCAACTGATCCTCAAAATTTCGTAATTCACCTTCTTCCTCTTGTTTTGTTCCTTTCTATTTTTTATTTTTTCCTAGATGATGATTCTTCTAGTTTATGATAAACACCATTGGCATCTTGTATAATTTCCTCACTTCTTACATTTTTCTAGAGATCAATTGACACTTCAACATAACACTTTATGCATGTTTCTCCAAGTGAGGGAATGTTATGTGGATATGCTATTTTAAGTAAAACATGTATTATAATTTTTATTAGTAAATTAAATATGCACCAAATGGATCTTGAACCCAGAAGTTCTTTCATGATGCATTTTCTTATAAGATTTAAGTTAGAGCTCATAGGCATTCAAAATTTCATATTCTAGTTTTTGGTATTTGATTGAATCATCATGCATGCCTAACACTCTTACAAAGTGATCACAATGGTAGTATTCTTTCCTTCATAAATGATATATGCATCTACCAATATTTCTCAAGTAGTCTTTGCCTCTGTATGGTGTGCAGTAAATGGAAACGATGAAGAAGTTTAACTTGGCTCGCAACCGTGTGAAACTTACGATTGTGCTAATGGTTATGACCCTTCTGCTTACTTCGGTAGCTGCCAAAGGTAGATTTGGAGGTGGAAGCAGAGGTATTGGAGGTGGAAGCAGTGGTATTCAGCCTCGGGCACAACCCGTCCCCTACTACCCCTACTTCCCCTACATTCCCATTTTTAGGAGGAGTAGTTCAAACACTACCCATCACAAAAGCAATGGATCTGCCTTGGGTGCATGGAGCACTGCAACAATGATATCCCTTGCACTAATTCTCTGTATGATCTAAACTCCAATTGTATACATTCAATGTCTGGAAGGTTTGACCTCTTTAATGTCAGCCAGTACAATTCTGTATTACCCTACAATAGTAGGGATGTAATACTAAGATTTCTTATACCAAGGTATCGTTTGACAAACTTGATTGAATTGGATTGGAAATGAGAATTGGATTGAGTTAATCCTAGACTTGATTAGATATCTTAAGCCCTTGATACTTGGATGTACACCTTGATTAATTAATTAAGTTCTTTGTTACGAGGGATGTAAGAATTTTCATAATTTATATTAAAAAAAAGAATGTTATATATATTCTCTAGGTAATTGGTTAAACACATTTATAAATTGTTATAAAATTACTCAAAATTTTCCGTACAATTTATTTTCAAATGTTCATCCAGACTCATCCCAATATAGAACATTAAGAAATGTCAGGTTAAACAACTTTGGTATGAAAACGAAGAGTGTGATGCGTTCAGGTTGGCAAAAAAAGAAAAAGAAAAAAAGAAGACAAGATCATATGAAAAGTGAGAGGTCCCGACAAACACATTCTCAAAAATAAAAACGAAAGTGATGGTCTTGGTCCATTGTTGACTCCCCATCCATCTTGGATCTAGATCCTCTTCATTTCACTTTGAAATGTAGAGTGTCCATTTAAAGGTCAGGATCTATTTAATTAATTAATTTTTGGTCTACTTGATCAAACCTTAATGTTTTGTTTCTTAACCACGGTTGAATTGCTATCAAGTTAAGTTAGTGGCTTTTAAATGATGTGGCAGATTCTAGACCCTAGATTTATTTGAAGTAGATTCTTACTTTTAAATGGACACTCTCTATTTCAGAGTGAAATAGAAAAGATCTTGATTCGTCTTTTTTGTCTGGCGTGCGTCTAGAAACAAAATGAAATATAATAGAATTAAAAGAATGAAAATGAATTGAAATAAATGAAAATGAATAATTTTATATAACATTATTGTTATTCCATTTCTTCAATAAGATTTTGTGCATATGCAATTGCTATAAGTAGCTGAGATTTAAAGTTGTAAAAAGTAACTTTAAATCCCAACCATTAAATATTAAAAAAAAAAAAGAGTAAAAAAAAATAAGATTAGTAAAACATTGTTGAGAGAGAGAGATGCAATTAAACCCCTATTACTATTCTCTCCTATTTTAATATGGATGAGCGACACTAGGCAAATAAAAAATTCAAATATAAAATGGTGTTTTCGCCTAAAAACAACCTACGTTGAATATAAAACTTGTTGTCTCTTTTCCTCTTTCCATTGTTCCAAAATCATTTTCTCCTAATCTCTCTCTCTCATCATTATTGTTACCGTAACAGAAAATCTACAACTTAGGGTACGTTTGGTACACTGTAATAGGTCCTGTAATGGAATAGTTATTCATGTGTAATATCAATTCGGTCATTTGGTTGCATCTTTATTACATGGATTAGTCATTACATTGGAATAACTATTCTTTAAATTGAAGAATAGTTATTCCTCTTTAAAATGGATGTAATAGCTATTCCTTAGTGCATATAATAGATTTTAAAATTAACATATTTCCAAAAATATAAAATTTCTTTATACATCTTCTTTTACAAGTTTTCCTTATGTAACAACCAAACTTATGAATAGTAATACTTATTCCATTACAATATCATTTATTCCCAGTAATAAAGATTACTATTCCTAATGTAATCTACATTCAGTGTACCAAACGTGCCCTTATAGTTATAGCCAATTCTGAACATTATATACACAAAATTCATTTTGGGCAGGCTACCCAAAAGTTATATAATCTATTTGTCAATATTAGGATATATGCCCATGTTTTTACGACAGTTGGAATTACTCTGTGGCGACTCGGGATCAGAACAACAAATCGACCACAATCATTGATGGCTATTATCATTTGAGTCGGAACCCTTATGGCTATCAGAATAAATCGATTTTTTCTGATCAATATTTACCGATTTTAGGTAGTCTGCATAAAATCTATATATTTTTCATCTATTAAGTTCAGATTTGGTTTAGTGGGTAGATTTTAATGGCAGTGGTGTTAGAGAGGGAGATACGTGGAAGGGGAAAACGATTTTGAAAAGTGGATTTTTTTTTTTTTTAAATCATTAGATTTTTCATTTGCCAAGTGTCACTCATCTGGATTAAAATGGGAGGGAATAAAAGAAGAGCTGGACCCATTTAAAATATAAGGGAAATGAGTGCCCCATGAGTTCCATTCTTTTCTCTCTAATTAACCATCCAAATAATGGAATGGAGAAAATATATTTTTTATTTCTTTTTAATTGAAAAAAAAAAAATTAATTTTAGAATCCCTTAATCACACATTTTATTTTTCCTAGGAGTCCCACATCGAAGAGAGTAGTGAGCACTAATGGTACACTACTTCCTTGACTTCACAGCTTATAAGACAACAAGTGAGGGGGTTTCTCTTCGATGTGGGACTCCTAAGATCCCGTCCGAGGACATTGCCATGCATGCCTAAGGTACTAATAATTTTGAAGGTGTATAGAATTAAATTAATTAATAGATAATCATCAATTCAATATGATAATATGGTGTGGAAAATGATCGTTTCCCTTTGAAATAGATCCTAAAGTTATATCCAATGTCAAGTAATGATAGTTTGTATGGTTCATAAAATAAAATCTTAATCGTAACTTGAAATTGAGAGGGGGTCCTAATGTAGGGTTCCCAAAACTTTCACTACATGTGAACTTACTAATTTATAATCAAAGATTAAAAAAAAAAAAATCAAAATCAAAATATCTCACCCTACGATAGGTGATTAATTAAACGAGTTGAGTTCAAACTTGGGCAAATACATGTTATCAACTTATAAAGAAAATAGAAATCGGTAATCTATACTCACTTTCATCAACACTATATTAATATATTTGTATTTTTCATGGCAGGCAGAGTGAGAGGCATTAATAGTAATAAATTTCACTATACATTTTTTTTTCTTGAATTCTCTTGACATAAATTTACTTATTCAACCACTTAACTAGAACTTTTGAAGATACTAACTTTAAAAAGACCGTCATTCTTGTCAATTAGTTCAAAAACGCATACATCGCCAACTATCAGAGCATTCCCAATTGCAAAGGCATGCCAGCCTTGTCTTAGCTTGCCATAGACTTTACCCATGCTGTTTGCATATCGTACTAACCTCATAGTCCACAACTTATCTGACGTTTGAAGCGTAACATTTCGTTCCCTCTTTTCCATATATCTCTTGAAGAAGCTTGTTGGCACATTCTACTCAAAATATTTGCACAAAATAAATGTGAAGGCATTGGCAAATCAAGTCTTTTATTAATCGTAATACTATTTGTGGAGGTAATACAATGTATGCATGTTCTCAAGTCTACAAATCCTAGGTAACTTTTGTATCCAACATTAAAGTATCATTTCTCATCTATGTGATTTAAACACATCTTGTTTCAACAAAGACATAGGATGTCAAACACAATTGAAATTTATATTTGAAGAGACCGCCATCTATAAATTTCTTTAACATGTTAACATATAATATGATTATTTATATTGAGTGTGTTTGCATGTAGAAAAACTATAAATTTCAAAATATTAAAAATGATAAAAATTTCATTCAAGTCTCTACACAAAAATAGGTAGCACCATAATTCTGCACATATTTTAACTAAATTAAACTGCTTTCTTTCATAAGCAACTAATAAGAGTCAGATTATGTGTCATTTCTTCCAGTGCTTGATAAAACAGTGTCCTAATGAATCACAGCTTCACAAAAACAATTTATAATCGTTTTCTAACACAGCCAATTCAGTCGTTGGAATGAACATTAGGGTGTCATGTTGTATATATGTTTTAAAATTTTAATCAATGAAGAAATTAGGTTAGGGGGCTCACCAGATGATCGGAATTCACATAACATGGGTACATTGAGACTTGAAAGGAAGGATAGTTTGACATGAATTTGCTGGCTGCTTCAAAAGCTCTAGCACCCTTTTGAATCTTTAGAGGTTTATAAGACAAATGCCTTGGAATAACCTCTATACCTGTTCTCTCTGTTCGTATTGACCCCATACACTTGCCTGCACCAAAAGTATAATAACATGAAGGTCAAATTTCTAAAGCATCATAGGAGCTGTTTCAAGAAGGAAATGTTTAGTTTGTTTTTGGATCTAATTTGAGAATGCAAGTCAGGCTTACCAATATTGTCATCACTAGCATCAGAATCAATATATATTACTTCAATTTCCTGGGTGTCAACTTCATTAGTTCCAGTACTAACCAATAATTTCTCTCTTTTCATTTTTTGATGATATCCCCTTTTCTTTTTTTCTTCATTTTCTCCAGTACCAACCAATAATTGTTCACTTTTCCTCTTTAGATAATTTCTCATTTTCTCCTTTTCTTCTTTTCCATTGCCATAAACAGGTGTATAACTCTTTCTACTAGCTCCAGCGACACCCTTTTCACAGCAATCTCTTCCATAAATTTTTACAGAAAAATTTGAACTCCCATCATAACGAAAAAGTAGAAAGTCACCCATTTCCAAGGAATTGTCTTGCACGAATGCACTCCAACCTTTTTGGAAAAACAAATTGTTATCAACTTCCTTCAAATCAACCCTCCAAGTTTTTCTTGAATTTGAAGGACCCCAAAGTACAGAACTGCTAGGTACTTCTCCATCAAAATACTTGACAAATGCTTCTGGGATTCTCTGTAAAATTAAGAAGAATGAATATAAAATATAAGCGCAATTGATATACTTGTACATGCAGTAGTTTTATATTTGTGATATTAATTACAGAAACATGATGAAACACAACGTAAGACTAATAAAGTGATAGCTCCGTCATGGTTAGGACTACTACAAGTCTACATCTTCTTCGAGGCATTCGCTATATAAGTCCAAAGACTATGGTAGAGGAAGTATACTAAAAGAAATGAGAGCAAAAGGAAGAATGAATACAACCAACAAGATTTGAGGATTTATATTCAAACTGCTACTAATAATGGAAACAGAAAATATATTTATGCACGAGAGAGAGACTTACCAACTGGGTAGGGAAGTCCCCAATCAAGACCTTGCAAAAGGAAGGTTTCTTTACTCTTTTCAAAGGCTCTAGAGGCTTTGTTGCCATTTGGGTAACCGATTGAGAAAAACACTGAAGAGAGGGAGAGCAAGTTAAAATAGAGGGATGTATATACATGTCTTTTTTGTTTTCGATGGGGCCTGACTGAAGAGTCTTTTTTGTTTTCGATGGAGCCTGACTGAAGGGTTTATATAAGAGATGACAATGAAGTTTTTAGCCTGAAGTTTTTGGACATGTGACCACATTCATTGGATAAAAGGCAAGAATTTAGTAAATACCATTTTAATGTTTTCAACAAGAATTTAGTAACATCTATGTGATAAGGGTGCTATATTTGAGACAAATGAAAAAGAATCCTATGAATATATATAGACAACAAATCAGTAGGGTTCTTTTTTTTGGAATTCTAATAGGGTGGTCATTGAACGGTTTTCTAACTGCTTTATTGGAGAGAGAGAGAGAGAGAGAGAGAGAGAGAGAGAGAGAGAGAGAGAGAGAGAGAGAGAGAGAGAGAGAGAGAGAGAGGAATTGGAAATGTTCATGAATTAGATTTTATGGTGTAATTTTTCTATAATGTGATAGAGTAATAATTGGGAAAATGTTAATTTGCAAAAAAAAAAAAAAAAAAAAAAAAAAAAAAAAACTAATGGGACCGATGACGTGACTGCTGATATGGTTCAATAAGAGCGTAGTAACAATAAATACTACATTTAAGCTTTTTGATATATATAGATATAGATTCTGATAGTGTAATTTTTTTTTTATTATGTGATAGAGTAATAATTGGGATTTTTTTTTATGCAAAATAGTAATTCTACTCTAACTTAATCTAAGTGTATGTATGTGTGAAGTTATCTCCTGGAGACTTGAACCCCGGCCCTTATTCCCCCACACTCCACAAACACTTATACTTGTGGAGTGACTATCGGGCCAAAGATGCGCGGTGGTGGAAAAATGTTAATTTGCAAGGAAAAAAAAAGCTAATGGGACCGACGACGTGGCTACTAATGTGGCTCAATAGAAGCATATCAATAATAAATGTTACACTTAAGCTTTTATATAAAATATATAGATATAAATTGGCTCAATAGGGATGTGTACTTGTTGAGAGTTTTGGCTGTAGGTTTCTAAACCTGCAGACTCTCTATGTTTGAATTGTATCTACCAATATTGCCTGCAATTTTCGTTGCCCAATTGTAGATATGCAGGTTTTGGTTCTCTTGGCTTAGATAGTAAAATTATTGTAAAATAGCATGGTAGAAGATTCCACCTTTGTGACTCTTCATGGTTGATCTTATTTGATTTTGATATGAAAAATTGGTATTATCATTAATACCTTGGAGTTCTGTCGGGCCTTGTCTAATTTGAACAGTTCCAATTGCATCAACTAGTCCTCCATTTTTAACCAAAATAGTTAAATGACAAAGATAACAATTAATGCTGCTTGCAAACTTTCTTTCTCAAATATCAATGCATCAGTTCTTGCTCTCCCTCCATTGGAACTCATTACAGAAATTTGGTGTCTTAGTGTATTTGTGTAATATATATCAACACAGCACAAAGACAGTATAACTTTTCACGTTCTGTTCAATGTGAATTTCGACTGCAATTTGGCCGATGTGCTTGATATCATAGAGCATTCTGTCCTGTTATCTGAATTGATGAAACTTGGCCAAACCTGCTTTGGCTATAGGTGGTGACTTGCAATTCTTAGCATGTTAAACAAACATCTACCGAACCAAGGTTTTATCTTTACGGACCCAATTAAAAATGAACCAAAATTATTTGGTCAATCAAAAATAAGAAATATACTAAAATTTAGGATTAACAAAGTTAGTATCTTTTCCTCACAAAAAACAAAAACAAAAACAAAGTTAGTATCTATTTAGAATTAACAAAAGGAAAAGATTTAGCTCCAACCACCAATAGGAAGATGATATTTGTAATTGTTATGTGCAATGCACATGATCACTTAATTACTTGGGTTAAATGAGTGACAAAGACAAATATTATCTTCCTATTGATGTTTGGAGCCAAATTTTGTCCTAAAAAAATGGCAGAATTTTTCTCACAACCAGTTCGGATTCAAGTTCCTCCAACCCACTACATAGCAACTCAGCAAATCATCCACGCGTACCTCTAGTTACATGACCTATTTAATATACATTTAGTGTGCAAGAACATGAATTTGATTGTTTCTAGCTACTCAAGAATTAACAATTTCGACTGATCGAAGTGTAATTATGGAGATTCGGATTTACAACCCACCAACCCATCAAGTAATTAGGGTCTTAGATCTATTTCACTTAGTAAATAAAGAAAACCATAAGACACGTTTTAACAAGATTTTAGAGCTGCTCATTTGAGATCAAAAAGGTTCTGTACCTTCTCCTTTCAAAGTTACTATTGGAAATCAATCTCTATATAATCTAAATCAATAGATCTGAAGTTCCTGCATACTAGTCATCAAAAGTTCTAGATCTAAACATTCAAGTGTGATCTTGAAGTCATGGACTGGAGGTCTACGTTGAAGAAAACCTCCAAGGGTGGTTTTGGAGTTGTGGATTGGAGGTTCACGTTTGAAACACATTCATATCTGAGATGTTTGTGGATCCCAAAGCTCAATTGGGTAACTATAGTTAAGTTTACAAAGAATAAGGTTATTCAATTTGTGAACTTCTATTTGATAGTGGATTTGTTCATCTTAGGATTGGTTGCCCCATGTTTTTCCTATGAAGCTATTTTGTTACATTGGTTTCCTAGATCATTATATCTTGTTTCATTTATATTTCCGCACTTGCATGATATTGATGATTGTTTATTTAACCTAAGGCTTCCAGAATTAACCCAATTATGAAGTTGACCTTAAAACCTATTAAATACAGTGTTTTGAAAGGGGTCTAAACCCAACAATATGTTTTGATAATATTCATGTTTGAAAAATACTCATTTCATTAGGGCTATAAAATGAACTAAATCATTCATAAATAGCTCATTCTTAGTTCGAAAAAAAAAAATTTTGTTCACATTTTTTTGTTTATAATTAAGCCAAGTTCGATTCTTAGTTTTAGGCTTATTTAATAAATGGGGCAAGCCCAAGCACCCAAAAAAAAAAAAAAAAAAAAATCTTGAAAATGCTCATAAAAATGCAAAACATTCAAGGGCTTGGTATTAAGTTTGATATGGGCTTGACGAATAAACTCATACCTTACTAAGCTTTTAGTTAATTGGGAGTTAGGGCCCCTTGTCCAAACCAAAACTAAATGGCTTCAAGCTTTGATATGGTATGGATGCTAGTTGCATTTGGGGTAACTTTACAAGAGTTATACCTTATTTAAACCATTCATTCTTATTAAATTTTAACTATGAAAAATCAGTACTCACATGTTGTAAGGTTGAATTTAATCAACCATTTTGTTGGTTTTATTTCGTGCCAAATTTGCTTGTAATTCAGCATTTAGAAACCCTGTATTTAGGTGGGAATCATGTAAGGGTAGTGTGTGAGAGAGTGTTAAGAAATGCTCAAGATTGTGCAAGGATGTAGAGACTCGCGGCTGGGACTCGCGGATGACTCGCGACTGGCAAGCCGCCAACTGCAGCACACGAGTGAAGCGTGCAGAGAAGATGAACAGTCACACCAGCTGGAGCACTACAGGACAAAAAGTCCAGCCTGGCCGTTCTGTTAGCTCACGACTTGAACTCGCAACACAGTCCAGTCGCAAGGTCAAGCCGTCAGCCAGCTTTGTTTTTGAAAAATTGACTCTTTGTATTCCAAACACACACCACTATATATAGACCCTTATACCCACGAAATGTAGAGAGCTTCCAAAGAGAATTTTGAGAGAGAAACCCTAGAGAAAAATAAGATTGATTCATCCACAATCTTCACCTAAGAGACTTATCAAACTCCTCTACTCTCACCCTCTCCATTGTTACATCCTTGAGAGGTTCTTAGCCAAATCCTTTTTTCACCATACCCACATCTGTGAGAAGGTTTTTTGGTACATTGGGAAGCAGTTAGGAAGGGACCAATTCATATTGGTTGATGCTATGGGCTATAGCGGAATTCGGTAAGCTAGAAAAGACATAGGTTTGGCGTAACCTCGTTGGAGCAAAAAGCTTGGATGGCTTAGGTACACTGGGTAGATTAGGCTTGGAGAGTCTATTGCTGTTCATGTATCCCAACTACATTTTCTAGTGGATTATTAACCGCTTGGAAGGCGGTGGAGAGGTTTTACGCCGAGGGCTTCGGTTTCCTCTTCGATAACACATCGAGTGTTGTCCTTGTATTTGCATCTCTCTTCCCTTTATCTTTGCCATTTAATTACTGCTGTGGTTGTGATTATTTATGGTTTAGATTGTATATAAATTCTGTTTTAGCTTATGTTCATGTCCCGCACATTTATTGTTTGATATTAAGCTTGAATTGATAAATTGTAATTTGGGGTCTAAATGTTCAAGGGTGTTTAATACACATTTTGAACATTCACATGTCATAAATAAAGCTAGCTTAAATTTGACACATCAGCATTAAACATCTCCTTCTTTGTTAAAATAAGCACAACAATAAGTGTGAGCTGATTGGGGGGGGGGGGGGGGGGGGAATACATACATACATATATATATATATATATATATATAAATGATGGAAATAAAATGATGATATGGTCACTTATGTGACTCAATAGAAGGCCATGTGCGATAAAAATATTAATACATATATATATATATATATATATATAAATGATGGAAATAAAATGATGATATGGTCACTTATGTGACTCAATAGAAGGCCATGTGCAATAAAAATATTAATTTATGTGCAAAAATTGAAATTTAATTCTTATGAATATTTGATCTATTCCAGATTTCACTAATATAAATTGTAATCTATTATTCATGATAAGATATCTTATATCAATATGCTTCTTAAAGCTGGTATACATTAAGCATGCAACCAAATTTTCTATGAGTAGTTCTCCTCAAGTCATAAAAAGAAGAGGAATTTATTGCTAGCCAATAATTTCTTCACAGGATAAGAATGTAATTTTTAACTTCTTGATAAATATCTTTACTTGCATGTTAAGTGACATATGACAATTATTGTCACATGTAATATAACAAAGATACAACTTTTTCACTTGCCATTCAAATATTCAATCCTTAAAGACTATAACCTTCATTTTACATGTGTCCCATGTTTCAACCAAATATGTCTTGGCCAATCATTTTTAATAAACATGAAAGTTCCTGAAGTTTTCAATGTAACACTTAATGCAAAAGATTCAATTTTATACTTGAGACTATTTCGGTTCGGCTAGGGAATAGAACATTTTGTAATAGGTTGATCCAATGTACAGTTTTGGAATTACTGCTATTTATATATTTTTATACATATACGTATTTTGGTATTTATTTATATAAGTATAAATTTATTAATTTTTATGTTTATTAACATAAAAATTTTAAATTTGACAAAGTTTAGCTACAAAATTGGTTGTAGCCTAAGGCTACAACCTTACTCTATTTATTTTTATTGGAGATGAATTTTAACAAATCCACCATTGGATTATATCTTCTTCTTATATCCACTATGCTTGCAAAATTTCTAGAAAATTAAAGGTCACTAGCTGTGTCATCAATTAATTATTTAAATTGCAATTTTTTGTAGTTTAAAATTATGCATAAAATATAAGTTTGTAGATCCTATCAATCAATTAATATATATATATATATATATATATATAAAAGTAGAGACCTCATGCGAGGGAGCGTGAGGTTCTGCAATGTGGTGCACTCTATGAAGGAATTGAAATACTCTTAAGCCACATCAGAGATAAGAATAAATTTAAAAATAAAGACTCTTTATTTCTTTTGGTTCAATATTCCAAAAGTAATTTTTATTACATTTTTTATTCAATATTTTAAGACTACTATTTGTTTCATTCGGTTGTTTCAAGACTTTTCCTCTTTCTCACACACAAAAAACTCTTTGCATTTCCATTCACCCTTCTAACTTCTACTCCTTTATATACACATGCCCACAGCCCTTGGCTTCATGCCATCCCATCTCAAATACACTAAAACAAAAAAATGATACCATTTACTTTCAACCTTTCAACGAGACCTACATAACTCGAAGATTGCAATACTATTTGATCCTAACCTGTATGAGTAGTTTTTGACCAAGGAAAGGGGCTTGGGTTTTTATTTAGTGACGGAAGCTTATAGTTTTGATGTTATAGTCAGACATTGTGGATTTTGTGAAGTTTGTGATTCGCTTTGAGTCTTTGGATGTTTGAGATTTTGGTTTGAGAAAGTCATAATTGAATTTTGTTTTAGAATTTTAAAAAAAAAAATATATATATATATATATATATATATAAAAATTAGTTGATTATTTATGAAGTTAGCTATTTTTTTTTTTAATTCTTTGTTAGAACTCATAATTTGTAGGTTTCTTTGTAGGTTTTTTACTGCTATTTTGTATAATATGAGCCATAGTGATAAAAAATAAAAATCGATGATGATTTCAAAGAATTTTCTGCCTTTTTTTTAAAGGATACGGAATTCCAACTAAAGACAATAAAATTTTGATAAAATCTTATTTTATGCTTTAAATTTTTATCTAAAGATTTCAAAATCATTTAATTAGTTTAAAAAATAAAATATATTTATAACGGTAAATATTATAATCTATAATATAAATTATATTATATTGTAATGGGTTCCAATATATACCACTGAAAGGCTGTTGGGCTTATAAACTGATGGCTAAATTCAAATAATTCCAATAGAGAATGTATACCATTTATGAACACTATTTATGAACAGTATAATTATCAGTTCAACATTCAAACTCAAATCTATTACTCTACAAAACTTAATCAGTCCTGCAGATAAGCTAGAGACTCTAATTTAATATGTCTGTCAACTAACTTGACTCCCACAGCCATTGCTCAGATCAAGTAATTAATTGGCCTGCTCAAGATTCCCTAATTAATTAATCATCAACGTGTCACTATATTGAGTAGCTGTAATCATGCATCACCATATTAAGAAGAGCAGGAAAATAAGAATTTGAAGAATAATATCTAGTTCTTAATCCTAAAATTTGCAGAGTTGGTTATGTATTTTTATCAAATTAATTAAAGTCAATCTCATCTAAAAAAACAAATTAAATGTAAGAACATAGGGTATATAGGGTTTGAATTTTTTTTCTAGTACTTTTATGCGCTGAAAGCAGTACATATACAATATGTGTCCTAAAGTAATCATGTATCAACATGGTGTCTTATCAAGTTCACCTGTGCGGTGGATGGAAGCTTCACTCACCCACACATCTAGACCGCAACACTAGACAATTGCAACCTATCCCCCCAAGTGTTGATTGGCTGATTCAAACCTACTCTTAAATAAGGACTCACTACATTTAACTCCAAGAGAAGTACTGGTGCTGCTGTGATTGCAGCTTCAATTAAATTGCACCATGGTGTTAGATGTATGCTCCATTAATCTTTGAGGCTTATCCTATTAAAGGCCTCATCTACTATTCTTATCTTAAAGTTAGTTAGCCAAAAAAATAAAAGATTCGTTGACTCTCTTTTTTTGGCACAATATGATGAAACTAATCTCAAGTTTTGCACATCATGAAATTGTATATATAGGAGGTTAAGAACTACTCGGTGTTACTGAAAGAATGGATAGATACAAGTATTTCGAACTTACATATTGATTATAACTTACAAGTATTTCGAACTTACACATTGATTATTCTCACTGCATTTTTTTATATCTTAACATTGATTATAACTTACACAATGATCTTGTCTACTACTAATAGTTTTATAATTTAATTAATTTTTTTGATGTATTAGTTTATAAAAACATTGTTAAGATTCATGGAAAAGGATCATATCTTAAAATCAAAATAGAGTTTTGATTAGGTATATAGTATCTATTATGGTAAAGTAAAATCTAGTTCATTGAAATCTATTTATTGACCTATCCCATAGCTTAATAAATAAACTGCAAATAGAGAGCAGCTTAATTGAAAAAAAAAAAAAAATCAAACACATTCATTGACCTTTAACTAGCTAGTAGAAACAAACACATTCATGGTTTGACAAGAATATACTATTACATCACAAGAACAGACACCATCATTGACAGAGCAATTGGTTGGTAACTAGAACAGGCAGCTTAATTGAAAAAAAAATCCAAACAAAGAAGCACCATAAATTACTTCCATAAATTATTTAAAAAATAAAACAAATAAAAAACCCATAACCACGCCCTTTCCAGTAGATCAAATCCATCTTACCCAAATATCAAACAAAGAAAAAAAAGAAAAAAAATGCAAACAGAGAGCAGCACAGGTTCACCACGGTTGAAGACCCATAACCACAAGTTTCAAAAGATCTAATCAAATGCTTACCCAAACATCAAACAAAGAAAAAAAAACAGAGAAGCATTTCATCACCACGAGTTGAAAACCCATCATCACGGGTTGATACGGTTAAATCAAATGCGAAAACCCAAACATCAAACAAAGAAAAAAAAGGAAAAAAAAAAAAAACAGAGAAGCAAATACCTTCGGATTTCTGTGGAAAAAGCTGAGAAAGAGGTCGGTGGTTGGCTGAGCTCGGATTGGTGAAATAGTGTGTGAGGAGCTGAGGGCAGTGAGAGCTTCTTTGTGGTGGGTACTGGAACGGAGATGAGAGAAATTTGAGATGAGAGGTCTGAGTGAAAGAGAAGAGAGGTTTCAAGAGGTCTGATGAAAGAGGAGAGAGGTCTGATGAAAGAGCCGTTGGGACAGCGTCAAAAGGCACGCCTCTCACGTGAATGGTCAGACGGTGGGACCAGATTTTGCATTATATTTACAAGATTGCCATTGAGAACTGAAAATTGAAAACTGAAAACAACCAAAAGTTGTTTTCAGTTTCCACAACTCATAACTCAAAAAGTTGAGAATTGAAAAATGAAAACAGAGTTATGGAAACAAAAAATAATGCAGCCAAACAAGTATTTGCTATGGGTCCCACCAGTTTTGAGAATTGAGTTATGGAAACAGAGAATTGAGTCATGGAAACAGGCCAACCAAACGGGCTCTAACCTTCTTGAGATTTCTCCTCCTCATCCTCCTCTCCCATGTGGATCCAAATCCCAATTGCTCCAAATCCAGCCCCTTAGTGGACCTCCGGTTCTAATTCAAAATGGTCTAGAATGATTGCTCTATTCAAGTTTGCCAATTTGACATGCAACTCGGATTAGATCCATGTCCTCTCCGTTTGGTTAACAACTAGATATGAAAGTTTTTCCTCTATATGGGTTTCTAGTGGCCTTGGGTGCTATAAATTCACTTGGTATACAATACAACACAATAATCCACAATTATTCAGAGAGAGGGGTTTCCAAATCATGATCTCCACCAAGTGAGATAGTTATGCACGTTCAATTGTTGTTTGCCGGAACAATGAAGAAAATTGTTTTTGAAAATAAAATGAAAATTATGTTTGATTAAAGAAAGTTGAAAGAAAATTAAATAGAGGAAAAAAAAAAAGAAAAGAAAAGGAAAGAAATATATTTGTAAAAGCTGATGTGGCATTTTTTGCCAACTAATCACTAACATGGCCAATAAAATTTAGACACGTCATTATCTCATTTAATTTTTTAATATTAAAATGCCAACTTTACAAACCGTTTGCCACGTAGGCATTTTCCGTTAGTAAGTTAATGGTAAGGACCAAATTGACTGTATATTAAAAATAACAAGAACCAAATTAACTGTTGTTAAAATGTAAGGACCAAAACAATATTTTCGCCTACAATTAATTAAGGGTTGAAATAGTTGTTAATTTTAGGACACGGATTCTCTACGGGAAAGGAATCTATATTGGAAACTACATTGTTAAAGGTATATTGTTGCCACCTAGAGGTGAATACGAGTTAGGAGCCAAAATTTGTTTAAGAATTTCCATTAATAGCAAAACTGGTTTTAAAATTTCCTATATATTGTTCTACTGTGTACTGTACTGCATGCTATCGCAAGGGTTCGCTCCAACTGATCCTCAAAATTTTGTAATTCACCTTCTTCCTCTAGTTTTGTTCCTTTCTATTTTTTACTTTGTCCTAGATGATGATTCTTCTAGTTTTTGATAAACACCATTGGCATCTTGTATAATTTCCTCACTTCTTACATTTTTCTAGAGATCGATTGACACTTCAACATAACACTTTATGCATGTTTCTCCAAGTGAGGAAATGTTATGTGGATATGCTATTTTAAGTAAAACATGTATTATAATTTTTATTAGTAAATTAAACACGCACCAAATGGATCTTGAACCCACAAGTTCTTCAAGATGCATGTTCTTATAAGGTTTAAGTTAGAGCTCATAGGCATTCAAAATTCTATATTCTAGTTTTTGGTATTTGATTGAATCACCATGCATGCTTAACACTCTTACAAAGTGATCACAATTGTAGTATTCTTTCCTTCATAAATGATATATGTATGTACCAATATTTCTCAAGTAGTCTTTGCCTCTGTATGGTGTGCAGTAAATGGAAACGATGAAGAGGTTTAACTTGGCTTGCAACTGCCTGAAACTTGCGATTGTGCTAATGGTTATGACCCTCTTGCTTACTTCGGCAGCTGCCAAAGGTAGATTTGGAGGTGGAAGCAGAGGTATTGGAGGTGGAAGCAACAGTATTCAGCCACGGGCACAGCCCATCCCCTACTACCCCTACATTCCCATTTTTAGAAGGAGTAGTTCAAACACTACCCATCACAAAAGCAATGGATCTGCCTTGGGTGCATGGAGCACTACAACAATGATATCCCTTGCACTAATTCTCTTTATGATCTAAACTCCAATTGTATACATTCAATGTCTGGATGGTTTGACCTCTTTAATGTTAGCCAGTATAATTCTTTATTACCCTACAATAGTAGGGATGTAATACTAAGATTTCTTATACCAAGGTATCGTTTGACAAACTTGATTGAATTGGA
The DNA here is from genome assembly GCA_023736055.1 of Quercus glauca. Classification (NCBI taxonomy): domain Eukaryota; kingdom Viridiplantae; phylum Streptophyta; class Magnoliopsida; order Fagales; family Fagaceae; genus Quercus; species Quercus glauca. The sequence continues at coordinate 41,701,080 of CM043324.1, read as the reverse complement.
TTGGAAATGAGAATTGGATTGAGTTAATACTAGACTTGATTAGATATCTTAAGCCCTTGATACTTTGATGTACACCCTAATTAATTAATTAAGTTCTTTGTTACGAGGGATGTAAGAATTTTCATAATTTATATAAAAAAAAAAAAAGAATGCTATATATATTCTCTAGGTAATTGGTTAAACACGTTTATAAATTGTTATAAAATTACTCAAAATTTTCCGTACAATTTATTTTCAAATGTTCATCTAGACTCATCCCAATATAGAACATTTAGAAATGCCCAGGTTCAAACAATGATGGTATGAAAACGAAGAGTGGTGCATTCAGGTTGGCAAAAAAAAAAAAAAAAAAAAAAAGATCATATGAAAAGTGAGAGGTCCCAGCAAACATATACTCAAAAATAAAAATGAAAGTGATGGTCTCGGTCCATTCTTGACTCCCCATCCGTCTTGGATCCAGATCCTCTCCATTTCCCTTTAAAATGTAGAGTATCCATTTAAAGGTCAGGATCTATTTAATTAATTTATTTTTGGTCTGTTTGATCAAACCTTAATGTTTTGTTTCTTAACCACGGCTGAATTTTTCTAGATTTTAGCATAATCTATTTTCTTTTTGATGAATGGAAATGTTTCTTCTACGTCCACAATAAAATCTCACAACATTTTTACAAGTTAATTTCTCAAATCGTATTGCTTAAAATAAAATAAAACAAATATGCGAAGACCCACCACAACTTAAAATAAAGAGTATTGTGAAAATATTGTGGGATTTTGATGCATCCTTGTATTTTTCGGAAGGTATTTACTATTTTAGTTGTAATTCAAATTTAATACTAATTAAAAATATTTGTGAGTTAACTTTTGGTAATAGGAAATGTATGATTTCCCATTATCAAACTGCTTTCCATATTTATTAGTTGACTTAAATTTTTTTTTTTTTTTTTTTGGGAGAATAGTTGACTTAAGGTTGATTTCCTTGTATTGGTATCATCTTTGAAAACATAGATTTCTTTCTTTTTCTTTCTATATATTTTTTTGACGGAAAACTGAAAAACTACCTTTTTCCTTTACTATCATTAAATCACCAAAATAATTAATAAAAAAAATTGAAACAACATTAGCTATTGGATCGATTTCTACGATCATGAAATTGTTAACAGAACTGATAGTGCTCAAAGTATAAGAACTGTAAAATTGAAAAATTGAAAATTGAAGCCTAGTACAGATTCTCATTAAGGCTAGTTAAATAAACAATGTTTGGGATAAAAGTAAAACTAGATCGAGGAGATTTACAATTTTATGTTTTTTCTAGGAAATCTATTATATATTTATTTATAATTTGCGAATAATTGCTTAAGTGAGATGCATTAATATTATATAATACAAATCATGCGCCACCAAAAAGCCATCCAAATTCTATAATGAAAAATGATAAAGTTACAACAGATTTTACTGCAACAATGATCCATTGTATACCGGACCCTATATAATATACAATGCTTCCATAACGATACTAGCTCGAAATACTCAATACAATCCTCGAATAAATATGCTTTGTATTTGTATGCCTAATGTCGATGTTGATACTCAATACGTCATATTTTTAATTATGTTCTGTACACGTGCATTCACTTACTTCGTAGGGTTCGATTCCACTTTCCTAGAGCATAGGAGAATCCATGGTACCAATCCCAATGAGTTGGGACTTGGGAATGATTTAATTAGTTGAATTTAGCAATAATCATGAGTCCAACAGCCCGGCTCCCTTTTTTCTCTTTTCTTAAGCGTTTGTGTGGTTAAAAGGATGGAAAAGTAAGAGAATATAAAATATATATATATATATATATATATATATTTTGTTTAGTTGGAAGTAAAATAGTAAAGAAAAAAAAAATGAGTTTGAATAAATTTACACATATATCCTTGTTAAAGAATAATGTCCAATTAAAAAAAAAGTGATAAATAACCACAAAAAAAGAGCAATAACCCAAATTTATTAAAAAATAAAAATTATGTCAAAAAAAAGGGGAAGGGGCAAGTTACTGCCCAAAAAAAAAAAAAGGCAACATTGCCCAAAAAAATAAAAAAAGAAGAGCAACATGGGCATTTTTATCAATTAAGAAAAATTCATCTCTAGTCTCTACTTAGTTTTTTCTTCATTTTTGGGAGAAAATATTTTAGTAGGCCTAGGAAAAAAAACACATGAGCCCACAATTTATTTTCCTTTCTCCCCACCCAACCAAACACACTCCAAAAAAGTATTCTATCCTATTTTTTCTCCAAAGTTTCCCGTCCACCCTATTTCACCTCCAAATAAACACACCTAATGGTCCGTTTGGTGAGAGGATAAAAAATAGAGATGGGATAGAAAAATGGAAGGATAAAAGAGATTTAGTTTTCTCTCATTTGTGTTTGGTTTGGAGGATAGAAAAGTGGAAAAATGGAAAACTTATTTGTTTGATTGAGAAAAAAAAGTGAGAGGATATAAATTAAAATTGATATAAATTTACAATGATGTCCCTATTAAATGAAACAAAAAGTAACACTTTTTTTTATTAAAAATAATTTGTACAATTGTATTTCATACATTAAAAAAATAATAGACAAGAAGTTCAAGAACCCAAAATTATTTATAAAAAATAAATAAATAAATAAAAACCCAACTAATTGTTTGAGAAAAGAAACACTCCGAACATGCTAAATGAAAAGAAAAAAAAAATGTAAAAAACTGAAGAAAGGATAAGCGCAAAAAAAAAAAAAAAAAAAAAGCTTTGTACGTTGAAAAGCGAATGACAAAAGAAACACCGAACAAAAACGTTGGCCTGGGTAATTTTGTCAAAAATATTGCCACACATTTTCCTCCATGTTTTCACGCCGAAATGGAGTGATTCAATTTTGGTGTGTCTAGAGAGGAAACTTCCAGACCCCACCACTTTTCCTTCCCTTTCAACTAAACACATCAATTACTCATTTTCTCTCTTATTTTATCACCTATATTTTGAAATTTTCTATCAATCACTTCTTTCATCCCAACTAAACACACTCTAAATGTTGTAAACACCCCTGCCCCCTTTCTCTCCTTTCTTTAAATGTTGTATTTTTTTTTTTTTTTTTTTTACAAGATAGAAATTCTACTCTAGTCTAATTTAAGTGTATATGTACATGAAACTCTCTCTGAAAATTTGAACCCTGGCCATTCCCCTCACACTCCACAAGCATTTATACTTGTGAAGTAATTATCGCACCAACAGTGTGCAGTGGTTAAATGTTGTAGTTCTAACCCTATATTGTAATTCTTGGGAGAGTAGATACTATCAGAATTACAACATATATATTATGTATATATTTCCAACTATTTCAATATATATTTGGTTGAGTTTCAATTAGCTTAACTGATAAAACTTTTTGTCGTCAAATAAAAAATCAGTTATTTGAACCCCGACTACACCAAAAATCAAATGGGAATAAAAAAATTGGAATTCTTTATTTCTTTTTTAAAAAATTGGCATTTCCTTTATTTCCTTTAATTGGAACAAAAAGTTGTACAAAAAATTTGTATTCCAAATATTGATACTAAAGATACTACAAATTTTACTACTTAGGTCTTATAAATTGACTTGTCATCAATCATAAAAAAACTAAATAAAACATTCATTTATCATATTGGTTTTTTTGGGGCGGGGGGAGATAAACACACAAAAGTGAGAGGAAATAAGATTTTAACACAAAGGTATGTCACAAACTCCACTAAAAAGCCATAGTAACTTTTAAGGGAGAGGGAACAAGTTATACTCCATACTAAAAGTAGAAGTCGTCATTTATCCTATATATATAATTTGATAGTTCAGGGGGATGATATTTGAGCTCTTGACATTTTTGTTGGAAACACTATAAAGTTCTAGTTGAATTATAAAGCTATTAACAATATAATCATAATTATTCAATAAACAAAGAAAACATGGAAATCAGCAAATCCTGTAATAGAGCTGCCAAGTTGCTAGCAACTGCTTTTGTTGGAATAGGGGTCCTCAAATGTGGATAGAGGAGTGTCCACCTATTATTCAATCCATTGTAAATTCTTAATCCTAGAATTTTGTGTGTGTGTGTGTGTGTGTGTGTGTGCACACAATGAACTATCGTTTCAATCAAAAAAGAAAACATGAAAATTTTATCCAAAACTACCGATTTTTTTTTAAGTCTTTTCCTTGTTTCGGCACAGAGCCCAATTAGAAAAGGTGAGCAGGTCTAAGGAAAAAATAGAGCAAGAGTTAGGTACAGTACTTAGGTGCGGTTCCTTAGGTTCCCTTTTTAAGATTCTGCCATGTGGATTTTTTTTCATGAGATGGAAGTGTATTTTTAAGTTAAGTTGCCACATAGCTGAATCTTAAAAGGGGAACTTAAAGAACAGCATCTAAGGTACTGTACCTAAGTTTTGTCCGAGAAAATAACCTTCATTTAAACTCATCCTTATAGGATTAGTTCTCTCATATGGATCTACCTAGTGAACGTAAATAAGCGGAGAGTGAGATTCTAAAATTTAAGCACTCCTCAATTCAAAGAATTCAATAATTTGAATTCTGTTCTAGTGTGTTGACACCTCATGGCAGCACAAACAACTTGAAAATACTCTGTTCTAGTGTGTCGTTTCACTGCTGTATTTTTTACTCAAGGCCTCTGTTTCATTGAGAACTGACCTATGCTTTACTTGTCGGGGTCCACTGTGTATGCTATAGTCCAGCGGGGGAAATTGGAAAATAACACCTAGTTGCAAACAATTTCGTTAATTAGCAACATTTCCAAACTATTTAGGAAACTAACATCTCAAGTCTAAGAAGCTCGATTTTGCTCTTACAAATCGACCCTAAGAGACTCGATTTCTGCATTTTCTCTTTAGAACTCGAGCCTAAGAGACATGATTTCTTTTCTCTTCTCTTCTTTCTTTCCTACCATCCCACGCTCCAAGCCCCAAAGTCCCATTTCTCCATCTTCTTCACCTTTAACCCATTTCTGAAAGACCCAAACCCAAAAATCACAATCTCAGCACCAAAGTGGCTTGGGTTTGTTGTTTTCTGGGTATGTTGTCTCCGGTGCTATTGTTGCTTGTTTTCTATTTTCTAGGTTTGTAGTCTTCAGAAGTGGGTTTGAGGTTTTGAGAATTAGAGAGAAGAGGCAGAGGCAGAGGTTGAGCCATGGAGATTTGGTTGCCTGAAGGTTCTGAGATTAGAAGAAATCTGCCGAGGTTGAGCCATGGAGATTTGGCCAGGTCCGAAGGTTCTGAGATTAGAAGAAAGAAGTGTTGGACATGAAGCTTAGGCGAAGTTGAAAATGAGTCTGAAGAGTCAAGATGCTACAATGAAATCAAGTCTCAAGCACTCGAAATGTTAGTTTCCTAAATAGTTAGGAAATGTTGCTAACTAACAAAATTGTTTGCAACTTGGTGCTATTTTCCAATTTTTTTCCTAGTCCAACTTGTAATACTTTGTTATCCCAATAAAGCTTTCTATCTTTGATCTCAAAAAAAAAAAAAAAAATTCAATGATTTTATTACATCTTAGCATATCTATCTACCATATGCTTTCATTAATAGCCTACAATAATGTTCACTTCACCAGAACAAGTGCAGAATGTCTCATGGTCGACGAAACACCGATAGTCCTTGGATTGAAAGCTATATAATTGTAGGTCATATTAATAAGGTTGACAACACAATTTGGGTTCAACATAAAACGGTTCATTTACATCCAATTCAATTACATAATCTTGGCATGTTAATTAGCTCAAATACCAAAGGATGGTAACAAATGATATTAGAAGGTACATATAAGAGTCCAGTTTTATAAATAAATAAAATGAAGATACTTATAAGAGGAAGGCCTTTGTGTGTGAGTTTTTTTTTTTTTTTTTTTTTTTAAGCAAAACAATTAGGCTAGAAAAGAAAATATTAAAAAAAAATCTTTTTTAATACTAAAAAATTAAAAACAAAAAATATGGAAAACTCAATCAGCAATAGCAAATCGACTCCAAAAATCCAACCTCAACCTAAAAGTCCAAGAAATTATTCGGTTCTTATGGTGGATGACATCATTTATCCACCATTCTACTAAAATACTTTTCACTTGTTTAAAATTGTTGCCTCATTTTATAATAATAAAAAAAAAATTAATAGAAATTGACTTTCTTGTTAAATTGACTCAGCAATTTTAAACATATGAAAGTTTTTTAATGGAATGGTAAACAAGTGATGTGATCCGCCATAAGGGTTGTATAAAGCCCGCAAACACCCAAATTTTTTTTTTTTTCAAAATTGCATACTCCCAACAAACACTAAACAATAAATTTAAGATTAAAAAAAAAAAAAAAAAAAAAAAAAAAGGGCACACACACACACATACTCCGTTGTGCCAACCTAAGATTGAAATCTTTGCCGCAAAATGATAGTGCCATATTAAATAGATAGAATAAACTGTGGGTCATATCAAACAAATTACTATTTTATTATTTTTTTTAATGGAAATGAAAATGTTAATCAAGAATAGAGCCAAAACTTTGACTTAAAAGGACAGCTTTACTATTGGCTGTGTGCAGGGGTTTCAACTTTTGACTTTGCTATTACTTAGCTGCTGAGATTTTTTATTTTTTTTATTTTATTTTTGTGCTTGTTTAAGAACAAAATTATTTTTGTTTAAAATTTTTTAAAGGGCATGGTTGTTTATTTTGGATAAAATTGGTTAATTGTGCTTAATATTTTTAGTTTTACTATTGGTAATTTTTGTTGAGCTATTTTTTTGGGCTTTGTGGACACAACGGATGGAGTCGCCACCTAGTTTTTGCAATGGCCTAAGAACCATGAATATAGCGTCCTTTCGAGGAAGGGTCATAGATCTTACTACCAAATATATGGGTTCGGAGTTTAGGTACGTTCTTGGAATGGTGTTAGGCACTTAAGACAGCCCAACCGTAAGGTTGGCCTCCCATCATTGTGTCTTACGTCTTAACCTCGATAAAATCATGTTCAACACTTATGTCCTTAACTCACACACACACACTAGCATACATCTAAGCATACAACATTACATTATCATCCCAAATCACATACATAGCCATCCATAAAGCATAAGAAACCAAACCACACATATACAACCCTAGCATTCATCTAACATGTGAAAACCCTATCATTTCATATATAAGGCAGCAACTTAATCATGGCAGCAAGTACATCATTTATCAATTAAACACAAAACACAACACAACAACACATGTACATGTTCATCAAACAAAACATAACAACACATATGCACGTTCATGTGAATGTATGACTCACCCTTACTCATCTTGCAGCAACTCAGCACCTATGGCATCATGCATGAGCATGTGAATGAATGATTATGGCATTGAAACAAAGAAAATACAAAATAAACCCTAATTCTAACTGTGAGAGACCAGAAAAACTAGGGTGCTCTCAGAAAAGGGGTTAGGCATCGGCACTTTCCCTTTTCAAGATTATGTATGGAGTTAAAAAAAAATAATAAGAAGAAGAAGAAAGAAAAGAATACACAAAATACATGCTTGAATAATACAATCAATCATTAATTTGAATGAATTACAATCTAATAAAATGAAATATACGTTGCTTTGTTTCCTAAATTACAATCAAGTAATAAATTACAAAACTTTATTTCCTAGATTACAATCTAAAAAAGGAAAATTACAAGGATTCATTTCCTAGATTACAATCTAAAAACAAAGAAAAGATAACGCACTATCTACGAACTAAAATCTAGATTCGAGGGCTAGGTTACAGAATAAAAAGGTGTTAGGCACCCATTCTGCCTAGACGAAGTCTAGCCTTCTAGACTCTAAATGACCATTTATATGCCCATTTGAATGATGCATTATAATGACATATTGAAATTCCCAAATTTAAGATTAATTCATCTTTTAAGGATTCAAAATTTGCAATTCTTTTTTTTTTTTAAACGCAATATTCGGTGATATTTTACATTGAAGAAAACCATTTTTTATTATAAAAAGCTCTAGATCTGTATTTAATGAAATATAGACTAGTTTTTATATACAGAAAAAAAATTTAGACCTGTATTTAAAGATAGATTGGTTTTTATATGTAGAAAAAATTCCAGATCTGAATTTAATGAAAATACAGATCTGTTTTTTACAGAAAAAATTTCAAATCTGTATTTAATAAAAATATATATTAGTTTTGTACGCAAAAAAAAATTCCAGATCTGTATTTAATGAAAATACAAATCAGTTTTGTACGCAGAAAAAATTCCAGATTTGTATTTAATGAAAATACAGATCTGTTTTGTATGCAGAAAAAATTCCAGATCTGTATTAATTGAGAATACAGATCTGTTTTGGATGTAGAAAACATTCCAATTCTATATTTAATGAAAATACAGTACTGTTTTGTTGTTATTTTTTTAAATATATATATATATATATATATATTTAGCAGTTTATTGCAAATCTTGAAATTTAAAGAAGAATCAAATCTTAAACTTAGGCATGTTAATCAATTATTAAACAACGAATTAAACATGCGAACATGGCTAAAAAATATGAACAAGATTGTATTGACAATGAATAAAATCATACATTCATGAAAACCATGCAATGAACAAAATGCATATATCAGATAGGGAAGAAAAGAATAAACAAAAGAGTGAGATTAAAGACATACTTGCATGAATGTGCCCTTCAATGAAAGAATACTTTAGAAATAAAGAAGTTTAACCTTTTTGTGATCTAAAATATGTTCACTTACGAAAAAGAAATTCTTAAAGCCAAGGCTTCCATAACGTCTTTAACGTAAGGGGAGCAAAGAAGTCAGAAAAAGAAGGGCCTTGATTTCTAACGTTTTTCCCCTATTTATAGAGGTTGGATGCTTGAAAAATAAGCTGAATCGGATCAGATACGAATTGGGTTGCGTCCTTATCCCTAAAAATTTGAAATAGATGTGTTTTAATTTAATCAAAGCATTTCCAGGCTGGGCCTTGGAGTTGTGCCTATCAGCACTTGCCATATGCCGATTGGCCCTCCAAAAGTGCTGATTGGCCCTCTCACATGCCGAGCCCCACTTCCAATTTTGGTTTAATTTGGACTCTTTAAAACAATAATTATCTGATAGATAAATATTCTAAAAAGACTTAATTATCAACAATTCCCTTGTTATTTGATTATCCATTTTATTCCCATGCAAATAGGCTTATTTCTAATAAGAACTAACAAACAATCACAAAATTATTTAATTAATTTTAATGGTTTAACCAATCAGAATTAATTTCAATTAATCACATGTGATCAATTTCACCCCTATACAATGCATGTAGGCCGTGAAAACTTGATCTTGTGATATCTTTCAATCTAGCAGTCCGATTTGGGATTCGGGTATACCATCGCAACCGTTAGAATCTCGGGATCATTTTATGATATGCAATAAATGATTTAATGCATGTAATGCAATTATGATTTTTTGGGTATATGAAATGGTCATTTTAGTCATCTTCCAAAATTAAATTATGAGTGCAAAATCAAGTGTCTACACTAACATGTGAGACAAAACAAGCAATCAAACATGTGAAACATAGACATTGAAAGCATAAAGGCATAGGAAAAGAAGCTAAAAAAACAAACATGTGAAAGCAGAAACGAAATAAACAAAACAAAAATTAGGGTTTCTGAGCAAAGGCTTGCGCGTGCAAGAACAAGCCTGCGTGCGCATAATCAAGCCTATGTGCACAGGCAAGATTATGCATATGCAAGTTCTTGCCCAAAAAACCATAAAAGCATAACCAAGCTTAAAACACTAAATCTAGCACCCTAACATGCATATTAAACATATAAAAACATAAACCTAGACTAGAAAATCACTTCAAAACATGATATAACAAGAAAACAAGACAAACAAAAGAATTAAAAGCATAAAAAGAAAAGAACAGGAAAAAGCAAAGTTTGAACTAATACCTCAAAGAAAAGCTCTTCAAGCTTGATTTTGACAATTCCCCTCAATCAAATCTATTCACAAACCAATAAGAAAGTGAGTAGCAATGTTAAACTAAAAGGATTGAGGCCAAAAAATGTCTCAATCAATCAAAATTGACTTAAGGGTGTTTTGTGAAAAACTCCCTTTTGATTTATTATTTTCTAGTGAATCTTGTATTTTTCTTGTGGGATTTCTGTGTGTTTTGAAAATATACCATGTAAGGCTTTTTATAGTGGAAAAAAATGAGGTTTGGAATGGCTCTTAAACGATGTAGAATTCATTCCAAACGTCAGCAATTAATGTAGAAAACTTGCCTTTTTTATGTCTCTGAAACCCTAGCTGCGTACGCAGAAGTGTGCCTGCATACGCATGCTTTGGCCCACGTACGTGGGCTGAGGGCCACTTTGATCATTTTATTTCCAAAAATATATTTTTGCTCATTTTGAACGGTTTAGACCCCTTAAACTATAACCAGATTGCGTAGCCTAGATTAATTAGCCAAGTTGTTACTTAGTCAAATTAAGCAATTCTAGGTTAAAACAATCACAAAATCATATCATGCATATAAAGTATATAAAGCAGCGGAAAATAAATAACACAGTGATATGATCACCCAGGAAAACCAAACCGGTAAAAAACCTGGGGAGGATTTTACCCACCGATCCTCAAGGCAAAACGGAATCCATTAAGAAAGAATTGAAGTTCTTACAAAAGGACTTACAAGCTCCCCGCTTGACTTCCTAATGCTACCCACCAGTAGTAACTTCCTGACACGACCACGCGCAGGCTCCGAGTCCACGGACTACTTCTTTCTTTGAATTCCTTCAATCAGCTACAAGCACCCACGCTTGATATTCTTTTAAGCTTCAATGGCAGCAACCAAGTTGATCATCAAGAAGTTGATGTGATCTCAATCTTGAAAACCCTAAGCTTTGTGTAAAGGAAAGCTCCTCTAGATCTCACAAGAGATTTACACAAAACCGCAATGTATGAGCAACAATACAACTTATGCAACTCTGAAAAACGTAGCTAGGGTTTGCCTTATATACCTAGGGCAAAAACATAAAACCCTAAACGTTTAAAGAGTTTAGGCTGAGTTGGAATTCTGTAGAAAAATGCATCTGGGCCGACTTTCGATCGATCGAGTCTAACCTTCGATCGATCAAGCCAGGCCGAGAAGCCCCAATGCTTCTGCAGTCACTCGATTCCAACTTTACAATATTTAACCAACTTTGAGCAAGCCTAAACTAGACTAAATACATTGTTTTGATCATGGTTTGCCAACATTACAAATTAGAGTTCTAAATACATAAAATCCTAAGACCTTAGAACCTAACAAACTCCCCCTTTGGCAATCCGTGACAAAACATAAATTAAAAGCTCAAAGTTTACAAGTAATAAGCCCTTTACAAAATAATGCTCATAAACAAAAGTTCAACCTAACTACTATCCATCGGTTGCAAGTGTAGACAGCAGCTTTGTTGAATCAACCTGTATATTCCTGAAATACTCAACAAACACATAAACGCATGTGTGGCAGGAAATAGTATTTAAACAGGTATAATATTCTTGTAAGATTCACACAACACAAAATAAAGATATATATCAATGAATCAACTCATAAATATAAATCAATAAGCAGTGAATCATAAGACAACAAGAATCAAAAGAAAACATGTATATCAATATATCAATCAATGTTACTCCCCCTAACATGAATATCCCCAAAAATGATATACAAAGTGAAGCACCTAGATACAATCTAATAAACTCCACAAAACAATATCTCATGCTAAAAAAAATATCTCCCCCTAACACAAAAATCTCCTCTACAAGTCAAAAACTCTACTCCCCCTTTTTGTGACGGAATGCTAAAGGGCATCATAGGCCATCATCAAAAGGAGGTGGTGAGGAAGAACGAAGATGCACCAAATCCGCTCTCAGAGCACGAATCTCGTCGAACAGATCCACCAAAAGCTGACCATGAGCCGCCTGAACGGTCATGACAGTCTCCAGAGTACGACGAACATCGAAGTCAGCCGTAGGAGGTGGAGGAACAGCAGCAGCACCTACAGGATCTGGAACAGCCTCACTATCAAGACCTGTAGAAGAAGAAGGAGGAGGAGGAGCGCTACTAGAGGGGTTAGACCTAGGGTGTTTAGAACCAACTCGAAGATGAGCGGCCCTCTGTCTAAGAAAAGACGCACCTATAGGACCTATAACATGAACAGGCTTAGAAGCAGGGAAATCCTCTAAACCTAGATAGAGTAAAATCCTATGAATGAAAATAGGATGGACAAGGGCATGAGCAGTAGATGAACTCCTATAAACTTCATTCAAAGAACGAAGAAAAAGATGGGGAAAACTAATAGGAGCATCAGTAACAAGAGCGTACAGAAAAACACACATCTCAAGAGGAATGGTGTGCAGATGAGAAATAGGCCAGAGTGAGTGACAGGCTATCCTAAAGAATAGATAGGTAGTCTCGGGAAGCTCAGCGGTGGTGATCCTAGGATCAGAACCCCACTGGATAGATGATCCAGTGATGTAAGACATGACATCACTCAACTCGGGTGACTCATCATAGGGATAGACAGGATGCCTAACCAACGGTACCTCTAGAGCATCAGCCACTACCTGAGGAGTAATGGTGTACTCTACACCTCGTATCCAACTCCTAACAAGAGTGTTGGAATCATAGATGTGGACAGAGAGGTTCGAGAAGAACTCTCTAATCAAGAGAACCGGAGGTGGAGGGTCAGACACAGCTAACAAAGGCAACCAACCCCTACGCTCAAAGTTTGCCCTAATGGCAGGATCTAACTCATCTAATAGAACAGAACGCTCAGCCCAAACCTTTCTCTTAAGGTTCAAAGTCTCAAAGATCTCTTGGTTTTTCTCACGGGGGAACCGCTCACTATCAAAAGAAGGAGGGGAAGGAGTAGGAGTGGGAAGAGTCCTACGTGCTCTAGTCTTCCTAGGCATAGTGCTAAGGAACAGGACAGAGACACAAGAGAAAACCAAAAAGAACAAACACAAAACCAAGGGCAGACTGCAAGTTAGCACAAAAAAAATATAGAATAAAAATCTATATGATGCATGAACATGAACAATGTTATGATGCATGAACTAATGCAGTAACCAGGATCAGATTAAGTTCAAATTCACAAAATTGGCTTGAACATAGAGTTTCTTAACAAAAACCCAAAAAAAATTGAGAACCACTTGAAAATTTTTGTACCAAATTGATGAATCAATCATTACAAACTATTAAAAACAGTTTATAATAACCAATTGCATCAATTACACAAGCCAATTTCATCAATTAAACCCAATTTCACAAAAAACCCCCAATTCGGATCAATTATAAACCCTAGAAATTTAAGTTTTCCACAAAACACAAAATTGATCAAATTAATCAATCAAGAACATGTCTATAGGGTGTCCCCAACAAAACCCATTGATCAATTGCAAACAATATGGTCCGAATCAACAAAAATCCCAAGAAGAAAAGTTCCGAAAATCTCCTCTAAAATGCATGAAAAATGCATGAAATCATGAAAATAATTTGAAAAGGAAGGGTAAAATAGACATACCGGCTTGAGGAGAGAGATTCTTTGCCAAAAAATCCGGAAGAAAACGACAAAAAATCGAAGATTTGGTCTTGCCTCGTCGGAGAGAGAAAAAGAAAAGTTTTGAAAAAGTTTGAATACTTTGTAAAAGTCAGATTTCTTCTTTTTAAAAAGCTTCTTCACGATATTCGATCGATCGAAAATTACATTCGATCGATCGAATGTGACAGTCATTTTAGCACATTCTGAGGCACTTTTTCGATCGATCGAAAATCAGGTTGGATCGATCGAAATGGGCAGAGGCACACTGAATTTTGGGGAAAAACACAGTTTTGAAAAATTGCAAACCCAATTTTGAAACAACTCCTCAAAGCATTTGAACAATGAATACAAAATGCATGAGTATGAGATGGAATGCATCTTCAAAAACCCAAAATTTTTAAACCACTTTTCTCAAACACAATTTTCAATCATCTTCCAAATTAATTTTCTCAAGCAACAAGTATGTTGTGCACAAATCTCAAGATATTTTTTAAACTTGGTTGGTCAGACCAAAGACACGCACACTAGCATGTATAGTGTTTAACAAAGAGTAACTTGTGTAGTGTGTGAAACTAGCAAAGACTTGAGATACATGTGAGGTGATATGTGAGTAGTAATCAAACACAAAGTCTACACAATTCATCACATTGAATTTAAAAGAGACTGTCATCTAAAGAGTTACATCCTATAACTCCCACATCTCCTAGAACAAAAGCTTGCAATCATGTAAGTTTCTTTCATTTTTGCCTCTTATTTATGTGGAATGGCATTTAGCCTAATAGTACACACCGGTTTGAATTAAGTGAATTGGCATCAAGCCTAATAGTACACACCAGTTTTTAATTTAATTTGAGGCTACACCTTATGTTCTTTTTGTGCATGTGCTACACTTTCTCGAGCACTAAATCTTATGATATGCATTAAGGTGTTCATGATTGGCTAGTGAACAGTGGTGAGATGGTTATTTATGCCTTTCTCAAAATGATCAAGTCCGACAGTCAAAAAACAAGTGACTTCATGATTAAGGCAAAGTGATTAAGAACCACACACATCTTTCCCACACAACATGCACTACAAAGTTTCAACTAGTTAAGTGCAGTAAATAAGCTCATCAAAGTTAAACAAGGTACACAATACATGACATGTGTAAAAAGAATGACCAACCTTGTTTTCAAAAGTCAAGAAAAATAGTATTCAACATAGATTTTGCTTTCTCCTTTTTCTTTTTTTTTTTATTTATTTATTATAATTAAAAGAGAAAACAAATAAATCCTAGAATGAAATGCATGTATGTAATGCAATGCAATTCCTAGAACAAAAGAAAAACACAAAAACCAAATAACAATGGTCACAACAGAATAGAGTAATGAAGCACAAGGACCATGACAGAAAGACTCAATTAGTTCGAGTCTTTTGCATCCAAAACTTTTTAGATGCACCCCGAGCATTGGAGTTCTTATTCACATTAGAGTGATTCCCAACTCCAGAATTAGAATAAAGGTTTAACGCCTTTACCAATTCACCAATTAGTGCCATAGGATCTTGTGCTTGAGGCACAGGCACTTTTGGTCTTTTTGCTCTCTTATCAGCTTGAAGCTTGTAACAGTTAGGACGGATATGTCCAGACTTACCACAATAATGACAAACCCAAGCAGGTTTACCATGCATCTTGTCCTTAGGTTTGGTAGGCTCCTTAGGTTTGGATTCTCTTAAGTCTACCTTAATCTTCTTTGGTGGTGAAACTTCTACAGGTTTAACAACCTTACTCACAGGGGGTTTAATGGTTTCACTCACAACCTCACTCACAAGAGGTTCAGAAGAAGAAGAAGAAGGAACAAAGACAGTGGAATGGGGTCCAGAATCAAAGATGCTTTCAACATATCCTAACCCAGCTTTATCAGAAGGATACTTTTGAACATTCAGCATGTGATCAAGTTTAGAACTAGCAGATCTAGCAACAGATAAATCATGTTCTAAAGTTCTAACTCTATCAAGTAAAAGCATGTTTTCAGATTTAACATTATTCAAAAGATCATTAGCATCAAACAATTTTACAAGCAGATTTTTCTTTTCAAGCTCAAGAGCATCAATTTTCTTCAGGCCTAGATCAACTTTCATAGCATCCTTTGCAGCAATTTTGCAAAGTTTGTTATAGGCCTCTTGAAGATCTGCATCTTCAGAGAGTTCCCCATCAGCAGGGTTCTCCTCAGCAGATATGCTTTCATCTACTGTACCAGAAGCAGTGAAAGTAATGAAGTTTCCATCCTCGTTACAACCGGACTCATCATCAGAAACCTCATTATCACTAAGGGTTACAGCCATAGCTTTACCCTTATTTCTCAAGAAAGTAGGACATTCAGATTTGACATGTCCATACCCTTGACAACCATAACACTGAGTACCCAAAGAGTTATTAGAAGATTGTCCTACTTGTTCTCTAGGTTTTTCAAAATTGTTAACCTTAGTGGGATCATTCTTCCTAAAGTTTCTAGGTTCAGCAGTGTTGGTGTTCCTTGCCTTTCTATTAGTGTTTCTGAGAAAATTTCTAAAGTTCTTGGCAAGGTAAGCTATCTCCGTGGGAGAGAGCTCATCATCAAATCCACCAGCTTCAACATCATCAACAGACTTAAGTGCCATTGATTTGGATTTGACAGTCTTGGGTAAGTCAAACTCATAGGACTGAAGAGATCCTACAAGCTCATCCATAGGGATGGAGTCAACATCCTTACTTTCAGTAATGGCTGTCACTTTGGGTCTAAAGTCTTCAGTCAAGGATCTAAGAATCTTCCTAACAACTTTAGGTTGATCATAGACTTCACCCAAATTATAAGCAGAATTAACAATATCATTAAGTTTAGCATAAAACTTATCAAAGGTTTCATCATCAGACATTCTAATGTTTTCAAACCTAGAAGTTAATTGCTGCAATTTGTTAATTTTAACAGCCTTTGTGCCTTCATGCACAGTTTGGAAGATTTTCCAAGCAGTATGAGCAACCTCAACATTAGAGATTCTCTTAAATTCCTCCATTGAAACAGCATTGAAGATGGCATTCATAGCTTTGCTATTGAAGCCTGCTGCTTCTTTCTCAGAAGTTTGCCACTCACTCACAGGAGTAGTGGGCTTCTCCCATCCGTATTCAACGGAATTCCACACCCTCTCATCAATGGATTTCAGGAATGCTTTCATCCTTACTTTCCAGTAAGCATAATTGTTCCCATCAAAGTGAGGAGGAACAAACAGAGAGTGTCCATGCTCCATGACAACCGGGGTCAAGGATCAGCTCAGAGATGAAAATCTCAAACAAAAGAGCAACCCGCTCTGATACCACTTGAACGGTTTAGACCCCTTAAACTATAACCAGATTGCGTAGCCTAGATTAATTAGCCAAGTTGTTACTTAGTCAAATTAAGCAATTCTAGGTTAAAACAATCACAAAATCATATCATGCATATAAAGTATATAAAGCAGCAGAAAATAAATAACACAGTGATATGATCACCCAGGAAAACCAAACAGGTAAAAAACCTGGGGAGAATTTTACCCACCGATCCTCAAGGCAAAACGGAATCCACTAAGAAAGAATTGAAGTTCTTACAAAAGGACTTACAAGCTCCCCGCTTGACTTCCTAGTGCTACCCACCAGTAGTAACTTCCTGACACGACCACGCGCAGGCTCCGAGTCTACGGACTACTTCTTTCTTTGAATTCCTTCAATCAGCTACAAGCACCCACGCTTGATATTCTTTTAAGCTTCAATGGCAGCAACCAAGTTGATCATCAAGATGTTGATGTGATCTCAATCTTGAAAACCCTAAGCTTTGTGTAAAGGAAAGCTCCTCTAGATCTCACAAGAGATTTACACATAACCGCAATGTATGAGCAACAATACAACTTGTGCAACTCTGAAAAACGTAACTAGGGTTTGCCTTATATACCTAGGGCAAAAACATAAAACCCTAAACGTTTAAAGAGTTTGGGCTGAGTTGGAATTCTGCAGAAAAACGCATCTGGGCCGACTTTCGATCGATCGAGTCTAACCTTCGATCGATCGAGCCAGGCCGAGAAGCCCCAATGCTTCTGCAGTCACTCGATTCCAACTTTACAATATTTAACCAACTTTGAGCAAGCCTAAACTAGACTAAATACATTGTTTTGATCATGTTTGCCAACATTACAAATTAGAGTTCTAAATACATAAAATCCTAAGACCTTAGAACCTAACACATTTAAAATGTTATATTTTCCATTTTAACACTCCTCAAGTCAATTTGATATCTGATTGGGCTCTAAACTGGCCTTGGGCCTTAGAGTTTGGGCATCATTGAGGAACAGGGGCCTGAGTCGTAAGAGGTACAGAATGCGGTATCTACCAGCTTGTATAGTTTGTATTAGATTTTAAATCTAAAAATTTTTTTATAGTTACTAAAATGAGGAAAATGCTAGAGCTACAAGTTTTTTTATTATTATTATATAAATTACTGATATGATAAGTGGTTATTGGTAAGTAAAAAAATGATCTTAGTGATGAGCCCATTATGCGAACCAATAAGAATTTGCTACCAAAATAGTTTGTAAAATGTTGTAAAAAAATTTGTAGGTATAGTATTACACTTAAAAGAATCAATGATATTATATAAAGAAAACAAATTGTAAGCTTATATAACAAAACTGCTAAAATGAGTACACATATATATAATTTTTTTTTTCTTTTTTAATTGTGGGGGCTTGCCCATGGTCCAATGATAGCTCTGTCCTTGATGTTAATAAATATATAAAAGTATGATGGGAGAATACAAAAGGATATATTTTTTTAAATTATCGACCGAAGAAACTATTGAATTAGAAAATCAAAATCAAGTAGAAATAGAATTCACTGATCAAGCAAAGATTTGGAATTGTCTCTCTTAATAAACCAAGAAAAAGACCTCAAAGTAGACATGTTGGACAGAGAGTGGGGCTCGGGCTTAAAAATGACACTAGAAAAATTGATGCATCCAAAATAATGGAAATTGGATGGGTGACATCATTTGAAAGAAATTTTTTGGGCTCTGTAGGTGGATTGGGCCGAGTTGTGTTGCAATTCATACTACAGTTCGGAACCCAGGACTACCGTGGTTGATCAGAGACGTGCCATGTGGCAAAGCATGACTACCATCAATTGCTGTTGCATGTGGGCTCCAGGTAGACATGGAAATATGGTCGGGTCGGGTCGGGTCGGGTTGCAAGTTGGATCGGGTTAACTCATATTTTTCACATGATTTTTTTTTTTTATTTTTATAAAGAAAACAACATGTATTTGCCATTTGGAAAATCATGCAACAAATTACTTGATGTAAAATGCATTACTTTGAATTCACCACTTATATCAAGAATGATGCCAAAGGCCTTGTAGCTAAATTGGCACCTCCCCATACACAAAGTGCTTGGGGGTCTAGGAGGGAAAGGGTTCGAGCTGCGGGGTTAGCAGCATATTGTAATTATTTCTCAAAAAAAAAAAAAAAAACTACACTTATTAGTACTTATTCAATAATTTTAAAATTATACAAATCTTAACATTGCTATCTAAAACAAAATAACAAAAAGATAAGTAAAACAAATACACAAGTTTTACTTCTACACAATATTAACATCCCAAAATAAAAAACAAAATTACAAATGACTTATTAGATAATTCATTTGACAAAGAATAAAAACATAAAAGAAATTTACAATATTGGAAATTAATTTTATAATCTATTGTCAATTGTTGTTGGCACTTTATTTCAATTTAAGATATACATTAAAGTTTGATTGTTTACTTATATATACATGGTCTCTTTTATAAATATCATATCATTGTTAAGCAACACACACTCTAGGAAATATCATAATTTACTTTGAAAGCTGTCTATTTTGGACATAAATTGTTAAAAAATAGGTCTAGGCATTCATAATTTATGTTAATTTAATACTTTGGCTTCACTATTTTCACACTTGTGAATGTTGCTCACATGTATCTACAGTTTTAAATCTATATTTTTAACTATACTGTAACCAGATTTTCTTGACATGTACTTTGCTATTTGATATCTAAAAATCTTTACTCATTACAGAATGCTCGATCATTTATCTTTCAATTAATTTGCATGCAGTTATGTAAATGTCTCAATTGTTTCCTTAAAACTTACAACAAACAATTAAATCAATATTGTCTTAATTTTATTAATTTTTTACCAAAAAAAAAGTTTTACAAAATGGTTCGAGTTCAGTCAGATCGCAGGTCAGGTCACAAGTCAACCTGTTTTTGCTTCAAATCAAAAAAATGGGTTTGAGTCAGGTATTTTTCGGGTCGGGTCAGAAAATTCTGACCCATTTTGCCATGTCTAGCTCCAGGTGGCGCATGGAACAATACTCAAAACTAAGATGTGCCATGTGGCGAAACATGACTACCATCACTGAGCCTAGCATCCAAGGATGCTAAAAAAAACTTATTTTACATCCTCAAACACCATTTTATTTATTTTATCATCTTATTTTACAACTAACTCAATCAAGGGCGGAGGGAAAGGGGAGCGAAGGGGGGTAGGTGCCCCCCTTGAACTTTCAATTTTTTTTACTGATAATGATATTGTATTGAACTGAAATGTCTTATTTGCCCCAAGAAAGTCAACACCGTACCATACCGGCCGGTACGACCAGTGTATACCGTACCGGCCAGTGCACCGGTACAGGTAGACCCCCTGTTTCGTATCGGAAAAAATACCGGCAGTACCGGAGAAATCCGGCTGTTTCGGCCGGTAAATGGATACCAGGCCGAAACACGAAAAGTCTCATTTGTAAGGAAAGAAAACAGAGAAGAAGGAGAAAAGGAAGAAGACGACGATGAAGCAGGGGTGGCGCCACAAAGCAAAACTAGACCCACACCAATCCAACAATATTACTGAAATCGAAACCAAACAAATCTCACAAATGAACAACAAAACCCAGCAAAATCGGACCCACACCAATCTAACAATACACAAATGACTAACAAAACCCAACAAAAAAAGGACCTAACCCAATCCAGCAACATCACCGAAATCGGAACCAAATCGGAACCACTGAAATCTGATGGGACAGCAAAAATTACATCTATGATTCATCCAATGGAATCGTCCATGATCTCCAGTCAGCCAAATGGCCAGACCATCTCTGATTCGTCCATCTGGGTCGTCCATGAGTATTAATAAATTGAATGAACCTCAGGCAATCAGGTTGGAAAGGTCGTCCATATGCAAAACTCATGGACGACCACACAACATCAATTTACATACAAAGAGTCGTCCATAGGCAAAGCACATGGACGACCATATAACACTTGACAAAATTCTGGAGTGGTTGACCAACCCGTGTTCATCGCCAGCAATTTCTCTTAAGTATGTAACTTCCATCAACGGTTACTACTTCTATAACCGTTGGGGAAGTTATCTCCGTAATTCCGGACTTCCACGAATCTTGGGGAAGTTATTAAACCAAGTAACTGCCCCAAGGTTCCCTATATAAGGACCGGTCTGAATTAGGCAAAGGTATCAGAATTCTGAGATCTTATTCCCAAAAAGTTGGAACTCCATTTTGTTGTGAGAAAACTAACTTTGCCATCGGAGGGTATTTGGCCGGTCAACCCCGGTCACCCCTTGATTCTTTTCTTCTCTTTACAGGCCTTCGCTACCACCGTAGTCCACCGAAGCCGAAGTGTTCAACTAACTGATTTCCTACACTATTAGTTGACGCTGTCTGTGGGGAAGTGTAAATTATTTTACGATTTGGCTTTCTGGGACAAAAGGTTGAATGGTTCGGACTAGGTCGAGGGCTACAAGCCCAGGCCATCAGGAAAGCAGAGACGCTTCAAGCAACCCTCATCGCGATCGCCAATCCGCGCCAGTCATGCAGACGCCCTCGGTCCAACATGTTCACTCTATGGCGGCTGCAATGGCGGAGTTAACTCGCTAGAACCAGAAACAAAGAAGGGAGATCAATCTAAAAAGGCAGACACATGAAGAACAGGAAGGGCAAACGCGTAGGCAAGAAGATGGAGATGATGCCAAAATTGGAAGTCAGTCCAAAGGCACCACTTCACGAAGGGTGCCACACTTGGAGAAGGAAATAGGCCAAATGAAGAAAGTGATGGAAGAGATGAAAGAGAACCTACCACAGAACCGATTCCCCCTTTACGGCTTCCATCAACGGTCACCCTCTACCACCAAAGTTCAAATTGCCTTCCCTGGATTCATACGATGGGGCGCGAGATCCTTTTGATCACATAGCCACCTTCAAGACCACTATGCATCTTCAAGGAGTTCCTAATAAAATAATGTGTAGAGCCTTCCCTACCACCCTCAAGGGGCCAGCGCGAGTGTGGTTCAGCAAGATACCTCCAAACACAGTCAGTTCTTTTGAAGAGTTGAGTAAGTTGTTTGTCAATAACTTCATTAGAGGACAAAGGCATAAATGCTCCTCGTCCAGCCTGTGGACTATAAAACAAGGAGAGAATGAAAGTCTGTGGTCCTTCATCACTCGTTTCAATAGGGAAGCTTTGACAGTAAATGAGGTGGATGACAAGCTACTATTAGTAGCCCTCCACAACAGGGTTAACTCGGACTTATTCATTCACAAGCTGTATGAGAAAGAGCCCCAGTCCATGGCCGAACTCGTCCATTCAGCCCAAAACTTCATGAATGCAGAAGATGCAATCATAGTTAAGAAGAGGAAGAAAGTTGAAAGAATGGAAGCAAACCCCGCTCGTCATTCAGACCAAGGGCCTCGTCCAAAGAAGGGACGAATGGAAGATAAGAAAGAACGAGACAGAAATAGCAGGAAGGTAGGCCCTTCAGCAAGGAATCAGAATTACACGCCCTTAAATGCCCCACTCGATCAAGTGCTCATGCAAATTAAGGATGATCATTCCTTGAAGTGGCCAGAGAAGATGAAAGGAGATCCGAACAAGCGCAATAAAAATAAATATTGTCGCTTCCATAGAGATCATGGACATGACACGGACGAGTGTTACGACTTGAAGCAGCAGATCGAAAATCTCATTAGACAAGGAAAGTTAAGGCATTTCATTGGAAGGGACCATAAAGATGAGAAGCTAAAAGGGAAGATGGAAGAGTCGTCATGGCCCCCACTTGGAGAAATAAGGGTTATCATTGGTGGGAGTTTGACAGGACAATCTTCCAAAACAAGGAAGACGTACCTCAAAGCGGTGCAAAATATCCAACTCTCTGGACGATCCCCAAGGACGAGGGATACAGACGAGCCATCCATCTCTTTCACGGACGAAGAAGCTGAGAGGATCCATCATCCACATGACGATGCAATTGTCATCACCCTACTCATTACAGATTATACAACCAGGAGGGTGTTGGTGGATAACGGAAGCTCAGCGGATATATTGTATTATCCTACCTTCCAGCAGATGAGGCTTGGACAAGACCAACTCCGTCTAGTATGTTCACCACTGATAGGATTCGGAGGAATGAAAGTGCAACCCGTGGGCCTCATTACATTGCCTGTGGTAGTAGGATCATACCTGCAGCAGATAACTAAGGAGGTGAATTTCCTTGTGGTGGATTGTTCTTCCTCGTACAACGCCATCATTGGAAGACCAACCTTAAACAGTTGGAAGGCAGTAATATCTACCTACCACCTATCAGTCAAATTCCCTACAGAACACGGGATTGGACAAGCAAAAAGAGATCAGTTGGCGGCCAGAGAGTGTTATCTAGCCATGCTGGCTTTGGACCAGCAGGTGCAGACTATGAGTATAGAAGAGAAAAGAGTTGTTGCAGAACCTACTGAAGTATTGGAGGATGTTTTATTGCAAGAAGGTGATTTTGAGAAGTTCACTAGAATTGGAACAAGTATGAATGTGAAGGAGAAAGAAGACCTCGTCCAGTTTCTGAGAAAAAATACCGATGTTTTTGCATGGAGTCATGACGACATGCCTAGTATTGATAAGAGCGTAATTACTCATCGGTTAAATGTTTTCCCCTCTTCCAAGCCTGTTCGACAAAAGAAAAGGGTGTTCGCTCCTAAAAGAGACAAGGCTATCAAGGAAGAGATTCAGAAATTGACCACTATGCAATTCATCCGAGAAGTCTATTACCCAGATTGGTTAGCGAATGTGGTGATGGTGAAGAAGGCAAATGGAAAGTGGAGGATGTGCGTAGACTTCATTGACTTGAACCAAGCTTGCCCCAAGGATAGTTATCCTTTACCACGCATTGATCAACTGGTGGATGCTACGGCAGGCCATCAGTTGTTAAGGTTCATGGATGCCTTCTCAGGATACAATCAGATCAAGATGGACGAGGCTGACCAAGAAAAAACCTCCTTTGTTACCAGTCAAGGTTTGTTTTGTTATAAAGTGATGCCCTTCGGTCTGAAAAATGCAGGGGCAACATATCAAAAGTTGGTGAATCACATGTTCCGTCCACAGATAGGACGAAACGTGGAGGTGTATATAGACGACATGTTTGTGAAGATCTTAGACGAAGGAAGTCACTTGGATGACCTTCAGGAAACCTTTGAAACACTTATACGATACAAGATGAAGCTGAACCCAAGTAGATGTGCATTCGGAGTATCGTCAGGGAAGTTTTTAGGATTCATGGTTTCGCAGAGAGGAATTGAGACAAATCCAGACAAGATCCAAGCCATCTTGAACATGAAACCACCGAAGAACAACAAGGAAGTCCAATCCCTCACTGGATGAGTTGCAGCTCTAAACAGGTTTGTTTCAAAAGCTACAGACAAGTGTTTACCCTTCTTCAAAATCCTTAGGAAGGCGTTCGAATGGACGGACGAATGTCAAAAGGCCTTCCAAGATCTAAAGGATTATCTTACGGTGGTTCCATTATTAAGCCCGTTCGTACTAGGAGAAGAACTCTACCTATACTTGGCGGTGTCCCCACATGTCGTGAGTTCAGCGTTGATCAGAGAAGAAGGGAAGGTGCAAAAGCCTGTATACTACACTAGCCGGGCACTCAGAGGCGCGGAAGGAAGGTACCCGTTGATGGAGAAGTTAGCTTTCGCCTTGATAACAACTTCTAAGAAGTTAAGACATTACTTCCAAGTTCATATCATCAATGTCATGACGGACCATCCGCTCAAGAAGGCAATGAACAAACTGGAAGCTGCAGGACGACTGATACAATGGGCAGTCGAGTTTAGTGAATTCGACATCCGGTACCAACCAAAAAATGCAATAAAAGCTCAAGTTTTAGCAGATTTCATTGCAGAATTCACTCCAAGTTGTGAAGGCTTAGGTGAAAGAGGAGACAATAACAAGTGGATCGTCCATGTAGATGGATCGTCTACATAGCATGCAAGGGGAATAGGAGTGGTTTTGCAAACACCAAAAGGAGATAAATTGAATCACAAGGTTCGCTTGCAGTATCCAACAACTAACAATGAAGCGGAGTATGAAGCCCTTCTTAAAGGGTTGGAGTTGGCTAAATCTGTGGAGGCAGACTCAATACTCGTCTTGGGAGATTCTCAGTTAATCATAAGCCAAGTAAATGGAATGTGTGAAGCCAAGGAAGACAAAATGAAGAAATATTTGAAGAAAGTGATACGCCTTGTGAAGAAATTCAAAGAAGTTAATTTTGTTCAAATCCCGAGGGAAAAGAACATAGAAGCAAATACTCTAGCGAAGGAAGCCTCTGCTAGTGAAGCAATGAATAAGTTTGATGAAATACAATACATGCCAAGCATAGACCTTCCAGAGATGCTGCAGATAGAAGGTAAGGAGAATTGGATAACCCCAATAGTATCATACTTGAATGACGAAAGGCTTCTAGAGGGGAAGGACGAAGCCAGGAAACTCCGAGTTAAATCAACCAGTTACATCCTTATGGACAAAGTACTGTACAAAAGAGGTTTTTCACAACCTTACCTGAGATGTTTAGCTCCAGACGAGGCGAACTATGTATTAAGGGAAGTTCATGAAGGAGCATGTGGTAATCACTCTGGAGCTAGATCACTCGTCCACAAGGTCATCCGTGCAGGGTACTATTGGCCAACCATCCAAGCTGATGCTAAAGCATATGTCAAGATATGTGATCAATGTCAACGTTTCAGTAACATTCCTAGACAGCCATCAGAGTATCTTACCCCGATG
The DNA here is from genome assembly GCA_023736055.1 of Quercus glauca. Lineage (NCBI taxonomy): Eukaryota > Viridiplantae > Streptophyta > Magnoliopsida > Fagales > Fagaceae > Quercus > Quercus glauca. The sequence continues at coordinate 41,675,321 of CM043324.1, read as the reverse complement.
ATGGCCCCTTGGCCTTTTGCACAATGGGGTTTAGATATTTTAGGCCCCTTTCCAACTAAAACTAGACAAATGAAGTTTTTAGTGGTGGGAATAGATTATTTTACAAAGTGGGTGGAAGCTGAACCTTTAGTGCAAAATTACACAACAAAATGTCAAAAATTTCATCTGAAAGAGTATTGTCTACAGGTTTGGAGTACCAATGGTACTAGTATCTGACAATGGATGATAGTTTGACAACACCCCCTTCAAAGAATTCTGTGAACAACTTGGAATCAAGAATCATTACTCCTCACCCTCCCACCCGTAAGCTAACAGACAAGCAGAAGTAGCAAACCGATCCTTGTTGAAAATCATCAAGACTCGACTTGAAGGGGCAAAGGGAGTATGGCCGGATGATTTACCAGGTGTTTTATGGGCTTATAGAACAACAGTAAGGACTCCTACAGGAGAGACTCCTTTCAAACTGGCTTATGGGAGTGAAGCAATCATACCTGCAGAAGTACATATGGCCAGCCATAGGGTGATGAAGTACCAAGAAGAGGAAAACAACGAACAGCTTCGTCTTAACCTCGATCTCATAGACGAGGTAAGAACAGACGCAGAGCAGAGAACAGTAAGGTACAAAAATCTCATGGAAAAGCAGCATGCTGCCATGGTGAAACCCAGGCGCTTCAGCATTGGGGATCTCGTCCTTAAAAGGGTTTTTTTAGCCACCAAAAACCTAGCCCACGGGAAGTTAGGACCAAACTGGGAAGGACCTTACAGAGTCATCAACTCCAAAAGACAAGGATCCTATTATTTGGAAGCCCTGGATAGAAGGAAGCTGGAACACCCTTGGAATGTTGAACACCTAAGAAGGTACTATCAATAAAGGATGATCATGGATGAACATTGCTGCAGGACGAATGCCATGGACGATGTGAAGCATGAAGTATTGTTTTCTTGTGTTTGCTTATTACTACTATTGTGTTTTAAGTGTATAAGTATTTTATGCTGCTCATGGACGAAGTTATGTTGTATTGTGTGTTTTTCAATTCCCTAAAGGCACAAGCTCTCAGGCGTGTGCCATGATTGTAGACGAATGTTTAAATAGTATGGATTTCCAAATATATATATGATGTGTTTTAAGTATATGTATGATTGTATGGGAATCCTCCATTTTATGTGATTTCATTCAGAATGATCCATAAAAGGCAAAAAGCCAAAGACGAATAAAATCCTTGGACGCAAGGAGGTATCGTCTGTAAGCTTTCCTTCAAATAAGGGTAAAGCAAGAAAAGAAATCCTAAGGCATGCCCGTCAAAAACTTAGACGAGATAAATCCTAAGGCATGTCCATCTAAAACTCAGACGAGATAAAACTTAAGGCATATCCGTCTAAAACATAGACGAGATAAAACCTAAGGTATATCATCTAAACCATGGACGAATAATGTGCGTGCAAAAACACCACAAAGCCCATGGACGAGTCTGACAAACTAAAAGGTCCAGCACATGGATGATTAAATTGCTAAGAACAATTTTACTAAGGACGAGTAAATATTTGTCCTAAATATGAAGAATAAATTAAAAAAAAAAAAAAAAAAAAAGCATTCATTCATAGACGAGCTGTACTTGATGGCAAACATGAAAAAGATTCATTCTATTCTATTTTTTGCAATACAAGAAATTCGTTCATATACTCAATACAAGATAAAATGTTTCCTAAGTGGGCGAACCCCACAACCATGGAAATGGCATGGATGATAAAAACAAAGCTTGTTCATAAAGTTTGACATATTCAAACATAATAAACAATGAAAACAAAAAGCATTCATTCATTCATAAAAATCAAAAAGGGTAGACGACCACCGTCCAAAAACCCTTGGAAGTGTAAATGATTACAAGCAAAGCTCGTCCAAAAATCTTGGACGAGGAAATTGTACTTGAATGAATTCTAAATAAATAAATAAAAAAGTAAAGGCCCAAAACAGCGGGCATCTCCAACAGGATGAAACAATAAAATTTTTGAAAGAAAGAAAAAATTCACTTGGATAAACCACTGGCAGCATTGCCACCAGACTTGGGATCGTCTTGAGAAACTTCATTATTGGCATCGTTCACGACGTTGACGTCTTCAGAACTCGTCTGCAGCAAGGAGCTTTTTGTAGCAAAGGGAAGTTGGAAGGAATCAAAATTCAACTCAGGGAATGCCTCCTTGGCATCAGCACGGAAGTCCTCATAGCCAGCAGCATAGTAGCTGTTTAGATGATTCTTGTGTTCGTCAGACTTCTTGAAGGCTGCTATGGCTTCTTCACATGCTTTCCCTAAGGACGAGGCAAATTCTGTAGCTTGTCCCTCCAAATAAGCGATGCGAGTATCTTTTTCAACAGCATCCGCTTTAAGTTCTTCCACCTCGTCCTTTAACTTCGTCTCACTTGCTAGCAAACGACTGAAGTCATCAGTCAGCCTAATCACCTCCCCCTTTTTCAACAAGATTTCATTGTTCAGCTCCTTAGCCTTCTCTTTCGCCGTCTTGGCCTCCTCAGCGAGTTCCTTGGCCTGGCACGTCGCTGTGTAAAACTTGGACATAGCCTATGCGTGGACGAAGGAAAGTTAGAAATTCTATTTTTGAAAAACTTATTGAAAACACTCAAAGACGAGTAAAACTCATACCTTGAAGAGGTCATGGATACCAGAACATTCAAATTCCTTCACTGGCATGTTATAACATTCGTTAACTTCATTGTTAGTGACGATACCTTTGAACGCCCTCCATGCATATCCCTCATCCAGCACCAGGTTCGAAGGACAATCAGATGATTCAGACGGATGAGGCTTGCGAGGAGTCTTGGCTGGAGGAGGAGTAGGGTCAGTCTGGACGGGATGAACTATCTGGACAGGTTCCACGTCCACCTGAGGGTCGTCCAAATTAACCGTCGGAGATGGGAATTTGGGAACCTTAGGGAGAGAGGTCTTGCCAGGCTTTTGTTTTTTCGAACCTCGATGACTAGGAAGATCGTCCAGATCCATAGCACTGGATATTGATTTAGATTTTCTCTTCCCTGTCTGGACGGAAGGCTTCTGGACGACAGGTGGAGCGGTCACATCCTTATCCCCACTAGCTGCAGTTTTTTCCTTGTTCCCCCTCATTGTAATTATTCCTATGACGAGGAAAATCAGTTAAAAAAATAAAAAGAAAGAAAAGAAGAGAAAGAAGACGAGGAATAGACGACACTTACTTCGACAAGTGGTTTCCTCGTGACCTAAATTCTCGGCGGTAGGTTCTGGGCCAAGCCCCCACGTAGCTAGATGACTGAAGGTGACTAGATCGTGGAAGGTTCTCCCAAGGAAGGCACGCACTTGGTCGATCCGATCCAAGTAAAACTTGTCCAAGCGTGGACGAACAATAGCTGCATCAATAGGAAAGGGGGTTAGACGACCATGAGATAGAAAATAAAGAAAAATAAAATAAAAATGGAAGGAAACATACCCTCAGAATGAAGACGACCTAGAGGGCCAGTAAAAGGTGGGAAGGGGGCATTACCCACATCATTTGGGTCCCCAGCCCAATTTCCAGAAATAATGAAAAATTCCTTTTTCGATAGCCTGTTAGACGAGCTACAGCCCTTAATCAAACTATAGTATGATCCCCTAGACGAGAATTGGTAAAAACCAGCAGACTTCTTTATTTCTGAGGGCTTATAACAGTAAAGGAATTCGTCCACTGTGATAGGACAATTCCCTTCCAACGCCTCACGCCATAGCACTTGCATGGCAATTGTCGTCCTCCATCCATTAGGGTTGAGCTGGTTAGGTCCAATACCCAACCTATGGAGAAGACCTCTACAGAAAGAATTTAGAGGAAACCTAAGGCCAGCTAGAAGATAAGAAGCATATACTCCTAAACCAGAAGAAGGAGAGCAACACCACTCTCCTCCCATGGGTAGACGAGGGTTAAATTCAGCAGGGATCTGGTATCGATCTACTAAAGTTTTCAACTTTGAGGCGTCTAAAGTGGACGTTATCTCAGGAGCACAACTGTATATGACATTTTCTTCATCATCCTCATCTTGAGAAGGGCTAGAAGGCACTCTGGACAAGCTAGTCCCAGCTCCAGAGGTTGTCCTGCGTTGCATCTCCTGGAATTCCTCTATGGAAATACCAGGGACCCCAGACGAGTAATGCCCATCCAAGGAACTACTGCTACTATAACTTGTGCTACCCTCACCACTCTCATAACTCCCGGACGAGACGTCCTGATACTCATCTCTTTCTCTCTCAATACTATTAGACGAAGACATGACAAATTAAGATTAAGACGAAAAACCTAAGAAAGGAAGAGGAAATACCTGGGAACTAGGATGGAGAGCTAGACGAGACTCTTGGACGAGATGGCAGAAATGAGATTATGAGAAAGGTAAAGGGTAAGAAAGAGAAAGTGCCTATTTATAGGGCCCAGAAGTGGGACCAACGAAGCGACACCATCCATTAAGATGACGACACGTGGCAATCACCTAGGAAAAAGTAATCGACATAACGTGTTAACTAGTTAAACCATGACACGTGGCTGCATAAAAGCTTGGGTTAAATCCCCACAATATCCTTGGACGATCCCTGGACAATGGGGCAACTGATGGGACAGCAAAAATTACATCTATGATTCGTCCAATGGAATCATCCATGATCTCCAGTCAGCCAAATGGCCAGACCATCTCTGATTCGTCCATCTGGGTCGTCCATGAGTATTAATCAATTGAATGAACCTCAGGCAATCAGGTCGAAAAGGTTGTCCATATGCAAAGCTCATGAACGGCCACACAACATCAATTTACATACAAAGAGTCATCCATGGGCAAAGCACATGGGCGACCATATAACACTTGACAAAATTCTGGAGTGGTTGACCAACCCGTGTTCATCGCCAACAATTTCTCCTAAGTATGTAACTTCCATCAGTGGTTACTACTTCTATAGCCGTTGGGGAAGTTATCTTCGTAATTCCGGACTTCCACGAATCTTGGGGAAGTTATTAAACCAAGTAACTGCGCCAAGGTTCCCTATATAAGGACCGGTCTAAATCAGGCAAAGGTATCAGAATTCTGAGATCTTATTCCCAAAAAGTTGGAACTCCATTTTGTTGTGAGAAAACTAACTTTGCCATTGCAGGGTATTTGGCCGGTCCACCCCAGTTACCCCTTGATTCTTTTCTTCTCTTTACAGGCCTTCGCTACCGCCGTAGTCCACCGAAGCCGAAGTGTTCAATCAACTGATTTCCTACACTATCAAAATCAAAACCAAATTGGAACCAAATCGGAACCACCCAAATTAGAACCAAAATCAGACCCACGCCACCGCGCCTCCATCACAGGACCCACCAAATCGCGCCCCTAAAGAAATGCAACAACCTCGCCACGCCACCGAATCGCCGATCTAGAAACCTAGAAACCTCCACCTCAACTACCACGCCGATTGCCGATCTAGAAACCAAAAACCTCTATGCCACCGCCAGACCCACTTTGGACCCATGACCAACGTAAATGACTTAATACCTCTCTTTATTTTGCTGAACACTCTTCTTCTCTATCTGTCTCTAGTCTCCACTGCTCTGTAAATGACTTAACTTTCTTTGCTTTGTATTTCTTTTTGAAGTTTCCTAATGCTCTCCACGTGACTATTGACACTAGCATTGGAGATATTGAAAACTTTTAATTTTTGAATAAAAGATGGGTTGAATCCATTACTTCTTTTCAGCTTTGGCCTTTGTATTAACCCCAAAAAAAAAAAAAAATTTGTCCTTTGAGCCCAATGTGATGTGACATAATGAATGTGTATTGCCGATTGCCTTTTTATTGCAACAAATTTATATTTAGAACAATGCTAATATTACAACATTTTAAACAATTTTTGATATAATTTGTCGTGTGAGGAGTTGTGAGTGATGAAAATGTGAACCCATATACACCCACAATTTTTTTCACCTCTCACAACTTATCATATAACGAGTTATGATAAAAGTTGTGTGAAATATTATAATACTAATATTGCTATAATATTTAAAGTTTTTTTTTTTTTTTTGGAAAGAGATATATTTATACTTATACTTATAAATTATTAAATAATTATTTTAATTTTTAAATTATTAGATGATTTAAATATTTTATTTTATTTAAGGTAAATGTACTTCTCATTATTATATATTTATATGTTGATAACTCTATCAAAAAATATAAAAAGTTGCCAAAATGATATATTGAGTTATTAGAAATATACAAAGATATTAGAAATATAACTTTGTATATTATATAAAATAGTAAAAAATAGCGGTAAATCCGAAACGGTATACCGATATTGACCGGTATCCGAAATATATCGTACTGTCAAACCGGTACAGTCTCCAGTACGGTATTGGCTACCTTAATTTGCCCCCCTACACAAAAAAAAAAAAAAAAAAAAAAAAAAAAAAAAAAAAAACTTTTCTATTTATTGGGAACAACCTACAGCTACATGGTTCAAAACTCAACAGCCATAACTAATAGAACTCTCAAACTATTATAACTTTAATATAAAACTATTGGTCCCACCTAGTAATGATTAAAAAAAAAAAAACTTACTGCTAATGATATATGCCTATATGGAATAGGAATCACAGTAGCCTAATACTATTAGAACTTTGAAAAAAAGATAGTTCTTTGATTTTTTTTTTTTTTTTTTAATTAAGTAAGGGGAGAACAATTAGTTTTTTCATAGTTTATAATTTTGTTAATATAATAAGGGTAAATTTGATAATTCATTTGGTTCAACACTTCTAAGCTTTGCTTTCCCTCAAAATCTCTCCAATTTTGGGGAATTAAAAATTAGGGGTTAGAAGTAGTTAGAACTCCTCAAAACCCCTCTAAATCTCTGCCCCTCCTTCTTTAAAAAAAATCCAGATAAGGTAATTTAACTTACTCTCCTTTTTTGTACTCTACTTTCCTGTACTTCCCCTTTATCCAAACAAGCTATTAGAGTTTCTGTTGAGTTTTTAAAAGCATTTAAGCTGAGTTTTTAAAAGCATTCAAGTCATTGAGTCACATTTATATTCACAGGAATATTGCGTACTCTTAATATTCATGTTTAAATTTTTTTAGATTAGTTTTTTACTTTCAATCTTATCTTTTAATCTCCCCCCCCCCCCCCGATTTAAATTACTAGCTTCGCCACTGAACTCAATATCTCAATTTTTATTTTTATATACAATAATATTTAGTAATAGGTGTACAGTGATGATAAATCTAGTGAAAACCACATACATACAATGTTGAGAGAAACACAGACACAAAGAGTGAATGAAAATTTTTTGCAAATAATTTGTATATTTCTCCATGTTTTAGATAGTGTACATAGGACTTCATTTATACACAATAATATTTGAGTTATGAGACTTTGATTATGCATGTATCAAGGATGATTTTATTGTCTTTGATTCAAGCCATAATTGGAATTGTACATATACAATTAAGTATTAAAGCATCCACAATGGTTGTGTCAAATTGCCAAATTTAACAACCAATGTAACAAAAATGGGGTCATCAAAGCATCTCCAGCGGTAAAGGCATACCCAAAATCTTAGCTATAATAGAGAGTGTGAGCAAAAAAACCACCTCCAGCGGATTAGGCATACCCAATTTATTTTTTTGGCTTATGAACAGTAACCCATCAATGGGCTACTGTTCATTAGCTACTGAATTTTTTGAATAAATATTATACCCACTACTTTTTATATTAATTCTCTCTCTCCTCCAGATTTTTTTTTTCTCTCATTCTCTCCGTTTCTCACATAATCCAAACACAAAACACAAAACAAAATCCAATTCTTAAAATAAAGTTGAATCAGAACAAGCAAATATAAAAAAAAATAAAAATAAAAAATAAAAGAAGAAGAAGAAGAAGAAGAAAGAACAAGCCGATCTGACCTAGCCTGGTGGTGGGGAGGACAATGAGCGGCGGCTGGAGGACGACAGGCCTCTCTCTCTCTCTCTCTCTCTCTCTCTGTGTGTGTGTGATGTGGTGAGACGCTGGAATGTTCTTGAGATAAAGTGAAAAAGAAAATAAAAGAGGGGCTGGACCCATGTGTGGTGGAGAAAAGCAAGGAAAAGAAAAAAGAAAAAAAGAAAAATTAATGAAACGTGGATGATGGAAATGAAATGGTAGGAAGAAAAATAATATAAAAAATAAAAAATCCTAATTGAAAAATACTACTACAATATTTTTACAATATTTTCTCAATAAATTTTAAGTAACAGATTATTATTAGTTAATATTGGCGAGTAAAAAAATAATTTCAGTGGTGGGTTCAAATTAGAAATAGTAACAATTTTGCACATAAATTTTGTTGTGGAAGTATTGCAAAAAATGTTATAAATATAACACTTTTCATTAAAAAATATAATTGTTGGGAATAAATATAAGAAGAATAAATGATGATAAATAATGAATGAAAAAATAATATTTAAATGAAATAGAGAATGTGATAGAAATTCTGTTGGAAAGTGTATTTGAAATGAGATAGAGAATGTGATAGAGAGTCTATTGAAAAGTGTATTTGAAAAGTAGGTAAACAAAAATTAAATATCACTAATTATTAGTTAAACAGTAAAAAAATTGGACTGGTAAGCTGAAAATGCTCTCAGCCGAGCTATTTGTAAAATTTTTGGCTTTTGAATGTTGTACTAAAATAATATATTTTATTTGCGGACCAATTATTATAATGATTATTTCCTTCTTTTTTTTTTTTTTTTTTTCTCTCTTTCTTTCTTTTTTCATTTTCTTTGTTGCATCTCCACTCTCTGTTCTCAGCCTTCACTTCAATCTCACCCTCTTCTCTTTAGATGTTTTTCTCACTTCCTCCACCTCGCCAACCCAAGCCCATACCTTCATCTCCCCTGCCCAGCTCCGATCCACCTCTTCCTCCACTCGCCGTCAACCCAAGCCACCGCCCTTCTCTTCTCCCTTTCATTTTTTTTCTTTCTTCCTCCACTCCTCGCCGGCCCAACTCCCCTGCCCAAAAACCGACCCATCTTTCGTCCTCCACTCGCCGCCTACCCAAGCCAACCCATTTCTGCCTCCATCGCTAACCCATCTCTGCGGTGCGAAATTGGAGTCATCATTGGGAGATTTTCTGTTGATGACTTTTTTTTTTTTTTTAATGAATGAGTTTTGATTTTGAGGTTAATGGATTTTGTTTTGATTTTTTTTTTTTTTTTTTTGGTTAATGGGTTTTGTGGTGGATCGGTGGTTGATGCTAGCTGGATTAGTGGTGGTGGATCTGTTTATATTGGTTGATGGTTGCTAGTGGGTGGATTTCAGCTGGTGGTGGGTGGGTTTCACCGTGGGTTGGTAGTGAGTTGGTGGCTGGGTTGGGTTTGACACGCGGTGAGTGGTGATAGTGGTGGTGGTGGTGCCCGTGAGTAGTTGCGGGTTAAAGAGAGGGAGAAGATAGGGAGATGGAGATGAGGAGAGAGAAAAAAATAATAAACAAATTGAAAGCTTAAATTTGTTCTAAAACACAAAAACACAAGAGTTTGTTCAAACTTCCAATTAAAAATTACTATTAGATTGTTTTTCCTCTAATTTAAATAAAGTGCGGAACAAGAGTAAATATGCGCAATGAACCGATAACATTCTTCTAAGCCATATTCATCTCCACTCAACAATAAAATAAAAGCTTAAAAATATTAAATATTATGAAATAAGTTTTTAAGATTGTTTCTTATCTATTTTTATTTTTATTTTTTAATAAATTAGTTATGCAATAGGACATTTATAATTTTGTTCTCTTTTTTGGAAACTGATATAAACAAATAAATCTCACTATTTGTTTAAGGAATGTCCTGATAGAACTAGTTCCATGTGATCATGTAGGCAATAGTTTGTGTGTTCACACAGAAGATATATTCTAAAAGGGAGGAATAAATCATGAAGAGGTCTTAAAATTGATATAATAAAAAAATAAGGGGATAAGATGTGATGACATTGTTGTTTCCTACTTTACATTACTTATGCTAAGAAAACTAGGATCTTCAAAGCCCATTCCTCCAAATTCCAAATTGGCAAATTAGAACAAATGCTAAATTAAAATTGAATATGGTCAAGAGTCTTGTAACTCAACTAACACATCCTAATGTTTCCAACAAAGATGTTTAGGGTTCAAATCCCTTCTCTCCAACTATTGAATAATAAACAAAATATATTGAATATGGCGTGTGATAAAATCATAATTGAAAGACAACTCATATGGTATCCCTAGCGGTTTGAAAAATCAAAGTTGAAGTTTGAAGTAACACCATCACCAACAAGCATATCCACCATCTGTCCCTTGTTCAAAAGCTGTGATTCCTCCATCCTCATCTTCTTCAACCCCTTCAACTCCGCTAACCAAGATGACTTTGTCCTCATATACTCCACCCCGTTTACGAAATCAGCATCAGATAGCCGTCTGTGATGATCAATCGTTTTGAGCGCAGCTTATTGTCTTTTAATGAGGCGACACATCCTGACCATAAAATTTATTTCAAATGATGAAATTGACTCTCTAATCTCTCCATTTGAAAGTAAAATGGAGAGGATCTTTATCCCTTTATGAGGTATGTGTTATGTGTAGGTTGGTATGTACTATGTACGCAACACTTGATTTTCTTCACCTTGTGCATGTTGGTCCCCATGAAACTCTACAGTTACACCAAAATTTACTCACTGCTGCAACTAAATATACCCAGTCCCTCAGTGTATATTTTGAGAACCCCAAGAGTTCTGTTGTTCTCTACTTGGCTCTCTCTTTCATGAGTTATTTTGTTTTGTTTTGTTATTTATTAGTTACTTGGACGGGCTGTCACAAATCTCACGGAAGGTGGATAAAAGGAGCGATTGGGACATTTATTGAAGTTAAAGGGCTTAAAATTGAAAATTGAAAGTACATAAGTTAATTTTTTTCCCTGACAAAATATTGAGGCCCGAGCTTCAATTCGGGTGATTTCTAACTAAGACATCCAAAGTGCAATCTCTCCCTAACAATCAAATTATCAACCAAAAAAAAAAAAAATTCAAGGTTCAGTCAAGACTTAGACCTTTGAGGCTTTGATTGACATGCTTTAAAAAAAATCATAAATACATTTGACAATTTAATAATTTTTTAGTCACTGAATCAAAACATTCTGGAACTCATCCATTTGGTGGCGTCCCAGAGAAGTTACCACATCACATTAATTTGCATAAAAAAACCAGTTATTGTAACAAACAAAAGCGTAAACACTTGGACAACTCAACTGATTTCAGTTGGCTGTTAAGTTTATCTAAATTCCCTGCATTGACCATAGGGAGTTGCAAAGCATGCACTAGTAGCTATACCTTACAGCCACTACAGGGCCATATGGCTACTCACAACTCACAAAGGCAAATAAGTTTGATCGCTGAATGAAATACATTGTTCTACACTAGATTATTATACAATATAACTCCACATTTTTAAGATAAACACCCCCGCTTTAGGGTAAATATATTAGGTAAGACTTGCTAAGACACACAAGGGCAAATAAATTAGGTAAGTCTGAATGAAATAAGACTTGCTAAGACACACTACAAGTGCAAAAACTCTTCCCCTCTTCGCATCTGAAAGGCTGTCCTTGAAAACAATTCTTCCACCACTTAAGGGTTATACAGCTCCTTATTATTCTTTTATATATATACTGATAAGTTACACAAGTAGCTAGAGCGCCTTAAACCCACCACGCCACCCTTCATCTTGCTCTTCTAAGGGAAGGAGATGCCATTTGAACTAGGCATATGAGCCAGCTCTTCACAACTCACAAAGGGCAAATATATTAGGTCACTTAAGCCTGCATGAAGTGGATAGTTCTAAAATTGCAAATACATATTTTGGACTTGCTTGGACATATTACAACACTCCCTCTTCACATTAGTTGCAACTAATGTATCACCACATTTCATATGATGAAAGATTTGACCTCATCTATATATATATATATATATATATATATTATTTAATTAAGAATTTTAAACAAGATAAATGTTACCACTTACCAGTATGACTTTCAACTGTCAATATGTAATTGTCCAAGAGGAAAATTAAAATGTATAATTTTTTTAACTATTCAGCACCTAACAGAATTATATGAATCATTTTAGGAAAAACTGATATCCACTTTGATATGTAACAACCACATAATTATTATTATTTTTTTTTTAAATAATACCTTCCCACCATTTTTTTTTTTAACTTTTAAAAAAGAATGGACAAGATTTGTGATGGACTAACCAACCACCTTCCCCATGGTGCTTATCAATCCATTATGTTCTAGATGAAAGAGAAGATCTCTGCTCTGCAGAAGACTTGGGCTAGATAATTATCACAGTATCTGATCCCCGCCGCTCTGCTGAAGTCTCAGGATAGAGAATCATCTGGCGCAAGAAATTCCGAAACCTGTCAATACGTGATGGTGAAAAGCTCTCTCCTCTACTGTCCTGTAAATCTGATAGGTACACAGATATAACATCATTCAATTCCGTTTCACGCTCCAGCCTTATCCACTCTTGCTGGCGAGCAGGGTCAACCTCTGATGGCCGACTTGTGGGGTGCTCTTTCCTTGTATGATTCCTGAGTTGGACATAAGTCCCACTAAAATCACATGCCTCATGTGAACAGCTCCTTGCCTTGGAATTCATGAACTGGCGTGCAGGCTCAACAACAACCCAATCACTGACTTGCCCTCGACAAAGAGGGCATACAAGCTTTCTTTGTGACCGAGATTCACATGATGAACCAAAATATGCGCAATACTTCGAGAGACAGTTAGAGTGGCGGTCGCTTGTATTGCAAATGTAGGGGCGGCAACCTTTTTCATAACATGAACATCGCAGCAGGACAGCACTATGAGGATGCTCCATGCAGATGGGGCACCTAACTTCTTCCCATTCCTTCACATCTGCACCTTGTCCTCCAAAGGTTTTCGATTTGTCTGGCCTGGCATCCTTGGAACTTAGAGGAATTGGAGATTTCCTAGAACGAAGACAGTAAGTGGAGCAAACTCTTCTGTCCTTTGGCATTTCAGAATCTTAAGGTGTTGTCAAAATCCTCAATGTGTGACATTAACTCTTCTCCTAGGAAGATGAAGAAAAGAATACCAATTACATCAGATTGTGAGAAGAAACAAAGCATTTTAAACTTCAACAAATGTTTTTAGCCCCACAATTGATCACATACAAAAACATAACCTGCACCATGTATTTCAGTACCAGGCATTCACAACGTTTTCGTAGATTCAGAAGAGACTGAAATAGGTGCAAATAAATTAAATTTCCACTTTAAATTAAGCATTTACTAAATCTTCATACCAACAACATAAATGTCCTACACGACACTATTTCTCCCAATTAAAATGCAGTCAACATTGAAAGAATCATAATTGAAGCAACAAGCATAAGCTCTCATGAATCAAAATCAAGATGAGCGAACAAGGGGAACATTAAAGCAGATAATACATATAAAAGGCTACTTAAACAATACAAAGATAACACTCCCTGCAACTGCTCTAAGAAATTACTGAGTGCAGCTGCTTTAACATAAGAAGTTAAAAACCCATAAAAATCATACATCTATCTGCAGAAACCAAAGATAAACTTCATACATCTATTACAGAAAGCCCAATTTAATTTTTTATAAGCTTTCCTGCTACATTAAAAAAAATTAAGTACTAATATAACCATGTTTCAATACCATTAGCAGATATACTGTAACTTTTAAGAATCATTAAAAGATGAAAAATCCCAACCAATGTCTGTCTGCTTTCAAAAACCAAAATTAATTACTATAATGTTTTTTGAAAAACTAAAAAATAAACTATTAAAACAGGCATTATCTGCACAAAACTACTGCATATTTTTAAAATTAATTATAAGGGACATAAATTGTAATTTGATACAATCATTATACAATACTATCCCCAAACTGATCTCGTAAATTTCGTACAAAAGCATTGTAATTTAATACAACTTATCAGTATTATAATATGAAACAGAACCTAACACTAGCAAACCCCATTAAAATATAAATCATATAATTCCAGCATATTAAAGAAAATTATTAAAAACAACAAAAAGGAAAAGAAAAAGAAAAAGTGGGTTCTGAATTACAAACCCCATCAAAGCACATGAACCCCAAACAATCCCCGTGATCTCTCTCTCTCTCAAACACACACACCCACACACACAAACACATTGAATGTAGCACATATAGGCATAGGTTTGATAAACCCAGATGGGGCTTTGCAAAGAACAAGAGATGAAAAAAAAGAAAACATACCAATTGTTGAATCAGCAAAGGGTCTGTGCCTGAGTCTGAGGAATTAGGAATTTAGGAGCGAAGTTTTTGCACTGAGGAAAAAAGAAAAAGAAAGGAAACATGCGTGGATTGATTGGAGGCGCAAAGCAACTTCTTTTATAGTGGGGCTTCCTAATTTGAGTTTTTAAATAAATTAAAACATGTGGTACCCAAAATTTCGGAACTGCCATTATTCTCTTTTTTTCTTTTTCTAATTGATGGAAAATCATTCTTTGGACATGGTATATGTGAGACTCAGACCCATAAGATAACTTGTGCCTCCAAGTAATAGATTTTTTTTTTTGGATAGGAAACGAAGTAGTAGATTTGTTGGATATGATAAAACTAAGATTAAATTATTAATTTTTGGCATAAAGGTCCTTTCACTATTGGTAATGTTTAATATTGCCCCTCAATTTTTAATTTCTCACTTTAATCTCTCAACTTTCAAAAATAAGTTAATTTCATAATTGAATCTACTCTTCGTTTAAATTTTGAAGAAATTAATTTGATTTTAAAAATTCTACACTTTTGTTTGTAAACCTTTTAATTTGTGTTCCATTTGTCCTATTAATGAATTTTGTTAAAAGTTCGAATTTGTGTTCCAATTTTTTTTTTAAAAAAAATATTTGCACTTTTATTTTGAAAAACATTAAAAAAAAAAGTTGTTCTTCAATCATTTTGTTAGTTTACAAGCCAAACTCAAGCCCATCACCAAAACAAGATTATATGTTAAAACTTGGATCAACTTCTTTTTGTAGAACAAGTTCGAGTTTGTTCACAAGTTACTTAATTAACTTTTTTTCTCTCTCATTATTTTATAGATTCTTTATCATTCTAAAAACAATACTAATAATTAATAAATAAATTAAGTTGGAATTATATTATTTGATTTAATTCGATGGAATGTTTTTAATTGAAAAAATCATTTTTAACAAAGCAGATTTGCTAGATGCGAAAAAAGAGGAAGCAGAGGCAAGTACATTAGTTTTCCTTTTCATAATGTGCTTCTTCTTTTTTTATGAAAAACTTGTAACTTTATTAAGAAGAAAATAAATTCATTACATAATGAGTAATAGCTAACACAATCAGTGGAGGATTTTCTTCTATCCACGTTACATAATTATCACTATTCTCTACTTCTTTGGCATATTTTGCCAAGATATGAGCTGTTTTATTACCTTGACGCTTCACATGAGACACATGAGCTGATCGGAAATCTTGGAGTTTATGAGCTATCCCAACTAGAATGTTTGAGACAACTACAGGTGGAGTACAAAGACCCAAAAGAGCATCGACCACTATTTTAGAATCACATTCAAAAACTACATCTCTTATACCAACATCCCATGCAAAAAATAAACCTACCTCCATGGCTTTTGCTTCGACTTTTAGCGGCCCTAAAGGTTGGTGAATTTTTTTGCTTAAAGTTGCTATGACTCTGCCTTCATGATCTCGAATTACCACGCCAATCCCTAATTTCCTAGACTGGGCAAACACCGCACTATCCACATTCACCTTGTAACTAGAAATCGTCGGTAGTGTCCATCTAGCCTCTAGTTCTTCGATATGTTGAGTAATCAAGTGGTTAACGGCCTAAAACTCAACAATTAGCATCCGAGCTTTCTGTATTATCTGCTGTGCTGATTGGCGTGAACTCCCATGCCTGACAACATTTCTGTTGTACCACATACACCAAACTATCATGAATACCGTCTTTAAGACTTCGTCCCCGACATGTTGGACAAACATCAAGTACCAAATCAGGTCCACAAACTCACGGTAAAGAACTACCTTAGTCTCAAAGGTGATGCCCGATAAATTCCATACCTCCCGAGCATGTTCACAGTCCCGAAATGCATGGCCACTAGTTTCTTCCTCCAAACCACCCGCTTCACACAAGCTCTCCTCAATCACCTTTCAATGGTACAGATTGGCCTTCGTGGGAATGATGTTGCGACACACCCTCCAAGCAAAGGACTTCGTCTTATTTGGCAAATGTAACCTCCAAATTCTTCGCCAAAAATATTTGTGGCTCTCCCCATTTGAAATTCCTTACATTCACCCCTCTGCAAAATCAAAAACTGCTAATTTGTATGCACTACTAGCTGTGAACTTTCCCTTAGGAGTATACGCTCACACTAGTTTATCCTCCGACAAGCAAGTACTTAAAGATATACTAAGAATAGCTTGGGCATCAGTTGGAAAAAAAATATATGCTTCACTAATTCAACCCGCCAGTCACAAGATAGGGGATCAATGAGAGCACTCACCTTGGCATGTGCTGGTAGTGTATTCGGCTTAGATAGAACTCTGAAGATAGCCAGTTCATTGAGCCACCTATTAGCCCAAATTCCAATTGATGCACCATCTCCAACTTGCCTTTAAGACTTTATAGACGAGAGAAGAGGTATTGGTTTGAAGTCGCCATCCTTGTTTGGTTAAAAGTGCAAGATTAAAAGCTTTAAGATCATGAAAGTCTAAGCCACCTTCCTTCTTTGGGGTACAAACTATTAGGGTCATAATTTATTGTAATTGGTTAATCTTTTGACAAAATGCACTTTACTTGTAATTGGATAGATTTAAGATGGGTTTAGTACTTCAAGAAACATGTTGTTCAAGTCAAGTATTAAAGACATGAAGATTGGTCCAAGAAACAAGTGAAGAAAAGCTGTTGATTAAGTCTCATTAAATAGCTCGATAGATGCTTGCTATCGAGATTTAATGTGAAGCTTGATAGATATTTCGACAGCAACTTGATCTATTGAGAATTACGATTTCAAAATTTTCATATCTGAAATCCAATCCAGGCTTTTGTATTTGTTCAGGGTTTCTTTTTTCATAACCCTAGACATATATAAGGATTATTTTAAAGGCTGTCACACACGGATACAGAAACCAAGAGACTTATTTTCTCTATGTGAAGCTACTGCAATTGTACGCTATAGGATTTTGTAACTAAGTGCTTCTTGATCTTCATTGTTGATGAAGTGAAGAACTTTGCAGCCAACAACATCTATTCAAGTTGCTGGAGTTAGTCACGTACTAGAATCTGTGCAAAGGGTTAGTCACAAATTGGAGATTTGTGCATCAAAGGAAAAAAGGCTACTACAAGATCAAGTCTAATTAGGTATTAGAGTAAAGGTTCAACTGTAGGTTGGTATTTCGGGATAGGCCAGGGTAGTTGGTAAGATTCCTTATACTTATAACCGCTTGATTGTTGACTAGCGGATTCTTGGGAGTGGTGACCTTAAAATCATCCGGTAGGATTTTGCACCTTGCGAGGTTTTCCCCATTTGTCAACAAATCACGGTGTCTAATTTATTTTTTGCTTCACTTAGTATTTTTGGTGATTTGTTGATGCCTTCATGATTTACATGCAATTGAACCTAATTAATCAACTTGGGTAATTGAATTAATTAACCGAGGTCAAGCTATCTTAACCCAACAAGTGGTATCAAAGCGGGCACACTCTAATTAGGTTTTAATCTTTGCTGTGTGATCCATTGACCCCTGTTGTTATGGATCGTGGACAATCCTTGATTATCCCTCCTTTATTAGATGGTACTAACTATACATACTGGAAAGTACTCATGAGAGCCTTTTTGCGATCCTTAGATGAGAAAGTATGGCTAGCAGTCGAAGTAGGTTGGAAGAAATCTAAAGAGCCACCCGCAACGTGAGATGATGCCAAGATCAAAGTGGCCAACTTTAATAGTAGAGCACTGAATGCTCTATTTAGTGCTGTGACAAATGAAAAATTCTAGAAGATCTCTTCCACCGACAATGCCAAGGAAACTTGGACTATTCTTCATAACACCTTACGTGGGCACTAAAGCTGTTAAAAACTCTAAGCTCCAAAGGCTCACTGCCAGTTTTGAGGAAACAAGGATGGATGAGGACGAGTCATTTGATGAATGTTATGCCAAGCTCAAGGACATAGTGAATTTGGCCTTTAATCTTGGAGAACAGATTCCGGAGCCCAAGATTGCTAGGAAGATCCTCAGATCTCTTCTAGAGAGATTCCGTGCCAAGATCATTGCTATTGAAGATTCAAAAGATCTTGACTCTATTCCTTTGATAGAACTGATTGGGAACTTGCAAACCTATGAACTAGGGTTAGCAAGAGTTGGCAAGGGTGGTAAAGGCAAGAACATGGCCTTGAAGACCAAGAATGATGACAATGATGAGTCATATAATGATGAGGATACCAGGTTGAAATCTTATATCATCAGATAATTCAAGAATTTCATCAAAAATACGAATGTTAAACCGAGTGATAAGGATCGCAAATAGTCTGCTTTCTCTCAATTTAAGTCCCAAGACAAAGGAAAGAGAGAATCAAAGGATGCTGGTCAAGGCAACAGTGTTCCTGTTGGACCAAAGTGCTATAGGTGTCATGGATTTGGACACATGAAGCAATAGTGTCCCACATATCGCAAATCCATTGGCAAAAGAAAAGCCTTAACTGCCACCTTAAGTGATTCAGAACCAGAAGCAGATTCTGATGAAAGTGACCAAGGAGGAATAGTAAGTGCTTTTATAGCTACTGTTGAGTCTACAGAGGAAGTAGTAGACATAGTTGATGAGGAAGAAGAGCTGATGGAATCAACGTTTGAGAAGATGGATGATCAGGATGACATCCACACTGCTTACGCTAAGTTGTACAAGGTCTCCGAGAAGCATGAGAAGCTCTACGGGTTGGCCACGAGAAAGCTCAGTGAAGTGGAGTTAGAATGTGAGGAACACTCCACCAAAGTTGATGAGTTCAGGTTAGAGCAACTTCCTTGTTGAAAAGGCCAAGAAACTGGATGTTGAACTATTTCAGGTTAGAGCATAACTAGAAAGGACTTTAGGTGCCAAACTGGATGAAATGCTGAATGTTCAAAAATCTGCATTTGACAAAATTGGTCTCGGGTATGATCACTCTCTCTTCTCTTATAGTACCTCTTCTAATGCTTTAAATAGAGTTATTTTTGTTCCACCTGCTAATAATGATAACTCTAAGGTAACTGATCCTAAAACAAAAAGTGTGAGTGAGGATAAGAGTGATAAGGGAAAATTCATTCTAAGTGCACCACCTAAGGTTGGTAAGAAAAAGACTAAGTAGAACAATCATCACACCACCAATAAGAAGTCTCAACCAAAGAAACCTCACTTATGTCACTACTATGGAGCATCTGGACACATTCATCCAAATTGCTATAAGTGGTTTGCCACTCAACAAAGCAATAGTGTGTTATCTTTGGGGAACCAAAATCAACTCCAACTCTTTTAGCCCCTCTTGGAGAACTTCTTAAGGAGGTCATGCTTCTTTCGAACTTTAATGGTTTCAACTCTCCTCCTTATCCATTTGGACAAAAGTTCATGCAAAAGAAAGGATCTCCATCTAGGTCTCCCATCTGGAAGGAAAAAGATTCTAAGTGATTTCTCCTCTTTTCTATACTCTTGCATGGTTTGTGGTGTGGTTGAGTCAGTTTAATTTTGCTGCTTTATTTGTTTGTTAGTTTTTTGGTTTTTACTTTGTTTTAAGTTTTTTTTAATAAAAAAATGGAAAAATAAGAAAAATACAAAAACAGGGTGTGTTTGTGTATATTGGTACTTGTGTACTTGGGTGACCATTGAAATAAGGTTTCTTAACTTTGTATCTCTTGTAACTTAGATGAGCATCTTCATGCACAACTAAGCAATGTGAGCTTTGTGGCTCGTTT
Source organism: Quercus glauca (assembly GCA_023736055.1). Classification (NCBI taxonomy): domain Eukaryota; kingdom Viridiplantae; phylum Streptophyta; class Magnoliopsida; order Fagales; family Fagaceae; genus Quercus; species Quercus glauca. Next base: position 41,655,258 of record CM043324.1, on the reverse strand, counting down.
TATGTGATTTGTATGATTTGATTGATCTCTTACCTTTCATATCCTAAATCACTTTTTTTGACGGGAAAGACTAGAAAATCCCAAGAGAAATGCATAAATAACCATCTCACCACTAAAACTCGTCAATCATAAAATATCTGTGTGCAATTCATAAAAGCCGTGCTCAGTAAGGTGTAGCACTTGCACAGCAAAATTAGGTTGTTCAAGCTTACATAATTGGATATTTTCTTTTCTCTCTCTTATATACTCATGCATGATATGCTTAAAAGAAAAATATGCAAAGAACATAAAAAGCAAAAATAATCAAAATTCTTTTAATATGGTTGCAAACGTCTTTCTAGGAGATGTGGGAGTTATATGATGTACTTCGACGGTGATAGTCTCCATCAAATAGTTATGATTGTGTGTGAATGTATTTGATCTTCCTATATCATTACTTTTCACATAATGATGTACTTATGCTCTCTTGCAAAAATTTCACACACAACACGCATATTCTTTGCTTTTTTTTGATACTATTGTATAGATACAATGTGATTTGGCCATCCCAAAGAATACATGTGGTAGTATATGCTCTCTAAATTGTCTAAACTTATTTTTTGAAATAAAATTTGGTTAGACTTGTTTAGTGTGTTTTGATCTAGGAATGCTTTGCCTCTAGAGTTGAGGCTATGTTTTTTATGTTTAACATGCTCTTTGAATACTTGCTTTAACAGTTATCTTGATTGCATTCATCTTGTGTTGTTTCTCCACCTTGAAATCCTCTCTTCAAGACTCTCAACAGATAGCTCAATACCTCCTCAATACAAGCCTCTTCTATCCAAATTTCTAGGTTTCTCTCGATACCTCTCGATAGATAGCCTGATCCATAGAGCTAAATTCTTTGTGGTCTCTATTTGCTCGATAGCTTCTCGATACCTTCCTCAATCTATTGAGATTTTTTGTCGTCGATACCTCCTCAATACCTCTCAATCTATCGAGCTTTTGTTCTCGATAGAAGCTAGATATCGAGTTGCGTTTTCTATATATATTCTGAGGTCCAACCCGGTTTTGAACCATTTCAAATATCTCAATCTCTTGCTCTTGACCTAAAAACATTCTTTTCACCAAAATCACTCCTCCCATCCTATTTTCGGCCTAATCCAAGCCTCTCTCTCTCTTTTCGTATATGTTCTTAATCTCTTCTTTTTCCCTTTTCTTCATGCATTTTGTGACCTAGGTTTTAGTTTGGGAAATTTTTGGGGTTTTTTTTTTTTTTTGGTTAAAATTTTTGGGTTGGGTTTTGTTAATTTGATCTCACATGATCATGCATTGCATTCTAAGTTCATTATTACTATATTTCATGCATTCTAGGATTGTGTGACTGATTATATCTTATGAGTGCTGTTAGGTTGGATTGGGTTTTTGCCCATGATGTATTTTGTTTTGCACATAACATGTTCATGCATTATCATGCATTGCACTTTTTTTTTTCCTTCTTTCCTATGCCTTAAAGTTCCCGTTGTAACTCTGTTTCTTTCTTTCTTCTCTCTCTCTCATTTAGTCTTCTTGTCATGGCACCTAAAAAGTCTGTTCCTTATAAAAACCCAATTTGTCGTGGTTATTCTTCTTCTTCTTTTCCCCCTAATTCTGTTCGGTTCCATGATGAGAAAGCACGTAGTGACTTCTTTGAGAACTTCTCTAATCGAGAGATTCATTTAGAACACCAAGTCATTCTGTTTGATTTCCCAGACACTCCTCTACCCGGTGTGATTAGCTTTTAAGGATGGGCTTCTCTTTGTGAGAAACCCTCAAGGTACCCTGACGTATTCATACAGGATTTTTACTCCAATATGCACACCATCGATACCTCTGTGCCTCGGTTTACTACGATATTCTGTGATACACATATCATAGTCACCTTGGACTTCATTTCCGAGGTACTACATGTTCCTAAAGTGGATCGTCCGGATTACCCTAGTTATCGTCGTCTCTCTTCCATCTCTAGAGACGAGTTGGCCTCACTCTTCTGTGAGAAGGCCATGTTATGGGGAGGTACCCTTAATTTCTCCACAACTGAGTTCACTAAGGGTCCACGAATCCTTAATATGGTGATGACCTGTAGTCACTCCACGATCTCACTATAACACTATCACCGAGCCTCGTGCTCATTTCCTTCTTTCTCTTATGGAAGGTCTTTCATTTTCCACAAGAACAAGTTAGAGTAGGCCTAAAATTCTGAAGTTAATCCCAATAGACTTTCGATTGAGTAAAATAGGTGGTAATTGAAGAATCACCTTGATTGATTGATGCAATGTCCTTTTGTAGTTGAAAAACCCAAGGTCCATTGCCTTGAGAATGTGTATCTGAGATCATTCCTGATTTCCAATGTTGTGTCTCTGTAAGCAATGCTGATTCTGATCTGAGGTGAAACTGCCTTAATCAACCAAAAACCCACCATGTTGTCACAAGGAATCCAAGCATCAATTGCTGTTGGCGTTTTCACCAATGGAGAAGAAGAGTAATAGTGCCATTGACAAAAGCAAAATTATTCTTGGCAATCAAAGCCTTCTTCATTGATCGAACCCAAGCATGGTAATTCTCACCAATCAAGGCCTCAGATACAAGCATAGTTCCAGGACTTTCAATATGATGAAGGAACAAAGGATTTGAGATGTCCTCTACCAATGCTGGATCTTGCTTAGAGGAAGAAGAGGAAGAAGTAGATGTTGAAGCCATTGAAGGAGCTTCAAAGCTTTCATGGAAAACCCTAGAAATTTGGGGGAAATTAGAGCAATCTAGGCTCTGGTACCATATTAGAAAGATTGAGAATGATTGTTATTGTATTGAAAAATAACAAATACACTGAGAAGTGTGTGTGTGTGTATATATATATATATACACATTGAGATGCCTTTAACTAACTTATCAAACTATAACAACTCTCTAACAAACTAACTAATCTATCACGTGTACGTGACATGCCAGTCACTAAACCTAACTACATGTAGTTTAATACAACATCAAAGCTACAAGTCGTTTAGCTTCTCCTCTTCACTATCTGCACTGCTGCTACTTGCACTGGTCTCTGCTTCTGATGCAGTCTCTTTTAGTCTTGGTCTGTGATAGCTTGAGCTCTTAACTTGTTTCTCCATTCTAGAAACCCACTTAATCAATGCCCATGTCTAAGGGCTAGCCAAATTATATGAACCGGTGGGAACATATATAGCTAATTTCATCTGTGACACATTACTGACAAAGTTGCTATTGTTGTCTCCACAAAGTTGCTAATTTTAACCATTGATTTTCCGGAAGAAGCATTCTGGGTCACTCCCTTGAAGATTTTCCGGATTTGAGGGCTCTCTAACAAAGCGTATTTTGAAAATACGATTATGTTTTTCCTTTTATATATATATATATATATATATATATATATATATATATATTCAAACAAAAAAAGTATAAATAGAAGAAACTAACCATTCAAGATTAAGGAATCTTTATGATTTACACATAATTTGCCTACTCTTCCATCAACCTTGCTTCCCCACATAGCCTGAGCAAATTGTCACACATCAAAAAGTACATCTTGAATCCACTCTTCAAAATGTGGTCAAATTAACTAACAGATTATAACTTCAAAATCATATATTATTAAAAAAGAAATTACAGTCAATATCACCTTATTTATTTAAAATAAAAAGCAATATAACATGCTAGGTAATATCCAACTTGACATCAATTTGGGGATCAAAATACCCAATCAAATTATTTTTAAAACTTAAATATAAAATATTATAGCATCAGGACAATCCTTCAACAAATTTTTAAGCAACTCAAAACCACACAATAAAATAGGAGACACTTGATATTTTCTTTCTAGTCTATCTCGTTGATCCACCGATGTTGGCCCTGTGGTAATCAATAAATATATATATATATATATATATATATAAAACTGAAGCCTCTGAAACTCTTACAATTTTTCACGTCATTACTATTTTCTTTTTCTTTTTATTTTAGGTTTTATATCTTGTATATTTATTATTTATATTTTTTAATTTGATTTAGAACTTTTAAGATGTATTCAAACGCAAACACCTCCTCTCATACAGTTTTCTATTTTGTTTTGGACTTCCTTCTCTCTTTCTCTAATTCTCCGGTCACTAAATCACTATTAGGATTTTTTAATTATAGTTTCTTCCTACACGTTTCTAATATGTATTGACTAGGAGCGACAATATATAGACCTAGATACGAGACGAAGAATCACGAAAGGTCACTATTTCAATTAGAAACTCCCCTTTTTATAGTTTGATTATATTAAATTTTGGGTCTTATTGTGTTTTGGTGTGGTTGTTTTGCTATAGGCGTTATTAATGACAGTGATGATACCCAATATTCTCTGACCCAAGAATGAAAACCATCCAAGAGAGTTCGATCCTCTCTTTCAATGTAACCTCAAGATTTCATTGAATTTGAAGTTCAGGTATTTTTTTAATTATGTTGTTTAGATTTTTGTACCTATTATATTGATTGCATTTGATAATTTCAATTTTTGTCAGATGGTTATATTTTAAACTTTTGCACTTTTTAAGGTTAGGAATGAAAGAGTTCTTTACTCTTTCTTTTGGCTTTTTAGAAGTTTTAACATATAAATTTTGAGTTCATGTTTTGCAATATATGAAATTGTCTTGACAAATTTTAATTGCTATAGTCATGCACTATTCTTTTGTGGTAATCTATTTTTCTCTTATATTGTTTCTATTATGTAGTCCTATATTTTGCTTTACCATTTGAATTAATGTGATTTAAGAATTATAAATTACTGTTATTTTACCATTTTTGCATTTTTACTCTATTTTTTATATTGTTTTTTACCTTGCTGGGTCTTGAATCTTGATGAACAAGCTTAGGGTTATGCGTTAACCTCATAAATTTTTTCTTTAAATTTTTATTATTTAAGAACCAAAAGGATGTTGATATGTTCCTTGTGGCATTTTTCTCAATTACATTACCTAAAGGCAAGAGCGCCTTTCCCTCGCCAAGAATAAAAGTTGGAATCATAAGTAGATGAGAGGTAAGAAGGTGGCAGCCAAGGCTATGTAGATAATAGGAGCATTCCAAGTGCTTCCTAATTGGTCGTCTTCTATCTAGATTAAAACTCTATGGCCTTTCAATCGGTACTTCCTTCTTCTTCTTTTTACATTCATATGTTCCAAAATCTATTATTTCCAGTGCATTTATTTGTCTTCATTCTCTAACAAAGTCAGTTTATTCATATGATACACCTTTTTGTTGTTGCTCTTCTACGTGTTAAAATATTATAACTATTGCCTATAACACTAAATTAGCTTTTTCAATTCTCAAAAAAAAAAAAAAAAATCTTTTCCAAAAGATAGCTCTAGATTAATGACTCTTCTGAGTGTTATTCCATTTCTGAGTGTAATTAATTACTGTTTTCTATGTAAAAACTTCTATAGTTTTTATTTTCTTATTTTTGGGTTTTTTGGTTGCATTTTATATGGCAAGAAAAAACCCCTGATTTTGCAAACAAATTGAGTAATGGGAGGGATTATATTATATTAAAAAAATGATTGAGACCTTAATTTTCATTAAAGAAAGGATGTCATTGAGAACAGACATGGCATGCCTAACATTATTGGTGTTAGTATTTTATCTCTCTCTTAAATTGTAACTTATTTTTTCAAGTGATCATAACTTTAGGCAAATTTAAAATTTAAAATTTAAAATTTTGTTCAACTAATCCATGCATCGCCCTGGTTAACGACTAGTTGAATATGAAACAAAAGCACGTTAAAAATAGAAAGTGTAGATCAATAAATAAAGTGGATAAATGAAATGTTGAAGAGTTTGCTTTCTAGAGTAAAAATATCATGTGGTCATATACATATAATAAAAATTAGGTGGTTAGATACATAATATATATATATATATATATATATATATATATTGTTTAAAGCTTAAATGAGAAGAAAGAAAATACAAAATTTGTAATTTTCTGTTATTACTAAATATAATATTAAATAACCAAAGCTACCATGTAATCATATGTATAAAGAAGTTTTCAACTATATCTCATAATTGAAATAATCATCATATATTAAATAGAGAAATATATCAAAGCCATCCTAACTCCTAAGAACATGTTTTCAAGCTTGATGGGAACAACTTATTCATCATTTTTACAATTTGGTGGTTTCACGTGATTCCCCAATTGTTTATCATGATAATCACAACAAAGAGATTTATCTCCACAACATAAAATATTCAAGCACTTAGAAGAAATTGTTAAAAAAGCTCATTAGTGTTGATTTTCATAACAAATACATTCACATTTTCTCATAATTACGTAAAGAAATTATTATCAACAAAATTATACAATTCATTATAGGAACAATCCAAAAATGACAAAGTAGGTGCTGCGTGGGGCAGCATATGGAGGCCGAATTCCTAGGTTTTGCAGATTAGTGGATGACAAGGCTGACATGGTGGTGCATGTGACCAAAGGACAATCTGCAAGTGAGTAATCTGAAGCGGCACACGGTGAAGTTGGTGGAAACTATGGTAGTGCATGCAACGTCCGAAGGAGGTCGGACTTTAGGGTTTTGCTTGCAGGATGCTAAAGAGTAGGCCTGTGCGGTTGGTTTCTCAAAACAAAGGCTAGATTTGCACAAATCTAAGATTGGAGTCATGAGTTTGCTTGGGTTTGTGGATCTTAGGCACGGCCATGAGCCATGGTGGCAGTGTGATGCCATGGAGTCTAGATCCAAGAGACAAGCATCTGTGATTTTAGATGGTGGTGTGCACACGAGAATCTTCTTTGCTAGGGCTGGACAAAGATAAATTTTTCTCGAAGCCAAGAACGAAGTTTGGCTCTAATACCATTTTAAATATTAGCATTGATGAATACCATGTTAAATATGCTAGAGTTGAAGCGGAAGAGAAAGCATAGAATAGGAAACAAAAGAATACGAGGGTTACGTGGTTCAGCCTTGTCGGCCTATGTCCATGGAGGAAACCCTTACATGCTACATTTTTATTATGTAAGAGTGTGTTGAAGGCCAAAATTTCACAAGAAAGCCCATTCTATGAAAAGTAAGGAAAGACCATGGGCTTTAACAAAAAAAGGTCCAATTCATGCAGCAAGAAGAATCGACATCGAGGCCTTATGCATGTTCAGATTTCCAACAAAAAGGCCATTAAAAATCCAACAAAATCCAATGAAAGAACTAGGCCGGGATCCCCAGAGGCTCGGGATCCTCAAGACGTGCGCAGTTAAAGTGGAATTGAGACAGCTCAGAATGAGTACCACGAAATACAAGAAATGAAGAATAGATATGTCCCTCTCAAGCACCCAGTGGTGCAGCAAAGAATCAGAAAGCTTGGAGAGTGACAATTCATGAACAAAAGGCTGGTACCCCGGGGAACCCAGAATGAAGAACTATAAAGGGAAGGGGCTGGGAAAACCTTCAACCCAGCAGGAATTGATTATGCTCACTTGGGAAAATTGACAGCAAGGAGGACAGCCAAAAACTAAGTCTAAGAGGCAAAAGGCCTTGAAAGAAGAAAGGGTAAAGGTTAGTTATCCAAAATGGAAAGTCAGTAAGTGGCTTTTAGGAAAACAGGACTAAAAGATGAAAACTATGAGAAACAGAGAAAGAATCAACGGTCAGAATGGCTGGCATAACAGAGGCTCTTGTACTGAAGGAGCCAAGGGGGAAGAATCAATGGTATCCAAACCCTAAAATGACACTTTAAAAAGAGGGAAGTGGCCAACATTGAAGGGGCATTATGCAGCAATAGAAAATCACAGAAAAATCATTGAGAAAACTCTGTCAAAACTCAAGGAAAACAGAGAAACATCTTCCGGTATCCCAGAAACAGCCACTATAGCACATACTCGAATCCAAAATGATTCAAACTTTGCAAGTCTTAGAGGTTTAGATAGCCATCTAAGTCTGTAATTTTTGACCTTATTTGGACCTTGTATCACGTCTTAGTGAGCATATTGTAATCCACAATTAAGAAAAATAATGAAATACCTCATATTGATTTGAGAATCTCTAACAATTATTTGGTGTATTTCTTTATTACATTATCTTCCTTTACTGTTTCTTACAAAAATCCTTCTCACCTAACTATCTTGGAAGGCAAAGCCCAAGCAAAGCCACTCAGACTTGAGTTCCAAATCCCACAAGTCTTGTGCAAAAGCACTAAGTCTGTGAGAATTGAGGCCAAGATCCTCGTGGCTGAATCATTCCCATTAAATTCATTTACATATACGTATATGTATTAAAATGTATATCCTAATCTAAGAAACTAACAATTATTTGAGGATATGTGTATTGTATAGTGTGTTTTTTATGTAGCACCTATAGAGGTAAAGGGAAAGAACAAAACTTTATTGCATAATAAACATGGAGAAAGATCATATAGCTCAGAGAACCAGAGATTCTGGGTTCTCACAAGCCTAGTGCATCCCGGGATCCCACGACAGTATCCCCGGGGTACCAAGTGAATGAATTCTTTTAAATGTTTATACAATAAAAGATAAGCCTTAAATACTCTATTTCAATCTCCTTCTCATTGTGAATATTATGAACACTTATTTTACTTATTTCATAAGAGTAATGATCATTTTACGAGACTAAAACACTTATAATGATATTTTATTGCTTAGGAGGAATTGCATTTTTCATCTTAAGGAGCTTTATATGACTTGCGCATAACTTGGTTTGTAATCAGCCCCATTTAGATGCGGTAAACCAAGCCCAGTCCACCAAAACAACAAGTGAAGAGCCCAAGATCCTTGTTTTCTACTTGGGCTTGTGTGCTAGAAAAAAAAAGCACTCTCACAAAGTGTAGTACAAATTCTGTGTTAAAAGAAACAATAACATGTGTATATATAGTAAATTAAATCCTAGAATTCTAGTATAAGTAGAAGACTTGTCTTGCACACAAAGTAAAATAGGCAAAAGTTTCGCCTAATACATTGGGTTAATATATCTAATATATCTCTAATAGTTATGTCCATTATAGTGCTACATGAGGGCAGAAAGAAATTGGATTGATATCTTCCTGTATAATTGTTTTTAATTCTTTAAAATAAAAATTAGTATTTGTGCACTACACTCTTAAAAAAAAAAAGTATTTTTCTAGTAAAAACATTACTTTTTTAATGGTTAACAACTATTAGTAGTATTTTATAGTGACAGGGGTTGACAATGAACATAAGGATGAAAATGACGAAAATGACAATTGACCAAAGTTAAGTGGTGCAAATTTTGTTTTGTTTTGTTTTGTTTTTTTTTTTTTTTTGTTTTTTTAATATATCCAAAATAGAAGTGGAACCTACACAGCCTTTGTGGCAAGTCAGTTGCCCAAAACCATATAAGACTAAATGAGAAATTGGCCCATAAATTGCCAACTTAAACATGATTTAAAGGGGTGAAATCCTTGAGTCCTACGTAGGAAGAAATTGGACGATAGATTGTTTTATATACGAGGAAGATAGCAATGGGGTTGGGCCCCTATAGGCAATCCGGTTTTGGTGGAAAGGAGAGGTCTTACTCAAGTGGGCCTCTATCACAGGCAGGTTCCACCCTCTCGCACATGTTGGTGGGCTAGGTCCAATCCATCCAATATTTAATAATTTTTTATTTTAGGGTTTTATACAAAAATGTTTTTTTTGTTCCAAAAATATATATTTATTCGCTATTGCACCTTCTCCAAACTAGTGTATGTGTGTCTGTAAATAGACATCCTTTATTTCAAGCAGTTTTGTTTCCACACATTAGAGTCTCCAACGAGAGACATAGTTTCGTTCATTGTACATAGAGGTTGTTGTACTTTTTCTGCGCATTGTTTATCATTGAGTCTAGGAAACAAACATCCTAGAGTCACAAAACACCATTTTTTAGGGGAAAAATCTATCTTAAGGAAGTATTGTCAAACACTAGCCTCGATCAAATTTGCATTTATCATTCTGTTTTCATTTGGTATGTGAATATATTTAATTGCTCTTAATTCTTTATGTATTAAATAGTTTTTGTTCTATTTGTTGTTGTTGTTCACATGATCGCAAGAGAAAATTCTTGTGCATTATACTTAACAATCTTAAGATAGAAGTATTCTTGAATTTATAAATAATTTGAATCAACTCCAAAAGGATATATGGTTTAGTGATTGTGTTTAAGAATTTCTTTGTAGTTTTGAACATAGTTTAAAATAGTGAAATCCTTAAGTCCCACTTAAAAAAAACTGAAGTTTGGAAGAATTTATATACGAGGAAATTGGGTATTGGGTTGGGCCTTAAAAGGGTTCCTAGCTATTTGTGGAAGAGGCAGATCTTACCCAAATGGGCTTTCTACCACACACACGTGTGCATGATACTTGCATGTATCAAAACGTGCCTGACCAAGTTAGGCATAGGTCCCATCTGTCCAATATTTAATAATTTTTGTTCAAGTGTGTCTGATCTAATTATTTTTGTTCCAAATCATTATGTCTAAGGTCCGTTTGAGTAGAGCTTATTTTGTTGAAATTGAAAACTGAAAACTGAAAACACTGTTACAAAATAATTTTTAAATGTGTGAATAGTACTGTAGGATCCATTTTTAATGAAAAAGTTGCTGAAAAGTGATATTTGTGGGTCCATAAACAGTGAAATTTGTGAAAAAAGTCAAATATTGAACAGTAGCCACAACAGCAAATGAACAGTAAAAAATTGACTGAAACGCGTGAAAAAAAAAATGCTGAAACGCAAACGCACGTTTCAGCAACTTTCAGCCCAATCCAAACAGGCAACTATTCACCATTGCACGTTTTCTGAATTGGTGCACGTGTGTCTATAAATTAGCTTCCTTTATTTATTTTAGACAATTTTTTTCCTTTTGTTTACTCATGCATTGGAGTCCCAGAGAGAGAGACAATTCAATTTGTTGTCCACAAAGACTTTTATGCTACCTCTACATGTTGTTGATCATTGTATCTTGGGTGTCAAATGTCCAAGAATCTTAAAACACCATTTACATGTGAAATCTACCTTATGAAAATAGTGTCAAACACTAGCCTAAATCAAATTTGCATTTATCATTCTATTTCCATTTGTTCCAAGAGTATATTAAAACAAGCCAGATTGGCTTTTTACCACACACACACATGTGTGCATGCTACTTGCATGTATCAAAACATGCCTACCGAGTTGAGCATAGATCTCATATGTCCAATATTTAGTACTTTTTGTTCCAATGTGTCTAATTTAATTATTTTTGATCCAATTCAATATGTCAATTTACTATTGCACATTTTCTAAATTGGTGCACGTGTGACTATAAATTAGCTTACTTTATTTATTTTAGACAATTTTTTTTTTTTCATTTGTTCATTCATGCATTAAAGTCCCAAAAAGAAAGAGACAATTCAATTTTTTGTGCACGGTGTAGACACCGCATTTTGTACCCATTACAACTCAGACCCGCATTTTTCAATGATGCCAAAATTCTAAGACCCAAGGTTAATTTAAGGTCCAATTAGATTACAAATTAACTTGAGAGATGTTAAAATGGAAAATATAACTTTTTAATGAGCAAACAAATCTATTTTTGGAAAATAAAGGCCAAAGAAAACCCTCAGCTTGCATACGTAGGCACGAGCTTGCGCACGCAGGTAAGGTTTCAGAAACATAAAAAAGACAAGTTTTCTGCATTAATATTAAGGTTTGGAACGAATCTTACATCGTCTAGGAGCCGTTCTAAACCCCCATTTTCACAATATAAATAGTCATACATGGTACATTTTCAAAATACACACAAATCCTACTGAAAAACACTAAGATTCACTAGAAATAGTGAATCAAAAAGGAAGTTTTTCACAACCTCGAATCAATTTTATTTGATTATGGCCTTTTATGGCCTTGATCTTTGAGTTTAAGATTATTAATCACATTTTTATTGATTTGTAAATAGATTTGACTGAGGGGAACGGTCAAAAATCAAGCCTAGGAGCTTTTGCTTTAAGGTATTCATTTCAAACTTTTTCTTTTATTTTATTTAGTTTAATTTGGTTTTTTTTTTTTTTTTTTTTTACTTGTTTTGTGCTTTAACATGTTTATGTAGTCTAGGTTTTTGTTTTTGTATGTCTTAAAAGCATGTTAGGGTGTTAGATTTACAATAGAGCTTTAAGTATTGCCATGTTTTTGTGTTTACTGTTTCTGGATTAAGGTTTTGAACAACCTTGCGCACGCACGCTTCATGCATCCGTACGCAAGTTAAATCCTGTGCACACAGGTTAAATCCTGCGCACGCAGGTATTTGGCCTGCATACGTGGGCTTCTATATGTGTACGCAGGCCGTTGTCCAGAAACCCTAATTTATGTTTTACTTTGTTTTCTTTATTCATTTCACATGCTATACTCCTACTTTGATCCCTATGTATCTGTATATAGTTCTAAGCTTTTGTTTCACATGTTTAGTTGTTTGTTTATTTGTCTTTCACATGCAAGAGTTAGGGTTTATCTAGTGTCTTATTGTTTTGAGGCCATGAACACATATTCACATGTCCATACATAATGCCATAGGTGCTAAATTGTTGCAAAGTAAGTGAGGTAAGGCATGCATTGGTATGAACATGCATTTTAATAATGTAATATGTCATGATTAGATGTATGCTTGGGTTTATGATGTGATGATGGGCCATGATGAGATGAATGCTAGGATGCTATGACATGTATGCTAGATGTATGTTAGGGTTTATAATGTGAGATATGAGCATGATTAGGGTTTGTGGTGTGATGAGATGTTGTGATACCATGATATGCACGATTGGATGGATGTTAGGCTTTGGTTGATTGCCATGATAGATGTATGGTTAGGGATAATTGATGCCATGTTGATTGTTAGATGTATGCTAGTGTGTGTGTGTGAGTTTAGAATAACAATATTGGGTGTGTCTTTAATAGGGTTAAGACATTAGACATAATGAAAGGAAGCTAACCTTAGGGTTAGGCAGTTTTGGGTACCTAACACCTTCCCAAGACTGTACCTTAACTCTAAACTCATATCTCTGGTAGTAAGATTAAAGGTCCTTCCTCAAGAGGACGCTATATATATGGTTCCGAGACCATTGCAAAAACTAGGTGGCGACTCCCTATTGTGCCCACACACAGAGATTGTTATGCTCCTTTTATGTGTTATTGATCATTGTACCTTAGGAGGTAGATGTTCAAAAGTCTTAAAACACCATTTGCAAATGGCAAAATTTGCCTAATGGAAATAGTTTCAAACACTAACCTTAATCAAATTTACATTCATCATTATATTTCCATTTGGTCCATGAGTATATTGAAACAAGCCAAATGGGCCTTCTACCACACACACATGTGTGCATGCTACCCACACATATCGAAACAAGCCTGACCGAGTTAGGCATGGGTGCGAGTGGGTTCGGCCCTATTCGTCCAATATTAATAATTTTTGTTCTAGTGTTTGTCTAGTTTAATTATTTTTGTTTCAAAACTGTATGTTTATTCACTATTGAACATTTTCTGAACATTTTCTCAATTTGTTGTGCAAGAAGATTGTTATGTTCCTTCAGCGTGTTGTTAATCATTATATCTTGGGAGGCAGATGTCCAAAAGTTTCAAAACACCATTTGTGAAGGGCAAAATCTACCTTATGAAAATAGTGTCAAATACTAACATTAATCAAATTTGCATTTATCATTCTATTTCCATTTGGTCTATTAGTATAATGAATGTTTCTTAATTATATATGTATTAAATAGTTTTTGTTGTGTTTGTTGTTGTTGACAAAATCACAAGAGTGAATTCTTATGACCCTTATATAAGCAAACGATATAAAGGGACAACACAAACACTATTTTGGCAATATATAAAAGGTAAAAGAGAAGATCGAAAATCTCGAAAGAGAAACAAGGTGATGAAGGATGTTAATGGGCTAAGACTAAAATTGGAAATGAGTAGGTGTCTAACATGTTCCCTACATACATGGCTTTGGAAGCTACATATACTAGTTTAGAGCATCCACATTGGAGGTGCTAAAAAGTCATATTGCTAAATTTAACAACCCCTATATTAAAAATAGAGCTACAGTGGTAGTGCTATTGCTAAATTTTTTAGCAATGGAAAAAATATATTATTTTACTTCATTTCTCTCATCTTGTCATTAAAATAATCTTCTCTCTCTCTCTCTTCTTCACCAAACCCAAACCCAGCCCTTCTCCTCCCCCCTTTTTTTTGTTTGTTAGTTTGTTTGTTTGTTTGTTTCTTCCTCTAGCCCTTTTTTCCCGCTTTTTTCTTTCTTCTTCACCGAACCCAGCAATTCTCTTCTTCCTTACATTTTTTTTTCTTTCTTCCTCCAGTTCCTTGCCAACACATCTACCCCTACTTGCCAAGCCACCGCCGACCCAAGCCTGGTGGTGGCGGTGGTGGCTGTTGTTGTTGTTATTGTTTTTTTTTTTTTCAAGTCAAAGTGTTGGGTGGTGGGTTTGTGGTGGTTGTTGTGGGTGGGTTTGTGGTGGTGGTGGTGGTATTTTTGTTGTTGATTTTTTTTTTTAATCAAAGTTGCTGGTGGTGGTTCTTGAGGTGGGTTTGTGGTGGTGGTAGTGGTTGTTGTTGTTGTTGTTGTATTTTTTTTTTTTTTTAATCAGAGTTGTGGTGGGCTGGTTGTGGCAGTGGGTGTTGGTTGGTTGTGGCGGTGGGTGATTGTGATTGGTTTGGCTGTGCTGGTGGAGGTGCCTTTGGGTCTTGCTTCAGATGTGAGAGAGAGAGAGAGAGAGAGAGAGAGGCATAGGAAAAGAAGAAAAAATGGATATAAAAAAAAAAAATGAAGAAAGATTATTTAAATGAAGTGATTGCTAAAATAGAATCATTGATATTGGATAAATTGTAAAGTGAGGTGTTAAAATAGATAAAGTAGCTTTTTGAGTTACTAAAAGCTAAAAAATATGGCTCCACCAATGTGAATGCTCTAAAATATTATGTCTACGATCTTGATAATCGTTTACATTCATTTTTATATCATTTCCTTGTTACATGTACCCCTTTTTAGGCTTCTTCAGGAATAATGGAATTTTTCGTTTCTTTTTTCCATTGTCGCAGTTTATTTTAAGCACAACTTCGATGAATATGGTTAGAATTTCCATATGGGGTTAAAGTTTATTCTTAGTACATTGAATCAAGTGGAAAATCAGAATCTTATATCATGTCATAATCCATAAGGTTAATGTCTTAATTCTAGGCTCATGCTTTCGGTGATTTTAATCTAAGTGACTTTTTTTTTTTTTTTTTGAGAAACCAGACCAGAAAGTCTGGGAATTTATTCAAAGGCAAGAAAATCAGGGAACATCCCTTACAACAAAAGCATCCCTTAAAACAAGAGGGATAATGTCCGGTGGAGAGTCCTCCAACCAGACCTGAAGACTTGACACTAAGCTCGCTTTTTTGGCTAGAGCATCAGCAACAGTGTTACAAGCTCGGGGAACATGCTTAAATTCTATCAGTTGAAAACCCAAAGCAAGAGCACAAATGTCCTCCAAGACATTTCCATAGCTGGTCAGATCACCCTTGGACATGGACAGTGCGTTGATGATCTCAGCTGAATCACCTTCAATCACAACCTGAGTTAAACCAATTTCTGCAGCAAACTTAATTGCACGGCGACACGCAAGAGCTTCAGCAGCTGCAACTGATTGAGACATCGGTATTGGCAATGAGAGAGCACCAATAACCTCCCCAACACAATCACGTATGATAACTCCAATGCCAGCTGAGTTGGAGGACCTGAATGTGGCTGCATCAAAGTTCACCTTATAGAGATTATTTTCCGGGGGTCTCCATTGCTACAAACCGATTGGAACAGGGAGATCAGGGGGCTTGGCTTGAGTTGCAAGGAAATCTTGGAGTAGGGTACCAGCCATACTACAAATCTTGGTGAGGGGCTGAATTGGGTGACCAAAATATTTAGCATTACGCCTAGTCCATAGCAGCCAAGCCATGATTGAGAAAAGTTCCAACCTGAAGTCGTCCTTCGAGAACAAAAATCTGGAAAAGAGGTCGCTGAAAGACACGGGCTGCCCAACCACATCATGATGGAAACACTCCAATGAGTGCCACACACATGCAATCTCTTTGCAGAACCAGAGGGCATGCAATGTATCCTCTGTTCTCTCATGACAGCCTTCACAAATTTCTGATGTGACAATATGGCGATGGTGGAGCTTCGCCAAGGTGGGTAAAGCGTTGTTACATGCCTTCCAAATGAAATGCTTGATTTTGTTTGGTGTCCGGAGTTTCCATATTCTCTTCCAAAATTGATTCAGAGCTTCCGGATTTGAGGGACCTGCATTAAGAGCTGATTCACATGATAAAATCAGTTTGTATGCACTACTAGTAGTGAAATTACCCGAAGGGGTACAAGCCCATATGATTCGGTCTGGGGGGAGCCTTTCACTCAAGGGAATACCAAGAATATCCACGGCTTCTTGAGGCAGAAAATGTTGTTGTACAAACTCAGTTTTCCATGTTGCATTGTCTTGGTCTATGAGTTCACTCACCTTAGAATCAGGTGGCATCAGAGGGATTGGGGAAACAACAGACCTGCCCAGCTTTGAAGGCAGCCATTTGTCCTGTTTTATGCAGACTGATTCGCCATTGCCAATGCGCCATACCATCCCACTTCGAATCACGTCTCTAGCACTAAGAATGCTTTTCCATGCATAGGATCCAGACTTTGAGTCTTCTGCATCTAAGATCGAGCATTCGGGGAAAAATCTAGCTTTAAAAACTCGATAACACAAGGAATCCGGGTTATTGATCATCCTCCAAACTTGCTTGGCTAATAGAGCTTTATTGAACTTCTCAATTTCTTTGAAGCCTAATCCCCCAACATCTTTGGCTTCGCATAGTCTCTCCCACTTCACCCAATGCACCTTTCTACTATCACCGCTATAACTCCACCAAAACTTCCGGATTAAAACTTCCAATTCTTTTATAAGGGCCCTAGGTAGCTTGAAACAATTCATCGTGTACGTCGGGATTGCTTGAATAACTGATTTGATAAGGACTTCCCTCCCGGCTTGAGATAAAAGCTTCTCCTTCCATCCTTGGAGTTTTTTCCACACCCTTTCCTTTAAGAATGCAAAGCTTTGCCTTTTAGCACGGCCTACAAGAGCAGGCAGCCCCAAATATTTTTCATATTGTCTAATAGATGGGACACCAAGATATTGTTGGATGCGAACTTGGGTATCTTGGAGGGTATTAGAGCTGAAAAAAATGTTTGTCTTGTCCCGATTAATTTTCTGACCCGAACCCCTCTCATAGGTCGCAAGGATACCAAGGATTGTTTGACATTCTTCCTCCTTGGCCCGACAAAAGAGCACACTATCGTCTGCAAAGAATAAGTGTGAAACCCTTGGGCCATTTCTACAAATTGCCACCCCTTGGATATGCCCCTCCACTTCGGCTTTGTGAATTAAGCTTTGGAGCCCCATAGCACACATGAGGAAAAGGTAAGGAGATAGTGGATCTCCTTGTCGCAGCCCCCGACTTGGTTTGATGTTTCCTACAGGTTGGCCATTAAGGAGAACAGAATAGGAAACAGACTTTAAACAAGACATGATAAGACATACCATCCTCTCACCAAGTCCCAAATGTCTCATTATTTTTTCCAAGAAAAGCCACTCCACCCGGTCGTACACTTTGCTCATATCCAGCTTGAGAGCCATATATCCCAACTTCCCTTGGGTTTTCCTCTTTAGATAATGCAGTGTTTCAAAAGCCACCAGGATGTTATCAGTGATTAGACGCCCCGACAAAAAAGCACTTTGAGATTCAGGAATAGCAAGAGCCAGGAATTTCTTCCACCGATTCACCACGACTTTTGAAATGAGTTTATAAATAACGTTGCACAGGCTTATAGGTCGAAAATCAGCCACCTTTTTTGGATGTTTGATTTTTGGGATCAACGTAATAAAGGTAGTATTAAGGGATTCATGGACAACACCTATGTTAAGTGCTTTAAGGACAATAGCAGTTACATCATTACCTACAATATGCCAAAAAGATTTATAAAATATCGGAGACATACCATCGGGGCCCGGGGCCGTAAGGGGAGCCATTTGTTTGAGTGCAAGCCGCACCTCATCTGCCTGGAAGTCACGGACTAAGTAGCTTGCTGCCTCATTAGACATGGCAGGTTGGATACCTTCCAAAATCTCATCAAAGCCTGACGGATCAGAGGAAGTGAAAAGGGAGTTGAAGTATTGTTCAAGCACACTCCCCATCCGTGGTTCATCATCCACCCAAACACCGGCATCATTTTCCAATCCCTCAATAAAGTTGCGGCGATTGCGTTGGGTAGCTCGACAGTGAAAGAACCTGGTATTGCTATCACCGTCCTTGAGCCAATCATTGCGAGATCGCTGCTTCCACATAGTCTCCTCTTTGTTTTTGAGGCCTTGGATATCCCCCCTCAATTTATAGATCAGTTCCGGGTTAGTTGTGTAGCTGCCGTTCTCCTCTGCCTCCTTAAGTTCCTGCATTTTCTTAGTTAAGGAAGTTCGGACATGGCCAAAAGTCTTCCTATTCCATTCCTTCAGATTATCTTGGCAATTCAGTATTTTTTCATTAAGTCTCCAAACTGAACCTGTACCGATAGGCATACCCCAGGCATTTTGGACCACCTCCTCGCAGGATCTTTCTTTCAACCACATGGATTCAAAGCGAAAAGGCCGACCCTTTCTATAGAAACGTTTTAGCTCAGAATCAGCAGCAAGCAACAGTGGCTTATGGTCAGAATGGAAAGCATTGAGATGGTGAATACGAGTGGTTGGAAATTGTAGAATCCACTCAATGGATGCCACACCTCTATCCAAACGAACCCAAACATTTTGGTCACCCGGACGGCGATTGCACCACGTAAAAGGGAACCCGCTGAACCCAAGGTCCTTAAAACGGCAATCATCCAAGGCCTGCCTAAACCCCTGCATTTGTCTTTCCGGACGGTTCAACCAGCCTTGCTTCTCTTCCACAAACAAAATTTCATTAAAATCTCCTAAACAAACCCAAGGCAAAGAAAATCTCTGATGTAAAACACGTAACAGTGACCATGAGTTTTCCCGGTTGGCAGTTTCAGGTTCTCCGTAGAATCCCGTGAAACGCCAGGCGTCATCAACTCCATGGTTAATAATGGCATCTATATGGTTAATCGAAAAAGACTGAACATCCACATCAAAATCACGCTTCCAAAATAAAGCTAAACCACCTCCCGTGTTCACACGTGGAACAACAAAAAGATTAGGATACTGAATCTTTCTACCCACTTTCTCTAGGACATATTTTTCAACTTTGGTTTCCATCAGGAAAACCATTTTGGGATCTTTGTTTGTCACCAAGGCAACAAGTTCATCTTCTGTCTGTGGGTTCCCAAGCCCACGACAGTTCCAACTTAAGCAACTCATTGCTCTCGGTGGTGCTGGACATCAGCAACCACCTCAAGATTATTGTTTTTGTTCAGAGAAACATCGTACATACAAGATTTCTTACCACCACTCTGGCCTTCACAGTCGATGCTCATTCGGCGTTTGCCATAACCAGTTTTCCCCTTTTTTGCCTTTTGCCCTGCCTCACGAGCCAATCTTTTCCACTTCCTAGGTAAGCTTGGGGAGACCTTACTCTGGTTTGTGATGACCCCTAGAGGACTCCTTGTGACCAGAGGGTCGGGGATGGAGTTCTGGGCTGCTTCCCTTGTGTGTGACACTTGGTCCATCAGTTGGCCGGAGAAGGGAAAGTTCACCACCTCCTCGTCCAAATGACCAGCTTGGTTCTCCTTACCAACTCTTCCCATGCCTTGGTTATCAACACACAAATTCTTCTTGCCAATAACCGTCTGTTCCATGCCTATTGGTGAGGCATGACTGGATGCTTCAGAGTCACCCACCATTCCTTCATCCCCCCCATTTGGTCCCCGCCCTTTGTCAGACTTAGTTTTTGTTGCAAGATCCTCAGAGGATTTCTGAGAAGAGCTATGGTTTTGCTGCTGCTTCTGCCAAGGAGCTTTATTGCGCGATGCCCCTGAAATGACAGTCACAGTTTTCCTAGAAATTCTTCCCGAGTCAGCCCTCATCCAGTCCCCATATTGTTGCTCTTCACGATTCAGATGACCCTTACCACGCAGCCAAACCTCGCAATCCCTTTCCCCATGGGTAGCTCTCTCACACCAGTAGCAAAAATTAGGAAGCCGTTCATACTTTAAACCCACCAATCCTACTTGTTTACCGTTTGCCCATAGTTTACGGCATCTCGGTAGAGACTTTGATATGTCAATGGAGATTCGGACCCTGAGGAACTCACCTCCGGTGCCATCATCCTCTGGATCTGCAACCTGAATCACCGTGCCAATAGTGCCTCCAATCGAATCACCTGTTGCTTGGGTCATACTATTTTCGGGTACATTGTGCAACTGAACCCAGAAAGAGGACCTGGAGAAGTTAAGCATTGGGACTTCTTCAAGTGATGTAGCCCTCTGGAACACCACCAGACTTTTATCAAACATCCACGGCTCAAATTCCAGTACCCTTTCAAGGTCAAGGTTGTCCGCAAACTCAAACAGCAAAATGTTATCACCAACATCCCTGATTTTTAGTTCCCCAATCAATTTCCACAGGGGTTTAAAAGTGCGACCTACCGACTCAACGTTCGGCACCCTTCTAGTGAAGAAACGCCCAGCCAATCGGTGAATCTGAACCTCATCTTGTCTTTCAACTTCGGCGCCCTGTTCTTCCTCTTCGGTCAGCGAGAAGCGAGACCACAGATTATCTAATCCAGCCATGGATTCTCAACAACACTAGGAGAGCAAACCCACTCGTACAAGAACCTACCCTCCTATCAAGCCCTGGTGGGTTGAAGGGAACAAAACCTACACTAAGGTAGGGACGAAAATTCTACTGGCGGCGTGGGAGTGAGAGAGCCCTAACAGCCAGAGAAACTTTTTGAGTGATGATTCGAAAGTGACTTAGACATAAAAAAAACGATAGTGATTTACTAAATATATTGTTCATGCAAATGTGGAGAGAGAGAGAGAGAGAGAGATAATTGCGACTACTGACCAAATTCAAGTGCCTGCTGGGATGGCTCTCGTAACATTCTGTCAAACAAAGTCCAAAACGAAATTCACTATATCCTTTTACTCTATTGTTGCAAGAAATCTTACAATCTTTAGCGTGAAGATACTCTGGTTCAAACATATTTGATTGCCTTTTCATGCAGCTTGAAAAACCACGCATAACACACACTCCATATTGCTCCTTATTATCCTTATCCTCACAAACCTTCTAGCCTCTTTTTAACATGATATTCACTATAAGATTTTGAATCAAATTTTGGGATATGAGGAAGCGAGACTAGAATGAAAGAGTGATGGAAATTGGTAGAGGTAAGGGAAATAGCTTGCACTTCAACTAAAATAAGGAGGAAAAATTGTTTCATTCCCAACAAGAGTTTTCTCATTATGCTTTTCATTGATCTGCACACAATTAAACTTTCTTATTTTTAATCCAATATCAAAATAATAATTAGGTTTTCAACTCGATCTTAGGCTTTATATACAATTGAATGATTTGACAACCATGAAATAAACAATATCAAATCACAAGAAAAAAAAAAACATTATTAAATCTATAAATTTATGTTTTGCTTAAAATTGTTTTTTCTTTTTTTCTTTTCAAATAAGTCATGCTTAAGCATAGTGACCTTTTAAAAGCATAAACACTTTTCTATTAGGTAAATTACAATTTAAATAATGCCTTTTGGGTAAGGCCATAAGATTTCATAATAAATTTATAAATTTAATTAAAGAGGGATAGAAAGTGCTAAGAGTCTTTTTTTTTTTTTTTTTTTTTGGCGTATTCGATGTGGACGCCAAAAAAATGAGGAGAAAGAAAGAAAGAGCCTTTGGTTAGGGGCCTTTTTTTTCTTTTGCTATTTTCTTTTAGTTTATTGCACATTGGGTCTTTGGCTACATGACTCTTTGTTTGCATGTGTTTCAAGGGTGAGTTGTGTGTGTGCATGCGTGCGTTCGTGTGTGTATCTTTTTCTTATTTTTATTTTAGGAGTCGCCACCAATCATTAATTTTGTATTAAGTGTGATTGATAACCTATTTTTCTAATTATTTTTAAGTTACCTTATTAACTAAAACCAATTTTAAGGGTAGTTAATTAAGGTAGACCAAAAGTCTCGAACCAAATATTTTTGACTCGGAAGTTTAGTTACGTTTGGGGAAGGTGTTAGGCACCCCACACTGCCAATCTAAAGGATAGTAACCCATTTTAATTTGGTTCTAATTTTATCTTTTTAGTGAAAAAATTAGATACTTGGCATTTTGTTTTTGAAAAAGTTTTGTACAAACAATACACATATATATACATGTGATTAATTATTTTAAAGACTTATTTAGAAACAAAACATGTGAAATATATATATATATATATATATATATATATATATGCATAGCATGTGAAAGAAGGCTTACTATGTTGCAAGAAATAATGTACAATAGCATGTGAATATTTATTTATTACAGATTTAGCATGTGAATTGTACGGATAAGGGCCCAAATTCATATATTGGGCCTTGGGCCTTAGCCAAGGACCTCGTTTGTCCGAGGACAGATAAACCATAGTGAGGGTGTCAAGCTCAGAATCCCATAAGTGAAATAGAAGCAGAAAGGCTGAGAAAGTTGGTCTGAGGAGGATTATCTCCTCGGATCAGCAGAGCACAGATCGAGTATATGCCTTATCACTCAAAGTAAACTTCCAGGACGATCTATTGATGGAGACGGGAGATATGAACGTACAAAAGGGATGGGAGCTCAGAGGAATCTAAGGGAAAGTTGCTACCACCACATTTAATGCACTGCAGCTACTTTTCTAGCCACATTTATGTGGAGATGATCCTTAAACAGTGCTGCCTTGGCTACCACAACTCACAGAAAGCTAGAAGGGGTGTTTGATGGGACGGGCACTCAAGTGGTGGCTTGGATGATCAACAAATGGAAGGCCAAGATCATCAGGAGGGAGATATATAATGTAAGAGACCCTTGAAGGAAAGGGGATCGAAAAATCAAGAAAGAAACACTGTAGCAATCTAGAGCCAAACCTGTAATAACGCTTCAAAAGCAATATAAAAGAATCAGTCTCCTCGGATTTGGCCGAGGACGTTTTTCTTGAGAGAACGCCTATAATCTTTCTTTCTTTGTCATCAAAATCCACTGACTTATTTCTCAATTCACTAAAGCCCAGTTTTCTAACCCATTCTCTACAAATTTATTGTTTTTGGCTTTTTGGGCTTAAGTCCATACACCTTTTGGGTTAGGAGTTCAAATCTGGTCCTTACATAAATATTATGTACTTAGTTTGAATATTTACAACATGAAAATAAAAAGGGGAGTAAGAAAGATAGCACATTCTTGTCATCCACTACTTTTCTTATTTCTCATACAAAAACACAATAGAATAAAACATTAGTGCAGGGGGAGGGGGGGGGGGGCGTGTTAGCTTAATTGGTGCCTATTGGTTCAATGAAATTGGACCATAGGCACAAATCTCTAAAAGATGCAATTATAAAAATGAAAAAGTTCAAAACAACTATGCATGATGGTGTAAAGATGGATAACAGTTCTCACCTAGATCCACCACTAACGTCACTCTTTTACTTACCACTATCATTCTATCACATCAACAGGTATGAAAAGTTTTGTCAAATTTTTTGTGTTTATAGACTTTCTATAAAAAATAATTTCTACACGGTTCATGTTAATTAGTAATAATTTTGCATCTAAAACAAGATAATAGAGTTTAAATAATATTTAATTTTTTTAAGTCATATTTCATTTTTCTCCTTAGGCCCCCAAATGTATCAAGCCACCCTTGAGAAGAGTTTAGGGTTAACCATAGACACTAAGTTAGGCTTCTTAGGCCATTACATAAAATATATATCCAAATATATCTTTAACACTCCCCCTCAAACTCAAGGTAAAAACTTAATGGAACCTTGTGTTTGGAATAATAAGAATTATATAAAATATAAATCCAAATATATCTTTAACACTCCCCCTCAAACTCAAGTTGAAAACTTGATGAAGCCTTGTGTTTGGAATAATAAGCTTGTGAAAATATGGCCAACGATTTGAGTAAGCAATTCAAAGAAGTGTGTCAAATCCGAGTAATGTTGCATCACTCTCTCTTTTTTACACTGTCACATCTCTACAATGTTTCTCTCCTTCAATTTATTCTAACATGGTATTAAAGCCAAAGATCTTGGTTCCTCTAAGATCTCAAACTGCAACCACTAGTCTCTCAAATCTCCCAAATATATCTGATAATGCACAGAAAAACAGTAGGCTGAATGCTCCGACTTCAATGGACTTGTGGTTGCTTGGAAGGCCTGAAAAGAAAGAAAGAAATGTCAAAGGTGACCGGTGTGACCCGACCAAGGACCCTTCGACGGTTAAGTCAATTTTTTTCTCTAGAACACCAAGAAGGAAAATAGCAAATGGTTAGAACTTACCCTGTGTGAATGGAATTTTCTCCTTTTATAGAGAGTTAGATGTGGGTCTACTTATTTGGATTGATTACCATCATGGGTAATGTTGGCGGTTAACATAGAAAATTGGTTACATGAGGCGTTGTATATGGAATTCTTTCCACGGGTCATGCAACGTGTCGTATTTTTTTTATGTGAATCTTATGGAAGTTTTTTCTTTGAAATTCACCAAGTGTTATTGACTCGTTCGTGACCATGTCATCAATAAACACACTCATCCACGAAGAATTATCTTCATGGCCTAACCTAGTTACCTTTGGACGATATTTCTTACGTGTTCTTGTTCCTAGACAAAACGAGGAAGTTTCTTCTATGATGTGGACGACAACTCAAGGACGAACTATACTTAGCGCTCATCCCCATCAGTTGTCCCTTGTCCTTTTGTTGTCTGTTATCAGAACGCTTTTTTTTATTTTATTGTTGACACGTGGCCCAATCTGATGTATTTCAACCTTGTCATTTCATCTTTCAAGAAAATGCCACGTTACTTCTCCTGGTTGGTCGCGTCGTTTCAGATGCCAAGCCTCGCTGCCTATAAATAGTAGAATTCCTCTCCTACCCTTTCACATTTCCAAAATTTTCTCTCCTGACATTTTTCGTCCAGCGCCTCGTCTAGAAGTCTTCCTGCGTCCTTAGGCCTTCTTCGTTTAGAACCAAGTATTTTCTTCATCTTCGTCTTTAGCTTTTCCTTTAAGTTTTTCTCAAATGTCTAAGGTTGTAATATCCTCGTTTAGCAATAGTGATAATAGGGGGATAGACGAGTATCATGACAGTGCTAGTGATAGTGGTTCCAGTAGTAACAGTGGCAATAGGAGTAATAGTAGTAGTAGTAGTGGAGGGAACACTACGGACGAGCAATAAATGTCTAGAGTTCCAGGGGTTCCTTTAGAGGTTCTTCATGAAGTACTTAGGATGAAGGCATCTTCTGGGTCACAGGCTGGTACCTCCACGTGTGTTCCTTCATCCACTACTTTAAACGAGGTAAAAGCTATGTATAGTTGTGCTATAGGCGTCCATTCCAAGACGGATGAAAAAGGCTTACGTCCCTTAAAAGTTGGTAGCAAATTCTAGACGACCTTAACCCTAGGTTAGCCGTCTGTGGTGAGTGGTGTTGTGACCCTCGTTTTGGAATAGGTGTTTATAATGCTTATATCTTAGGGGGACTTAGGTTGCCTCTCAATGCTTTTGCTAGAGAGTTACTTACTAGGCTAGGTTTAGGAGTATGTCAATTTAATCCCAATGCATGGAGACTAGTCATCTCTATGCAAATTTTGTGGAGGGAGGTGTTTAAAGGGGGACTGTCCACTCACTGTGGACGAGTTCCTTTATTGTTACAAAACCTCAGAAATTAGTCAATCCTTAGCTTTTATCAGTTCATGGCCAAGGGTAAAGATTGTAGGTTAATAAAGTCTCTTCTTATATTTGATAGAAATTGGAAGACGGAGTTTTTCTTCGTCCCTGGTTTTTGGGCTGGAAACCCTGTTGAGGTTGGTAGGGATCCATTTGCCCTCTATATTGGAGAAATAGGTAACCTTCATCTAGAAGATATGTTTCTTTCCTATTCAATATTTTCTATCTTTTTTTGGACTCGACTAACATTTTTTCTCCTCTCTTTTTTTATTTTTATTTTTAGCCGTTAGACAACCTTCTTTGAACAGATTTTATCTTGAACACATCCAAAGGGCTTGTCTATTTACTGATAGGAGTTTTCATTCTTTGGTTACTCTCCGACGTCTTGCAACTTGGGGACTTGGACCTAAACCATACCCTAAAGCTTTAGCCCACGAGCTTACCACTCGTAGTCGTGAGTTTTTACTTAAAAATTTTCTTTTTATTATTTGTTTTAACTAGACTCTAACACTTTTCTTCACAGGGATTGCAACCATGAAGGAAAACAAAGGAAAAGGATTAGTGGACGAGCAGACCTTGCCAGAGACTTAGTCCCAGCCTCGTCCTTCTGTTGGAGACAAAAGAAATAGTTTATCCAAGACAATTGATTTGGGAAATCTTCCCAGTCATCGAGGAAATAAGAAGGCAAAGCACGGGTTGTCCAAGCCTGGGGTCGTCAAGCCCGGTCCTGTTATCCCTCCTGCCTCTTAACAACCATCCATCCAAATTCATGATCTGGACTTGCCTGTACTTGCTGGAGTCACTTCGTCCAAGCCTGTGGTAACCACCTCGTCTCAACCTTCTAGAAGAATTCCCATTAACCTTCTTGAGAATAAAGATCTTGTTTAGGAAAAGTTTCAAAAGGCTGTGACTAACGAGGACGTGGCTGTGTGTTATGACATGTCCTTGAAAGAATTTGAACACTCTGCTGTTCATGATCTCTTCAAGGTATGTTTTCAATATTTTGTTTTCATTTCGTCTTGTCATATTTCACATCTCTCGTCTGATCAACTTCAATCAATTACATACGTAGGCCATGCCAAAGTTCATAGCAACGACCAGGCAGGCTACTGAGATGGATCAGAACAGAATAAGGCTGGAAGCAAAGATTAATGAGGTGCAGGCAGACTGTAGGGGTAGGGCTGAGGTGGCAGCCAAGGCTATGGATGAGGTTAAGGAGTTGAAGAACCTCGTCGAAGAGCTTAAGGCTGATGCCATCAAAAAAGATACCCGTCTTGACCATCTTCAGAAGGGGAATGACGAGCTATGCACCCTTTTTGAAAAAGCCAAAAAAGACGCTATTGAGGAGTTTAAAGCTTCCAGTCAATTTACTGCCTTTTTAGACAGGAGCTATACTACTAGCAATCAGGATTTCTGTATGGACGCTGAAGAATGCTTCCCTGAAGTTGACTTCAGCTTCATCAAGCTCAATATTGGTGCTACAAGCTCTCTCCTTCAGATGAGCTCTAAAGATGTCTACATTGAAGACGATGCTACCACTTAGCCTGCTCAGGACGAGCCTAATTCTGGAGATAACCCACCTCAGTAAAAGATGTTTGAAATTTTATCTTATCATAGTTTCTTTCTTTCTTTTTTATATTTAAGTATGAGGTCCGTTGTTTTGGACCGTTTGAATTTGTCTAAGTACATTTAACTCGTCCATGTTTTTTAGGCAAGTTCTAATACAATTGCTTTTTTAGGCTAACTTTATAAGGGTTTTTGGATGATCATCGTCTACCCTTTTTTTAGACTTTTATGAATGAATGTTTATTCCATCTTCATTCTTTGTTCTTTGTTAAACATGCTATACTTTGTTTATGGACGAGTTTTCTTTTGTTTACATCATCCATGTTATATCTAATGGTTTAAGTGTGGTCCGTCCACCTGTGAAAGCATTTAGTTCGTCCATATTAGGATAACTTTTTTATGCTCAACATTTTGCCATTCATTATATTTCGCAAGTGTAACTCGTCTATGAATGGAATTTCTTTTGCCAGCTTTCTTTGTCCATAGGTTTGACTTATAGCTTGCATTAATCTTCGTCATTGGGCAAGACGTTTCCAGCATTTACTCGCCTAGAGATTGGATTGTTTAACTGGTTAGATTCATCCATGGATTTTGAATATTTTTGCATGCATTCTTTACTTCGTCCATTAATTAGACGAATATACCTTAGGTTTATTATACTTTGCTTTTACCTTAATTAAGGAAAGCTTATAGACGTTACATTCTTGTGCCTAGAGATTTTTCTCGTCTTGGCCCTTTAGTTTTCTTGTGGATTAGTTTTAATGAGAACTTCAACAACATGAGACTTGAAAATTCACACAACCTTATATACATTGGAAATCCATACAGTATTTACATAACATAAACATCGTCCACAAGTTTTAGCACATGCTTAGAAGCTGGTGCCTTTAGGGAATTGAAAATACTTATGTACAAAGACTGTTCATGACTTTGTCCATCACAAATTCGTCCATAGATAGTACACAAGTTGGAAACTAAAGCACTTTTAGGGAATTAAAATACTAAATAACATATAGTACTAATAACAAACACAAGTAAACATAAGTAATGGAAAGCAAGACATAACTTTGGCTCGTCCAGGATGATCTTGTCCAAGATGATGCTTGTCGAAGCTGATACCTCACTAGTAATATCTTCTTAAATGCTCAACATTCCAAGGGTGCTCTAGCTTTCTTCCATCTAGGGCTTCCAAGTAGTATGATCCTTACCTCTTGCAATTAATAACCTTGTATGGTCCCTCCCAATTAGGTCCCAATTTCCCATGGGCTGGATTTCTGGTTGCTAAGGAGACCTTTTTTAGGACGAGGTCTCCAATGTTGAAGCATTTGGGTTTTAGCATTGCATCATATTGTCTGGCCATGAGGTTTTTATACCTCGCTGTCCTCTGTTTAGTATCCATCCTTACCTCGTCTATCAGATCAAGGTTAAGACGAAGTTGTTCTTTATTCTCCTCGTCCTGATACTTCATCACCCTGTGTTTAGCCATGTGCACTTCTGCAGCTATGACTGCTTCACTTCCATAGGTTAGTTTAAAAGAAGTTTCCCCTGTGGGGATTGTCGCAGTCATCCTGTAAGCCCATAGTACACCTGGTAGCTCATCTGGTCATACTCACTTTACCCCTTCAAGTTGTGTCTTGATGATCTTCAACAAGGAACTGTTTGCAACTTTGGCTTGTCCATTTGCTTGGGGGTGGGAGGGTGAGGAATAATGATTTTTTATTCTAAGTTGTTCGCAAAAATCTCTGAATGGTGTGTTATCAAATTGCCGTCCATTGTCTGACACTAGTACCCTAGGCAGCCCAAATTGGCATACAATGCTCTTCTAGATGAAGTTTTTGACATTCTGCTGTGTGATCCTTGCTAAGAATTCAAGTTCCACCCATTTAGTGAAGTAATTAATCCCCATTACCAAAAACTTCATTTGCCTGGTTCCTATTAGAAAGGGACCCAAGATATCCAATCCCCATTGTGTAAAGGGCCATAGGGCCATCATCGGGATGAGGTACTCTGATGGTTGTTTAGGGACGTTGCTGAAGCGTTGACATTGATCACACCCCTTACCATAAGCCTTAGCATCTGCTTGAATGGTCGGCCAGTAGCAACCTACAAGGACAACCTTATGGACGAGTGCTCTTGCTCCTGAGTGGTTTTCGCATGCTCCTTCATGAACTTCCCTCAATATGTAGTTTGACTCGTCTGGAGCTAAGCAACTTAGATAAGGTTAAGAGAAACCTCTTTTATATAACACCACATCTATGAGGACATACTTAACTACATTGATCCTTATCCTTTTGGCCTCATCCCTATCCTCTAGAAGCCTTCCATCCTTGAGGTAAACCACCATGAGGGTCATCCGATTTTCTTCTCCTTCAATTTGCTATACCTCTAGAAGATCTATGCTTGGCATCTACTGGACTTTGTCATACTCGTCCATTGTCTTCTCTGCTGATGCTACTTTTGCCAAAGCATCTGCTTCCATATTTTCTTCCCTGGGGACTCAAATAAAACTAGCTTTTTAAAATTTCTTAACAAGCTGTTTCACCTTATTGAGATATTTCTTCATCCGTTCTTTCTTAGCCTCACATGTTCCGCTCACTTGACCTATGATCAACTAAGAGTCTCCTTGGACGTCTACTGACTCTGCCCCTAAGGACTTAGCCAATTCCAACCCTTTAAAGAGAGATTCATACTCAACTTCATTGTTTATTATTTGGTACTGTAGACGAGCTGCATACTTCAACTTGTCCCCTTCTGGAGATTTCAGTATAACTCCTTTTCCTCTTGCATATAATGTGGACGAATCGTCTACGTAGACGACCCACTTCTGATCTTCATCTACCTCGTCTAGTTCACCTTGGTTAGGAGTGAACTCTGCAATGAAATCTGCCAATACCTGAGCTTTTATCGCACTTCTTGGTTAATACCTAACATCAAACTCACTAAGTTCTATGTCCCATTGGATTAGTCGTCCTGCGGCCTCCAACTTGTTCATTGCCTTCTTGAGTGGATGATCTGTCAAGACATTGATGACATGGGCTTGAAAATAATGCCTTAAATTTCTGGAAGCTGTTACCAATGCAAAGGCCAGCTTTTCCATCATGGACTACGGTCCTTCTACTCCTCTTAGCGCTCGGCTAGTATAATAAACAAGTTTCTGTATTTTCCCTTCTTCTCTAACTAATGCTAAACTCACTGCATGTGGGGACACTGCTAAATACAAATATAATTCTTCACCTGGTATAGGCGGGCTTAGTGAAGGAGTTGTTGTAAGGTAAGTCTTAAGGTCTCGGAAGGCCTTCTGACACTTGTCCATCCATTCAAATGCCTCTTTGAGAACCTTGAAAAATGGCAAACACTTGTCAGTAGCTTTTAAGACAAATCTTTTAAGGGCAGCAACTCGTCCAATAAGAGACTAAACTTCCTTGATATTCCTTGGTGACTCCATATTTAGTATCGTTTGGATTTTATCAGGATTTGCTTCAATTCCCCTATGTGAAACCATAAACCCAAGAAATTTTCCTAACGAAACTCCAAAGGCACACTTGCTCGGTTTCAACTTCATGTTATATCGTCTCAGCGTATCAAAGGTCTCTTGAAGGTCACCCAAATGCTTTTCCTCGTCCAAGCTTTTTACCAACATATCATCTACATATACTTCTACATTTCGTCCAATCTGTAGATGAAACATATGGTTAACCATCCTCTGATAGGTTGCCCCCGCATTCTTCAAACCGAAAGGCATGACCTTGTAGCAAAACAGGCCTTGACTAGTAATGAAGGATGTTTTCTCTTGATCTGTCTCGTCCATCCTTATCTGGTTGTAACCTAAGAAGGCTTCCATGAAACTTAGTAACTTATGACCCGCAGTTGGGTCTACCAACTGGTCAATATGTGATAATGGATAGCTATCCTTGGGGCAAGTCTTGTTTAAATTGGTGAAGTCTACACACGTCCTCCATTTGCCATTAGCCTTCTTGACCATCACCACATTAGCCAACCAATCTAGATAATGAACTTCCCGAATAAATTTTGTCATGGTCAACTTCTAGACTTCTTCCTTGATAGCATTATCTCGTTCAGGAGCAAAGATCCTCTTCTTTTGACTTATAGGCTTGAAGGAAGGATACACATTTAGACTATGGGTAATGACACTTGGGTCAATCCCTGGCATATCTTCGTAGCTCCACACAAAAACATCAATGCTCTTCTTTAAGAACTGAACGAGGTCTTGTTTCATCTTCTCTTCCATGCTTGCTCCAATCCTGGTAAACCTTTCAGGCTTATTCTCGTCTAGAGGAATGTCTTCTAGTACTTCAGTGGGCTCCGCAGCAACCCTTCTCTCCTCTATATTCATCCTCTGCACATGCTCATCCATAGCCAACATAGCTAAGTAGCATTCCCTAGTTGCTAACTGATCTCCATGTACTTGCCATATTCCATAATCTGTTGGATGCAGTTGGTCTCATCCAAGCCTCATCTGCTGGAAGGCAAGATAATACAAGATATCTACTGAACTTCCATTGTCTACCAACACCTTTCTAGTCGTATAGTCTGCTATGAGCAAAGTTATGACGATTGCATCATCTCATATGGATGATGAACCCTTCCAGCATCTTCGTCCATGAAAGTGATAGCCTGCTCGTCTGCCCTCTCATCCTTAGAGGTCATCCAAAGAGTTAGACGTTCTGCACCACTTTCAAGTAAGTCTTTCTTGACTTGGAAGATTGTCCAACTGAAGTTCCTCCTATTATAACTCTTATTTCTCCTAGTGAGGGCCATGACGGCTCTTTTATCTCCCCCTTTAATTTCTCGTCCTTGTGATCTCGTCCAAGGAAATTTCTCAACTTTCCTTACCTGACGAGATTCTCAAATTGTTGCTTCAAATCATAGCACCCATCCGTATCATGCCCGTAATCTCTATGGAAGTGGTAATACTTATTCTTATTACGCTTGTTGGGACTTCCCTTCATCTTCTCCGGTCACTTCAAGGATGGGTCATCCTTGATCTGCATAAGCACTTGATCAAGTGGAACATTCAAGCGCATGTAATGCTGACCTATTCCTGAAGATGAACCTGCCTTCCTGTTGTCTCTATCTTTCTTCTCTCCCATTTGGGCCTTCTTTGGGCAAAGGCCTTGTTCAAGATGATGTGGGAAGTCTGCTTCCATTTGCTCTGGTCCTTTTCCTCTTCTTGGTAATGATCGCATCCTCTGCATTCATGAAGCTTTAGACTAAATGGACAAGTTCAGCCATGGTCTGTGGTTCTTGATCATAGAACTTATGGATAAATAAATCTGAACTAACCCCATTGTGGAAGGCTGCTAACAACAGCTTATCATCCATTTCGTCAACTATCAAGGCTTCTCTGTTGAAACGAGTGATGAAGGACCGCAAACTTTCATTATCTCCTTGCTCTATAGTTAGTAGGCTGGACGAGGAACGCTTATGCCTTTGACCTCCAATGAAGTTATTAAGGAATAACTTACTCAACTCTTCGAAAAAACCAATGGTGTTTGGAGGTATCTTGTTGAACCACACTTGCGCTGGCCCTTTAAGGGTGGTTGGAAAAGCCTTACACATTGTCTCATCTGGAAACCCTTGAAGGTGCATTATGGTCTTGAAGGTAGCAATATGATCACATGGGTCACGCGTCCCATCATACGAATCCAACGCAGGCATCTTTAACTTGGAAGGCAAGGGATGATTGTTAATGGATGCTATGAAAGGGGAATCAGTTCGATGAACTAAATCATCTATATGATTCGTCCTTCTCATATTTTCTCTCATCTCATCCATGGCTATCCTCGTTTAATCCATCTCCTTTTCCAAGTGTGGTACCCTACGTGAAACGATACCCCTTGAGTGATTCTTGCGCTCAATATCTTCTCCTCTAACTTCTTGACTCTAGGCTTGCCCTTCTACACACCTTTCACGATGTTGCCTTCTTTGGTTGATCTCTCGAGTCAACTTTTGATTCTGAGGGGTTAGCTCTGCCATGGCAGCTACCATGGACTGCATTTGTTGGATGGAAGGCGGTTGCATAATAAGTGCTCACTGGTGAGCACGATTGGGGTGGCCGGAAGCATTTCCACTCTCCTGGTGGCCTGGACTAGTGGCCATTGATCTTGTCCGAACCATACAACCTTTTGTCAAAGAAAGATAAATTGCAAAACACAAATTTAATCTTTCCCACAAATGGCGCCAACTGATAATCCACAAAAAATCAGTAGGCTGAATGCTTTGGGCTTCAAAGGACTTATGATTGCTTGGAAGGCCTGAAAAGAAAGAAAGAATTGTCAAAGGTGACCAGTGTGACCCAGCCAAGGACCCTCCAACGGTTAAGTCAATTTTTTCTCTAGGACACCAGGAAAGAAAATAGTGAATGGTTAGAACTTACCTTGTGTGAATGGAATCTTCTCCTTTTATAGAGAGTTAGATATGGGTCTACTTATTTGGATCCATTACCATCGTGGGTAATGTTGGCGGTTAACAAAGAAAATGGGTTACATGAGGCGTTGTATATGGAATTCCTTCCACGTGTCATGCAATGTGTCATGTTTTGTTTATGTGAATCTTATGGAAGTTTTTTCTGTGAAATTCACCAAGTGTTATTTACTTGTCCGTGATCATGTCGTCCATAAACACACTCGTCCATGGAGAATTATCTTCATGGCTTGACCTAGTTACCTTTGGACGATTTTTCTTACGTGTTCTTGTTCCTAGATGAGACAAGGTAGTTTCATCTATGATGTGGACAACAACTCAAGGACGAACTATACTTAGCGCTCATCCCCATCAATATCTTAAACACTTTTTTTTCCAAAATCCTTTGGCAAAATCTGCTAGAAGCCAAGAACTCCATTGAGTCTCCATTTCAGGAATCATGCTCTACCCCAAAGCTCTATTGTGAGTCTTCTCATTAGATTTTGTTTTGAGGGTAATATAAAAAAATAAAATAAAATAACTTTTATTTTTTAGAATCAGGAGTGATAAAAAAAAAGTAAATCAATATACTAAACTAATAAAGTAATAAATAAAAGAAATTAAAAGAATAAAAGAAAAAGAAAACCTAACTAAAAAACAAGAAGCTAAAACCTGATGTTGCTAGTTCCCCTCAGTTAATTGTGCAACAGTTCTATCAGACAAACAAAACTACTAGTAAAACTTTAACTATAGAGCAACCAAGAATAAGAAAACTCATAAGAATTTAGTGAAAAATCCTCTAGAATGTATATTATTTGAATCCTTTGTTACTTTGAAATGTGTTCCCATGGGGCTTTCTCTAGGTGAAATTTCAAGTTGAAAGTTATCTCCAACCGATGTGGGATTAGCTTTGTGTCAAATTCTCAGAAGATAGCTCCACGACCTCGATAACCTACACACACGCACAACCATAAGGTTACGTACTCAAGTACTATATATAGTCTATGCTCACAAAACTAAGGTTCCAAAGGTTTTTTTAAAATTGGATTATGATGAGACAGAAATTTACAGTCGTCATTAAGCGAAGATCGTCATTAACCTAGAAAAGACGTTGCGCATTTATTACACTTATTGATGACCAAACATAACGGACGGAGTAACGGTCACAGAAATGAGTTGTGAATTTCAGACAAAGATTTCGTAACGCACTAGCCGTTGAGCATAAATGCAATACATCATTGCCCATTAATAAGGCACACAACTATAAAAGAGAAGGTAACAGAAGTTAAACACACACATAAATACTCTACGAAATCACTCTTTACTCACTTTCTCTCTAAAATCTTTCTCCCTTACTGATTTAAGCATCAAAGGCTGTTTGGCTGACACCACACCGACATTTTACTCTTCCACCCAGTTCATTTTGCAGGTTTCTCATCTATAGAGACAACCCCATTCGCAACATCGTCCATCTGCTATGACGAGGAGCTTAACTGTTGATTTTATGCATCATCAATTTGGCACCATCTGTGGGAACACTAATCATTCAAGCCATCTTTTCTAGTGACAAAAGAGTTTCTTAGAGTACGAGATGGAAGCAGAGGCCACACCTCAGCCAGGTGCTGTGCAACAACAACAAATCCAAGCCCTCTTGGACAATATGGAAGAGCTGACTCGCCAGAATAAAGAACTGCAAAAGAAAATGGAATCCCAAAACATAGAACGTAGGTGAACAAGTGAAAACCAAAATGAAGAAGAATCAAATTCTCAAGCCAACAGGCGAGACAATTTGGATGGGATGATTCGAAAGATGGACTCACCATTCACTGATAAAGTGTCGAATCGTCCTCTCCCACCAAAATTCCATCTCCCATAGTTGGAGTCATATGACGGTTCCAAGGATCCCTTAGATCACATCGAATCATTCAAGACGCTGATGCTATTACAGATAACCCCTGACAAGGTGATGTGTAGGGCATTCCCAACAACATCGAAAGAAGCAGCCAGGGTATGGTTCAGCGAGATACCCCCTAGGAACTATTGCAGATTTTGAACAACTCCGTAAAGGTTTTATTCGTCATTTTATTGGATGGCAAAGACACAAAAAGCCAACTGGCCATTTTCTCAACATTCAACAGACAGAAGGAGAATCACTAAGACAGTACGTCACCTGATTCAATAAGGAGCTGCTGCAGGTAGATGAAGCTGAAGATCAAGTCATCTTAACAACCTTCCAAGTAGGGCTGCTGCTAGGAGATTTCTTCTTCTCAATCACTAAAAGTCCACCAAAAACAATCACGAAGTTGCTCCGTAAAGCTCAGAAGTACATGAATGCAAGGGATACGGTGTATGCAAAAGAAATGAAAGGAAAAAGGAAGAGAGGCAACGAAACAAGTGATAATAGCGATAAAAAGAAGGGGACACAAAATGTTGGGCAGACTACAGGGAAAAAGAAAGAACTTCCAGACAGGAAACCCAAATTCACTAACTTCACTCCTCTAATAATGCCAATCAAGCAGGTCTTTATGCAGATAAGAGACAATCCCTCCCTACAATGGCCAAAGCCAATTAGCACTCTAATAGAAAGGAGAAACAAGAACAAAAACTGTAGGTTTCACCAGGATCACGGGCATCGCACTGATGAGTGTAGGCATTTGAAAGACCAGGTGGAAACTTTAATTCGACAAGGGAAGTTACAGAAGCACATCAGAAAGATGGAGCCCCACAGATTCCAACAAAAGGACAACTAGGATAGAACTCCAGAGGTAAGGGATAGCAAATCCCCTGCAGGAGAAATAAAGACGATCTCAAGAGAACTAACGGAAAGAGGAACGCTGAAGTCCCTGAAAAAAGCACAAGGGAGAGAAATAAATAGTGCCCATTCACGGCTCCCTCCAATAAAGATGCCAAAGAATGACGAGCCTGATATTGTCTTCTTAGAGAGAGACAGTCACAGTATTAGGCAACCCCATGACGATCCTAGTAATCATGCTTAAAGTAAAAGAATTCAACATCTACCGAGTGCTCATTGATAAGGGAAGCTCAGTAGATATCATCTACTTGCACACATTTCAACAGATGAAGCTGGATAAGAAAAGGATCAGGCATTTCACCTTGCCTCTAGTAAGCTTCACAAGGGATAGAATCATCCCTAGAGGCATCACCACTCTATCTGTGATTGCAGGAACTTACCCAGTATAGGTCACTAAGGAAATTGATTTCCTCATAGTTAATTTCCCTTCAACATACAACATCATCTTGGGAAGACCTGCACTCAACAGACTAAGAGCAGTGACGTCAACATATCACTTGAAGGTGAAATTTCCAACAGCCCATGGAGTAGGAGAAATCAGAAGAGACCAAGTTCTGGCAAGAGAGTACTATCAAGCTGCCCTAGCATTGGGAGAGAACCACACATGGGTGATCAATGAACCAAAACCCATTCCCAAACCATTTGAAACGCCATAAGAAGTTGAGACTGTCCTAGGAGATTCGACGAAGGTATTGAAGATCGGAACAGCACTCCCAACTTTAGAGAAAGAGAAAATGATCTCCTTCTTAAGGGAAAACCAAGATGTTTTCGCCTGGAAATGCGAGGATATGCTCGGGATTGATAGGAAGATCATACAGCATTATCCCAACGTCAACCTAGAATGCAAACCTGTACAACAGAAGTAGAGAATATTCGCACCAGAGCACAATAAAGCTGTAACTGAAGAAGTAGAGAAGCTGTTAGAAGCTGACTTCATCAGGGATGTTTTCTATCTAAATTGGCTAGCAAATGTGGTCATGGTAAAAAAGAGTAATGGCAAGTGGAGAATGTGCGTTGATTTCACAAACTTGAACAAAGCCTGCCTAAAAGATAGCTTCCCCTTGCCGATGATTAATCAGCTGGTAAACTCAACTGCTGGACACAAGCTCTTAAGTTTCATGGACGCATTTTCTGGATACAATCAGATTCCTATGGACGAAGACGATCAAGAGAAGACCTCGTTTGTTACTAGCCAAAGGTTGTACTGCTACAAAGTTATGCCCTTTGAACTGAAGAACACAGGAGCCATCTACTAAAGATTGGTGAACTGCATGTTCTCTCACCAAATTGGAAGGAATGTGGAGGTGTACGTAGATGACATGCTAGTGAAAAGTAAAGACGAAGCCAACCACTTGAACAATCTCAAAGAAACCTTCAGCACACTACGTAAGTACAATATGAAATTAAACCCTGCAAAGTGTGTTTTTGCTGTTGCTTCAGGAAAATTCTTGGGATTCATGGTGTCCCAACGGGAAATAGAGGCAAATCCAGACAAAGTAATAGCAATAATCAAGGTCAAAGCACCAAAAACAGTGAAGGAGGTGCAAACCTTG
This sequence comes from Quercus glauca, assembly GCA_023736055.1. Classification (NCBI taxonomy): domain Eukaryota; kingdom Viridiplantae; phylum Streptophyta; class Magnoliopsida; order Fagales; family Fagaceae; genus Quercus; species Quercus glauca. Next base: position 41,616,934 of record CM043324.1, on the reverse strand, counting down.
ACAGAAAATGTTGCAGCCCTAAACAGATTCGTATCTAGGGCAACAGACAAGTTCATGTCATTCTTCAAGGTAATGAAAAAAGCCTTTCAATGGAATGACAAATGCAAGGAAGCCCTTGCCAAGTTAAAAGAGTGCTTGACGAAACCACCTCAATTAAGCCCCTCGGTGATGGGAGAGAAGTTATTCCTCTACTTAGCAGTATCCAATACTACAGTAAGTTCGGCACTGATCAGAGAAGAAAGGAACATCTAGAAACCAGTTTATTATACCAGCCAGGCATTCCAATGAGCAAAGGCAAGTTATCCAAGGATGGAAAAGAGAGCTTTCGCATTATTGGTCACTTCCAGAAAGCTCCGTCCTTATTTCCAAGCACACCCCATCGTTGTCATGACAAACCAACTCGTAAGAAAGACAATAAACAAGATAGATGCAATAGGACGACTCATTCAATGGGCGATTAAATTGGGCCAATTTGACATCGAATATCGGCCCCAAGTAACAATCAAAGCCTAAATGCTAGGAGATTTTATTGCAGAATTCACACCCCTATAAGGAAGAAGACCCTCCTATGGAAACATGGACAGTTCAAACAAATGAGTCTGCCATGAAGAAAGTAAGAGGAGTAGGAGTAGTGCTCATATCTCCAAAAAAAAGAAACATTGAAGTATGTAATCAGATTGCAGTTCCCAGCAACAAATAACAAGGTAGAATACGAAGCATTGCTAACAGGGCTAAATCTAGCAAAGGCTCTAGGAGCACGGAACCTTATCATCCAAGCTGATTCTTAGCTAATAATTGGACAAGTGAAGGGAGATTATGAAGCCAAATAAGAAAGGATGCATAAGTATTTGAAGATCATCCAATGACTCTCACAACACTTTGATAGTCTAGACTTTGTGCAAATCCCACGAGTCAAAAATGCAGAAGCTAACTTTCTAGCAAGATTAGCCTCGTCAAACAATTACAATGTGACCTCCGAACTATGTGTAGAGGTAAAGGGGCAACCAAGCACAAAAGGTGAACAAGTCCTAGAGATAAAAGAACAAGAAGAGTGGATGACTCTTATCGTCTGTTACTTGAAAGAAGGATGGCTCCCTAAAGATAAGACGAAGGCAAGGAAGATACAGATCAGGGCAGCTTGCTTCGACATTATTGACGACATTCTGTACAGACGAGGGTATTCACTCACGTATCTAAGATGCGCCATTTCAGAAGAAGTGGATTATATGCTCCGCAAGATACACAAGGGAATCTGTGGAAACCACGCTGAGGCAAGATCCTTAGCAGGAAAGGCACTCAGAGCATGATACTACTAGCCAACCCTACAGAAAGACGCATACAACATCGTTAGAGCATGAGACAAGTGTCAACGCTTCGCAAATGTCCAGACGACACCAGGAGAGATGATGACACCCATATCCTCACCATGGCCCTTTAGCCAATGGAGAATTGATATTATGGGTTCATTCCCTCTAGAGAAGAAGCAACTCAAATTTCTGATCATAGCAATCAATTACTTCACAAAATAGGTAGAAGCAGAGCTAGTGATGACAATAACAGAGGCTAAAATCACAAGCTTTGTGTGGAAAAATATCATCTGCAGGTTTAGAGTCCCATATGTCATAATATCAGACAATGGAAAGCAATTTGACAACCCCAAGTTTCAAAATTTTGCCAAGACTTAGGAGTCAAGAGTCACTACTCTTCTCTAGGACACCCTCAGGCCAACGACTAGATAGAAGTGACGAACAAAAGCTTGCTCAAAATTATCAAAACTAGGCTTGAGAGGGCAAAGCGGGCATGGCCTAAAGAACTACAAAATTTCCTTTGGGCATATAGGACGACCACAAGAGTTCCAACATGAGAAACACCATTCAGACTGACATTTGGCACTGAGGCCGTCATACTAGTGGAAGTAGGACGGATGAGCTTCTAAGTCAAAACATATGAAGACCAAAAGAATCAGTAAGAGCTTAACAGCAATCTAGACCTAGTTGATGAAGTCAAAGAAGAAGCCATGAAGCGAATGGCCAAACACAAGGAAGCAATGGCCAGATATTATAACAGAAAGGTTATGGTAAGAAGGTTCAACACAGGAGACCTCGTCCTTAGAAAGGTATCACAGGCAACAAAGGACCCATCCCAAGGAAAACTGGGACTAGCCTAGGAAGGCCCCTATGAAGTAATCCGTCATTCCAGAGAAGGCTTTTACTACCTAAAGCCTTTAGACGGCCAAGAATTGCCCCGACCATGGAACATAGAACACTTGAAGAAATACTACTAGTGAGGAATGCTTTACATTTCAAGTTGCATACTCTTCATATCAGTATGTATGACAGTTATTACTTTCATCATTCATAAAATCAATAATACATGAAAGCATTATCCATGCGTATTTATCATTGATTATCCATGAGTTGTTTATCAATGAAAATGTGTACAACACCTAGGAGTTATCCTTGGGAGAAGTCCCAAGGATCTCCATCATTAAAATTTCAAATCAAAAGTTGTCCACACACAGCCAACGGCGTCATAGCCATCAACATTGTTAATACACAACTACCAAAGTCGACTAAATCAGAGCTGTTTAAACACAGCTAATACGATCATCATTCAAGCACGAATAAACAAAACAAAACAAAAATGGTTAACCTAAAAGACGCTCCAATACCACGACTTTAAGTCTCAAGTACAGAGCAATATCGTCATTCAAACATGACTCAATAAAAAGCTATTCAAACACAGCTAAAAAATACCAAGTTGTTCAAACACAACTAAGATCGTCATCAAACATGACTCAATAAAAGCTGTTCAAACATAGCTAAAAAAAATGCTAAGTTGTTCAAACACAGCTAAGATCGTCATTCAAACATGACTCAATAAAAACTGTTCAAACACAGCTACCAAGTTGTTGAAACATAACTAAGATCGTATTCAAACATAACTCAATAAAAATTGTTCAAACACAACTACCAAGTTGTTCAAACACGATTATGATCATCATTTAAACATGACTCAATAAAAGCTGTTCAAACACAGCTACCAAGTTGTTCAAACACGATTAAGATCGTCATTCAAACATGACTCAATAAAAGCTGCTCAAACACAGCTAAAAAATACTAAATTGTTCAAACACGACTAAGATCATCATTTAAACATGACTCAATAAAAAGCTGTTTAAACACAGCCGAAAAAAACTAAGTTGTTCAAACACAGCTAAAAAATACTAAGTTGTTCAAACACAACTAAAATCGTCATTCAAACATGACTCAATAAAAAACTGTTCAAACACAACTAAGGTCGTCATTCAAACACGACTCGACAGAAAGCTGTTCAAACACAGCTAGAAGATATTAAGTTGTTCAAACATAACTAAAGTTGTCATCCAAACTCGACTCAATAGAAAGTTGTTCAAACATAGCTAAAATACTAAGTTGTTTAAGCACAATCAGAATTGTCATTCAAACATGATTGTTCCAACACAACCAGAGATCAAGAGCTATTCAAACACAAGCTAAGTATAAAAAGTTGCTTCAACACATCGTCATAAAAGGTTGTTTAAACACAACCAAGCATAAAAAGAGTTGTTTACTGTAACTAAAAGCGTAAGGTCCCTACTCCTATCTATCATTGTCAAAGAGATTGTTTAATTGCCCAAAACAACGAGCCCAAATAAATTGTTCAAATTGCCCAAAACAACGGGCCCAAAGAGAAATACTGTTCTTGCCTTGCAAAAATGGGAGAAAAGAAAAACATAAAAACTACTACTCATCAGGGACAGGGTCTGCAGGAGTTGTAATTGCGGCCTTTTCCATTACCTCAGTAACGTCTGTGGCTTCCTTCATCACATTCTCTACTGTAACCTCAGAGGGATGATCAGCCAAGAGCTCCTTCTCAACCTCATCCATAACCAGACCAGAAAGGTCTAAGTCAAGATGATGCTTCGCCATCCACTTCCTAAGAAGGTCAAAGCCCTCCACGTAGTACCCACATAGCTCATCAGAATACTCGTCAAAGTCCTTAAACTCCTTCACCACCGTGGCCTCAACTTTCTACAACTTTAACTCCAGATCACCAATTTTTTTTATCCTTTAGCTTGTAGAAGTCCTTCTCCACTTGTAGGCTCTTCTCTAATACTACCACACATTCCTTGTCATTTTCAGCTTCAACAGTGAGAATGGCAACCTTTTTCTTGAGCGTCTCATTCTCAAAATATAGAGATTTGATCATAGGCTCAGATGTGGCCACCTTCTTTTCCAAGTCCAAGAGTTTTCTAGAGATGAACAAAGACTCCCCCAAAGCCTACAAAAAATTTTACTTAGCAGAAGTAAAGAGAAGGAAAAGAAGAAGTAAAAACAAACTATGACGCATACTGCACAAGCTTGTGAATGTGGGATGACATCACCTCATTGGACGAATTTGCCATTAAAGGACTTAGGTCTTCCACAAAAAGCACTTTATGAGCCTTCAAAGCCGCCGCGTCAGTATCATCCCAAAAGGTAGGAAGAAAAGATTTACCACCAACTTTCTTCTTCTTCCTAACCTCCTCTCCACCAAAGGCGATCACCTCTAGTGACAAAGTAAGAGAGGCAGGGCACTTAGCAGGCGAATGGGCGGGAGGTGGAATTACCACAAAGTCTTTCTTGGAAGCCTTACCCGTCTTTTTCTTGGACAAAAGACCAATGACGGAGCTGCCCTTGGCCTTCTTCTCTTGGGCCTCAGCTAACTTTTGGTTACTAAATCTAGTCATCATTCCTGGAAGGAAGAAGACAACATAAAAATAAAAAAATAAAAAAAAAAGGAAGGAAAAAGAAAAAGAAACTAAAGCTCGATATTCCAAGGGAGAGGAGCGCTCACTCTTTTTCACAACTTCCAAATTTTTCCGAACCTTAGTAGACGATTCCAGACCCAAAAAGTGAAGAAATAAAGATTAAGGATAAACGAGCTCATCAAAATCTTTGACGGACTCCAAGTACTCCTTCACTCTTTCAGCTCGACGCTGATACCTCTTCTTCAAACGAGGACGTTGGGAAACTGCAAACAGAAACACAAGTAAGTCACCCATCATTATCACTCATAAAAGAATGGAAAAGCAAATGAAAGACAAGAAAGACACACCAGACACAAGAACTCCCTAATTACGAAAAAACTTGGGGGCTTTGTCCAGGTCCTCACTAGGGATGAACTCCCAACCACTTCTAGAGATAAAAAAGAAATTTGGCTTCCAATTTCGAAGAAACGATGGGTAATCGACGATTAACCTAGAAGCCCTATCCCACGGCTTAAACTCATAATTACCGGGGTCCTTAGATTTCCTTAGACGATAAAAATGGAGGAATTCGTCCCTCTTAACAACATCACCATCGTTGGTGAACATCCATACCACCATGCAATAAACAAGGATCTGCCAAGATTTAGGTACTAATCACGCCGGAGCAAGATGCAAGTAGGAAAAAAGTTCTCTAACAAATGGATGAACAGGGAAACAAAGGCCACTGGCAAAATCAGCCTCGTAAAAAAAACATCGTCAGCATAAGAGTGATAAGCCCTCTCTTTGTCACTCGAGATCCTATTCTTTACAGAATCAAGGACCTGAAATCTATCCCTGGTTCGCTACTCGTCCTTTCCCGTAAGGGAACACGAGATGTTCCAGGCTTTGTAGGGAGTGGAAACAGAAGTGGCCTCCGAGACCACGCAATCATCAGATGAAGATAACCCCATCTCTAGGTCACTAGACCTCACCTCAAACATCTTCAACAACCTAGCTACCCCAGCAAAATGGGAAACCAGAGGAAATAGCGAAGAAAGGACAGAAGTATACGGACAGCCCTCCCCTGCGAAGAAACTGATCCTCTCAAGACACTCCTCCTCTACAAACTCAAGTAAGCAACCTAAATGAGCAAAAAAGAAAGCTACTGAAGGACAATCTACCCTAATAGAAAAATAATCTACCATGGAAGAGCCAGAAAAGAAGGAGCACGAAGAACTTACCAAGAAACGTAGGACAGAGAAAGGAAGCTCGGAGGAGAAACAAACCCTAGAACAGAAACTGAATAAGGAAAAAATATAGAAGAAAGGAAAGAGAAGGGAAAAATGCAAAACAAGTGGCCAAAACACGTGCGGGAAAACCGAGACATGTCCGCACGACGAACGCATCCTGGCCATACATGTGGCATTTTTTAACTTCTCAAACATCAAAACCGTCATAATTGCGCAGTACACGGAATACGAAGCATCAGACGAATTTGTTCTTATCTCATCTAACAGACGACAATTCGAACAAGGGGCTAGCTGATGAGTTAGAAATTTACGATCGTAATTAAGTGAAGATCATCATTAACCCAGAGAAGAAGTTCATTTATTACGCTCATTGATGACCAAACGTAACGGACGGAGCAACGGTCACAGAATGAGCTGTGAACTTCAGACAAAGATTTCGTAACGCACTAGCCATTGAGCATAAATGTAGCACATCATTGCCCATTAATGAGGTAGAAAACTATAAAAGAGAAGGTAACAGAAGTTAAACACACACACAAATACTCTACGAAATCACTCTCTACTCATTTTCTCTCTAGAATCTTTTTCCCTTACTGACTTCAGCATCGAAGGCGATTTAGCTGACACCACACCGGCGTTTTACTCTTCCACCTAGTTCATTTTGCAGGTTTCTCATCTACAGAGACGACCTCATTCGCAACATCATCCATCTGTTACGATGAGGAACTCAACTGTTGATTTTTTGCATCATCAGATTATGTTCCCTTTAATCTTGTTTGATCAAGGGCTCCTAGTAATGGTTCTTTGAGTATGATGATTAAGTCATAAAAGATACAAAATGTCTACCACTCTTTTGCAAATTGTCATGTCAATATTTGCTAAAGAGCTTTAAACTTTAAGCCCTCTTATTGCTATTTGAGGCTTGCTTTTACACATAGTTAGATTTGCATTCCAAGTTCCTTCATTTAGTAGGATCTCCTCATTTTTGTTGAAATTGGAGCATGATTTAGAGATCAACCATTGACTTTTTTTCCTTCTAAAAATGACTTTTATTTTTTCTCAAACCAATGGCTTTTTAACTTTGTAAATTTTGAATCTGAGGTTTATTTGTAAATGAAAGTTTTTGTTCATACAATTATTTGGAATTATAAGAATGATTAATGATTTTCATATGAATATTTAAAAAATTGTTTCATTATGGCATTTTTAAGGTAACAGCTAACTACAAGAAACCAACTCATTTTCTAGAAACACTTTCCATCAAAACAAACGTAAAGTATAATGGGAAAAACTTTTTATATCTAAAACCAAAAGAAAAAAAATAGAAATTAAAGGAATAAAAGGAAAAGAAAACCTAACTAAAAAATGAGAAGCTAAAACTGGATGTTACTAGTTCCCTCGGTCGATTGTGCAACAGTTATACTACACAAACAAAGATACTAGTAAAAACTTTAATTAAGGTTGCATTTGGAATTAGAATTTAAAATAATCATATTTTACAATTATCCAACTTATGTTTGCTACTATTCATAGGCCCCATTGCACTTTTTGGTACTTATCATGGGTTACATTGTACTATTTCAACTAAATTTTATCTTTGTCTATAGTACTTTCAGCAAAAAAAATTTCAGTTTCAGTTAAATAAACTGTTCCCAAACAAGCCCTAAAGAGTAAACAAGAATAAGAAATCTCATAAGAACTTAGTGAAAACTCCACTAGAGTGTGAATTATTTGAATCTTTTGTTGCTTTGAAATGTGTGCCCATGGGGCTTTTCATAGATGAAATTTTGAGTTGAAAGCTACTCCCCACCGATGTTGGACTAGCTTTGCATCAAATTGTTTATAGAAAATTCTCAAAAAAATAGCTCCACAACCTCAATAACCTACACACATAGCCTCGAGGCTACATGCTCAAGTATGCGTTTGCAAAACTAAGGCCCAATTTGGTATAGTAGTTTAACAACATGTTTTCAATTTTTAAATAACATTACACGCATTTTCAAAAAAAATTTTACCCACACGTATTTTCAAAAAATATAAACAGCGTTATTAGAACAATGATACCAAACGACCCCTAAGGTTCCAAAGTTTTTTTTATATATAATTGGATTATGTTTCCTTTCATCTTGCTTGACCATAGCCTCCTAGTTGTCAATGGGTCCTTGGGTACGATGGATTAGGTCATAAAGAATACGAAATGTTTGTAACTCTTTTGCAAATTGTCAAACATGTCAATATTTGCTAGAGTTTAAACTTTAAGCCCTGCTATATCTGTTTAAGGCTCGATTTACACACAGCTAGATTGGCATTCCAAGTCCTTAAATTTAGTAGGATCTCCTCATTTTTTGTTGAAATTGGAGTGTGATTTAGTTTCTACTAGCATAATGACAATGGTGACTGTGGGTGCAAGCACCTGCATCGAGTTTGGGTTTCCTCAAATCCATGGGAAGTACACCTTGGCCTAGGGTGGACCATGGTGGAGGGTATAAATGGAGTCGCCACCTAAATTAGGTTTAGGAACAATATATATAGCGCCCTTGTAGAATGACTGATCTTTACTAGAGCATGTGTTCAGAGTTTAGGTATAGGGATGGGAAGGTGTTAAGCACCCTACCCTACCCCACCCCACCCCTAAGTCAGCCTCCACTCATTGTGTTCCAAATCCTAATCCTATCAAAGGGTCTTCTAATATGTTATTCTAAACTCACAAACACTAATGTGCATCTGACATCCAAACATGGCAAATGTCTCACACTCATCCATAGCATAAAAACCCCACCATTCATCTAGCAAAATATATATCCAAGGGCAACAAGCACATCACAAAACAGTAGCATCAGCAAGGCATCAACATCAAGCATATCCTAAACATCTAAGCATACCATCATGACATCAACCAAGCATATTCATCATGTTCATCAACTATATCATGCTTATCATCCAAACAAAATTCATGTTCATGTAATTATACATGGCTTACTTTACTTACCTCATTGCACCATAACACCTTTGCACCTTTGCACCTATGCATCAATGCATGTTCAAGTTTTCATGAATGTTCATGTGGTTCATCAAAGCATAAACCCTAATCACCAATTCAACAATCGAAACATGTGAAACATGTTATTCTACTGACCCAAGACCTAAACATGTAAAAACTGGACTCAACAAAACCTAAACAGGGGATTAAAACAAAGTAAACAGATGAAATTAAGAACCCTAAATCTGCGTTTCTAGACACGAGTATGCGTAAGCATACATAAAGCATGCGCATGCATACACGCCCAGAAACACGGTTTTAAAGCAAGCAACAAACAACAATCAAACAAAACCTAGCATGCTTCTAATAAATTAATTCAATTCTTCATTCAAAACTTGGTGAGACACAACAAATCAAAATCAAGCATGCATAACATATAAATCAATTAAGAACAACAAGAGCACAAGTTATAAAAATCCAAATTAAGGAAGAGCCATAAAAAGAGATTCACCTTGCTTGTTAAACACAACTTGGTTGATATTTAACCGGCCCCTCAGTGCCTACACAACACGATTCAATGAGACATCAAGAATATCAAAGGATTCAATAGTTCATAGGTAATCAAAACTCAAAATAAAAAAATGTTCTTGAAAGGTTTTAGAAAGAATATTTGAAAAATGTTTCTTGGAATGAGATAGATAGTTTCTACCCTAATGAGTAATAAAGAGAAGTTTTGAAGAACCAAAAACGTGCATAGTGGTTGTGAGAACAGAAAGTTCAGAGTAAGAAAGAGTTTTGGAATAGTTTAGGTCAAAAATCAACTCTCTCTAGCTATGGTGGAGGCATAAGGTTGTATTTATATGTTAAAACTAGGGTTTTCAAACTCATTTAGAAGGTTTTGGACGTTCCCAAGGGTATAGGGTCCAAGGCCCATCAAAGAGGGAGGCTTTGGGCCCTAAAAATCGATGTTCTAAGGTTCTAGAAATGAGTGTGCATACGCATGTTCGGGGCATGCGTATGCATACTTGATTCATGAGTACGCTTGCTCCCTAAAAAAGCCTAATTTTGATTGCTTAGTTAGCCCAACTTCAAATGGTTTTAACATATTCAATATATGTCCAAATTAGGCAAAATTTGTATTCAAATTGAAGCCCATGATGTCTAATTTCCAAAGTATCAAAATAATATCAATTACCTTTTATAGACATGTCAAGCTCATCATTGGGAGCGGGGACTAAAGTTTATTAACAGGTTACAAAATAAGGTGTCTACAGTTATCCCTTTTTGGACTATACTTGCTCTGCAAGTGTAGTCAAAAGCTCAAAAGCTTAAAGAGACGAATCATTTTATAGGTTAAAAAACATTAAAGTCCAGACACACACATAACTCAAACATTCAAACATACATGTAAACAAGCAAACATGGGCCTTGGGAGCAAAATCCAATCGTAAAATTTTGCGAGTCCCTAGTCTCCTTGTTTTGTTATCCTAAACCTTGGGTAAAGGGGAAAAAAAAAAAAACAAAAACAAAAACAAAACAAAACAAAAGTGGTTACTATCCCAAGACAAAAAGAAAACTCATCACATCTTGTTGTCATCACATCAACAACACATTATGAACACAACAAGAATGGCTACTATCCTAAGCCAAAAGAAAGCTCATATCAACAACATATCATAAACATATCAACATGTCATCAAAAGTTCGCTATCCTGAACTTAGAATCAAAGGCACACAACAAGAATGACTACTATCCTAAGCCAAAATCACACATCACACATCATGTTATAAACACATCAATACAACATCATAAACAAATCATAAACATAAGTACACCAACACAACATCATATTATCATTAAAAAAAAAAAATTAAAAGATTCAACATCACACATCAATGAATTTATCATTCAAGACACACATCATTTACTTCCAAAAAAAATCATTATTTAAGGAAATCAACATTATTTTAAGAAATTCATCATTCAAATCCATCCATTTTTGAAAAATTTCATCCACTTTTGAAATCTCTCTTGGATTTTTGAAACTTGAAATCTTTTCTTTTGAAATTCTCCTTAGACTTTTGAAATTCTTGATTTTCTTCTTAAGTTCCAGTCTCTCCTTGAATTTTTTGAATTTCTCTTTTGAACTTTGAATTTTTTTTCTTAAATGACATCCTTCTTGAAGTTTTGAATTATTCTTTGGAACTTTGAAATTTTTTGAATCTTTTAAATTTTTCACAACAATTAGATCACATCAAGACAATGGATCATATCAGGTTTGGTCCAAACACATCAAGATAGAACCAATCATAATAAGTCACATCAGGTTAGGTCCAAACACATCAGGACAGAACCAAGCACAACAGATCACGTCAAGTTAGGTCCAAACACATCAGGATTGAATCATTGACACAACATGTCACACCATTCCCCTTAATCTTCTCTTCATTTTTTTTCATCTCTCTCTCTCTCTCTCTTCCAGCTTCTTTTCTTTCATTCTTTCTCTCCTCATCTTCATCTTTATCCTCCCTTTTTCTTTTCTCATTTTCTTTATGAATCCTTATCTTCTTCTTCTTTTTTTCCTTTTCTTTTTTTTCAACATCTCACTTTTCTTTCCCACTTTTTTGGACTTCTAAAAAACGCATTTTCTCTTTAGAGCATTAACAAGGAAGAGTTGATTAGGCCATGAGTTCATTGTATTCTTTTCTTTTATGGGGGTACATATTTATTCAAACAAATCATTAATTCATTTTTATTTTATGCAACTTTTGCCTTTGGATCACCATTAATTCCCTAGAATTCCAAACACCTCTAGATGAAGATCAAAGATAGTTGAAAGAGACTCTAGATCAATGAAGTTCTAAACATGACAAGAGTTTTGAGATAAATGAATATTTATGAACACAGCAAGTTGAAAGAGACTCTACACCAAAGAAATTTCAAGCACGACAAGAGTTTTAAGACAAATGAATATTTATAAGCACAACATGATTTGAATGCAAAAAGGACCTTGAAGAAAATTTGAAGTTAGAAACAATGGATCATGGATTCAGATGACTTTGCACACCAATGTGTATTCTCTTTCAAATAGTTTTGCATGAATCACTTACCATCTTCATTGATTAGTCCAAATATGAATTTAGAATTCGATCATCTCTAGTCAACTCGATCATTATCCTTATTTAAGCATGTGCATTTCTCTTCTTTCATCCAGTATGCTCTCCAATCATCTTCTCTTTCATGTTTGGTCGCTCTTTCCTTACCATGGTTACTTTAGCTTGGAGCTAGTCTCATCTTCCCTTGTATGGTCATTCCTTCGTCATTCTCATTCATGGATTGCCCCTAGCTTGAAGTAAGTTCACCATTTTTCTTATGGCTCTTCTTCATTTCTCTTCGTGATGCCCTAACTTTTGCCTAGGCTGCGTTTTTAGGTTTTCAACCTAGCAGATCTTTCTTCTTTCTTTACTTTTTTTCTCTTTTTTTTTTTTTTTTTTTGGTCTTCTTTTCACAACTAAGGCTAGGTTTTCCAAAATTTGTAGGGCTAAACAATCTCGACTGATCAAAGACTTCTTTGCTTCTAGACCGTAACAAGGCTTGAGATTCTAAGGCTTAAGAAAGAAAGGGTATTTAAGGCTCAAATTCAATTGTATTCTCAAGGTATCCTAATTGCCAAGGATTACTACTCATCTTATGCTTGCACTGTTTTCCTCTTCTTCATCCATTTTTTCCTTGTCCCTTTTGGTTCTCACATTCATTTCCTTTTCCTTTCTTCTTTTCCTGTATCTCCCCATTTTCTCTTCTTTTTCTTTTCATTCTTTTTCGTTTTTTTTTTCTTTTCCCATGCCCCTTGTTGAGAAAAAGGTATCCTTTCACTTATAAATCATCCTCACATCCCTCTATCATTCATCCACAAAATTTGCCCTTAGTATAGGGTTGATCCTTTCTAATATTAGAGTATGCCCCTAATGTTAAGAGTAACCCTTTTAAATCATCATCTCTTAATAACATGCCCCTAGTGTAGGGGTTAATCCCTTGGCATGGGTATAAAGAAGGAATTCATCTAGGCTCAAAAGGGTTAGCAAGTGGAAATAATCTCTCATTGTAAAAAAGAGTAATAGAAAGATGGCCTCTCATCCCTTCAACCTTGATTGCTTAGCCTTTTCAAACCTAGATTAGTCTTTTCATCTCATCAAGCTCTTATCATTGTAATTTCATCCATGTAAAAGAACAAGTCATTCCTTTAATTGTTCTTTCTTTATCTCACCCGCATCTTGTATTTCAAGGAAGCTCTCTCACCCACTTTCTCATTTTCATGCTTGCTCTCTATGACTGAATGAACTAAGACAAATCTCATCTTTTTGATTCATTATTTGGATTAACCAATGTTTTAGGTTTAAGGATTCATTCATTTCAAAACTAGCAAAAAGAGATCACATGATACACGTCATATTTGAATGGCCATCTTTATTGAAAGTGCAACAATATTAATTTGAATATTCAAAGGAACCTGACTCAACAACACAACATATGGAAAGACTCAACAACACAACATTGAGAAAGACTCAAATAGACTTGACAAAATGAAGACTCGACAATTGAAAAAGACTCAATAGAATTAAAATAGCTCATCCTCTAGCTAAGGTATTTACATGGATCAAATCTCTTAGGCACATCCCTTCATTCGGTCTTGCTTCATCTCTAGAATCTTAGCTTGGCAATCACCCCACCATCAATCAAGTCTTGAATCTCATGCTTCAACGTAAAACAATTATTTGTTTTGTGTCTTAGATTTTGGTGAAAAACACAATATTCATTCATGTTCCAACTTCTTGGAATTGGATTTGGAAGAAGATTAGGTTCAAGCGGCTTGAGGTAATCATTCTTTGATAAGATTTAAAGAGCATCTAACAACAATATGTGAATATCATCAAATTCTCTTCTCTCTTTGTGTTTATCAATGGCAATAACTTTCATTCTTTCTCTTGGCTTGCCAAACACATCATTGGCTTGTGGACTATGTGTTTCTTCAAGTCTTTGTAGTCAAGTTCTTATGTTCTTCATTAGCTCCTCCATGTGAGCAAGTGTCTTGATCATGACATCGATACTTTCATTTATGCTCTTCATTGCTTCTTGGTATCTTCCTTATTGAGTAGATCTTGACAAGATCAGGGATGTGCTTTGAGATTATCTTAGGTGTCCCTGAAAAGGAAGTTAATCAAATAAACATGTGCTCCCAATGTCTTTTAAAGTTTTGGACCCAACTCTTAATCAACTTTCCTTGTTTACATCAAAATGTGGACTCATGTATGCCCCATTCATATTCTAAGTCTTGTATCATTTCATTATCTAGGACTTAGAAATAGAATGAGCTACATCAATCTTTCAAAATTCATGATTTCTCCTATTGCTTAAAGCCTAATTACATCATTCACACATCTCACACTCTCTCCTTCCCTCATTTGGATCCAAGCCCAACTTCATTTCTTTCTTTTCCTTTTCTTTTTCTTTGCTTTTTTTTTCTTCTTTTTTTTTCTTTGGGCTTTGAATCCAATTAGAAGTCGCTTATCTCGCCCTCTCATCCTCATTTGGGCTTAAGCATAAGTTGTTTATGAATTTTGCAAGGTTAGTCCACATCTTGTGCTCTATTAGACCTCATAAAAATAGTCTCATCAAAGAATTCAAATAAAAAAATCAATGCCCCATTTATAATGCAAGCCCAACATATTTTGGAAATTTTCTTTTCTCATGAAAAACTTATTTGAACTTGTATTTGAAATAAGCCATGATACTTATAAGTCCACATCTTTTCTTTTCTTTTCTTTTGGTTTTTTTTTTTAATAAAAAAAAGTGACCAAGTTTTATCTCAACACATCAAAGTCTTTTATTTGTCTCATTACAAAGCCTATCTTGGATGTTCACTCTCTTCCCTCACAAGGGCCTTGCCCCTAGTTCAAAGGGCTTGGTCAATTAGTTCAAAAATATTTCATCTTTATTCCTCATTGGGCTCTTAGTGGGCCTACCCATGTCTTTAGGGTTTTAGGGTTTCAAAAATTTCCCAAAGCATGGATTGCTTCACAACTTTTCAATAAAGTCCATAATATGCTTATGATCTTAGGCTCTCTTATGACTAAAAAGAATTTTGAATTTTTATCCAAAAACTACGGTATGTTATGACTTTATGGCCCAATACCTTCCTCCAAAGTCTATGGTATACTCTTGATCTTGGGCTCTCTTGATTTGAAAATTTTTTTTTTTTTGAATGGGCCCAAAACTTAGGGTATATCATGGCTTTGTGAATCATCTCTTATCTTCTTTTTGGATTTTTCTTTTCAAATTTTTTTTCTTTTTTTTTCCAAAAAAAATTAATTTTTATTTGAAAATTTCTCTCTTTTTTTTTTCTTCTGAAAATTACTTTCTTAAAAAAAATATTTACAAAATATTTTTTTTTGAAAACTTTTCTTCTTTGCAAAAGACTTTCTCCTTTTCTTGAAATTTTTTCTTTTTGAACTTTTTCTTTTAGGTTAAATCAAACAAAGATAAAAAATAAAATCAAATAAAATCAAATAAAATAAAAAAAAGCACTTGGGCTTCTATATAAATTGGATCTAGGGTTACACTATGTGTGGCAAAGGTCTTTAATGCTAAAGGGATAGATTTATAGGTCACTCACAATTAGGTGGGGCATTGTTCCAACCTTGGGCCTAAATGGACCGTAATGGATTGGTGGCAAACCGTTAATGTACTCAAAGCCCATCATAGACAATGGCACAGATTGTGAGTTAGAGAGATAAACTTCGGAAAGTCTTGGCCTGAATGGAGCCTTTACTTTCCCACTCATCACCAACCATGGCAAAGGGACAAAAGAACCAAGTGAAAATGTGTGCACAATCATATTAAAAAAAAACCTTTGTTAGGATTAGAAAATGAAACACATTGGAGTCAAACTTCTCTATCCCTAAAGGAATTGCCACTGTAGATATAAATGCCTGTGACAAGTTTAAGTTTCCCCAAATCCGTGGAAAGTTCGCCTTGGTCTAGGGTGAACCATGGCAGAGGGTATAAATGGAGTCGCCACCTAGATTAGGTCTAGGAACCACATATATATAACACTCTTGTGGAATGACTGATTGTAAAGTTGTTATTTACAACTATGTATTTTGTTGGCTTTTATTCCGTGCCAAATTTGATTGTAATTATTTTCAATCGTATATTCCCTGTATCTTTTGTGGGATTGGTTGTAAGGGTTGTGTGATAGAGAGAGAGTGTGAAGACTCAAGCATTTGAAGGCTAAAGGATTCTCATGGGTATGTCGCGACCTAGCTTCCCGCGAAGTGAAACATGTGCCCTGCACATGCTGGAATGCGAAGAGTCAGGCCTAGTGGAGACAGCTGTATCTCGCGAGTATCTCGCACGTAAGGCCTTCCCGCGAGACAATCTGGTCTGCTAGCCTGTACTGAATGACTCACACTTTTTGTGCCTCTCCTATATATACCCTCTTTACCCACAATTGTTGAGGAGTGCTTCAGAGAGAAAACCCTAGCCAAACACATTGGAAATTAGAGATTGTCATACCCACATTTCTCTAAACACTTGCTTGTGGTATTTCCTCAACTTTTCCCTCTCCATTTTTCCATACCATTGAGAGGTTGATAGCCCAAACACTTACCACACCCTTTGAGAGTGTTGAGTGACATTTTGGTGCTACTGGAAAGCATTGGAAGGAGCCTAGAATGGCAGATGCAACATGGAGCTTATTGCGGGATCCGGAGAACTAAGACAAGACACGGTTCCAAGAAGCCTTGTTGGAGTAGGAGCTTGGAGGGCTTAGGTACATCGGGTAGACTAGGCTTGGAGGGTCTCTTGTTAACCCATGTATCCCAACTGATTGTCTAGTGGATCGATTTCCGCTTGGCGGGCGGCGGAGAGGTTTTTCGCCATGTTCTTCGGTTTCCTCTTCGATAACACGTCTCGGTGTTATCTGTGTTTGCATCCTTCTTCCCTACTCTTGTTCATTTCATTTTTACTGCTGTGTTGCTTTAAATATGGATTAGAGTAGTTGTATTGCTTATATGCTTGTGTTTACACTATTCCACACTTATTACTAAGTTAGTGTAAAATCAACCAAGCCGTAATTTTAATTGGGGGTCTAAATTGCTCTTGTGTTTTCAACACATTTTCAAGCTTTCATTGATCTTTACCAAAAGCATGTGTCCGGAGTTTAGGTATAAGGATGGGAAGGTGTTAAACACCTAACCCCACCCGACTCGTAGGTCAGCCTCCACTCATTATGTTCCAATCCTAATCTCATCAAAGGGTCCTCTAATATGTTATTCTAAACTCACACACACTAACACGCATCTAACATCCAAACATGACAAATGTCCCACACTCATCCATAGCATAAAAACTCTACCATTCATCTAGCAAAATATATATCCAAGGGCAGCAAGCACATCACAAAACAGTAACATCAACAAGGCATCAACATCAAGCATATCCCAAACATCGAAGCATAGCATCATGACATCAACCAAGCATATTCATCATGTTCATCAACCATATCATGCTCATCATCCAAATAAAATTCATGTTAATGTAATTATACATGATTTACCTCACTTACCTCGTTGCACCATAACACTTCAGCATCTATGCATCAATGCATGTTCAAGTTTTCATGAATGTTCATGTGGTTCATCAAAGCATAAACCCTAATCACCAATTCAACAATCAAAGCATGTGAAAAATGTTATTCTACTGACTCTAGACCTAAACATGTGAAAACTAAACTCAACAAAACCTAAACAAGGGATTAAAACAAAGTAAACAAATGAAATTAAGAAGAACCATAAATCTGCGTTTCTAGACACGAGTATGCGTATGCATACATAAAGCAGGCGCACACATACACGCCCGAAAACACAGTTTTAAAGCAAGCAACAAACAACAATCAAGCAAAACCTAGCATGCTTCTAATAAATTAATTCAACTCTTCATTCAAAACATGGTGAGACACAACAAATCAAAACCAAGCATGCATAACATATAAATCAATTAAGAACAACAAGAAAGCAAGTTATAAAAATCCAAATTAAGGAAGAGCCATAAAGAGAGACTCGCCTTACTTGTGGAACACAACTTGGTTGATATTTAACCGGCCTCTCAGTGTCTACAAAACAAGATTTAATGAGATATCAAGGAAATCAAAGGATTCAATAGTTCATAGGTAATCATAACTCAAAATAAAAATATGTTCTTGAAAAGCTTTTTAAAGAAAGTTTTGAAAAATGTTTCTTGGAATGAGATCGATAATTTCTACCCTAATGAGTAATAGAGAGAGGTTTTGAAGAACCAAAAATGTGCATAGTGGCTGTGAGTACAGAAAGTTCAGAGAAAGAAAGAGTTTTGGAAGAGTTTAGGTCAAAAATCAACTCTCTCTAGCTAGGGTTTGAGTTTGGAGGCATAAGGTTGTATTTATATGTTAAAATTAGGGTTTTCAAACTCATTTAGAGGGTTTTGGACTTTCCCAAGGGCCTAGTGACCAGGGCCCATCAAAGAGGGAGGCTTTGAGTCCTAAAAATAGATGTTCTAAGGTTCTAAAAATGAGTGTGCGTACGCATGCTCGGGGCATGTGTACGCATACTTGATTCATACGTACACATACTCCCTAAAAAACCCTAATTTTGATTGCTTAGTTAGCCTAAATTCAAATGGTCCTAACTTACTCAATATAAGTTTAAATTTGGTAAAATTTGTATTCAAATTGAAGTCCAGGTTGTCTAATTTCCATGCAACAAACCACACTCAAAATTTATTTATGTAGTAGAAGTTATTATCAAAACAGTGAGTAAAGGTCATTTTTCAGCATCGTTTTTAAAGCGATTTGAACACTTTTGAGTTATGATTACTTCCAAACTATCAAAATAACTTTAATTACCTTCTGTTAACATGTCAAGCTCATTATCGGGACTAAGGACTAAAGTTTATTAATCGGGTACAAAATGAAATGTCTCCAGTGACCCAAACAAGACTACTAATACTCATATTTTAGTATTAATGCCCTGTTTTCGTGTGTTTAAGTAGAAATTTTTTTCATATGTTTATTATTTGGTTTTTCAAAAAATGCATGTCATCACAAAACAGGCCCAAATAAAGTGGAAAAAGTTTTCCAGCACATTACACACTCAACGTATTACCACAAATAAACTACACACTTAAAAATAATAATAAAAATAATAATAAAAATAAAAACTTATTGGTAATTTCTCTCTCTTCACCTCATTTGTCGTTAGAGATCAACTGTTGACTTTTTTCTAAAAAAACTTTTTTTTTATTTCAAACTAGTGGCTTTGTTAACTTAATTATTTGCATAAATTTTGAACTTGAGGTTTGTTTTCTCATTTGAAGCTCACAAATGGCCAAAAATAGGGGGGAAATTTTTCTCATTTGAGGTTTATTTGTGAATGAAAGTTTTTGTTCATACAATTATTTAGAATTATAAGAATTATTAATGAATTTTTGTATGAAATTTTTTTTAGAAGTTTCATAAGCCATTTTTAAGGTAACAACCAACAACAAGAAACCGACTCATTTTTCTAGGAACACTTTCCATCAAAACAATCGTAACGTATAATAGTGATATATGAAGCCAATCAATGTGCAGATACAGTAACTAAATTAGGTACTGAACAAATCTGTGATTATGTGGTTTTTAATAACCCACTATCTATGGTGAAATTTTGTTGATATTTTATAAAGTTTAGCTCTTTAGTACTTATCGGTTTGTATATTATATATTTACACCCAGTTTACCAAAAAAATGTCCCATTCTAAATTTCTTTTTTTAAAGGTTCCATTTTTCTTCTTTGACTCTTCAAACTAAGCCCTTGAAAATAAGTATTGAAACTAGAATTATGTATAAAAAATAAAAATAAAAATAAAACGCAGGCCTTTTAAGTAATTAAGTAGTTGCTAAGGGATCCAGCTGCAATAAACTATTTTACACATCATATATCAAAATAAATATTTGGCACTCCCCACAACGAGGGAAAGAAAGGAGGCAGGTAGTGAGAGAGAGAGAGAAAACGTGAAAAACTTTCTCTCTCTAAATCTCAAAAAAAAAAAAATCTTTATACACAAAAACCGAAAGAACCGCTCTCTGACTCTCTCCTCTTCTCTCTCTCTCTCTCTCTCGCTTCTCTAACACATTCTCGTTTTCTCACATTCAACAACACAAAGCCAGACTTTCACTGTAAGTCTCTCCCCTTTAGCTTAATCTTTTTCTACATTATTTACTATGTTCTCTTCAAAAAATTAAAAAAAAAAAAAAAGAGAGTCTTCAAGTCCCTTTTGTTTCTGGCGGGAATGAAGGTTTTGCATTGTTTTGTTTGATTTTTTCACATTTTTTTGTTTGATTTTTCTTGTTAATGGGTTTGTGGGTTTGTTTAGTTTAATGGGTATTTTTTGCTTATTGTTAAGTATTGCTAGTGACAGTGTTGTATTGGTTTTGTGCTTGTGTTGTATGTGTGGCCCTTTTGAATGGATCCCCCAAAAATACAACTTTCTAGGGTTTCTGTTTGGTCTTTTGCATATGGGTCTCTTTTTTCTTTCTTGGTTAGCTAAGACGATTGGTCAAAAACAAAGATGATTGGATTTTGAGTTCTGGGTTTTGTGTTGTTTCACGTTTTTTATGAGATTTAGAGTACTAGTTTTATGTTGTTGTAGCGAAATTTAACATTATTGGGTTTCTCTGTTTTTTTCTATTGCATTTTTGTAGCTTTGTACATTGCTTATGTTACTGAATTAATGCAATTTATGTTTTAAAGGTTGTTGTAAAACTCTTTCTGGGTTTGTGTTACTGGAAGTGGTTTAGTTTCTTTCTTTTTTGGTTTTTGAGTTATTTTATTAGCATAGACATTACTACATGTGTTTTTTTAATCCAGTTGACATGAGTCATGGTTGCTTAATGGGTCATATTGAAATTATGTTTTGATGTGTACTATGCAGGAGGTGAAGTTGTCATATTTTGGTTTTTTGTTTAATTCTTTTGGTCTCTTCTTAGTCTTTGCACTTGATAAAAATTGGGGAAAGGAAAATAAGATAGGAAATTCACATCTTATTTAGTATTAATGCTGTTTTCGTTTTTCAAGGACGCGAGAGAAAAAACTTACCCCAAGTAAATAAACCATGTTTGGGGTGGTTTCTGTTTTCTTTTCATACATTTCATACGCAACCAAATGCAATGCTTGGATTTATGTGTTGTTACATTTCTTCTAATTGTTAATGTAATTTAGGAATGGTAACAATTATGTTATTCAGGAGGTTGTTCTAAATCTCTATGTATTTGTGATTGATACAGGAGTTGAGTATCACATATTCTGGGTCCTTGTGTGGGTTCTTCTTCCTGGTGGTGTACTGAGTTCTCACGATGCCCCTATTGAAAAAGAAGCCATTTTCCTTGGCAGAACCGCCTAAGGATTTAGATCCTTGTGAGCTTGTTTACCAAGTTCGTTTCACAAAAGAGATATTTAGGGATTATCAGTATCCTTTTTTCCCGTAAATCTTGCAATTTATTTTAAGTTTTTTTCCCTCTACACTCCATTTGGTTGTGAACAAAAGCAGCTATAAGAAAAAAATAATAATAACAATTTTGGTTATATTGCTTTCTCCTGATTGGTATTGATTGCATGAAAACCTTAACTGATTGGAGCCTGGTAGTTCTATTAGACTCTGTTGAGTAGAGTTGTTGGGTACTATATTGATGGAAAAATTAAAATTAAAAATTTAAATAATTGCAGCAACCAGATGGTGTCACAAGGCATTGCCATTTTTTTCTACCTTAACATATATCAGGGAATATTTGAACCGTATAAATTTGTATCGCCAGAGAGTTTGGGTTTGTAAAGTCACTGGGAAAACTAGCTTGACTTATGAGGAGGCTTTGGTTTCAGAAAAGCGGGCAGGGGAGAAGGTTCAACAGTTTCCCAAAGAACTTATGGCACCTGTGTTACGTATCATCCAATACAGTATGTACTTGCTTACCACTGTGATGATTAAAAATTTATTACTTAAATTGATGTGTTACCCAGCTTTTTCCTTTTACTGTCATTTTAGTTACTAGTAGTGCCATTTTTTTTCAAATAATGTAGCATTTAGTGATTTTCTGTTGTGCTCTAGTTGAATGATTCATAAATCTGGTAACATTTTTAAGATTAGATATGCTGTGGGTGTATCTATATTAGTTTTTGTGTATGATCTTCAATTGAATTATGAAGTGTATACATAAATCATTGCCAACTTTAGGGGGCTGTTTGGTTCACAGAGTTTTCGATCCCCATGAAGGATAAAAACACAAGCAAATGATTTTGAGGTCTCTTTACAAGTGGATGAGTGTTTTGGGCAGTATCCAATTGTGTTATTTTCTTCAATTCCTAGACATTCTGAATTTGAGATTGTAATTTGTGTGTAGGTCAATGCACATATTGTGTCTTTTGAATTAAATTATTGTATTGTCTATATGTATGTGGTGTGTAGCTGACTGCAATGATGTGCCCTTGTTTAGGTGTCAGCTGGAAATGGGTCTATTGTTAAATTTTTCTATACCAAATAGGGACTCGAGAATATTTTGATTGTTGATGGACACAACTATCATTTATCATATAAAAAATACTGAAGATTATATTTTTCAGACATTTTTTTATATAAACAATAGTGATTTAATTAGGAAATTATAAATACAATCAGTGTAAAAAAAGTACAATTAAAGATTATCTACAAAACTTTAGAAAGAAGGGACTTGGACACCATCACAAGCCAACGTCTACTCATACAAAGATCTCAATTTCAAAGATTTAAGCTCAAGAGTAGAAAGCTCATTATACTATAAATAAATAAATAAGTAGAAAGCTCAATAACGTTAAAGGTCTGGTTACTCCTCTCTCTAAATAATCCACATAAATGTTCTAAAGTTTGGCAATTCATGTCAATGTTCTAAAGTCAGCAAACATTAGGTTTAGTGATCTCTACCTAGAATTTGTATGTTTGAAGGTAAATTTATATAACAGTTTTAACAATTTTGTCATGTTGAATATTACTTGTTCATTTTTTTTTTTTTTTTTGATAGGTAAGATAAACTGTCATTTTAAAAAACACTACTTCATGGAAAAAGAACATGAGGTATCCAAAATATTACTTGTTCATCAAACTCACAAATCTTATTTATTGAGTTTTATTGTTTTCATTATTTTTATGGTATAAACTATGACAAGGTGATAGGCAAGCTTGATATTTAGTGCTTCTTTTGTGGTATGAACTATCAAGCTTGATGTCTGTTTTCACATTAATAATTGATTTTCATAACAACTTAAGCTTTTCAATGGATTGAGATGGTACTATTAAGAGAGAACAATGCAATAAATAGAAAATTTTAGTTGGACATTAGTAGTACTAGGATGTGTGACCTGGGAAGTCCTTCTGTTGCAACCCTTTCTTTTCTTATCAAATAAATAAATAAATATAAAAATTTAGTGCTTTATTTATTCCACAAAATAAAAGATGTATATATATATATATATATGAGATGTAATTTACAATTCAACAATAACCAAAGGTTATTGCTCCTTTAACTCTATAAAAAATGTAAAATATTTTTTTCCTTTATGGTTTGTATATCTTTTTAATGGTTTGAATCAATAAATAATTTTACTAAAATATATAAAATTATTTCTTATCAATCTTGTTCGGGCAGCCACCCTCTCATAATTTTTCCCTATTTATCATGATTTTTAACTCTTGAATTGTCTCATAGGTTTTCAACAACATGGATGTATGACTGTAACCCCATAAGTTGAGAAAACTGATTCTTGCACATCTAGCGAGTGAGTTCTAACTTCTAATTGAACATGTGTTGAACTTTGATATTGGCTATGGTTTGGTCAATTGAAGTAATTTTTCAATGAGGTTAAATTAAATTGTTTGGTTCAAGGTGTCCAAATATTTGCTTCTAATTGGGTGTCTGTCTTGATTAAAATCAAAAGTTTTGATGTTTAACAAATTTGTAATTTGTAGGAATGTTGCTTCTTTTTTTCTTGCTTGCTTTTCATATATTATAACTGCGAATAATCTCATCTAATGAAACATCATCCAAGTAGATGGTGATTGTCTGACCATGTTGCCTCATTGCTCTGTGGCAAGAAGAGGAATGGCTATACTCATCAAAAAAAGAAAAAGAAAAAAAGAAGAGAGGTATGGCTTAGGGAGGTGGTTGATGTATACTTTTTTTTTGGAAAGGTTCTTGTGGAAGAATTAAGAATGGTCTCATTTCGAATGTGGCTTGATGTTTATTTCAAGTTTGTTGTTGGTCATCAGTTAATGTGTTCCTATCAAGTTGTTATTTGCTTCCTAGTGGCAATTCGGAGGCAGTTCTATATCTCCTGATCTTTTGTTTTTGCAGGTATGCTTTCACTGAAGGATCTTGCCATAACAATAGCTGAAAAGCTGCAGAAACACTTGTTTGTAGGTGCTGAATTGTATGGAAGGAAGGAAAATGGTGTATTTGCATGCAAAATAACAAAAGTTCTAGATGAGGATCCTGAAAAAATCCAATATGAGGTGGCATGGCTTGACAAAAATAAGAAAGTAATGGAAAATTCATTAGTAAGTCGAGAAGATTTAATACAGAAGAAGGTGCTCTTTAGTAGAAATGTTTTGAAGTCTTTTATTCGGGACTCTACGTACCGAAGTGCTCCTTGGGTCATTCATGATAAATTGGCACAAAATCATGGAATTTCAACTGACCTTCCGGAGGAGTTAAGAGGCCAAGTTTTCTTCAAGGATGGACTACTAGTATGCAATAAGAAGCGAAGGAAAATTGAGGAAGATGGAAAAATTGAGAAGGTAATATCTATAACTTGAATACTTTTTTTTGGATGAAGTTATGAATTGTCATTCTCATATTTATCATATTCACTATTCAGGAAGCTGGAAAAAATAAAAGGAAGAAAATGGAAGGTGAGAGATTTGATGGCTCAAACATACTTTCTCGTGTAATGCTTTTGAGATCACAAGTCTAACAAAGTTTCATTTTGTCTTATTTTTACTGCCCTCCTGAATTTGTAGGAGATGATGAGCCAATGAAAGAACCAATTAAGTATCCTATCGATGACCTGTTGGTGCAGCCTGGTGCAGATGATCCAGTTTTTACTGACCGCCCTTCTCCATCAAGGGACTTCAATATTCCACTTGATTGTGTTGGGGATCTATTAATGGTTTGGGATTTTTGTTTGTCATTTGGTAGGCTGTTGCACTTGTGGCCATTCTCTCTTGAAGATTTTGAAAATGCAATCTGCCACAAAGACAGAAATGTGATACTCCTTGTGGAAACTCATTCAGCTCTTTTCCGATTGCTCATAAAAGACAATGATGAATATTTATTGGCTGCACGGAAAAGAAATCAAAATCAAAAATTAAAGGTTGGCATCCTATTTATACTTTCATTTTTGTATTTTGCTTTCTTTTCAGCCCTTTTTTTGTGTGTCAGGTGGCGTGGGGGTTGAACCAAACTAGAAATATTTGTTTTTTCCCCTTATCTTATCCCATTATGTGATTGACTTTCCGTTTCAGATTACGCTGATCAATTGGACTGAGTATTTGTGTGATTTTTTGGAAATAACCAAGCTTCCTGAATCGAATTATAGAGCAACTATTAAGCGGGGGCATTATGGCCTTTTAGATGCTCATGCTAAACTTGGAATCTTAAAAGAATTGGTTAACCTAGCACTTCAAACAGATATTTTTAGGGAGAAGTTGGATAATCTTATTGAAGAGAGGCAGGAAATTGGGGCCACAAAAAGGGGGGAAGCATTAGAAGAAGCCAGAAAGAAAAGGGAGGAAAAGGAACAGTTGAAGGCTGAGGCTGACTCCAATGGAGTAATGGATCAACAATTTTTGGAGAGCATAGAAAGTGTAGCAGAAAATGATAATCACAGTAATCAGAATGGTCATATGGAAAAGAAAAGAAATGGGAAGATCCTTTCATCTCAGCAGGGCAACGCATCAGAGAATTGGTTTTGATTCTTTCTTATTCTACAAAAAGTATATTTGATAATGACTTCTTTTGATCTGAGGGTCATAATTTTGTTTTTCCTTTTTTCCAGTGAGGACAAGCTTGCCAACACCACATCAAAGAAAAAGGCCAAGAAGCTGAATTTGGATGTGGAAGTCCAACCAGATAATGGCAAGGATTCATCTAGGAAGGAAGGGTTGAAATACCTGAAGGATGATAAAAAGGAAGGAACTGAGAAAAGGGATAAAGAACACAGGGTTGAATTCATCTCCTTACCCACTTCTTATTGGATACTCCCTTTGCCTCATAGTGTTGGTCCTCTATTCCATTTTGGGATGTCCCAAATATGGTTACACCTTGAAAAGTCAATAGACATAATGCTAATAATTTTCTAAACTTACCCTTTAATTGATTTGAAAGTCTATATTATTTTTTATTTGAGTTTAAGTTAAAGAAGGAAGTTTTGGAAATCTATACTATTTTATTTGAAAAACAATGCATTAAATGAGGTTCATGTAAAGGTTGGACTCTTTAAACAGGACCAACTATATAGGATGGAGAGAGTATGATTTTTTCTTGTGCTTGTATGTTTTTCTTTGTTCATATTTTCTTGTCATTTTTATGGCAGAGAGAATTTTATGAACGGGAAATGGAGAAACGAGTGATATGCAGAAACCCCTTGGGCAAAGACAGATTTTACAACAGGTATTTGTGGTTTCCTCGTGATGGGAGGATATTTATTGAGAGTTCTGACTCCAAGGAGTGGGGATACTACAGTAGCAAGGAAGAGGTATTAATGCTGCTAAGCTACCTTATATTTATTCTTTTCTTCTCTCTCTCTCTCTCTCTCTTTGGGTAATTACATTCACATTCTTGATCAGCTTGATGCGTTGATGGGTTCGCTGAATATCAAGGGGGAGAGAGAGTGGGCACTTAAAAAGCAGCTGGAAAAATTCTATGGCAAAATATGGTCAGTCCTTGACTTCTTGAACAACAAATGGAGTATTAGAATACCTTCTAACTTCATTTTTGTAAATCTTCATTTCTTATTTCCTTCTTTACTAAAGATCACTTTGTTTCTTTGTTGTTACTCACTTTTGCATAAGCTGTAGTTATATGCCAACTTATGAATGTGTTTAATTTTTCTTTTTAGTGTGCAAACTTCCACACAAATTCCTATGTTGTTGCACATGTTTTCATGCCTATGTGCACACACTTACTCCTGCATATGTCTGTGCACATTGGCCTGTACATAAATACACGTGCATTTGTTGAGCTACATGCTTATGATAGACAAGCTTTGGCAAGGGTCCAAACCCAAATCAATGATTTGGGACCAAAGGGCAGTGAAAAAGAGGTTCATGTTGTATATAGGAATACCAAATCTAAGCTTCTATTGCTACATACATGTGAAGGTCCCCAATCAATTGAACTGGTATGGATGGATTAGGCCCATCATAGCTAAGATATTCTGGGGCAGCTCCCCTTCTTATTATGGCTGAAGGCAACAATAGCCTGCTGCTGTATATCTAAATGAAAATAAATTCTTCTCTTGAATATTAGACTGGTTGCGATGGAGGGTGGATCAACTTATTGTCATTGTTATCAATCTGGAGCTGCACTTCTAGTATCATGTTTCCTTGAGGAGGTTTACACGTTTTGCAATACTTTTTTTACTAATACTTCCAAGATTTATCCCTTGCTGCTTTGATTGTTACAATGATTGATATAGTGGTAGAGCAACACAACTGTTGTATATTTTATTACATCTGGTCAAATCTTTGAAGTTTGCCTTCCTATATGCATTTTCACAGTATGGAACTCCAAAAGAGATCAAAGGAATTGGCTCACAAGATTGCAGCAGAGGAGGCTGTGCTTCGAAGATCTACACGTGTACGGGCTCCACCTAGGGAAAATCCTGCTAATGCTTTTCTTAGGTATGTGAACAAGTGGAAGGAAGATTAATTGGGCTTGAGTTTGGTGTTGGGAAAATTGGTTTCATTTAATTTAGGATAGAAGGTCCTATACTCAGTTACATTACTCATTACAAACAGTAGGATCAATGAGTTAAATTTTTTTGGTTACTCCGAGTACATGCTCATTAATTTCTTCAATGGGAATTTGTTAGTAGTACTTACCCCCCCAAAAAAGAAGGGAATTTGTTAGTAGGAGGCCAGTGAGTAAGTAGTGGCATAAGGGCATGGAAAGGAAAAGGGATGGAGAAGTTTTTCTTAACCCATTCCTCTGATGAACTCGCATGCAATCATGCTTGACCCTCAAATTTTGTAAATGACTTTTCTGCATTTTTTTATTATAGAGACAGAATGCTATGGAAACATTATTTACTCACTCGTGTAATGTTTGTTTTCTTCTTTTAAATGCTTCATTTGGATTTCAAGAAATGATGAATTGGTACACACGCGCGTAGATTTTGATTACTTTTTCCAGTCTTACTGGACAAGCCATGAAGCTTGATTTTCCGCTTTCCTTCAACTTTTTCAAGCCTTTTATTCCCATTGGAAAATAAAACACCATTGTTAAGTTACAGCTAATGGCCCGAGGCCTATTGCATTATCAGTGCAACCTATGAAAGCTTGGATGACATGGGTGATAGGACTGACCACAAAGCTGGACTCTGACCCTATGAATATGGCATATGATTATGGACACCTTAGGTTGTGAACAAAATTTTCATTGTAGTAATGCCTTAATAGATTGGTGCCCAATAAAATTGGATAATGTTTGTTCTTTGCATAAGAAAGTTGAGTCCAGCCCTAGATTTCTCATGTTAATACTCAATAGCTTTTAGCTGCAGTGGTATTTAAATTATATCAGGCCACATCAATGTACTCTGGTTTTGATGAAGAACCAACTGCAGCTTGAACTCATTGCTGGAGTCAAATTGGGTTTTGGAAGTTTGATCAAGCTCAACTATGTATTTTCGCAGTGCTGCCAGGAGTAAACAAAGCTTAATAAACTTAAAAACGGCCATTCCTTTCTGTTCTCTGAGTCTGTACTAGTGCCACCAACACTCTCCCCATGATCACCAAAGTAGTTAAGATTATACAAGGCATGCGTTAGAGCTAGTGAAAATGTTCCTATGTCTCGTGCATGTTGACAATTACATATAATACTTTTCCCATGTATAGCTTCCAATTGGCCTAGTTAACCAAAACCCCTTGCTCCTCTTCTAAACCTATTGTTTTCTCAAGTTCAATTGTGGTGTTCTTTATCCGGCTGAAGCTCACAATCAGAGCAAAATGAAAGAACACCCTGAATATCTGCTACCAAATACCAATCTTGTCAACATATGCATGTCACTTCCATTTTGGATATGGTAATCCATGCATGTATATTATATGTGTGTGTGTCTCTTTGCGTGATCTAACTCAGCCTTACTACAAACTAGTTTGATTTAGTAACAGTAGAATACTTGGAATGAATTTCAAAGTCAAAAGTATCCCTTTCCATTTGAAATTGATCCATTTCATAGTTGATATTAAATTTTAAAAATTTGAAGGTGTACGTATTGTCATGTCATTAAAATCTTAAATGAGGTGGTAGTTTCACTGTTGATTCAAAAAATAAAATCTTAACTGTAATTTTAGTCATTTATATTAAGCAAATTTGATTTACAGTCACACGAGTTACGTCCATGATAGTTCAATTTCTTTCCAATTGGAAATTAGCTAATGAGGTCCATCACTGCTGATTTCTATTAGCGGATAATTTTTTATGTTAGCACATAACCTTTAGTACAAACATGAGATCAATAACATCCGTGACAAAGTTTTTACTTGATAGTTGATACACCTTTTGAGTAAATGGAACCCTCCCTGATCTAGTTCTTACTCTTTCTTCTTCTTTTACTAAATTTTATTTCTTGTATGGTTAAATCTGACATTATCTACATGGACAACTTTATCATTGGCTGGGAGGACTACTTCATGACAGCCACATTGTCCTCCATAGGTTTTAATAATTTCTCTTTTTGGCTCTTTTTCTTACTATTATTAGTCCCCTACTCTTCCTCCAACCATTCCACTTCGTTTTTTTACTTTTGTTCTCCCCATAGTCTTTTCTATAAATTTATTATTACTCCCTTTGCACATTTCTCTTTCATTTAGTCCAAGTTTTGCCCCCAAAAAAAAAAAAAAAAAAGATTATTCTCTCTCTCGCTTGTTGCTCTATTTATTTCAATTCTCTTGTTTCTTTTAAAGGACTTTTTTTCTTTCTTGTAACTTTGCTTTGGGTTGATGAGTATTTCATTTTTGATAACTCCACTTTGGATTGACAACCAATTTTTGTAGCTAAACTTTGTTCTTTTGCTATTGTGTTTGTTAATTTTTCATCACATATTCCCTCTCTCTCTCTAATGACTTTGGCTAAGCGAAATTGTAGAGAATAAATTAAATTACATTACAAAATAATTATACATTCTCAAGCATCACCTGAGTTTGAGATTAGTTATAGTAAATATTAAAGTAACTTGCTAAACTTATGGACTCAACTTCTCATTTATGTATGCATCTCACTGTCATTTTTTTGTATTAAACTTCTTTTTCAGCAAGTGTATTAAACAAACAGTTGCTAATATGAATGCTAATGACATTTTAATTAACTCATAGAGTAATTAACTTTTTATCACAACAAAAAAAGAAGAAGAAAATAATATATTTTAAGTTATGTACTCAATAAATTGAAGAGTTTAGGCTTAGCTATATAAACAGCCTCAGTAATAGTTGGCCTTATCAGTCAAAGACTCGAGGAATGCAATGAATTCCAATGCTTAACCTTGGAGCCCAACAATACAATGCCGGTTGTGTATAACACAGGCTACCATGCTATTAATGCTGGCATTGTGATTCGTGAGTAATTCTTAAGTACTCTCAGAGCATGAAAAATGGTACTCTCTCCTCTCACATTCAGGGTAGGATCCACTTATTAAATTCATGATGGAGTTTACCATGAATATGAGAAAAGGAAGCACCATTTATCTATACTTCGGGAGCACTTAAGAATATTCCGTGGCGCAAAATGCCAAAGTAATAACTAGTACATATCATTGTAGTTGGGGGTAATGAACTTTACAAATTCTTTTTGATAATTCAATTGTTACAATAATTTGAGTGGGAGGATTTGAACCTCTGTTCTCTTCATAAAAGAGGCTAGGCAAAACCATTGAGTTGCAAGCCTCTTGGCAAGGAACTCTACAAATTGA
Organism: Quercus glauca; assembly: GCA_023736055.1. Lineage (NCBI taxonomy): Eukaryota > Viridiplantae > Streptophyta > Magnoliopsida > Fagales > Fagaceae > Quercus > Quercus glauca. Next base: position 41,585,670 of record CM043324.1, on the reverse strand, counting down.
TGAAAAAAATGGGTCACACATCAAGATTAACTTTTTCCATAATCTGTAAAGTCAAGATAACATTAAAAAAAATCCATTGCAGATTTCAAAAGACTTAAAGTCATGTTACAAGTAATTTGAAGGAAATATGAAAACAAAAAACAAAAAGCTAAAATAAAAAAAATACAGCAATGTAGCCAAAGCTAGTTATTTGCTATCCACAATCAGAACCTGCTCAAGAGGTGGACCAGGAAGCAAGTAATATAAGTAATCTGGTCCAGTAGCTTGTGGTATTTATTGATGGAACTTTCAGGGCATATTATCATATATGTAGCCATGCAGGAAAGGTGCCAAGTACTCTGCCAGCAACGACTGTTACTTGGGGTGAGCCAGAATTACATTATCTCAATCACAGCTCGACCGACAATTTTTCCCTCGTTGAGATCCTGGAATGCTTGGCCTGCCTCCTCAAATTTGTATTTTCTAGAAACAGCATCAGAGAGATTGAAGATACCAGTTTCTGCCAGTCTCACCAACTTGGGGAGATCTTGCCTTGCCCTTCCTCCATAGGAACCAATGACTTGAATCTGTTCTATGAGATCTTCAGTTAGATGTTGGAACATACAAAAATCCCAAATCATGCACAGCATGCAAAGGAAATGTCAATTACTAAAGCTAAAAATTCTTAGTGTATATAGTGCTATAGTCGAACAAAGCTGAACACAAAGTGTTGTTAGGCTCAAGACTGGTGATATGAAAGTTGCATTTACAGTAGCTAGAGGTAAGACGAAGATCTCGAACATCTTCAATATCAGTTGCTGGCTGGGACTGGATGCTTTGGTTTGGGTCAACTGTCCCCACATAAACAGAGTGAGAGAGGTGGGAGAAAAAAAAAATCTAACATTCAAGCCAATTTTGCAATCTTCAAAATGCAAGTAAAATAAATAAATGTGATCATTATTGGGAATTTTGTGAACAACAATTGATAAGGCAAAAAATTTTAAAATGATGCCTGTAAAGAAACACATCAATTCTTAAAATGACTATGATGCCTTTTCTTCAACCATCAATCAACTCCTTGCCACTTTGTTTCTCTGATTCCTACATGTTATCAATTGCTGCACTACCCACTCTGAACATGAAGTGAGACGAGGAGTAGAAAAAAAAATCGTCATATTAGGATGAGACAAGAAGGGAGTGTCATTTGAATCACCACGCATCCAATGAGCTTCGAACTACAACCATACCATTCAATCCATTATTTTGGAAGGAGTCATTTGAGTTAGAGCTCACTGGCATGTTAACCTTATTATCCTTTTTTTTTTTTGGTTTCTTTCTCACTCTGTCTTTGGTATTCTATCACTATTTGCGGTATTGTCCACATGCATTGTTCACCGTTTGCGGACAAATTCGATTTCCATTTCTTCTTACCCGTTTACAACCCTAAATCAACTATTTTTTCTTCCCCACAAAAACCCTGGTCATTCTTGAACCTTAACCCTTCTTTCCAAAGGTTCTAAACCATGAATTCACAAATCCTCCAAACCCTAAGCCTACCTCAAGTACACAGACAAATTTCCCAATTCGTCCTATGTCACAACAAGTGTATTGGGACTTCTAGATTTGTTTTTCCCCTTGTTAATCTATGAACTTTTTAGTTAAATTTGCAGCATATTTCCAAATTTAAAATATATTAAGAATATTCCAATAAATATGTCAACAATAGTTTTGTAGAATACCATGTGCTATTGTGGTTTTAGGATTTACCATACTAGACGAGCATTCCCATTGGCAATTGTAAATGGTATATGCGGGGAAAATTTAGCATAAAGGCACAAACAGAGCCCAGCAGCCGGACTTGTAAAATCTTACAATTACAAATTTTTTTGCAATTGTGCTACAGTGCAATCCTAAATGATGTTTAGGATGGCACTGTAACACTTTAGTAAAAATTATAATATATTTTAATTGATAAAGTGGAAGAGAGATGGGGGAGAAGAAAGAGAGAGAGTTGTACTGTAATATATTATATTATTTTAGTAGGTAATATATATTATTTTAATGAGTAGAATACGAAAATAAAAGTTGAAATGTTAGTTGTGTTGTAAAATGATATGGTATAATTGATAAAGTAGCTTTTTAAGATGGTAAAATAGAATAGAATGGAAATTGCGGATGCGAATACACAGTATTCCTATATATACTCGACATCGGGTTCATTGTAATATTTAGTTCAATATAACAAAGATGTAGTTGCTTGGGACTTTCTGTTGTGGACTTAAGTCATGCCAAACCAATTAAATTCTCTTACTTTCAGTCTCTCTCTCTCTCTCTGAATAATTTTATTTTCTTCTTTATATTTAAGATTGTATCAAAGCTGAGAGTTTCTGTCTAGTTTCCAAAAGACCATCAACTCACACACCTCACAACATTGTCCTCTATCGATGTCTTCTCGCTCCTACAACACTTTCTTCTACCAATATCTTTTGGCCAATGTTGTTGCTCTCCTATGGTTGCCAGTATTGTCGTCGTGCCACTTTTCATCATCAACAGCCGCTTTCATTGGTGACTATCTTGCGTATGCCATCCTTGAGCCATTTTTTTCTTCTGCAAAATGCCACCAATGCAGCCATCCTCCAGTCACTGATGCAACTATCCTCTGGCCACAATAGCCGTCTTCCAACCTCCATCCGTCACAAACAATTGTCGTTCACTACCATCTCATGCTTTCCAATTCACATCAAGCCCAATCCATTTTACATCCAATTTGGTCGTGGTTTCCTACACATTCTTACATTCCAAACTCAAGACATCTTCAAGGTTCCACCTTGAAGGGTATATTAGTATATTACCGCATATACGTACACCATGGTTTTGTAGAATATTGTGGCCTGCTGTGGTTTTGTATTACCATGGGTTACTGTGATTTTAGGGTTACCATACTAGGCCTAATGTATTCCTATACATGACTACATTGGCTTCTTTGTAACATAAAATTCAATATAGAAAAGATGTAGCCATTTGGGCTTTCCAATGTAGATGTAGGCCATCAAGCAAAATCACGTTAATTCTCTCTCTCTCTCTCTCTCTCTCTCTAGATATATATATATATACACACACCATTTTATTTCTATCCTATTTTGAGAGAGCAAACTCAAAAAAAAAAATGGAAACACACCAGAAAGAATTGGTGCACTCAATATCAATTGTACTGGTAGTTCTTGATGCAGTCATTGGTAGCATTATTTATGGTTTAATTAAGAACTAGAATGAACAATAAATAAAATCTATTGGACACAAAGTACGTACCTTTCTACGAACAAGACGGTTTATATCCACCTCCCCTATGGCACCAGATTGCGTTAGTCCTATCATTACAGCTTTTCCTCCATCTCTCACACTATTGAAACACTGGAAAAATGTCTGTGGTTTTCCTAAGGCTTCCACTGCAACATCCACACCTGCTCCCCCAGTTATTTCCTGTCCAAAACAAGTGAATAACTAACTTAAAGACCAGTTCATAACTCCAGAAAGAATACAGTGTAACTAAGTTTGGTATGTTTCTATAAATTTAGATATGTTTGAATATGTGTACTAATTACATGGACCATTAAAGGTCTGCATCCATGTTGCAAAGCAATTATAGCAATTTATTATTGACTTAACCCATCGGCCATCACCATGAAGTGGGGAAATTTTCAATTAAAAAAATCATAACAATAAATAATGATATTTTGATGGGTCCTAAGGGAGTTTTTCCTTGGGGGAATATATGGTGTGCAAAGGTCCTATGAAAGGCTTCTTTCTTTGTCTGAACAGTGGCTTGGGATAAGATTTTAATGGTGGATAACCTCCAGAAAAGAAACATCTCGATCCTTGATTGGTGTTGCATGTGCAAGAACAATATAGAATCAGTTGATTATCTCCTCCTTCATTCAGTGGCGAGGGATGTCTAGTCTTTTGTGTTTGCAATATTTGGAGTCTCTTGGGTTATGACAAGGTCAGTGTCCCAGATGCTTTCTTGTTAGCAAGGGAACTTCCATACTTATGGTGGCAGCAAAATATGGAAGGCGGTTCAGTTATGTGTTATGTGGACAATCTGGCTTCAGCATAATAATGGGACCTTTGATGGGATCAAACATTCTATTCATGTAATTGAAAAGTCTATCCTGAGATGTTTGTTCAAATGCAAATGACTGCTCTTGGCAGTATTCCTTGCCATTTTCTATATAAGACTCCCTAAATATGTGTTTTTAATCCCTTTAGGTGTAGTCTGGTACAGTATATAATAACTACTACCTTTCTTTTAATGAAATTATTATAATTGTATCAAAAAAGCTTTTTACGTCTACAGGTTTATTTTCTGAAACAGTATATAATATCAGAACTTTGATCACACTATCACCACTACTAAGCATTGTTTGTTCTTTATTGTACATGAAACAATAGCACAATTAGTTGTGTAATGCATTGGTTTTAGACTTATAAATTACATGTCAAATAATAATACTCCACTTCCAAACTGCTCTCACAATTCAATAGCAATTTGCCCCTAAGGTCATTCTGGTGCGGACACCACACGATGGCACATCTGTGGAGATTATCATTATCATTTATGTTATCTTTATTTGGGTTTATCTTTAGTATTGGATTAGTATTTGAGATTGTTTAGGATTATCATATTAGTATTTGAGATTGTTTAGGATTTGTTTAGGAGAGTTTATCTTTATCATTATGATTCCTGGAAGCTGTATATAAAACTTCAGATGGTTCCTTTTGTACGTTACAGATTATTATTATTATTGAGATTATTTTCATTGAATGGCTTATTTTCTTCCATGCTCTAAGACTTCTGATGCATCCAAGGTAGCCAAGATTTTCTTTGATGAGATTGTTAAGTTGTATGGGTTACCTAAAACAATTGTGTCAGATAGGGATGTTAAATTCATGAGCTACTTTTGGAAAATCCTTTGGCACATGATGGGAACAAACTTGAAATTCTCCACAGCATATCATCCTCAAACTGATGGTCAAACTGAGGTTGTCAATAGGAGTCTAGGAAATCTTTTGAGGTGTCTCATAGGTGAGAATGGTAAGACTTGGGAATCTATACTCCCTGTAGCCTAATTTGCATACAATAACTCAGTCAATAGGTCCATAGGTATGAGCCCATTTGAAGTTGTTCATAGTTATACACCTAGGAGACCTTTAGACCTTCTCCCAATGTCCTCACATGATAGGGTTTCTATGTCTGCAGTAGAGTTTGCTAGTCACATGCATGAGTTACATAAAGAGATCAACAAACGAATTCATGCTAGTAATCTTAAGTATAAGACTCAGGCTGATTTACATCGACGTCATTTAGACTTTGATGTAGGAGATTATGTTATGATTCGTATCAGGCCTGAACGGTATCCTTCAAGAACCGTTAAGAAACTGCAAGCCCACAGTGCTGGCCCATTCAAGGTATTAAAGAAACTTAGATCTAATGCTTATGTGATTGATATACCTTCAGATTATGGTATTAGTTCTATTTTTAATATTGCTAATTTAATTGCTTTTAAAGGTCCAGCAGTTATTTCCTATGACCCTTTTGATGATCCACCCTCTTCTTCTTTGGCTAACCCTATCCCTAGCCCTACACCATCTTGTTTCCAAAAGGCACATAAAGATATTATTAATGTTATTTTGGATGAGCAGTCTCTTTTCATTAGGGATGGAACAGGTTTGCTGGCGAGGATGGCCTGATTCTGACTGTACATGGATCACCAGAGAAGAGTTGCAGCAGCTTGATCCCGCTCTTTTGGAGGCTTACTTGGATTCACTTGCCACCACTTCATCTCTACCTCCTACCACTCACACATGAGCGTCGACAGAGGCGCCATATGAGAAGAGTTGCAGCAGAGAAGAGTTGCAGCAGCTTGATCCCGCTCTTTTGGAGGCTTACTTGGATTCACTTGCCACCACTTCATCTCTACCTCCTACCACTCACACATATGAGCGTCGACGGAGGCGCCACGCTGACCCAATGAGCTTGTAGCTTGATGGAGCTTATTCTGATGTCACTTGATCCTTTGAGCTTTACTCGACGGGGTCGAGTTTCTCCCACCCCAAGGGAGTTGTTGCGGACACCACATGATGGCACATCTGTAGAGATTATCTTTATCATTTATGTTATCTTTATTTTGGTTTATCTTTAGTATTGGATTAGTATTTGAGATTGTTTAGGATTATCATATTAGTATTTGAAATTGTTTAGGATTTATTTAGGAGAGTTTATCTTTATCATTATGATTCCTGGAAGTTGTATATAAAGCTCCAGATGGTTCCTTTTGTACGTTACAGATTATTATTATTATTATTATTGAGATTATTTTCATTGAATTGTTTGGTGGTGATTCCAAACACCTTAGGTGGGAAGTCTAAGGTTCTTCAGTAGGACTAATCTAGGTGGGAAGCCTAGGTTGTCCTACATCAAATTCATTCAAAGTTTGATACTGCAAGGAAATTCTATTAAAACAAAATTTTAAAATCTTGTCTTGAACCATAATTGGTGGAACACAAAATGGGGGGGGGGGGGGGGGGGGGGGGGGAACTACCCACAAGTATTATTATTTAGAAGAAAAAAAAATCTCTAAGGGGAAAAAGAGGTTTTAAAAAATAAAAGAGACAGCTCCTCCAGTAGAAGAAATTGTATACAGTATCCAAAACTTAAGTTCATGGCTCTCCTCATTCATGTTGTCATGATAGACATTAAATAAAGTTGAAGATATATAACTTTCTAGAATGAAAAAACAAATCAACAAGGATATATGGATCTTTCACTGCATTTTCATGACACATGGTAGAAACAAATAGTAACTAGCATTGAAAACATTAGAATTATATTAACAGGAACATTAAACTTGAAGATCTTCCATTGGCCATTTTCATGTGCAACTCAGCTTATTAAAAAAAACATAATGCAGATATTTACATGAAAAAATGTGAGAGCGCCAGGAAGGAGGGGGGGAGGGGGGGGGGTTGAATTGAGATCATAAATAATAAAAATACATTTTAGCTGGAACTTTTATCTCTGTAAAAGGTCAAAGAAAAAGATAAAACACATACCCTTATCTTTTCAATGGCATCTTCTTGTTTTGCATTTATAGTGTGAGTGGCACCAAATAACTTGGCTTTCTGCAGTTTATCATCCTGAACATCCACAGCAATAATATCGGAAGCACCAAAGGCTCTTGCTATCTGCAAACAACTGAAGCAGGTGATCTAGTCATGATAATGTTAAATAAAGCCTGTTCACAAATTTTCAGTTGCAACAGTGCTGTTAATTTTTTATAAGCACCCCAAAGCAGCCATAGAAAAGGGATGCTATTTGCTGTTATTTCATCTATTGACATAGGCACTTACTATATTCCCCCCCTCCCCCCCAAAAAAAATAGCATCTGCGGTTTACTCCCTAGGGGTGGGTACAAAGGGCCCTTTCTTGGTGAGATTCCACATCATCAAAAAAATTTATAAAACTGACTGGTCAAACAGGTTTTACAAGATACCAAAATGTAATTACCAGGCATTAACATCCCGGAAAAAAAAAAAAGGACATTTTCAGTGGCTTACCTTGAACCAACACCCCCCACTCCAATCACAGCAACAGAATCCCCAGGACGCACCTCAGCCGCGTGAGCCATGGCTCCATAAGCAGTAAAAACTGCACATCCTAAAATTGCAGACTCTGTGTATGGCAATGATTCTGGTAAATTAGTCAATGCATGTACTGGCACAACACAGTATTCAGCAAGGCCTCCCATACTATACATGAAAACTGGTTTCCCTGCACAATATAAAATTTCTTTTAGTATTCCACAGTGATGCAAACATTGCATTAGCATTTGGCAAACAATTTTACCCAAAAGAGGAGATAGATGGAGATATCAGAAGAAACCTTAGATAAGGCTGGAAACTGAAACACCATAGAGAAAGGAAAGAGGGAAAAAGAAAAACAAGTAGTCTCGCCCACAGACTCGCATGCACACACACACATATATTCACACACTACAGTGATGAAGGTTCCTGATTAATGCTGGAAATGTGTGTGATAATCAAATAAAGAGGCACTGTAGTAAATGGAGAACGAAAAACATTAATGTGCCATTAAGCTTAATATCAAACATGGGGTTCACCTATTATGACATCTAGAAGTTGAACAAGCCACACAATTTTATGAGTGGATAACAAGACCATTAACATGCATATAAAGCATATATTTTGTAACTTTATGCATATATCATTAAAAAAAAAAATTTAAAGAAGGTTGAAATATACCAAAGACACATGGGCATATAATAATTCAGATATGGTTATTTGAAATTCATGAAATGCACACTTACCACCATCGCGGAGGAACAGCCGAGTTTCACCATCATAAAGAGTTCCTTTAGCTCGATTATAAGCAAAGAAATCCTCACATAAATCGTCATGGCCCTTTATTCAATTATGTTGATATTAATATCAAATTTGTGCTACAAATTTCTCCAGGGGGGATGTTAATAATTAAAGCATTCACAAAAGCAGCTTGGATAGCACCAAAGATTAATAACATTAAAAACTGGAGAAGGGGAAAATGTAGCATCTCAAAGTAATATATTTGTTACCTTTGAACAGTAGGAACAATTACCACAAGGCATGATGAAAGCTCCCACAACGCGGGACCCAATTGGATATCTGAAAGGTCAAGAAGACCAAAATGGGTTTTCAAAAAAAAGTGAAGATATTACATTACAATATACAACACTTCTATACAGAACCAGAAGGCCATTTTAATCCATAAATATATCTGCACCTTTCTATTAATTTGTGGTCTGTGAGTGGCCCAAGTTCAACAACTTCACCAGTTATCTCATGCCCCACAACACAAGGACTAGAAAATGGAAGTTCACCTTTCATAACATGGAGATCAGAGTGGCAGACTCCGCAGGCTGCATTCAAAGATACAATGTCAGATGCCACTGCTGAATCATCATATATAAGTAATTAAATGCATATGCTGGCTTAAACAATAAAATTGAGGATAACCACAACCAATATAAGACGAGCAGAAAACATTCTAGCTTTCAATTTCTGAAAACATCACTGAGGGCCTTGAAAATTCTAATTAATAGGACAAGATTCATCAAATTACTATAGTCTTAGTTCAAGATCTATGGTTAGATGTCTTCTCAAAGTTCAAAAACAATACCAAGCTATATTTCAAAGGAGGCAGCTGGCTTGCAAAAATGTGCTAAATTGTCATCAACTTCATCCATATTGAATTTGAGTGGTCTTAAACAAATAGATGATTCCATTATAATTATATTATTTGCGAATGGTACTTAGTATAATCCCCTATAAATAATTTACTTCTTTTCACTCTATAACCAAGCAAAATAATGGAAAAGGGTTTTTATAAAATTAAATTAAATTTAGAAGAACCCTTTTGACCCAGTGGAGTTTCCTTAGCTCTTTAAATCATTAAAATATTTGACAATTCACAAAATGATAATCAGTCTTCTTTTCCAACATTTTTTTCAGGAACCAAACAAAGCTAAACAGAAAATCTGATTAATTAACAGAGTGTACACATCATCATTCAATCTAATAAGAAAATATTGATCTGTTTTTATAAGAACCTGAAGAATTCATCATAATCATTCAATTTTACCGTTTGTATCAGTTCAGTAGATCTTCAAAAAAAAGAAACCAAAGTCAAAACTAGAACCACACTTGTTCTTTTTTTGTCAGAGCAACCAAACAACATCAAATGCAAAACCCACAAACAAAAAAACTAGCAGTGTTAGAAATATATATTGGCATCGACCTTTGGTCTTGATGAGAACCTCGCCGGCTTTGGGGCGAGGAATTTGGAACTCTTCAATGGTGAGGGGCTTATTGGGTTCCCGAAACACAGCTGCACGCATGTATGAAGGCAATCCCACTCCTCCAGAACTATAACTACGATTACCATTAACACCAACACTAGTATTTTCGTTTGTCTTATCCATGTTGTTTACGTAAGAGATGGTATCGTCAGGGGTCAGGAATCTATTAGCCAAGCACCAACTAGTAGATCTCAGGCTCTTGGTGTTAGAGATGCCTCTGCGGATCATAGTACTTATAAAAGACATTTGGCTTTGCTGGAGATGCTAAACTTTGTCAAAGCTAATGGTGTTCGGTGCGAACTTCGTGGCCCTTTGAGTTTTGGAAGTGTTGTTGACCTGGTTCTGACAGTATTTTTATCGTCCTCATCATCATGGAGCTCATTTCTCTTATTATATTTATAATACTATGTATCTTCTCGTTCCTATCTGTTGTCATGTCATGTTATAGTATTATACTAATATACTAATATTTATCCAAACCAATAATTGGCAATTTAGATAATCGTCCGAGTCACATAGTTCTTTTTTTTTTTTTTTTTTTTTTTTTTTTTTTTTGGGCGTACATCTATCAAAAATTAAAATAAATTTTTTTTGGCCATTTGTGAATGAAAGGAACTCTGTCAATGTATATAAAAATATGATAAATATCAAACATGTTTCATATCTTGTAATTAACATTGTGTTTGTCTTCTCAAAAAAAAAAAAAAATTTTTGTTTGGTTCAAATGCCCGAACTATATTATGAAACAATTATCTAAGATATTTTTTTCAATAGTACGTGTGAGACTTATCTGTTAGACCCTCTCGACCATTGCGCACATTTGTTGTAATGATCACTCTACAAGAATAAGTGTCTGTTGGTGTGGGGAATAAAGACCTGAGTTCAAGTCTTCAGAATGAAATTTCACACACATAAACACTTAAATTAGGTTCAGTAAAATTTATATCTTATAAATAAAAAATAAAAAATAAAAAATAAAAATAAAATTAAAAAAAAAACCTCTTGTGGGAGGGGAGAGGAAAGAAAAATAATAAGAAAAAATAAGTTATGTGGAAAAAAAAAAGTAAAAGAAAATGCTTGCATCTTATATGTAAAGGGAAAAGTAAAGAGGATAATTATATTTGATCTCTCCTCAGTTTGGTTTGCAAAGAGATAGATATGTGTGTGTGTGTGTATATATATATATATATAATACTTTTTTTTTAGAGATAATTACAACATACTGTTAACCTCGCAGCTCGAATATTTTCCCTCCTAAACCCACAAGCACTTTGTGCATGGAGAGGTGCCAATTTAACTACAAGACATTTGGCATATATATAAATGCCTAATGAAGTAAAGAGAGTGTGAAAGCTCATGAGCAAAAATGTAATTTGCAGGTCATTGATGGATAGTTATAACTTTTCTTGTTCTTTCCTGCATTTCTCTCCATTCTTGTCCAATTTGGGAACATCATAAATGGCGGGCTTGGTAAATGGTAGGCTCGGATAGATTTGCTTTTACTCCCAAAAAAAAAAAAAAAAATGGTGGGCTTGGACGACTATAACTTTCCTTATTTGCATTCCTCTTCTTTTTTTTTTTTAGACAGCATTCCTCTTCACTTCTGCCTAATTTGGGCACATCATAAATGGTAGGCTCAAATAGATTTGCTATTACTCAAAATTTAGTTCTTTTCTTCACTCTTATATCAACACTGTTTTAAAAACTAAACCAAACTAGCCAATTTAACCAAACCCTAAACCAATCTAATAAAAATGAAAAAAAAAAAATCAATAAAATCAAGAATCGAACCCAATTTCTGCTCTTCAACCGTTCTAGTTTTTAAAACCATGCATATATACCAAACTGAGGCAGTTCTCTTTTCACGTAGCATTTCCTTCCTATGCTTTATTTTCTCTCATCGTTCATCTATTTCAAAATACAATGTGTACTAAGAATGGGAGAGTGTCAATGTGGTTGGATCTAGACCTTACACGTGGAGTGGCTGTGAGCAAGGGAGATGACACGTTGATTACAAGATGTTGGTGCAAACACAATAATAATGGAAACAACACAAAGAGAAATTGAATAATACGCTGAATATTATTAATTTGAAAAAGATGAACACAACACTATTTGGACTAAGGCGCGTCACTCGCTCTCTTTAAGGAGATTCAAGCCTTTAGTTGGCTAATCTTTGTAACCGGTGCAGACCTTCTCTGACTTGTCTCCCCCAGGATACAACAGCCCAACAAATGTTGTATGGCTAGAATAGCTTCTGCACAAAGTGTTCAAGCCCAAAGCTCCACCAGAAGAACACCTTTCTTTGACCCGAAATTTCTCAAGTATTTAGGAATATTATTGAATTCACTCTCTCACACAATACTCTTTACTTTTAACTATTTCCCTTCATTCACTCTTATTATGAAATTAGTCCATAGCATAACCGTATATATAGTCTTCCAACCCTTCACATAACCTACATGTTATTTATTAATTTAGAGAACTTCTTTTAATTTATTTAATCTAACTTACATACAAGTAACTCTTTCTTTAACAAATTTTATTATAACTCATCTCTTTATTCTTCTTCAGTTATTTTGAGTTTAAACATATTTAATTTAAAATGTAATAACATTCCCCCACTCATTTTAATATTAAATTTGGAAAATGAGAGATTACCGGGCAAAGAGGGATTATTATGCATCATGAAGGTGTGCTCTGCATTGAACCTTCACTTAGTGAAACAACAATCTCTACTCCAGAGTCAGTAGTGGTCTCCGACTTGAATTATGACTGCTTAAGGGAAATAAAGTATTGCTGCTCACACATAATGATCCAGGTGTTGACATGAGCTTTTATAGCTAGCACTTTACGGCCGTGTGCTGATCCCAGTTTCATGAGTATATTTGAGATTAAGTCCAAATCTCATAGGGAGCAGCCCCACCCCCACACTCGCATAGGTGAAATTTTGTCAAGGGTGCTCCTGTAATTCTGACACCCCACTCATACGAGCTACAATTTCATTAAAAGTTTTTTACTCAACCTTTCCACATTACAGGATAAATGCACTTACATCATAGGGATGAACAATTAAAAAATTATTTACAAAATAAATAATTTTAAAAAATGAATAGTGCATTTCTTACGACCATCATATGATTCGTTTTTCCCATCGAACCCAATTCTCAGGATCTCTGGTCCTTGGGTTAGGTATCCTCATACATGGCTCATGATTCTATGGACCTTAGTCCCATCCCCCTCGATGTATTCCAGACTCTATCTTTTGCCAAGGCCTTAGTAAATGGATCTGCAAGATTATCATTAGATTTAATATAATCCACAGTTATGATACCACTACTCAAATAAGATCGCACGGTACTGTGCTTTCTTCTTATAAGTCTGGATTTACTGTTGTAGTAACGGTTTTTAACTCTACCAATTGCAGCAGTGCTATCACAATGAATTAATATAGGTGGAATTGGCTTTTCCCAAAGTGGAATTTCACATAATAAATCTCTAAGCCAATTTGCCTCTTCACTAGCTGAAGCTAATGCTATTAATTCAGCTTCCATTGTAGAATTAGCAATTATTGTTTGCTTTTTAGATTTCCAACAAATAGCACCACTACCTAAGGTAAAAATATAACCAGTGGTAGAGAGAGAATCACCTGACAAAGTATTCCAATTGGCATCACTAAAACCTTCAATCACAGTAGGGTACTTTTTATAAAATAAGCCATAGCTTTTGGTACCAATTAAATATCTCATGACTCGCTCAATAGCTAGCCAATGATCTTTACTAGGCTTGCTAGTAAATTTGCTTAGCACTCCTAGTGCATATGCAATGTCAGGTCTAGTACAATCAGTAGCATAAAGCAAACTACCAATGATACTAGCATAATCCTTTTGATTAAAAATCTCATTATCATTATTCACAGGAAATAAATGAAGACTAGAATCAAAAGGAGTAGCTACACTTTTATGATCATGAAAATTATATTTTCTCAATATTTTCTCAACATAATGTGATTGATCAAGATATATTCCATTACATACTTTTGTAATTTTCATGCCCAAAATAAAATTAGCCTCACCAAGATCTATCATATCAAAATGGCTTTTAAGCATATTTTTTGTCTCATTTATAACATGCATATTTGAGCCAAAAATTAACATATCATCCACATAGAGGCTAATAATAACAAGTAAATTATTCCATGATTTAGAATAAATACATTTATCACATTCATTTGATTTATAGCCATTCTCAATCATGCAGGAATCAAACTTTTCATGCCACTGCTTAGGTGCTTGTTTTAAGCCATATAGGGATTTAGTTAGCTTACATACCTTGCTTTCTTGTCCAGGCTCTACAAAACCTTCGGGTTGATCCATGTAAATCTCTTCCTCTAGGTCTCCATTTAGAAAAGCAGTTTTTACATCCATTTGATGAATTTTCAAATCAAAAATTGTAGCAATAGCAATTAACAATCTAATAGATGTAATTCTTGTTACCGGAGAAAAAGTATCAAAGAAATCAAGATCAGCTTTTTGTTTAAAGCCTTTTGCAACAAGTCTAGCTTTAAACTTATCTATTGATCCATCAGGTTTCAACTTTTTTCTAAGGACCCATTTACAACCTATGGTCTTACAACCCGGTGGAAGATCTACTAATTTCCAAGTTCTATTAGAAATTAGAGATTCCATCTCATCATTTACAGCCTCTTTCCAAAATATAGAATCAAGTGATGTTAAAGCCTCTTTTAAATTTTGGGGATTTTCCTCAATGTTAAAAACATGATAATCAGGACCAAAATCATTTTCAACTCTAGCTCTTTTACTCCTTCTAGGTTCCATTCCAAAGTTTTCTTGATTTTGTAAATGTGAAGTAGACGAACTAGGTTGTGACAAAATATTTTCTTCACCCCCACTATTTTTCAATTTAAAAGGAAATTTTTCTTCATGAAAAATTGCATCACCAGATTCAAAAATTATTTTGTTTTCAAGATCAAAAAATCTATAGGCTGCACTATTAATTGCATAACTAAGAAAAGCACAGGTAGTAGTTCTAATACCCAATTTAGGCATTTTAGGGTCAGTAAGTCTTACATAAGTAAGACAATCTCATACTCTCAAATATCCCAAATTTGGCTTATGTCCTTTTCACATCTCAAAAGGTGTGATGTGTGACTTTTTATGTGGCACCCTATTCAAAACATGTCACACAGTTAAAATAGCTTCACCCCAAAAATGTAAAGGTGCACCAGATTCAATTAACGTGGCATTTGTTAACTCAATTAGAGTTCTATTTTTTCTTTCAGCCACACCATTAGAAACAGGTGAATATGGTGCAGTAGTTTCATGGATAATTCCTAAAGACTAAACAAATGAATTGAATGCACTTGATTCATACTCACGGCCTCTATCACTTCTTATTCTTTTTATTTTTCTACCGAATTGATTTTCAACTTCTTTTAAAAAATCTTGAAATTTTTCAAAAGCATCACTTTTATTTTTCAACAAATAAACAGTTGTATATTTTGAGAAATCATCAATAAAAGTGATAATATATCTATTTCCTCCACGAGTTAAAATTCCCTCAAATTCACATAAATCAGAGTGAATTAACTAAAGCAATTCAGTATTTCTTAAAACACTTTTATGAGGCCTCTTTGTAATCTTAGCTTGACTACAAGTTTCACATTTTTCAAAATCTTTTGATAGTCTTGGAATTAATCCTAAACTACTCATGATTCCCACATATCTACTATTTATATGACACAAACGAGCATGCCAAAAATTAATAGAAGAAAGCATATAAACTGAATTAGTAGATGCTTTATTATTCTCAACATTCAATTTAAACATTCCATCACAAGCATAACCCTTCCCCACAAATAATCCAATTTTAGTGATTACATAATTATCAAATTCCATAGTTTGCTTGAAGCTAGCCTTGTTAAGCAAAAAACTTAACATCAAATTCTTCCTCATGGATGGAGTGTAAAGTACATCTTTCAATGTTAGCACACGTCCAGAAGTGAATTTCAATTCAACCTCACCACTCCCAAGAACCTTGGTTTTGCTAGAGCCACAAAGCATAACAGTTTTTTCTTCTTCAAAAGGAATGTACAATTTGAACCAATTTTTGTCATAGCAGACGTGCCTATTAGCACCAGAATCTGCCACCACCCTTCAACATATTGCACCATATTGATGTCTATAATCATAGCCACTAAAGGCTCTTCGGTTACGTTATCCTGCGGAGCAGATTCACGTTTCTGAAATTTGCAAAATCGAGCAATATGCCCACTCTTGCCACAGACAAAACAGGATCTATTAAATTGATCTTGTGAAGGAGGTCCTTGGTTCTTATTGTAATTTTTATTCGGGTTTCCCCTTCCTTGAGGTCTATTATTATTTTTAAAGGCTCTCTTTTTAGGCTTCAATTGACCATTTCTAGGAAAATGATTTTTGGACATATTATTATTGGCTAAAATAAGGTTTACCTTTGTGGTGGAATTACCATTGCTCTCTTGTGTCATGAATGCATCTTGTCCTCTAGTCTCCTTCTCCACACGGATGCGTGTGATTAAAGTCTCCAAGGATGTCTCCTTTTGTTAGTGCCGCAAAGTCTTTTGGAACTCCCTCCAAGATTGTGGTAGTTTATCAATTATGCCAGCTACCACCAAATTGTCTCCAATCTTTACGCCTTCGGATCTCAATTCTGCCACAATCATTTGGAAGTCTTGTGCTTGATCCACCATCGATTTTCCATCCACCATTTGGTAACGGAAAAATCTGCTAGCAGCATACTTCTTTGCACCTGCCTCTTCGATATCATACTTGCTTTGTAAAACTTTCCAAATTTTCTTAGCAGAATTGTAAGTTGTATCATAATAATCATAGAAATGATCGGCAAGACAATTCAATAGATAAGAGCGACAATTATATTCATCTTTTGTATACTTATCTATTTTTTCTTAATAGAGAATATATTCTTCGTCACTCATCTCATCGGTAGGAACTTTTGATGGATTCTTGTCAGTAAGGATGTGCGAGACTTTGAGAAGACTCAAGTAGAAGAGGACCTTCCCTTTCCACCTCTTGAAGTGGGCTCCCTTAAAGTGAAAAGGCTTGTTAAGATCTCCAACAGGCTCATTTGGTTTCTCTTGTGTAGGCTCCATGTGTTTGAATCTCCTTAAAATTGTTGGTGCAAACATAATAATAATGGAAACAACACAAAGAGAAATTGAATAATACGCTAAATATTATTAATTTGAAAAAGATAAATACAAGACTATTTGGACTGAGGCGCGGCACTCGCTCTCTTTAAGGAGATTCAAGCCCTTGGTTGGCTAATCTTTGTAACCGGTGCAGACCTTCTCTAACTTGTCTCCCCCGGGATACAACAACCCAACAAATGTTGTATGACTAAAACAGCTTCTGCACAAAGTGTTCAAGCCTAAAGCTCCACCAGAAGAACACCTTTCTTTGACCTGAAATTTCTCAAGTATTTAGGAATATTATTGAATTCACTCTCTCACATAATACTCTTTGCTTTTAACTATTTCCCTTCATTCACTCTTATTATGAAATTAGTCCATAGCATAGCCGTATATATAGTCTTCCAACCCTTCACATAACCTACATGTTATTTATTAATTTAGAGAACTTCTCTTAATTTATTTAATCTAACTTACATACAAGTAACTCTTTCTTTAACAAATTTTATTATAACTCATCTCTTTATTCTTCTTCAGTTATTTTGAGTTTAAACATATTTAATTTGAAATGTAATAACATAAGATATTATCCTTAGCCCATGCCAAGGGCGTGACTGCTTGGGGAACGAAGTAAGATATGCATCTGACATTGGTACTCAAGCACTCACAAAAATGGAGATAGTGACCTCCTAGGGTTAGGTATTATAGAAACACCCTCATTGGCTGGAGTGTATGTTAGACCACTTCAGGGACACATGTATCATCTTCAACACCTCTGATGTCCCTCTCATTGCTCAAGAATTGTTCCCTATACAGTAGCAAAGTACCTACCCTCATACCATAGTGCTGATGTTGGCACTCTCTCTCCTCTAGCCACCAAATAGTACCTTAGCAATAGTAAGGTCCAAAATAAGAAAATGATGACTTGACACCTGTCTTTGTACTCAACCATATTTCTCAAACTATAAGAGGAACATGCAGCTAGACTATTAAGGCAAAAACCTAAGTAGATCTTTCGAGAAAATAGTAGAAAGTTGATAAGGGAGTAAAAAAGTTGATAAAGGAGTAAGGTAGAAAACAAGGTCTCCATTTTGAGGAAGAACACCTTATTGTACAAAAGATACCCTTTTTCCCACACAATACAAAAGCTGAATAGAGTAGGAGTGATTTTCTCTTACTCAAACCATGGTTTTTCATTCATTTCTTAGGGTTTTCCACGTACATTCTTTGTCTACTTTACTTTCTTACAAACACTTCTTTTTCTTTAGACATTATGATGTCAAAGCTTGCATTTTTGTCACTCATAAGCTTTTTCATCGAGATGTACTATTAGATAGCTTATCTACTCTCTCATATAAGTTCAAATCTAACTTGCACATACACAATGTAAATAATTTTCTTAGTGCACGTCATTTGTATTGGTGTTAGTATTTGATAATGATGTTATAATTACATACATTGTAATATTTTTTTTTTCTTCAAGATATCTTACAATCAATAACACAAAGAATTATAACTAAATTTTGCCTCAAGTAAAATGTGAAACAATCAATTAAACAACGCAACTTAGATGAATTTTTGAGTTTGACTTCATCACATTGGCATCTTTGAGCTTTTTGTTCCAACTTTTCAATCCATCACAAGCTCCAATTTATTGTCTCGCTTTTACCCTTTCTTCTTCAACAAAATTTGATCTTGCTACCTTTGATACTTAGAGGATGATGATAAAGTTGGAGAGAGAAGGGGGGAGGGGGGCAGAGGGGCAAAGAAAAGAAAAGGTAATACACAAATTAAGAGAAAATATGTATTTTGATGTGGGTTTTATTGACCTTTAGATGGTGTATCTACCACGTGTTGTTCATCTGGAAAACAAATAAGGGAGAGAATGGGAAGGTGTCAAAGATGTCAAACCTATTTTATCTCATATGCATATTACATGGTAGCCAAACATTGTTTGACCAAACAACAACATAAATTTGGAATTAAATGAAGGAATTGAAATCTTTTTTTTTTTTTTTTTTTTTTTTTGAGAAACAACATAATGTATTTTATTCAATGTAAACAACAACTGTGGTAACTATCCATCCTCAAATATAAATAAATCAAAATTTTCAAAAGATTGGGAAACCAACACCTAAAAAGTATACTAATTTATCCTCGTAATTCCCCTTTTAATATCGTATTTAGCTTCAATTGTAAATGTATTGTTAATGCAAGTAAGTTTCTTCATAATGCCTTACTTCCAATTTGTATCAGTTAGTTTAATGTAGTGTTGAATTTACTTTCCTACATTTAGTTGAGTAGTATTTACTTTGAAGTAGCCTCAAATGAGTTACCCTAACACTAATCACATTATTTTAAGTTCTGCACTTAAACACGATTAACATATTTATCCTTGAATCACTATTACGTCATTACATCTTGGCCAAAATCCTGTCAAGGCATTATCGAACCCATAACCTTAAAGTATGAAGTCATATGCCATCTTCAATATTGTCTCGAAGCAAGATCATGACATGGCCTTGAAGTCACATCAAGACAAGATTTTGGTAACAAACAAACAATGTTGCAAAGCAAAATATTATGAAAAGAAAAAAAATGTTGGAAATGATGCGTTTAAATCCAACAATCTAATGAGAGATTACGTCATATTGCCTAAGTTTATTTTATGAAAAATTTTACATTTTCATCCTAAACTTTCGCACCTTTTACAATATGCTCTTAATCTTGAGGATTTGGCTTAGTGGTTGCTAAGGCCTCATGATATCTATAAGATTTTGGATTCAAAACTTCTTGCTAGTATATTAGGGCTACCCTTAAGGGATTGATGTCGTCCAATTTTGTAACGGAAATTGTAGTGTAGCTAAGGTTGTCGTTCTATTGAGAAAAGGAAAACAAGAATATGTCAAAAGCACCAATAATATGTAGAAAAATATGATTGAAACTTAGGAAAAATGAAGTTTGGTGAATTCAATAATTAAAATCACTAGGGCGTTAGGATTTGTCCACCAGTATTGTTAAGCATCCACTACCAATACAATTTAGTACACAATAAGGTAAGTAAACAAATAAACTATCCGATTGAAAGATTTATAAATAAGTTTTATTAATAAAACTCTCTTTGGTTGATTATATTCATCAATTGTTCCAACAATTTAGTCTAGAAAATAACAACTTTGCTAGAAAAACTCAAGAACATCGCATACCCTAGAGGCAATACTATGGCAAAAGTAATATCTAACAAGATTGCCACGTTTTACTAAAGAGATTATAAAACCCTATTTTAACAATAAAAAGATTCAAAAATAGACTTATGAAAGAATTAGAAATTAAATATCAATCTAGCATAACAATTAAGAAAAATAGAACAATTGATTTCAATAATCAAAACGTGAAAAACATTCTTGGATTGAATAGTGGACAACTTACAAACATTAGGAATTCACCCCTAACTCTAGCTTAGGTTCTTAAGCTTCCGTAGAAAATAAAAACTCTTAAAAATTGATGAAAAATAAGGTTTCCCAGCAGCCAAAAATGTAACTGCCCTTATATCATTTTAATATTTATCACATTCAAAACCCTAAAACACATGCTTCCCAACAATGAAAATATAAAATGTCAATTCCCATTTTTCAACAGTGGATCAAATTCCAGGTCAGTTTTGGCCCTTAATACTGCAGATTCTGAAGTTTTGGTAAACTACAAAGTTTTAGATCTTTAAGTCCTATTTCTGTGGCGGCAAGAATCAAATTAATTAGATATCGGAGTAAAAAGATATGGCCAAAATACCAAAACTGGTCAGAATATTTCCATGCCGAGATTTTTTCCATCTTTGGCTCAAATGAATTTCTCTCTTTCCTTTTATGTTTCCACACATCTTTGACTCACTAAATTCTTCAAAAGCCACTTCTCAATTGATCTTCGCCTTTGGATTCTCTTGGCTTCATGTCTGCATGCTAAGCTCATTAGTTTAAATCCCCTACAAGAGAAAAAAATACACGCAATGAGTATATTTTAGAGAAAACTTGCAAACTCTCATATTTACGTGTAAGCGTGGAAATAAACACAAAATAGATGTGATAATTCCTACCAAAACTAAGATAATATTGTACTTTTAAGTTATTATCAAGGATTCCTCTATGTAATAACTTGGTGTGTATGGTATGAGAGGACTGCATATGCTTGAGAAAATAGTTAGATAATTGTGGGGTCCTGTTTTGGACGGTACATAGGCCCAATGGCAGTGAAGGATCCTGGGCCTCCCAAAAGATGGTGGTTGATGGTTGGTTGGTCTGGGCTTAACCCACCGTGGCCTTGTTGGGTCGTTTACGAGCCAATCTGTGCACAAGACATGAATCTCACAACACACACACACACATATATATATATATATATATTGGTTGAATGAATAACTAGGGAATAACAAATAAAATAAAAGAAGTGTAAGTAAAACCTCAGAGATCCTTGAATATAATAAGATTATGTTTCATTATATTGAATATTCGAGTACAGTGAGTTCTTTTTGCTAGGATATATCACAAGGCTCAAATAAGTTTAAAAATCACAGATTTATATAGCTCTCCTTGGGCTTCCAAGACTTGTGAGGTTTGAATCCAAGTGTGTCCTCATGTATTTGCTTCAGGATCCCTTAGAATGCCTCAATTTTCACTCTTTCTTAAGTAAGAACTCTAGATTCTCTTTCTAGTGATTTCTTTCTTTTGTATCTTGAATGATTCTTGTTGAATGCCCCCTTTAGCTTAGGCTCTGCCCCCTCCCCCCTCTTTTATAGTGCCTTTTCTAAGGTTCTTTCATGTCAACAATCCATCCTTTTGTGTTTTGGGTACCAGAACCAATGTTATGTCTAAAACATTGGTGGCTGGTCCTTTCCTTTTTCTTTTCTTACTTCATTTTCTAAGGTCTGACAGCTAAAAGCTCCCCAGCTAACCTTCCTCTTATGATAGACCCCTTTTGAGTAAGTCCAAACACTTCTCCAAGGTCAAGATTTTGTTGGAAAAACATGGTTTGTATCGCATACAAAACACGTGCAGCGGAAAAAATGATGGATCTACTTCATTCGCAATTGATAATATGTATTATGAAAATTTCAGAATTTAAGAACAATAGAGCGTACCTTGGTGCGGTGAAATTCAAAACCAAATATTAGAAGTACTTGGGAACACTTTTAATCTTCACTAAATTTCACTTATGCCCAAGAAATGTGGTCTTTCAATTAGTTTACACGTATGTGTTTAAGGGAGAATAAGAGAGTGGCTTACACTCATATACACACTGTTTTCATAACTCTCTCTAAAATTTTGTATGTTTCTCTCCTTAAATATAACTGATTATCTAATTGGGTTAACTTTTTGGGCCATTCCAATTGGGTTTTAGTATGTGACTTAGAGTGAGACCAAAAGGGACAAATAAGACACTAACTCCAATGGGTTTTGGGCCTTTTTGTCAACTCTTAACAAATCCAAAATTATCATTAATTATATTTAATACCACTATATAAATATAATTGCACTCTAGGCCTTATTAATAAATTATATCCCAAGACTTTATTACATATTCAACCCATTCATTAAAATATTCATAGTAATACAAAGTCATGAATGTTTATTGCTACTTTGAACATCTTAATCTTTGAGTATCCAGTTTAATCTTTTAAGTTATTCATCATATATTTATGAAATCCAATTTCATAAATATACACTTTAGTAACTTCTTACTAAAGTAGTTAGCCCTAACATTCTGTATAACCAAACCCATTACACTCATCTCAAGGGAATATTTTATATCTCCGTTAAGAGATTATGAATTCCATCTTGAGAATATATGTTCCTTCAACATTAAATGTAGCTGCCCAACATACTAAGATTTTAATCGTAACTTTATACCTCACTCTTGATATATCAAAGCAACCTACATTTCATGATCAGGTTCATTATTCTCTCAAGATTAAGAGTTGATATAAATAGAAGTCGTGAGATTTATTATTTATTTGACAGTCGTTAGTAGAATAATAAATCTCACAGTGGTCTAGTTCAATATGTCTTAACACTTAAAACATATTAACATATCAACTAAAAATCTCCATTTTCATGACCAAAACAAATCATCTTAGTTGATATGTTATAGTCTTTGTAGATGAAATGCCCAATTTCATCACCGACTACGAATTAAAATTATGAGTTTATAAAGAACTTATGATTTATATTTTCTGTGACTAAATCACATAAATCACATACTATGCATCTCATGAACTATATGATAATGTCCAAATATTCATGTTACCATTATTTTACATAATAATAAAACAATTTTATTAATCACAACATAATATCATATATAATATCATACAATAGAATTTAAAGGGTACATATCCTAACAATCTCCCACTTGCCCTAAAAACTATTGTGCACTAACCTAACTCTCATTCCCTCCAAATGTGAATCAAAAGTTCTTTGGGGCAAGGCTTTGGTAAAAGGATTTGCTATATTATTTGCACTATCAATCTTTGCTACTACTACATCTCATCGAACAACAATGTCTCGAATGATGTGGTACTTTCTTTCTTTGTGCTTTCATTTCTTATGATTCCTTAGATCTTTGAATTGTGCAACCGCTCCACTATTGTCATAGAACAATGTGATAGGAACTTGCTTCATTCTCACAACACCAAGATCATAAAGGAATTTCTTGAGCCAAATAGCTTCCTTTGCCACTTCACAAGCAGCAACATATTCAGCTTCCATGGTAGAGTCAGCAATACAAGATTGCTTAACACTCCTCCAACTGATGGTTCCACCTCCCAAGGTGAATAGACAAACTAAAATGGACTTTTGGAAATCAAGATATGACTGAAAATCTGAATCTGTATAACCAATGGGAATCAAATCCTTACTATGGTAAACAAGCATATAATCTCTCGTTCTTCTTAGATACTTGAAAATATGTTATGCTTTACAACTTGCCAATGTTTAAGTCCTGGATTTGATTGATATGGGCTGAACATGCCAACTGAATAACAGATATCTGGTCTAGTACAAAGCATGACATACATGAGACTTCCCACTATAGAAGCATAGGGAATTTGTTTCATCATATTTTCTTCCTCAAAAGTCTTAGGCCTTTGGTCATTAGACAGAGGAACTCCATGTCTGAACGGATTCTTTCGATCTCACCAAAGCTTGATCCCTAGAATAAGTTAGCTATGCCTAAGTCCTTCATATCAAATTGGCTTGACAACCAAATCTTTACTGATGACATTACCCCTACATCATTTTCAATGAGTAAAATGTCATCAACATAAAGCACTAGGAACAATATTACTTTATTTCGATGTCTTTTGTACACACATGGTCCATCAAGATTTTTTTCAAAACCAAATGACTTGATTGCTTGATCAAATCTGATGTTCCATGATCTAGATGCTTGCTTAAGTCCATAAATGTATCTTTTCAACTTGCATACCATATGCTCTTGGTTCTTTACTATGAAACCTTCCGGTTGCATCATATAAATTTCTTCTTCAAGATTGCCATTAAGAAATGCAGTCTTGACATCCATTTACCAAATCTCATAATCATAATGAGCAGTAATGGATAAGAGAATTCTGATAGATTTAAGCATTGCTACTGGTGAAAATGTTTCTTCATAACAAATACCTTCCTTTTATGTATACCTTTTCACCACTGGCCTTACTTTAAAGGTTTTAACATTTCCATCTATCCCTCTCTTTCTCTTGTAAACCCATTTGCAACTAACAGGTTTAATGCCGTTAAGCGCCTTTACAAGATCCCAAACTTAATTGAAATACATAGAATCCAATTCAGATTTCATAACTTTGACCCAATTATGTGCATCTAATGTGCATCTATATCTTTCATTGCCTCTTCATAAGTGTAAGGATTAGATTCAGCCTCTTCTGAGATAGTTTCATAAGTTTCTCCCAGACCTATAAATTTTACAAGTGGCATAACAATCCTCCCACTACGACGAGACTCCTGTGTACTAGTCATCTTATAAGTAATATTTTGTGGTGTATCCGATACAACCACATCATTTTTAGTTTCATCCATTGATCGTTCAATTACAAGTTCATTCATTTCAGCCAAAACAACTCTACTTTTAGGAGTATAATCATTCATATAGTCATTTTCCAAAAATTTGGCATTTGCACTAACAAACACTTTATTATCTTTATGACTATAGAATAAACCTCCAACAATTCCTTTTGGATACCTTACAAAGAAAACCACTTCTATTTTAGATTGTAACTTGTCAGACTTTCCTTTCAACATATGTGCTGGACAACCCCAAATATGGAGATGTCTTATACTAGGCTTACGCCCAATCCACAACTCTAAAGGTGTTTTAAGAATAGACTTCGAATGTACTAAATTCAAAAGATATATTGCAGTATTTAAGGCATATTCCCAAAAAGAAATTGGTAAAGTCGAATAACTCAACATGAATCTAACCACATCTAAAAGAGTCCTATTCCTTTTTTCTGCTACACCATTGTGTTGTGGTGTTCCAAGTGCAATCAACTAGGATATAATCTCATTTTCAGTTAAGTAATCCTTGAAATCCCCAAGAAGATATTCGCCACCTTGATCAAATCGAATGGCCTTAATGCGTTTACCTAATTGATTCTTAACTTCAGCCCTAAACTCTTTGAACTTTTCAAAAATTTCAGACTTTCATTTCATTAGGTATATATAACCAAATCTAGAGTAATCATCAATGAAAGTAATGAAATACTCATAGCTATCTCTTGCTTAGGTTGACATAAGACCACATACATCTGAATGTACTAGTTCTAGCAAATCTTGGGCTCTTCTACCTTTTACATTAAAATGTCTTTTGGTTATTTTGCCCTCTAAACAAGATTCACAAACTGGAAATCCATCAAAGTCCAATGGTTTTAAGAGTCTATCTTTGATCAATCTTTGAATCATGTTTGAATTAATATGATCCAAACGTAAATGCCAAAGATATGCATCATTAGTAGAAGGAAACTCTCTTTAATGATTTCACATGTGAATTATTATCTAATTTAGAATTGTATAATTCATGCTTACCAGGAGTTATAATATAAAGACCATCAGTATTTGCATCAACATTGGCTATACCAAGAATGCCTTCCGCTCCACCAACTCATTCATTAATTCAAACAATGTATAAATCTTTTTGTTCATGTTATAATTAAGTCTGAATTCCTTGAATAATTCTGGCAGTGATTAGGGTATCATATCTGCTTGGGATTCTCCATCAATGTCTGCACCTAAAACCTCAAGTGTATTCAAATGAGAGATCATCTTAAGACAATGCTCCCTTACTAGAGTACCTTTAGCTATTTTGGTATTATAAATTTGCCTTATAGTTTCTTGCATTGCAAAACGACCTTGCTCACCAAACATCTCCTTCAGACTTAGCATTATGTCTGAAACTAGTTCTATATCCTACATTTGATACTGTAGAACATTTGAAATAGATGCTAGGATATAGCACTTGTCTATCTCATTAGATTTCAGCCAACGATCATATCGTTGTTTTTCCTCAAAATGAGCATCTAATGATGGAAAGTTAGGACATAGTTGACTAAGCACATACTTGTGCTCTTCAACATTAAGAAAAATGTCCAAATTTCTTTCCAAGTCAATATAGTTGGACCCAATCAGTTTGTTTTGATTAAGAATAGCAACAAGTGGGCTAAAGGATGCCATGATTTAAATTTGAAAATATCAAACATGAATATAATAAGTAAACTGAACATTATCAATTTAGCATACAAACATATAGTATAGACCCTTAATAAAACCATAATATAAAATATGCAAGCCATATTTAATATTCCTCGGCATAGAGTGAACATTAAATAATATGATTGATTAAGAACTATTCTCATTATTAGTGCTATCATGATAACTCTTATCAAACACTAATCATATGCCATTATACATTTAGCCTTTAAATAATAATAGTAAGAACTGAGCATAAAGGATACTATGATATTTAGTCTAGTGTGTACCATTGTCTAGAGCCATGTATGGCCACATTTCATCTACCATTGATAGGTTTATCTTGTAGTACCATGATACAAAACACCCTCCGCATGGAATGCAAAGCTTAAGGCTAAGACAACGTGTTTGATCAAACTACTATAAACCAAGAAATTCAATCTTGTAGCACCATAAAATAAATACTCTCCACATGAAATGCAAAACTCGAAGCAACGATAAAGTATATATTTCATAATACTATAAGCAGATAATAGAGGTCATGAGATGCAACCCTTGTATCTCTCTCCCACTAGATATTTTAAAAGAAAGGTTTTTAATTAGAAATCACGTGTAATCTCATCACACATAGCCTTGCACTTTTAAATGTGAAAACACTTAGTGAAAATTCAAAATTTACAGTGTAAAGTTGTAATTTACAACTATGTTTTGTTGGCTTGTATTCCGTGCCAAATTTGATTGTAATTTTGTTCAATCGTTTAAAACCCTGTATTTGTTGTGGGACTTGATGTAAGGGGTGTGTGAGAGAAAGAGTGTTGAAGACTCAAGCATTTGAAGAAGAAAAGGATTCTCGCGGGTATCTCGCGGGTATTTCGCGACCAAGCTTCCCGCGAAGTGAGACATGTGCCAAGCACATGATGGAATGCGAAGAGTCATGCCAGGTGGAGACAACTGTGTCTCGCGAGTATCTCGCGGGTAAGGCCTTCCCGCGAGACACCCGCGAGACTAGCTGTTCTGCCAGCCTGTATTCTTTGAGTCACACCTTTTGCACCCCTCCTACAAATATCATCATTACCCACATTTGTTGAGGAATGCTTCAGAGAGAAAACCCTAGCCAAACACCTTGGTAATTAGAGATTGTCTTCCCCACCTTCTCTAAACATTTTGCTTGTGGTATCTCCTCAACCCTTCCCTCACCACTGTCCATATCTTTGAGAGGTTGATAGCCCAAACACTTGACACACCTTTGAGAGTGCTGAGTGACGTTTTGGTGCTGCTGGGAAGCATAGGAAGGAGCCTTCAATGGCAGATGCAACATGGAGCTTGTTGCGGGATCCGGATAACTAGGACAAGACACGGTTCCGAGAAGCCTTGTTGGAGTAGGAGCTTGGAGGGCTTAGGTACATCGGGTAGACTAGGCTTGGAGGGTCTTTTGCTAATCCATGTATCCCAACTGATTGTCTAGTGGATCGATTTCCGCTTGGAGGGCGGCGGAGAGGTTTTTCGCCGAGTTCTTCGGTTTCCTCTTCGATAACACGTCTCGGTGTTATTTGTGTTTGCATCCTTCTTCCCTACTCTTGTTCATTTCATTTTTACTGCTGAGTTGCTTTAAATTATGGATTAGAGTAGTTGTTTGTTTATACGCTTGTGTTTACACTATTCCGCACTTGTTAGTAAGTTAGTGTAAAATCAACCAAGCCGTAATTTGTATTTAGGGGTCTAAACCGCTCGTGTGTTTTTCAACACATTTTCGAGCTTTCAATTGGTATCAGAGCGGGTACACTTGCTGAGGTTTAATTACCTAAGTGTGATCCTTGACCCCTTGGTGTTGTTTGGATAGTGTCTTTGTTGAAATCAACATGAAGGGAAGCAAAGGTGTTTGTGATAAAGACTCTGTCAGTAATTCTGAATTTTGTTCTAGTAATGTGGTTTTAGAGCTTTTTAAGACAAAGAAACATGCTAGAACTTTCTGTCACATGCTAAGATCACTAGTACATAGAAACCATGATATTCATAACAGCTTATGTGAGTCAAAGGCTTTAGTCTATAAATATGAGAGAAGAAATAAACACTTGTGTGATGAACTTGATCATCTAAGAGGAAAACTTCACTCATCCTTGAACGAAATAAAAGAAAAAGAGCATTGCTTCGAGGGCCAAGAGTGTCTCTCTCATGCGTGTCTTTTTGTTCACACCGCTTTGAAAGTTTTTAATTCATGTTTGTGGTACCTTGACAGCGGTTGTTCAAAACATATGACTGGAGATAAGACTTTGTTCAAAACACTTAAAGAGAAGGAAGATGGCTTTGTGACGTTTGGAGATGGTAGTCACTCACAAGTTCTTGGAAAGGGAACGGTGGACATTCCGGGGCTGCCACTGCTGAATGACGTGCTGTACATTAAGGGATTGAAGGTGAACTTACTGAGTATCACTCAAATCTGTGATGATGACTTCTTAGTTCAATTCTCCAAGAAAGGATGTCTAATCTTGAATGAAGAAGGTGTTAAAATTCTGAAGGGGCTTAGAACCACCGACAACTGTTATGGGGTCATTCCCAAACCAAGCATAGCATGTCGGAGTGCCCGGGTAGATCTCTTGGAGTTGTGGCATCAACGTCTTGGACATGCCAATTATAAACAAGTGGCCAAAGTCTCAAAGCTTGAAGCAGTGGTTGGTCTACCAAAGTTTGGGAAAATTGAGAAGAATATTTGTGGTTCATGTCAATTAGGAAAACAGACAAAGTCAAGCCATCCGAAAGTGAATGTGATTGCAACATCTCGCCCGTTAGAGTTACTGCATGTGGATCTCATGGGTCCAACAAAAACAGAAAGCATGGGTGGAAAACGATATATTATGGTGGTGGTCGACGATTTCTCAAGGTATTCTTGGGTGGACTTTCTTAGGGAAAAATCAGAGGCATGTGACAAGCTGAAAAAATTGTGCAAGAGGCTGATTAATGAAAAAGGAGTACCTATTGTCAAGATCAGGAGTGACCACGGGAAGGAGTTTGAAAATGCGAAGTTTGATGAATTTTGCAATGAACAAGGGATCATGAAAGAATTCTCAGCCCCAAGGACTCCACAACAAAATGGAGTAGTAGAAAGGAAGAACCGAGTAATTCAAGAAATGGCTCGAGTAATGTTACTCAACAAAAACCTTCCACAGAAATTTTGGGCTGAAGCGGTGAATACGTCATGTCATATTGGCAATAGGATCTACTTCCGAGCTGGAACGAAGAAGACATCTTATGAAATCTGGAGAGAAAAGAAACCAAAGGTTAAATACTTTCGTGTCTTTGGGAGCAAATGCTATATTCTTAATGACAGAGAGAACCTTGGAAAATTCGATGCCAAGAGTGAAGAAGGGATCTTTCTAGGCTACTCTTTAAACAGCCGAGCGTATAGAGTGTTCAACAAACGCACCAAGACTGTGATGGAGTCCATAAATGTGGTTATCGATGACACCATAACTGAAAGGAATATTGATGAGGGTGAAGGATCTGACCATAAGAAGGGGGATGGTGAGGACAACATGTCACAAGCTGATGATATTGAGAAAGGATCACCGGAAAAAGAGACCACACCAACCATACCAAGAAGGGAGACTAGATTAGCACAAGGGCCTCCTAGTCCTCTTACCCCTCCGGAAGTTCAACCTCCAATCTCTCGAGATGAAGAACCTTCTACCTCCAAGAGACCGTCGTCAAGGGTAATTCTTAATCATCCATCCAGCAACATCATTGGTGATGTCAATGAAGGACTTCGGTTGAGAAAAGGACCAAAATACAGTGCAAATCATGTGACATACAATTGCTACCTTGCTCAATTCGAACCTAAGAAGGTAGAGGAAGCTCTTAATGATG
This sequence comes from Quercus glauca, assembly GCA_023736055.1. Classification (NCBI taxonomy): domain Eukaryota; kingdom Viridiplantae; phylum Streptophyta; class Magnoliopsida; order Fagales; family Fagaceae; genus Quercus; species Quercus glauca. The sequence continues at coordinate 41,554,963 of CM043324.1, read as the reverse complement.
AGAACTGGATAGAGTCTATGCATCAAGAGCTACATCAGTTTGTTAGAAATGATGTATGGGAATTGGTTCCAAGGCCAAAAGATACTCATGTGATCGGCACCAAGTGGATCTTCAAGAACAAAACTGATGAAGACGGTGAGGTAGTTCGAAACAAGTCCAGGCTGGTAGCTCAAGGATATACCCAAGTGGAAGGCATAGATTTTGATGATTCGTTTGCACCAGTAGCAAGACTAGAGTCGATTCGAATTCTATTGTCCATCGCTTGTGTTATGGATTTCAAACTATACCAAATGGATGTGAAAAGTGCATTTCTGAATGGGTTTCTAACTGAAGAAGTATTCGTTGAACAACCAAAGGGATTTCAAGATCCTCATTTTCCAGACCATGTACTGAGGTTGAAAAAGGCACTGTATGGGTTAAAGCAAGCACCACGAGCATGGTATGATCGTCTCACAACATACTTGTTGGATCGTGGATTCACAAGAGGTCAAGCTGATCGAACGTTGTTTGTAAAGAGAGATGAGAAGTCACTCCTGGTTGCTCAGGTATATGTGGACGACATTGTGTTTGGATCTACACTTGATCATTTAGCTCTTGAATTCTCCGAAGAAATGAAAAAGGAGTTTGAAATGAGTATGGTGGGGGAACTGACCTATTTCCTAGGACTTCAAGTGAAGCAACGGAAAGATGGGATATTCATATCTCAAGAAAAGTACGCCAAAAATCTCGTTAAAAGATTTGGTCTAGACTCCAAGAAGCACACCTTCACCCCAATGAGCTCCTCGTCAAAGCTAAGTAGGGATGCTGCAGGTGTAGAAGTGGATCCAACACTCTATCGGAGCATGATAGGAAGTCTCTTATATCTCACTGCCAGCAGACCAGACATTGCCTTCAGTGTCGGCGTATGTGCTCGATTCCAGGCAGCCCCCAAAGAGACACATTTAACAGCAGTCAAAAGAATCATCCGATACATAAATGGGACATCTGATTATGGAATTTGGTACTCAAGAGATTCAAATGAATGCCTAGCCGGATATTCTGATGCTGATTGGGCCGGTTGTGTTGATGATAGGAAGAGTACCTCCGGTGGGTGTTTCTATCTTGGGAACAACTTGGTGTCATGGATGAGCAAGAAGCAAAATTCAGTCTCTCTATCGACAGCCGAAGCTGAATACATAGCTGCTGCAAGCGCTTGTGCTCAATTACTGTGGATGAAGAAGCTCCTTCATGATTATGGAATCACTCAAGACACGATGTGTGTGTACTGTGATAACACAAGTGCCATAAATTTGTCAAAAAATCCAGTTCAACACTCGAAATCAAAGCATATCGAAATCCGGTATCATTTTATTCGAGACTTGGTGGACGAAAAGATTGTGTACTTGGAGTTTGTCAACACTGACAATCAGAAGGCAGACATATTCACAAAACCTCTCGATGGCCCTAAGTTTGAGTCTTTGCGTAAGACCATCGGCGTCGGTATCATTCCTTGAACTCTATCTCTTGTGTGAACCTACACTGCTCTTGGTTGCATACTTGTTAGTATGGTTTCACATATTTTGTTTTAAGTGTTTATGTTTCATGTTTTGATCCACATTTATCTGTTGGTCTTATTCTTCTTGTTCTGTTTTGGGTGTGTTTCAAAACTTCAAAAACCCATAAAAATTATAAAATCCAAAAAGTTTGATCACCTTGTTGAGTTTTGTCTCAAAACATGTTTTGCCTTGTACATTTGCACTTATGGCTTTGTGCATTTAACGAGCTTAGCTTGTCCCTCATGCACTCATATCATAGTGGAAGAAATTTTGAAATCTATGTGACGGTTGTAAATAGATCTTCAACCTTGTCATGAATGATTAGTGAATGGTTGTGTTGATCTTGATACATGCATAGACTCATGCCTATATATCTTCCCACTTTTATTTTTCTTGCTTAAAAGAGCTCTCTAAATGTAAATCTCCAAATGAAAAGAGATATAGAGCTGCAAAAGCCTGTCGCACAAACTAGTATTCGACTAGGAAAAAGGGAAAGCGACCAAAATAAAAGGTATGATGCCCAAAAAGCCAAAGGCTATCTCATAAAATGAAATATCAAAAATTTCAGGCATCTTTCTCTAAATGTGATTCTCTTTGCTCAAAAGTTGCAAATGAAGTGTTAAGAATGGAGCCAAATGAAAAGCTTCAGTGAATTGTTATCAAGTACGTGTGGGAGGTCATATATGCATGTTTCCATAATTGAGATAGGTCACATAATCTAGTGCTAGTTGTGTATGCCTTGATTGAATTGATCATTGAAGCCTCACATTGGACTAAGGACTATCTCATTTTTGATATCCACACACAACACACAAGTCTATGCTCTATGAATGTCATAATCATTTGTGTGATTGTACTTGATTAAATGTGTTTCACATGCTCAATCTTTGTTGATCAAATCCAAAAAGATTTTTGTGAGTTTTATTTGTTTTTGAAAGTGATTTTAGACTTTCCTGTGTTTCTTTTTGGTCAAATTGCATTTTGTGTGTTTTTCTTCAGAAAACTGATTCAGGGGTTATTTCGCGACTGTCTCGCGACTGTATCGCGACCAACAGCTTCTCGCGAAATGCGGTTTGGCAAAAACTGAGATTTTCTTAAAATCAGACAGAGAATCTCGCGACTGTCTCGCGACTGCGTAGCGACTTAGAGCTTCTCGCGAAAATTTTGTGCTTCAGTGGCACCTTTCGCGGTTGTCTCGCGACTGTTTCGCGACTCCCTTACCCGCGAAAATCGCGTGTTTTCAGTTTTATAGGGCTGATGTGATAGTTGTTTCAAAACATAAAAACTTCCCTCCCTAAAAACTCTTTTCGAACCTCTCTCAACCCAACTCACTATTTCATCATATCCCCTTCCAAATCAAGCGTTTTTCTGCATTTTCTTCTTCAAGGTATGTTGATTAACCATTTCCTTCTAAGTTTTTACTTAGATTTTGCAGAATTTGTGGTTAGGGTTTTGATAATTGGGTATTTTCGATCCTTTGGGTTGATTTACAAAATTGAGTGGAGTTTGCATCATAGTTTTGATTGGGTTCTGTTGCATTTGATCCTGTTGCATCTGTGTTGGCCCCTTGTGGCATTTTATCATGTTTTTAGGCAAGATTTTACCATGTTCATGCATTGCTCACACTTAGAGTGTTCTTATGCACATTAGGTGTTTGATAAATTGTCCGAATGACATTTTTGTGCCTATCTGAAATCAAGTGATTTCAATCTGTGGATTCTTACTCCATTTGGCCGTTGAGTGTGTGTTTCTATTACTTTACTCATTTTGCACATTCCTAGGCACATTGAGACACTCCCCATGCATATCAACTACACACACATGCCCAATTACTTAGGTTTATGCACTGTGTGTCCGTTAATCATCATTCACGGCACTACATTTGTCTTGAAACTAACATGAATCTAATTAAACTCTATGCTATGGTTTGTGTGCTGTGCAAATGTTTCCTGGTATCTTTGGGTGCTCTTTTGCACAGATGTCTCCGTTCAAGACTTCAGCTGTGAAAGGTGGCAGCAACAAAGGGAAAGAACCAATCATCGATGTTGATGAAGACTCCCCGAGACCAAAGAGAGCTCGTGCTTCAACTGGAATCTTTGATCCTAGCCTGTTTCGCTCTCATGCTGCTTTTGAATCCTATAAAAATCTCTTCCGAGATGCTCCTTTGTTGGTTGAAAGAGCTGTGGATCAGTCATCTCTGTTAGATACTCAAATTCCCACTTGGTTCGCCACCAAAGACTGGAATTTTCTTCTCTCCGATCTTGAAGATGCCTATGAGAACATGGTGAAAGAGTTCTATGCAAATGCTGTAGTTGAAGGAGAAGTGATCAAGTGCTGGGTTAGAGGAAAGCGGTTCTCAATCACCCCGGTTTATCTCTCCGAGATTCTTCACATCAACCGGCCCATACTTCCAATCCCACCCGTATATGATGAGCTGGTTCCATCTGAGGGCACGCTTCGGAGAGCATTAGGAGATACTTTGGAGTTCTCCTCCAGCAGATCATCAATCAATGTGGCCTCACTTTCTCCAGAATTAAGGCTTCTGTCCATGATCATGTGCAACAATCTCTATCCGTTGTCAAGCACAGGTTATATTAACCTTGGACGAGCATTATTCCTACATGATCTGGTATCTGATGAGGAAATTGATGTATGTTCCCACATCTTCCACATACTGGCTAAAACGGTGAACCGAACTGCCTCAAGGAATTGCATTCCCTTTGGTCGTCTTATTTCTCGGATTTTAAAACTCAAAGGTGTGCGTCCCTCTGCTGATGAGTGCACTTTTCCTAGGCCAAGTCCAATTAATGGTCGTACTCTTCAAGCGAGTATGAGCCATACTAAGAAGAATGTCAAGCAAGAACATCATGCTCCCGCAGGAAGCTCGAGTTCTACCTCTCATTCCTATGATGAAAAGTTTGACACCATCATGGTTGCCCTTCAGGATCTTAGCACCAAACTTTCAGGACTTACTCAGATCATGTACTGCCAACACTCCCGTCTTGATAAGCAATTGACCTCTCTTGAAACTCAAATGGATGAAATTCAGAGGAAGCTAGAAGAGAATGAAGACTAGCTATTCCATGACAAAAAGAGGGAGATGATGTCAGTGACAGGGGGAGTAGTGATAGGGGGAGAAGCAGCTGCAAGAAGTCTAGTTGTCATGTTTTCTATATGTTTATGTTTACTTACTGCTCTCACCTGGCCTTTTGGTTTAAAGCTTTGACTCTATATGTCTAAATCATATTATACTTAGTAGTGTTTCTTTTCAGTATATGGTTGTGTCAGTTCTATGCTTTGTGGCATATGTGCTATGTGGCATTTTCTTGTACCCATGTTGCTTTTGTAAGCTTTAAGGGTTTGTTTCATGCATAAACGTTTGTAGGTCTTTGTGGTTTGTGCCATGCATACCATGCTTATGCAACCTTTATGCATGTTTGCTTGTTGTTCAATGTCATGCATTTTACTTCAAGTACATCACTCTTGTGCCCTTGTAGGATTGTTCCTAGATGCATATACGTTCTATGCATTGGTTGAGTGATGAACACTCTTGTGCCCTAGTAGGATTGTTCCTAGATGCAAATACTTCGTGTATTTCGCATTGGTTGAGTGTTGGAGTTGCAGATGATTCTCTTCAAATGAGCTTATCATCCTGCATATCCGGATGTTCATTTCATGTGTAAATGAGCATAGTAATTACTTGCGTATAGTGATTACTTGTTTGATCTTGCCATGATCTAGTGTTTCTATTTCATTTAGCTTGATCATGTTATTTTTGCTCCATATGCATTTCAAGTTTTTCTACATGCAATGATATTAGTGTGTTGTTGTATTTCAGGAGATACTTGTTCATATGTTCAAGAGCTTATCAGAATCTAGAACTAGGTGTGAGTGAGTTTTGCCTTTGTTCCCAAACTCACGTTTAAGTCTAGAGTCTGTTTTAGGGTTTTGTCACGGAATAGCCAAAGGGGGAGATTGTAAAGTTGTAATTTACAACTATGTTTTGTTGGCTTGTATTCCGTGCTAAATTTGATTGTAATTTTGTTCAATCGTTTAAAACCCTGTATTTGTTGTGGGACTTGATGTAAGGGGTGTGTGAGAGAAAGAGTGTTGAAGACTCAAGCATTTGAAGAAGAAAAGGATTCTCGCGAGTATCTCGCGGGTATTTCGCGACCAAGCTTCCCGCGAAGTGAGACATGTGCCAGGCACATGATGGAATGCGAAGAGTCATGCCAGGTGGAGACAACTGTGTCTCGCGAGTATCTCGCGAGTAAGGCCTTCCCGCGAGACACCCGCGAGACTAGCTGTTCTGCCAGCCTGTATTCTTTGAGTCACACCTTTTGCACCCCTCCTACAAATATCATCATTACCCACATTTGTTGAGGAATGCTTCAGAGAGAAAACCCTAGCCAAACACCTTGGTAATTAGAGATTGTCTTCCCCACCTTCTCTAAACATTTTGCTTGTGGTATCTCCTCAACCCTTCCCTCTCCACTGTCCATATCTTTGAGAGGTTGATAGCCCAAACACTTGACACACCTTTGAGAGTGCTGAGTGACGTTTTGGTGCTGCTGGGAAGCATAGGAAGGAGCCTTCAATGGCAGATGCAACATGGAGCTTGTTGCGGGATCCGGATAACTAGGACAAGACACGGTTCCGAGAAGCCTTGTTGGAGTAGGAGCTTGGAGGACTTAGGTACATCGGGTAGACTAGGCTTGGAGGGTCATTTGCTAATCCATGTATCCCAACTGATTGTCTAGTGGATCGATTTCCGCTTGGAGGGCGGCGGAGAGGTTTTTCGCCGAGTTCTTCGGTTTCCTCTTCGATAACACGTCTCGGTGTTATTTGTGTTTGCATCCTTCTTCCCTACTCTTGTTCATTTCATTTTTACTGCTGAGTTGCTTTAAATTATGGATTAGAGTAGTTGTTTGTTTATACGCTTGTGTTTACACTATTCCGCACTTGTTAGTAAGTTAGTGTAAAATCAACCAAGCCGTAATTTGTATTTAGGGGTCTAAACCGCTCGTGTGTTTTTCAACACATTTTCGAGCTTTCATACAGCTTTCGATCAATCGAATGTATCCCTCGATCGATCTAATTATGAAGAAAATCTTAACAAACTTTCTAGATGACTTGATCAACTCTCGATTCCTATTCGATCGATTGAAAAGGCAAATTCGATTGATCGGAGGGAATTCTCGATCGGTCGAAAAATTGAAGAGGTTCATCACAAAGTCTCGAGTTGGCTCGATTGATTCTCGATTCCTGTTCGATCAATCGATCAAAACTCGTGAAACTAAAATTTCCAGAATTTTCACCAAACAGTTTTCAACAATTTTTCATGAACAAACTACCATCATATGAACATAATAGATTGAGTTTGAGATCAAAAACTGAATTTCATTGATGCTATAGCCTTAAAGTTCAACCTAACATACTTAATATCAAACTTAAAAAACATCATAACATCAATATCAGTTTTATCAAACAGTAATTTCAACAAACATGCAAAAAACTGATTGTAGAATCTTTTAACATCATGAAATTACTATCTTTAATTCCAAAACTCACAAAACATGTTATATAGATTCGAATATAAAGACCTCTCTAATACCAATTGTTGGAAAAACATGGTTTGTATCGCATACAAAACACATGCAGTGGAAAAAATGACGGATTTACTTTATTTGCAATTGATACCATGTACTATGTAAATTTCAAAATTTAAGAACAAGAAAGTATACCTTGGTGCGGTGAAATTCAAAACCAAAGATTAGAAGTACTTCAGAACACTTTTAATCTTCACTCCAATTCCACTTATGCCCAAGAAGTGTAGTCTCTCAATCAGTTTACACATATGTGTTCAAGGGAGAATAAGAGAGTGACTCACACTCACATACACATCGTTTTCATAACTCTCTCTAAAATTCTGTATGTTTTTCTTCTTAAATATAACTGATTATCTAATTGGGTTAACCTTTTGGGCCATTCTAATTGGGTTTTAATATGTGACTTGGAGTGGGACCAAAAGGGACAGATAAGACACTAGTTCCAATGGGTTTTGGGTCTTTCTATCAACTCTTGACAAGCCCAAAATTACGATTAATTATATTTAATACTACTTGTTGAAGCTCATTTTTTTTAAGACCCAACAGGCCCAAGGCCCAAAGTTGTGGGCAAACTGAAAGAGACAGCAAAAAAAAGAGAAAAAGAAAGCATAGGCATGATTTAAGGGTCCATGAGATGGGTCCAGAAGAAGCAAATGGGCTTGAATAAGCCCGGAAAGAGAAAAGAAACGAATCCGTGAAAAGGATGAGAAAAAAGAAAGAATGGGCCACAGCAGGCCCACTGCAATAAGAAAAAAGAGAGTAACAGGCAAATGGAGAACCCATGAGCCCAAAGGATAAGGTTTGTAGAGAAAATTGAGCCAAGGAAGCCCAAAGTGAGTTAGCAAAGAAACCCATATATAAAGCAAAGCCAAAATGGCCCACAAGAAAACACAAGAGACATAGAAGTCAGCAAGAAATGAAAAAAAAAGAAGCCCAACAAGTATACTGGGCTACTGAGAAGGAACGTATACAAAAGAGCCCAGCAGGACTGGGTTGGGCAACAGAAATAGCAAACTTGGCATGGCAAGAGGCGCAAAACCACAAAAGCAAAACACCCAAAGGGAAAGTCCACCACAGAGCTCAACCCTCCAAAGAAAGGGACAACGCATGGACATTGGCCTGCCGAAAAATAATCCACATCAGAAAATGCCAAAAAGCGCACGGCAGGATATGCACACCCATTTTCAGACCTCAGCAAACGAACGAAACATCAATAAGGTAACGCATGCGAACGACCCAGGCATCACCAGCCTATACCCAGCCACTATGGGAAAGGGTGACGTCATGGAAGAGGGCAAGGTCTGGCGGTGGGGGGAGGAGCAAGAACCCATTTTTGCGATTCTTGCCCAGACTCTTTCGGTGGGCACAGTCCTGCTGGGATGACATGCCACATAAAAGAGGCAAGGTTGGGTAAGGACCGCTGGGTGCATGCCATGAGAGACCGAGAGAGAAAGGACACAGTGGACGAAGTAGAGAAGGAAGTTTCGTTGTCTGAAAGCCACGGGTCAATGGTGGATCAAAACCATTTGACTCGGTATGTGGATGACAAAAGGCTAGGATGGCAGAATAAGGCCATAAAAAGGCTAGAACAGTAAAATCGGCCACGGCAGGCCCTATATAAGGGACTCGCGGCTGTGGGAAAAAGGTAGAGGAAGAGGAGGGAATCAAAAGAAAAGAAACAAAGAAAAACAGAGAGAAAAGAATTGAAAGAAAGAAACAGAGGGAAGGAAATTCTAAGAAAGGAAAAAAACAGAGTGCTTATGGCAGGCATGCACCCAAATGTGTTAACCTTCTTTCTCCCTCAATAGCCTTGTCCTCAGAAGGCCATACAAAATCTATACCTGGGCATATACCATCTGGGGCTGTCCTCTCAAAGCAATTAATTTCACCAAAGTGAAGTTATTTGTGTTGAGGGAGTAGTTTTCCCTTCCGTGGTTGAAGTCCTGCAGTAATACTAAATATGGCAAACTCGTTATTTTACTCTGCTAAGTTCGCTCTACTATTTTGTTGAAGCGTTTTTCTTTGAAAGCAAGGTCTTTGAGTCATTTATTTTGTTCATTACGAAAGAAAAACAGTGAATGCCTTTTTTTTACGTTTTCTATTTTACGTCTGCTTGCCATAACTTGTTAACAATAACTCTGCTTGCTGTGAGCTCTTAAATGAACTTTGGCAGACGCGGCAAAGATTGCGCACAAACCGGGCCAAGGTGTGCTCCAATTGGGCCGGTCCCAACTCCTCACCCAGAAACTACCCGAGCCTAGTACGGTAGGAGCTTGTCCAAAACCCCAAGCTAGGCCCACCCCCTTACAATTGGCGACTCCACTAGGGAGTTGGAAAGAAGTTAGGGACAAAATATAAAATCACTCACAAAATAATGCCACCAAAGTCCAGAGCGACGCGAAACATGAGCGTCGTTCCATCACAAGCAGAGTCCAGGCCAACCACACCTAGCCAACAGCAGGTTAATCAAGCAGAAGGCGCTAATGGAATGGGGGCTGGTCCCCAGCCACCGCCAAGGAACCCCACAGACAACACCAATACTTTCATTGAGATGTTACAATAATTACAACACTCTCAGCACAAATGATGGAGGAGATCCGTCAGCTGAAGGCAGAAAAGACAAAAGAGAAGAGGAGTCAGCATGTCCCCGACCATGCAACAAATAAAGAGGAAACACCAGTCCCTCAGAATACAGAGCAACGCTTCATCACTATGGCAGAAGTAGCAACTCTCCTTGAGCAGGAGAGGGCTAGAGCGCCTAAAGAAAGGTTTTATGCACGTAGACCCCCTCATCCATTAAAGGTGCTCAGCAAGCCATACCTTGAAAGGTACGAGCCACGGACTTTTGCCCAATACGATGGCAGGAGAGGAAGTGCTATTGAGCACGTAAGCAAGTTCATAGATACTCTTGGCCCCTATGCGGCAGACGAGGACTTGTGTCTGCGGGAATTTTCTAAATCATTATGTGACCGAGCGTATACCTGGTACATTGGCCTAAAACCAGAATCCATTCCAACATGGGATGACATGGTGGATGTGTTTTGTACTAAGTACTTTCATGGAGAGGAAACAGTAACGCTTGCAACCTTGCAAGCAACCAAGCAAAAGAGCGGCGAAGATTTGATAAAATACATAAAAACATTCAGGGACATAGCGCTTGACTGCTATGACCATTATGAAGAAAGGACCTTGGTAGAAATGTGTATGACTAACATGATACGGGAGTATAGAGCAGTCTTGGAGAATCTAGACATCTCGCAGTTCGCACAATTGTTACAAAAGGCCAGAAGGACAGCCCAGTCAGTAAAGCCAAGCGCTGACAAAAGAAATGCTCCACAAGCAATGACGGTGACTATTGGCGAGCGAAGAAGGAAGACAGAAGGGAAGGAATACGATACTCCCCCACCCATACCATGCACTCCAAAGGAACTAGACGTACTGCTGGATAAATGGATAGCAGACGGGGTCTTTAAGCCCAATCAGGTCTCGAAAGAGCCCACGGAGGAAGAATGAAAAGACCCACGCTTCTGCCGCTTGCACAACTATGTACAACATCCTACCGCAGAATGTTGGACGCTTCGCAGACTGATACATCGCAGGATTAAAGAAGGGACCCTGGAGTTGTCCCAGTCAGAAGTCTAAACAAACCCACTCCCAAACCATAAAAGGAAAGGTGTGGCAGCAGTCGTAATTTGCGCGGACCCAGGTGGGGATGAAAAGGAGAATCTAGCTCTGCCTGCCACGGCTATCACCACTCTACAACAGAGTATCAGGTTCAAGAATTTGTTTGATCAATTGGGGTTCACTATGGGAGAACAAAAGGTAGCCACGAGGCTTTGGTAAGTATCGCCTCCGGAGCAGGGGTAGAATGTTTAACTACAGAAAGCACAGGGGACAGAGCCCTCTTACAAGAATCGAGCGAAATCACCTTCAGCAATGAAGACATGGAAGTGGAATATCCAGATCACAGAAGGCCGTTTTACTTAGCGGCATCTATAAACCAAGTCCCCATAAAGAGAGCCTTGGTGGACACAAGCGCCTCTGTGAATCTCATCCCGTTGAGCACTTTGCAAGCAACGGGAATTTCATAAAGAAAAATCCAGGGGTGCCTAATGGAAGTAACGGGCTTTGGCGGAAGAGGAGAGTATACCGCAGGATACATTCAGCTATGGTTGAAAGTAGGCCCTATAGCTTCCCTAGCTCAATTCCATGTGATAAAGACAGAAGTTTCATACCATGTTCTGCTAGGGAGACCCTGGCTGCACAAGCACCGGTTAGTCCCATCCACCTATCACCAGTGTGTAAAAGGAAGGTTAAATGGCAAGATGATACGCATAACGGCAAACTAGTCACCGTTTGAGCAAGCAGAAGCCCATCTCGTAGAAGCTATGTTCTATGACCAATGGGCACCATCCGGAGAAAGCTCTTTAGCAAGGCCCCTTGGTACCTTTGTGCCTAGGTGGGAAGACATTCAGAGTAATCCAGAGCCCGATTTGAGGGAATTGTTAGCACGAAAGAAGAAAAGGAAAACAACGCTTGCCGCAGGAACAGAAGGTGCGCCACAATGCGTCAGAATTCGAGGTCCTGATGGCAGAATTATCTACAAGTTATGAAGGTGCGCGGGGCCCATTAGTGAGACACAAGCGGCCCCCAGGCAAAAGCGACAACACGAGAATCTGGTGTGTTGCGCAGTTCAAGATAGTTCAGAAGAAAAAGGTAGCGAAGAAAGTCACGAAGAAGCTATGGCAGAAAAGGATCCTCAGGTTGTGGCAGAAGAAGAATTAGAGGAGGTCAACCTGGAGCCTGACTCACAGGAACCAAGACCTATTTCAGTTAGTTCAAGATTAACGGAAAAGGAAAAATCAGAGTTTGTACAATTATTAAAAGAATTCAAAGATGTTTTCGCGTGGGACTACAGTGAAATGCCAGGACTTGATCCAGGGCTAGTAGTGCACACATTGAACATTGATCCGAGAGCCAAGCCGGTAACCCAGCCTGCCAGGGTATTCCACACGGAAATAGAAGGGTAAATAGTCAAGGAGGTACATAAATTGTTAGCCGCAGGATTTATCAAACCCATCCAACACCCGCGATGGCTGTCCAATATAGTGCCAGTAAAGAAAAAGAACGGGCAGATAAGATGCTGTGTGGACTTCAGAAATCTCAACAGAGCCTGCCCAAAAGATAAGTTCTCGTTGCCAAATATGGATTTGCTGATAGACTCTGCGACAGGAAGTGCTATGTTCTCATTCATGGATGGATTCAGCAGGTATAATCAAATCAGGATGGCACCAAGAGATGCGAAGAAAACTGCCTTCAGGACACCCATAGGCAATTTCTACTATACAGTAATGCCATTCGGATTGAAAAATGCGGGTGCAACTTACCAACGGACAATGACAGCCATATTTCATGACATGATGCACAAGGAATTGGAAGACTATGTGGATGACATAGTAGTGAAATCAAAGAAAAGAGAGGAGCACTTTTACGCGTTGAGGCAAGTGTTTGAAAGATGCAGAACCTTCAAGTTGAGAATGAATCCCCTCAAGTATGCATTTGGGGTGTCCTCAGGAAAATTTTTGGGCTTCCTGGTCCATAGCAGGGGAATAAATGTGGATCCTGCCAAAGCCACAGCCATAGCAACTATGAAACGGCCAGCCACAGTGAAAGAATTGAAGAGTTTCTTAGGAAAAGTCTCATATATTCGGAGATTTATCCCTGGATTGGCATCAATCACTTCCGCTTTCGCCAGACTACTCAAGAAAGGAGCAAGCTTTGACTGGGGAGAAGCACAGCAGGCATCTTTCAAAAGGCTACAGCAGATCATGATGAACCTCCCCACAGTGCAAGTCCCAGTCCGCAAGAAGCCATTGTTGCTCTACCTAGCCACCAGTCCGCATGCCGTAGGGGCGTTGATCGCTCAGGAAAACGAAATTAACGTAGAACAGCCAATATACTACATCAGCCACGCTCTAAAAGATGCGGAAACTCGCTATCCAAGAGCAGAAAGGGCATGCCTAGCCGTTGTATATGCCTCCCAAAGATTGCGCCACTACTTCTTAGCCTATGAGGTATGGCTGATGACCAAGTCCCACGCTATCAAAGCTTTATTACAACAACCAATCATCTCTGGTAGGTTATCCCAATGGTTGTTGCAGTTATCACAGTACGACTTGAGAATGAGGACATCTAAGGCAGTCAGAAGTCAAGCAATAGCGGATTTGTTGGCACAGTTTCCGAGAGAAGAAGAATTCCTGCTGGATGATGAAGTCCCTGGAGAAGTAGCCATGGTAGAAGAAAGGAGAGAGCAATGGATAATGAAATTTGATGGGTCCTCTACTACCCAGTCCGGAGGGGTGGGGGTAGTCTTGTATCATGAGGAAGACAAGGCAGTGGCACTGTCATTCAAACTAGAATTCCCTTGTTCAAACAATACAGCCGAATATGAGGCCTATCTAACTGGGCTAGCTACAGCTCTCGAAGTCGGAGTCAAACATTTGAAGGTACTAGGTGATTCGAACCTAGTGGTCTGCTAGGCCAAGGGAAGTTTCTCTCTGAAGGAACCCAACTTAGCTCCGTACAGAGCGATGGCCCAGAAGATGGAGGAAAGGTTCTCTACCTTTGAAATAGAACATGCCCCAAGGAATGAAAATCGATTCACAGATGCGTTAGTGGCGTTAGGCTCGCAGATAACCTTTGAGGGAGAAAGTGCCACGATAGAGGCCAGTAAAAGAAGAGAGTCTATCATCGAAACCTTGGAGGAAAGGTTCCAGAAAAAACAGAACGAGAACGAATGGCGGTTCCCCATAAGAGAAGCTTTGATGAAAGACAAAGATGCCGCAGAATTAAAAGTGTTAAAAGACTACGCTTTGGTGAAAGGAGAATTATACCGCAAGATGCTAGGTGGGGTCTTGTCAAGGTGTGTGGGGTAGGAAGAAGCCCAGAAAAAGTTAAAAGAAGTACATGACAGGACCTGTAGATCCTGCAGAGAAATTAGTCTCTATCACAGGCTTCAAAGAACGGGTTTTTTTTTGGCCAAGCATGGGCAAAGAGGCAGACCAGATTCAAACTCGATGTGGAACCTGTCAGCTAGCGGCAGACAGAGGAGAACGTTATGCTGTGTTGACTAGTGAAGACTGGAGAAGCCCATTCAAACTATACCTAACAAAAGGCATCCTGCCACAAAAGCATTCGGAAAGTTATAAACTCAAGAGATTGGCAACACGTTATTTCTTGCATGAGGAAGTTCTTTTCAAAACAGGATTTGATGGGGACCCATTAAGATGTTTGGGCCCCGAGGAAGCAAAGGAAATAATAAGAGAAGTGCACTCAGGGGAATGTGGGGAACACCAAGGAAAGAAGAAGCTATACAGGTGTCTGCTACAAATGGGGTATTACTGGCCTACCATGAAGAAAGATGCAGCAGAATTTGTAAAAAGATGCCACAGCTGTCAAGTACAGGCTAATCTCATTCATACCCACCCACAAAGCTTGCATAGTATGGTTACTCCATGGCCCTTTCACACTTAGGGGCTGGACTTGGTAGGACCAATCAACCCTCCGTCTCGTGGATATATCTGGATTTTGGTAGCCACTGAATACTTCACCAAATGGGCGGAGGCAATGCCACTTCACAAGGCCACAGGAGGAGCAGTGGCAAACTTTATAAAGGAAAATATAATTATAAGGTTTGGGGTGCCTCACAGAATCATCAGTGATAATGGTACGCCATTTGTCAATAGTGAAGTAAGGAAGATGTTGGCGTTCTACCAAATTAAACATCACCGTTCATCACCATATTACCCCCAAGGAAATGAGCAAGCAGAGGCGACTAACAAAGTCCTCATAAAGATCATCAGTAAGATGAGTCAAGAGTATACTGGGGGATGGGCAATGCACTTGCCAGATGCTCTTTGGGCTTACCGAAAATCACCAAAGTCGGCCACAGGATTTTCACCTTTTTCCTTAGTATACGGAACGGAAGTTGTGAGTCCTGCGGAGATAATAATCCCATCACTGAGAGTCATGCAGATACAAAGGAAGGAAGAAGAAGAAATCTTTGCGGCAGAAAGATGTGAAGATTTGGAAGGGCTGGACAAAAAAAGGGAAGAAGCCCAGGAATATGGCCGCAGATACAGGCTAAAAATGGCAGAAGCCTATGGCAGGATCACTAAAGAAAGAACATTTGCGGAAGGACAACTCGTGTTAAAAGTAACGGACTATGTCAGAAGGGGCATGGCAGGACCATCCAAGTTTGCACCGAAATAGGAGGGACCCCTCGTGGTAAGAGAAGCCTACCCAAATGGATACTACCGACTAACTCAAATGGATGGTAAAGACCTGGTGGATCCCATCAACGGGAAATGGCTGAAGTGCTACTATGCTTAAGGTTGAGAACAAAAGCATCGCCCTCCTTCTAAGCTGTGTTTCACGAATGCTAAGATTAGTTTGTTCCCTCTTCTGCTTTACTACTTGCTTTCCTCCAAGTGACCATGTCACAAGACAAGTCTACAGTATGTTTTCATGAATTATGCAATGAGAAAAAAATATGCTAAGTATTACGCAAAAAAAAAAAACTTTCCATAACATAAGTAGTAGCAAAAGGTGATTAAGTGTAGTACGTTAAGTTACAAACCCCAGATAATATGAAGTCTTACAAAAAAAAAATAGTCAAATAAGTTTCCTAGAAAGCCATCATAAAATGTACTGGCCAAAAAAAAAAAATAACACATGATCAAAGGGGGGGCCTGCCATCATCAATAAAGTCCTGAGAGCAAAGACTAGTCTCCAAAATGGTCATGCCCACCAATACTGGCAATCAAGCGCTCACGACAGCCCTCTACATCTGCTATCTCTTTCTTCAAAACTTCAATCCTTGCATCCAGGGCATCCACAGCAGGCCGAACCTTCCTCATAAAGAAGGCCTAAGCAATCTCACAGAGATGGTCTAAAAGGAACTCCACAGCAAAACCTACACTAACTAGCTCTTGCACTGTAGCTCTCTACTGTAGAATCCTCTCAGAAGAAACAGAGTCAATAAAGCTGTGTTCAATGTCGTTCAGCACGCTCCCTAGCATCTTCAGGAAGTGTTCCCTGACAGAGCGACCCAAACGGAACCCCTGCATGAAGTCACCATGGCTGCTGTAAACTCCCTCTAGGTGAGAAATACACTCACTGGGAACTCGGAAGCCATGAAAGTCCACATAAGGAAAACCTGCTCCCCAGAAATCTGCCGGGTCAAGATCATTCGTCTCAAGCTGATCAAAACGGATGAAGAAATTCGCAGCCTCGCTCACGGGGTCTGGAACTGCGGTAGAACTCCCTCTTGCCTCAAACTGGGAAAATGTGGTGGGAGGCAAGCCTAATAAGAAGTAGGAAATGTAATATGAGTATTTACGATAAAAAATAATAATAATAAGTTCGCAAGAAAGCATTAAAGGTGAGAAGACTTACCAGAAATTGTAAAGATGGGAGTAACAGGATTTACGGCTGAAACAGAGACTAGAGCTGTGGCTGAAGCAGAAATGGGGATGGCAGAAACAAGCACGGTAGGGGCAGCAAGAGGAATGGATAACTGTAGCTCCGCAGTTACTGCGGTCTCTGGTTCTTCAAAAGCCTCTGCAATTAAGAATGTGAATGCGTTGAATGAAGAAAAGCAGTATAAAAAAAAATAATATGAATATATACACATATATTTATAATAAAACCAGGAAGGAGGAAAGAGGCACGTACCTGCTAACTCAGCCTCACTCTCCTCCTCATCAAACTCCTCAAAAGACGAGTCTGCAGCAGGCCCGCGGATGGCAGAATCAGGAATGGAAGAAGGGGTGACTACCAAGGAAGAGCCCTTCTTCGCAACTTGAGAAAGGGCTGCAAAAGGATCACTGGTGGAAAGAATAATGGGGGCGGCAGGAGAGGCAATCCCAGTCTGGACAGCAGGAGGAGTGGCCCTTTCTTGAGAAGTGGGTGTCTCGGCGGGAGTGGGGGAGGCCTCCCTAATCCCCTTGGTATGAGTGCCCTCCATGGGCACTAGCTCAGAAGAGAAGACTGGGGTCTCAGCAGAAGTCCCTTCAACTATGGGATGGTATATGGAAAGGGGCTCAGGCTGCTCCTGCAACAAAAAAAAAAAAAGAGAGAGAAGACAAAGTGAAGGTGACTAAGAAAACCGCAGTAACACAGAAAGAAGGAAAGAGCACAATTGAAGGCATAAAAAAAAAAAAAAAAGAGAATATATCCATATATGTATAATACCACAGGTTCTGGCTCGTCGAGAAGTATAGGATGGGCAGCAGATACATCCTCTTTGTGCTTAGACTGCAAGAGAGATGAGGTCAACATGCACAAGTGTTAGTTTCAAAAAAAAAAAAAAAAAAAAACCAAAAACAAGTAAAGAAAAGACTAGAGAAAAATTAGAGATAACATACTCTCCGTTCAGTGGCACGGGCACGAAGGGGAGATGTCTTTCTTTTGCTACCTCACGTCTTGCTAGAAGGAGGAGCATCTATGGATGGCTGCGAAGCGGTATGTTTTGACTTGCTGGCGGTAGAACGTGTAGTAGGAACAGTGCGGGCTTTAGAAGGAGGAGAGCCCTATAGAGCTATATGACCCATGGGAGGCAGATCACTCTCAGAAGACATTGACTCATCCTTTTTCTTGGCAGACTTAGGTTTGACAGAACCTCCCTTGCCCAATGTAGGCGGGTTCAAGACCTTCACCTTCCTATCCCAACCAGGAGGGTAGTCACCCACAAGCCAATTCCATCCTTTGGCCCCCTCATCCCATTCCAGAAGAGAAGATCGACCCTGTTTAGTAACATGTGCTAACACAAACTTGAAAGGAAGCACCAGCCGAAGGTTGGCAGAAGCAACCATGCCAAGGCCATCAGGAAGAATCAAGGAAAAGCCACGGCTACCCATTAAAGCCTGCTCAAAAGATGTCATTACAGCCCGCCAATATTCGTGCATGGGAGGAGTGCAAATACCTTCCCTTGAAGAACTAGGGACAGTGACTGGAGTAAAGTGCTGCCCCCAGAAGTCAAAAGCAACAGGCCGCAGGAATGGCCTGACAGAAGTGGGAGACTCCGCAAGAAAAGAAAGATCATCTGGAATATCTTGGTCTAACCTGAACTGCCTTCTTACTCGGTTGGCAAGATAATGCACAAATCGAACCCCCTCATCAGATAAATAAGGTAGCCACCCAGCATTAATGGCTGCCAAGTAGGTGATCCCCCTCTCGTCAAAATCAACCAAAGGGTGAGTAGTACCAACAGTGTCCGCAAACTGACCCATGACAGAATCCTCACGAGTGTAACCCGTGCCCAAATGTCTATATGCTCGCCAAGAAAACCCAACACTCTTATCAAAGAACTCAACAGCAGGATGGTAAATAGGCTTCAAACCAGACCAACGGAAAGCCAAAGGAAACTCAGATTCAAATCTGCCACAAAAATCGGTAATCACCCTTGAACAAGAAACATACTTCTCTTTTGCAAAACGAACCGGTCTGCACTTAGCCAAGTGTTTTGCGCAGCGTTCATACAATAGATGCTGTAGGATAGTGCTGTGAACCGAAGAGGTAACTATATGGCAGGACCCTGCCTGGTCCTCATCAGCCCGCAAGATGTCCAGCTGTACATACAAGTGTCCCAGAAACATGGGGGCTAATGGCAAACTTATCCCCGCAGCAATCTTAATAGCCAAACGAAAAAACAGAGGTTTAATTGCATAGTAAGGACGCGCACTAAACACAAACTTACAGAGCCAAAAGGAAATGAAAGCCGCACGGCGAGCGGCGCCAGAAAACTTAGAAGAGGAACTGACCCAATAAGATAGCTTGGCGTTCTTAGCCATTCTTGTCCTCAACTCGGCCTCCACGGCCGCTTCCTCCGGAGAGAGTTCCAGGGTACTCGGATCAACGTCACCAAGAATGGGCAAAAGAAGTTGGTTCGCCACATCCTCCAATATCTCGGTAATCTCACCGCAGGAGAGAAAGAAAGTGTGGGTGGCAGTGCACCATTGGCGGACCAAGTGGCGAAGATTGAAAAGGTCTCTGTAGTTCGACAAACAACGAGACGCAACAACAGCCTGCAACACACCGGCCTGCCGTAGCAAACCCATGAAATCCACATCCGACAACTCGCGGTCCACCCATTCTTTCCAACCCAAGGCTTGGCCTGACCCATACTCAAAGTGCATGGGAACAGGGAGCGAAATATCCTGGCAAATGACAATGTCAGGAATCGAAGAGGGTAACGGAGCCCAAAGAGCTTCGGTGCCACGGCGGCAAAGAGCAAGCCACACCCGGCCCGGCGCCGGTGGAATATAATCACCAGGTACCTTTGGAAAGTGGGTATGGACGTCATACCACGGATCAATCAACGGAACGACCTCGTCGTCAGAAGGGCAGCGTGCCTCCTCCTCGTCGGAGGAACCCGGTTCAGAATACTCAACCTCCTCACCCTCGTCGCGAGCGGAGGGAGGGTCAGAGGCAATCTCCTTTCCCTTGCGGCGTGAGGAAGCTTGGCTTTTCACCGGCGACATCACGGATTGGAGTAGGTAAAGAGAAGTGTTTGGAAGAAAGAGCACGGCGGAAAGAAAAAAGAGAAAGAGAAAAGGAAGAGGTGCTTGTATGGAAAATAGGAGAAGAAGTAGTTGGGAAAGGAAGGAGATTCCTTAAATGCCACCATCATTAAAATCGAAGTGAAGGGAGGTGATAGGTCAACCGCCAGATAGGGAATGGAATTAATGAAGCAACGCTGCTCTTCAAAATAACTGCCAGACTTGGAAATTCGAAGAGACAACTCTGTTCGTGACAAAAGGAAAAAAAAAATATATATATATATATAGAATAATATACACGTGAAGTGAAAATTACTGTTTGAAAAAGCCCGCGAAGGAAAAGAAGAAGAAAAGAAAAAAAAAAGATAGACAAGAATAGTCTTTATTCGCATATAAACTGCAGGAGCATTTTATATGCTCAGGGGGCTAACTGTTGAGGCTCATTTTTTTTAAGACCCAGCAGGCCCAAGGCCCAAAGTTGTGGACAAACTGAAAGAGACAGCAAAAAAAGAGAAAAAGAAAGCATAGGCATGATTTAAGGGTCCATGAGATGGGTCCAGAAGAAGCAAATGGGCTTGAATAAGCCTGGAAAGAGAAAAGAAACGAATCCGTGAAAAGGATGAGAAAAAAGAAAGAATGGGCCACAGCAGACCCACTGCAATAAGAAAAAAGAGAGTAACAGGCAAATGGAGAACCCATGAGCCCAAAGGATAAGGTTTGTAGAGAAAATTGGGCCAAGGAAGCCCAAAGTGAGTTAGCAAAGAAACCCATATATAAAGCAAAGCCAAAATGGGCCAGGGATGCCCACAAGAAAACACAAGAGACATAGAAGTCAGCAAGAAATGAAAAAAAAAGAAGCCCAGAAAGTATACTGGGCTACTGAAAAGGAAAGTATACAAAAGAGCCCAGCAGGACTGGGTTGGGCAACAAAAATAACAAACTTGGCATGGCAGGAGGCGCAAAGCCACAAAAGCAAAACAGCCAAAGGGAAAGTCCACCACAGAGCTCAACCCTCCAAAGAAAGGGACAACGCATGGACATTGGCCTGCCGGAAAATAATCCACATCAGAAAATGCCAAAAAGCGCACGGCAGGATATGCACACCCATTTTCAGACCTCGACAAACGAACGAAACATCAATAAGGTAACGCATGCGAATGACCCAGGCATCACCAGCCTATACCCAGCCACTATGGGAAAGGGTGACGTCATGGGAGAGGGCATGGTCTGGCGGTGGGGGGAGGAGCGGGAACCCATTTTTGCGATTCTTGCCCAGACTCTTTCGGTGGGCACAGTCCTGCTGGGATGACATGCCACACAAAAGAGGTAAGGTTGGGTAAGGACCGCTGGGTGCATGCCATGAGAGACCGAGAGAGAGAGGACACAGTGGACGAAGTAGAGAAGGAAGTTTCGTTGTCTGAAAGCCACGGGTCAATGGTGGATCAGAACCATTTGACTCGATATATGGATGGCAAAAGGCTAAGATGGCAGAATAAGGCCATAGAAATGTTAGAACAGTAAAATCGGCCACGGCAAGCCTTATATAAGGGACTCGCGGCTGTGGGAAAAAGGTAGAGGAAGAGGAGGGAATCAAAAGAAAAGAAACAAAGAAAAACAGAGAGAAAAGAATTGAAAGAAAGAAACAGAGGGAAGGAAATTCTAAGAAAGGAAAAAAACAGAGTGCTTATGGCAGGCATGCACTCAAATGGGTTAACCTCCTTTCTCCCTCAATAGCCTTGTCCTCAGAAGGCCATACAAAATCTATACCTGGGCATATACCATCTGGGGCTGTCCTCTCAAAGCAATTAATTTCACCAAAGTGAAGTTATTTGTGTTGAGGGAGTAGTTTTCCCTTCCGTGGTTGAAGTCCTGCGGTAATACTAAATATGGCAAACTCATTATTTTACTCTACTAAGTTCGCTCTACTATTTTATTGAAGCGTTTTTCTTTGAAAGCAAGGTTTTTGAGTCATTTATTTTGTTCGTTACGGAAGAAAAACAGTGAATGCCTTTTTTTTATGTTTTCTATTTTACGTCTGCTTGCCATAACTTGTTAACAATAACTCTGCTTGCTGTGAGCTCTTAAATGAACTTTGGCAGACGCGGCAAAGATTGCGCACAAGCCGGGCCAAGGTGTGCTCCAATTGGGCCGGTTCCAACTCCTCACCCAGAAACTACCCGGGCCTAGTACGGCAGGAGCTTGTCCAAGACCCCAAGCCAGGCCCACCCCCTTACATTACTATATAAATATAATTACACTTTAGGCCTTATTAATAAATTATATCCTAAGACTTTATTATAAATTCAACCCCTTCATTAAAATATTCGTAGTAATACAAAGTCATGAATGTTGACTGCTACTTTGAAGATTACTACATATTAATTCTTGAGTACCTGGTTTAATCCTTTAAGTTATTCATCATATATTTATGAAATTCAATTTCATAAATATATACTTTAGTAACTTCTTACTAAAGTAGTTAGGCCTAACATTTTGAATAACCAAACCCATTAAACTTCTCTCAAGGAAATATTTTATATCTCCGTTAAGAAATTATGAATTCCATCTTGAGATTATATGTTCCTTCAACATTAAATGTGGCTGCCCAACATACTGAGATTTTAATCGTGACTTTAGATCTCACTCCTAATATATCAAAGCAACCTACACTTTATGATCAGGTTTATTATTTTATCAGGATTAAGAGTTGATATAAATAGAAGTTATGAGATTTATTATTCATTTGATAGTCGTTAGTAGAATAATAAATCTCACAACAGTCTAGTTCAATATTTCTTAACACTTAAAACATATCAACATATTAACTAGAAGTCTCCACTTCCATGATCAAGACAAATCATCTTAATTGTTATGTTGTAGTCTTCGCAAATGAAATGCCCAATTTCATCACCGACTACGAACTAAAATTTTGAATTTACAAAGAACTTATGATTTATATCTACTGTGACTAAATCACATACTATGCATTTCATGAACTATATGATAATGTCCAAATATTCATGTTACCATTATTTTAGATAATAATAAAACAATGTTATTAATCACAATATAATGTCATACATAGCATCATACAATATGATTTAAGGGCACATATTCTAACAATTTTCTAATTCTTTCCCCGAAGTCTTCAAAAAGGACATTTCAAAACTTTAACGCTTTGATGTTGACTTCTTAGAACGTGTTTCTTTCTTCCAAATGGGGCAGATTCCTCCTCGTTGATGGTGTAACTGGAAAGGCTCCTGACCTCTTTCCTTCTTGGTTTACCTTCTCTGCTCGAGGTCCTGGGTTCTTCCAACAGGTGTTGGTCCCGAAATCACCATATGTCCCTATCACTCTCCTTTGGCTCCCATGAATTGATGTTAACAGGACCTCCTTTGTTCTTTGTGCTTCCGTTAAGACATATCTTAAGTAGTCCATATCTTGCTTGGCATGCTTTGGGCTTCCTCGAGGATTTGCCTCCGAAGCCAAGTAGATCCTTATGTATTTGGGCCCAAACCCTATGGGTTGGGCTCCTCTTTATTTCATTATCTCCTTTATATTATTTCTTTTTTAGTTTTTCTTTTTTTTCTTACGGGCTGGGCTTTTCTTACTTCCATGTGTCTGGATCTTAACCACATTTTGGACCTCAACAATAATTGAAGAGGTTTGGATACCATCGTTTGTCCAAAAAACTATATCCTCTACAAACTATTAATTCACTCGATTGACACCTCAAGAGAACTGTATCAATATACATACTACGGTCTAAATTTAGATGTAAATTAGATGGAAATTTTCATTTCAAAAAATACGGGCAATTTCATAATTACACCTTTCTATCTAATTCAATGCCTAATTTTGATGGTAGGGGGTACATTTATATGATTCTTTCAAATTAGGGTCAATCGAGTAAATTGATAGTTGTTGAGGCTCATTTTTTTTAAAGACCCAGCAGGCCCAAGGCCCAAAGTTGTGGGCAATCTGAAAGAGACAAAAAAAAAAGAAGAAAGAGAAAAAGAAAGCATAGGCATGATTTAAGGGTCTATGTGATGGGTCCAGAAGAAGCAAATGGGCTTGAATAAGCCCGGAAAGAGAAAAAGAAAGCATAGGCATGATTTAAGGGTCCATGTGATGGGTCCAGAAGAAGCAAATGGGCTTGAATAAGCCCGGAAAGAGAAAAAGAAAGCATAGGCATGATTTAAGGGTCCATATAATGGGTCTAGAAGAAGCAAATGGGCTTGAATAAGCCCGGAAAGAAAAAAAGAAACGAGTCCGTAAAAAGGATGAGAAAAAGAAAGAATGGGCCACAGCAGGCCCACTGCAATAAGAGAAAAAGAAAGTAATAGGCAAATGGAGAATCCATGAGCCCAAATAATAAGATTTGTAGAGAAAATTGGGCCGAGGAAGCCCAAAATAGGTTAGCAAAGAAACCTATATATAAAGCAAAACCAAAACGGGCCAGGGATGCCCACAAGAAAGCACAAGAAACATAGGAGCCAGCAAGAAATGAAAAAAAAGGAAGCCCAGCAAGTATACTGGGCTACTGAGAAGGAAAGTATACAAAAGAGCCCCGCAGGACTGGGTTTGGCAACAGAAATGGCAAACTTAGCATGGTAGGAGGCGCAAAGCCACTAAAGCAAAACACCCAAAGGGAAAGTCCACCACAGAGCTCAACCCTCCAAAGAAAGGGACAACGCATGGACGTTGGCCTGGCGGAAAATAATCCACACCAGAAAATGCCAAAAAGCGCACGGCAGGATATGCACACCCATTTTCAGGCCTCGGTAAACGAACGGAACATCAATGAGGTAACGCATGCGAACGACCCAGGCATCACCAGCCTATACCCAGCCACTATGGGAAAGGGTGATGTCATGGGAGAGGGCATGGTCTGGCGGTGGGGGGGAGGAGCGGGAACCCATTTTTGCGATTCTTGCCCAGACTCTTTCGGTGGGCACAGTCCTGCTGGGATGACATGCCACACAAAAGAGGCAAGGTTGGGTAAGGACCGCTGGGTGCATGCCATGAGAGACCGAGAGAGAGAGGACACACTGGACGAAGTAGAGAAAGAAGTTTCGTTGTCCGAAAGCCACAGGTCGATGGTGGATCAGAACCATTTGACTCGGTAAGTGGATGGCAAAAGGCTACGATAACAGAATAGGGCTATAGAAAGGCTAGAACAGTAAAATCGGCCACGGCAGGCCCTATATAAGGGACTCGCGGCTGAAGGAGAAAAAGGGGGAGAAGAAAAAAATCAAAAAGACAAAAAAGAAAGGAAGCAAATGAAAAACAAAAAGAAAAGAGTTGAAAGAAAAGAAAAATATAGAGAAAAGAATTGAAAGAAAGAAACAGAGGGAAGGAAATTCTAAAAAGGAAAAAACAGAGCGCTTATGGTAGGCATGCACCCAAGTGGGTTAACCTCCTCTCTCCCTCAGTAGCCTTTTCCTCAAAAGGCAATACGAAATTTATACCTGGGCATATACCATCTGGGGCTGTCCTCTCAAAGCAACTAATTTCACCAAAGTGAAGTTATTTGCGTTGAGGGAGTAGTTTTCCCTTCCGTGGTTGAAGTCCTGCGGTAATACTAAAAATGGCATACTCATTATTTTACTCTGCTAAGTTCGCTTAACTATTTTGTTCAAGCATTTTTTCTTTAAAAGCAAGGCCTTTAAGTCGTTTATCGTGTTCGTTGTGAAAGAAAACAGTAAATACTTTTTTTTGCGTTTTCTATTTTATGCCTGCTTACCGTGACTTGTTAACAATAACTCTGCTTGCTGTGAGCTCTTAAATGAACTTTGGCAGACGCGACAAAGATTGTGCACAAGCCGGGCCAAGGTGTGCTCCAATTGGGCCGGTTCCAACTCCTTACCCAGAAACTACCCGGGCCTAGTGCGGCAGGAGCTTGTCTAAGACCCCAAGCAGGCCCACCCCCTTACAATAGTTTTGAGGGACATTGTGAATGTGGTGAAATTTTAGGGTGAAAAAGTACGAATTCCTTTATTTTTATTAACAAAGGTAGAGGATAATTAAAAATAACATTAGTAGAAATGGTGTAAAAAAATTATATCTCAATTAAGGAAGTAATAGATAATATGACTTCAAATAGAATAGAATGACAGAGAAGATTACATATGGCCAACCCTAATTAATTAGTTGAGAATCCATGGTAAACCCTAAAAATTTGGGACTAAGAATTGGTTATTGTTGTTGTTTTATACTTGTATTTTATTAGCAATCTTAAGTCAAAGGCCATTAAAGTCCTATGATGCAATGAAGGCAATGGAGAGCTCATTGCTAACCAAAGTTTAAGTGTTAAGTGTTCAATAAGTGTAATGACACAATAGATTGCATAATATTTTTCTCCAATTTTGAGGTGACATGTTGTGATTGGTGTACAATAAAAGTGATATTTGTAGAAATACTAGCAAAAATGATGTTGCACTAGTTACAATGTATCATGTGAAAAAGTTGCAAAAAAAGTTGTGTTTATAGTGTTTTTTTGGGTTAATGTTTAACTCCGAAATTACAAATAGTTTAGTGGAAAAAAATAAAAACCTTTAAAAAATAATATAATAGTTGTATTAGTATGTTAAAATCAAATTATTTAGATGATCTAAACCTGGTTTAAAACACTAATATTACTATTTTCGTGTGTGTTCTAATAAGTATTACTATTTACTCAAAAAAAAATTTATTTAGATGATCCATTTAAGTTATTACCATTCTAGCCATCCAGGAATACATGGATGATTTATATTTCAACAAATTACTAATATTCACAATAAATATTGTTTGATATCTATTCATATTAAATAGGATTTAATGGGCACTTGTTAAGGAGAATCTACCCTATACACTTTATTGAAAATTGGATTAAAAAAAAAATCAGATGTTAAACAATTCTTTTGACAAATTCAACTATTATACAAAACCCAAAATACCATTCCATAGGATTTGAGTAATAGCATATTGATAATGACATCTTTTGTGGTACCCCATATTTGTGATTTAAAACTGATCTCCCCAAGTGTATATATATATATATATATATACTATTGCTCACAAGACAAAGCACTACCTTTCAAATCCTTATTAAACTCAGAAGTTTATGCCATATTTGCCAACATCCCAAATAAAAAGATGCAGTTGACTCCACCATCATCCCAAATCAAAAGATGTAGTCGTCTCCATGATCAATTCCAAATGAAAGATGACTTGACTCCACCACCACCAAGGAGAGAGAGAGAGAGCAAACAAAGAAATTTCTCTGAGCTAGGAACATTTATGACAAATGGCAAAATTTAGGTACAGTACTTTAGGTACAGTACCTTAGATTTCCCTTTTAAATTTAAGCCACGTGTCTAATATAAACTACTCAACAAATAGGTGTTAAAACATAAAGCTCCGTCACTTTTTTTTTTCCTTTTTTTTTTCTTTTCTTTTTTAGACTGGCCTAATTTAGAGAATCAAATAATTTCAATTTTAAATTTCAGATTTGCTCCAACAAACTTCTTCCGCTAAGTCTCCTCCTTCAAAGACATGATCAGGTTTTTTGTGTCTTTTTTTGTTTAATATTTCTTTGGCTTTTTATTCAAATCCTCTTCTCTTTATTACCCAATAGTGGCAATCCACAGTTCCTCTCTCAAAAAAAGTTTCTTCTCATTGTTGATCAATAACTGATCATAGGAAATAAGGGGCAGGGCCACTAACCAAAAATTCAGGCTATGGATCGATAAGGTGAAACCAGATCAACAGAACCACAATGTATGTGTGTGTGTGTGTGTGTGTGAGAGAGAGAGAGAGAGAGAGAGAGAGAGAGAGAGAGAGATTGAGAGTTGTTCCTTTCAATTGACCACCATGAATCCCTCCGCAGCCGCCATGCCCCACCGTCTTTTGCTTGCTCACTCCCAAGTGCAGGAGATCGTAGCAATATAATTCTTAGAGTACCAAGGTCGAACCACAAGGAGCAAGGTAAATTCAAAGACAATATAATTAAATAACAATTTGGGTGAAGAAGAAAAGTAATTTTGCTTGATGATTGTTAACAAGAATAAGAATAAAAACTTATTTAAATCAATAACATAAATACCAGGGCATCGAGGTGTTTCCCTATATCGATATGAGATTCTTTGTGATCTAAGAATATATATATTTCATAATTGATTGTTCTTATACAATTAAAAACTTATGATTCGGTTGAACTGAGACAATTTAAGAATGCATGATAACCTCGATTAATAATGCGGTTAGAAAAATTTTCAGAAAAACCCATTCCCTTTAAAACCTGATTTTTATTTGAAACTATTAGAAATTCATCTAAATAATAAGAAAAACATGATAGAACTTATTGAAAGCATGGAAGAACTAATACATCAAAAGAAATCTAATTGAACAATCAAATATGTCGTTGATAAAATCCTAGAAAGAATCACATTGAATATTCATACTGTATAGAAGAAACATAACCCCTAGCCCTAGCAAAGAGTTTAGGCTGCCATTAGAGAAAGGAAAATACAAGGTTTTCTCTCCCAAATTCGTTCTTCATAGCCTCTCTTCAAAACCCTAACGTCTAAGTGTCTAAAGAAAATAAAACTTTTACTATTTTAATTTCAGTCTAGGTTTACAGTAGTAATTTGTGAGTTAATTTTGACCTTCAAAAATTGAGAATTTTGAAAAGCTCAAAACTAGAAAGTTGTAGATATTTAAGTCACGGTTCCAACCCATCCAGCTTTGTGTCAATTGGATTTTTGAGGAGAGAGATACGTCCAAAATACTGATCAGTGCTCAAATTAGATTTTTCATTTTCAAATTCTGCTTCTTTGATTTCTTTCCTTATTTAAAGCTTCCAATCATGGTAAACAATCCAAGCACTCCAGCTGCACCTCCTTAGACATTTAAGCATAGTCCTTTAACTCCACTTTGATTCTAGTTTGGCCTCCATTCTCTCACAAATTCCTATAAATTCATTTTTCTCACATGATTTCTTGAAAGTAGAAAACTACACACAATGAATAACATCTTATTCAAGAAATTATGTAAAGATAAATAATAGGGATTAATGCAAATCATGGCTTAATTATACAAATTAAGCATAGTAATAAGGAGATAACGCCCACATAAATACATAGCAATTATACATTTTAAGGCGTTATCATCTTCTTTATTCTCTTAGCCTAGTTCTCTATTGTATGGGGTTTCATGTGGGCAAAAACCACTTTGCCTCCACACATGGTAGCCAAAATCAATGTGAAGTGTGGTTGTGAAGGGGTCTTGCTAGAAATTTGTTGAGTTTTAGCCAACATTTTTATTTGAAATCTATTTGTTTCTTGGGAAAATAAGGGTGAAAGTGTTTGAAGTTATCTGGTTTTCACACATGTGAGGGAAAAGATGAGAGAAAGTAGGGAAAAAGAGAGGGAAAAAGAAAAAAGAGACGGAAATTCCTTGTAACGCCGTTTGCTGAGTTGTATATTTTATACACATGGCTTAAATTTAAGAGAGAAACTTAAGGTACTGCACCTAAAGTATTGTATCTAAGTTTTGCCCTATGACAAATATTTGTGAAAACTTCAATTGCAAGTATTTTATTAGTAAAATGCTTAAGGTATAAGTGGTATAATTTTACTTCCTAGAAAAAAGGAAAAGTTGGTTAAAATAGGACTCATTAACAAAATGCCTATTAAATGAAGTAGAAAAAGCTTATGAAAACAATTTTTTGTGTCATAATTTCTATTATATAAGTTTAATATGATCGATGAGTGGTAATAGACAATCACTTAGAAGTTAGAACTAACTATATTGAAAATGTGACAAAAATTGTGATTTAAAAATTATAGTCATTGAAAAATAATGCTTAGCCCAGGTGAGTTGGCCAAGTAGTTGGGCACTTGGTCTCAAAGTGCTTGTCCCAGGTTTGATTGGATGTGCTCCCCAGTTTGAGTCTGGGTACTTGCACTTAAAAAAAATCTCTTGGGCCAGGGATTTACCCTATTAGGACCCACTCGTCACAAATAGTGATTAGTTGAAAGCTTTGAAGATACACGGTAGAAAACCAAAAAAGAAAAAAAAAAAAAAGAAAAAGAAAAGAAAAATAATGCTTAAATCTTGTTGAGGGTCATTTTTGTAAAGCAGGCCCAACCCAGTAAAACAGGCAATAAGAGTGGCAGGCATAGAAGTAAGACTATTAAGCCCAGGCGGCAGGAATAATAGAGCGCAGACCCATAACATGAATAAATGGGTCTTGAGAAAGCAAATGGGTTCAAAGGGCCCAGAAAGAGAGAAATGACACCCATGGGCAGTATGTGGTATAGAAAAGTGAGAATGGGTTGCGGCAGGCCCAAAACAATGTAAACAAAGAAAGTAGGGGTTGATGGCAAGCTCATAAATCCCAAGGATGAGAATGAGGAAATTGGGCCAGGGAAGCCCAATCAAATTAGCAAAAGCCCATGGGAATGCAAAAATAATAAATGGGCCGAGGAAGCCCAAAGGAAGTAAATGGGCCGCAGGCCTAAGGGAAAAAGAAAGGGACAATAGAGCCCATGAGTGAGAACACCAGTGACTTTGCTAAGTCACTAGGGGAAGAAATGAAACGGCAGGCTTGAAAAGAGGCTTAGCAGGAACATATCGTCGTGGCAGGAAATACCAAGTAATGAAATAAGACATGAGTATAACTAAGAAATGGGCCAAGAGAAATGTGAAACCCAGTATTAAGAGAAGCCCAACCCAAAGGGAAACAGTGAAATGTACGAAACAAAGAAGCATGGCAGACCATGCAAACAAAGTTTCAGATCACAACAAACACATGAGCCGCAGGCAGACTTTGAACGTACATAACAGAAAAGCACACACAAAGCCCAGGCGCCACCAGCCTGTACCCAGCCAATATGGGACGTGGTGGGGCCATGGGTCAGTGATAAGAGGTAAGGGGGGTGGTTTGGTGGTGGGGAGAGGGGAAAAGATCTATTTTACGTTCCTTGTCCAAGCCCTTTTGAGAGGTACGTCCTGCTTGGATGACAAACCACCTAAAAGAGGCAAGGTTGGGGGGGGGGGAACGTTGGGTGCATGCCATAGGGAGAGAGAGAGAGCATTTACGCCGCGGTAGGAAAAAGTGCCACGGCGGACTAAGAAACAACACGAACTTGTCTTTGTCTAGCGAGGGTAAGTAGTACACAGACGGTGGTCGGCAAGTACGCTCAGACTAGACAAAGGCCGTTGGAGGGTAAAGTAGTAAAAATCAATCACGGCAGGCCCTATAAAAGGATCCTTGCCATGCCCTGTACAGGGGACGGAAAATCAGAGGAAGGAAAAAATAGAAGAAAAACTAAAAGAAAAATAAAGGAAAGAAAAAAAAGATAAGAAAACAAAGAGTAAGGATAATGGGCATGCACCAATGGATCGTTTCTCTTCTCTCCCCTTCAAAATCCCACTCTCTAAGAAACAATTAAGCAAAAGGAATTCTTTCAAGTATTTATCACTTAGGTCCGATTCCCTCAAAGTTATTAATCCTCGCGGCATGATATTTTCCTAGGAGATTAGTTTCATTCAGAGGAAGCGTTCTTCCTCCTTGATTCTTTACTATTGCAGACTTAAACTTGACTTAACGTTTTTTTGATTAACTTCCATCATCGTTCATTCAGTCATTCTTTTCTATAAAAGTCGTTATTATTATTACCATTATTATTACCGTGATTGCCATAAGAATATTCGGCCTTGTTATTAAGAAAAAGCCGTTGTACTCTATTTTTCTCTATTGTTATTATTTCTGCATGTCGTAACCTTTTTGTAATAGTTCTGTTTGCTGCAAGAACGTTCCTGGCAGATGAGGCTCAGTTTGTGCACAAGCCGGCCTAAAGTGAGTTACAGTTGGGCCGGTCTCAACTCTCCTACTTAGAAAGATATTCAGACCCATCACTGCAGGAAGCAGCTCAGCCCAACCCAAAATACAAAAAAAGGCCCCTACAAATCTTAAACTCAGCATGGCTATAAATGGGTTGGATTGCGTGTTCATGTTTTACCAAAAAAAAAAAAATTGGTAGGATTGCGTGTGGGAAGTGGTAGGTAACAGGAACAACATGATCTGATTATACAATGAAACACAAACACAATGGTGTAAAAAGGTTGTAGAAGAGTAGCAGCCACCCAGCTAGGCCTAGCCATGTTATTAAATATATTGTGTTTTGTCTGTCAGCCCAAAAAGAAATAAAAGAAATAAATGAATTAAAAAGAAAAGAGAAGCAAGCAACAGCAAAGCACAACAATGAACAAACCTTAACACGTTGTCCAATCCAGTGTCCACCAAGTCCTACATTATGTGGGACTTGGTGGACACCTACATTCACACTCACCTTCTTCTTTTTCTGAAAGTAGATTACCACCCACGCGACTACACTGTACCTCGGACACTCGCTTTTTTTTTTTTTTTTGCTTACTTTATGCCTTCATACTGAGACATGATAGCGTCCCCATCGGTGTCTATGTTTTTATTTTTGGCTTAAAAAAACAAGGTGGGGCCGACAGTCCCATGAACCAAAGACTAGCGTTCCGTCAGATGGTGTCAACCGTAACTTTGACCTTAGTTATCTGGTTTTTTTTTTTTTTTTTTTTTTTTTTTTTTTACAAGATAAAATTTATACTATAATTTAATCTAAGTATATATATATGTGTGAAACTTCCTCCTAAAAATTTGAATTCTGACCCTTGCGCCTCACACCCCACAAACATTTATATTTAGAGAGTGATTACTGCACTAAGAGTACTCTAACTTAATCTAAGTGTATATATATGTGTGAAACTTCCTCCTTAAAACTTAAATTCTGACCCTTGCGCCTCACACCCCACAAATATTTATACTTATAGAGTGATTACTGCACTAAAAGTATGCGATGATACCTTAATTATCCTTAATACCATGCATTTGGGATTTGTGAAAAAATTAACTTATTTTATTTTTTAATTTATTTTTACTCTTAAAGTAGATTTTATTACTTTAAAAGTCAACTTTTAGTTTTTTGTTTTTTTTTTCTTGTTAAATTGTTATTACAACCAGATCAATTTTATAAATAGGTTTTTTGTTAACAATATTTACTATCTATTAATTATAATAACACATTTTAATCGTTATAAAACAAAAACAAAAACAAAAACAAAAACAAAAACAAAAAAAACTGCAAATTTTTGTGTCCAAATTTTATTAACATCCTAAAATTTTAAGACACATTTACTTTTTTTTTGTTTACTTCTCTTCTATTTAGTTACTATTATAATTGTAGTTAATTTTATCACCACTATATTTATAATATGAGTGTAGACAATTTAATTTTAAATGAATAATCATCTCTCTATTATTTAAAACCATTTTTAATCACCATCCTACATTTAAATCTTTTTTTTAAAATATAATTTTTACATTAATAGTCTTAAACTTATCATATTTTGTGTTTTAAATTCTATTTTTTTTTCTTTTTTTCTTTTTTCAACTGGAGTATTTAATGAGGATTTGTTATTAATAATTAAAAAGGAGAAACCCTCACATATCCTACCTTCTTTTATAGTGGTATATGAAATCTATAGATTGGATTTCAACCCTTTCCTTTCTCCCAAAAAGAAAAAAAGAAAAAGAAAAGATATTGCCTTCAAGTTTCAACCCGTTATTTGTGGGCACTGCACACTTTAATTAATATTTCTTATTTTTCTTTATTATTTTTAGCCTGTACCGAGTCACATGTGCCTACCAAAAAAACGGTCAATGGATTAGGTAGATACACTAACCTCAACCCCACTACCCCAGGACCCAACTATATTTGATCATTTGAGAAGAACATTGATTTGTATTTCTTTTTTTTGCTGAGAACATTGATTTGTATTTCATTCCTATAATTAATTACAAATCTTAGGGGATCAAGAGCTTAAGACAGGGATTGATAAAAAAAAAAAAAAATTAGAAGAAGAAAAAGAAGAAAAAGCTTAAGACAGAGACAGGGGATCAAGAGCTTAAGACAGGGATTGATAAAAAAAAAAAAAAATAGAAGAAGAAAAAGAAGAAGAAGCTTAAGACAGAGACATCTATTCCCTCAAAAAAAAGAAAAAAATAAAAAAAGAAAAAAAAAACAAAGACATCTATATATATAAATTAGCCATCAATTCTACAGGTATTGGGCCATTGGCTACTTTAAGAAATTCTAGAAGCATAGGCGTTTTAAATATTCTAATACTTGACACTTGACAGGAAAAAAAAATCCTTTTCCTTCGTAAAAACATATTCAAGTAAGCTTAGTGTATTTCCGTTGAAAAATCCAAAATATAAAAATAAAATTTTGAATGTTTAAAAAAGTATAATAATTCACGTCGGTTTTGTAAAAAAAAGAAGAAAGAAAAAAGAAATGATAGAGACGGTTTTCATGCTACTTGGACTCCTGACAAAAATTAAGTAATTTATATGCTATCTTGATTTCTTCTATTTCAAAAATATCATTCAAAGTTTCAAACAATTGCCTATCTTTTTGAACATATAAACAAGCCAGACAGACAGAGAAAATAAAGAAACAAATAAAAAGGGATTAACAATTATCATGCACTTTCAAATTTGACTGGAACTGAGATCGTGGACCGAACGGGTGTGGGATATCAAAGAAGATTCTTCTTATTATTATTTCCATGTTGATCCATAACTAACGTTAATTGTATATTAACAAAAATATTAATTAAAATTGGGTTTTAGTTTGTTCAATTGGTACAAAAATTTGTTATTGAACAAGAAGGTTTGAACCCGATCTCTTCCTATACAAAAAAATCAATTGATATTTTAGTTTGACGATAAGAACAATAATCACAAAATAGATGCTGAAATTATCTTTAAAAATCAATTAAATGATATACACAAAATAATTGTTTTTCATACATTTCAACTAAATCATTTGTATTTGATGAATGATGTTCTTTAAAAATACAAAAAATAATTTATAATTGACTTTGTAATTAATTTAGGGACAAAGTTTAGCTACAAAATTAGTTGTAGCTTAAGGCTACAAACTCACTCAATAAAATAAATACTACAACATATTTTGAAAATCTAACCGTTGAATTGCATGTTTTTTATGCCCTTAATACACATGTTAAATTTTGTGTCAATCAAATATCATTTACTATATGATCTATAAACTTATATTTTGTGCATAATTTTAAATTACAAAAACTTGCAATTTAAAAAATTTATTGATGACATAGTTATTAATCTTTAATTTTCTTGAAATTTTGCAAGTATGGAGGATATAAGAAGAAGATGTAATCCAATGGTGGATTTGTCAAAATTCACATTCAATAAAAAGATATTAAGTAAGTTTGTAGCCTAAGGCTACAACTAATTTTGTAGCTAAACTTTGTCCTTAATTTAGGGACAAAGTTTAGCTACAAAATCGATTGTAGCCTTAGGCTACAAACTCACTCAATATCTTTTTATTTGAGATGAATTTTGACAAATCCACCATTGAATTGCATCTTCTTCTTATATCCTCCATATTTGCAAAATTTCAAGAAAATTAAAGATCAATAGTTATGTCATCAATAAATTTTTTAAATTGCATGTTTTTGTAATTTAAAATTATGCATAAAATATAAGATTATAGATTATATAGTAAATGATATCCGATTGACACAAAAATTGACATGTGCATTAAGAGCGTAAAGAACATGTAATTCAACGGTTAGATTTTCAAAATATGCAGTAATATTTATTTTATTAAGTGAGTTTGTAGCCTAAAGTTACAACCAATTTTGTAGTTAAACTTTTTCCTTAATTTAGCTGTAATCTCCCTTTCAACGTAAAAAAAAGAAAAAAAAAATTGATTATAAAATCATCTTCCATAATGAAAGACTTATTTATTTAATTTTGTTTTAAGAATTTTTAGAAATAAAATATAGTTGATAATTGATTCATAACTTGAAAGTACTAAGTGAGAATAAAAAATCATCTTGAAGTAATT
Source organism: Quercus glauca (assembly GCA_023736055.1). Taxonomy (NCBI): domain Eukaryota; kingdom Viridiplantae; phylum Streptophyta; class Magnoliopsida; order Fagales; family Fagaceae; genus Quercus; species Quercus glauca. The sequence goes on along the minus strand of CM043324.1, from coordinate 41,519,285 downwards.
AATAATTGTTCCAAAACTTCTATACCAATATATATATATATATATAGTTAGTAACATAGTAATATATAAAAAATTGATGCTAGTGATGGATTAAGATGCAAACTAATAAAAATTTACCAATTTAATTAGTACAAAAAAATTATTATTATTATTATTATTATTATTATTATTATTTCGTGTTTGCTCGTGGACCAAAATCGTTATTAAAAGAAAAAAGAAAAATAGAAAGGACATACGTGTGAAGTGAGAATAGAAAAGATGTGAAGCCATGGGTGAGTGTAGAATAGCCAAAAATATATAATTGTGCTTTAAAAGGAAAGAAGGTGTTAAATAGCTAGCTAGCTTTACCTTTTAGAGAGACAGGCAGACAGGTCCATTTGCCCAATGCGAATGGCGGTGATGCTTTCTTTCTAATTGCTTCTTCTTCTTCTAATAACTATCCCCAACTTATTATTATTATTATTATTCAGTAAAAAAAGTAGAAACAAACACAAACCCATTTTTTTAGATTCTTAGATTGATTCCCTCACCCACCGTCCTCTTCACACAAAACCCATCAACTTATTTATACTACCAAAAAAGATAGAGAGAGAAAAAAAAAAAAAAAAAAAAGTTCAAAACAAAAAGAGAAAGATCTTAATTTATTTATGAGAGTTTGAGAGATTTGGAAATGCTGAGACTCTTTAGGGTTTACCAGCTCTTCTTCACCTTCCTTCTCATTGTCTCTGTCTTCTTCTCTATCTTCTCTGGTATTCCTGTTTTCTTCAATTTTGTAAATAATTTTTTTGATTTTTTAATGAACCCATTTGCATTATATGTACATGTTTCTCTTGAGATCTGAGGCTAGATTTATTAGTTTCTTCAAAATTTCTTGCTCCACTTTTTTTTAAAAAAATTTTATGATCTTTGCTTGCAATTCAATGTTGTTTCTTTTAAAAAGTTTATCTAATATTAATGATTGTTGTTTTTGTTTTTGTTTAAAGTTCTAGTATTTATAACGAATTGAAGTTCTGTTGGGTTGTTTTCTAACCTCATAAAGATCTTGTTTTGATTGATTGCAGAGTAGTATGCGATGCAGTTTTGGATTCGAAGTGGGTTCCAATTATTGAACACTTGTGCTTGATTGGGCTTCCTGCCTTTTGTCAGTGAACTGTATGTTTAAAATTTTTCCCTTTTAATCATTTAATGCATTATTATATTATTATTGATACTCGGGTCCTCGAAGTTAGTTACTTTGTTTCATTTCTATGCTGAAATTCAATTGTGGTCATTTGGATGGAAGCATTTGAAGAGAAAGATGGATTTCAGCTTTATTTATTTATTTTGATAATTTGATAGTTATAACAATGAGGGAGGGGGGATTTGAACCCTGCTTCTCCTCTAGAATGAGAGCAGGCAATGCCTTTAAGCTACAAGGCGGTTGGAAGATTTAAGCTTTATTAATATGTGATTTTGAAGTGATTATGTGTTAGATCATGTTATTACAATTTGGTAACATTACATGTGTTTTTGTTGAAGCAAAATCCTCAAAGCTCAAATTCATTATTTGCTGTTAAAATTCATATCTAGCAAGTTATACTAGCAATTAGTCTTCAAACCTCTGGTTTTAAGTCCTCAAATCCAACTGGTACCATGATGATTTTCCTTGGGAGTAAGTGATAGGCTTTAATTTGAAAATCTAGTGGGGTATGTTAGTTGTGGCATGAATGCAAATTTGGGTTTGTGAATTTTAGCGTCAGAGAAATATTGTAATGTAATTTGAGTGACAGTGTACCTATCAAAAAAACGTTTTAGTGAGAGTGAAAAGTCATTAACTAAACTAAACTGTCTGCGTGTTCATATTTTTCAAACTGCAAGTATAGGCTAAGCTAATCCTATAAATAAATATAACTTTTCTATGTGCATTTGATTATATTGGCACCCACATCTACATGTGGGGCCATACGATCGTTGTTTTGTGGATAAGACACTCCTGAGAGTTACTGAGCCTTTTGAATAGTCATGTATGATTTTGAAATAACTGTGTGATGTAGAAACCAATGTGGATTTAATTCTCCTTAATATATGACAACAAAACATGGTCTATCAACAATGAGGAACTGTTGCATGTGCAGAGGTGTCAGTATTTTTATGTGTATACACATTTGAGATGTTATCTCAAAAGACGCTGTTTTGCCCACTTTAAAAATTACATCTGAAATAAATCAATTCCTCTTTTCTTTAATCGTAATGTGTTTCCAAATTCTAACCTGAACACATTTTGTGATATTTTTATTTGAAGTCTAGAATTAAGCAAAAGATGGCGGCTGAGCTTGTCAGTTCTGCGACAAGTGAGAAATTGGCTGAAACGGATTGGACGAAAAACATTCAAATTTGTGAATTAGTTGCTCATGATCAAAGGTATGATTCATTGAGTCTTTCGGTTTAATTTAATTGAGTAGAAGATTAGAAACTCTATAAGATTTTAGTTTTGATTGTCTGTCTAAGGTTTTTGATCTATTAATGGGTATTTAAGACATGAGAAATGCTATGCCCACAACATTTTCACAACAAATCCTAAGTGGCAGGTTGTTAATGGTGGGTAAATAAGTAATTTCAATGGTGGATTTTAATTAGAACCAGTAACAACTTACCATTTAGAATTTGTTGTGAAAATGTTGTGGACTTCCCTTAAGGTATTGTATAGTTATAGCAGCAGAAAATGTGCTTGCAGAGATTTCTATTCATAATAAATCATTATTGTATGATTATCTTTGTTTCTACATATTGGCAATTAAGGCAGTAACTGCAAAGATAAAATGGTTCACGTCTAAAACAGTTCCTGTTTTGTCATTGCCTTTGGGTTTATCAAACCAATGAATCTAGCCCCAAAATATAAGCAGGTTTGGAGAAGACATTTGCAGCTTATTTACATCTAATGTTTGACTAAGATAAGTAGTTCTCATTCACTGAGTTAAGATGGGAACAGGCTTGTGATTCTGTATATAGGCTTACAACAAATCTAGGTTGTGATACTTTGGTAATTAATGGTGGAAGATGTTTCCATACAGATATTTGAGGTTTTCAAGTGTGATCGATATGATACTTAGCAAAAGTAGCATTTCTAACTTAATGGAGTCCAAAACATTGTGTGATCTCTCACAGTTGTGCATTTACAAGTCCACCTGCTTTGGACTTGATGGCTCCATGCATGCAGGGATGCAAGATGGTAGGGAAATGAAGTCTCAATGGCTCTGAAAGTAGTCTAGATAATTTTTATTATTTTTCTTCCCTCCAATTTACTTCTTCCAATTTTCTCCAATATTTGAAGATTGGACCATTTTTGGGTGTTTGGGAGAAGATCTGTGGTGTATGAAGTAAACTGTTGAGGTGGACAGTATCATCAACTTAGAAAAATTTTGAAAGGGACAGGTTTCTATTAAGTGAGCTTCTTGCATGGTGTTATTTTGGATGAGTGTTGTGCGAGGTTGATTATGGAGTTTTGTGAGGCATAAGGTTAAGAAACAACTAGGTTCAGACGAATTAGGGTGTGTTTGTTTCGACTGTAAACAAAATTGGGAAATTTTTTTACACCCTTGAGGGTGTTTGGGTACACATGAAATTATGGTCAAATTGAAAATAAATTTCAGTTGAACGTAAAATAGAGCCCCTAACTCCATAAAACCAATTACATAGTTATTTTACCTTCAACCCATATCCAGCCTCCCTCACAACTCAGCAACCCGAAGAGAGAGAGAGAGAGAGAGAGAGCACCAGAAGATTCGAATCGCGGTGCAAGCTCTGTCCGCCGTCCCTCTATCTTCCTCCTCTCGGCCTGGGCGTCTCTCTTCCTTTTCTCTTCCTCTCTCCCTCTCTTTCCCTCTGACCAACCAAGGCCGACTCTTGAACTGCATGTCATCGATCTACAACATGCCGCCCACCCACGCCGTCGCCACCTCAACGACTGCCCTCTTTGGATTTATTTTTTAGGGTTTTTTTTTTTTTCTTTTTATTATTGTAAATAATATTTGTTCTTGGGTTTTGGAGGATCGGTGGCTGGGTTTCACAGATCTGATGAGTTGGGGGTGAGTTCTAGCATTGATGGTGACCGATTGGGATGGTGGATCGGTGGCTGGGGTGGGTTTTTTCAGGTTATGTGATGAGTTTGTTGTGGGTTTCAACGTTGCCTGGGGTGGGTTTTTTCAAGTTATGTGATGGGTTTGTTGTGGGTTTCAATGGTGGATCGGTGGTGGGTTTGTTGATTATGATTTTTTAAGGTTAATTGGTTATGTAGTGGTTGATGGTGGCTACTAGTGGCTCGGTTTTTAGTGGCCAGTGGTGGCTGGGTTTATGGTGGGGACTGTGGTGGCTGGGCTAATGGAAATAGGTTTTTACATGCAAAACCAAACATAGAAAATAAATTCTTGCTTTTAGATATCCTGACTTGTTCAGATTTTGCAGGAATAAAGATGCCAGTGTGGCTGAGCTTATGAAATCTGCCAATGGTGTCCTATTTTGGGATGTGAGATTCTTTAGGGGTGTGCATGCTTGAGATCTAGAGGCTATGTCAGGCTTCATGGAAACCATTTATGGTTCACCTATAAGGGGGCTAGGCGAGGATAAAATGTGTTGGATTCCTAGCAAAGTTAAGGGTTTCATGGTTAGTGATTATTATAGAATTTTAGTCGGCAATACTTTCTATGGTTTTCCTTGGAAAAGTAATTGGAAGCAAAAGATTCCCTCTAGGGTCTTTGTCTGGATTGCTGCTTTAGGGAAATGCTTAATGATTGATAATTTACGAAAAAGGAAGGTGTGGATCCTGGATTGGTGCTTCACGTGTAAGAGAAATGGGGAATCGGTTAACCATCTATTCATTCATTGTCCTTTTGCTATGGATCTATGGTCTTTGGTTTTGGGTCTATTTGGAGTATCTTGGGTTATGCCGCACACTGTTTTGGGGTTGTTAGGGTGTTGGCAAGGCAGCTTTAGTCGTCATCGAAATGGTTATATTTGGTCCATCTTTCCTCATTGCCTTTTGTGGTGTCTTTGGAGGGAGAGGAATTGTAGATGTTTTGAAGATATTGAGAGATCTATTCCGGACCTCAAGCTACTCTTTTTGAACTTTAAGGGATTGGTTGTTTGCTTTGCAAAATCAATCATTCCCTTCTTTTATTGATTTCCTAGACTCTTGCAATTTTTGTATTTGATTTCTTTTCCCTTGTTCACTCCCTGTGTACTAGGGTTCTCCTTTTTTATATCAATATATCTTATTACTTATCAAAAAAAAAAATTTGGTGTATTTTTCACAACACAGACAAACAATTGAAAATATTTTACACATTGCTAAACGCAGCCTTAGATGCGTGTTTGGGTGGGAATTTGGTGTAGGTATGATGTTATCTAGTGATTTTATCTTGATTTGTGTCAAATAATCAAATGGAAGGGGATTTTTAAAAGGGAATCATTTGGGCTTATTTTGGTTAGACATGGATCTTGCTCAATTGACTAGTTGACTTATTTGGATTGCTTTTGAGTCAGTTTTACCCTTCCCCTAAGCTGACAAAAAGCAGGAGATATTGATTTGGACAATCCATTGAAATTGATGCTTGCTGGATATTAGATCCTGAGTATTTTGTATGTATCACTGTATAATTATATATTGCATTTTGCATAAAGAAAATGGTTTTTGCAGAAAAAAAGTTATATGGAACTTTATAAATGTTAAGAGTTGTCTCTACACTTATAACTAATAATTATGATAGTCGTAGAAGATGAAAAGCATGTACTACCTTTAGGATAGATAAGCATTGATATGCATAGGGTTGGGGTGGGGTGAGTTTGGAGATGGCCTTAGATCTAAGTGCTTTGCTTGGCTGTAACGAAGCTTGTTTAAGGAAGCACGTCTCAGGTGTGCTTTTCTAGTACTTTTTTGCAGAAGCACAAAGCATTCTACCAAACAGAAGACAGCTATTAAATTAAATGCATCTCAAGTGTTCTTTTTAAAGAATTCTTGGTTCTTGTTGATGGTTATGAGTTTGGGAGAATAAGATTTAGCACCCTTTTGTTTATCACTGAAAATTTTGCAACAAATTTTAATTTGGGATATCTCATACATGCGAATATCTGTATGTAGTCTCAAGCAAGTATGCATGCATGTAGACTTATAATATTAAATTAAAGATTTACTAACATGCATACAATTATCTGCACAAACTGGTAATTTCCAATAGCCAGCTTGAGTGTGCCCTTGTGATGTTCAAGCTAGACTTGTTCACGTAGATCAAATTGACCAAGTTTGAGTTTGTCTCAGCTTGCTTGTCTATATTCAAGCTGGATGTGGACAACTTTCAACTTTTGAATACCACAGAGAAATGATCAGCTTACAGTATTCTGGCTTTATATATTCAGTAGTGGAAATGATATTAGCATTTTCTAGGGCAATGAAACTTGGCTTGTGGTGCCCCTCTTGGGTATTATATCTTGATGGAGCTCAACCATATCCTTATTTTTGATAGGTAGGAATTCAAATTTATTGATAAAGAAAGAAAACCTCGTGCTCACGATGATGAACACAAAGGATCATAAGAATACAAGTAAATCATATGTTGGAGCTAAGGGAATCTAGAAACACAGAAATAACAGAACAGTGTGTAAAACCCCACACCCTGGACCAATAAAAATGAGTATGAACAAACAAAGATTTTATGGTTTTGGAGCTCAATCTGTTGACAAGCATGAATGTCACTTGACTTTCCGATGTTGGCATGCTGTCAAGATTTAATTGATTTTTTTTAATTAAAGTGAAACCATTCTAATTGATTAATGGCAGCTCTCTTCTGAGTTCTGACCTAATTTTGTCATTCATCTTCTTCTTTTTTAACATATTAGCTGTTCATAAATAATGTTTCTCTTAAATTTTCAAGTGGATTTCTCACTAGTGCTGCATGATTCCTAACCCTGCTGTATACTGATGTAATCATGTCTAGATTCACATTGCCCCATCATGGCTTTTTAAACTCTTTGGCTTGAAATTCAAGCCTGTTTTGGTTTTGGCTTGACTCTGGCACAAATTACTTCATCAACAAGTGAAGCTCACTTATAAAATTTCTCATTTGATTTGCTTCCTTCGTCTTTTGCTCAACATGGTTTGTTGGTTTTAAATATGCAGGCAAGCTAAAGATGTTATTAAAGCTATCAAAAAACGACTGGGGAGTAAACACCCAAATACTCAGCTCTATGCTGTTATGGTGAGTTGGATGTTGGTCTTGGTTTTAACTAATTATCACTTGCATTTTATTGATGTTTCCCAAATCCTCTGCCCCCCCCCCCCCCCCCCCCCCCCTTTCTTAACTTGGGTCTATTTCTGTAATGCTCTGTTGTTTTGTGGCTTGCTATTCAACCATGCATTTATCTTTTGATTTTGCAGCTGTTGGAGATGTTGATGAACAATATTGGAGAACATATTCATAAGCAGGTGATTGATACAGGGATTCTCCCTATTCTTGTGAAGATAGTGAAGAAAAAGGTGCTCCCATGTAGACAGTTTTTGACTATTGGGCGATCTTATATATTTTGTTACTTGATTATCTTACCTTTCATTCAACCCTTTTTGTTGGCTGCAGTCAGACTTGCCTGTACGAGAACGGATATTTCTTCTTCTAGATGCCACACAGACATCCCTTGGTGGTGCTTCTGGAAAGTTCCCCCAGTATTATGATGCATATTATGACTTGGTGGTAGGTATAGAACTGCAGCATCTGTAATACTTGAGTCATAGCATATGGTTGGGTCAAAATCATGGCATGTTTAGACAAAAATGAGAGTGGATCTTATAAAGTGTGCTGTATGAAGTTGAAAGTACAGAGAGAATAAAAATCTTTGCGTTTTCTTCCTCACAATTACTAGTATGTTTACATTAAGTATCAATCTAATAAAATTTAAATGAATATGAGATAAATATGAATGATCACTTAGTGCACGTTTGGTATAGCTTATTTTGGTGAGATAAAAATAAGTTGGGTTTGAGTAAGCTGTGCCTGAGAAAAAGTAAGCTTTAAAAAGCTACCCCTAAGAAAATAAGCTGGATTGATTTATAAATTAAGCCATAACAATGGCACCTTTGTAATCTTTGTCACTTTTATGAGAATTTCAAGACATTTAATTATTTAGTATAGCATATGGACTTGATAGAGTTTGTTTGATAACATATAAACATTTGGAACATAAATGCATTGTTTCTGTGGATATTTATAACCAATTGATCAAGTACACCAATTGTGTGTTCCAATGATAATGGTAGTGGCCGTCAAGCTATGTTACAAGTGGTGGTGGTACAGGTTGTAGTAGTGATGGAGGTTTCTATGTAGTTTTACTGAACTTAGTCTATGGCCCATAAAAAAAGGTGATGTAGGGTTTTGGGCAGGGGCTAGCAATATCAATGTCAAATGGTGTTAATGTAGTGATACTAGTGATAGGGCTTCTTCCAATTTAAGCTTTTACTTATTTTTCATTAAAAGATTATTTTAATGAAAATTTATTATGGAATACAACTAAATCATAGCAATCCTTCTTAATTGTTAATTAAGAAATAGATATTATGGCATCTAAAGAGGGGTTAAGTGGAATGGAACTTGGACAACCTAGTTTTTTTTTTTTTTTTTTTTTGGGTTGATAAGTAATAGGAATTTATTAATATCAAAATAGTCACCCAAGTGTATAGGAAGTATACAACTAGGGACAATACAATCAATCACGAAAATTATGTCAGTCTATCAAATCACTAACCGAACATAGAGATTGACTACGTAAAATAGACATCCAACTAACATAGTTCTAAAGAAACATAGTTTTAGCTCAGTCATAGTTCTCTCTATATATATTCAAAGCACCAGTTATTTCTCTCCCTCCAAAGACACCACGTCATGCAATGCAAAGTAGCCATCCATATATAGCCATCTATTGATTCCCTGTTACATTTGCTCATATAACACCAATCCAAAATTCAAACGTGTCCTCTTCTTTTTTTGATAAGTAAGAAGTTTATTGATATCAAAAAAGGAACAACCCTAGTACACCAGCCACCCCATCCACAGCCATATTTCACCTTTATCACTTGCCTCCAAAGAGCATCCTTTTGCATCCCAAATCTCCATAGCCACTTCCCAAGCAAAGTTTCATTAAAAAGTCTTACCTTCCTTATCCCCAAGCCACTTGAAGAAATGGGAGTACAAACAATAGCCCATTTAACCAAATGAAATTTTGGTTCATCACCAATGCCACCCCATAAGAAATTCTGCTGAAGTTTCTCAATTCGGTTAGCCACTACAGTAGGTGTAGGAAATAAAGATAGAAAATAAGTGGGTAAATTAGATAGAGTGCTTTTAATTTAAGGGACTCTACCTCCCTTGGATAAGTACAAACGTTTTTATCCTGCTAATCTCCGTTCAATCTTCTCCAAAATTGGGTTCCATATTGTCTTATCCTTGAATTTAGCTCCCAAAGAAAGACCCAGATATTTCATTGGAAGAGTACCTTGCTTACAGCCAAGGATGTTCAACAATAAGTCAAAATTATGCACCAAACCAATAGGAACCAACTCTGACTTGCCCAAATTTATCTTTAGACCAGAGACCGCCTCAAACCAAATAAGGATTATGCGGAGAAACAAAATCTGATCCAGATCAGCTTCACAAAAAATTAGAGTGTCGTCCGCAACTAGAAGATGAGACACCGCCAAGGATCTTCCCTCTAAATTACCCACACCAAAGCCTAACATGTGACCATCATGGATAGTTTTATCCAACATTCTTCCAAGGGCTTCCATAACCAAGACAAACAGCAAAGGAGACAATGGGTCACCTTGTCTCAACCCCCTGGAACTCTCAAAAAACCCACAAGGAGAGCCGTTAATCAGAATAGAGAAGCAAATTGTAGATATACGAAAGAAAATCCACTGCCTTCATTTAGTAGAGAACCCACCCTATTCTAGTAATTGCATAAGAAATCCCCAGTTTACATGATCAAAAGCCTTCTCAACATCTAGTTTGCAAAGTAGCCATGGCAAACCAGTTTTCAACCTATTGTCAAGGCATTCATTAGCGATAAGTATAGGGTCAAGAATCTATCTATTCCTCACAAAAGCATTTTGTGAAGCTGAAATTATATCTTCTATGACTGTGCGAAGTCTAGTGGCTAAGACCTTAGCAATGATTTTATAAACACCCCCCCCCCCCCCCCCCCAACAAGACTAATGGGACGAAAATCCTTGACTTCAATTGCTGCATTCTTTTTAGGGATGAGAGTGATGAATGTTGCATTCAAAATTTTCTCAAACTTACCTTTATGAGCAAAAAAGTGACGAAACACAACCATAAGATCAGGTTTGAGAATCCCCCAACAAGCTTGGAAGAAAGCCATTGGAAACCCATTTGGTCTAGGCAATTTATCACCATTAAAATTCTATTTGACATCAAAAATTTTTGCCTCCTCAAAGGGTCTATCTAGCCAGTCTGCATTATCTATGGATATCATTGGAAATACCAGGACTTCTGGAAATGGTCGATCAACTTGCTGCTCAAGAGTATAAATTCATGAAGAATTGGGTAATACAATCAGCAATCATACCTTGATCAGAAGTCAAGCTGCCATCAACCATAAGGCTCTCAATACCGTTATTTCTTCTATTGGAATTAGCCATTCTGAGAAAAAATCCGGTGTTGGCATCCCCCTCCCTCAAGTGCAGCACCCTAGACTTTGGTTTCCATATGTTTTTCCAAGGAAAAGATTGGACACTAGTATGAAGCAAGACTCAATAGAAACCACTAACCTGAAAGCCTCTTTGCTTATCTGGTGCCCAACACATCTTTTTATCCTCCCCACTTCCCATCACCGAGGCACCATAAATAGTATCCATGAAGTTCGACAAGGACTCCAATTCTCAATCTTGCATAGCCCTTATAAAATTGACATCCCAGTGGAGAACCCCATTAGTAAACTTCAATAAATCAGCTACACTCGCCACCTTCTCATGGCTAATCGTGAGTAAATCAGGAAAGCATATTGCAAGAGAAGTCTTCCCACCCCACCTTGCTTTTATTGTGTCATCCATTGTTTCAAATCATTTTAATATGAGAGCAATAATCATTTGTGACAATTTTCTCCCCTTGAAATGATATACATGGTTTATGAAGTGTGCATTCAGCAATATGTTATCTAATGCTTTAGCTAATCTTTCCCACATTTTCAAGTGATGATAGAGGTCATATCCAGTGAAAATGATCCCACTTCTGTGGGATTTGGGAGAGGTGAATCCTAGGTAGCCTTACCCCCAATTTTCAAGACACAATAATATCGCTAATATATACAAAAGTCTAGCTCTTCCTCATTGTATCTATTCAAGAGCAGTACTTTCAAGGAGTTTTCAAGGACAAAATTTAGGGGGATAGAAAGCATATGCCTCTTAAGTCATGAATAAATGATAATTTCACTCCTCTTCTTTGTCCACTTAGGAATTTGAAGTTCGTTTGGAGAAGATGATGATCTAAACAGTTATAAAGCTAAAAAAATTTCCCTTCAGTTCTCACTCTTTATCAGCTTCTTTGTAATATTAGTTATGTTAACTTTCATGGTTGGAACATCTGCCTCTGTTGTGAATAATATACTATATGAGCTTTATGTATTAAAGCAAAGGCAAGTATCAGTCTTGGACAGGGTCTTCACATAATCTGTGTTCTTGGCAATAATCCAGAAATCTTAAGTAAATGGCTCTATCTTTGTGTTGATTCAGAACTCTTAATTATATATTTTGGATATGTTATTTTTTAGGGCTTTTTGGTTTTTTTTTTTAATCTTTGTGTGTCTTTCAGAATGCAGGAGTACAGTTTCCTCAAAGGCCCCGCGCTGTCCAATCAAGTCATCCTACGTCACAAGAAAATAAGAATGATTTACCTAATGGGGAACTAGCCTCCTCTAGAAATGAAGGGGTTGCTCTCCAAGCAGAGCCTCAGATTGTTCCTGAGTCTAGGTGTGTTTTGCTTATTTATTTATTAAATTTTTTTTAGTAAGTAATAAATTTTATTGATAAAGAGGAAGTACCTCATGTACACCAGCCATGTACTAAGATAGCCTAAAACATTACAGAAATGGGAAATTCCAATCGAAATGAGAGAGAATCAATGATTTTCTGAATTAATTTATTAATGAACTTTTGGCCTATTTTATGAGCTTTGCACTGTGTGTGATTTCTATCATGTATGACCTTGAGGATGACCAATTTGTAATCCATTTTGAACTATTTGCTACGCCTAAATTATAACCAAAGCTGGTATACAAACTTCTGTTGTAATATTAACTTATGATCCTTTTATTAGGCCTTGTTTTGGGTAAGTATTCATTCTGTGCTCCCTGCTACTGATGTGTAATGTCCTCATGGTCAAATCTAGACTCTTGATTTTGGCCCACCTTTAGATTGGTTTGTTAAATTAATGATGGGTAATGCTTTAATAAATGGTAGGCAGTCATTATGTTGGCAATTCAGGAGTCGTCAATATTGCTATGTGCATATTTTGCATGGTTTATGATATTCATATATGTTACTCAAAACACAAACCTCTGTCTCTCTCTCTCTATGTAAATATGTTCTGCCTGCAAAATCATACAAATTTCTGTTTCTATTCCATACAGTATAATTCAGAAGGCAAGTAATGCATTGGAGGTTTTAACGGAAGTCCTTGATGCTGTTGATACTCAGCATCCTGAGGTATGATGGTGGACTATGGTCCTTTTTTTGAATTTGAAGGCCTGATAGAAAACTGAGTTGCATTGATATGTTTTATTGCACTAGATAATTTTGTTGTATTGATATCTTAATAACACGTCTTTGATATCTCTCATTATAATGTTTCTCCATTCTTTTTTCTTTGATGATTCAGTAGTTGGGGGAGGGGGCATTTAAACCTGTATGTTAGAAACACCAAGAGGTGCCAATTGAGTTACATGGCTCTTGGCAATGCTTCTTTAATTTGAAGTTGTTTAGATCTCATATTTGGTTTTCTTATTTTGGGTATGAGATTTGTGATGTCTAGCAAGGAATCTTATACCAATTTAATTGAAGCTCCCAACAACTTGAAAGACAGAAAGTGATTGGTAGTTTTAGTGTTGACGATTGCCCTTATATTATAATGTTCTCCAATTTGGGTGATGCCGGAGTCAGTAGTTGATCTTATAGCTTGCTGGAAAGGGAATTTTGGTGAGCATACTAGTACAGAAACTTGGAAGTCAATTACTTTGAGCTTAATGTGGACCATGTGGAGAGAACTGAATATATGCACTTTTAAAGGGCAGGAGCTATTGTCAGTGCAGTTGAAATTGTTATTCTTTAATACTATTGTACCTTTTCTTTCTTTTGTATACTCTGTGTACTAGAGTTGTGCCTCTTTCTGGCTGCTTAATGGGGTACTTATTAAAAAAAAAAAAATGTTCTGATGCCTTCTACTTGAAGAAGATAATAAGTGTGAGCCTCACAACTTTTTGTGCTAGTAAAAACTCTGGCATCATTTGCTAATTTCTTGGTTTGAATATATTATTATTTTAAAAAGTTTCTGAAACCTTGTGTTGAACTTTTCTTGTTTCATTCAAATTTTTCATGTAGCTTTACTTTTGGGGTTGATTATGTATAAAGGCACTGTTGGTTTTTAGGCCGCTTGCCAAATATGCACATCAGTATGTGTACCTTATATTAAGTTGAGGCAAATGATTATGACATATTTGAATTGTATTTCACTTTGTTTACCTCATATTCAATTGAATCAATAATCAGCATATATTTGAATTGCAGGTTATATAGTTTGATTATATGTGCTGTCTTGAAATATATCTATGAAATCATAAATTTTGCATCTCATGTTGACTGTTATGATATTATTTTTTCAGGTGGCAAAGGATGAATTTACACTTGATCTTGTGGAACAGTGTTCGTTCCAAAAGCAGAGAGTTATGCATCTTGTGATGACTTCTCGGTAAGGCTTTCTGGGTTCATCTTGCCATTAAGTAATCAATAGCCATTTTGCTTATTCCCTGTAGCTATTGTGCACACAGTCCTTTCTGAATTCTATTTTAACCATAAGGTGAGAATCCTTTGATTAAGCTCTTTGCCAAAGCAAGGAATCATTATATTCAAAAGTATGTATATGTGCATCTCATGCTAATATTAATATAACCATCATAAAGGTTCTATTAGCCAAGTTTAGGTCAACTGCTGATGTGGGACAATCCAATCTAACTATGTTGTTCATGGTGGTTACCATGGTTTAGTTTTATAGCAAGTTCCAATGACTGATGTTGATTATCCAGCATACTTTCCTCCTTGACATGGCCGTTGTTCTCAAAATAAACTCAGCGGGTGTCCTCGATATAAGCTATGCCTGTGTAAAATATTATGTCAACTAGGAGGTGGTTTTACAGTGTCAACAGACCTAGTCAAATTGAAGTTGCATCAATATATGTCGGTGATGTGGGAAACGTGAAGACAAATTTATTTTAATCCAGTTTTATTTCATTTTATGAGTAAATTGTTCTTTTTTATTGTTCCATTAGATTTAATTTTAGAGGTCTTATTAGATACTTAGGTTATTAGTATTTTATTTAAAATTTTCTAGAGTCAGGTATTTTTGTAAGTCAATAATTAGCCTTTCCTAAATCAATTAGATCTAGGATTAAGTCATAGTTGGTAATCTATATAAGCACACTATTGTACTCTAATGAGACAGTTTACAGTTTGCTTGGTTAATGAAATTTCCCAATGGCTTGTTACTGATTCTAGCCAACCCTAGGCATTGATTCCTAGCTTTTGTTTCACTTACGATTAAGACCTCTAAAATTCCTAGGTTTTGATTCCTAGTTTACAGTCTTACATCAGTATGTACTAGGTGCACCTCTAGGTCATGACAGAGGGTATTATATCATGAGCAGAGCCGCCCGTGGGGGGGGAGGGAAGATCCCCAAAACCTTTTTTTTAATATTAATCCATTCTCAAAATTTCTTCATAAAAAATATTTTCTAACTCCTAATCTGATCAAGAAATAAAAATTCTCCTATAAAATGTCATGGTGTCACTGTTATTGCAACATCCCCTAACCTATGTGCCCAATAATTTTTTGGCTGTTTTTAATCCTTCTACAATGCTATAATACATTAATATTTCAAGGGTTTTTCTAATAAACCCTCATTTTGATAGTTGGAAATGGTTACTAAGTCTCAACAACACTGGACACAAAAAATAAATTGATGCCAACCATGAAGATATAAATTATAACTTACATTTACATTTTATTTTCTATATCAATCAATTTTTTTAATTTAATTAATTAAGTACTTTTTATTTACATTTTATTTGTCTTCAGAGATTTTAGTGGGGAAATTGTAATAAAATAATATTGTATGGATTTAAAGTGAGAGTATTGTGTGTGTGTGTTGAATTCCATATTGAGTGTATACTAGGTCAAGCTTGCTTATATGCCCAACTATTAGCTTCATTTATCACTAGTCCTTTTGGAGTAAAGCATAGATATGACTAGCAAATCCTAGGGACATGAAAATATATGCTCACCAGACAACTTACTAATGTGTTTAATGCATCATATACATGCAGATTTGTATATAAATATCATGTAGATTTGTATATAAATATCATGTGCTTTCATAGATATATGTGTTTTACATGAACTTATCTCTTGTAGTTTTAGTTAACTCCCTTCTTATTTACTTAGGGATGAGAAGGTGGTTTCTCGAGCAATTGAATTAAATGACCAACTCCAGAAAGTTCTTGCAAGGCATGATGCCCTCATTTCAGGTCGGTCTACATCAACTGTGAATCACATCAGTCATGAAGAAACAGAGGACGAAGAGGAGGCTGAACAGCTTTTCCGAAGGTATGTCCGTCTACATTGTGCTTAGGCTTTGTTTTTTTTTTTTAGTAGCTCTCCTGGCTTTTATGGGCTTCTGAATTCTGATATCGATTATCAAAATCCGTGTATTGTTTGTGCTCTAACCTGGCCATTTTCCTTTGATTTTTGGGAGGGACAGTGCTGGAATTTTTAAAGAAAAGTCCTCAAATTTCCTGATTTGAACTCTTCTTTCTTGATTGCAAAACTTGACAGATTACGAAAAGGAAAAGCTTGCGTAAGACCTGAAGATGAAGAGCAGTCTGAAGACCGCCCCCACTTGGGCTTGCTTGGAACATCCATTCCAGCAGAAAGGCTAAACCGTCCACTTATACGGCCAGTGAATTTGGATTCATCATGCGAAGGAAATGCATATCCTCCGCGTGTAGCAGTTTCACCGTCACCAAGACACATTGAGAGGGAGCCTCCACCTATTGCCATTCCACCCCCACCAAAACAGACCGAGAGGGATCTTCCACATGTTGCAATTCCTCCTCCACCTGCAAAACACACGGAGAGGGAGAGATTCTTTCAGGAAAACAAGATGGATGGTTCTGGTTTGGCTGGTCATGTGAGAGGTCTCTCGTTACACAGTCGCAACACCAGTAGCTCCCGCAGTGGAAGCACAGACTTTAGCGAGTGATTACACACTAGAGGACCTTTCTTCTATTTGTTATTCTGAGTTTTGTATTTCTAGTTTATTTATTATGATTTCTGATTTGCTAGAGGTGGTGGTGGGTGTTGTAGAGAGATGAAGGATAAAAGTACTGAAATTTTCATGATACAATTAACATAGAGTTTTTTTTTTTTAATGATCTCGTGCTTTTACCTCGAGTGTGCAACTTTGAACAAATTAGGCAAGGTGGTGGAGACTTCTGTAAAGAAGGTTGTTGATAGATCTTTTTTGACATCGTTTGAGAACTTATAGTTGGTTGAAGATGCTTTCTTACACAAACCAGAAAGCAAAATGCTAAAAGCAAAATTATCTTGTAGGCATTGACATGCTACCTGTTCAGTTGTGAGCGCAATAGGAGAAAGTAAAACGTTTAGCATGGTTATCATTTGTCCATCTAGTAAGGACTGAGCTTGCAATGGGTTCAAAATTCAAAAGCTATAAGGTTGAAATCTTTTGGTTGGGTTGCGTAATGACGAGACTAGAACAAGCTAAACAAAAAGCAACTGTTACTAGTCAGCAAATGCCAAAAACTAATGCACGCAAGTTGTTACATACAATCGTAATTGCACACTTTTTATTTTTTGGCTGAATCGTTCTTGCACACTTTTTGCACTGAAAAAATCTGATCGTTACATACAATTGAACACATTTTTTACACTGAAATTATGACTTCAAGATCAAGTTACGATTTTATTTCAAAAAGTATTTGATGTCAAATCACGAGGTGTAACAATTGGATGTGAAATAAACAGTGCTAAACATTTCCCTATAACTATACTTCTATAAATGTTATGAATATTGTATGCACACCCGGCTTATTTCATACAATTTTGGGATTATTGCTAATTAGTGTGTATATATATATATATATATTAATAAAAAAATTATTATTATTATTTAGTTAAGTAATGATATTGACTAATGAATTTAATATAGAGATTTAATAAAATTCCTAATCAACTTATCAGATTATTACTTTTATTTTTCTTTTTTTTGCTGAGAATCAGATCAGTTACTATGGGCAATGTAAAATAGGAAGGTTACATGAAATTTCCAACCCCACATGATGGAGAAAATATTCCATGCTGGGTCCATCGCACGTGAGAGGGTGATACATGCATGTGATGTAATACCAGTTTTTCAATTGCGAGTTCCTAACTCCAACTTTTTATACTAAATTGTTTTACCTTTATTACTTGCTTGCATTGTGTGGTCTACAGAGCATCTCAGCAGGGTTCTAGTTGAGTATTTGCAAGGCATGGTGTTTGCAGGTAAAATAAGTAATCTCATACTCAACCTTTTCAAATAACCCA
The DNA here is from genome assembly GCA_023736055.1 of Quercus glauca. Taxonomy (NCBI): domain Eukaryota; kingdom Viridiplantae; phylum Streptophyta; class Magnoliopsida; order Fagales; family Fagaceae; genus Quercus; species Quercus glauca. Next base: position 41,501,379 of record CM043324.1, on the reverse strand, counting down.
ACATCGATCCCTATCTTCTCCACTCACCCTAGCATAGCAATTTCCTCATGATGAAGCACGTCTAGCCTAGGAAGAAGCATCCATAAATCTCATCACCGTAAGCTTTTCTTCAATTTTTTTCTTCTCGTCTTCTTCTTCCTTCTTTTTTTTTTTCCCTCTAGGAATTGCTAACCCTCTCTTGCACAGAAGAAGAAAGGAAAAAAATAAAATAAAATGAAAGAAACCATAGTGTTGCATCCAGTTCCTGGCTTCCACCACATGGTCTCCTTAGTAGAACTAGGAAAGCTAATCCTACAACATCATCCCCACTTCTCCATAACAATCTTAGTTCCAACCATGCCTTTAGATACATCTACCACCACTTCCTCATACATCAACCATATCTCCAAAGCCAATCTTCCAATCACTTTCTTCTCCCTTCCATCAATCCCACCCCACCAAGAAACCCAAGACGAGGCAGCCATGATTTTGGAGTGCATGCGCCTCAACGCCTCATTCGTTGTTGATGCACTACAAACCATGTGTCTCTCCTCCTCCATCCTTGCTCTTATAACCTCTTCTGTCTACATCTATGATGGCCTTGATAACCTCCACATCCCAACTTACTACTACTTCACTTCTTGTGCCTCTACTCTCGCAATCCTTCTCCGCTTGCCAACACTACACAACCAAACCACCAAAAGTTTCAAGGACCTCAACGACACTCTCTTGCACGTTCCTGGAATACCACCCATCAAAGCCTCTTACATGCCTCAACCTTTGCTTGACCGGGATGGCCCTGTTTATCATTACTTCTTTAACTATGCCTCTTGTATGTCCAAATCAAAAGGGGTCATAGTAAACTCATTTGACATACTTGAGCCACAAGCAATCAATGCCATAGCAAGTGGTGCATGTATTTCAAATGGTGCAACACCGCCTATTTACTCCATTGGGCCATTGATCACAGATGCTAAAGATCAATCCGGCAATTCAACATCAGAAGCTTTGCCGTGGTTAGATGCACAGCCGAGCAGAAGCGTTGTGTTCTTGTGCTTTGGTAGTAAAGGTACTTTTTCTGAAGCACAACATGAAAAGATTGCACATGGGCTGGAGAGGAGCAACCAGAGGTTCTTGTGGGTGGTGAAGAGTCCTAAGGGTTCTACAAGTGATCAACCACAGTTAGAGATCCTATTGCCAGAAGGGTTTTTGGAAAGGACAAAAGGAAGGGGTTTGGTTGTTAAGTGTTGGGCTCCCCAGAATGCTATTCTGAGACATGAATCGGTAGGTGGGTTTGTGACACACTGTGGGTGGAACTCGCTGCTAGAAGCAGTGAGCTATGGTGTGCCCATCGTGACATGGCCTTTGTACGCTGAACAGCACTTGAATGCTGTAGTTTTGGTGGAGGAAATGAAGCTGGCAATACCCATTGACACATCAACATCAATGGTATCTTGTAAGGAAGGAGAGGAAGAAGGGTTGGTGAGTGCAGAGGAGGTGGAAAAGAAGGTGAGACAGTTGATGGAATTTGAGGAAGGGAAAGTTCTGAGACAGCGAAGTCTAGAGATGAAAGCAATGGCTATGGCGGCTTGGACTAGTGGTGGGTCATCCTTCACTGCCTTCAACACTTTGGTGGCTTCTTGGAAGCAGGGATGATAGTGCACTTTACAGACTTATCTCATGTTTGATTTTGAGGACTTGTTTGTTGACTTTGGTTGTATCATGAATCAGGATGTAATGTAATTTGTCGAGTGTGTCTGTCAAGTTAGTAAAAGATATAGCACGCCACCGCATTAAACTAGGAGAAGAAAGAACCACCCCATTTTTTTTTATTTAAGTTTCTTATTTTTAGATAACAAGATAAACTCGGGCGCGATGCTGGTCCTTGCATTTGAAAATAATTTTTATTTTTTTAAGACTCATTTATACTATTAATAAGAGAGTTTTGTGTTTGATATTTAACATTTTGTATATTAAAATATTTTCATACAAATTCTTAAATTCTCTAAAGTACCACAATCTTTTAGTTGAATAATTTTAAATTTATAAATACAAACCGGTTAAAAGAGTAATTTATTATCTTTAAAAGAATTCTTAACTTTTAGGCTTTCAAAATTTTATCAAAATCCTAAAAATTAGGACATTATCTCTATCTCATTTTAAACATTATTTCACTAAACCTAAAATAAAAAAATAAAAAAGAATCTTATTGCACGCGTAAAGCGTGTGCGATGAGTCTATTATAATGTATAGTACTTATATTGTTATATAACATTTATGGTGTTTGTTTCTAAATATATATATATATATATATATGATGTTTTCTCACAATATTGCCGAATGATTTTAAATTTAATCTTCTTAATTCATATTTTATAAATTTTCCTTATTCTAACTATGTAGTTCCTACCTCATTATATATATATATATATATAATGAGATTGGAACTGCATATAGTTATTAGACATTTTTAGGAGTTTGTACCATATTATAAATTTAATATTTAAAATAGTAAAATAACATCTAGATAAAATGTAGACTTTATTTTTAAAACCGAACACCTCCTCAACCACTCTATTCTCACCACCAAATTCCAAGACCCTAATCTCAAACACCTTGTTCATAATCTAAACAAAACAATATCATTTATGTACTAACATGAAGAGAATGTAATTAAACAAAAAAAATTGGCTAAATATACTTCCCTTTATCAATATTTAATTGTCTCTAATAGGGCCTCTATATCTTAAAACAAAAAACAAAAAACAAAAAAACAAAGAGAATGCTAAATCAAGAAAAGTCTAAGTTGAAATTGAGAGAACTAATCTTGTATTATTAATTTTACATAGGAATTTTGTCTTTATATAGAGACGTAGAGCAAACTAATTAGCTTATAATCATATATCAAAGCCGTAACAACAAATTAAATAATTTGAAACTAATCCTAACAAATCGTAACAACTATAATTAATAGCACTAATAACTAAGTAATCAAAAAAATACAAGTGGAGAAGTATTACACGTGAAAGACACATGAGAAAGAATATAAAAATTATGTGAAGAACTACTTAATTATAGTTTTGCTGGAGATAACTAACAATACAATTGTAGTATGTACACATTTTGCACACTATTATTGAATAGTTTGCAACTAAATTCGAGGTTGCGACTAAAGCTGAGACAATCTTGATTCACCAAAAAAAAAAAAAACCAAAATAATCATAATTTTTTTTACTTTTATGGTCGAGGCTTGTACCAATACCATACTATACTAAATAGCAAATAAAAATTAAAAAAGAAACCAATAAATTATGAGGGCTAGCTAAAACAAAATATAAGAAAATAACATAACCTATGACATGAAGATGAAAAGCTAAGGGCAAGTATATATAAAGTACCAGAAGTGCAAAATATGAAAATGGTAAGTGAAAACATAAAAATCATTGTGCTATGTGAGAGAGAGAAAGTTTTGAAATGGTAAATCCAAGAAAATAAAAGTCTTTATCTTTTAAATTTTAACAAATTACATGATCTATTAAAAAGTCATACAACGAAAATTATATACAGATAGAATTTTCAAATTTCAATTATAGTGGACGGAAAGAAAATAACTCTAAATCGATCAAAGTCAAACTTTTTATTTGACTTGAATTATTATCAAAGATTATAATGAACATGTCAAAAAACTACGCATGTCAATAATCCATTCAAATGCACGCTTAACTTGCACCAATTCCTTCTCAAAAGTGCTTTTTTAAATATTTATTTACAGTTATTAATTATATATATTTAAAATAGTTTAAAAATACTAAATGCTACAAAATAAACTGCATCTTAACTTTTTTTTTGAGAGTTTTTAACCTATGGTGTCCACTCCTAATGATAACTCTTTATTTTTAAACCAAGACACCAATTGATTTTTAGTGTAAGTAGAGATTCAACCATCAAAGATTTTACCAATTAAACTAATTGGAACTCACAAAATACGTCTTACCTTATACTTTAAGGCACTTGAACATTGATCTTTTATCAGTTTATACACTTGGAAGATTCTTTATGTTGATTTCCTCTCAATTGGGTATTAATTTTTATAATGAATTAAATATAGATTGGTTTTTGTTGAAAATAATTTATATTCACCTAATACCGTATCAATTTCTCCTTCATATGATTTATTTATTTCTTTCACTACAAAAAAACTGGACTATTGCAGCGGTTTTTTTGCGGTGGGTGCAAAAACCGCTGCTATATGTCGCCTATTATGGTGTTTGTTGAGGTTCAAAAAAAAAAGAAATTGAAACAGCCCACCAATAGGCCCACAGAAAAAGGAAAGGTATTGGGCCCATTTCAAAAATAAGGAGAGAAAGAAAAGACCAGAGGATTGGGATTCAAAAGAAAGAAGCTCAGCCAGCAAAACCAGACCAAAATGAAGAAGGAGGAAGCTGGGCCGGAATCCCAGAGAGCCTCCCAGAGGTATCCTAGGGCGCGCAGGAGGATCACAACAGAAAGAAATTAAAGAAAGGAAAAAAAAAACAAAGGCCACGCAAAACTTGTGACCCAGACACGCAGAGGAGGTACAGAGCATGCAAAAACGCAGAAAAATCTGATTCAACCGTTTGAAGAAAAGACAAGGAAGAGTACAGCTGGGAAAGGCTGGGACCTCAAGCCAGCCAACACAGGATGTCCGGAAATGGAAAAGAGCCGAGGGACTTTTATGTGGTCGGAACAAAAAAGGAATTATGAAGAAAGAGGAAGAGACATGATCCTGAAGCAGCCAGGCACAGTACAGACTTCAAAGGGGTAAAACAGGGGAATGGCTGGTTCACCGGGGAGGCCGAAGTTGTGCTATAAAAGGAGGAAGGGATCCATGCTACAGGGGATTCAATTTGGAGGGGAAGACAATCAGATCGTCTTAAGCATTCACCTTTGTCTTCCTAAAATCCTAGAAAAGTGGTAGAAAATACTCTGTACCTTGAAGGAAAAACAGAGGAACTGTTCCGGTATCCCAGTGCAGCCACTATTGAACACGCTCTGATTCAACAAGTTCAAACTTTGCAAGTCTTTGAAGCTTGAATAGCTATCAAAGTCTGTAACTTATGAGCTCAGTTGAACCTTGCATCACGTTCTAGTGAGCATCATAATCACAGTTTAATAAAATTAATGAAACATACCTCACTTAATTAGAGGATCCCTAGCTTGTTCTTATGTTATATTCTTTTCATTTTTGTCATTTGTATTAATCCTTTACTGCATGAATGTCGTTCAAATGCAAATATTCCAGCTTCTTTTTGCTAACCATTTGCATTGTGGAAAGTATGTTCTGTGCACCAATTGATTCTTAAAACAGCCCCTTTTAGCTGCGGAGAATCAATCCCAGTCCACCAAGAACATCTCACAAGGCCCAGAATCCTTGGGCCATAGTGCTAAAAAAAAAAAAAGCACTCTCACATTTTGGCGACTCCGCTGGGGACTGGGTAAAGAAAAGGGAAGAAGCAATCCCTTCGCAGAACATGCCTCCGAGACAAAGGAACAGTAAAGGTGCAAACATGCCACCCACGGCCTCTGAGCCCGTGGGGGAAAATGAAGTAGCCTCTAGACAAAGAGGCGAGGTACCCCTAACAGAGCACGAGGCCGTGTCAGAACAGAGGAATGCGAGGCAAAAGCTAGACCCTGTGGCTCAAATGACCGCGATGTTGAAAGAGTTGCAACAAGAAGTTCACCTGCTCAAAGAAAGTAAGACACAAGAAGTCAGAGACAATGCCCCCCATGTGGGTAACCAAGACAGAACCCAGCCAGAGGGAGGATCAGCAGTGGGAGGAGGAACTAACCCCCAATATCTGACAATGGCAGATGTCAGTGCCCTCCTGGACCAAGAAAGGGACAAACTTTCCAGGACCCCCAAGCAATTTTCTCGGGATCCCCCATTCCCACTGGAACTCCTCGGCAAGCCGTACCCCAAGGGATATGAGCCGCCAAAGTTCCATCCTTTCGATGGAAGGAATGGAAGTGCAGTAGAACACGTGAGTAGGTTCGTCCACACTATGGGCCCCTACGCAGGAGACCGGGAGCTGTGCCTGAGAGAATTTGCTAAGTCCCTGGTGGACAGAGCATACACTTGGTACACTACACTGAGGCCTGAGTCCATTAAGACCTGGGACGAAATGATGGAAAGATTTTGTGCAAAATATTACCCCGGTGAGGACAAGGTCACTTTCCAAAGCCTTCAGATGGTGAGGCAGAGGCCTGGAGAGGATCCTGTCCAGTTCATCAAGAGATTTGAAGATGTGTCCCTAGACTGTTATGGGGACCATGAAGAAAAAGAGCTCGTGGAAACTTGCATCTCTAACATGCTTTTCGATTACAGGCTCAACCTCGAAAACTTATGTATCACACAGTTCGCTGACCTATTGCAGAGAACAAGAAGGACAGCACAAACTATGAGGGCGAAGAGGGCACCAGCATCCCAAGCCATGACAGCATCAGTGGGAGAAAAAAGGAAGAGGCCTGATGGAAAAATGTTCGAGGAACCACCAGTGATCCCATGTACCGTAGAAGAATTAAACCACGTCCTGGACAAATGGATCGGAGATGGAGTGATTAGGCCATTCACTGTGTCGAGGCCACCCACCGAAGAAGAAAGGAAAAATCCTTTGTTTTGCAGGATTCACAATTACGTTAAGCATTCCACCAAGGATTGCTGGACCCTCCGCAGGCTTTTCCACAGGAAGCTAAGGGAAGGAACCCTGGAACTCACCCAGAAGGAGCCAGAAGTACAAAGAAACCCCCTGCCTAACCATAAAGGAAAGGGGGTAGTAGCTGTGGTGATCCATGGGAACTCGACAGAAGCAGAAGAGTCAGGGGGATCCTTCCACCCAAACACAGTCAAGACCCTCCAAAAGAATCCCAAGTTCCGGTCATTATTCAATCAGCTGGGATTTGGACCAGAAGCAAGAAGGGTGGCCACAGAATCCCTCATGATTATAGCAGCAGATTCAGGGATGGAATGTTTCACAGCAGAATCTCATGCCAGCCGAGCTTTCCTAGAGACAACAAATGCCATAACATTCACTGATGAAGACATGGAGGTTGAGCACCCAGACCACCGTAGACCTCTCTACCTAATGGCCACCATAAATGGTGTCCAAATCAGAAGAGCACTTGTAGACACAGGGGCATCACTCAACCTCATAGCCCTGAGCACCTTGGAAGCCGTGGGCCTAGCTGGAAGGAGGATCCTGGGGGCTCCCATGGAGATAACCGGATTTAGAGGATCAGCAGAATCAACCGAAGGCTATATACAGCTAGCCCTAAGGGTGGGGCCAATAGTGGCCTTAACCAGATTTCATGTAATCAATTCAGAAGTGTCCTACCACATACTCTTGGGACGGCCATGGCTCCATAAGCACCGCCTTATACCATCCACGTACCATCAGTGCGTTAAGGGGAGGTTGAATGGGAGGCCTGTAAGGATCCCTGCCAACCACAACCCTTTCAACCAAGGAGAAGTAAACTTTGTAGAAACAATGTTTTATGATGAGTTGGGACCAGATGATGAAAGTCCCATGCCAGGGACCCCAGGAACACCCATCTTGGAAAAAGAAGAGGGAGGAGATACCCACGACTTGAGGGACCTCCTAAAGAGAAAAAGGCAAAAGAGGGAGCCCAGCGCCTCAGGATCCCGGGAGTGTGTAGTAGTACGAGAGCCTGGGGGAAGATTAATATATCGTTTGTGAAGGTGCGCGGGACCTGAGTGCATCGTGCAGGAGGGTCCCGGACCACCAGAATGTATGATGGCCCAGGAGGAAGTCCAAGAGGAACCAGTCAAAGAGACACAAATCCAGCCTGAGGAAGAATTGCAGGAAGTAAACTTAGGAGCTGAACTGGGATCTCAGAAGCCCGTTTTCATCAGTAGTCGTTTGACAACACAAGAAAGGGGGCCACTGCTGGTTTTGCTCGAAGAATATGCAGATGTGTTTGCATGGACCTACGATGAGATGCCCGGTCTGGATCCTGGATTAGTGGTCCATGCCCTCAATGTGGACCTAGGAGTTAAACCAGTCATCCAACCAGCTCGGGTCTTCCACACTGATATAGAAGCCCAGATAACTCAAGAGGTCAAAAAGCTACTAGCAGCTGGCTTTATCAAGCCCATCCAGCACCCCAGATGGCTTTCTAACATAGTACCTGTGAAGAAAAAGAATGGCCAAATCCGTTGCTGTGTAGATTTCCGCAACTTGAATAAAGCATGTCCAAAAGATGAGTTCCCCCTGCCTAATATTGACCTCCTTGTGGACTCAGCTGCAGGAAGTTCCATGTTCTCATTCATGGACGGGTATAGTGGGTACAACCAGATTCGAATGGCTGCCAAGGATGCCGAGAAAACAGCATTCAGGACACCAATCGGAAATTTTTATTATACCGTGATGCCCTTTGGTCTTAAAAATGCAGGAGCCACATACCAGTGAACCATGACAGCCATCTTCCATGACATAATGCATGAGGAAATGGAGGATTATGTGGATGATATTGTGGTCAAATCAAAAACTAGGACAGGGCATCTTCAGATACTTGAACGGGTTTTTAAAAGATGCAGAGAATACAAGCTACGCATGAACCCCATGAAATGCGCTTTTGGTGTATCTGCAGGAAAGTTCCTCGGGTTCCTGGTGCATCACAGAGGCATAAGTGTAGATCCAGTCAAAGCTGCAGCCATTGCCACTATGAGAAGACCAACGACAGTAAGGGAGCTCAAAAGCTTCCTGGGAAGGGTTTCCTACATCAGGAGATTCGTGCCAGGACTAGCTTCGGCCACAGGAGGCTTATCCAAGCTGTTAAAAAAGGGAATCGAGTTCACCTGGGGAGCAGAACAGCAGGAAGCCTTCCAAAGGGTCCAACAAATCATGAATCATCTGCCCACTCTCCAGGCACCAGTACGTGGGCGACCTTTGCTATTATACTTGGCATCAAATGCCCAAGCAATAGGAGCCCTGTTAGCCCAAGAGGATGATGGTGGGAACGAGCAGCCCGTTTACTATGTGAGCAGAACACTCAAGGATGCCGAAACCAGATATCCCAGGATAGAAAAGGCTTGCCTAGTGGTTGTTTACGCATCTCAGAGGCTGAAGAGATATTTCTCAGCCCACCAGATCCTGCTGGTAACTAAATCACATCCCATAAAAGCACTCCTGCATCAGCCACTCCTAACAGGGAGAATAGCACAATGGCTGGTCCTGCTTTCTCAATATGACATAGGCCTAAGGACCCCCAAGGCCGTCAAAAGTCAAGCCATAGCTGATCTCCTGGCACAATTCCCAGGGAAGGAGGAAAGCCCACTAAGCGAAGAAATCCCAGGTGAAGTGGCAGTAGCAGAAATCCCAGGGAAGAAATGGACAATGAGGTTTGATGGGTCAGCTACAGCAACTTCAAATGGGGTAGGAATTGTACTAAGTTGTGAAAACGGAGACACCATACCTCTATCCTTCAAGCTTGGTTTCTCCTGCTCCAATAATGCAGCTGAATACGAGGCGTACCTAACCGGGCTAACTATAGCACTAAGTATTGGGGTGAAACACATGAGAGTATTGGGAGATTCCAATCTTGTGGTATCCCAGGTGAAAGGCGACTTTGCATTAAGGGAACAAAGCTTGGCGGCCTACAAGACATGGGCACAAAGGCTGGAGCAGGAATTCCTGACCTTTAGCATAGAGTACACGCAGAGAAGTGAAAACAGATTTGCAGATGCGCTTGCCACCCTGGGATCCCAAGTACCATTCAAGGGAAAAGACACTCTAGTCAGAATAGGAAGGCAGGAGCATTCCGTCTTAAAAATCCTCCAACAAATATCCCCCGAAGAGTCCAAGCAATGGGACTGGAGGAGCGAAGTGAAAGAAAAAATGAGAGAAACAGGGTCTGGAGGGAATGTCAAGGAGCTGAGAGACTACACTCTAATAGAAGGAGAACTATACAGAAGACTGCTCGGAGGAATCCTATCCAGATGTATCAATGAGAAAGAGGGGAAGCTGAGGTTGGAAGAACTACATACCCAAGTCTGCGGGACCTCGGAAAAGATCAGTCTATACAGGAGGATGCAACGTATGGGGTACTACTGGCCAGACATGAGCAAAGAAGCATCAACTATACAGGAAAAATGCCAAGAATGCCAACCTTCGATAGACAGGGGAGAAAGCTATGCTGTATTTGTTACAGAAGACTGGAGGACCCCTTTTATGGAATACTTGGCTCAAGGGATCCTGCCAACTGACAGGACGCTGGCCCACAAGCTCAAGAAGCTCGCGGTCAGGTATTTCTTACAGGACAAGATCCTATTCAAAAGGGGATACAGTGGAGATCCCTTAAGATGCCTGGGACCAAAGGAAGCCAGGGAAGTGGTCAGGGAAGTCCATTCTGGTGATTGTGGAAGTCACCCAGGTAAAAGAAGGCTCTATAAATAGTTACTACTACTAGGATACTACTGGCCAACAATGAAAAAGGACTCCGAAGAGGTTGTCAAAACCTGCCACGCATGCCAAGTCCTTGGAGATGCAATCCATACTCACCCAAATACGTTACAAGACATGACAACCCCATGGCCTTTCCACACTTGGGGGCTTGATCTCATAGGACCTATAAATCCTCCATCCAGTGGTTACATATGGATCTTGGCAGCCACTGAATATTTTACAAAATGGGTAGAGGCCATCCCCTTGAAGAAAGCCACTGGAGCAGCTGTAGCAAACTTCATTCGAGGCCATATCATTACGAGGTTTGGGATCCCCAGGAGGTTGATCAGTGACAACGGGACCCCCTTTATAAATAAAGACGTGAAGGGGTTAACAGAAGCTTACTACATCAAGCATGGAAGGTCTACACCATACTACCCACAAGGGAATGGCCAGGCAGAGGCCACTAATAGGATGTACTTTGGGCATGCAGGAGCTCTGTGAAAACAGCTACAGGATTTTCACCGTTCTCCCTGGTCTATGGGACAGAAGCTGTCAGCCCAGTAGAGTTAGTTGTTCCCACACCAAGAGTAGTACTTGAGGAAAGTCAGGAGGACACCGAAGACACAAACAATGAAAGGAGGTTAACAGACCTGGAAGGGGTGGAGGAAGAAAGAGAGCTGGCCAAAAGAAGAAGCCAGAGGTACCAGCAAAGGATGACAAGAGCATATGCACAAGCAGTACGCCCGAGGACTTTCACTACAGGGCAGTTGGTGCTAAGGACAGCAGAACATGTGAGAAGAAACCTACCGGGACCCTCCAAGTTTGCCCCAAAGTGGGAAGGACCCTACATCATCAGGGAGGCCCATGATAGTGGGTACTACTACCTCACGAAGGAAGATGGAACAATCCTGACAGAGCCCATAAATGGGAAGTGGCTGAAACAATACTACGCATGAGAGGGGAAAGGTCTCAATACCCTGGGATCCTTTTGGCAAAAAATTACTCCAACCTGCTAAGTGTTCCTTTTTTTTCTTTCTTTCATATATATGCTATTATTTGAGTAGTTTTGTTCAAAAAAAAACTAGAGGTAGAGGGACATCCTAGGATCCTTACTATCTTGGTTAGATTTGCTGTGTTCCTTGAATGACATTTATGTTTTTTAAGATTCAATGAAATTTCTGCTTTGCTTTTTCAGTTATTAAATTCTAAGTAGCACGAAATTTCTAACATGGACAAAATCAGGGGAGGATACCTGAGGAAATCTTTTGATACATAACCCAGGATCACCCCACAGATAGTTGCGAAGCAACCAAATCTCAAATACATGGTCTAGGATCTCAAGCATAAACTGAAGATACCTAGCCCAGTACTTGATGTAAAGGAAACCTGCCAAGTTCATGAGCGGGGACAAAAAAAAGAGTACAATAATACGTTGTCAAATGTACCCAGTTCAGTACTTGCGCAACCAGGAAGGAAAAGAATGAGTACCTAGTGGGAACCTGCAACAAAAAATTTTTGTGGGGATCACAGGCTAGGACTCAGCAAAAAAAAAAGGAGAGAAGACAAGAAAAGAAGATCCACATGCCACTTGAAAAAGATTAGAAGCAGAGCTATATTAAAGCACAAACACATAGAAGCAGTCTCAAAGCACAAGTGCAGATCTAAACAAAAAGAAACAGAAACATTGTTCAACCAAAATAGAAAATTATACAATCCCAAATTGTCCACGCACATCCAGACAGTTTTAAAAAAAAAAAAGGAAGGAAAAGCTAAGTAAGGAGGCCAGCCAACAAAGAGCCACTCGAAGGAAGAGCAAGTGCAGCTGAAGAAAGAACCCTCTGCCTTTTGACTTTCAGATCTTGCAAAGTCTTGTGAGCACGGGCCAGAGCTTCCTCAGCAGCAGCAATCTCAGCATCAATACTCTCAGAAGCTTGTCTCTGGAAGAGCGCTTGGGCTAGTGATCGCAGGTACTCCAACAAAAAGGATAAGTTAAACTTGGCCTCCAAAAGATCCTGAACAACTCCCCTCCATTCCAAGAGCTTCTCCTCAGAAAGAGAGTCCAGTGAGGAATCTCTCATAGAAATCAACACAGCACACAGCAGCTCCAACAGAATGTTCCCCAAGAATACTCCTCCTCTAAAACCAAGGGTAAAGTCCCCATGACTTTTATGCAGCCCTTCTAGCAATGGCAGACCTTCCATAGGCACGGAGAACCGCAAGAAGTTGCCATAAGAGGATCCAAAGCGGCAGAAATGACTGGCAGGAAGGCTGTTGAATTCCAGGAGATCAAAACGAGCCAAAAAGGCGGGGAGCCTTGAAGCAGGGTCTGAAGCAACCACCTCTGGGGCCTTCCCCTTTGCTGCATCATCGCCTGGGGTCCCAAAGAAACCTTCAACCTCCTGAACAGCATAAGGAGTAGCAGCTTGAGCAGGTGCAGCTTGAGCAGACCCTACACCTCCCTCAGGAGTCACGATTTCAGGATTTTTGATATCAACCCCTGCAAAAAAAAGAAAGGGGGGTGGGGGGAATTTAGCTTATAAAAAAAAAAAGGGGGAAAAGAGATGAAAGGAAGGAACAAAAAGTGATAAAAAAAAAACCAGTGTCAGCCTCTTGAGGCGAAATTTCCTCCTTTTCCTCCTCTGATTTCTTGAAAGATTCTGGTAAAGAACACAGGGCAAGTTGAAGAAAAGGTGAGGAAGCCCCAGCAAAATGGCTAAAAGAAGGTAGGGACATAGGGGGCTTCGCCATAACAAAGAAAAGCAACAAAAAAAAGGGGGGAACGCAAAAAAAAAAAGAAGAAAGAAAGAATGCAGTAAGTACAGTCAACACCCCACCTTCAGAATCCTCCGATTCCAAAGAAGTAGCAGCACCAGAAGCAGATCTTGTAGTAGCTTGGCCTGGAAAGAAGAAGAACTCAAAAAAAAAAAGGGAAAGAAGGGGTGCAAAAGAGATAAAGATAAAACGCTATATATATAAGAGAAAAGAAAGGCTCACCCGTTTGCCCAGATGATGATACGCCTCCCAAGGTCCTTGTACTTAACTCAGTCTGAGGTAGCACGGTCCTGACAGGGCTAGGAATCTGTTCAAAGTGAGAACCTGGGGACGCGGGGAGCTTGGGGGCCTCGGGATCTTGGGCAGCCTGGACATCCTGCATTGGTTGCCCGGTTTCCTCAGCTATGCCGCCAATGGGAGCCTCTTCCTCTTTACTCTTAGACGCAGCTTCAGCCATCTCCTCCTCCAAAGTCTCACCAACAACAGGGGGAGGAACCTCAACCTAAAAAAAAAGGGGGGGGGGGGAATGAGCAAAAAAGGACAGCACAAGTGAATGACACTTGTGAAATAAATATAAAGAAGCAGCGAAAGACACAGATAAGGAAAACATACCACATCTTCACCAGAAGATTGACTCTTACCCTTCCTGGGATCTAGCTTACGTTTGGACTGAACAAAAAAAAAATTTACTCATTAGTTCGAAAAAAAAAAAACAACAACGAAACCACGAAAGAGCAAAGGAGGAAAGAGGCCTTGCCCTTCTTTCTCTTTCAACAGGGTCTCTGAGTCTCTGTTGTCTACTACGGGTACGTCTAGAGGGTCCCAAGGAACCATGAACGGAAGGACTCACAGGAGCTGGGGAAGAAGAAGACTCTACCTTAGTCTTCACACAGCCCTTTATGGCCAAAGGTTGCTCCACTTCCTTCTCCTCAGCAAGTACCAACTGTTTCCGAGATTTTCCAGCCTTCTTTTTCTTTGGCTTAGGACCAACCTCCTCTGCACTCTCTTCAGCCGCGGCTTCCTTCAACTTCTCCTGTTTGATTGCTTTTCCTTTACTTATGCCTATGGGGGCGCTGGGACTTATGGCTTCCACTGCTCCTTTCTTAATTGGTACCCCAGCAGAAGCACCAACAACAAGGTCACACCCCAACCAGTTCTCTGGGAAATCTTGCGCATAAGTCACCCAGCCTTCTCTGGAAGCATGCCATTCTGCAAAGCCAGTTTTGCTGCTTACAGCAGCAGAAACAATACCAGCAGTAGGCAGGGACAAGCGCCTGTTGGATGTTGGAGCAGAAGAGATGTCAGGGTTAGGCACTCTCCCAATTGTCTCAGAACCAGCATAATCAGTAAAAGATTTCTGAACCCTCCTCCAATAACCAGCATAGCCATTAGAGGCAAAAACTCCTCTCTGAGAGTTAGGCACAACAAACTGAGGACTCCGACGAGACCAATAAGAAAAAGCCTGAAGTCTCATGAAGGGATCCAAGGAGGGAAGAGAAGGAACTACGTCATTGAATACTAGGGGAATATCCTGGTCAAAACCGAACTGCCGAAGTACTCGATGCGCCGAGTAATGGGTGTACCGTGGACCAGTCGAAGAAAGCACAGGAAGCCAGGAAGGACTAATGCAAGCCAAATAGGCTAAACTACCCTCATCACCACGACGTAAATCAAAAGTATTACCTGTAGAAGTCAGAAAAGGAGATAACACAGAATCGCAAACAAAACCAGGGCCAAACTCCCGAGGGGAGCGCCAATTCAAATGGCCCGCCTGATCAAACAACTCGACCAAGTTAAGATTGCCACCTTTTAGGCTCAGCCAACGAAAAATAATGGGGTGGCTGTCAGTAGAGCTGCCACAAAGCCCTTTTATCACATCAGGGGAACCCTGAAACTTGTCTTTCACAAATTTTAAATTTCTGCATTTTGCCAATGTAATTGAAGAACGATCCCACATAAATACCTGGAGAATAGCGCAGTGAAGCGAAGAAGTGATAACATAACAAGAATCACCCTCTGCCTCATCTCCATGGAGTTGATCCAACTGAGAGTAAACGTGGCCCAAAAACATGGGGGCTAAAGGATATTGAGCACCCTGAGCCAACTTAATCGCCAAAGGAAAAAGAGTGGACTTGATTCCGTACCCAGGGAACTCGCTGAACAGGAACTTGCTAAGCCATAATGCAAGGAACCCAGCACGCCTGACTTCCTTATCCTTCTCGCGCGAAAGAGTCATAACCCACCTGCCCATCCTGGCCGGTTTCCCACCAGAAGAGGCAGTACGCCCACCAAAATGAGCAAATAACTTCTCTTCAACTTCGAGATCCTCGTCGGAAAGCTTGATATCAAAGGGGTTTTCATCCCCAAGCACAGGAAGGAGAAAATTGTTGACTACATCTTCCAAGGTGACAGTCAACTCACCAACAGCAAAAGAAAAGGTGTGCAGAGAAGGACACCAGCGGCGCACCAAATGCCTAAGCCCTTTGGCATCTCTGAAACCCTCAAGGTTTCTGGAAATAGCCACTGCCTTAAGGACGCCGGCATGCTCCAAGCGACCCACAAACTCTTTATCAGAAAGCTCATTATCTACCCAAATGGGCCAGCCCTGAATCTTTCCAGCAACGAAATCAAAGAAAATAGGAACCGCTTCTCGAAGTCCCCGCCTGATTTGGAGATCAAAAATCTCCCTAGGGTCTGGGACTTGTGCAGAACCAACAAAACCTGCTTGACCAGAGAAAACCCAGGTGTGCGGAGATGGAGGAGTCTCGCCATGAGACACTCGAGGAAAGAATAAGCTAGGAGTGTACCAAGGGTCTCGCAAGGGGAAAGCAGGGCGCACAGTGACAGACTCATCCTGTGCAGAACTAGAAGAGCCCTCACCTTCAAAAGGACTGGGAGTACGCTCCTTCCTTTTTCGAGAAGAAGAAGAGGCCATTGGAGTAATGGGTATCTGAAGAAAGAAAAAGGAAGAAGATGGCAACGATACTGATCGAAAAGAAGATGGTAACAGAGAACTCAGGAAGACAAGGAAGAAGAATAATGAGAAAACGCTAAAAGAGAAAGAAATAAGAGCAGTTAAAGAAGGCAATATATGGAAAGACGCGCCAGTTGCCAGGAATTAAATTTAAAAAAGAAGGAGGTTATCAGCAGTTATTAATGAGTGTATGGGAAACGTAAAAGTAGGTGGTGGGAGTTTTATTTCAACCCAACCGCCACGTACCACAAAAAGGGGAATTGTCACAAAAAAAAAAAAAAAGAAGAAGAGAGAAACAAAAGAGATAGGATACAAAAAAAAAAAAAGAGAGAAGGAGAAAGTAGAAGATCAGGATCCCCGTGGCAAAAAATCAAAACAAGAAGAGATCCTGCAAAGAACTCACGCATGGGCTGCAGGCAACCCATGAGCTCGGGGGGCTAAATGTTGAGGTTCAAAAAAAAAAGAAATTGAAACAGCCCACCAATAGGCCCACAGAAAAAGGAAAGGTATTGGGCCCATTTCAAAAATAAGGAGAGAAAGAAAAGACCAGAGGATTGGGATTCAAAAGAAAGAAGCCCAGCCAGCAAAACCAGACCAAAATGAAGAAGGAGGAAGCTGGGCCGGAATCCCAGAGAGCCTCCCAGAGGTATCCTAGGGCGCGCAGGAGGATCACAACAGAAAGAAATTAAAGAAAGGAAAAAAAAAACAAAGGCCACGCAAAACTTGTGACCCAGACACGCAGAGGAGGTACAGAGCATGCAAAAACGCAGAAAAATCTGATTCAACCGTTTGAAGAAAAGACAAGGAAGAGTACAGCTGGGAAAGGCTGGGACCTCAAGCCAGCCAACACAGGATGTCCGGAAATGGAAAAGAGCCGAGGGACTTTTATGTGGTCGGAACAAAAAAGGAATTATGAAGAAAGAGGAAGAGACATGATCCTGAAGCAGCCAGGCACAGTACAGACTTCAAAGGGGTAAAACAGGGGAATGGCTGGTTCACCGGGGAGGCCGAAGTTGTGCTATAAAAGGAGGAAGGGATCCATGCTACAGGGGATTCAATTTGGAGGGGAAGACAATCAGATCGTCTTAAGCATTCACCTTTGTCTTCCTAAAATCCTAGAAAAGTGGTAGAAAATACTCTGTACCTTGAAGGAAAAACAGAGGAACTGTTCCGGTATCCCAGTGCAGCCACTATTGAACACGCTCTGATTCAACAAGTTCAAACTTTGCAAGTCTTTGAAGCTTGAATAGCTATCAAAGTCTGTAACTTATGAGCTCAGTTGAACCTTGCATCACGTTCTAGTGAGCATCATAATCACAGTTTAATAAAATTAATGAAACATACCTCACTTAATTAGAGGATCCCCAGCTTGTTCTTATGTTATATTCTTTTCATTTTTGTCATTTGTATTAATCCTTTATTGCATGAATGTCGTTCAAATGCAAATATTCCAGCTTCTTTTTGCTAACCATTTGCATTGTGGAAAGTATGTTCTGTGCACCAATTGATTCTTAAAACAGCCCCTTTTAGCTGCGGAGAATCAATCTCAGTCCACCAAGAACATCTCACAAGGCCCAGAATCCTTGGGCCATAGTGCTAAAAAAAAAAAAGCACTCTCACAGTGTTTTTTGGGACCGTTGCTATAGGTATAGACTTTTGTAGCGTCCTACAGCGGCGGGACATAAAACCGCCGCCATATATATGTTTTAGCGGTGGTAACGTAGATATAGCGGTGCTCCTGAAACCCGTCGTAATAAATACATCATTTTGCGTAGATGCTATAGCGGCGGTAGAGAAAAACGCCGCAATATTCAAGCTTTAGCGGCGTTTTGTATGACCGCCGCAATAGGGTCTCCTTTTTGTGGCGTTTTACCTTAGTTATAGCCGCAGGTTAGACCACCGCTATAGACCCTCTAAATTCGTGCCCCTCCCCAAATCTTCCCTCTAATTTTTTTTTTTTTTTGGCTTTTCATTTTAGCGCCATTTCATTTTTGTCAAAAACAATGTAATTCTATATCTCTCATTCACTGTATCTCTATCTCATTCACTTCAGAGACCCAAAATCCTAGCGCTCTCTCTCTCTAGCTCTTACTCTCCCTCGCAGACCCAAAATCCCACCACCACCAAACCACGTCAACTCAGTGGCAAACCCAATCCACCTCGTCGACATCGATCTGGTTGATTGGACGATTAAGATCGATGTGACGTTTCAGATCTGGCCATTGACAAAGTGGATGACTGAAGCAGAGATTGTGGGGTCTGGGTTTGTTGATGACTAAAATAAGGAGCTACTTATGGGTTTTGAGTTGTTCATCTCAGTGGGTTTGTTGCTTGATCTCTCTATATGTTTATTTCTGGGTTGTAAATTTGTGGGTTTGATGTAATTTTTCTAGGTTTGTTGTTTCATGTTAATTTATGGGTTTGATGCTCATTTCATTTTTTGGATTTCATGTAAATTTCTGGGTCTGATGTTCATCTCAATTTATGGGTTTAAGTTTTTTTTTTTTTTTTTTGCTAGTGCCATAGGACCTTATGGAAACGGTAAAGATGGTTGGTCCTTGCATAATTTTTGCTGGACTCTAATTTTTAGATTCTATGCATCTCATCTCAGCGTCGAAGAACGACGAAGAAGAAGGAAAAATAAAATGCACGCGAGGAAGAAGAACACGTAGAAGAGGAAGGGAAAAAAAATAAAACGGTGAAACTTGAGTCTTAAAAACTCGAATTCCACGTAGATATTTTTCCACATCAGATGCCATCACTTACAAATCAAGACTTAGAAACTCGAGTTTTATCTTGGAACTCGATTTTTAGACACTCGAGATTCTAGTTTCTCACATTGTTTTGAAACGTGACAACTAACGAAATGGTTTGATATTTAAGGTTATTTGAAAAAAAAAATCCTAGCCAAAGTAGGATGTTGGAAGGCATGTTTTCTTCAAGATATTTCCCTTACAATCTAAATCTTGCACATGGCTCAATAGCCTAAGAATTTTACATAGGAAAGCTAAGAATATAGAGAATCATTGCCTGTTAGATCGTGAAGATTGAGTTCCATCATTTCAACCACTAAAAAGCTATAATCACATCATCCAAAAAATAATAATCTCACAATGGGGAGCATTGCAGAGATATTGTGGGGAAATGCAATTCAAAGATGATCATTTGGAAAGAAATATAGCATGAATTATTTTTGCCTCAATTTTATGTCATGCAGCATGCCTAGGCCTAATACACTCATACAAGTGCTTTGTAGCCTACAAGAATGGATTGGATTACATATCGAAAAGGGTCAATCCAATAAAAAAGAAGAACACTCAAAATGGGTCAAGAACGAGAAAAAATCCAGATATGTCCTACTAGATTTTACTTAAATCTTGTGACAGCATGATGTCCCAAGGTTAGTTAGCTAAGGGTTTAGGTAGAAAAGGCCAAATATCACTTGGTTGTCTCAAATAGATAAACAAATCTTAATTATTATCTCATTTGCTACTAGCTAGATAAATTATAAATCATTCACCACGAAAAAAAAAAAAATCATGTTCTATTGTGAAAGGAAGGGATAAAGATGATGGTGATGGTGCAAAGGTGATTGGGATCAAATGTGACGCCGATGTTATCGTTGATGGAAAGGACCAAAGTTTCATCCCACTAAGCTCAGTACTTTATCACTGTACGTGAATTACTCAGTACAGTTTTTAAAGAAATGTGGGGCACTTAGAAATTTAGGGTTTTGAAGAAAAATCATAGAAATCAAAGTTAAACTGAGTGGAAGCAAGCCGAACTGAAAAGGAAGGAAATCTGGGGAGTTAATTCTTCACTCCAAGTGACTTATCACGTAGGGAGGCAGCATGTAGAGAGGCAGCACATAGGGAGGCAACAACCAACCTAAACAACTGAGGAAAGGGGCATGCAGTAGTAAATAAAATTATGTAGTTTTTCATGAAATCATGTCTGATATTTTCATTACATGTTTTTCAAAACCACCACTATAGGACACCTACTTTAGTAACTGCCACAACAGGTTGACCTATTATAGTAGTTTAAAATCAGTGGTTTCAAAACTGCCACTATATGTGGCCTACTATGACAATTTTTGTAACTGCCACAACAAGTTGACCTATTACAGCAGTTTTTAACCGCTGCAATAGGTTATAAAATCAGTGAATCGGTCTAATTACTTTTTTGACATATTACGGCAATTTTTAAACCAATGCAATAGGTTTTTACATTGTCTAACCTATTACGACAGTTTAAACCAGCCACAATAGGTTTTAAAATTTAAAATTATTTTATTGATCTATTACGGCGATTTTAAAACTGTCACAATAGCGCTTTACATGAATAAGACCTAATACAGGCAGTTTTAAAATTGCCATAGTAAGTTTTAAAAAATAAACCAGTTTTTTTTTTTTTAATTTATCTTTTACGACAGATTTAAAACTGCAACAATAGGTTTTTACATTGACCACAAGCAAGCTTGAATAATCAAGAAGAACAATAACAGTAAATAAGTAAAAGACAGAATGTAAAAAATAAACCAAGAACAAAGATTATAGCTCATCATAAAATGTCATAGAGTTGTAAGAAACGCTAACATACCAACATTACGCATTAAGCATTAAACACAAAAGCTTAAGCACAAAGGTGACTAGATTAGACAAAATATGGTTAAAAAAGAGTCTTCCAACCATAATTATTTACAAAAACTATAAATATATATACACACGCACCAGCTCTTCAAACGTTCACTCAGTATCACCAGCCTTTTTAATTATTTTCTTCAGAATTGTAGAAGCCTTTGGTCCTTCTCTTGCCATTGGTTAAACCTTGAATTTGGCCAAATTATCTTCAGGACTAGACCAATCAAGGTTACCATCTCGCCCATTGATGAGACCTCGCAGCAGTTCAAGGATACAACCAATTTTGCGCAAGAATAGGCCAACTTACGAGCATATACTAATTTCTTTTGCCTATATCCGATTACCCCTTGAGCTTTCTTCATCTTAGCTAGTGCTTTTTTAGCCTCAATACCATATTTCCCGTGAGCCATTGATGGTATTTGGGGATTTTGGCCGAGTTTACGATGGGGCTGAGCTAAACGCTGCCTCTTTTATATCCACAACCTACAACCCTAATGCAATGTGGACCATGGACTACCATGTCTATAAGGCCCAACAAGTTTGAGATTTTTGCTCTATAATTTTCAGCACTAGATTCTTCTTAATAAATCCGCTTTTTATATATAATGAAATTGTAATTGATTAGCGAGTTGATGCGAGTTGTTACAATAACATCTATGTCATTGCAATAGTTGATGCGAGTTGTTGCAATAGAATTTGAGGTAATAGATTTATACAACAAAAATTTTTGTTGCAATAAATTCCAAATATTTTAATAACAATTTGATCCAATAATATTTATGTTGTTGCAATAAATAATTTACTATTTCGAATATCTTGTATTAATAAGCTATTACTACATAAATCTTATTGCATTAGATTAAAAATAATTGACAAAATAATTCAGATCAAATTATTGCAACAATATATTCATTTTAATAGATAATTATTTTATATTTTTCATTGTAATAGATTGTAAAATAATTGATATCATGTTATTGTAATAATATCTTAATATTTATCATTGCAATAGATTGTAAAATAATTTATATCAAGTTATTGCAATTATAACTTCATTGTGATAAACTATTATACAAATTTTGACTCGTAAATGCAATATTGTGTTTAATAACTGTAAGGCCTCAAAATGTAGTGGACCCTTAACAATAAAATTTATAGAGAAGTGGGCTTAAGGGTTTGGCCTCACCGAAGTAAACAACGGCTGGTGTAAAGTTTATAACAAAATAATGGATGACATGAACTTCCTAGGAAGATTGGGAATTTGGCTAAGTGTTTGCGACGCATATTTGTCCTCGGCTCAGGCCGAGGATCTATTTTTCTTTCAACTTCTCTTCCTCCAGTCCCCCCCCTTGTTTAGAATCTTGCTAGTTTATATAGTCTTATTTTTGTTGATCTTGACCATTCACTTGTCAATCATCTGATCGTCGTGTACAGGGGTTTGTCACATCATCTGTAGTCTACAGGCTTTATGTTATCTCCCAGCCGCCTTTACAGTCTTTCCATTAGTTGAGGTAATCGAGGCGACTGGGTCCACTGGTCATGTCTTCATTAAGTCGGCCAAAATGTTGGTGGGATATTTTCCCTTTAGTGGAGTCGGTGTGCCGAGGACAAATCATCCTCGGCTCGGGCCTTGGGACGTTCTGGGTCCTTTCCCATTGTCCTCGGCCTCAGCGCTATCCTCGGCGCGGGCCTTGGGCCGCATGTAGTGGGTCAGCGTGGTGAGTGCGATAGGGCCCCACAATAACACTATACCAAAATTTTAGTATTAGCATTTGATGTAACAAACTTATATTGTATAGTGAGTAGTAGCCAAAAAACAAGAAAACCAAAGAAGTGAAAGAAGACAACAATGAGTTCATCAACAACACCTACAAACAAGAAGAAAAAAGAAGCCATGACAACATCAAACTTTTGTGCCACTTACATTGAAAAAATCAAAGAAGTGAAACAACTTTTGGTCATGATTGATGCAGACGAAGACATAGAAAAAACTCAATCAGCTTGATATAAAGAATGCAAAAAGATTGAGGCTCAGTTGAAGAACCAACTGTTGAGCATGAAGCAGGCTGCTATTTGCTTAGTTGAAAATGCAGAAGAACTCGAGGCGCTCATCAATGTCCCAAATAATATTATCACCAAAATTATACCAATTTTATCAACCAAGCTCTGATACCACTCGATGGAGAGATAAACACCTTGAGGAGACTCATTGAGTAATTAATATAACATATAGAAACACAATTAACCCAAAAGGCCTAAGCTCTATGTGTATGTGCTCAAGTATATGTTATATTAACCACTCATTCTTTTCATCATTATTTAATGTGAGACTTTACTTACACGTGTACACCCACCGAGTCATTGTCTCAAGGGAAAAAAATTTTGAAGTGATCATTGCTGGTAATGTTAGGGGAAGGGATCGTAGCAACCTTGTTTACATGGTGAAGGAAGCAATGTTTACAGTCCTGTAGATCATCAATGTAAGTAAGTGGTCATTATCTTCTTTAAAGTTTTTGTCATGCATATAGTACAGGGGCCCTGAGCCTTTAAAAAAAAAAAATCATATAGTAAAATGAGATACATGAAAAACGATAAATAAATAAAAAAACTAAAGTAAAGGTGATAAGTAATCTATAATCTATAAATACTATATAACCCAAGCTTTCAACTTTTTTTTGACCCTTTGAGAGTGTGCTACTTCAGCTTTGCAGCTTCCACAAATTTACAACTCATTAGTATTATTTTTTGATTAAATTAAATTTTTAGCTTAAGTTTTTGACTTTCCACCCATAAACTCTCTCTCTCTGCTCCCGATAAACCTTGTCCTTCTTTATCTCTTGCCTTACTCTCATTTTGACAACGTTGAAGAACTTGCTAGCAACACTTTCAATCTCTCACCATGATCTTTAATAGACATGCATGAGAGGTACGTACTTTACATACTCATGGAGCAAGAGGACCTTAAAGACTAGACCAATCAAGGTCACCATCTCGCCCATTGATGAGACCTTGCAACAGTTCATGGATACAATCAATTTTTCGTAAGAATAGGCCAACTTACGAGCATATACTAATTTCTTTTGCCCATATCTGATTGCCCTTTCAGCTTTCTTCATCTCAACTAGTGTTTTTTTAGCCTCAATACCATATTTCCCGTGAGCTATTGATGGTATTTGGGGATTTTGGCCGAGTTTACAATGGGGATGAGCTAAACGTTGCCTCTTTATATCCACAACCTAAAACCCTAATGCAATGTGGGCCATGGACTACCATGTCTATAAGGCCCAATAAGTTTGAGCTTTTGCTCTATAATTTTTAGCACTAGATTCTTCTTAATAAATCCATTTTTTATATATAATGAAAATGTAATTGATTAGCGAGTTGATGCGAGTTGTTGCAATAACATTTGTGTCATTGCAATAGTTGATACGAGTTGTTGCAATAAAATTTGAGGTAATAGATTTATACAACAAAATTTTTTGTTGCAATAAACTCCAAATATTTTAATAACAATTTGATCCAATAATATATATGTTGTTACAATAAATAATTTACTGTTTCGAATATCTTGTATTAATAAGCTATTACTACATAAATCTTATTGCAATAGATTAAAAATAATTCAGATCAAATTATTGCAACAGTAAATTCATTTCAATTGATAATTATTTTATATTTTTTATTGTAATAGATTGTAAAATAACTGATACCAGATTATTGTAATGATATCTTAATATTTATCATTGCAATAGATTGTAAAATAATTTATATCAAGTTATTACAATGATTTCTTCATTGCAATAGACTATTATACAACTTTTAACTTGTAAATGTGATATTGTGTTTAATAACACTAGACCAATTTTTTTGAATTAGCATTTGATGTAACAAACTTATTTTGTATAATGAGTAGTAGCTAACAAACAAGAAGACCAAAGAAGTGAAAGAAGACAACAATGAGTTCTAGATCGAGTTTGAGTTCATCAACACCTACAAACAAGAAGAAAAAAGAAGCCATGACAACATCAAATTTTTGTGCCACTTACATGGAAAAAATCAAAGAAGTGAAAGAACTTTGTCATGACTAATGCAAACAAAGATATAAAAAAAACTCAATTAGCCTAATGCAAAGAATACAAAAGGATTGAGGCTCAATTAAAGAACCAACTGTTGAGCATGAAGCTGCTATTTGCTTAGTTGAAAATGCAGAAGAACTCGAGGCGCTCATCAATGTCCCAAATAATATTATCTCCAAAATTATACAAATTGAAAACTCACCTAGTGTATAAAACACTTGTGAATGTTTAGACCCCCAAATACAAATTTTCTAATACAAGCTTATATTCAAACAATATATGTGCGGAATATGAAATATAAGGAATACCCAAATTAGCAAACTACTCTAAGTCATTAATTAATCACAACCAACAGGAATTAAGAGCTAAGAGTAAATAAAAGAGAGATGCAAATACAAGATAATACCAACACATGTTATTGAAAAGGAAACCGAAGAACTTGGCAAAAAACCTCTTTGTCGCCCTCCAAGCGGTAATTGATCCACTAGAAAATCAGTTGGGATACATGAATAACAATAGACTTTCCAAGCCTAATCTACCCAATGCTAAGCCCTCCAAGCTTCTTGGTCCAACAAGGTTACACCGAACCATGTCTTCTCTATCTTTCCGGATCCCGCAATTAGCCCATTGCATCAACCAATATGAATTGGTTCTCTCTTGAACTGCTTTCCAAACACCAAGAAACTTCTCACTACTCTAAATTTGGTGAGGTAAGGATTTGGTTTATGATCCTCTCATGGGTATGACAATAGAAAGGGTGAGAGTAGAGGAATTTGGAGAATCAAGTATATAATATTGTGAATGAATCAATCTTGTTTTTCTCTAGAGTTTCTCTCTCAAAATTCTCTCTAGAAGTTCTCTACATTTCATGGGTACGAGAGTATTTATAGTAGGGTATAAAATGGAATATGAAAAGACATTTTTCAGCAAAACAGGATGCACTGGCAAGTTGCTCACGATTGGGACGAGTCACGAGTTTCAGTCGCTAGTTACCAAACTAGGCCAGACTGTACTTTTTATCCTGTAGTGATCCAACTAGCCTGACTCTTCATCTTCCTGCATGCTTCACACGTGTGCTTCATTTTGGCGAGTCACCACTCACGAGTTAGTCGCGAGTCACCTTCTTGTTGCACACTCTTGATCAAATCTTCATACTTTCTCACATACAACCCTTACATTATTCCCACCTAAATACAAAGTTTCTAAATGTTGAATTACAAGCAAATTTGGCACGAAATAAAGACAACACATAGTTGAATAAATTCAGCTTTACACAAATTTTATCAACCAAGCTCTGATACCACTCGATGAAGAGATAAACACATTGGGGAGACTTCTTGAGTAATTAATATAACATATAGAGACGCAATTAACCCAAAAGGCTTAAGCCCTATGTGTATGAGCTCAATTATATATTATATTAACCACTCATTCTTCTCATCATTATTCAATGTGAGACTTTACTCACACGTGTACAGGCAGCAAGTCGCTGCCTTAAGGGAAAAACATTTTGAAGTGATCATTGCTAGCAATTTCAAGGGAAGGGATCACAACAATGTTGTTTACATGGCGAAGGAAGCAGGGTTTACAGTCCTGTGGATCATCAATGTAAGTAAGTAGTAATTATCTTCTTTAAAGTTTTTGTCATGCATATAGTACAGGGGCCCTAAGCCTTTTATATATATATATATATATATATATGTATATAAACATCATATAGTGAAATGAGATACATAAAAAAACGATAAAAAAATTAAAAAAAAAAAAAAAAAAAAAAAAAAAAACTAAAGTAAAGGTGATAAGTAATCTATAATCTATAAATACTATGTAACCCAAGTCTTCAACTTTTTTTTGCCCCTTTGAGATTGTGCCACTTTAGCTTTGCAGCCTCCACAAATTTACACCTCATTATTATTATTTTTTGATTAAATTAAATTTTTAGCTTAAGTTTTTGACTTTCCACCCATAAACTCTCTCTTTTCTCCCGATAAACCCTGCCCTTCTTTATCTCTTGCCTTTCTCTCAATTTGACAACATTGAAGAAGCAAGCAGAGGAACTAGCTTGCAGCACTTTCAAGCTCTCACCATTATCTTTAATAGACATGCATGAGAGGTACATACTTTACACACTCATGGAACAAGAGAACCTCAAAGATGTATATATATATATATATATATACACTGATTACTGACCACCCATATATATATATATATATATATATATATGTTAACTAATTTTAATTTTGGATTGTAGACTCTAACTGGAGACCACGGAGGCAGCCTGCAAGAAGGAAGCATTTAGGCTTTGTTTGGGAGTTCATAAGGGAATGTAATGGAATTGAAAGAAATAATCATAAAGGAATAAAATGTATTTAAGTAAGGGATAAGAATGGAATAGAATTAAGTAAGATGTTTTATAATAAATGAATAGAATATAAGTAATCTTGTTTAAAAGTAACATAATAGAAAAGAATGAAATCATGTTACAACAATATTACTATTAGACTCCTATTTTAAAATATATGGCTAAATATATAGGAGTATTTTAGGAGTTTTAGTAAAAAAATTCATTAAATTTGGTTCAAATTCCTTCTCACCCATTCCATTCCCCCTTGCTTAAGCTCTCAAACAATGGAATGGACTTTCCATTCCCTCCCTTAAAACTCTCAAATAAGGAAATAAAAAAATATTATAAAATTATTCGTTTTATTCATTTCCATTCTATTCCAACAACCAACAAATTGATGAATCGCATTGTTTATTAGTTGTTTCTTTTATTTATCTTTTTTTCTTTTATTTTTATATATTTAAGTTTGAAACTCCGACTTAATTATTATTATTATGGCATACTTGCTTATGACTTCTCTTTAATTTGTACTTTTAATTTTACTCTGTGGCGGCTTGGTCTTTGCTACTTTTCCAGTTTAGAATTTGGATATCCATTTATTTTCCCTTATATTTTTAGGGTCTGATTGGTAGGAGGATTTTTGTTTTTTTTTTTTTTCAAAACAGTATAAAAACAATTTTCAAATAATTGAACTTGAAACAAATTTTCAGATAATGATTTTTATATTTTACGTGTTTGGCTCCCACTTTTAAAACCAAAAATAATTGTTTGGGAGACCATTCTTATTTTAAAGATTTAAAAAAAAAATTACAAAAAGTAACGAGTAAAATCTATAGATTACTTTTTTTTTGTGGATGATAATAAAGGAATAGAGCTCACCATTTTTTTTTTTAATGATAAGTTTCAAATTTGAAGTGTGGGAATTGTTTTTGTGATAAAAATAAGATCCTTAATTTAAGAGATAAAAGAGTTTGGGCAAATATGTGGGGTTCATTATTTTCAATTTATTTACAACTATGTCATTAAAGACATTTTATGTCTCCAGAAAACACTTCCTTAACCGTTTTCAAAATCCTGTCTTAAATCAGGAAAATAGGATACAGTTTTTTGAAAATTGTATTTTAAAAATATTAGCTAAACAATAAATTCAAGTGTGGGACTCACCATTTTATAAATTGCAAAATAAAAAACTATGTTTAAATACTCTTACCAAACAGATCCTTAGTTAGTTACAATTTTTTTTTTTTTTTTTTGCTGAATTTAGTTTGTTACAATTACACAACTGGTTTCCTACTCTCTTTTATATATATAAAAGCAGTTTCTGTCTTCTTCTTTTTTTTGTTGGGTACTTAAATGCTGTTATTGCCACCTCATAATAATGTTTATGTCATTTCTCTTTTAATGATACAGTTATCACACATTCTTGTACATACTTCTTGGGAAAACACAATTTCACTTCAAATTATGAAATAATGAAATCTTGTTTTTTATTTCACAATTTTAATTAAAGCAGTGTTTTGACACAATTTCAACCTATATATATATATATATATATACACATACACTGCGTGTGGGTGATAATCATTACCAAAATGGAATGCAACCACACATTTTTAGCCACCACCAATCTTGTCAATAGATGAATGACAGTTTCCTTTTAGTACGGTAAAACTTTGAGTTGGAGAAGGTGGAGGTGGGGCAACGAATCGGATCTGATATAATCACCGCCGTCAGCGTCTTCATTGGCAGTGGCCAGCGACGCCATCACCTAGCCAGGAACCAAGCTCAAAAGGCATTTGGGAGGTGGGAAAAAAAGAGGAAAACTAAGAGAATAAAACAAAAAAACAAAAACAAAACAAAACAAAAACAAAAACAAAAAAATACAAAAATACAAAAAAAAAAAAAAAAAAAAAAAAAAAAAAAAAAAAAGAGGAGAAAGGAGAGGAGGTCACGCTTACACTGCTAGGTAAACTTAATTATGTTGAGTTGTGTGTGTGTGTGTTATTTTAATGTAAATGGGTAACCATTGGACCCAATAGGTTTACCTATTAGGACTCATTTAACTATATTACCTAATGAGTCTTTATCCATTTAGCCCAAATATTTAATTGGATTGAGTCAAGCCTTAAAGCAAATTAGAATAGGATCGGATAAAAATTATCATCTCTACGTAAAATCATACATTTTTAATGTGCATGTAGTGGTGATTGTAGAACATGTTGGTGTTGTTGACTCTGCATAATGAAGATACCCAAACATTTTGTGGATAGCCAATTGGCGCTTCATCAAAGTTCACCGCATTTTGAGAAATAGCTACAATATTGGAGCTTTTAACTTGAGTGCACAATTTTATAATTTAGCCCCCACAGAAACACAACAAAAAACCTGAATGTATACATTTTATTGGGTAATAATTCTCTTTTCCAAACAATTACATAAATCAGACTAGATTTACAATTTATCATACAGACACGATCGCCAAATCCCCCAAGTACATCACAAGAAAAAAACAAAAAGGTAAAAAGTAACATACAAAGAACATGAGAAAATTTTAGAGATAATAATGGCTGTATGATGCTAGCATATTACAAACCAAATAATCATATTACTCAAAATTATTAATACCTGACTAAAGGGCTGTTCACCAACTTGCTCCTTGATATTAAGATTTTGTCCGGAGGAAAATCCAGTAACATGTACATGCCTGGCTTTAATGAAATCAGACGAATATTCAGTAATTAGTATGCTACTATCAACATGCCTGGCCACATTTTTGTTTGGTGCATAACTGACATAAAACCTTATATATCAACACAACTCTGGAGAATGATCCTACCAAAGACTACGAGCCAGCAGAAGTGATAATCACATCATTGTCAAAGACTTGAAGCTGTCTTGAAAAGCAAATTACTAGCAATAGCACGACAACCAACCAGTTCAATAGTAAACTTGTTATTACATGTTCATGTTGGAGATGCAGGTAAAGCAATTCACACGCATTCCAGGTTCAAAATCAATACTGCAAAAGTTAATCTCCTTCCTGATCTAAATCTCTCTAGTTCATGGATCACCAATTATATTGAGCCACATGGCAGCATCGGGCAGCTCTTCCATTCTTTCACAAAACTGCAAATGAGGTGAATGGGTAAGCTACCTTGTGCTATTTGAAAATAGATTTCAGGCCTTATTTCACCTCAACTGAAAACAAATGCCATTTGTGGCCCAAGTGATTTGTGATATAAGAAGCCAAAGATTGTGGTTACCAAAGCCTCAGTGAATATTCTACAAACATTTCAACTTAGTAAATATTCTACAAATATCTTTGCCAATTTATCTACAATTTCCATAATCATGAAATCCAAGTGACATGTATTTACTTTGTGGTACATACAACTGCAGTGAGTGGCAGGATCAGTGGTACTTGTTTACCAAAACATATATACAAACATCAAAGGTGTTCAAAAGCTTTAAGACTGTACGCCATTAGAGTGAAGAAAAGCAGGGCCAAAGGAATTTTGAGGTCTCATCACAAGTGGATGATCCGATAGCTGAGCTGCAGTAGGCCGATTATACAAGGTAAGAATGAATGGGACTTCTGTTGCACCACTAAATGAGGTAGATATTAATAATATCAAAATAAAATCTGATGTCTCTAAGCACCACCAACTTTATTTATTTAGATATTCACACAAAAAAGATATCATGCCCTACCAGCACTAAAGCCAGAGATGCTAATCTTTACCAAAATCTTCTCTAAGCAGGGTTAGCAACAGTTTTGATCTGCCCAAACCTGCATGTTTCGTCAAACGTTGTAACATTATAAATGAACACAGATATTTAATAACAAAACAGACAGTCTAATATCATCATGAGGATACATATACAAATCCCACTATCCAGAGCATTACATGGAATGTTCAATACAAAATTTACATGAGGTGGTTTCATTTGCCAGTATATACTATCCCAGGATAAAAAGTATTGTTCACACTAGAGAATAGCCGTTATTTTGTACAATTCCTTCATCTGATTCGTCATGCTATACACTCACTACGAAACTCAAAATCACTTCATATAGTCCACACCACTTCATCTACCACATACTTTATTGAAAGGGAAATAATTATAGCCCCAGAGACCTGTGGGCAGAACTCTTCAATCAGTCAGCAACTCACATAAACATTCTTAAGCAAGTATGGGCTGTACATCAAGTTGAAGATTTGGCAAATATTTATAGGAAAGAAAAGTAACCTTTACACCTAGCAAAAAGTTAAAGAAAATTAATAAAAAATATATGTAAAAATAGTTCAGTAAACTAAAAACTTTTGTTAATCAGCCACCAACTGAAATATAAAAACTACAGCAGAGCTCCAAGAAAATCGGTAATTGCTTACCAGTTATTCTGGATCAGGGTAAACCTTATAATCGCGCATGAAACTGTTTGTTCTTTCTATTAGAAGATATTTTTCTGAGAATGATAACTTTCCAGAGTAAAAAGACTCCAACAGAAAGATCTGCCCAAGGTGTACTCACTTTATCAACATAATCCCTCCCATGAGGCTGAACCAATTACAGCTTCCAACCAAAATCCTGTCACCATTTAATTTTTTCAGTCTTTCTAGTGTGTTTTTACTGAATTTAATAAGCAATCAAGTCTAGTTTGTTTTTTCAACTAGTCTACTGCCTTCCTCTTTTACCAGAACTGGCACATTCAGCTTCTAACAGATCAGTCCTTTCAAGAGCAGTCATCTATATCTATTACACAAGAAAATAAAATGTAGAAAAATCTTCTCTGATATAGCTCCCAGTTAGTGCCAATTCACGAACTTCTCATGAATATTAACGTTTCAAATTCAGTCCTTTCTTGCCTTGCCAGTCCCAGCTCAACACTCCCAGTTTGACTGCTTTCATCTTATGGAAAAATTCTTTCTTGATGAAAGAAAATTAATTGGCACATAATGAATTTAGCCATCTAGTCAGATAGCTCTCATGTCTGATTGTGTGCAGTAGACCAGTATGTGATGAATACGGCGGATGACCCATGACCATTTCAAGAGGACCTCCTAGCCAACTTTCCATTATGCTTAGTTTCAAAATATCTAAATTTACCTCTCTAATTCCATAACAGAATTCATTCACAGTACCCCATCCACCTTCCCCAAATCACTGTTTGTTTTGTTTTCATCATTGGACAGACGGTTCCAAATTCCGAGTGTTTTATAGTCCCACACAATGTCAGATATCTCATCTTGAGGCAAGCTTAAACCTTGTCGCTTTATTGATCTATGCAAGTCACAGAAATATTTTGGGTCTTGCAGTCTAATATACTCAAGCAACACCTTCTCATGATCAGGGATCCAGTTCCTTGGAAATGGAGTGTAATCACAAGAGGGAATCATAGACATGTGAGAAAACTGAACGCCTTCAATAGCATCTACAAGTCCCATCCTCAAAAGATCTGAATATTCAGGTGCTGAATTGTTACTGCTCTCCCTCAATGGACGGCTAAGATCACGTGAAGCTATTTTATACACCTTGGCACGAGACTTTAGTCTATACCTCGAAGCATAAAGTTTAGCCAGAGAGCTCCTAATCACATAAGCACAAAACCCAATAATTTTCTTGCGATTATCAGCATATCTGTACCAATCAGCCATGGTCTCAAGGAACTTATTCATCTGGGAATTTGTATGAGCTTGACTTGAATATAACATTGGATTGCAGGGCAGTGGCTCAGGATCCCTATCGCCCTTAACTAACTCAAGCTGCCTGAATTGGCTAATACATTGTTGTAAGCTAGCAGTAACTGAAAGCAAAGTGCCTACACCCTTTTCACTCACAATATTACCTCCACTGGCCGTGTAACGAAGTGTTGGGTGTATCACCCTCCGAGATATTATATGGTCCAAGAACTGAATACCCCTAGTAATGTGTTCTATCTCCACCTTTGAATTATCCAACCTTAACCCAAATTTAGTCTCACAAAACTCTATAATTTCCTTTCTAACTTCCACTGCATCCTCCCTAGGCCCTCGTACCCCAATCAAGAAATGGCCCCCGTATCGTATATAATCCATTTTTCTAGTTTTCTCTCTCCCACTTGACGGAACAAACTCCGGCCAAGCTGGGTTATGACACCCATCATTAATCGAATCTTTCCATATTGAATCAAGCTTCGAAGGCCTAAAAAACTCAATTCTTTTCTCTTCCATCCAATGATCCAATTCATTAAGACACACGTTAGCAAGTAAAGGACTAAGAATTCCACAATAACCATAAGAGGGTACCTTAGCAGCCTCTTTGGGTGCAAACTTGAAGAAACTTCTCAACCAATAGGGGTCCGGCTTCGGCTCATTCGCATTGAGAATCTTCTTCTTCTTCTTCTTTTTCTTAGGCCCCTTCTTCTTTTTCAAAAACTCTTCTTTATCTTCAACTATTTCCCGAACAGGTGCTCTAAGCGCGGATTTGATCAAACCCAACACTTTCTTATCCTTAACAGCCTTTTCAACACAACCCAATACCACATTTCTATCCACATTGTCAAAAATCTCACTCACATCACCTTTCAAAAACCACAAGTACCCAGCGAAGTTACTCCGGATAGTCCGAATAACCGTATGCGCATTCCTACCAGGCCGAAAAGCATGTGATTTCGGCGAGAACCGGGCCTCAAAAACCGGCTCCAACACCATCAACAAGACCTCCTGAACGACCCTGTCTTGAAAACACGGCTCATCCGATTCGAGAATCGCCTGAAGCTTGCGTTTAGAGAGAGATATAGTGATGGGTTTCTCATTGGGGCTCCGAATGAGCTGATTGGTCTTGTTGTTCCAAACGAACTGGCCACGAACGACGGCGTTTCGGAGAGAGAGAAGGTCGGAGAGGACTTGAGAGTGAATGGCGTTGCGTGGTGGGAAAGTTCCGGTGAAATGTGCAGATGAACGTTGATAAGCGAGGACCCAGAGGTCGAGCTTGGAGATGAAGCCTGTGAGGTTTGGGATGGAAGTATTTGGTGGAGATGAAAAGGTTTTGAACCAAAGAGAGGAGCAGATTTCGATTGGGTCTTGTTTGAGGAGTGAGTATGGGTCTTGCTGGTTTTGCAGTGAAGGTGTTTGATGTTTGTTTTCAATGAGCGTGGAAGAGAAGGAGCGAGAGAAAGTGAGGGGTTTGAGTAGGCGGTGAAGGTGTTTGATGGTTGTTCTCAGTGACATTATTGTTTTCGGCTATGCCTATGTGTTTGATGAAATGGTATGGTTGTTGGTTTGGTTTGGTTTGGAAATTTGAAAGCATAAAAAGTTTCAGTTGTCCACTATATTGGGAGGGATAGAAAAGAAAGATAAATAATGTTAGATTGATACTTTTCAATTTTTAATTATTTGATACAATGTGAGAAGATGATAATTTCCTACAATATATTCATATATAGAGTTTCATAACTTTCATTGCAAAACTCTTTAAAAAAATTTTAAAAAAAAAATTCATGGCAAAATAATTCTATTTAAAAAAATTTTTTTTTTACTCCCTTCAAAAACAATTTGAAAAAAATGCGGCATAAATGTTTTTTTTTTTTTGAAAAGATAATGTTATTCTAATATTTATTATAAAAGTTGCGCATTGTGTAAAACTTTTTGAAGAATTGTCTCATCTTTAAAATCATGAAGAGTTGTCTCGTGCAATTTACATGAGGCAAATTGTGAATTATTGTATATTGTTTTGCAATGAAATTGTGTAACTGAAGTCATTTTTTGGAAATTAGATTTTTAGAAGGATTCTTGTTTTGTCAACTTCTACCACAACAGAACAAATTTATGTGATTGTATTCTCAAAAAATAATTTCAATATTTAAGACTCATAATTTTCAAAACAAGATTTTACGGAAAAATTATTTTACAATTTTTTTTTCTCATTGTGCTATTTTAAATAATTATCAACAAAATAATAATGTTTTTATAAAAAATAGGGAATGAATTAGTTAAAAAGTAACAATAATATTGCTGATTTCTTTATAAAAAAAAAAAAAATTTCTCTAGAAACGAAAAATCAACAGTAAGCCACACGGTCCTCGTACGCTCGAAATGATCCCTACACAACACAAAGAGAAAACCCTAAGAGAATACCGGTGTGGTACCGACCAAGGACTCTTCGAAGGTTAAGTCAGTAAACATTTTTCTACAACTCTAGAGTGCTAGAGCTGGGATGAATTATGAGTACCTATTTTATGTGGGTCTTTGGTTTTATATAGTA
This sequence comes from Quercus glauca, assembly GCA_023736055.1. Taxonomy (NCBI): domain Eukaryota; kingdom Viridiplantae; phylum Streptophyta; class Magnoliopsida; order Fagales; family Fagaceae; genus Quercus; species Quercus glauca. The sequence goes on along the minus strand of CM043324.1, from coordinate 41,465,902 downwards.
GTGTAGAATCGAATCTCATACTTGTGTAACAAGTCTTTTCCTTATAGGGAAAATCTCCATTGATGCGTATATTCCAGAATCCCTCTAATGTATGAATTCTATTCGTATTGGGACTCTATAGACTAGGGTTTATCATACGAGGCAAGTCATTTCCATTCAGGGTTTCTTGGCGACCACGTGATGACCTATTAAGTGCCACGTGGCCCTTTGATCCATCCACCCTAATCCGTTCACATAGGATCCGTCCAGTGGATCTGTCACCTCTAATTTTCACCCTCTTCAGTTGCCCCCTCACCCTATGGGTCCGTGATCTCTCAGTAGAAGGACCCATGGGGTGACGGTTCAATCTGATCTTTGGGGGAATACTTTGACCTTGACAAGCTGGCCTAAGATTATTAATGACGGACACGTGGCGTTTACTGAATAGCTATTCACTTAGATTGAAGTGTCCCTTCATCTTTCATGCCGTTCCCTCTATATAAATTGAACTCTCTTCTTCTCATTTCTTTACTCTCCGCTGAAATCTACGATCAGAACGCATCCGTCATCTTTGTCAACTGATTACACCGTTCAGTTGTCGTATCCGTCATCTAAGCCTGTTACCGTCCAGCCACTATCTGGTAAGCATTTTTAAATTTTCACGCACTTTGTTTCTAAACTCCATACTACCATCATCCTTTCTAGACCCGTCAGAGTCTTAGGGTTTACAATCACGTGTAGGTCATGTCTAGTGCGTCAAGTAACCAGTCGTTTGTCCGCGACGGGGCGGGCTACGATGAAGTGTTCCCGTCAGATCACAAAGACCAAGACGTGTCAAATGAACATAGAACTCCGTCAGCCACCTCTCCTTCAACAAATGAGGATATGGAGATGGATGAGTCAAAGGGTGATTCAAATGATGGTATAAAAGGTGCAAAACCCCAAATTCAATTCGTCATAGGTCCTGATGGAATGAGGGAGTTCATAATGCTACCCATATGGATGGTTAACGCTTTGTTTCCACAATCAAAGAATCTCATTTCAAGACATTGAGGGGAAAATACCAAATACCCGACAACATTCCCATCCGTCTTCCTTATATGTCGGAAAAATGCTACTACGAGGGTGTTGAGGGTGTCGGGGTCTACGAGCAAATGTTGAAGGTAGGGCTTAGATTCCCTCTGAGCTCCCTTCACCGTCAACTCCTTCAATACCTAAGTGTGTCCATCAACCAAATAGCCCTAAAAGCCTGGAAGGTCTTCCTCGGCATGGAGGTCTTGTATAGGGCAATGTCTGATGAAGCCAGAAGGTTGACATTAGAAGAGTTTTTTAATTGTTATCGTTCGGCTGAGATTGCTCAGTCAAAAGGTATGTATAGTTTTGTACCTAGGAATCCCCACACAAGGCTTGTGTGTGAAACCCCCGACTCCAACAGAAACTGGAAGAGTCTGTATTTTTTCTTGGAGGGCGATGAGTGGATGTGTCATCTTGGAGACCATGAGTTTATGCCTGTCTACACAACATGGGGAATAATACCCCCGTCTGTTATGTATCCGTCATATTCAAGATATCACTTAGTTCTTTTAATTGTTTCTTTAACCGTCCCCTCATTCTCTTCTGCAGTTCAAGACCATCCTCAAGTCACTTTAGAACAGTGGAGCTTTTTGGAGAAGATCTTTAATAAAACAAAGTTAGAGGAGAGGACGTGGGCAAAGTTGGTCACGCTCAACACACTCTATTGGTACTGCGACGGTCCTGAGCCAACTAAAGCCGCCCGTCGATACGATGCTTAAGTTCGTCATCCAGTCTTTGCGGTTATTTTTTTTTTCTTTTAAAAATATTCGTCCACTCTTGTACAGAAATGGATGTTGCTAAGAGAAGGGCTGCCGTCAAGCAACAGGCAGCCTAAAAGAAAGAAGTGGAAGAACAGCTACCTAAGGAGACGGCTTCATCCAACCCCTCTATAAAAAGAAAACTGTCGGAGAAGCAAAGCCGTCTCCCAAAGAAGCCCAAAACCGTCCTGGAACCTGTCGTGGGGTTAGAAGCTGAGAAGATGGTTACCCCTGCCAAGCACGGAGCGGGGAAGGGTTTTATGAAGGGTCCGTCTACTACCTAAGATAAGCCATCCGTCCTTCTCCACAAAGACTCTAAATATGCTTTAGAGAAAATTTCGTCCATCATAACGTCCGACGACTATAAGGACTTAAGCAATCATGCTACGGAGGCTATGGGGGAGACAGGGCTTTTCTGTATTACTCAAGTAAGCAAGTCCATTTTCTATTCTTCCCGTCTATTTGCGTCCGTCACTAACCACCTTTTGTTTTCAGGCGATGGTGATGATGAAAGGGCTGATAGGACGGAGCCTGACTCATGAGACAGCGCTGGACCGTATAAGGAAGAAGGCCAACGAGATAGAGGACGAGTTGAATGGTCTAAAGGCTTGGAAGGTTGGCATGGAGAAAAAATTAGACATGTCGGAAAAAGCCAACACAGAACTTCTGGAACAGATTGAGACGATGAAAAAGGTCCTTGAGGGTAAGGAGAAAGAAATTAAAGATGCCAAGGACAACCTCCATCAGGCAAAGGAGGCAGCGATCCGTGAATAATACGACTCTGACGCCCTCTTGGAGGAGCTTGGGATTTCTTATGCAGACAGCTTTATTTTATGGACTTTTAGAATATCTTTATTCACGTATCTTTATTTTATGGACTTTTAGAATATATCATCAAACCGCCCATTCTGTTGTTCTTTGCAATAGACCCGTCCATCTGTGGACTAACTGGTCTACTCAATAATAGGTCCGTCCACTTTATGGACATAAATTTTTTCTATTTAGTGATAAACCCGTCCATTTTATGGAACTGATATATTTATTTGTTCAATAATAGATTCGTCCACTACATGGACTAATGAATTTATCTATTTAACGATAGATCCGTCCACTTTTTGGACTAATAGATTCGTTTATTTAGTAACGGACCCGTCCACTTTATGGACTAAATTTGCCTATTTAATAATGGAACCGTCCACTTTATGGACTAATAGATTTGTCTATTTAGTAACAGACCTGTCCACTTTATGGACTATGAATTATCCACCCTCCTGGGTACACCGTCCACTTTATGGACTAAACAAAATATTCACCCTCCTGGGATACACCATCCACTTTATGGATTAAACAAAATATTCACCCTCCTGGGGCACACCGTCCACTTTAGGGACTAAACAAAATATTCACCCTCTTGGGATGAATCGTCCACTTTATGGACTTAACAAAATATTCACCCTCCTGGGATGAACCGTCCACTTTATAGACTTAACAAAATTTCATAGAAAAACACATCAGTCATATCTGAATATTCCTCTCATTTATTAAGCCAAAAAGTTGTTCTTGAAAGAAAAAGAAGCTTAAAAGAATGCTATTGTAGCAAAAATAAAATGTCTAGAAAAGTGGAGAATGTTGTAATAATTAACAAAAACTAGCAAAATTTGAATAAATTGAGAATTTGTCGGATGTTGTCTCCTACTGGTAGTACTTTCTTAGGTGCTCGGTATTCCATGGATGGTGCAGTTTTTGCTCGTCTAGTGTTTCGAGGTGGTAGGTGTCTTTCCTTTGCCATGACGTGATTCTATAGGGTCCTTCCTAGTTGGGGCCGAGCTTTCTTTGGGTAGGATCCCTAGTGGCGCCCATTACCTTCCTTAAGACAAGATCTCCGATTTGAAAGTCCTTGTGTCTAACTCTGGAATTGTAGTGTTTGGCCATGAGATTCTGGTACCGTGCTAGCCTTTGCTCGGCCATTGCTCTTACTTCATCCACTAGGTCAAGCTGCAAGCGCATGGTTTCATCGTGCTTGCTTTCATCATGGTTCTCCACCCTATAGCTTGTTAGTCCTACTTCCGCCGGGATGACTGTTTCACTCCCGTATGTTAATCGAAATGAGGTCTCTCCTGTAGGTGTTCACACTGTTGTCCTGTATGCCCACAAGACACTTGGCAATTCCTCTAACCATATCCCTTTTGCCCCCTCGAGCCGAGTCTTGATGATTTTGAGCAAAGATCGGTTCGTCGCCTCAACTTACCCGTTGGCGTGTGGGTGGGTGGGTGGGGGATAAGTAATGGTTCTTAATCCCTAATTATGAGTAGAAGTTCTGGAATGCGTCATTGTCGAACTACTTCCCGTTGTCAGAAACCAACACTCTTGGTATGCCATATCTGCAGATGATGTTCCTCCATACAAAACTTCGTATATTCTTCTCTGTAATAGTGGATAAGGCTTCCGCTTCCACTCATTTGATGAAGTAGTCAATGCCGACCACTAGGAACTTTAGTTGCCTTACTACTGTTGGGAATGGACCCATGATATCTAGCCCTCATTGAGCGAACGGCCATGGGGCCGTCATAGGGGTAAGTTTCTCTGTTGGTTGCTTGATTAGGTTGCCGAATCTCTGACATTTGTCGCAAGCCTTCACATATGCATGAGCATCCTTCTGCATGGTTGGCCAATAGTATCCTACCCTGATTAATTTTTGTACTAACAAGCGCGACCCCGAGTGATTCCTGCAAATTCCCTCGTGAACTTCTTTCATAACATAATCTGCTTCTTCGGGGCCGAGACACCTTATGTAAGGTCGAGAGAATCCTCTTTGTAGAGAGCGTCTTTGATCAGGATGAAACGAGCAGCTTGGACCTTTAATTTTCTGGTAGCCTCCTTCTCTTCTGGCAGCACGCTCTCCTTCAGGTAGGACGCTATTGGTGTTGTCCAATAGTTCTTGAATCCAACCTCCTGTACACTGATGCAGTCTATTAGTGGTGAGACTTGAACGAAGGATAGTACCTAGCCGGGGATGACCATATGTTCTGCTGACGCTACTTTAGCTACTCGGTCGGCGTGCTCGTTCTCCTCCCTCGGGATTTTAATGAACTTTGCTTGAAGATTGTTTATCCGGTCCTTCACCTGTTCCAGATACTTTTTCATCCGTTCATTCCTGTAGTCGTATTCTCCGTTAACTTGACTTATCACCACTTAGGTATCGCAGTAGAAGACCAATTTTTCAGCTCTTGCGGCCATGGCAAGGTCCAGTCCTGCTACTAAGGCTTCATATTCTGCTTCATTGTTCGTTGTAGGGAAGTCCAAACGGATCATGCATTCGATCTTATCTCCTTCCGGGCTATGGAGTATTATGCTGGCTCAACCTGCTTACTTATTGGAGGATCCGTCCATGTGGATGCTCCATTGTGGGACCTCTTCTAACCCTGTCCTTCTATGTTGGTGAATTCTGCAATGAAGTTGACGACTGCCTATCCCTTGATGGCAGTGCGGGGGCGATATTGTATGTCAAACTCGCTTAATTCGATTGCCCATAATGCCACCCGTCCAGCTGCTTCAGGATTATTCATCGCTCTCCTTAAGGATTTTTCCGTCAGAACGATTACTATGTGAGTTTGGAAGTAGGGTTTGAGCTTGTAGGCCGCAGTAACTAAAGCGAAGGCAAGTTTCTCCATTGGTGGGTATCTCTCTTCTGCACCTCAGAGCGCACGACTTATGTAGTACATGAGCTTCTGTATCCTGTCTTCTTCCCTGACCAATGCTGCACTGATGGACGCCGGAGATACTGCTAGGTAGAGGAATAGCTCTTCCCTAGGATGGGAAAGACTGAGCAATTGAAGAGATGAAAGATAGGCTTTTAGATCCTCAAATGCCTGTTGACACTCAGTCGTCTATTCAAAAGACTTCTTTAGCGTGCAAAAGAACTGTAGAAACTTATCCGTTGCCCTTGATACGAATCTGTTCAGCGCCGCTATCTTGCCGTTGAGGCTTTGGACTTCTTTGACGTTCCTTGGAGGTGCCATCTCCATTATGACCCGGATCTTGTCTGGGTTGGCCTCGATACCCCTTTGAGACACCATGAACCTAGGAACTTTCCGGCCATCACTCCGAAAGCACACTTGCCTAGATTGAGTTTCATGTTGTAGGAGCAAAGGGTGTTGAATGTTTCCCTGAGGTCCGTTAAGTGATCTTCCTCCCTTTGACTTTTTACCAGCATGTGGTCAACATAGACCTGGACATTTCTACCAATTTGCCGCGCAAACATCTTGTTCATAAGCCTCTGATACGTTGCACCCGCATTCTTGAAGCCGAATGGCATCACTCTATAGTAGAAGAGGCCCTGGCTAGTGACGAACAAAGTCTTCTCCTGATCGGTTTCATCTATTCTGATTTGGTTGTAGCCTGAAAAAGCATCCATGAAGCTCAGCAACTGGTGTTGTGCCGTGGAGTCAACCAAGATGTCAACCCGTGGGAGGGGGTAACTATCTTTTGGACACGCTTTGTTTAGGTCGGTGAAGTCTACACCCATCCTTCACTTGTCGCTGGCTTTTTTGACCATTACCACATTTGCTAGCCAGTCAGGGTAGTAGACTTCCCTAATGAAGTTCGCATCTTGTAGCTTGCGGACTTCCTTCACTATAGCTTGGTCCTGCTCGGGGGCGAATACTCTCTTCTTCTGACGAATGGGTGTGAAGGTGGGCGACACATTCAGCTTGTGCACCATAATGGAGGGATCTATCCCCGGCATGTCTTCATGGCTCCATGCGAATACGTCCCGGTTATCCCTGAGGAAAGTATTCAGCTCTTGACGAACCATCGAGCTGGCGAGGGTACCGATCCTCGTTGTCCGGTCTTTTCTAGAGTCGTCAAGGGGTATCTCTTTGAGCTCCTCCACGAGTTCCATGGTCATCCGATGTTCTTCTATGTTCATGGCTTGGAGGTGGTCATCCATCTCCATCATTGCTATGTAGCATTCGCGCGCGGCCACCTAATTTTCGCGCAGCTTCCCTACTCTGTATTCCATGGGGAATTTGATCATCAAATGGTAGGTCGAGGTTATCGCCTTCCATAAGTTGAGGGTTGGCCGCCCTATGATAGCATTCTAAGCGGACGAGCAATTGACCACAAGAAAGGTTACGTCCTTAGTGATCTGTTGGGGGTAGTCGCCTACTATCACGAGTAATGTAACTGCACTAAGGGGGAATACCCTTGTTCCTCTGAACCCAACTAGCGGAGTGTCCGTTGGAATCGATCGTTCTCTATTAATCCTCATTTGTTTAAATGCTAGGTAGTAAAGGATGTCAGCCAAGCTACCATTATCGACCAGAATTCGGTGCATATTGTAATCTCCTACTTGTACGCTAACTACAAGTGCATCCTCATATGGGTGATGAAGTTGTCCGGCGTCTTCTTTTGAGAACCCAATGACGGGATTGTCCACCCATGGTATTTTTGTTACGGAGCCTATTAGCTGAACGTTCTGAACCATCCGTAGGTAAGTTTTCCTAGCCTTTTTGGACGACCCAGTGGTCGTCAAGCCCCCTACTATCATTCTTATGTCCCCTATGGACGGCCTGGGACGCTCATTTTCCCGTCGAGGGGCCTGTTCTTATGGCTGGTCCATCCTCTCCTTGCTGACAAATCTCTGCAATTTTCCTTGTCATATAAGGGCTTCGATTTGTTGCTTCAAGTCGTAACAGTCAGACATGTCATTGCCGTGATCGCGGTGGAACTGGCAATACTTATCCCTAGGCCTCTTATTAGGATCTCCCTTCAGCTTACCAGGAAAGGTCAAGGCTCCTTCGTCCTTAATCTGCATCAAGACTTGGTCGATCGGAGCAGTCAGCGGGGTGAAACTCGTGAATTTTCCCGCGGGGGGCTTTGAGCGCCTGTCCTCCTGTTGTTCTCTAGTCCTTGCCCTCTTTGGTCCTCTGTCCTGCCGTGTGTCTTCCTGTCTTTCCTTCTTCTTAGGCCTCTCTTCTTGGGCCAGTAACGCATCTTCTGCGTTCATGTACTTGGTTGCCCTGTATAGCACATCGAATATAGTTTTGGGGTCATTCTTGTATAAGGAAAACAGGAATTTACCCTTTCGCAGTCCGTTTGTGAAGGCAGCCGTGAGTATCTTATCATCCGCTTCGTCAATTGTAAGAGCCTCCTTGTTAAAGCGGGTTATGTAAGACCTCAGCGTCTCGTCTTCTCGTTGCTTGATGTTCATCAAGCATGCAATGGGCTTCTTGTACTTGTGTCCACCGATGAAGTGTGAGGCGAATTGGGCGTTTAACTCCTTAAAGGTGCTGATTGAGTTGGGCGTCAGCCTGCTAAACCAGATCCTTGCGGGGCCCTTCAGCGTCGTGGGGAAGGCTCTGCACATGATCTTGTCCGATACCTCCTGAAGGTGCATCAGAGTCTTAAAAGATTCCAAGTGATCGACCAGATCTTTGTTTTCGTCATAGTTTTCCACCTGCGGCATACAAAACTTTGGTGGAAGGGGGAAATAAGTAAAAGGTGCTGTGAATGGCGAATCTGTTCGGTGGACCAAGTCATCAAGGTCACTCGATACTCTCCCTGCATCTCCGCCATAATGTAGGGTGGAACCGTTTCAGTGATTAACGAACAGCTCATGTCTTGCCTTTCCAGTCTGCTTGGGGCATTACTTCCTTCCTGCCCCTTTTGGTCTCTTCGTTCAGCACTGATGCCTTCTTGATCCTCCTCCTGAGTGTTATGCCCTGCGTTCTTTTGTCGCAGCTGCTCTTCCAAATCATGGTTCTGCTTCGTGAGGCGCTCCACGGCAACGACGAGGGTCTGAACTTGTCTCTTGAGGGCAGTTGTGCGGGGTTCATCTTCCTGAACGTTGTTGGTGGTCGCCATCGAGTAAGTAAGTACCATGCAACTCTTAATCCGAGAATCGTCTATACGGCTTTACTAAGAATAGCGCATTAGTTTCCCCACAGATGGCGCCAACTGATGATGCCGAAAAATCAACAGTAAACCACACGATCCTCATACGCTCGAAATGATCCCTGCACAACACGAAGAAAAAACCCTAAGAAGATACCGGTGTGGTACCGGCCAAGGACCCTCTGAAGGTTAAGTCAGTAAACCTTTTTCTACAACTCTAGAGTGCCAGAGCTAGGATGAATTATGCGTACCTATTTTCTGCGGGTCTTTAGGTTTATATAATAGTGTAGAATCGGGTCTCATACTTGCGTAACAAGTCTTTTCCTTATAAGGAAAATCTCCATTGATGCGTATATTCCAGAATCCCCCTAATGTCGGAATTCTATTCATATTGGGACTTTATAGACTAGGGTTTATCGTGCAAGGCAAGTCGTTTCCATTCAAGGTTTCTTGGTGACCACGTAACGACCTGTTAAGCGCCATGTGGCCCTTTGATCCGTCCACCTTGATTCGTTCACATAGGATCCGTCCAGTGGATCCGTCACCTCTAATTTTCACCCTCTTCAATTGCCCCCTCACCCCATGGGTCCGTGATCTCTTAGTGGAAGGACTCATGGGGTGATGGTTCAATCTGGTCTCTGGGGGAATACTTTGACCGTAACAGGCTGGCCTAAGATCATTAATGACAGACACGTTGCGTTTACTGAATGGCTGTTCACTTAGATTGAAGCGTCCTTTCGTCTTCCGTGCCGTTCTCTCTATATAAACTGAACTCTCTTCTTCTCATTTCTTTACTTTCAACTGAAATCTACGATCAGAGCGCATCCGTCATCTTTGTCAACTGATTACACCATTCAGTTGTCGTATCTGTCATCTAAGCCCGTTACCCTCCATCGCAACGACCAACTCCAAGCTGCGTACGTCATCCTCAGCTTTAAGCCCATCTCGACCCATTTCCAGATCTTGAAGCACGCAATCAAGGCTAAAGACCTTCATCTTGTTAGGGTTGACATGGTCGTTGAAGGATTCATCTGGAAAGCTCCTTCTACCAGAACTCAATTCGTTGAGCTCTTCGCACACCAGGTGGCCTAACTCATAATCGAATGTCAATAGATTATCCCATTTGAGGATGAGGCCAAGGTTTAATTTGAAAAGGCCAAAGAGGGTTTTGAAAGCTTGGTTCGTGAAGAAGGCTTTGAACTTTTCTACCATCCTGGCATGACCGAGGACGCAGTGATAACATCTGCTCCAATTGTTATTGCCATTAATACTGACTAAAGGGCCACTGAAGTTCCTAAAGGGATGGTGATCGAGAAAAGGCTACCTAACTTATTATCCCTGTTGGAGTCTCATTCTAAGGATGCCACTCCCGAAATATCTATTGTGCCAAGGCCTCCTACCCTACTCCTCTTCTTTCTCCTTAGACTGATCCAGTTGACAAGATAAGGAAACGAGATAAGAAGAGAGGTAAAAGCATCGTTGAGGAGGGCGAGATCCAAGAAGATACCTCTTCCAAGCAAACTAGGGGTCCCAAGGCCACCTAGTCACAACAAAGGAAGGGTGGAGAAGTCGTTGAGACTGCTCCTGAATGACAGCTTCGAGTTCCAAACTGGAACCCTCCTCTGGTCTTGGACGGAGCTCCCCTCTCCTCGGATTCCTCCATCCAAGATTTTGACAATGGGAGGGCAGGCTACATTGCTAACTTTGTGGAGCAAGCACTCCTACTGCCTCAGGACATGGCTGAGCTTTGTAATTTGAAGAAGCATGAAATGTTCCCATCACTGAAGAGGGACTTATCCTTAGTATGTGCACATCATATTTTTCTTACTCTAATATATGTAGGTGCACCCCTTTGTTATTTGCTTAGAGGCCTAATTACTAACTCCCCCCCCCCCCCTTTTTTTTTAAACAGGCAACCCAAGCAGCCCACGTTTCCGAGGAGTGGGTGGACCAAACTCTCTATGAGAAGAAAAAGAAGGAGTCCAAACAATATGCTACTCAAAGGGGCCAGGCCCAGGTCGACAAGAAGCTGAAGGAGACACTTCTCAAGATGACCGAGTATGAAAAAGTTTGAAAAAGCACAAAGGCCTTCATAAAGAGCAGCGAAAGGCAAGCCAGAGAGCAGCTTCGTCATTTAAAGAAAGCCTCAGCTTGCACTTGCTCGAGAGAAAGTGGGTGAGTTGACTAAGGAATTGGAGAAAAAAGATGATGCCATTGCCAAGATCGAGCAAGCAGCTTACAACCTGGGGCAAAAAGAGACCCGAGGCCTACCTCAAGTCTCAAATTACGACCGTATGTCGGGGTTTCTGCCTTAGGACTTGGATTAAGGCTCTGAATGATGTCGGAGTGGATCAATCCTCGGAGCTAAGGGATCTAGAGAAAGTGTTCTACCTTTTAGCTATCAAAGTTAAAACTACTGCCTTTGTCCATAGCAGCACTACCCCTTCAGCCTAAGTAGCTTCTACTGAGACTTCTGGTCCAACCTCGGGGGACAAGGCTTTTACAGCTCCTCCGAGCTCTTCTAAGAAGGAGGGCCTAGCTCCATGCAAGACAGCTTCCTTGGTTCCACACCCCTCCACTGAAGGGCAGACTTCCTAAGAGGCTAAGAAAGACAAGGAACCGAGAGAGCAGGAAAAAGAGTTGTATAAGTAGGTGTTGACACCCCATTTTGCAACCAGCATTTAACCTCACATGGAGGGTAAAAGTTAATTTCACCTAGGAAATATGCATCTTGATTCTAGTAATTATATCCTTAATCTCATTTCACCAAAATGATCTTGATGTTGTAAGGTCAAATCGACTGGTCATAAGCCCTAATAGGACCATCAAATTGAAAGTTATCATCAAATTAAGTTTTAATGGCCAAGATGCACTATCACAAATTGAGTCCGACTATATGTAATTATGAACAATTGATTCTAATTGGTTATAATTATAATCAATTTGAAATTAATGACGTGTCATAATTTGATTGGCTAGGACTACATTTTATGGTAAAGTTGCACACACTTAATTAATTAGATAATTAAACATTAATTATTCAATGAGTAATTTGTGCAATTATATTTTAATTAGGGTAAATTTGGAACTAATTAAGTCTAAAATGGGAGTGATTGGAGTCTATTAATGTTAATTGGAAACTAATTTGAGACCTATTAATGTTAATTGTGCTGAAATTATTTTCTATCAAATGATCTCCACTCACCTTTTCGTTAATATCTCTCAGAATATTTTGAATCTGTGAATGAGATTAATTTTCGCAGAAACTAGACATCCGGGGCTTCAATTTGAGCACAAGAATAGGACAATTCCCATCATAATTGAGAAAGATATGATTTTTTGAATTTGACTCTACAGGCTGTTATAGTGGCTACGGAAAAACCGAATCTTGCTTGCTCCTCACTCCCACCAATCTCTACATTTAATGCACCCAATTTCCCCAAATGCTAAAATAAGGTCTAGGTTCATGATTCTTTGTCAAACCTCATTAAATGACCTTCTATTCATATTTTCTCTACCACTATTATATAAACCCCCCCTCTCCTCCATTCTAGGATACACAAAAAACCCCTCTTCTCCTCTCTTGAGTTCTAGTGAAGTAGAGTAATCTTTTCATATCTTGGTCTTCTTGAGACTTAAGGTAGTAAGCGAGACTTACTCTCCCTCTCTTAACTATTATTTTTTTCCACCCTTAAGACCTCCACTAAGATTCTCTTCCTCCACCATATGGATCTTGCATGAAGGTATAATCTCTTTCCCTAACTTGTTTTTTATGTTGCCATGATGAGAATTTAAGATTAAAGCATGATAGTAATTATTTAAATTTCCTTGAATATGTTTAAATGTTCTTATGTGTTCTTCACATGTTCTTAGTTATTCATCACATGTTCATGCATAACACTAGTTTTGATCTTAAATCTACATCAAAGACATGAAAAAGATGTTTGTTTAATAATTCTTTCAAATCCTTGAATTTAGAATATCACCATCCACACATCCACACACATTCACTAGAATTTATTTTTCGATCCAATTGAAATGTTTAATAAATTGAATTAGGGTTTATCACATGCACTCACATTAAATTCAACATGCAAATTGATTGATAACAGATTGGATGATGTGATATGAATGTTAGCCACTATAGTCTAGAAGACCCGTTTCACTGGGCAAGGTGGGTACCTAACATCTTCCCACCTTATAACATAGCCTTCGAGCTTAGATCAAGGGTTGATAGATCAATGTTTATCCTTATAATTTTTAATATTGTAACTAGGACACAAAGCCGTGTATTTTATCTTAGATTGTATCTAGGACCAAAGCCATGTAATTTTCCTATAATCAATGTAAATTCAATTTCAAATTAATAAAATGTGAAATTTTTCAATGTTGGTTTTCTTATTTATTCCAATAATGAAATAAGTGACGACTCCATTATAAAACCCTTAATCTAAAGGGGAAAATATAATCAGTCGAACCTCCATTTTGAGAGGCAATAACACGACTCCACCCATTCACGTGGGTTTGGCCCAACATCCCAAAAAAGTGGTTAGATTTTGTAATAGGTAGCTTACTGTACCCCCTTCTTATAGAGGGAGTTTGCCCATACGGGGCTTTTCAATCATTATTCTGTTTATCTATCGCTTTCTTGTACTTTTCATATTAATGAAGATCTTTATCTTACTGTTGAGTGTATGTATTCTTTAAATAACTCTAGTCTTTTTTGTATAATTTGATTTGCACTGCTTTGCTTCTAAGTTCATTCTAATTACCTTCCCTTACCATAACTCTTTAGCTTTGCTTAACAAACCAACGAACCTAGTATGAAGAAGGTCCTATCTACAATTAACCAAATTAGGCAGTAATTTACCCAAGGCAAGTGATCCGAGGAATCGATCCAGGCTGAGATTTGGTTTAACCCTTAGATTAGGCATTAATTTACACAAGGTAAGTGATCCGAGGAATTGAACCTAGCCGAGATTCTGTTTAACCCTTAGAAGAATTTAGGCATTAATTTACCCAAGGCAGGTGATCTGAGAAATCGAACCTAGCTAAGGTTCTGTTTAACCCTTTAGAAGAATTCAAGCACTAATTTACCCATGGCAAGTAATTTGAGGAATCGAACCTAACTGAGGTTCTGTTTAACCCTTAGAAGAATTTAGGCATTAATTTACCCAAGGCAGGTGATCCGAGGAATCGAACCTGGCCGAAGTTCTGTTTAACCCTTAGAAGAATTGAGACATTAATTTACCTAAGGCAGGTGATCTAAGGAATCAAACCTGACCGAGGTTCTATTTAACCCTTAAAAGAATTTAGGCATTACTTTACCTAAGGCAGGTGATCCAAGGAATCGAACCTGGCTATATCAGATTCTAATTTTCAAGCACTCCCAATTCCCAAACAAAACTAAACATAAAAACAAAAAGACACCTCTAGTTATAAAAGTACCGGAGATAAGCCAAACCCCATTTTAAATACCTTATTTGGAACCACCTCTCTTGGTTTTAGTTTTATCATCCTGGCCACTGTTATAGGAATTTTTTTTTAATTAACATTTTTTAGAAATAAATAATTAAATATTAAATTAAAGGCAAAACAACATCGTTTTTAGGATTTAACAACAATAGTGGGTGGTAAGTTAACGGAGAACTGAATTTGGATGTTTTGAAACTTAGATGACTAAAAATGAGAGAATTCAAGCTTAAAAGATTGAAATGAAAAGTAGTGAAACTTAGAGGGTAAGTTTGGAATTTGGCCTTGATTTTATAAACTATTTTTTTTTTAGCAAATAGTAATACTTATTAGAACACCTACGAAAATAGTAATATAGTGTTTTATACTGGGTTTATAATACATTACATAACCAGAATACAACTACAAAAGAGTCTAACCTTTGTAGTTGTAGACTGGGGTTATAAATAGTGGACACCAGACACACACACAATCAATGTGAGATAAATATCCTTTTTTTATTAGTAAACAACATTACTTATTCACACACACAAAAATAATAATATTAGTGTTTTAAACCGGATTTATAATACATTACATAACTATACAATTGTCCCAAGCTTTCATCCAATATTATTTCAACATTCAATTAATTTTAAATCAACCAATTAATGGACCAATTAAAATTAATTGATCATAATCCTGCATGATCAAACCCAAATTATACTGATGCATGTTAGCTTTTAAATTTTGATTTTTGTGGTATGTTTTGATTGGATAATCCGAGGCCCATAACACACCATTTTGAACCTAAATTTTCAAGAATTATTTTATAAAGGGTCATGCTAACAAGTGTTCTAAGGGCACTCGTTAAGAATATATTTTAGGAAAGTTTTAACATCGCACTCGTTAGCATTTCTCTTTTATAAAAGCAATTGAAAGTTTAAAGGTTCAAATTACAATTTTGCCCATTGGAGTGTGAAATGACCAATTTGCCTCCGCTTAAAGTATGGTTGTAAAATGGGTATCTACAGTACTATAGCTTGTTTCTGGCCTATATATGAAGGCCTCCTCGTGTATATACAATATTCATCAAGTCAATATAATGAATATTCCTTCTCAACACATTGACTAATTGGTAATCCACCTTGATGCAGTTCTTGGTATTGTTTCTTTATCACAATTTCTATTTCATTTTTTAAATTAAACTAATGAACCTATGGAATGGACATTGCATCGCTTGTTCAAGACATGGACTCAAAAAGTTTCGAGAGTTATGCAGGACTTCACAGTTCTTTCCTGCTTAGATATGGAGAGTCTCATATGACTCGTGTGGGTAGCATTCTCTACCGTGTGAAGTTCCAAGTATCAGACAGTACATAATTGTTATACCTGGCTTGGGGACAAGATTTACATATTGTTGACACAATTAAGTCAAATGTAACCTGATTCTCAAAAAAAAAAAAAGAGTCAAATGTAACCTTTTTCCATATTCTGAAAAATAGCACAAAAATCGTAGCACATCCCCAAGTTTTCCAACTCATATTACAAGGAAATTGAAGGTTAAGAAAAAAGGAGGGTGAGGGGAAACAGAATGAAAAAGAAACAGCAAATGAAAGTCAGAGCCAGTTATTACTTGATTAATATATTCCCAGTGAAGTCATTTATGCAAGACAGGTTTCTGACTCTATTACCCTGTAGGTAGCCGCCACAATCAACTGTTGTTTGGAACAACTGAACTAACTTATCTCAATCACAGCTCGACCAACAATACTTCCCTGGTCAAGATCATGGAATGCTTGGACTGCCTCCTCAAATTCGTATTTTCTAGAAACCGCATCAGAGATATTGAGGATACCAGTTTCTGCCAGTCTAACCAACTTGGGTAGATCTTGCCTTGGCTTTGCTCCATAGGAGCCAATGACTTTGATCTGTTCCATAAGATTATCACAAGAAAAACTACATGTTGGAGTTGGAATGCATGACAATCCAAAACCATAATCAGCAAGCACAGGACAGTGTAAATTGTTACAGAAAAATATTCTTAGTACATATATATAGTGATATAGGTGAGCTGGCCAAACTCTCTATCCTTTGTTGGACCTCAGCTTGGTACAATGGAATTTGAATACGTGTCTCACTCATGTTCAATGTCAGTTGCTTCCAGGATTTAAGTGAGCAAAAGTGAGAGAGAGAGAGATCTAAAAATTAACCTATGGAGATTGAAGCCAACTTTTAGAGATTTCAAATGCAAAGGAAAATAATGCCTTTAATACTATTTCATATGAAACACAACAAATAAAAAGAACAAATAGTTGTTTTATTTATGTATTTTTTGAAGCTTATTTGGTCACTGAGAAAACACCTCAATCTTTACATGATGATGGTGCTTTTTTTTTCAGTCATGATGCCTAGATTTTTTACTTTTTCTTATACTTCTGTTGTACTGTCCACACTGACCACGGGTTGAGAAAAGAGCAGCAAAAGAGTACCCAGATTTAACATAGAATGAGGTTAAGAAGAAAAGAAAGTAGGATTCAGAAAGACATCTTGAGAGACGTTGAGAATATATTTGAAATTATAGGCGAAATATAGGGATCCATCCCAACATGGAAAAATTGATTGCAACCATTAAATTAAATAAAGTAGTTTTTAATGACTATATTTTAGACAAACAGCCATTTGAAAGAAGCAACATGTTCAACTCTAAGCCTCCCACCTGTTAAAAAGCAAGCTGTGGCAAACTTGGGGAATTTGCAGGCTAAACTGGTCAACAGAAAAGAGTTTTGATCAGGACCTGACAAGGCTACTATGATAAATGACAAGGCTGAAAATGTATATTATCAAGTTGATCTTGTTTCACTATATTGTACAGAATTCCTGAAAGTCATTGATGAGTAGCAATCTGAGACATAAACATCAAATTATAGTGAAAGTAACACTTCTATCAGCTGAGACTAACTTGTTTTATTGAGGGGAAAGAATGATACCATGAAGAGTAGACAGAACAAAAGTAAGAACCCAAAACAATGTTTTGAAGGTGGAGAATAGGAAGAGTAGAAACCTCAAGCACTGCAAGGACTGCACTTTGTAACACATTGTAAAGAATACAGAAGTACAACATTAGACATGCAGTAAGAATGATTAATAGCAGGTTGCTACCTTTATAACTTTATTTACTGGTTTCTACATAATTTACCCTAATAGTTTTTCCACTACTTAAAACTTGTGCAGCTTCTGGTTGTTACATTCGAGTACCAATGTTCATTGAGCTAACAACTGTCTTGCGGGTTGTCTAACCCTCTGTAAAAGTTTTTCTCATCACAACCTTTTTCCAGATTGGACCATTCTCAAAAAAAAGAGGAAAAAAAAGTTAAGAGAACTGATGCACTGAATATGATTTGAGCAGGTAGAAATCGATAGTCTTTTGCAAAATTATTTATGGTTATAACCGAAAATGACATGAATACAACCTTAAAATCCATTGACCACAGAGTACGCACCTTTCTACGAACAAGATGGTTTATATCCACTTCGCCCATAGCACCAGTTTGTGTAAGTCCAACCATTACAGCTTTTCCCCCATCTCTCACACTTTGTGTACACTGGAAAAATGTCTGTGGTTTTCCCAAGGCTTCCACAGCAATGTCTACACCCATTCCCCCTGTTATTTCCTGTCCAAAACATATGAATAACATGTTAGAGGTTGGTTCATAAATTAAGAAAGAATACAGTGCGCATCCATTTGATGTAATCAATTTAAAAATGTTTGATGCTAATGTTATGGACGACTTGTAAAAGGTCAGAGTACCCAGGACAAGACAATTCTAGCAATATAGTTTTGACATAAAACAATCACAATGAAAGTTATTTTGTGTTGAATGTAGAGTTTTTTTTTATGAAATACAATATAGAGATGCCAAAGGTAAATATCTGAAGTTTGATCCGTCCTGGCAAGACTCTGCATTATTTTTATGTCCCTTATACATTAACACTATCACAACTTGTCATTTTTTTAAGTGTTGGAATATTCACATGTGAGTAGTGTGGCTTAGTAAATGGTAAAGTCCCACATAAAGTAATGATGATAAGAGAGAATAGTTAACATAACATTGTTGGGCCCAAACTCATTGTCTATAGTTTTTGGGTTAAGTGGTGTCCCAAAATGTTATATGAAGCCCTCACAAACAGACTCCTCAATTTACTAATGCGGGCAATTGTTTGATGCCACTATCATTAGTGGCTCCCACTAAGAAGAAAAATATATCAAAATTGGATAAGAATTATAAGAGTGATTGGTTATTAAATTGTTGATGTTGAAACTCATTAACTTAAATTTTTGGGTTAAGTGATGTCCCAACATATCATATGAAGCCCACACAAAGAGACTCCTCAAGGTGATAATGGTTAACTTGCACAAAAAGGCAAAATCCCAACAATAAGTAACAATTTTATTAAACAAAGGAAAACTCTAAATGAAGAGCTTCCTAAAGATTACAGCCAAAAACTTAAATCTTCTATAAAATCAACTAAAGAATTACAAGAAACCTTGTACAACAATCAAACAGAAAGCGTAAAAAAGAGGCCTTAAAAGTGGCAGAATTAAAAGAAGGAAAATACAAAACTAAATTCATGGCTCTCACCAATCACGAGTGAAGCATCAAATAAAAGTGAAGAAATTCCATGTAGAGCAAATTCCAAAGCATATATGGTTGCTTGCATAGTATTTTGATGGAGCTTATTGGACAACTTCAGCAGACACATTGTAGAAACAAGTATCAACTAAGCTTGAAAAAGTTAAGACTTCATTAAAAGAAAAGCAAATGAAGCGCAGATAAGATTGTTCCAATGGCCAGTTTAATGAAAACTTTACATGAAACACTAAGGAGACCCCCAAAAAGTCATAGAAATAGTGCATCCATTACAAAAGTTGAAATCATAAACAAGAGTAATCCATGAGCAAGTAGTATGGAACTTTATACCTCGCTAAAAGGTTGAAGAAAAAGATATAGCACGTACTCTTATCTTTTCAATGGCATCTTCTTGAATTGCATTTATTGTGTGAGTGGCTCCAAATTGCTTGGCTTTCTGCAGTTTCTCATCCTGAACATCCACAGCAATAATATCAGAGGCACCAAAAGCTCTTGCTATCTGCAAACAACTGGAGCAGGTGATCTCGTTATAGTAATGTTAAAAAGACCCCAATGAAATTGGATCACAAACTTCCACAAGTATTTAATGGTTATGAAGGCTAACTTTTATAAAGTGTAGGGATGAAATTTGGACCCAATGAAGGAAGACAAGACTCAAAATACCACCAAACTCTACAATAGATTCCTTCTTATTAATTACCACCATTTTTTCTTCTTTCTGGGAACTACTTTTTTTACACTAGTGTTAGAAAGAGAGAGAACTGAATATTTCTGCTGAGATACCATTGATGAGGTGTTCCTATTCTAGACTCTTCTAGAATATATTATTACCAGGGTATCTCTACTATCTGTCACTACCATATATTATGAGGTTTTTATTTCAAAAGAGTGTCAAGTCACACAACCAATGCTCTATTGGTTAATATTATCATGTACGATTCTATTGCAATAGAATGCTTCCTAATATATATATATATATATATATATTTATAGTGGAAGCATTTATTATTTCCATTTGAAGACTTCTGTTATACTTTCTAAACCTTAGTATATGGAACTTTGTTTAATTAATTTAGTCACTTCACAATTTTAAATCGAAAGGGAAAAAAATGTATATGGTTACTAAATTTTGAACTGGCCAGTCAAACGTTATTTAAGGTACTGATAAGCAATTAAAGATACAATTATCAACCCAGAAAAAAGTAAATAAAAAGTAAATAAAGTATACAACTTCAGTTGTTCACCTTGAACCAACACCTCCAATTCCAATCACAGCAACAGAATCCCCAGGGCGCACCTTAGCTGCGTGGGCCATAGCACCATAAGCAGTAAAAACTGCACATCCTAGAATTGCAGATTCTGTGTATGGCAACGAGTTGGGCAAAATAGACAAGGCATGTGCTGGCACAACACAGTATTCGGCAAGGCCTCCCATACAATACATGAATATTGGTTTTCCTACACAGTAGACAATTTATTTTAGATTATGTATTTTATGAGCATTACACAGACAATTTAACAATAAAATTCAAGATAGATGGATCTATCAGAAGAATACTTTGACTGCTATGAAAAACTAAAACATCATAGAGAAAAGAAAAAGGAAAGAAAATGAATGTAAATAACTATCTAACATGCAGAGCCAGGAAACATTCAACTTTAGAAAACCAATTCCTTCTGTGAATAATAATTATCTATTCTAACCAGGCAGAACTAGATACCTGCTTTCTTGACCTCACATAATTTAGTCATATTGCACTTGGCCCTTCAAGCTTGTAACCAATATTATGAAACAATACTTTCTTTTTGTAGAAATGATTTGAAAAAACAGAACTGAGACTTAAAGGAAGATGATGGACAAGATATTTTGAGAAAGGATGCAAAAAAGCACAAGTGAACAAATTGCGAACTATAACATATCCATAAACACAGCATTCTTTTCCATAGAACATGATCATACCATAGAAAGAACTTAACAAAGACACAGAAAAAGGAAGAGAAAGATATTTTAATAAAGGTTGCAAAAGAGTGCAACAAATGAAAAATAGGAACTAGAGCACACACACAACTTGCAATGAAGATGGACATAAGTTCCATGGATAATTGAAATGATGTAGCAATATCTTTTTTTTCTCCCCTAAGATATTGAACCAGAAATATCACTGTATTCTCCTTTACATGAGGGAATGATGGCCAGAATTCTAACGTTAGCATCCAGTTCTTGGACAAACTGATGATTGATTATCATCTTAAAACTAAAAAAATTTTAACTAAGAGGAAATAAAGATATGTGGAGTAAATCACACAAAGTTCAAAATTATAGTAATAGTTCCCACTTCTAAAAGCACAAAACATTGTAGAAGCTTACCCAAACTGTCTTTAACTAACCAAATTGCCCTAGAGTTCTATGTACTATCTACATATAGAAAGAAGCCAAATGCTGCACTGTTGAAGATCCAAGCCAACAGATCAATTATGTATGTGCATATATATAAACTATGAGGGCGAAAGATTCTCTAGTAATCCCAAATGAAAGACTGAATCTTATCCTGGAAAAGTATATATGATTTTGATTTAGAGTCACCGTAGTGAAACAAAACAATTCACATTAATGTTCCTATAAAACTGAGCATGGGGTTCACTTCATCATTATATCTAGAAATTGAACAGTACATTTATAAAGCTGATATGTAGTAAACATTGCATATATCTCGGACAAAAAAATTAAGAATCAAACATACCAAAGAAGAATGAGCAACTTTAATTTAAAATATTATTCTCTATAAACAGTAAAAGTAAGACATTGAAAGCATAATTACCACTACTGCGGAGGAATAGCCTAGTTTCACCATCAAAAAGAGTTCCTTTTGCCCGGTTATAAGCAGAGAAATCCTCGCATAATTCGTCTTCACCCTTCACCCAATTACAAAAAAAATCAAATTTGTGTTACGTAATTTTTCTTTGAAGATGAAGCTAACTATTACAGCATTTATCAAAGTAGTCCTGACAGCATTAAAGGCAATAGTAAAGAATTGGACAAGGTAAAGTGTAGCATCTCAAAGTGATATTACCTTGGAACAGAAGAAACAATTACCACAAGGCATGATGAAAGCTCCAACAACGTGAGATCCAATTGGGTATCTGAAGAGTCAAGAAGGTGTAATAAATAATCCATGTTGCTTATAAACAATTAGAAATGGTTTCACATTTATAGAACTGAACCTTTTTACTATTTTGCTGTCTGTGAATGGCCCATGTTCAACAACTTCACCAGTTATCTCATGCCCCACAACACAAGGACTGATATATGATGAAAAATCACCTTTCATAAGATGGAGATCAGAGTGGCACACTCCACAGGCTACATTGAGAGATACAATATCAAATGTCATTCATGTAGAATAATCATATATAAATAAGCAATTAATTGATATTCACAGCCTGAGAGGACAGAAGCATCCACAAATTTCACCAATTTGTTGAGGTTGTAGATTGTCATTAGACTTTATTGTTATGAAAAAACAAACACAATCAATTCAGTTGCAACATGCATTCTGTCAGTAGGAAAAAGCTTAACTTAAAATGACTAAAATGAAACTCTAACAAAAATAGAAACATACCCTTTGTTTTGATGAGAATTTCTCCGGACTTTGGACGAGGCATGTGAAACTCTTCGATGATGAGTGGCTTATTGGGTTCCCAAAACACGGCTCCACGCATGTATGAAGGTAGTCCCACTCCGCCAACTGAGCTTGCTTGAGAAGAATAACATTGATATGAATTAACACTACCACCATTTTCCACAATGCTGTTGTTGTTGGTGTTGGAAATGATGGTATTATGGATGAAGACTCTACTAGTCAAGAGCCTCAAAGTCAGAGAATGCTGGGACTGGGTCTTACTCATAGTGATGACTCTTCGAAACATGACAGAAAATGCCATTTGGGTTTGATGGGAAAGAAAAGGTAAGCAAAGTAAGATGGAGTTGAATGTTGTCTGATAGGAGGAAGGCACAGTCGCAACCAGGTAATTTTTGTGATCCAAAAATATAGTAATTTTAAATTATAATTTTATATTATAATGGGTATAAATTATTAATATTTACAAAAGAGTAGAAAAATTTTTGAGCACGCACACTAGGCTAGTATTTCGTAATTATCACGCGCTTCTCATAGGCTTTGTATTAGAGATTACTATATTATGTAATCATAAAATACATATTATAAATATTATGCGTATATGAGTGAAATAATTTTTTTTATCACATCTCTAGGTATTTTTATAATGCTATCATCAAGTTTTGAATGGTTGGGATTATTAATACTTATCACGCGCGTACTTAGAGACCCTTATATTTTTTTTTCTTGAAGGCTAATGATTTACATTCATTATAATTTGAAATTTCTACATTTTTTAATCACAAAAATAACTAGGGTATGATGAGAATTATGCAAAAAAAATTATTTCACCCATAAATGCCTCTCATCACATCCCAGGTATTTTTGTAATTAAAAAATGTAGAAATTCTGAATTATGATGAATGTAAATCACTAACCTTTAGAAAAAAAAATCATTTTCAATTGTTATTTTTTATTTAGTTAATATTAATTAATTTTGACATCATCGTGGATGAAATATAATTTGAATTTACCATTCTTGTTATCATATCTATCAATTTTTGGAAAGTATATTAAAAAAAAAAATGTGTGTTTTTTTGTGTTTTTGAAAACTTGAAATATCCAACAGTTTTAGAATAAGTTAATTTAGATTCCACATACATTAAACATGTTGTGCGGTAGTCTACTGGATGCTTCCTATATGAAATAAACCTTGCACAGTAAACATAACTCCAATAAACTCTAAATTTTTACAATATTGAGCCAAAAGACTCAGTTTGTATGTATTTTGGGATAGAGCAGGAGATTCTGACTTGTCTTGATAGTAAGGTTCATAATATGGCCAAAAAGGGGGGTTTTGTGTGGCTAAAGCAAGTTGATGTGTTTGCCATGCACTTGCTTCAAATTTGGCCTTATTGTATCCCACGTTTTATTTTGAATTTTGATTCTCTTCTGTCGTTTTGGCAAAAGAGGTTCTAGCGCAATTGCTTATATACTACCCGAGTGAGGAGCATTTTGTATACACCTTTTATTTTTATTTTTTTTATTTAGGGATCCTCACGTGGGCAAAAGTGTAAAATTTTGTCATGAAAGATTAAAAACATTATTTAGACCATTTGATGAAAATACAATCAATTACAAATACATCAGATTTCACAACGATCAAAACAACACATTAGATGCAATGATCAAACCACCCTATCAAAAAAATCAAGCCAATTTCAAGATTTTATTGTCAAAGTAAATTCTTGTAAATTAAAGCCTAAATCATGTGATTATGATCAATTAATTTTGATTAGACAATCACATTGGTTTATGTTCTTAGACGAGAATTTAATTAAAAGTATGGATAAGTTCTAAGTGATAATTATGATTTTTTAAATTTCAATTATTTTTCTTGGAGGATATATAATAAATTTGAATTCAAAACTCCTAAATATCCTAGGTGTTGATCGGCACTTTAGCGCAGTACATTTGGAATTTCAAGTTTTAGTGCTCTATATGCATGGGAGGGGAATTCATGTTCCCCCGCCCATTCTCTTTTGTAAATACAAGCATCTATCACCCAAAATGGGATCGAACAATTTTCTAATGCCACAATAAGTTCTACTAATTTTTTGATCGAACTCTTTAAGAGAGGCATTAGGTTGCTTCAATGAAACGTTACTCTCTTCATTGATCTTTGGCTAAATACTCTAAGAATTCTCATACACTATCTCAACAATCATTTTTCAAACACTGCATATAATATAATCATCTACTCAATACAAGAACCCACAATCCCCTAAAGTCTCAAGTGGGAGATCTGTGGATTGGTCCAAGGAGAAAAGGGCAGTAAAATTGTCCACATTCTTGAAGGTAATCCACCATCAAATTACTTAAAAGAGGTAATACACATAGATGTAATTTTGAATCCTATTTAGTTTCCATATGATGAATTGGATGAAAACATGATTTTTGTTGATTTAGTTTAATTCACGTGTTTATGCATGTAACATCATGATCATGCATATTAAGGCTGTTTTTAAATTTATGTGAAATTTGCATTATTTCTTGCATTTGGTGGCATGAAAATATTTTTGAATGAATGCATAATGTGATATGAACATTGATTTAATGAAGACTAATCTTTGGATCATGCAAAATGCGTGCCTAACACTTTCTAATTAAATAACCGTCTTAATTAGATCTTGGGTTTGAAGATTATTTCTTATCATTGTAATTTTGTTTTCTGTTTTTTTTTTTTTTTTTTTAAGATTGTAACCAGAAATCATTGCATTTTAATTTATTTTTTTCTTAGATTGTAAATAGAAATCAAACC
The DNA here is from genome assembly GCA_023736055.1 of Quercus glauca. NCBI lineage: Eukaryota > Viridiplantae > Streptophyta > Magnoliopsida > Fagales > Fagaceae > Quercus > Quercus glauca. The sequence goes on along the minus strand of CM043324.1, from coordinate 41,440,656 downwards.
GTTGTAATTATGTTTTCCGTAGTAAATTGCAACAAAGAATCAATGTGATGCAAGAGTATTTTATTTCTTCTAGAATGAATCTAGGAACAAAGCCCTATATTTTGTTTGTGGCAAGAGTGAGCACATTCTCAAATTTGGCCCAACTACACAAGGTTTATGGGCTAGGTTGCAACCAAGGACTTTAAATTTGGTGCACATCATGCATGGAGTATTTTATTTCCAATGGTGTCCGAATACTATCCCAAACATCTTTTTCAAAAATCACCATTATAGAAGCACATGAGGAGTTGTTTCTACTGAGTTGTTTCTACTATTAGTTTGCAGCATGGACACTGGACATCAACTTTGTTAGGAACCCGATAGTTCTTAAAGGAGATTGATAGGAATTATAGGGGAATGAATGGGGATTGTAAGGAAATTGACTTAATTCGAGGTAGTCACCCTCCATAGAGAAAGAGAGAGAGATAGAGAGATGCACTAATGCACTAACGCACTAACAAATTGGTTTATTCTTCATTCCTTTCTCATATTGAATTACAATCATATATTTATAGGAGACTAGCTCTAATCTCATTGGCCCACATGGCCTTATCCTATTGGTTCTATTATTCCCAATGTGCATTAATAATTCCAACATGTGCTAAATGTGATTAACATGCTTGGAATTGTAACTAACTAACTAACTAAATCTCAATACAACAATCATTATCCATATACTTATAGCATTCCTAACATTTCACTCCCCTTGAAAACACCTTACCCACAAGGTATTGTGAAATAGCATCTTCATCAAAGGAGATCTTTCAATAGACCAATACCGTAGTAACATTTTGATCACCATATTCATGCATTTCTCTTTGACAAGCGGTCTCGTGCACATGAAGGTTTCTTCTTCGTAGATCTTCAAACTTTGCTCGAATTCTTGAGCCTTCAATGGTTCTTCAATCTTCAAGGTCTCATTGTTTCTTTGAACCTTGGAATGTTCTTGTATCCTCAAAACTTCATTTGATTCTAGAACCATTAAAATTGTTGGAACTTGTATCTTGGATTCTTGGATCATCGACACTTGGATTGCCAATGGAGATTGATGGGAATTATAGGTCATTGATTCTTGTCGGTCATTAATTTCAACATGTGCATTAATAATTTCAACATGTGCTAAATGTGATTAACATGCTCGGAATTGTAACTAACTAACTAACTAAATCTCAATACAACAATCATTATCCATATGCTTATAGCATTCCCAACAAACCTGAACACCTCTACGATTCAAATTTGAATGATTGGCATTGGTTAGTATATTATGCAAGGTAGTTGATACCGGACCGGTACCGGCCATACCGACTGGTATGTAACGTACTAGTACGTATACCGGTAGCAAATCGCCAACGTTTCGTACTGGTTCAAATGCCGGCCATGTACCAACCAATTTCGGGCAATACCGGCCAGTATAGGAAAAAAAAAAACTTTTTTTTTTTTTTTAGTTTTGTAATTTTTGAATTTTTGTAAGAGCAGAATGGTAACTTATTTGCATTAACTTATTAGAATTATTTGTTTTCTTAGTATGCAATGAACAATTAAGTTTTCTATTTTTTATATTGTGTTTTTTTTTTCTTTTAATTGATACTAAAGTTTAAAACCATGAATAATTTGTTATGAATTGAGGTAATGTTTTATGGTAAACTTTTATATTTATTATAATACACGCGCGCGCGCACACACACACACATATAAAATAACGGTAAACCCAAAACAGTACACCGGTATTGGTTTGTACCGAAATATATCGTTCTACTGGTCAAATCGGTATAGCCTCTGGTACGAGATTGACTCCATTGATATTACGACATAATCGCCATATAAACACCCGCACTAACTTATTTGGGACATGCATATATACTCCAAATAAATTTCCATAAGCCTTCCTTCTCCGTTGCAACTTGAGTTTTCAGAATCCTATAAGTGCTCTTCTCTGATGATCTGTCTTTTGATTTTGTAGAATGTAGACTATATCAATTTATCTGATGTTGGGTTGGGATTTAGGGAAATATTTTGTATGGGTGAAGCTTCAAAGTCCAGGAAATTTGTATTAATCACATCTCTTCTCCATTGTCAAGTTGTGGCATCAATAAGATCACTAACAAACATCACGTCCGAGCCTTATTTTTTTGGTGACAAAACCTTGTATGTGATTAGGGCAGGTAACAACCTGTTGTCCCAAATCTTGATTTGTGTTCCATCCCTCATCCATCAACAACACCCCACATCTAAAACAAATTTGGCTATTTTGAAACTTTGATCTCCATGTAGGTGAAGGAGATCTTCCAGGCTATATGGGTAATTTTGTAGACACCAACATTATTTTGTTAGCATCGCCAAATTAAATTTATGAACATTCCTAAACTCCATACCACCTTGTGACTTAGACTTGCACATTTTGCTCTATTTTAGCCCACGAATCCGATGCTCCTCTTTTCGCTATCCCCACCAAAAATTGCTACATAAAGAGTTATGCTCGTCACATAATTTATTTGAGAATTTATAGACTTATAGCATACTTAGGTATTGTTTGGGCTATTGCTCTTTATAAGAACCTCTTTGTCAGCTTGAGATAGGAGATGACTCTTCCATTCTTAATCCTTTTTCAGACCCGCTCCTTTATTATATACTAGAAACATGGATTTGAAATTCGAACTGTTTGAAGAATTAGAAAAGGGAGACGTTCAAGGTTTTAGAGGTTGGACCAAGATTCAATTGAGCTTAGACAGTTTAGACATCATAATTAATTAAGAATATTTTAAATATAAATAAATTAAATGTATTTTAAAAATGAGCAGTCTTGATTAAAAAAAAAAATATTCTCAAGCACATTTTTACTACTTATATAAGAAATATAAAAATAAAAATAAAAGCATAAAACATTATAAGTTATAGTTAATTATTTAAGTATAAAACTCTAAATATATTTGAAGGATTTTAATTATAATTCTTTCAATATATTCCCATTTTGTGATGGCTAATTAAAATAAATGATATAATAAAATATTGTCAATATTGATTATAATATAAATATATAGTAATGAAAGTTTCTTTTAAGTTATTTTTATGGCATTCTTTTAAATTTACTTCAAATATATTATTTTTCCAAAGGAGCATCAACAACCAGCAATAGCGTAGTGATTAGGGGGTAATTTAAAAATTGCTCCACTTGTATTGTATGGATTCTTTTATTGCCTCATCACATTCACAGTTTTTTGCTAAAATAGATGGTTGATTTCTCCATGTCGCCCTTTTGACCCGATGCTTTCTCATATTGCCAAAACTTCTTTGAGAGTGCACAATCTTCTAGAAAAGGGATTTCTTAAAATAATATATTTACTTTGAATATTTGTCATTGCGCACGTAAGCTTCCTCAAGCTATCGTAAAAATTTTAATATCTCTTCTTATGAATTGCAAAGCAATTAAATATGAAAATAATAATTATCACATTAAAATAATGACAAAATTTAGCTATAAAATCAGTTGTAATCTAAGGTTACAAAATCAGTTGTAATAAGAATAAAATTTAGCTATCAAATCAGCTGTAGTCTAATATTATTCAATAAAATAAATATTACTACATAATTTGAAAATAATTATTAAATTACATATTTTTTACGCTTTAAATGCACATGTCAATTTTATGTCAATTTTTTTTTTTGAGAATTAAATTTATGTCAATTGATATTATTTACTATATAATCTATAACTATAAGCTTATATTTTATGCATAATTTTAAATTACAAAATTTGCAATTTCAACAATTTATTGATGATATAATTATTGATTTTTAATTTTTTTTTAGAAATTTTGCAAGCATAAATGATATAAGAAAAATATATAATATAATAGTGAATTTGTCAAAATTTACCTCCAATAAAAAAATATTAAGTAAGGTTATAGTCTTAGACTACAACTAATTTTGTAACCAAACTTTTTCCTCCTTAAAATTAAACAATTTTGTCATCAGAATTTTATGTTTTACTTAAATTCAACAAATTTTCTAGTCCACCATATATCTCTAATCAATGGCATTAACTCTATGGATTTATACTTGCGAGGTTGAAGTTGAAGACAGACGGTAACATCAGTTATTATTTCTAGAAAGTTATCTATAACTCAGAGGGCAAGAAATAGAATTTTACCAAGTTCAAATAACTTTGTAAACAATGCTTGGATCCAATTCAGTAGTTTAGGAACTATTTAATCATCCTATGAGGAAAATAGGATCAAAGAAGTTAAAATTTAGGCCATAAAATAATAGCATGAGTAAGACACCATTAAAGGGATAGATTCAAAGAAAACTTAAATTCTTTTAAAAAGCAAGAATCAGGATAATTATATCAACTAGTGAGTAACTACAATTAAAATTTTTAAAAGAGGTTCAAATTATATATGGTATTAGTTTTAAAAAAAAAATAATTATACATTTCTAAAACATGTAATAGTTTTTTTATTATGATTATATATATATATATATATATATATATATATACATATGATTTAGAATTTAATTGGTTTTAGACTCTTTGATTGTTGCACCTAATAATTTACTTGTCACAAAAATAAAAATAAAAGCTTAAATGGACAAATCTCAAAAAATTAGATTTCAATTGAAATCCAATTGGATTTAGACTCTTTGATTTTACATTCAATAATTTACTTGGCAGAAAATTAAAAATTAAATAGAACACGTGGTGCAAAATTGAGAGGAATTATTAAATATGCTAAAAGGGCAATGCGATTTTTTTTCTTTCAAATAATTAAGATTTCCAAATATCTCAATTAAGTGTTTATGAAAGGTTTGAATCTGAAAGAATGTTCAAGTGTACTATAAATTAGGTACTAAAACCAATTTTAAAGTTAATCCAGCCATAATTTTATTAAAATTTTACCCAAATTTTGAAATCAATGAAAAACAAAGTATAGATCTCCTAGAAAACTTTAACTCCAAAAAACCAATCATAAGTTCGGAAGAGATGATAGAGTCGTGGAAAACTAAATATCATTATAATTCTCTAATGCATTAGATACTTTAACAGAAAGATTTTTTTTTTTTTAACCCAATCAATTATACTCTCATTTTGTTTTGTACAAAAATTATAAATGTGAAAACCGAAAAGATTTATTCCAAGACAAACAGCTGTGGCCTCGATTAATGAAAATAGTATAAAGGCTCATAACCTTTTGATATTACACGATTCATTTAGGTTGGTTATTGTGAAGATGATCAAGTCTTCCAGGTGCTTCAAGTACGATTGATTCATTCAAATGAATCATGTAGAGGAGCAGGGTGAAAATGACCAAATATCACAATTTTATAAAATTTGTAACAAAAAAGCAATGTTTCAAAACTTTGTAAAATTTGTAACAGAAAATCATTGTTTCGAAACTTATTAGTGATCTACTACTTTTTTAGTACTCGAGCTCTACAAACTCGAGTTCCAAATGATACTCAGTCAAATATCACCATTTTGCAAAATTTGTACCAAAAAAGCACTGTTTCGTAACTTTGTAAAATTTGTAAAAGAAAAGCATTGTTTCGAAACTTATTAGTGATCTACCACTTTTCTAGTACTCGAGCTCTACAAACTCGAGTTTCAAATGATACTCGAGTATAGTAAACTCAAGTTCCTTGAAGTCCTGCCACAGGCTGAGCTGGCATTTGGGATTAAAAAATGCCACTTGGTACTCAAATTTAAGGAGCTCGAGCTCTGTGTTAGTGTGTTACCCAAGTCCATTAAACTCGAGTATGGCTCGGGTTGGTTACCCTATCTATCCAGACTTATACTTGAGTTCAGTGAACTCGGGTATGGCCCCTGCTTTTTACACCCACACTTAACTCTCTGAATCTCCCTCTCTCCCACTCAGTCTTACTCTCTCATCACTCTCACTCTCTCAATCTCGCTATCATCTCACTCTCACTCTCCCACACGCTCTCAATCTCCTTCTCAGTCTTGCTCTCACTCTCACTCTCAGTCTCCCTTTCGCTCTCAGTCTCGCTCTCGCTCTGTACTCTCACTCTCGGTCTGCATCTTCAGTTTGGAATCACAAGGTATGCCAATATTTGTTTGAGAATTTGGGGGTTAGGGTTATTTGTGGGTATATGTCGGTAATTGTGGTGTTATTTTTTATTTTTTTATTTTTAATGAACATTTTCATGTGTTATTAAAGCAATCAGTGATTGTAGGACCTTATTCTTTACTCTGTTATATCATTGGTTTCCACCTCCGTCTTTTAAGTATGGTGCCCTAGAGTTTTGTCTGGATAAGTTTGTTAATGAAAGTGGAAAGCACATGTATGTGACTCCTTTATTACTTACGTAAAAGAGCGATGCTAGGGATATTACATATAGCTTACAAACTGACATGTTAACTTTTAATTGTTCAAGCGCAACACAAAAAGGATGGTAAAAAATTTGTTTAGCATGTTGTTGATGTAGGCACCAATCTTATTCATTGACATGTAAGTTTGTAATAAGTCTTTAATTTGCATTTGCCAGTTGATCTCTGATCTAAAAACAGTCTTCACCATGGGGGTTTTTTGATTGTGTAGACAAACACCCTTTTTTTGTTTTTGTTTTTATAGATAGAGATGTCTATTATCATTACTTACATTAGATTTGTGTATTTCTCTATCTAGGTGTTTCTAAATAGAATGTAAATATATGCTTACTCTACTGACATAGATTATGCAAATTTGTGAGTTCTCTAACTATACATATTGACCTTGTTGAATGAAAGCCTTGTTACTAGAACCATCTTCTATATGCTCTGAAGTACTCCTAACATAATGTTGCTTTTTTGGTATATAAGTTCAACCATATTGTTGCAGGTCAACATCAGAAGCATTGATGAGGCTGTAGTGATTGGTGCTGCACTCTCTCTGTCTTCTTCAGCTTTTGTTTTGCAGGTATTCTTATTGTAGGTAAGAATGCTGTGAAATTTAAGTTTTATTTCTTGAGTATTCTCTAAGCCTAGGACTGTTCTTTTGGCCGCATGTGATGTCCTTGGAATCAAAAGATTACTTCCAACTCAGTGGAGGGAATTGGACTTTTTCAACAATATTTATGAACTAGTTGGAGTTCCTGTTGTCACAGTACAACTAAGATACAACGGTTGGGTCTACAACGGTTGCCAAATGTGTAACTTTCAAGAGTAATGTTATACGTATTTGATCTATTCATGACACAGGAAGTTGATCCTTAAAAGTGTAATTATAACTAAACTAGAATTTTCAATACCTCAAATTTATCTTCTTCTTTCTTCTTTTATTCAATTGTTATAAAAAGTGGGAAGCGGCATTGAATTACAAATGTCTTGGCGATACCCAAACATTAACTTGATTACCTAACTCTAAGAAATCTATTGGCAATGGGACAGGTTAGCTTCGGGTTTTGTTAAAGGTATTTGTCATCTAAAGAGGTGGCTAAAAAATTAATGAGCGAAATAGAAAGAGGAGGGACAATAATGAGTGTTTTTTAAAAGAGAGAAAATAAGTGTCAAAATCACCTAATATGTGGTTAATATGTTGCCAAGAAGGAAAGAAATCACACAATTTTTTTATGTAGAACTACAAATCCACCTACAAGAAAGAAAGAAAGGAAAACAAATATATTTGAGGAACAATAAGAAACTATCTAATTAGATTTGCACATGCCCCATCACCTGCTTGTACTTTAATTCCTACCATCTAAATATAAATTTTTGGATTCTACAAATAAGGTAATGTACTGGTAAAAAATAATATTCAAAATTCTATTATGCAAATTACGAGGCTGGATCCTAAGCTATCATAGCCAAGCCATATATTTGAGGAACAATAAGAAACTATCTAATTAGATTTGCACATGCCCCATTACCTGCTTGTACTTTAATTCCTACCATCCAAATATAAATTTTTGGATTCTTCAAATAAGGTAATGTACTAGTAAAAAATAATATTCAAAATTCTATTATGCAAATTACGAGGCTGGATCCTAAGCTATCATAGCCAAGCCATACTTGAGTTTAGTGGACTCAGGTACTACTAACAAAGTACTCGAGTAGCAATCTGGATGATTTCACTTATTCCGTTACGCAAACTGGTAGATCACTAATTAGTTCCGAAACAGTGCTTTTTTGCTACAAATTTTGCAAAATTGTGGTATTTGGCCATTTTCACCATAGGAGCAGTCCTTCCAGTGATTGGATTATGTATATGATCTGGTCCTCCTAGTGTCTTCTTGTCAATTCTTACTTCATTATTATGTAGAGGATTCGGTCCTCCAGGTACAGTGCGTTTTGAACTTTCTGATGGTACTTGGATGTTGTTCAAAGGATCTAATCCCCATTGAGTTGATCTAGCATATGAGCTCCAGAGAGAGAAAAAAAAAAAAAAAAAAAAAAGCGAGAAGACAGCAAATAACACGGCAATGAACATCTTTGTGATTTATCGAGTCAATCATTTTGTTGATTCTAAATTAATGATGTGATTGTTGGATTGAAGTTCACACTCCTATTAAAAAACCTTATTTATAAGCCCTATATTTAGACATTTAAGATAGTTTTATTAATTCATTTCAAAAGGTTGATTTATTTCTATAGTGCATTTTAGTATTAAATGATGATTTAATATTTTAATGAATAATAAGTTGGCAAATTTAATGAAAAAAATATGAGAGTTAATGTGGTAAATGAGAAGTTAATGTGTTACCAAATTTGAAATCTCGTGTTAATAAGGAGAGAGACTTCTTATTTATTTATGGGTCATGCTAACAAGTGCTCTTAAGGCAAGAAATTATTAGAATCTATGGGAGGACTGCTGACTTGGTCCTCTCAAGCCCTACCAACCAATAGAAACATGACAGCTGTTAAAAAGATGAGTCAGCTTTCGCTGACTACACAAATCTAACTTTGGGTTAAAAAGCAAACTAAATTCATCAGCAAAATTACAAATTTTAATCAAACCCATTATCTTATCTGCAATCTGCCTCTTTCTTTTTCTCCCCAACTCTATTTCAGTATTCGCATTAAAACCAATTCTTAAAAGCCAGCAACAAACCCACAACTGAATATAACTAATACAATCTTGATTCAAACTTTCGAACATCAATCTTTGCTATTTCTTCAATATTGTTAATTTGGAAAAAAGAAAATGAAAATCAATCAAAGTTAGTGGTATGTACAAAACCATATCCTTATCTTTGGTGTATGCCTTTAGAATGAACACAAACCAAGTATTTGAATTAGAGTAATTCGGACCTCCTTGATAATTTTGGGATAATGATTCTGATGTTTTATTCACATTCACTTATACAAATCACAACAACGTTTCCCATAAAAACAAATAAATAATGACAACAAGTTTCAAATCAAGGAACCCAGCAACATGCAACAGCAACACTCAAATGCAAAAATCTCCTCTCCCAAGTTTCAACAAGTTTGCTGCTGACTTGCTCTTAAAATAAAACCAAGATGAAAAAAAAAATAAAAATTCGCTCTGCACCTTCATCTCATCATCACAATCAATGTTGAGATTGAAGTGGGCATGGGTTCCATCTCAGCAAAGAACCCAAAACTCCAAATTTGTCTCTCCCCACCACCGAAATCCTCAGGTCCCTACCAAATCTGATACCAAAATCGGCCACCTTGGAGCTTGTGGTGTCTCAGTTCTGAGAGCCTCTGCTGACTATGTCACTGTGTTGCGCTCCACGGCCTAGACTTCTAAGGATTTTAATTTTCAACTGAGAAGAGAGTGGGGAAATAACGAAATAGAGAGAGGGAGAAAAAGAAAGATGAAGATAATGGGTTTGATTCTTTCCAGTGGGTTTAGTTTTGCATTATAACCTAGAGTTAAGTTTCTTTGCAAGTGTTGTTAATGGAAGCTGACTCATCTTTTTTTAACAGCTATTATGTTTCTATTGGTTGGTAGGGCTTGGGAGGACCAAGTCAGCAGTCCTCCTGTAGGTTCTAATAATTTCTCCCTTAGGGCAATGGTTAACAATCCATTTTAAGAAAATTTTGATACCATTTTTATAGGAAATGAAAAAAGTTGTCAAAACATTAATTATTTTTTTTTCTTTTCCCATTAAAACTTTCTTTAAATGAATTATTAACCAATACCCTAAGGGCATTTGTTAGCATTTCCCTTTATTTATTAGTGTGGTGATTCATTGGCTTGAATTTAATAAAGGCGAAATTGGGGAGAATAATAATTTAATATTTTAATGAATAATAAGTTGGCAAATTTAATGTAAAAATATGAGAGTTAATGTGGTAAATGAGGAGTTAATGTGTTACCAATTTGAAGTCTCGTATTAATATGAAGAGAGACTGCTTATTTATTTATTAGTGTGGTGATTCATTGGCTTAAATTTAATAAGGGAGAAATTGGGGTGAAAATGCTTGCTGGGTAGGGGTGGCAATTCGTGTTCGCGTGTCGGGTTCGTGTCGTGTCGACTCATGAGTATTCGACTATATGGGTAAACCCTAACTCGACATGTTTATTAAACAAGTCAAAATTTCTCAACCCTAACACAACTCATTTATTAAACAGGTCAATCATGTCGACCTGTTTATTAGATTTTATCAAAATTAATAATAAAAAAACTAATTTTAGTATTAACCAAATTGCTATGAACTATGAAAAACCAAACAAATAAATATTTTTAATATAAAATTTAGAATTAACGAGTAACTACATCACAAATAATTATTCAAAATTAAAGCATATCTCAATATCACAAATAATCAATCATAACATGTCAAAGAAAATAAAACATAACAACTAATAAGTTTATATACCTAGGGTTTGAATGGTATATTGGTAAAATGTCATTTAATTAAATGGGCCAAACAAGTCAAACGAGTTCCATGTGATGGACACTAACCCAATCCGTTTACTAAACGGGTCAATTGTGTCAATCTGAATATGACATAAACCTATTAAGTTTCAACTCATAACCTACTAATTTTGTGTCGTGTCGTATTGAGTTCGCGGGTCGTGTCTAATTTTGCTACCCTTATTGCTGGGAGAAGGTGAAGGCCTAAAAGATAGAGGTAGTTGAGTCATTGGCCCTCTAAATGGACTAGCCATTTGGGCCTAATAAATCCTTTGAAACTACTTATTTGATTCATTATTAAACACATATAACCCAGCCCATTAGCTTAATAGCTAGAAATGAATATTGAAACTCCCACTAATTAGAATAATGGACCTAATTAACTTGATTAATTGGGTAATTAATGTCAAGAGGCCCATTGAACTTATAAATAAGCCCCCTCATAACTAGTCCAAACACACCATTGGATCATGCCCTCTTAGATCCTACTACCTGCCAGCCTTATTTAGAATAAATGAAATAGTAGTTGGTGAGTTAATGGTTGTATTTATGTACAATATTTATTAAGGAAATTAAGAGCCATTAACCTACTAAATAGACTAGTCGTTTGGGCCTAATAAATCATTTAAAACTCATTATTCTTTGGCCAAGTATGCTACAAAGAGACTCCGGAGAGTCTGAAGTATTGAAGGAATGGCCATAGGAGCGGGCACATCATGATTTATAGGAAAATTTTGTAATGACTTAATGAAATTGTTTGCTTATTAATTTAAATTAAAAAAAAATTGGGATCAACATTTAAAGAATATATGAGTTATAATATTGTGAATATCTTTTGTGTAATTTAACATTGCTTGCTTTCTAATTCATAATTGTCTGCTTTTAATTTTGATTAAACTTCATAATGTTTAGAAACGGTTAAAGAATCTATTAAAAAAAAAAAGGCGTAAATACACTTTTAGTCCCTATGTTTTGCACGTTTTTCTATTTTGGTCCCTACATTTTATTTTTACCACTTTTAGTCCCTAAACCAATTAACGCCATTCATTTAAGTCCTTGAAGCTAACTTCCGTCACTGATCTAACGGAAACATTGACGGATGAATAAAATAATAATAAATTTTAAAAAGAAAAGAAAAGATTTTTAATTAATTTTGTTTCTCTTTTTTTTTTTTGGAAGAACATGAAGAACATGTTCATGTTCTTTGTGTTCTTCCCTATAATCAATCTCCATCAACAACATCAAACCCAACAACAACATCAAAAACAACATCAAACCCAGCAACAACGTCAAAAACAAAAACAATATCAAAAACAACAACAAACCCAGCAACAACATCAAACCCAGAATCAAAGAGCAAACCCAGCAAAGACATCAAACCCACAACATAGCAGCCGCAACCACCACCTAAAATCCAACAACACCACCACCGCCACCACTGCCAAATCCATACCCACAAACCCAAACCCACCAAAACCCAAACCCACACAACCCACTTACCGAATCCCACAACCCAGCCATTAATTCCCACAACCCAGTCACCGATTTCCATAACCCAACCACCGATTCATCGATTCCATAGCCCAACAACCACCGTGACCCACACCTCAACCTCAACCACAAACGCCGATGTCCACCGCAGACGCTGATCTCCACAAACAAACACCCTCCACTACACCGATCCCCACAAACCCACACCCTCCATGCCGATCTGAGAGAGATGGGCCGAGACAGAGAAAGGAGAGAAAAAACCCACCCATCACTGGCTCTCCCTTCACCGTTGCCACCCATCACTAGCTCCATGTCATCGGCGCCACCACCAGTTCTCAAGTTCTCCAAGCTCTCCTTCTCCGTCCCTGAACCCGAGGACCTCCTCCTCTGCGGTGCTCTCGAGCCACCATCTTTGCCACTGACACCATCCTCTCTACCCTCATGTGTGCGCCCAGGTCAATTTACTCATGGGACATTGTGGTCCAGAGGGTTGAGAACAAGTTGTTCTTGTTCTTATGTTTCTGGTGTGTGTGTGTGTGTGTATGTGTTTTTTTTTTTTTTTAATTGAAAAATAAATATTTTAAATTATAATATAATATTTTAAAATATTATTTTATTCATCCGTCAATGTTTCCGTTAGATCAGTGACGGAAGTTAGCTTCAAGGACTTAAATGAATGGCATTAATTGATTTAGGGACTAAAAGTGGTAAAAATAAAATGTAGGGACTAAAATAGAAAAACGTGCAAAACATAGGGACTAAAAGTGCACTTACGCCAAAAAAAAAATCTTCACTATGATGAATAAATAAGAGCATTCAAATTTTGAATGACGTTTTTTTTATTATAAAAATGGAGACAAACCTTGTAACATACTGTACAGAAAAATATATATAGAGGAATGCACTTTTTTTTTTTTTGGGAGAAGGATAGAGGAATGAACTTAGCTGGGGTTGCAATGTAATTTTTTACAATTAATACTGGGCAAGAGGCAAAAATAAAAGCTAAACATTTTTTTGCAATGTAATTTTCTTTAATTATTTATTAATAAATAAAAGCTATACATTTTTAGTAACGTTGATGGCCATGATTTCCAGTTTGCGTCCAAGCTTATTTAAAAAAAAAAATCCTAAGTGATCATCAATCTTGTTTCACACTTAGTGTAACTCTAAGTAATATTATACTATTCAATATTTTTTAATTGGATGTAAATTTTGATAAATTCACCGTTAGATTACATTATTTTTGTATATTATCCATGCTTGCAAAATTTCAAGATGTTCAAAGATTAATAGCCATATCATCAATCAATTGTTTAAATTCAAATTTTTGTAATTTAAAATAATGCATAAAAAATAAGTTTACGGATCGAATGGTAAATAACATCCAATTGACATAAAAATTGGCATGAATGTTAAGTACATATAGAACATGTAATTTAACGGTAAAATTTTCAAAATATGAATTCTATAACAAGTTATTGGGTGGTGTAACATTACTTAGAGTTATACCAGGTGTAACTTAAATCCAACCTATATATATATATATATATATATAAAACTCATAAACATGTTACTTTATTGGGCTCAATTAAGTAGCCCAATAATCTTGTATCAAAAACAAGTCTAACAATTTTTATTTTTATCAAAAGTCTAATAACTTGTTGGACTTAAATAAAAGCAAAAAATTTAACCAAAAAAAAAAAAAAACATTATTTTAAACCAACATGTTTATGTATTATACGATATGTACGATTTTAAAATATGATACAATACTCGCCTATGTATCATACAATTCATGAGCATTTTCAATACACTCTTACGATATGAAATTTCTTGTACACGATACAATACGTATCATATCGTACAATATTGACAATTATAATATATACTCACACTGCACTCTTACATATACAGGAGTTATACTATAATTTGTTTTTAAAATGAAAATGAAGATGAAAAGACAAATAAATACTAATAAATCCTTGGAATCAGTATGCTGAAGGTCTCGGGCGTTAACAATCTAAAGGTTGAATCCTGAAAATAATAAACACGAAGTCAGAGGAGACCGATGGAGGCCGGCCAAGAATCATCCGATGATAAAGTCAGTGAATTTGTAATTCAAAGCAAAGAGGAAGTATATTTTTTTTACAGAAGTGTCTCTTATATAGCGTACATGAAACGATTATTTGTCATGATAATCGTTCCTATTGTCAAGGAATTTAGAAAATTCGGGGGTAACTTCCATGAAAGTTACCTTATTTGGACCGGTGCTTTATTACAGTTAGTGGAGGCCTTGGTTTGTTTGGTGAGGATCCTGCAAGTCCAAAATGCTCGTCCATCCTTTATTAGGGACGGACGAGATCTTATCTATCCTTTATTAAGGACGGACGAGATCGTACAGGACGAGCATGCTTCACGTCCCATCTCTCCATTTATCTCTCACGGACGACCCATATGGACGAAATAAGACTAGAATTTTCAATAGATCATCAGCTCCCCCCTTGTCCACAAGGGTCGTCCAAAGGGAGAAGTAACCATGTGTCATACTCTTTGAATGTATGTACTTGGTGTCAGAATTGATGTGCCACATGTCATTATTTCATTGGTGACTAGTCTCGTCGATTTATTTTTTTAAGGTGAACGCCACATGTCATCTTCTGATTTATTGTGTCGCTTCATGTGCCCAGGTCAGCTGTCTATAAATAGTGGAATACCTCCACTACCCTTTGCACTTCTAAAATTTTTTGCCTTTGACATTCATCGTCTAGAGCGTCATCTAGGAGTTTCCTCGTGTCCATAGCCTTCATCCATCTTAAAGCCAGGTATTCCCTCCTTTCTTGTCTTGTAGGTTTCTTTTCAATTTTTCTTTTCAAAAATGTCAGAAACAGTTATTTCCTTGTCTAGTAATAGTACAGAGAGAGACATAGATGAGTATATTGACGAGAGTAGTTATAATAGTTCTAGTGGCACTAGTAATAATAGTGAGGGGAATACCATGGACGAGTACGTTTCTAGCGTCCCTGGGTTTCCTGTGGAAGTCGTACAAGAACAACTTAGGAAAGCCTTGAGGTCCCGGGCAGGTACCTCGTCCAACATCCCTCCTCCTGGTCCTTTGGACGAGGAGGAGATCACTGTTTATAGTTGTGCAGTAGATATTCTTTCCAAAACAGATGAACAAAGACTTAATAATCTTAGGACATGGTACCAGATTCTGGACGAGCTTAATCCCAGGTTGCCCGTCTGTGGGGAATGGTGTTGTGACCCTCATTTTGGGATAGGCGTCTATAAGGCTTATCTTTTGAGGTGAACGCCACATGTCATCTTCTGATTTATTGTGTCGCTTCATGTGCCCAGGTCAGCTGTCTATAAATAGTGGAATACCTCCACTACCCTTTGCACTTCTAAAAATTTTTGCCTTTGACATTCATCGTCTAGAGCGTCGTCTAGGAGTTTCCTCGCATCCATAGCCTTCATCCATCTTAGAGCCAGGTATTCCCTCCTTTCTTGTCTTGTAGGTTTCTTTTCAATTTTTCTTTTCGAAAATGTCAAAAACAGTTATTTCCTTGTCTAGTAATAGTACAGAGAGAGACATAGACGAGTATATCGACGAGAGTAGTTATAATAGTTCTAGTGGCACTAGTAATAGTAGTGAGGGGAATACCACAGATGAGTACGTTTCTAGCGTCCCTGGGTTTCCTATGGAAGTCGTACAAGAACAACTTAGGAAAGCCTTGAGGTCCCAGGCAGGTACCTCGTCCAACATCCCTCCTCTTGGTCCTTTGGACGAGGAAGAGATCACTATTTATAGTTGTGCAGTAGATATTCTTTCCAAAACAGATGAACAAAGACTTAACAATCTTAGGACATGGTACCAGATTCCGGACGAGCTTAATCCCAGGTTGCCCGTCTGTGGGGAATGGTGTTGTGACCCTCATTTTGGGATAGACGTCTATGAGGCTTATCTTTTGGGGGGTCTAAGGTTTCCTTTAAATGCTTTTATAAGAGAGTTATTAGTTAGGCTAGGCTTAGGAGTGTGTCAATTTAACCCTAATGCATGGAGGTTGATCATCTCTATGCAAATTTTGTGGAGGGAAGTATTCGGAGGGGACCGTCCTCTTACCGTGGACGAGTTCCTTTAATGTTACAAACCCTCAGAAATTTATCAGTCCTTAGGCTTTTACCAATTCACATCCAGGGGTAGAGATTGTAGACTGATTAGGTCCTTGGCCTCGTCTAACAGAAATTGGAAGAGAAAGTTTTTCTTCGTCTCCAGTTTCTGGGCTAGGAACCCTGTGGACGTTGGCCGGGACACATTTGGTCGTTACACTGGGGACTTGGGTAACCTTCGTCCTGAGGGTAAAGTCCTTGCCTTTTCTTTCTTTCTTCTTCTTCTTTTTTATTATTATCCTTATATCTAATCTTTACTTGTTTGCTTTCAACCATTGGACGACCTTCTTTGAGTAAATTTCATCGTGATCGCGTCCACAGGGCTCGTCTACACGCGGATAGGGACTTTCATTCCTTGGTTACGCTTAGACGTCTCACCAAGTAGGGATTAGGCCCTAATCTGTTCGAAGAAGCACTCGCACACGAAATCACAGTAAGAAGGAGTAAGTTTTAGATTCCAAACGTTCCTTGCATTGTTTATTTTCTATCTTAATTCTAAGGGCTCTTCTTTTTCTTTTTCTTATATATTTATATTATTATTATTATTATTATTATTATTATTATTATTATTATTATTATTATTTTTTAAGGAATAGCAACAATGAAAGGAAATAAAGGAAATGAGGTGGGTGGTGAGGGGGATCGTCCTGAGATCGAGCCTCAAGCGCGTCCATTGGCTGGGGACAAAAGGAAACCTTTGTCCAAGAATTTGGACTTAAGAAATCTCCCCAGCCGACGAGGTAAAAAGGCTAAGTATGGCTCACCTCAAATAGTCAAGCCCAATCTTCCTCCATCCTAATAGCCTACCGATGTTTTTGATGTAGATTCGTCCACTCCAGTTGAGACCACTCCGTCCAAGACTCCTTCGTCCAAAATAACTGTGTCTGCCTCGTCTCAGCCTTCTCAAAGGGTTCCTTCAAACATTATTGAAAATGAAGATTTGGTTTGAGAATGTTTTCAGAATGCTGTTACTAACGAGGACATAAACACTTGTTATGACATGTCTTTAAAGGATTTTGAACACTCAGGTGTTTATGATCTTTTTAAGGTAATTACCTCTTTACTTTGTCTTTACTGTATATATATTTATTTTTTATTTAACTTTCCTTATTCATTCTTCATCTCTTTATAGGCTATGTCAAAGTTTATGGCAGCATCTAGACAGGCCACAGGGTTAGACAAGACGAAGGTCTTGTTAGAAACGAGGATTCAGGAAGTGAAGGACGAATCTAAGAAATGAGCTGAAGTTGCTGCCAAGGCGAATAAAAAGACGAAGGAGCTACAAAACCTGGTTGAGGAGTTGAGAGCTGATGCAGTGGAGAAAGATACTCGTCTTGACCATATACAGAAAAAGAATGACGAGCTGAGTACTCTTCTCTCCAAGGCGAAGGAAGACGTAATGGTTGAATTTAAGGCGTCCAAGCAGTACACTGATCTTCTGGACACCAATTATGCAGCAGGTTTCGAGGATTTTAGAATGAAGGCTATAGAAAACTTCCCTGAAGTGGACTTTAGCTCCATTAAACTTAATCTAAATGCTACTGCCACTAGCTCTCTCCTTCAGATCGGCTCTGAAGACGTCAATATTAAAGACGATGCTACAACTTTGCCTCCTCAGGACAATCCCAAGGCTGATGTTCCCCCCACTTAAGGACGAGATTTTAATCTTTTTAATGATCCTTGTACTTTTTCTCTTTTTTTTTTCTTTTTTTTTTTATTTTTTTTTTATTTGGTCCACTTTGTGACCTTTTTATGCAACTCTAATACATTTGCCTCGTCCATGGCTTTAGGACGAGGTTTTAAACAATTATTTCAATTTACTTAACAAGGGTTTTTGGACGTAGGCTATCCACCCTTTAGTTAATGAATGAATGCTGTTGCTTTTCTTTTTATATATGCAGGGACGAGATTTTTATTTCCATATAATTCGTCCATATTATATATATACTTCTATCATTTTTATTGGGATTTCACAGAGTGTAATTCGTCTAAGTGAAATGGTAATTATTAGCATTACCCGTCCTTAGACTTGGCTGGTTTTCATTTTTAATGAGGGTAAGATCTTGCATTTTTCTTATCCATGGACTGGATCGTTTTAGTAGGTGCGCGAAGCAAATTCAAAACACTCGTCTATGCATTTCTTCGTCCATGATTTGGACATGCATTATGCTTTGCCTCGTCCATTATATGGACGAGTATGCCTTGGCTTAATATAATTTGCTCAAGGTATAGGCTTTACCTCGTCTTTTACTATGGACGAGTGTGCCTTGTTTTATTTTACCCTTACGAAAGCTTATTGACGCTACATCTCCGCGTCTAGAGAATTTTCTCGTCCTAAGCCTTTTAGCCTTCTCATGGGTTAGTTTGAATGAAAACAGTATCGAGATTTGGAACTCACACAACATCCTATACATAGCATAAATATTGTTCACAAATGAGGCACATGCTTACAAGCTAATGCCTTTTAGGGAATTTAATAAATACAAACTCCATAACTTCGTCCATAAACACAACATAATAATAAAACAATACTAAAAACATGTAGGTAAACAAAATAAGTAGATAGACTTCAAGCTCGTTCTAGGATAATCGCAGTCCACCAAGCTCGTCCAGGTTGGTACTTTACTAGTAGTACCTTCTTAGGTGCTCAACATTCCAAGGATGCTCCAGTTTCCTCTCGTCTAGGGCCTCCAAGTAGTAGGATCCTTGTCTTTTACAGTTGACAACTCTGTAGGGACCTTCCCAATTAGGACCCAGTTTCCCATGAGCTGGGTTCTTGGTTGCCAAAGAAACCCTTTTTAGGACGAGGTCTCCTATGTTGAATCGCCTTGGCTTTACCATTGCATCACATCGCCTAGCCATGAGGTTTTTGTACCTTGCTGTCCTTTGCTCTACATCCATCCTTATCTCGTCTATTAGATCAAGGCTCAAATGGAGTTGCTTCTCATTATCCTTATCTTGGTATGCCATCACCCTGTGGTTGGTCATATGCACTTCTATGGGTATGACTACTTCACTTCCATAGGCTAGCTTTAAAGGAGTTTCTCCTGTAGGGGTTCTTACTGTCGTCCGATATACCTAGAGAACACCAGGTAGCTCATCAGACCATACTCCCTTTGCCCCCTCAAGCCAAGTCTTGATGATCTTCAACAAGAATCGGTTTGCAACTTCAGCCTGACCGTTTGCTTGTGGGTAGGCGGGTGAGGAGTAATGATTTTGAATTTCGAAGTGTGCACAGAAGTCTTTAAAAAGTGCATTGTCAAATTGTCGTCCATTGTTAGATATCAATACTCTAGGCACCCCAAACTTGCACACAATGTTCTTCCAAATGAAATTCTTGACATTTTGTTGCATGATTTTAGCCAAGGGTTCTGCTTCCACCCACTTGGTGAAATAATTAATGCCAACCACTAGAAACTTCATTTGCCTTGTGCCTAGTGGAAAAGGACCCAAGATGTCTAGTCCCAATTGTGCAAAGAGCCATGGGGCCATCATCGGGGTGAGGTACTCTAATGGTTATCTAGGGACGTTACTAAACCGTTGGCATTGATCATAAGCCTTGACGTATGCCTTGGCATCAGCTTGCATATTTGGCCAATAGTATCCTGCACGGATGATCTTATGGACGAGTGATCTGGTTCCTGAGTGATTGCCACATGCTCCTTCGTGAACCTCTCTTAGTACGTAGTTCGCCTCATCCGGAGCTAGACACCTGAGCTAAGGTTGAGAAAAGCCTCTCTTGTACAGAACTTCATCCATAAGAACATACTTAACTGCTCTAACCCTGAGTTTTCTAGCCTTATCCTTCCCTTCTGGAATCCTTCCGTCCTTCAAATACAATACTATTGGGGTCATCCAATTTTCTCCATTCTCTATTTGCTGCACTTCCGGGAGATCTATGCTTGGGACGTACTGAACTTCATCAAACTCATCCATAGCTCCAGTCGTTGAGGCTTCCTTCTCTAAAGTATCTGCTTCCACATTCTTCTCTCTTGGGATTTGAATGAAGTTAGCTTCCTTGAACTTCTTCACAAGTCGTAACACTTTTTCTAAGTATTTTTCATTCATCCTTCTTTTACCTTATACGTCCCATTTATTTGACCCATGACCAACTGAGAATCCCCCTAGACGAGTATTGACTTCATTTCCACAGACTTAGCTAGTTCCAACCCTTTAAGGAGGGCTTCATACTCAACTTCATTGTTGGTTGTTTGGTATTGCAGACGGATCTTATGCTTCAACTTATCTCCTTCAGGGGATTGCAAAACCACTCATATTCTTCCTGCATGTTGCGTGGACGAGCCATCCACATGGGTGACCCATGTTTTACTGTCTTCCATTCCTTCTACGTCATTGCAACTTAGTGTGAACTCTGCAATAAAGTCTGCTAGGGCCTAAGCCTTTATAGCATGCCTTGGTTGGTATCGGACGTCAAACTCGCTGAGTTCGACAGCCCACTGGATCAATCGTCTTGTGGCTTCCAACTTGCTCATGACTTTCTTAAGCGGGCGGTCTGTCATTACATTGATTACATGGGCTTGGAAGTAGTGCCTTAGCTTCCTGGAAGCCGTGATAAGTGCGAAAGCTAGTTTTTCTATTAGCGGATATCATCCTTCCGCTCCCTTCAATGCCCTGCTAGTATAGTATACCGGTCTTTGTACTTTTCTTTCCTCTCTTATCAATGCTGAGCTCAATGCATGCGGGGTCACTGCCAGGTACAAAAATAATTCTTCTCCCATCGCGGACGGACTTAGCAACGGAACCGTAACAAAGTACGTCTTCAAATCTTGAAAGGCTCTTTGACACTCGTCCGTCCACTCAAATGCTTTCTTTAGAACCTTGAAAAATGGTAAACACTTGTCAGTAGCTTTATAAACAAACCTGTTAAGGGCAGCAACTCACCCGGTAAGAGACTGGACTCCTTTGATACTTTGCAAAGGCTTCATATCTAGAATCGCTTTAATCTTTTTCGGGTTTGCCTTGATCCCTCTGTGTGAAACCATGAATCCAAGGAATTTTTCCGACGCTACTTCGAAAGCGCACTTGCTGGGATTCAACTTCATATTGTACCGCCTGAGTGTATTAAAGGTCTCTTACAAGTCGTCTAGATGTTTTCCCTCGTCCAGACTTTTCACCAACATGTTATCCATATAGACTTCTATGTTTCATCCAATCTGAGGATGGAACACGTGGTTGATCAGTCGTTGGTATGTTGCCCCAGCGTTTTTCAAGCCAAAGGGCATTACTTCATAACAAAATAAGCCTTGACTAGTAACAAAAGATGTTTTCTCTTGGTCGGCTTCGTCCATCCTTATTTGGTTGTATCTTGAGAAAGCATCTATAAAACTAAGTAATTTGTGGCCTGTAGTAGAATCCACCAATTGATCAATGCATGGTAGTGGATAGCTGTCCTTGGGCCAAGCCTTGCTTAGATCAGTAAAATCTACACACATCCTTCACTTGCTGTTCGGCTTTTTGACCATTACTACATTGGCCAACCAATCTGGATAGTACACTTCTCGAATGAACTTCTCCGTCATCAACTTTTGAACTTCATCTTTAATAGCATTATCCTTCTCAGGGGCAAATACCTTTTTCTTTTAACGCATTGGCTTGGAGGAAGGACATACGTTTAGACGGTGGGTAATGACACTAGGATCTATACCCGGCATATCCTCATGACTCAAAGCAAATACATCAGTGTTTTTCTTCAAAAACTGAACGAGGTCCTTCTTAAGCTTTTCTACTAGATCTGCCCCAATCCTGGTACACCTTTCAGGATTGTTCTCATTTAAGGAAATATCTTTTAACACTTCGGTGGGTTTGGCCATAACTCTCTTTTCTTCAATATTCATGGTCTGAACTTGCTTGTCTGTGGCTAACATGGCCAGGTAACATTCTCTTGCTGCTAATTGGTCTCCTTGTACTTGTCCTACTCCATAATCTTTAGAAACTTGATCGACAGGTGGTAGGTAGATGTAATAGCCTTCCAACTGTTTAAAGTTGGCCTTCCAATTATGGCGTTATAGGAGGATGAACAGTTTACCACAAGAAAATTTATGTCTTTGGTAATTTGCTGTGGATATGCCCCCACTACCATTGGTAATGTAATAGTACCCACAGGCTGCAACTTCATTCCACCGAAACCTACCAGAGGGGAATTCACTGGACGAAGTCGGTCTCATCCTAGCCTTGTCTGCTGAAAAGCTAGAAAATACAAAATGTTCGCGGAGCTTCCATTATCCACTAGCACCCTTTTGGTCGTGTAGTCAGCAATAAATAAGGTAATGACGATAGCATCGTTGTGAGGATGGTGAATTCTTTTAGCATCCTCCTCCGTGAATGTGATTGCTTGCCCGTCCGTGGTCCTTGCTCTAGGTGATCGTCTAGAGAGTTGGACGCTCTGCACTACCTTCAGGTATGCCTTCTTGGACTTGGACGACTGACTTGTTGAACTTCCCCTTATGATAATTCTGATTTCTTCAAGTAGTGGTCGTGACGACTCTTCTACTTTACCCTTCAATTTCTTGTCCTTGTGGTCTCGTCCAAGGAAACTTCTCAACTTTTTCTACCTTATTAGATTCTCAATCTGCTGCTTTAGATCAAAACATTCGTCTGTATCATGACCATGGTTTCTATGGAAGCGACAATACTTATTCCTATTGTGCTTATTAGGATTTCCCTTCATTTTCTCGGACCACTTCAAGGAAGGATTATCCTTGATTTGCATTAAGATTTGCTCGAGTGGCACGTTCAGTGGCGTGTACTGTTGACTTCGTGCTGAGGGGCCTGCCTTTTTGTCTCGATCCTTCTTATCTTCCGTTCGTCCTTTCTTAGGACAAGGACCTTGTTCTGAATAGCGCGTTGGGTTGGCTTCCATTTTCTCAATTCTCTTCCTCTTTTTGGCTATGATGGCATCTTCTGTATTCATAAAATTCTGGGCTGAATGGACGAGTTCAGCCATGGTCTGAGGTTACTGCTTATATAACTTGTGGATGAACAAATTAGAATGAACCCCATTATGGAAAGTCGCCAAAAGGAGCTTATCATCCATCTCGTCCACTACTAAGGCTTCCTTGTTGAACCGCGTGATGAAGGATCGCAAACTTTCATTCTCTCCCTGTTCTATGGTTAGTAAGTTGGATGAGGAACGCTTGTGCCTCTGCCCTCCGATAAAATTGTTGACAAATAACTTACTTAACTCCTCAAAGGACGTCACTATGTTCGGAGGTATCTTGCTAAACCACATTCGTGCGGGTCCTTTGAGGGTAGTAGGGAAAGCTCTGCACATTATTTCATCCGGAACTCCTTGAAGGTGCATGGTAGTTTTGAAGGTGGCAATATGGTCAAAAGGATCCCGTGTTCCATCATACGAATCTAAAGAAGGCATTTTAAACTTGGGAGGCAAAGGGTGAGCGTTGATGGATGCCGTGAAGGGGGAATCAGTTTTATCAACCAAATCTTCTATAGGATTCATCTTCTTCATATTCTCCCTCATCTCATTCATAGCTCTTCTCATTTGGTTCATTTCCCTTTCCAAATGAGGCACCCTCTGTGAAGCTGATGTGAACCCTATCAAGAATAACGAGACCCAACAACGAAAGGGAACCCAAGATCGTTCTATGGATAGATTCGAATTGAAGACCTCGACCCGTTGTTTATGACAAACAAGAACCTCGGTATAAGGAAAACGCCACAAACGGTGGTGGAAACTTCGTTTGATAAGTCAAGATGAACGCCACGGGAAATCCCGATAAGTTCGAATAGTTCTTCAAAGAACCAAAGAGAATAAACCTCACAAGTTTTTATGAATATTCAAAATGTCTTTCAAAAACGTTTACAGACTTAGGAGCTTATTTAAGGGCTCCATAAAACTTGACAGACAAGAAAATATATTCTAAAAAAAAACTCCTAATTGATACCTAACCATATCAGGAATCAAATTTGATCTAAAAAGCATTAAATGCACCTAAAAACAAGGAAATAAATTACCTAAACCTAAAATAACGTTTTTTTTACATAAAAATACCAAAAATAATAAATTGCAATAATTAAATAGTAAATTGTGTCGTGCATCACGATCCTTCTAGAATAGGCCCAAAATATTTCTTGCCAATTCTTAGTCTTGACCGGATCCTTCTAGAACTTGAATCAAGGTGACGATTCTTTGCTACCCACGTGGATCATGCTTAATGGGCCTCCACGAATTTGCTTGAGCCCATAACTCTTGGATGAGTCCGTTGAGTACATCCTTGAACTTCTTTGCTTGTGCTCTCGTAACCGGCCCAATTGGTACTTGAATGAGATCCTTCGAAGCGGTGCCTTGGTCTCCATCAGAAGCGGTACTCCTTGACTGGCTCTCAGGTTGAGCATTCCTTCCATCTTCTTGACTCTGAGATTGTCCTTCAGTGTTCCCTTCGTGACACTGCCTTCTTAAATTAAGTTCTCTGACCAACTCCTGGTTCTGACAGGTTAACTTCGCCATAGCGGTGGCCATGGATTGTACGTGTTGGACAGAAGATGGTTGCATGGCAGGTGCCGATTGATGGTCGTGATGGGGGTTACTGGAGGCGTCCCTACTCTCTTGAGGGCCTGGACTAGTAGCCCTTGATCTTGTCTGGACCATTTCAGCCCTTTGTCAAAGAAAGAAATCACAGAATTCAACGATGAAGTTCAAACGTAAAAAATTCTTTCCCACAGACGGCGCCAACTGATAAATCCTTGGAATCAGTAGGCTGAAGGTCTAGGGCGTTAACAATCTAAAGACTGAATCCTGAAAATAATAAACACGAAGTCAGAGGAGACCGGTGGAGGCCGGCCAAGAATCCTCCGATGATAATGTCAGTGAATTTGTAATTCAAAGCGAAGATGAAGTATATTTTTTTACAGAAGTGTTTGAATGAATTACCTCTTTGTAAATGAATGCTTATATAGCGTACATGAAATGGTTATTTGTCATGATAACCATTCCTATTGTTAAGGAATTCAGAAAATTCGGGGGTAACTTCCATAGCTTGCATGGAAGTTACCTTACTTGGACCAGTGCTTTATTACAGTTAGTGGAGGCCTTGGTTCGTTTGGTGAGGATTGTGCAAGTCCAAAATGCTTGTCCATCCTTTATCAAGGACGGACGAGATCCTGTCTATCCTTTATTAAGGACGGACGAGATCTCGTCTATCCTTTATTAAGGACGGACGAGATCGTACAGGACGAGCGTGCTTCACGTCCCATCTCTCCATTTATCTCTCACGGACGACCCATATGGACAAAATAGGACTAGAATTTTCAATACATGATCAAATACCAATCTAGAAAATGATAATAAGAAGAAGGAAAGTTTACATTTTTAAACTTTATAACTTAATGAGTTAAGAAATTAAATTTTATAATTTTAAAAGTAAAAAATTAAACTTTAAGCTTATATTAAATTTCAAACACAAACACAACGTAAATTTCACTTACATGGCTTGAAATTTAATTTGTTATATTTTGAAAATTTAGGATTTAATTAGTTACTTTCAAAATTATCAATGTAAGGACTCAAAAATCAAACAGTCCAAGCCTACTCAGAATAGTGAGATTTGTGCAGCTCAACTAGGCCTAAATCAATAGATATTTATAAGAGAGTATGTTAAACAAAAAAGGAAAGGGCTTAGTCCAAGGACAAAAATAAAGAGAATAACTACGAATCAAAATTCATGTATATATAAGGCTTATCACAAGCTTGCCCAAGGAGGCAATTCTTATATAGAATGATACACTGTTCACTTTTTTCTCTTAATGCTCTTGTTTTGGTTTCTATCTTTCCCTTTTTTTTTTTTTTTGGATCCCTTCACGGAAGTTCCCCTTCCTTATATACTTCTCAGCACTTTACATCTCAGTCCTCCATCTCCACCTACCCAAGCTCTTACTATGATATTTGTTCCTTTAAACTTTTGTTGAAGGTGGTAGAAGGAGTTGCTTAGCTATGAATTTTACTGTTCAGGTAATTTCCTCATCAATGTAGCTGATAAAGCTGTTGCCAGTCATTTAATGCGGAGGTAGTAGAATAACTCTCATCGAAGACTTCCCCTACTTTCCATGATTCTCTCTCTACACCTCATCCTCCTCGTCTGGACTTCCTAGAAGTTTCTTGTCTCTTCCCTTCCCATCCTTAGGTGGATCCCCTTTTCGGACTTATAATGCGGATGCCTTAATAATGACGATAATTTATTATACATAAAGGCCCCACAATCAAGATTAATTTAATAATTTGTTATACCTATAGTTCAAAATGTAATTTTTTTGGAGAAAAAAAAAACAGAGAAAATGGTATTAAAAAAAAAAGGAAGAAAAAAAAAATGATGGTGATAGTACAAGAAAGGAAATGAAAAAAAGAAAAAAAGAAAAAGAAAAGGATAAGACAGCATATTTGAGAGAGAGAGAGAGAGAGAGAGAGAGAGATAGAGTGGCGTGGGCTTTTAATCACTGTGTCATTGTGAGTGGCCCTCTCTTCCCATCATACCATACCACTCCAACTACTTCTGCTACTTGGTTGGGACTTGAGAGAGAGAGAGAGAGAGAGAGCAACATAGCTAAACTCCAACTAGTATTTCTGGTTACTATTGTAGAAAGTGAAAGAACGCACAAACTCTCTCTCTCACTCACACCCTTAGTCTCCATTTCTTCATACTACAATTTCTTTCACATGCTTCCTTGCACTGCGTGTTAGTAATTCCTCTTTCTTCTTCATTGATAAATTTTTTCAACTGGGTTTTGATGTAAATGCTTGGTTTTGGGATTTCAGGCTCATTTTGTGTGGTGGGGTTTTGATTTTTAGGCACGTGAAAGAGGAGGAAGAGTAGTACTAGTTCTGTAAACTGTTTTGAATATGAAGGGTCTGATTCAGGGTCATGTGTGTTCCTCTTCTCCTTATTCTTCATCTTCGTCCACATTTCTTCGTCCTCCATGCCTCACCTCTACCTCTCGCAATTGCAAATTCCCACTGTAAGTTTTCCCATTTTCTTCTTCTCTTTTTTTTTTTTTTTTTTCTTTTTGGCTGAAGTGTACTTTTTGTCCCTAAAATCTACCTTTTTTGTCACTCAAAATTTTAAAAGTTTCAATTTTGTCCTGAGTATCAATTTCATCTATTAAATTTATTAGGGATACTACAAATTGATGTGTTACCTTAACACTCTGTTTGCAAATGGGAGATAGATTGAAGGAAGGATGGAATTGATGCTGTGACTACATTAAAACCTTTTGAATTTGAGGGACAAAAATTTGAACTTAGACTAGATTTCGGGGATGAAAAGTGTATTTTAAACTTTGAGTGCATTATTAAAAAATTCGTTTATGTGAGATTGGTATAGCAAAATCCAAATTTTGTTATATTTTGGTGTTCTTTGCTTTGATAGGCAGTTGCCACAGGCAATGTGTTCCTCCCAAAGAATATATCGTTGCTCGGGGGTTCATACGGAGGCTTGTCATAATTCTTATCTTTCAAAAAATCACATAGTTGCAAGGTTTTCTTGGGGATCGTCTGAAACACAATCTTTGTTTTCTAAGCAATCTCTGAACAAGCATTTACTGCCATTGGGGGCACTAGTGACCTCACAAACTCAACTTGATGTCTCCAATGTGCCTATTGTTGACGAAGATAAGATAGGAGTCTTGTTGCTCAACCTTGGAGGTCCAGAGACTCTTGATGATGTGCAGCCTTTCTTGTTTAACCTTTTTGCTGACCCGGTAACAAGCTTTCGTTTTTTTTTTTTTTTTTTGTGTTTAGTGCGTCTCAAATAATTCTTTATTATTCACTGCTGGAATATTCATTGTCAAGTTTTTTATTGACCATTATGTTTATTTTGATTCATCAATATTTCCTTGTTAGATGGGCCAGAAATTTTTGACCTTTATTTAATGCAAGTTTCTGCTGTCTTACTTTGTTCTTTCACAACTTATATCTAAAGATATGTGCATGTGGAATGGTTTATGTTGCAGGTGAATAATATTTTCTTTTCACAAAATCTTAAAATGATATTTGTTGTTCCTTGTGTATATCTTGCCATCAGTTACACAGTTATATCATCTCTGGTACTGATATTTCTTTATTTTTCTCTTCACATGTGTACTTCTTGTATACAAGGTTGTACCTCTCTTTGCACCTTTTTAATGAATTGCTTTACTTAATTCACGCACACACACACATAAATCAGTATTTAGGATTGGGGATAGCTATCAACAAATGGTGGGTGATAAAATCATGGTTATGCTACGTCAACTTTTTGTGTGTGTGGGCATGTGCCCTGCAAAATTCACATTTATCCCTATAAATATGGAGTGATTTCATTTTGCTCAGAAATTCAATTTTGTCAATTTAGTTCTTGGCCTTTTGATTCCATTTCAATGATACCCTTGCCCTTACTTACATGTTACGTTTGCAACTAATGTGACAACAACAAAAACAACAAAGCCTTAATCTCAAATTTTGTGGTTGGCTATGGATCCTCAACAAATTAGTCAGGGTCAGCCACATGTTTTCTTTTCCTCCATTCTATTCTATCCGAAGTCATACTTTATGTTACTTTCTTAAATGATATGCCCTTTTTTACTACTTCTGCATGTCAATGGCTTAGGTAGCATAAATAACTGTGTTAGCCACCTTTTCCTTCTTTCCTAAATACCAGATCTGTCTCTCTCTTGCATTCTTATTTCGTGTTCTTCCCTCTTTATCTAATTGAAGACTCTCTAGAACAAAACTCTACTCGCTGTAACAATCAGTCATGCTAGGCTAGGTGATCATGAAGGATGATGTCACTGGCGATGGAGGTGGGGTACCCGGTTTGGCTAAGGCAAAATGGGGTGGAATTTTTTCTTGTTGGAATTCTTGTTTAATGGAGTGAAATTTGTGCGAAATGGTGAAATGGATGGGATTGTTTTACTGGTGGGTTTTTTTTTTTTTCAATATTTGCTTTAAAGGAGTGGAATTGAAAATGTGGTTAGGTCTAGCAGTCTTTTAGGATTTTGGGTTTTGGTTGTTCTTGGTAAGATGTAGCAAGCTCTTGTTGCTGGCTTACTTGGATTTGGAATGGAGGTATGGGATTGATTTCTATGGAGTTTGGGGTGTGTTTGATTCGTCATTGACTTTTTCTCATACATGTTTATTTTTTGGGAGCGTAACCTTTTCCAGAGTTGGGTGTTGTTGAGTGAGGATTGAAGCTTTATTGGCATTTGATTGTAAGATGGTGATTGGCATTTGTTTGATTGAGTTTTTGTTTTTTATTTGGTTACCAAGAAATTGGAAGGAAAAATACAAGTAAAAGAAAAGGGAGAAAATAAAAAAAGAACAAGAGAAATGCCAGCATGGCAGGTGACATGGCTATTATGTGACACCTATGTTGTTGAAGCTTCCATTTTATGCTACGTAATTATTATTGTATCACTATTTTATTAATGTGACATAAGAAATCTGTTAGATATTCCTGTTTTATTTGATCATTGTAATTTTGATTCTTGATTTTTGCCCCCACAGTACATCCCCAATGTACTCGGGTTGGCTATTTTTCTAATAAAATTTTCGTTATTTATCAAAAAAAAATTCTGTTAGATACATCCACATTTTCTATTAGTGAGATAACGACAAGGATAGCATTGAAACAATGTAAAAAAGTCAGGGACTAAATTGACACAATTGAATTTATGAGGACCAAAATA
The DNA here is from genome assembly GCA_023736055.1 of Quercus glauca. Lineage (NCBI taxonomy): Eukaryota > Viridiplantae > Streptophyta > Magnoliopsida > Fagales > Fagaceae > Quercus > Quercus glauca. The sequence goes on along the minus strand of CM043324.1, from coordinate 41,410,440 downwards.
AAATTACCACATATTTATAGGACCCAAAATGATTTTTTTGCCTTTGTTTCCTCTTTGGATCATGAACCTCCTTTCAGATGTTTGCTCCTGCAGTGCTATATTTCTATATAACCTCAATGCTATATTTCTTTATAACCATAGTGAACGAGGTCTTTTCCATTTTCTGATGCAAGGATTAGTCATTAGTACTTGACCGAGAAGGTTATTTCAATAGTTCATATAAGCCAAATTTAATGATATGATCTAGACCTCATTATGGGACAAAGTTTTTCTCCAAACTGAGTTGGAAGAGTCTTATTTAGCCCATTACGTGACGATTCAAATGTGTTTTATTTTGATGAATTATCCTAACAAAAAGTCATACGAGTAAAAGTATACGTGAATATTCATTTGAGTCACTAGGTAGTGGGTTGGAGAACTTTCATACAAATTATTTTGGAGGAAAACTCTGCCCCTCATTAATTAGAGAAAAAAAGTCTATACCAGATATTTTGGCAAACCTTCATCAAGCCCCGTGGATTGCATCTCTGTCCTTTATATCTTCCTGAACCTAGACATCAGAATACTAAGCAACAAAGAATCTTTCCCTTACAATTTTTTTCCTTTATATGAGCTGATATTAGATCTTACAATGTCTTGTTACTTTAAATGTAAATAAGGAATAGTTGGATTAAGAAGTAAACTTGAATTGATCATCTATATATATATTTTCGGGGTTGGGGGTGGTATCATGTGCACTAACAAACCCTTGAAGTGGACATTCATTTTCGCCTGTGATGATGCTGTACTCATTTGACTTTACATTATTGGACAGGATATTATACGATTACCACGGTTGTTTCGTTTTCTTCAAAAGCCCTTGGCACAATTTATATCCGTTCTCAGGGCTCCCAAGAGCAAAGAAGGCTATGCATCAATTGGCGGTGGCTCTCCTCTTCGACAGATAACTGATGCACAGGCATGATTATTTTTGTTAACATTGACTTGAATATTAATATTTTATTTTTCTGTTTTTAGAGCTCATTTATCCATTGATTTATTTTTTAGACATGATCTTAGTTATTTATGATGTGTACATTAAAGTGTATAGTGATTTCTGGTTATTGGGATGATAATCAATCCTGCTTCCTGCAAAAATTATAAATATCTTCATTCTCTGCTTTTTAAAAGGTGGGAAAACTTTTTCTGTCCCCTCTCACTGTGATGACTATGGATACTCAAAACATAACCTGTAGATATTAATAGTTTGAAGCATTGTGATTTCTTGTGGATTGTAAGTATTAGTCAGTCACAAACTTACAAGAGTACTTTTAGGAAGAGCTTTTATGTATGAGTTATTTTATAAGAATGCCAATTTTGATCTTTTCCTCGTCCTTTCTCTGGCTATCCTTTTATATATTCAGGCTGAAGAGCTGATGAAGTTCCTTTGGGAAAAGAATGTCCCGGCTAAGGTGTATGTTGGTATGCGTTACTGGCATCCATTCACTGAAGAAGCAATTGAACAGGTATTTTGTTGGTTCTAATATTGGTTTCCTATATATTAATTGGTACATTAAGATGCTATCATTGTTGGATCTCTCTTTTCCTTTTATTATTTACTAGTTTTAGAGCCTAATGCTGAATAGTTTATCTCCTTCTGATGATAATGATGGTGCAAAGGCATTTTTTTTGCTTTTAATTCAACTAAAGTTGCAGAGACTATTTAATAGCACATTAATTGAATTGTAACATATGTTTGGAATATTGGATGTTTTTTTGCAGGTAACAGATGGATATTCCATATAAGCTTGTTTAAATGTAAAACTGGTAGATAACTCTTGGAATTTATAAACTTTGTTCCATGGATTTTTTGAAGTAAAAAACAAGTAAATTTGAGCTTTTTATTTTATTTTTTATTTTTTTATAAGTAAGAAAAAATTTAGTCACAAAAAAATATATACAAAAAACATAAGAAAAAAACAAACTATGTACAAATAAGAGAGAATCTAAGAACAGCAGAATGGAATCAGTAGATGTGAATCCCCAAGCTTGAGACTAGTTGAACAAAGTCTCTGTAAATAATGCTATGATCTGATCCATTGAATGTTCTCGACCCTCAAAAATGCGATTGTTACGCTCTCTCCAAATAATCCACATAACACACAAGGGCACCAAATTCCAAATATTTGAAGCACGCTTCCCCAAACAGTTCCTCCACCCCATCAATAAATCACACGCCTTTGGGAAATTCCAAGAAACTCCAAAAGTGGTAAGAGCAAAACTCCACAACTTAGAAACCCCCTTGCAATGAACCAACAGGTGGTCAATATCCTCCCCACTATGTCTACCACAACACCAATCTACTATTATAAGCCCTCCCTTCTCAAATTATCTCCTGTAAGACTCTTTTCCCAATCCTCATGTAGTCCAAACAAAGAAAGCAACTTGGCATGAAGCCTTTATACCCCATATGCATTTTTTTTTCCCAAGGGAAAGCATTAGAAGAAGATCCCCTCTGATCACTAAAGAAGGAGTGGATGTCAAAGTGTCCATTTTTCTTCAACCTCCATCTCAATGGATCCCCATCCTCATTTAGAGGAATATGTAACTCCAACTGGTGAAGAAAAACCCCAACTAACTCCACCTCCCAATCATTAAACCAATGTTGGAACTGCACATCCCACCTGCGTACATCCCCCATATTCTGTCTCACCAAAACATCCTTCACCAATGCTTCTCTATTTAACGCAATCTCAAATAAAAGTGAAACTCAATTTCAGAGGTTGATCTCCACACCACCAATCTTGCGAAAACCGTACTCTCTTCCCTAACCAAATATGCTTTGAAAAGTCCTCCCACCCCATCCTAATACTCCACCACAAGCCACATGCATGTGAACCCCTACGTAGTTTTGAACAACAACACCAACCCACACCCCCCCCCCCCCCCCCTCTTCCCCAAACTTTGAAGCTACCACACTCCTCCATAACTGAGTATCCTCAGCCCCAAAACACCCCAACCATTTCCCCAACAAAGCTTTAGTAAAAGTAGTGATCTTCCTTATCCCCAGCTTGCCATCCCACCTTACTAACTTAAATTTACGTGACACCCCTCCCCCCCCCCCCCCCCCCCCCCCAAAAAAAAAGAAAATTCCTCTGCAACTTTTCAATCCTATTTGCTACCCTAGTAGGGATTGGGTGTAGTTACTTTCCCCCCCACCCCCCCTCTTTTTTACCCCCCATGAAGTAATTTTAGGCTGAATCCAAAATCTTAAATACAATTGTATTGATCTAGAACATTTCTATATAATTGATGCTTTAAGCAAGTATCGCAATATATATAATTCATCTTCTTTCAGATGCTGGACCTTGATGTGATGGTAAGTGCCCTGCTCCCAAGCAATATGTCATGGGTTCAAGTCTAAGAAAGAGCCTCTCCAAAATTGTATTAAGGCTGTGTACCAAGTTCCAAATACCTCTTCCAGTTCGCAGAAGCATGAGTGATCCAGCATAGAGTTGCAAAAAGGTGCATGTATAGAAATTAAGAAAAGGTAACAGGAATAAACCCTAGGCTTCACCACCTTGGACTGCCTGGATTCACCACCAAGCTATGGAAAATTTCCAATATAATTTCGTTCATCAAAATCAGCGTGTGCAACAATGTTTTCTGGAGCCTTTTTCCAAAGTTACATAACATTAGGAAAGAAAATCCCTATCCAAAAAAAAAAAAAAAAAAAACTTTAGGAAAGAAAATCATCCGTCTTCTTTTTCTTACATTGCAGTCTTATTGTTTTACCTGACATCAAATTCCTATATCAGTTAGATTAGAGATTTGACATTAGGTTAAACATAAATTTGAACCCCTTGCTTTTCTTTTGACTGCCTTCCTCCCTCCTTGTCCATCTCTCTCTCTCTCTCTCTCACACACACACACATACACACTCAACTATCTCCTTCTTGAGAATACCTGCAGAAGTTTCATGTGTTGTGTGATAGTGGAGGCTTTGATACCACTTGTGTGATAACAGAGGCTCTGATACCGCTCGTGCAATAACACTCAAAGATTTGAACAAACAGCTATAAAGGCAAGTAAATTAACAAACCACAGAGCACACAAGAATTTACATGGTTTGACAAACAAAATCTACCTCCAAGAAGACAGATATCAAATCCACTGTACTCAATAGGGATTACAAAGCTCAACCTCTCTTACATAGCTCTCATCATGGGTATCATTTCAACCCCAAAAGAACTATTAAATTGCTTTTCTTCTAAGAGCCTTCTCTTCTTCTCATATAGGAGGACTCTTGGGCCAAGGCAACCAATCCTATTCCCAAGTGAACAAGAATAGACTTTCCTTCCACATAAAGAAAATCCAAAAAAGGAAATCAAGTCAACTTTCCTTCCACGCTAAGGAAAGCCAAATAGTTAACCAAATCCATATACAAATTCAGACAGTTTCTAACAATTAAATTTTATTCTTGGTGTGAGACATTTTGATTCTTTGATCAAACCAACCAAATGAACCCAACCTGTCCGAGCTATATTAGGATAAAATAAGGTTGAGCTTGAGTTGTGTTGATAAGGATAGATGTCTGTTGGGTTGGATATTGAATAAAATGTCTGCCACTTGGGTTGATAACGTAGACTAAGGTGTGGTTACTCAAGGCTATTGCCAACATATTGCTTTGTCTGAACAGCAGCCCTGCTAGTGTTTCCTCATCAGAAGTACCATTAGCTGTAAGAAGATCCTTGTTTAGCAGCATTGTGTTTTAAGTGTAAGAGTGAGGATATTGAGAAAAATGTCCACCACTTGGGTTGATAATGTAGAATAAGGCGTGGTCACTCTAAGGCTATTGCCAACATGGTGCTTTGTTTGAACAGAAGCACTGCTAGTTTTTCCTCCTGAGGAGTACCATTAACTGTAAGAAGATCCTTGTTTGGGCTTATTTGGTGCTTTAAATACTCCCGGAATCTGTCCTAAACTTTTGAGGAGTTAGCATGGAAAGTTAAGAACTTTGCCTATTTTTCTTCTGTGGAGTATTTGATAGGGAATAAATAGACTTGCTTGCTTTCAAGGGGAATGGACAATTTATCGCCATGTCCAGGCGGCTTCTGTTAGAAGTGGGTTTTTGCTTCACTGGAGGAAATAGTTTTCTCTCTACTTTTCAGATTTAATTTTTAAGATTTCCAAATTACTTGAAGTCAATAACAATCAATAATTTAATTGGTCTATAGTTTTCTCTTTGTTTGGAATTTCTTAGGTAATGTCTGTTAGTTTTTTTCAAAACGAGGAATACTATTTTTGGATTGGTTCAGTTTAGCTTAGAAGATGGAAGAGGGAAAGCTGGAAGGAGAACAGATAACTTAGTCCCACATTGGAAAAGGGATATGTGACTTTATACACTCCAGCCTATGACATGCATATAAGCAACCCTTCTGTAGATTGCATCATGACCATAGATCATGTTCAACTCAGATGAAAGCTCGGAGGACCATGATTAAACCCATATAAAAAAGGATAGATTGAATAATTGAGATTAAACCAGAAAATTTTATGGTTGAGATGTGGGTTAGCTGTACACTTATCCACCAAAAAGAAAATAAAATAAAAATTATTTCTTAGCTGGCAAGAGAGGTCTGGGAAGTGGAATGCGAGGAAATTGTGAGCTTTGGTGAGCAGTCCACTGGTCCCATTTTGCATTATGAGTTGTTCTGGTGACTAGTGAGTGGCGCACAACATACTTAATTAGCCACCCCCTTCACTTCCTTGCTTTAACGTTTTCTTGGCTGCTCTTGTTGAGGCTATTAATTAAAATAGCATTCATGTTTGATCATTCAACATTCAGTTGGCTTAGGAAATGAGTTGAGATATCTCATACTTTTCTTTCTTCAAATATAATACCAACTAACTTTGTCGATTATTCTGCCCTGCTATTATGGTATCATTGAAGACTTAATTCGCTGTTAACCTAATAGTTTTCATAATCAAGGTTTTGGTTTGTGCTATCTGTCAATTCCTAAACCTGACATGGCAATGAAATTATTGATATTGCTACTTATTTTTCTTTTAAAATAATTTTGTAGATAAAAAGAGATAGAATTACAAAGCTTGTTGTCCTTCCGCTTTATCCACAATTTTCAATATCAACAAGCGGATCAAGCCTTCGACTATTGGAGAGTATATTCCGGTGATAACCACACATTCGCTAGTATAATGTTATGATAATCCAACAAAATAATCTGATATCAACTGATCTGACAAAATAATTTATTGGTTCATCAGGGAGGATGAATATTTAGTCAACATGCAGCACACAGTAATACCTTCCTGGTACCAGCGCGAAGGGTACATTAAGGCCATGGCAAAATTGATTGAAAATGAGTTAAAGAAATTTGGTTCTCCCGAAGAGGTACTGCATCTTTAAATGTTTTTATTATTTTCTTACTCGTTGCATTTAATCCTGTTGTTTCATTGTTGGTTTATCAATATAATTTATGGTGCTCCAGAACATATTCAATTTCTTGATTTTTGGTTGTTCACATTCCAATTTTGGTTCCATTCCTGAAATTTTGTTAGCAAAGACTGTATAGTTTCATTTACTATTTTTCAAGTCAAAGATAATCTTCCTGTATTGGTCTGGATGGAAGTGGTAATTTGCTTGCCTTACATTTTCACTTTAATATTATAAGATTATTATACAATAGAAGTACATCATTATCAGTTTGAGGCAATTTCCCAGCTCCTCACTAGGTTTCTGATTCTTCTTGTTTGTAATGCTTATTGGGTAAAGAGCAAAAAAACAATATTGTAGTTCTTATCGGAACTAGACTTACTTTTAACTCCTCAAGTAGGTAATATCAGCAGCATTACTTCAACCCTCCTGAAGCAGGGGTTGTGCAGGAAAAATATGGAGTTCCTATCTCTTGATATGGTATTTATTCATAAACACTAAGGAAAGTGCTCATATCTTGTTGAGAAAGATAGTCTCGGCTTACCTTGCTTCAAAAATCTAGTTATACAATTAATCTGAAACTGTTCACTCTTTGCAGACTAGGTTATAATGTCATGGGATTCATGGCTGGCCAAATTTTGTTATTTGAAAATTTAAATGTAATGTTAAGTTTGATAATTAGATACTATCATTGGAAGTCTTTGGTGGCTTTACCTATCTTTCGACTAGTATTCCATAACTATTTTCTAAAGTGCAATTAAAGATTTGTAAATTAGTCTTTATGTGATTTCAAATATTCAAGTTTAGAGTGACATGTTACAATATTACCACTCCTATTTGGTCAATGAGCTCTATCTCATACATCCTCTTCCACCATGATGGGAGAGAGGGTAAGGTTGTGAGTATAAGACCCACAGGGTGCATGAGTAATTTATTTACTTTTTCAAAAAAAGGAGAAAATTACCACTATTATCTGGTTGTGCCGGAATGGGAAGCGAAAAAATTGGGATTGATTTGAGTGGGATAAATTTAGCATGATAATGCAGTACCTTCCCTTATTTCATTCATTAGCATGATAATGCACTTTAGGCCTTGTAAAAGGAGCAAACACTAAATTTCCCATTTGGTTACTTAGCAAAAAAAAAAAAAAAAAAAACACTAAATTTCCCTTTATGGTTCAGATTCCGTCTCATACAGTTGGCTTCATTATTCACCAAATTATTGGAATGCAGCAAGTCCATATGAGAATCAACAGAAAAATATATATTTCAAAGTCGTGCTTATTCTATTATATTATTTACATCTGTTGAAAAAGCTTTAAATGTTAGATTGTTTTCTTGTTTTAGTTCATATGTGAGCGAATCTAATTGAAAATATGCATTATAGGTTATGATATTCTTTAGTGCGCATGGGGTGCCACTTGCATATGTGGAAGAGGCTGGTGATCCATACAAGGCAGAGATGGAGGAATGTGTGGATTTGATAATGGAAGAATTAGAAAAGAGAAAGATAACTAATGGTTACACTCTTGCTTATCAGGTACTACCGTGTTTTCTGATGTCCTTTGTCTCATACCCGGCCCATCTTTATGTTTTCTTAGGCACGTTTGGTAGACTGTAATAGATACTATAATGTAATAGATTTTCCTATGCCATAACTATTCAGTTGTTTGGTTATGTTTTTATTACAATGAATAGTTATTCTTTATGAATAACTATTCTTCAAAATGAGAAATAACTATTCCTTATCAAAAGTATTGAATATCTATTCCTTTATCTTATATAATAACTTTTTAAAAAAATTTCTTAAAAAATCATTAGTTGCCGCATCTTTAAAAGGAAAGAAAATAATTTTCCTTCTTGTTAATTATTAGCTCTATTTTGAACACCCTAAAATAAGTATATTTTAGGAAATTTGACTTTAAAATGATTTAATTACGCCTTCTTTTTATATTCTACTAAATTGTGGATACATATTCAGAATTTTATTCCTAAATGGTCACCAAACTAATAAATAGTAATACTTATTACATTCCAACTTAATGTATTTCTTGTAATACTTATTCCTATTCTCATGTAATAATCATTACAGTGTACCAAATGTGCCCTTAATATTGGTAATGAAGATGAACGCTGTCCAATCTTGTGCTTGCAAAGTTGCACCCTAAACCCCTCCATTAGGAATTCCTTTTATACCCTTGTAGGAATTTGAGTTAGGCATTAGGTAGTGTGTATAGGGTTAGTTAATTTGCCCTAACACACATACATATTATTTGCATTTGAGCAATACAATGATATTATAGTTTTGTCCCTCATACAGTGATTTTGCACCAAGCCTTAATTCGCCAAAAATTGTGTAGTAATAACAAAGAGATTCATTTAGTAAGTTTAGTGACAGACATTAAACTAAAGGGAAAATTTGGAATATAAATAACCAAAGATATTGAAAGGGTGGGACTAAGGTTGGCAATGCCCAAACCAGACATACTTGTGGTTAAGTCATCTTCCAATGTGATCTGGGGAAGATTATTTGGATGCTCAAGGTTGGAAAGCAAACCTGAAGTACCAATCATGTGATCAATAGCTCTTGAGTCAATGACCCAGGTTCCCTGAGCAGTGAAGCAAGCAATGGAAGTACCTGTCTGAGTTAGCAGCGGAGGACACAACAGAAATGGATAGCAACATGTGACCAAAAAACAGCATGTGAAAGAGGTCAATTAAATAAAATGTGATCCCATGAGAAACACTAAAGGTGGAACCAATTAACACAATTAAACTAAATCCAGCCTACCAAATACACCAAGCCTTTTATTTAGACTGCCTAGAACCTTCACCAAACAACAATAAAACTGCCTAACCAAATCATAAATCAACTGGTCAAATAGAAAATGAACCAAACGAACAAGGCTGAACATCATGCTACAGAACCGCCAAAAAATATGAGAATCAACACGTACCGGTGAAAGTCAGACCCTTAATTAGAGCAGTGAACTGTGCTAAAAAGTGACAACCTGCATGATACAAGAGGAGAATCCAGACATATCAGATGAAAGGTAAACCTGAGGACACCAATTAAGCAAGGATAAGTCAAATCAGCCCGGTAGAGTCAGTTCTGGTGAGTTTGTTTGTTTTTTGTTTTTTAAATATTGGAAGTGGACAGTGGTGTAAGAGCTTTCGCAGTTCAGATTTTCAACTAATTCTGACTGAGAGCAACATCACCTGAGGCAGGTGAGTCTATTGGTGGCTGCAACACTAGCTGGATCTTGGTTGGTGTCAGATTGGGATGAAAAATCTTGGGTTTTTGAGTTTGGGTGGGGTCACTGGAGTAAAGGTGTCCTAATATGTGGTTGCCGGTGTTATGGTGGAATGCTGGTGTTGGTGGCATATGGAAGTATAGTACTCTGATACAACATTACCATGTTAGACATCTTGACTTCATGTCTTATTGCATTACAGAGTAGAGTTGGACCTGTGGAATGGTTGAAACCCTATACAGATGAGACAATAATTGAGCTTGGGCAACAAGGAGTGAAAAGTTTGTTGGCTGTCCCAATTAGGTAATTTGTGCTGGCATCATTCTTTCTATACTTTACACTAGCTGTATATTTGCTTCATCTTGGTCTCTCTCTCAAACGCATCATCTTTTTTCAGACATATTTAATAATTGAAACTTGGCTGTGCTGTTAATGTTTTGATGCTTGATTCACAGCTTTGTCAGTGAGCACATTGAAACTCTTGAAGAAATTGATGTCGAGTATAAAGAATTAGCTCTGAAGTCTGGTATAGAAAAATGGGGGCGGGTTCCTGCCCTAGGATGCGAACCAACCTTCATTTCAGATTTGGCAGATGCTGTGATTGAGAGTCTCCCTTATGTTGGAGCTATGGCGGTCTCAAACCTTGAAGCTCGGCAGGTACCTCTATAATGGAATTAAATTGATATGCTATATAATCAAACATTACTGTTTGGAATGGATACTATACTATTTTCTTTGATGGTGCAATTGATCTCCAATGAGAATGATTTTTGAGTTTTTAACTTTTAAGAGATCTACACTATTGTGAATGATAGTTATATCTTCAAATTTACTCCATATAAAAGGTAGTTACTAGATCTGAAACTAAAGCATATGTCATTGACACTTTTATTCTATGTAATGAAGCTAGATAAGAGTCAAAGAGGATGTTCTTTGTCAGCATTGTTTAGTGTAAATTAGGTAGAGAAGCATTGTGGATGGTCCAAATAATTAGCTAAATGATATGAACCTTATGTTTGAGGGCTGAGGTGGGGAATTATTCTACAGCAAATTTTTATGTTTAATGGGCCTTCTAAAATATTGAGCTGGAAAGCAAATTAGTGCTGGACTCTTACATGCTTTTGGGGCCAAAGAATTTGCATCAGCTTAATTTTTAAGCTTTTCAGCTGTTTGTTGTGCATAAAATTTAAACCTGCCAACAAGCATTCATGAGCTTTATTAGTTCAGAGTTTTTTTGAAGCCTAGATACATGAGTCTAGAACAACTTCACTTGCTATTGTTAAGAGGACAAAAAAATCCAGATTAATTTTTGGATAATTTATACTTTTTGTCCCTGAAGTTTGGTATAGGTTCATTGTTAATCCCTCAAATTTTGCAAGTTCGGATTTGGCCCTTGAAATTTAAAAAAGCGAACAACTTAGTCCCTCCATCTATTTTTCCATTTACATGCCTAGTGACTAATGGTATGCTGAGCCACCCCAGTTTTCGAGGGACCAAAATTTAACCAACCACATAATTAAGGAACTAATATTGAACTGACCACATATTTAAGAGACCAAAATCGAACCAAACCCATAGTCAGAGGGATGAAATTGTTCCCTCTTTTTGGAACTTCGGAGACCAAATCTGAAATTTTACTAATTTTAATGAGTAAAATCGAACTAACCCTAAGTTTCAGGGACCAAAAGCATAAGTTAACCTTTTTTTTAATAAAAAAATAAAATGAAAGAGCTATTAATGGCATGAATATCTTGGGGATGGAGTTGATAGAATTAGTAATTTAGTACTTATAAAAAAGTTATAATTAGTTTCTATGCACAGGAATTTTTTTCTGAGTCTCTTGGTCAAGGGTGTCCCAGTGATTAACTGAATAACTCTTTTGTTCCTGCGAATCTTTAGTTTAATGGTTCTTTATTATTGTGGTTCTAGATATTATTCTTAGTCAAATCAGGTTAGGGCTCCTCTTCTTATATTTTGGATGTGTGATTCCAGTGCCACAAGGTTTGATGCCTAGGCTTGTTTTCTGTCTTCTGCTTTCTCTTTCCTTACTTTCTACCTACTCTGTATAATCTGCAAGCAGTATCTGAATTTAAAATACTACCTTGGGCCATCCTTTAATTACTTAGCCTGACCTTTAATGCAACCCAAGGGCCATCCATTAATTGGTTTTATTCTATATAAGATTATGCTCAAGAAATTCTTTACGTTAAATGTTAATTGCATTTTCCACTCTAAACTATGAGGTCATTGCAATGTTTAGGAGGGTTAAAGTTTCTCAATGTGTATTAACCTAAACAGAAGGAGAAAAACAAAGTGAAATAAAAATTGGAAAAGAAAAGAGAAGCCAAAGAGCTTTAGCTCAAATGGTACTTCCTCTTCTCACAATAATGGGGTGGAGAGTGGAGAATGAGGATGTGGGTTCAACACTGATAAATTATCGATTGTTTCGAAAGGTTGAAGCTGTTACAAAATGCTGAATTTAATCACTTAACCATAATTTTAACACTCACCTCATGTATGGGCCTAAACTCCCCCTTAATAAGTGGGGTCTAATATGTGGGATTTTTAATATTTTGAATGGGAGATAAAGTGGAAACAGGATTGAACTTAAGACCTTCTATTTTGATGCTATGATAAATTACTGATTGTTCTAAAAGCTTAAGTTGTTAGAAAATGGTGAATTTAATCACTTAAACATGATTTTAACAAACAACAGTGCTAGTATGTCTTGCTAGTGAAATATATATAAGAATGGGAAGAATTACCACAGCTGTCCGCATTGTGCTTTGTATCATAGCTTGCCTTTGGTATCACCTGTGTGGTCTGATAGGAGGTTTGGATTTTTTGCAGTCTTTGGTCCCCCTTGGCAGTGTTGAAGAATTATTGGCAGCATATGATTCACAACGTAGGGAGTTACCACCACCTGTTACAATGTGGGAATGGGGTTGGACGAAAAGTGCAGAAACTTGGAATGGAAGGGCAGCTATGCTGGCAGTGCTTGTTCTGTTGGTCCTGGAAGTCACCACTGGAGAGGGTTTTCTACACCAATGGGGCATATTGCCTTTGTTTCGGTGAATATCTTTGCCTCTCTATCTATCTTACCCTCGAGAAATTAATAAAGCTACATGTAAGTTTTGTTTATGCATACTCTTAGCATACATGTATTGAGGCATTATTATGCATGTCACACAAGATCAAATTCGGGTAATGGTCTAGTCACAACACTGATGTGGGTGAAAAGTAAAAAATATGTATAATAGTGGTATTTATTTGTATACCTGAATTTATGTTGTAAAGTTTTTTATTTTGTATTTTTATTTTGTTTGTTGGTTTCCATTGTTTGGAACTGGCCATATAATTGTTCTTTGACTAACAGTTTTGTAATTTGAAATTAGTTAACAATATTCTTTGCAACCAACAGTTGTGCACAGAACACAGAGTTGATGTTGGCAACATTTATAATTTGAAGAGTTTGCATTTCTCGATGTTAGAAATATCTATCTCTGGACTTTTCTGAATACCCCTATAAATGATTGTTGTTTGACATGTTCCAGTTTTATGGCTCATTAATTTAACTCCCGAGTGATCTTTGTGGCTATCTAAGCTTCCCATGTTCATTTCTTTTAACTTATTCATTTGTAGTTTCTATGCAATGTGGAACACAGTTTTTAAATGAGAAAGAAGAAACAGAAACTGAAAGAGGGCAAAAAATATGGAAACAACAGCAACAATATGACAACTTCAAGATAAACGAAGTATGCATTGTACTCGCATAAAGTTGGGCTGTTACTTAAAGGGTATATATAACAACTTTAAGTGTTAATTTACCAGTTGATTCTATCGTTGAGCTGAGCACGATCTAGCCATTAATTCCAGTCAAGCTCAATACATACGACTGTTTCGATTGATTATACATGACATGTTCCTTGTGCCTGTTCTGATGTCTTTTCTGAACATCCATGCATATAAGATTTTGACACTTGAAAGGTGGGTTGGTGTAAAGCTGAAACGTCTTTGGCTTTGTTTGAGAATGTACTTCTAAGATGGCATTACAATTTCTAAGAGCTCCACTTGAAATGCCTGCACTTCATTTAACACTCATCTATGCTGTCAAATATTTTTTGATAGATATCTTTGTTGTCAAATATAGAAAGATGTGCATGACTATATGTCTGCAACGGTCAAGATACTAAGCAGTTATTTTATGAGAGGAAGATAGTTTTTTTTTGGGTAAGAGAGGAAGATAGTTTTCACTGCGTTCAAGAGATGACCTAAATATCCGTATGCATTTATGTTCTATAAATACTATTGGGTCCGTTTGGATACAGCTTATTGTTGCTGAAAGTTGCTTAAAACACTGTAGCAAAATAATTTTTAAATGTGAATAGTACAGCGGGACCCATTTTTAATGAAAAAGTTGATAAAAAGTGAAATTTGTGGGTCTCATTTACTGTTTATGGGACCCACAGAACTGAAAAGAGAGTTTGAAAGTCCAAAACAACGGCTACTGTTTATGAACAGTAGCCGTTGTCTCCCACCAAAAAGCTGGTGCAGCAGCCGAGAAAAAAAAAAAAAAAAAAAAAAAAAAAAAGCCTAAAACGTAAACGCAGAGAAACGCAGCTTAACCCAATATCCAAACGCTCACTATATTTTATTTGTAATTTTTCCATAAACTTATATTTTAATTTATACAAAATTATTATAGATAAAAAAATCACAACAATTTGGTATTGTTAAATTATTTCAAATTGTTTGGACATTAGTCAAAATATATTTCCCAAGATTAATTTATTTTATTTACATTGAACTTATTAATTTATACCTAATATTTCTTTCATGATTATATGTTTTGATTTTTTAATAGCTAAATACAATCTTCTTTATAACCACTTGTTCTCTACGATTTTATATTTGAATAATGATTTAATATTCTATACGTAGATATCCTTTTTTGGTTTATTAACCATGATGTATCCTATTTTCTGTGCAAATATTCACCAAGGACGAACAAATCTATTTAGTTTTTATTGATTATTTCTATTTGTATTTTTTTAACCCTGTTTTATTTACAATCCTATTTATAATTTTGTTATATGACTTTTGTTTTGTCATATATTTCACTTTTATTTATATTTTGAGTATCAATTCCAATATATAATCATTATAACAAAAGTATCAATTTCAACAAGTAAAAAATCATAAAATAATAAAATAATAAATTTTTTCTATTTTGTTTGTTTTTAGTCTGTTTATTTTCAGTTTTTAAATTTTTTTCTCAAAAAAGAACAATTATATATATTTTTAGACAATAACTAAAATAAACTGATAAAAATAATCTCATCTCAATTTTTTTTTGCTGAAATAATCTCATCTCAATTGAGCTGTGTTCTGTTGAGTAGTAGTATGGATTATGGAGTACTAAAGGCTCTGCAATTTGCAGAACCACATCCACATCCACATCCACATCAACGTCCACATTGGCTAAAAATGTACTGAAAAGTAACAATGGCTAATGGCTATTGAGCATTGGCCAGTCAACTGTTTACACATTTACACATTGGCCAGTCAAACTGAACAATTATATATATTTTTGGATGTGAGACTTTTGTAGCCCAAATCTTCTAAAATCTCTTCTTTCATTGCATTGATTTTGGGAGAGAAACAAAGAGACTTCACACTTCACTGTCAAATACCCCATTCCCAATACCAATCGCGTTTACAACTCACAAGACCCTTTACGCCACCAACCAAAGCAGAAATATTGTTAGAATAAGTTAAATACAAAAAATCTTTGTTATTTACTAATTTTATTTAAAAAAATTAATAAAATACTTTACTTGTAAATTATTAAACCTTTTCGAATTTAAGCAATGCCTATCATTAATTATTTGTAATAAACACTTTACTTGTCACTAGGATTTTGTCAAATTTAATGAAAAAAGTTAAATACTTTGTAAAATTTGTCTATAAGAAATTTGAATATTTTATTAAATTTGATGAAAATTCGAATTATAGGAAATAAAGTGTTTATATATAGTCAATATTTATTATTGGAGACATAGCAAGTGCACCATATAGCTAGGGGAGAAAAAAATATAATTTGTCCTATATATCATTATATATATATATATATATATATATATGTTAATATAAAATTCATTTGTATGTTTTAGATTGATTTATCAATATTTTAAAAATATTTTTTATGTTATGATAAAAAGACTCGAATTATGATAGAGAGAATAAATCGATGATTTGAGTTTCCAAGAGCGTAATCTAAGTCCAAGTTGAAAAACTTTGCTTATGATTGATTAAATTGAATACTCTTCGCTCTCTTTAATTGGAAATTATTGCAAATTTTATTATATCTCTCATAAAATGATGTGTTAATTTTTAAACAAAACAAAAGAGTAATTCATTAATTTTATCATATTCTTGATACGGCTCCAATCTTATTCATCATCACATAATTAGTAAGTTTTCTAAAATAAACATGATAGCATTTTAGCAGTTCTCTTGAATTTTAATGAAGCAGGTAGCCTGCAAAAATCAAAGCCAAATATTCAGACTTTATAGCTTTGTTGCATTTACTCCCAAAAGTCAAGTGTACACAATGCAACACTTCTGATAAGGCCTAGCATTTTTTTCAGAATTATAATTCTCACCCAAACTCTTCAGAATGGAAGGCTTGTAAGAATACTTGCATCTCTCTCACACATTAGAAAATCTGATGCTAATTAAGAAATCTGAACTTGACTACCAGCTGTTTGTTTAATTCATATTGTTTGCGATACTTGAAAAATGTGTTCTTGTTTGAGTTTACTTTACAATTGATAGAAATAATCTCATCCTAATTTAGCTTTGTTTTCTAAATCAATTTAAAAACTCATTCTTTTGGCTTTCTTATAATTTTCTACGAGTATTTAGCTCAAATAAATGGGATACAGTGTGGACTGAGTATTTACAAAAACGAATTTTGTGGGTCTATAGTTTAATTTGCTATTCTTATTTTTGGGTTTGTGATTTTTGGATTTTAATTTTGCGTTCTTAGATCTGGGTTTGTGTTCTTGTTCAAGACACACTTAGATCTCAATTAATGTGATTTTTGGTTTTTATTTCTGTTTTTAACTTTTTTATTTAGTTAAAATTAATAAATAATTTTTTTTAATTTACATGCTGACGTGACATTTTTTATGCCAAAATAAAATTTATTATTATTATTTTAATAGTTTTGTCTGCCACGTAAGATTTTGCCGTTAAGGCACATACGAAAAGAACTAAAATGGATGATTTTTTTTTAAATAGAGACTAAAAGTGGTGAAAATAAAAGATAGGGATCAAAGTGAAAATCGAATGAAAATGTAAGGACAAAAATGTGATTTTTGCCTTTTTTTTTTTTTTAGAGAGTATTGTTTATATTGAAATAAGAAGATTTTATTTTAAAGGGAAAAAAGAAAAAAGAAAAAAGAAAAAAGCAAAAAAAGAAAGAAGAGAAATCAATATTTGAGGTGGATTACAAAAGATGAAGGCTGAATTGCATACATGGCAGTGGCACGCTTCCCATCGATCGGTGGAATAACCGTACACTCACCAGCTACGTACGATATTGTGTCCCCTGGGAATACATTCAAAGATAAGGCCTGAATTTTGAGGAGAAGCAGACAAAGTTAAGGTTTGGTCAATTTCATACATAACACAATTCGAGTTTGTCCATTTTTATGCAACGAAAAGCGTCAAGGGGCATGAAACAAAAGTACCACCCTGTAGGCTGTAGATGATTTGTTTTGTTTAAACTGTTTTACCAATGAACCGGATTAATTAAATAGGTCAATTTATTAATTGAATAAACAAAATCAGTGGATAATGGACTACAATTTTATCAAACCCATCAATCTTTTGAAGGCTATAAAACTTCATTCTTTCCAATATATATGTTTTTTTTTTTTTTTTAAACCTCAAATACTCAATAAATCTCAAACTTTTTTAGCGTAATTATAAAATTTAATTCATTTAACAAACATAATTTATGTCTTATTTATTCGGATTATAGTATTATTAATTTTATTTAATTATAATAAATGTGTCATGTCATTGGTTTAACTAGTGGTCGTTGATTCTCAAAAACAAAAAATTAAGCTAATCTCACAACTTAAACCATTTTTCTTATAGATCTCCAACTCCAAGTATTTTGTGCATGAAGAAGTGTCAATTCAGTTAGAAGACTTTTGACTACTCTAATTAAATGTTTGTATATTAGTAAAATATATATATATATATATAGGACAAAACTTAGGTACAATATCTTAGGTGCTGTTCTTTAGGTTCCCCTCTTAAAATTCAGCCATGTGGCTACTTAACTGAAAAAATATACTTCCATTTATGAGAAATAATCTACATGATAGAATCTTAAAAAGGAAACCTAAGGAACATTGCCTCAGTATCGTACTTAAGTCTTGCTTATATATATATATATATAAAATAAAATTTCCAATAAAATTGCTATGACCCATACAAGATATATTCACATATATGGCTAAATTAACGACAGAGGAGAATCAAAATAGCATATCATAGAAAAAATATCAGATACTGTTGGCCAAATTTTGAAGCAACTGCATGGCTAATTAGCGATACAAATGACCTCCTTTTAGCCATATAGTATTAAACTTTACAATCAAGACAACAAGGATATCAATCATATACCCATTAAATAATTACGAATCTGTGTTCAGTTTTGGGAGGATTGAAGGCCTTGGATCTCCTTCTTTTCTCTTTAATAATTTTTTAAAAAATGTTGAAAAGGACGTCTTTCACTCTTTGTATATATATATATTTGTTAATTTCTATTTTGACGGGATAAGATGTGACCAACCAAAGCAAAGCAAAAGAACAAATAGGCTTAACAAAATATCTAATGATCTCAAGCCAATTGACTACTTCATGGAAGAACATTTAGCAAGAAGAGAGAAGTAGGTCATTGCACATCTATTAATATTCATTTATTTTAAAATGGATGGAGTTATATATCATTTGGTATTGCCTCAAAATAGGCCCTGCTATTAAGTGTGAGTTTGGATACATGTTTTGAGTTTTGCGTTTGCGTTTTATTCCTTTTTTTTTTTTCAAGCCGCAATTCAGTGGGACTTAAGCAGTTACGGCTATTGTTCATGTACTGTTCATGAACAATAGCCGCAACTTTTGACTATTCTCTCGTGAACAATGCATCCGTGCACTGTTCACGGGTCCTACAAACTTCACTTTTCAGCCAGTTTTTCATTAGACCCCACGGCACTATTTACACATTTAAAAATTATTTTGCTACAGTGTTTTCAGTTTTCAGTTTCAACAAAATAAGTTATATTCAGACGGACTCTAAATGTTGGATGAAAAAAATTTGATGAGACTAAGGTAATCTTAAAATGTTATATATATATATATATATATTTTTTTTTTTATGTCACATAAGCTGTCACGTGTTTATAATTTAAAAAATAAGATATTTTAGTTTATCTTTAGTTTTAAACTTTTCTTTTCTTTCTTTTTCTTTTCCTTTGTTTTCTTGGGAATAAAATGGGGTTAAAAACCTAGAATTCAAAACTCAATTTCCATTCTTTTCCCATATTTTCCTAGCAAACCTATTAAGGAAAAGGAAAAACTTTGAAACAATGATTTATATATGTGCAGGAATTACTTATGGACACGACTTTTGACTTTATTTTTAGTACGTAGTTTCACATCGTCAAGGGTGGGAGTCTTCTAGCTTCGGGCACATCATCAAAAATATCAAATCCTTTGCTTCAGCCTTTAATTGTTTATCCTTTAGTCATACTCGTAGGCTAGGGAATAAAGTAGCTCATAGGCTAGCTAGATCAGCTTGTAATTTTTCTAATTTTCATGTTTGGATGGAGGACATACCTCCGGATATTGCATCTGTGTACTTGTCTGATTTACAGTAATGAATTTCCCCTCCCCCCTTCTTTCCAGGGGTGGTTTCTCAAAAAAAAAACTTTCACACTCAAACTTGTGCGGATATTTATTGGTGTGAGAGAGTGAGATATAAAAATATCAAAAATCGAATTTTAGGAAATAGTATAGATTTTAGATATTATGCTTCTTTTTTTTTTTATATAATTATAATTCGATAGTTGTAACGTTTTATTTTTTCTTGGTTTGGTTTTCTTGAGTTTCAAAGTTCTGTTTTTTTTTTTTTTTCCTTATTTTGGTTTTGCTAGGAAAATGTGGGAAAAGCAAGGAAATTGAGTTGTTGAAAGAAATTTTTAAATACCTCTAGGATCGATTTGTTAGTTGTTTCACGTTGCCATCCACACCTCTATGATATTTGCTATCATGGTGGTGCTTGCCAGGGGTGGCTTGTTGCATTTGGGGGCCTAAGGCAAAAATTGATTATCTTGTTTTATATATAAAATTACTATTAATCAACATGAATCACGTAGAACTATATATATATATATATATATATATATATTTTAAAGTTTATAAACACAAAAAAATTTGACAAAACTTTTTACATTTGTTGATGTGGTAGATTGATAATAGTGACTAAAATAGTGATGTCAGTGGTGAATCTAGTTGAAAACTAGTAAAAGTTTGCTAACTTGACTATTGTGAAAAATGTTGTGAATATTTTTGTGAATTACTTTTTTTCTTTTCTTTTTTCTTTTAGAAGTGCTACATTCAAAATATTTTTCATGAAAAATCTTAGGTGTTAAGTTGCTTCTTGTTTTCTAGTTAAACTTACCACTAAAATTATTTTTTTACTATCAATAACAACCTTTAACAATCTACTATTAAGATTTTTTGTGAAAATATTGTGAAAAATGTTGTGGACATAACATTTCTTTCTCTTTTTTATTTGTTTTTCATTTGATAAGAAAATATTATTTTATTTATTGGTTAATATTTTGTCTTAATTAATACTATTGGTTAAAATTTAGGGGCATTTTTTTCACTTGGGGCCTTAGGCTGCCGCATCAATGGCTTATACCATTGAGCCGGCCCTGGTGCTTGCTACTAGAGCAAGACGCTATTTCCATGGCCTTAAAACTTCCTCAAAGTGAGAAAGACCAAGGGAGAGAGAGAGATTTGTTTTTTTTTTTATTCATTACTACATTCACTTCATAAAGAGAATCAACCAACCCACGTATAAATAATTGCATTTCCCTTGGTAATACTAATAGCCATGCCCATGCATGTTTAATAGAATTAAACTTGCCTTAATACTAAAATCTTCACCTTGTAACATAGTCATAAGTCATATAGGGCATATATAAATAGGATCATAAATAATGATCCATAGGACTCACATGGTGAGGGAATAGGGATCGATTCACTCACCTCCATTATATATAGGTCGATTGAGCACAGGGCCGGCTGGATAGGTAAAGCAATTGATGCAATCGCCTAAGGCCCCAAATAAAAAAAGGCCCCCACTTGTTAAAAAAAATTATATATATAATATATTTATCTATATATTTTAATTTAAAAAAATTTTAAGCACGTTTATTGGTCAATAAAATGCATTAAAAAAGTCTTATTGTATCCTAAAATGTAAAAGATTAAAAAGGAAAAACTAAAAATAGACAAACTTCAGCTAACAAAATTAAATTGTAGGTGACAAATTTATTAACTCATTCTTAAAATATGCTAAAATCAAAATTAATAGCAGACAAATTCATTAATAATACAACGTAATTGTCTTAAAATATGCTAAATTAAAGATTATAAATTTCAAAAACTAAAGAAAAATCTCTCATCTCTTTGTCTCTCTGCCTCTCCATCAATATTCTTACAGTCTTACCTTTCTTTTCTTCATCTTCATCTTGATTCTTGATCTTTTTCCATAAACTCAGTCAGTTTAGCTTGAAATTTCTCTTTGTTGAGTCCAGGCTCCAGCGTACTAGTCTACAGTCACAGGTATTCTTCTTCAGTCTCCCCCTCTTTCTCTTTGTCTTTCCGAAAATGAAGACTCATTGTCTTCTTTTTTTTTTTTTTTTTTTTTTGAGGAACAAGACTCATAGTCTTCTAGACTTCTATTTATTTCACTTAAATTATATATATATATATATATATATATATATATATATATATATATATATATTTTGTTTGTTTCACACTTTCATTGCTGCACTGCACAATTGTTTGATGGGATGGGACATGTTTTTTGCAGCTATGATAGCTTTTCTGTTTTGCCTCTCTTTGGACCTCTGCCATGATAATTGATAGGACACATTTTTTTCTTTAAAACTTAGCCATAGGATGATAGGAGTAGTGGAGTAGCTGACGGTTTCTCACTTTTTTTTTTTTTTTTTTAATAATCTGACACTTTATCTATTATTATAAATTATTATATTATTTAATAATTTGATGTGTATCATATCAACTCATTTATATTATAATGACACTAATTTATTAAATCATACATTAAATTAATTTTTATTTGTGCAAGTTTAAACTTTAAATTGGTCATGGCTTTAAGGTCTACTATGTCACAAGAAATATTAAGTGAATTAGCTATATTATCAATTGAAAAAAAAATGTTAAAAGAACTTAAATACAAAAAATCATTTTGCATCTCAGAATACAAGAAAAATAAATTTTAAATAAAAAAAATTCAATATACATATATATATATATATATATATATATATTATTTGATTAATATTTAATTATAAAAAGGTCTCATTTAAAATTTTTGCCTAAGGCCCCAAAAGTTGTTGAGCCGGCCCTGATTGAGCGCATGTTGTATGGAATACATGTTATGGTGGAGTTCTCTTAACAAATAGCATATATCTTATTTCTCTACAACACGGTACAAATCTAAGTCTAGTCGCTATACAAGCGCCTAACTCGAGTCCTCTATTCACTACCATCTCAAAGTGCCAAATTAAGGTCTCACATCTAGCTATTTACAAGCTACGTAGATTGTGGGTAGCCACAACAAAACATATCACATAGACTTCATTTTAGCTTCAGCTTCACTCATCGAAGAGTATTGAAGGAATTCAATATTTTTTCAACTTTTCTTGCTCCAATAGTGACAAAGGACACAATCTCATCTTCACCTTGTTACTCAACGTCGAAGGTGATCGCTTGTGTGAGAAAGTCGATCTAAGCCTATAAACATACTTTTACAGCATGATAACTAGTTAAGGAAGACAATTTCGTACTGTACTGGCCAGTACGATTGGAATTTATCCTACCGGTATGTACATGAGTTCAGTAACACCGATGTTTCATACTAGTTTAATGAAAATGCCACATTATTTAAAAATAAGCCACGTCACTACTCTATTAGCCACATAGGCAATAATACTAACAAGAATTATCAAAAGGACTAGTAGTGCTCATTTATGAAACTCGAGAGACCAATAGCGCTCACTTGAAACTTAAGAGAAAAATTACGCCCACTATGTAAACTTCAAAGATTTGTTAGGACTCTGATTGGGGTGCATTTGGTGTAGTGTGTTGCTGCTGTGTTAGGTGCAATGGTGCAGTGGATGCTTGTACAGAGATGCAGGGGATACTTGTACAGAGTTGGTTACAAGTTAGTTGAGTTAGTTGATAATGCTATTGTAGCTAGGTTGATTCCCTTGAAGAATCAATGGAGGCCTAGTTCCCTCGAAGAACTACTAGATTGAGAGCAATAGAGATTAAGGGTCATTTGATTCCTATCAAGATTGATAGTGTATTTTGGTGTAAAATGTTTATACCCCTTTAATACTTTAGTAAACATAGAAGTGTCTAAAGATATCAACGATAAGACCCCAATTATTTCAAATTATGCGTTCTTTATTCTATTTTTTTTTTTTTTTTGAGAAAGATTCTTTATTCTATTTTGGTATGTCTCAATATGTATAAAAATTATAAATTATTTATAGTTATAACTATGGATGAGATGTAGAAAATTGTGTTAAATATATTTAAGGAAAGTATTACCCCTTGATTTTTTCCAATTTGCGTTTTAATCCTTTGTCTTCTTCTTTTTTTTATTTTTTATTCTTAATTTGTGTTTTTAAGAAAATCAATTTGAACATGATAATTTTGAAATTAATGAAATGTTGATAATAAAAACTAGAAATTACTATCCCAATCATAAATATAAATATATTAACATGTAGAAACTTTCCTTGCAAATTCAAAGATTACACTATATCGAATGGATAAATTTAATTTCCTTCAAAATCAGTAAAGAAAATGTTTCCAATCTCTAGCAATAAGATAATTGTCCACATGACTTATTTAATAATCATGCAGCTTATTTAAATCACTTAACAAGTTACATGATTAAATTAGTTCAACCTGTAAATTATTTTATTTTATTTTTTGTTCATCATATAAGGGATTTGAGATTAAATTCACCTAGGTTAGAAAAAGGGAGTTTTACAATCAAACAAAGACAAGTTGCATAGCTAGTGTGCAAGCCAAAACCACCAATATATTACATCAGAATCAAACGACCCAACAGCTTCAAATTATACAAGAAAAAATGAAAAATATACCAACTACGTTACATCAATCGGCGAAGGACTATTATACACAAAACAATGAAATCCTCTATGACCTGCAGAGTATAGCACAGTACCATTCAGAAGAGATTTTTATTTTATTGGTTGGAACTTGGAACTTGGAACTTGGAAGTATGTTACAGCAAATTAACAAATTACTACCTCCTTCAGATTTGCTAATGTGAATCCCATTTTTCTAATTGATCCAAATGTGGTGAATCACTAATGTTGTGTATAAGTTCCTTTAACTACCCAATTCGGCATAATTAGCATATCAGTCTCCAACTTAATTACCCGTTAAAAAAATACTTATTAGTCAGTATGAGCACTGAGTAGTAGTGAACCATTTGACTTCCTACTGAGTTGTGCAGAAAGCATGCATCTTATCTTATTAGTACTGAGAGTCTTAGACCAAATGACATGTACACAGGAACAGCGGCCTATCAAACTCTGTTCCGGTACATACAAATCAACGGCTAGGATTTGGGCAATAGTGGTGAAAAATCTTCAGTCTCATATATCTATTTCTATTTCTATTACTCTATATATAAAGACCCAATAGGCTCATAAGTAGTTTTTTGGTTTATTCAATTGGTGAGTTAGCACTCTCTTCTTCTTCTTCTCCTTCTTTCTTTTTTTTTTTTTTTTTTTTTTTTTTCAAGTACGCAATTGGTTTAAGCTTTGTTTTTGTTTTTTTTTTAAAGAAATTTATATGTTTACTTTGTACTTGCAATTTAAGTTTATATTGTAGACATACAAAAAGTGACAAATATTATACACATTTGTACAAAAAAATGGTAAATATATCTATTAATTATATAAAAAGAGCCAATAGGCTCATGAATAGCGTTTTGGGTTTATTCAATTGGTGAGTTGCACTTTTACCTCTTTTTTTTTTTTTTTTTTTTTTTTTTTTTTCTTTTGAAGTATGCAATTGGTTTAAGCTTTGTTTTTTGTTTTTTGTTTTTTTAAGGATATTTATATGTTTACTTTGTACTTGCAATTTAAGTTTATATCGTAGACACACAAAAAATGGCAAATATTATACACATTTGCACAAAAAAATGGTAAATATTGTACAAATTTTACAAATGTGTACAAAATTAAAAAACGTGGATCCTGGAGCCTTTCTTTTGACCAAAAAAAAAAAAATGTGAGACTTTGTTATGGATGTATAGTAAGTGGCTAAATTTTAGGATTAAAGATAAGTAGATAACTCCCATCAATATATCAGAATTTTCTCTTAAAAAAATAGAAGAAAAAATTGAGGAAAGAGATGTAAATAAAAGTTTTGATAAATGAATCATTTAAAAATGAAGTATTCTTTTTCTATACTTCACTATAAACTAGAAAAAAAAAGTTTAGATATGCCCATAAATATAGGACTGAATTCAGTACTGATAATAAAAAGGAATAGATATAAATTTTAACAATTTTAACTTAGTATTACTATTATTTAAGTATTTTTTATATTTTAGATGATAGACTTCATCCAATTGGGTGTTAGAAAAATAAAAACTGCTTCTATTAAAGAGTAACTAGACACAATTCAATTGGCCTTGCACTCAAGCTAACTACAGCTTGAAGTTGGCCTTACAAAAAGACATGATTTTGTTTAAAAGTGTGTCAAATGAGCCCAACAAATTTAATCTAATTTTATGTAGAAATGAGTTTGGAAAATAAAATTTAGACATTTTCTAAATTATATTTTCGTCTCATTGATTTAACAATTCATAACCTAAATCTATATATATTCTCAAAACTTCTACCTAAAATAATAATTTAATAATTTAAAGAAGTGTAACTTATTTCTTCTAATTACAAACTCTTACTTGAATAAACTTAGCACATGCTTCCACTTTTACTAAAATATTATTACAATTGCACATATTATTACAATTCTTACATATGATTTGTTCAAAATTAGTTCAATTTTTTAAGGTTTTGATACACCCTATCTGTGACAAAGAAAGATCTATTGCTTAATGTGTATGCATGAGCAATTAACACTATAAATTGATTACTACATTAACAAAATTTTCAAAAACGGATGATAATTACGGAATATTAGCCTTTGTGCATGTGTTCATGTGCGTGCTTAGAGGCTCTTTTATTTTGTTGGATAAAAGTTAATAATTTGCATCAATTATAATTTGAGATTATTATATTTTTCAATCACAAAAAAAAAAAAAAAACTAGAAGTATGATGAAAAATTATTTTACCTACAAACACATAATACTCATCACACCCCTAGGTTTTTTTTTTTTTTTTTTTTTTTTGTGATTGAAAAATATAATAATTCTAAATTATAATAGATGAAAATTATTAATCTTTACCAAAAAAAAATAGAAGAATCTCTGAACACGCGTGTGCTTAGAGGCTAGTATATTTTAAAATCTTGTTTAGTAAATAATTTGATATAAGCGCGTGCTCAGAAACTAGAATACTTAAAATCTTGTTTTGTAAATAATTTAACATCTTATTTTTCTTTATCAGTTGATATCTTTATTTTTTCAAAAAAAGTGTTATTCCAAATAATAATAATAAAACAATGAATATATG
Organism: Quercus glauca; assembly: GCA_023736055.1. Classification (NCBI taxonomy): domain Eukaryota; kingdom Viridiplantae; phylum Streptophyta; class Magnoliopsida; order Fagales; family Fagaceae; genus Quercus; species Quercus glauca. Next base: position 41,383,666 of record CM043324.1, on the reverse strand, counting down.
ATATATACGTGTTATTCAATTTCAAATGTAATATTTTTTTCTTTTAATTTTTATAAGTGTGCTTAGCTCAGATAGATCATAGATGGGGTGTAGACGTGTAGTGGACCATGTACTGAGAGAGCAATTAACTCGAAAATATTTTTTTTTTCATTTATTTGTTTTTAGTCTATCTATTTCTATAGTACAATTTTTTTTTCTTTTCGAAGTATAATTTTATTTTTATGCAACAAATAATATAAAACTGATAAAGAGAATCTTATGATTTCCAGGTGGACCATGTATCGTTGATTACTATTGTGCACTGAGGAGAAAGTATATGTTGTTTGGTGTTGCATGGTTCAATTAAAACTTGCCACCTGTATAAAAATTGGCAAGTCAGGAATCAGGATACTAGCTCACTTAAATTAAAATTACAGAAATGCCCTTGAAAATTTTCAAACGCCGGCCCCTTTAACACGCTTTACACTTGGTAGCACTCAAAGACCCGGACAGACAAGTCAACCTGGACACTAAAAGTACCCCGGCCCCAAGATCCAAAGTCAGAACCTTCATGTAAAGGGCGTGCTCTAACAACCTACCCACGCGACGCGAGACAATTTGCGCAGAAGAAAGGTTGTGTGGGTTGTCTTGTGCCAGCAAAAACCTGAGACGACTGGGCATATGATATATCCTGTGGGAGTGTCCCCTTGCCAGGAATGTGTGGGCCTTGGTTAAGGGAAAGATTCTAAAGTGTTCCAACGAGGATCGCGACTTCTTCCTGCTGTTCGGTTTCATGGTGCAGAGCTTAGACCAACGCGACTTGGAAGGCGTGGGCTATTTGGAATGCCCGATACAAGGAGTACTTTGAATAAAAGCAAACTCGTCCAAGGAATATTTTGAGTGCTGCAGAGGGTCTGCTGAATGAGTACCAAAAGTTGATGGCACCTCGTAGTTGATTTTTTATATTGGTGCTTTTTCTTAGCTATGGTGTTGTAGCTGTAGTCTATGGCCGGATTTAATTATTTATTTATTTATTTTTTCATATAGGTGCCTTTTCCTTAGCTAAGCTTTAGTCTATGGCCAGCCTTTTGTAGCTGGCTGTGGACTTTATAAGTTTTTTACTTTATGTAAGTGTATTCAAGTTTCTGAGTTAACAAGAGTTTCTGACCGGTTTTCTACTTTATATATATCTTCTCTTTCTTTCTGTGTTTCTCTCTAGCACAACTGCACACACCAGCCCCTTGCACCTTCATGACCATGTACTCTCTCTCTCTCTCTCAACTCCAAAGCTTGACAGCCACTGCTTATGCTTAGCATCGCCGCCGGAGATAGATAGAGATACACCGCTAAACACTATCCGAACCCATTCATCACCCAATAACTCAACTTGACCCAAGGCCAGCAGCTCTCAAAAGTCAAAACCCCGGTGGAGTTTTTGCTTTCAAAACCGATCAAAATTGTCACACAGGTGGACCCACTGCCTCTCTTCTCTTATCTGTCTCCTCTCCTCATATGTTTTTTCTAGCTCTCTTCTCACGCTCTAGTCTAGTCAAGTGACCTAAAACTTTTCCACTCACCGAAGCGGCCACGCAGATCGGTGCTGGTCTGTGTCTCTGATCAGTTCTCCTCTTGTTCTCGGGGAGTACGAAAAGGCTGGGTATTAATTGTTGTTCTTCTTCTTCTCGATCGAGCGTACGACCGGATTATTCTGTTGAAGAACATACAGATCGGTATCTTCCTCTCCGCTTCTTATTGTGCCTCTGTATCCCTCTTTCTCCGTTTTGATTTATGAATTTCATGGGTAAATGGATTTTGTGAAATGACCAAACCACAAAAAGCTATATTTTCATGAGTTCCTCACAAAAAAAAAGAAAAAAAAAAAGACTATTTTGTTTAAATTGATTTATCAGATTTTTACAAAGTTTGTTGTGATATAAATAATATTCATTATCACGTAATTAATTAAGTTTCTAAAACTTTTTTCTTCTGTAATATACTACTCCTAGATGGTTACTTTAATACTATTTTTCTTGAATTTAATTATTCTTAATGGTGCATTGTAGTTTCTTACACTCAAATGTCATCTGTACACATGCAGTACAACACTTGTAAGTTCAACTAATATGACTTATCAAAACCGAAGCGGCCATGCTGATGGCCCATGTGATCTTACGGAAGGGACACATTTTTTCCAGATTATTCTCCACAAAAATCTTCGCAATGGCAGGCTTGTAAGAATACTTACATCTCTTGCTCTCCTTTTGAGTCAAAAAATTGTGATAGTAATTAATTAAGAAACATGGACTTAATAGGCTAGCTGTTTGTTTTATTCAGATTGTACCATGCGTGTATATATGTATGATACTCATCTTGGTATATTTAATATTTATTTGCAAATTTTGAAAAGCATATGATTTTGTGTGTGTATATTACAATTAATGCTTACATTACATTTAGATGTATTATTAACTGAAGATTCTTAATTTGTAGACCATTCCAAAAAAATTTACAAGTAAATATGGAGAAAAATTATCCAGCTTGGCATTTCTTACGCTTCCAAATGGTGCAAAATGGGAGGTAGGGCTGACCAAACACGAAGGTGAGGTTTGGTTACAAAAGGGCTGGCGTGAATTTGCTGAGTATTACTCTCTGAAGCTGGGTTACTTAGTAGTTTTCAGATATGAGGAAAATTCACATTTTCACGTGCTCATATTTGATCCGAGTGCAACAGAAGTAGACTATCCTTCCAAAAGCTCCAACGGTCATGAGGAGGGTCAGTGTGACGAAGAAGATACTGATGAGAGTGATACTTCTATTCAAATCTTACCCAACTCATGTCCTCTACGCCCAAAGCGAAGTGATACATCACTCTTACCACGTCGGAAGAAAATGAAAACTACTTCTACAAGTGGCAGAATTAGGAGCCAAAAATCTAAGCTCCGTGCAAGGATCCCACAATTGACTAAGATACAAAAAGCTGAAGCTCTTAAGAAAGCTAGTGGCTTCAAATCGAAAAATCCTCATGTCATGGTTGTCATGCAACAATCTTTCGTGGAGAAATGGTACTTGGTAAGTTTTCAATTTAAATTAACCATGCATAAGCATAATGTTGTCAAGGTTTTGCTAGTATATGGTACTAATGAATACAATGCTATCTATCTTGTGCAGAGTATACCAGTTCACTTTACTCAGAAAAAGTATATTCAAAGTGGACACTATGTTACGCTTAAAGTTGGGGATAAATCATGGGAGGTGTTGTTTTCGATTGCTAGAGGGAAACGATCAGGTTCATTTTCTTCTGGATGGTCTACATTTGCAGAGGCAAATGGTCTGAAATTTAAAGATGTTTGTGTGTTTGAGCTGATTAAGAGGAATAATGGTGTTGTGCTGGAAGTTTCGATTTTTAGAGATTGACTCAGTTAATTAATTAAGCCTATGGTAGTGAATTATGTTTAGAGACTTCACTTGTTTGAGCTGATCTGAATTATCTATATTATTTTTTATACTTAACAGTATATTTGGTACTTGAACTATTATTTCCCATTGAACACAACGTATGTTAGAGTTAGACATTGATGCATGCATATTAAAAAATTTGTGAAACTCAACTCAAGGAAAGTCACAAGCTATTATTTTGAAATAGATAAATGAAAAACAATAATAATCATTGGAAATTACAATGACTGAGGAGTAAGCATATCTTATATAGTCTCTGCTCGTCAATACCACATCGATCATGCATGTATATAAATATGCATGCCAATGGGAAATGGCACATTATCATTCACATGTTACATAACTTTGGCCAATGGATGTGCTTTTGTTTATGTTGATAAAGAGAAATTTATTTCAAAAATAAGGAAAAAAGAGGAATCAATATAGCCAAAAACAATTGGACTTGTCTATTTATGCAACAAAAATTGAAAAAAATACAACCAAAAACAAACAATCAAACAACAGGCTCAGTAAAAGTAGTCAAAAGATTATTATTATTATTATTATTATTATTATTATTTTTCTAGGTAGAATTTAGTATTATTTTTATACTTCATAGTAGTTAGTACTAGCATATCTTCTGACCCACGATATCAAAACAGTTGACTACTTCTGATGCTACTAAACCAAATATATGTGTTTAATAGGAAGTGTATGGAGTTGGACAAATAATAAGCTACCAAGTAAAGTAAACAGTAACAACAAGCTTGTTTTAGATAATAAATTATTAGTGCTGGCCAACATGAATTCACAAACAAGAGGGAAACTACTTTTTTTTTCTTTGAGCTTTAAACTGGGAAAATAAATCCTGTATATATATCTAACAAAAATACTTCATTAGTAAAAACTAAAAACCCACCGAATGGTCTGTTTCAAAAATTGGGTTGAACTCCAAGAACTATAACTATTTTACCCTCCTTTACAATAATAATTATGGGTTCAAAATTTTACCTATATTACATGATAATTTTAGTTACATAATTTTTTTCATAATATAATATAATTATATTTCAATATTGTTGCAATACGTGTAAATTAATTGGATTTAAAAGAGTGGAGCTATTTTCAATTAGCCCAAACCTAAACACGCATAAAAAACCCAACCCATTATCACTCTCGGAGAAAGGGCTAACTGGTACGTGCGTTAAGGTGTCAAAACTTTACACGCGTACGAAAATAATTTGGAGGTCAATCTCATGTGATTTTAGAATTTTATTTTCCCTTTTAAACTTTAGTAAAGAAGTGAGGTCAGGAATACTACTACAAATTTTACTACAAAGAGCTTACAAGTTGATGTGTTAATGTCATCAATCAACAAAAAAACAATTCGAATATTCGCTTATTATGTATATGAAGCCCAACAATAACATTTATTGTCACATTAATTTGTAAGCATTATGTAATAACATTTATAATACTTTTAGGGTTTTCCTTAGTGACAATGTGTGGCGTAAAGTTGTCTAGGGCCTTGTGGCGTACAAATAGGAATGATAAGATTCCATGATTCTCGAGTTTTTAGTTTTATATTCTATTTTAGGATGTCTCAAAATATAGTATTATTTTTTAAAAGGTTACTAAATAAATTTTCAAATATGTTATTTCTTTTTTGAAAAAAAAAAAAAAAAAGTCAATACCTCTATATCATTAAAATTTAAATTAATAATGGTAGTTTTGAAAACATGTACATATTTTATGTTTTAAAGAAAATGCATCAAATGATGTTCCCTTCCGGCTTTGTTACATTGTTTGGTGTTACTTCTATGGGGAGAAAATTTAATTTAGGTTTGAATTTGACACCACCCCTTTCCCCTGCACAACACACTTGCTTAAAAAAAATGACAAAGTCTCTTGTCCTAATACATGAGACTTATGATAAATATCACCTACATTGTAAAAACTAAAGTACTGGGATTGTATCCAATGCATAAGTTGCACTAGACATGTTAGTATGCAGACATATGTCCAATTTTAGACAGGTGTTTATATCTTAATATGTCTAATGCACTAATGCACTCGATACAAGCTGTGTCCAAAACTTTAAAAAAAAAAAAAAAAAGGTTTAACATCACATAGTGGGCCTGTTATTGAAGTACATTTAAATAGGTTATTAAACTTAGGGGTGACAAAATTGGACACGACCCGCGAACGCGATGCAACGCGACATGACTTGAAATTAGCAGGTTATAGGTTGAGGCTTAATGGGTTTGTATCATATTCAGGTTAACACAACTGACCCGTTTAATAAATAAGTTGAGTTAGTGTTTAACAGATGGAACCCATTTGACCTCTTTGACCTGTTTAATCAAATGACATTTTTTCAATATACCCTTCAAACCTCAGGTATATAAATTTATTAGTTGTTGTGGTTTATTATCTTTGACATATTGTGGTTAATTATTTGTGATATTGAGATACACTTTAGTTTTGAATGATTATTTATGATGCAGTTACTCGTTAATTTTGAATTTTATATTAAAAATATTTATTTGCTTATTATAATTTTTTTTTTCATTTTGATAAAATTTGATAAACAGGTCGACATGACTAACCTATTTAATAAATGGGTCGTGTTAGGGTTGAGGAATTTTAACCCGTTTAATAAAAATGTCGGGTTAGTGTTGACCTATATAGTCGAATACTTATGAGTTGATATGATACAAACTCGACGCGAACATGAATCATCACCTCTAATTAAACTACTCTCAAATGGTGTGCAAATAATTATAATTTACATAAAATATAAAACATGATCATTATTTGCAGTTTTGCACACATAAGTGATTCTAATGTTGATAGTGACAATAAGGATTAAGAACATACAAGTAATTTTAGCATGAATGTGTTCAGAGGCTTAAAAAAAAAAGATGAAAATTTTAAATTGTAGCTGCAATTAGTTGTAGTTAATGTCTAAAATGTGTATTATTATTATTTTTTTAGAAACAAACATACATACACAAGGGAGGGGGAAAGAGGTTCTAATACAAAGGTACATTACAAATTCCATTCAAAAGCCATAATAACTTTTGGGAGTGTGAGGGAAAGTATAAAATGTGTGTCATAATTTTAGGAAATTTGAATGTTAATTTTAAAGTAATTTTCCCTTATAGCCTTAACTTAAACTTTTTTTTTTAATACTCCTTAATTTATTCTATTTTAAATCATTTTCAATTAAATACAGAGGTTATTTTTGGAAGTGTTTTTAGTATTATTAAGTATAAATTTCAATAAATGTCATGTACAATCCACTATGCCTCTCTTGTAGTGGTACACCGACAGATTTGTTAAAAGCAACTTCTTTCTTTTTGTAGGAATTCCAAAAATGGAAACTTCAAAACTACTCTAAATTTATATTTCCTCTCTTTCAAATTTTTTGGTTTTTTTTTTTTTTTTTTTTTTTTTTTTTTTTTCAGAAGGATAATTTTAAAATCACCAGGACTCTATACAAGATTTTATGACAGAAAATAATCAAAATTCAAAATAAATCGTCGTGACAAACAAGGCCAAATTTGAAGCAAGTGCATGGCAAACACATCAACTTGCTTTGCCACACAAAAAAAAAAAAAACCTTGCTTAGCCACACAAGACCCACCCTTTTAATTTGGCAATATACTGAACGTTTCTATCAAGACAAGCAGCATATTAATCATGCGCAACAAGCAAAGAATAAGTACAAATTAAGTAACGAATCCCACACCATAATATATTATATACTCTCTCTGTAATTGAACTAGATTCTGGATAGCGTGGTTATGCTAGAACTATAGAAGCTTGTGGAATCGTAGATGGACAAGCCATTGTTCTCTTCATTTGTCACTCGCTCTTCTTTTGCTTCTTTTTTGGTTCTCTTACTCATAATTATACCTCTAATTGTTATAATCTGTTTCTTGAGTTTCAATTCTACAACTTTCTCCATAGAGAAAACCTCTGAATTGGTTGATGTAGCAGAAGCAGAAGCTCCCACTCCAACTCCATTTATTATTAGTTCTTCACAACACAATGAAGAATCAGAAGCACCAACTCCATCTAATTCAAAAGAAACATCAGAAGCTCCAACTCCATTTAGCTCTACAAATTCTAGAGAAACATCACCTCCCACTCTCGTAAGAATTAATAATTACTCTCAATTTTTCATTCAACATTTAATTTTTCTTAATTCACTAACTTTGTTACTAATATTACTCTTGCAACTTTTTTTTTTTTTATGTTGTTGGGTCTATAGGGACAAAAGAAAGAGACAACATTGAAGCAAAAGGGGTTTAATGAAGGTTTTGTGACTTCTAAAAGGCACAGAAAGTTGCAGAAAATTGAAGCAAGTTTGAGTAAAGCCAGGTCTGCCATAAGAGAAGCTGCTCTGGTCAGGAATTTGACATCAACTCATCAAGACCCAGACTATGTTCCTTGGGGCCCAATATATAGGAATGCAAATGCCTTTCATAGGTATCATGTATCATTTATGTTAATGTTTATTCCTTATACTTCTAATGTAACAGTAGCAACGTTTTGAAACTTATACTAAGAGTTAGCTCAAAACTAAGTCTGAGTAGACTGACTCACTATAGCAGATTGTCTCCAACAACAATTTATGTCAACCGTGTCAATTATTATAGATTTTGGGTGTTTGTGGTTAGTGAATAGTGAGTCACACTGCTTCATTTGCCGAAACTTGAAATATTAGCGAGTCAAGTTAAATTCACCGATTAAATACATATTAAAACTTGAATTATTTTCAAATTTTTAGGTACTAAATTAACCCAATGATAGTTTACTGATAAAATTAAACTTCGACATATAATTGAAGGTGCAACATTGTGCTTACGCTTGTTTCATTTTTAATTTTAATGCATTTATGGATTTTGTTATTAATTTAGATAAATTACATAAAAATGCTAAAAAATTATAACATTTTTTGCATTAGGTCCAAGTTTTACTTTTGTAAATTCAAAGTTCCAAACTTCAATTTGAAGCTTCATTATTTTGGATATATAGTAATGGAGCAAAAAAAGCGTGAACTGTTGATAAAATTTTATGTTTCACCAATAACTTGTTCATAAGCCAATTTGACTTCCATTGAACATAGGGAGTAGATAGAGAAAGTTTCCGTCAAAGTGAAAAAAGTGAAAATGAATCTTCTATGCAATAAAATTGAAGTTGGTTGCTTGAGTAAGTTGCAAAGTTTTATGACGGTTTCTTACTTTTTCTTTGCTTCACTACTGTCTAGAATACAGAAATGAATACTGGTTTCCAATTGAAACAGTTTCATATATAACTTTAACTGACAAAATTGAAAATTGGAATCTAATCTGAAACATGACACAAACTCTGTACACTATTAAGTAATTTTGTTTGTGTCATTGGAAATAATAAGCAAAAAGGGTAAGGGTGACGGTTGGTAATGGTTACAATTAAAGCAAATGGAATTGTTTAGATTGGACCAACATGAATCACAATGCTTGGACCCAACTATATATATTAATCATAGTTAAATTCTCTTTGATTTTTTATTTTTCTTTTTTTCTAAATTTTGTAGGAGTTACCTAGAGATGGAGAAGGTGTTCAAGATCTATGTATACGAAGAAGGAGAGCCTCCAATGTTTCATAATGGTCCATGTAGGAGTATATACTCCACAGAGGGAAGGTTCATCCATGAAATGGAGAAGGGACAACTTTATCGTACAAGAGACCCAGATGAGGCCCTAGTGTACTTCCTTCCATTTAGTGTGGTCATGATGGTTCAGTATCTATACGAGCCCAATTCAAAGGACATTGATGGTATTCAACGTGCTGTGGTTGACTACATACGCATCATTGCCAATAGACATCCCTTTTGGAATCGAAGCCTTGGGGCTGATCATTTCATGCTGTCTTGCCATGATTGGGTAAACTTTTTACCCTTTTTTTTTTATTGCTAATTTAGAATTTTAGTTACAAATTTAATTTAAATTTATAAATAATAATTATTAAGATATATCCAATTTCAAAACATGCTGAAGTGGTTGATTGTGAGTGATGAATACTTTTTACACACAAATTTTTATATGGACTCCCTACTTTTTTTTTAACCCCACAAAAAACAATCAACAATTTCAATAAGTTGAGAAATTGAGTGTTTCGTAGTATTAATTGTTGAACTAAGTGGTTGGATTTTTTTAATAAAAAGAGTAACCTTGTCCTTTGAACCAACTCTAGTCAACTAAATTGGTTAGAAATTAAAGTATTTTAATGCGCACTGTTGATAAGTAACGCATATCATATTCTTTTTTCTTTTTCTTTTTTTTGAGATAAAGGTAAGCAGTAACACATTATATTTTTTTTTTTTTTGAAACAAACACGCACACACGAGAGAGAGGGAAATGGTTTAGTAACACATTATACTTGATATCAGGATTCAGCACATACATATAGTAACATTAATTTATAATAAAACAGTAATAAATCTCACAATAGTTCTAGGTTTACCCACTTTGAAAATTTGGGAGATGTTTAGTACATGCACTTAAAAATATGTGTGAAAATATATGTGGATGAAAAAGTATGTAGAAATACGTGTAACGTTGTTTAAAAACTGAAAACATGTGTTTGAGTTGCCATATCAAACGGGGCCTTGATCTGCCTTGGTGAAATAGTTTGGCTAAATTTTCGAGTGGAGAGCTAAAGGTCTGATTATGACTTCTTAAAATTGATAACACAAGTGGGCTTTTGCTAATTAAAAAGAAACTATAAGTCTGACCTCTGCATTTAGATCTAATTGCCTACTCCATGGTCAGAGTTCTACATTTGAATCTTCCAAATCCTATTTTAGCTTCAGGGCTGTCTTGGGTTGAACCAAGCTTATAGGCCTGGTATTAAAATTTATGTAGTATCACCTAAATTACTTTTGAGTTGTTTCCTATCCATCATTTGGAATAACTTGTTATATTAGAATTACTAAAGCTCTTTTTGAATTGCAATCCTATCTTTTGGAATGACTTGTTCTATTGGAATTACCAAAGCTCTTTATGGATTGATGTCCCATCTTTTGAAATATTTACAGGGGCCAAAAGCATCTTCCTTTGTTCCACATTTGTTTCACAGGTCTATTAGAGTTCTGTGCAATGCTAATACTTCTGAAGGATTCAATCCTTCAAAGGATGCATCATTCCCAGAAATCCATCTTAAGACGGGGGAAATCACAGGGCTTATAGGTGGCCTTTCCCCATCTCGCCGATCAATTCTTGCTTTCTTTGCAGGCCGTTTACATGGCCACATTAGGTACCTACTACTAGAGCAATGGAAAAACAAAGACCAAGATGTGCAAGTCTATGACCAACTTCCTGATAAAGTATCTTATAACTCAATGTTGAAGAAGAGTAGGTTTTGCTTATGCCCAAGTGGATATGAAGTAGCAAGTCCAAGAGTTGTGGAGGCAATCTATGCTGAGTGTGTGCCAGTGTTGATTTCTGATAGTTATGTACCACCTTTCAGTGATGTTCTAAATTGGAAGTCATTTACTGTACAAGTGGAAGTGAAGGACATACCAAATATCAAAAAGATACTGATGGGCATATCTCAAAGGCAGTACTTGAGGATGTACAAGAGAGTAAAACAAGTTCAAAGACATTTTGTTGTGAATGGACCTCCTGAGAGATTTGATGTTTTCCACATGACTGTTCACTCTATTTGGCTTAGAAGGTTAAACACCCAAATTCAAGATCAATAACTGCGAATGAATGGATTGGAATTGATTGGAGTTACCATTCAATTGAACCCGTGTCAAGGGAATTTCTGATAAATTGATAAGGTTTTGGAGAATTTTCCAAATAAGATTTTGAGTTTTGACTAGTGGATTATTGACATTTTTTATTTTATTAAAGAAGTAAATGTGGGGCTATCAGATTGTTTTATGGGTTACTATGATAGTTTATCTTGAACTTTATCAAGTGAAATTTATCATTAACAACATAAATCATGTTTATTTAAGTATATAATGACTGTTTCAAGTCGATGTTTATGCCTAGAATGATAATATTAGCAGAAGAGCCTCATGGCATACCATGCCTGGGTCAGGCCACTAAAGATGAGCAAGCACCTCCTAAAGCATGATCAGTAGGAAACGAGGACAAAATGATACAAATATTAGTGTATGACAACCAACAACCATCTTTTCTCATAGATTTGGAGTCCATAGTGACACAAATATTAGATTAGATGCACAGGCCAAACATTACAAGCTACACTGCAAGAAAATATAGCCCTTAGAATTGACAATTGTTTGAGTTTGTAGCATTAGTTATTAACTATTATACACACAAATTTGGTAAATATTAATGTCACAAATTAGACACTTTAATTATCTAGTGCTTAGAGGAAGATGATTTTCTTAACTGATATGAAATTCTCCACTTGCATGAACCTCTTTGACCCTCTTATCATACTCATCTTCTTCATCATCTTCTTCCTCCACCTCTGCATCTATGTCTTCGCTGCCTTCCTCATTTTCTTCAGCTCCCCAGCCAAAGCCCCTTACAGGCCTAGATGATGGAGGTGGGTTTCTTGCCTCCGCCACAATTTTCATGATCTCATCCACGCTTTGAAGAGAGAAGCTTGGGTTGTCTCTCTGGTAATAGATAGCTTGATTAGACTCTGTTAGTTCTCTTGGCAAGTTCTTTAAAAACCAAGGGTGGTTCTTGATGTCTTTGAGTGTAATTCTCTGCAAGACCAACAATGGCTGTTATTTCCATAAGAAAATAGTAGCTCAATCCAAGTACACATTAAATAAAGGTGTTTTTAATATGACAGGTACATGTCACAAACACATAACTCATGCAGTGGCTAGGACACATACCTGTCAATTAAGCACACCAGCCACTAAAAGGAACAAATAATGTGTTACTGATCCCTAGTTGTTTTGGGGATTAAATCAAATGAATCAATACACAAGCGTAAGTCACACTGATTGTCCCCTTCTTAAATTCTATTAGAATCCAGCCAAGCTGAAATGACACTAAGTGCTCTCATAGTGCTTATAGTGCTTATGATTTGCACTTCAAATGAATCAAATCTTTGGGACACATTCTAAGCAAAGAAAACCAAATGACAACTAAGCCAATATATAAACCCTCAAAAGCAGCGTGTGGTTTCAAGTCTATAAATTGCTCTAAAAAGTCGTTAAATTCTGAGAGACAGTCAATAGGATATTAGGAATTCAAGTTATATGGTTTGATAAGTAATGCTAAGCATTCTGCCTTTGCAGTAGATCGTGACAAACAGTGGCCTTCTGAGTGGATTTAGTCCTGACAGGAGCTAAAAATTCAAAAAATGAAAAAAAAAAAAGAAGGGGGGGGGGGGGGGTTCGTAATTTTGAGGTGAACCTAATAGAAGAGATCATACTGATATGCCAACTAAAAAATATAAATTAGAAATGAGTAACTGGGATAAATTCGCTAGATCTATTGCCACCTTGTTATGGACAGTGACAATGTGACATACTATTTTACACACAAACCTCGAAAATGGTACAATGAGAAATGTAGAGAATAAGAACAAACCACAAAAAAAAGGGGCAAAATACAGCTTAACTATGAGTGAGAAACAAGCACCTTCCCAGCAAATGAAACAATGCATGACTTTCAAAATATGAATCTAACCCTTAAGCATTTCATAGAAAAGTGGAATGAGCAATAAATGCCATCATATATATGGAGGGGTTGCAATATCAATCAGGAAAAAAATTCCTTCATCCATGCCCTATACAGCCCCCATAGAGCACCCATGCCAATCAATCTTGCCATCAATGCTAAATGGCTTTTCAATAACAAAGTAAATGGTAAGCAAACAGATTATTACTCCCTACATAATGTTAATGCTCGAACGAAATTTCCCAGAAATAGGGAAAGATAAAATTTGTAGGGTTTATTAAAAAGTAATTTCCAATGAGAACAAAAGGTTTAAGAAGGTTTCTTCTAGAATTCTTATATGATATTGACAAGCTAATCAGACATGATAGCTGCAATACATTGTAGCTCACCCAAATTTCAGTGATCAGAACCAAATTTAGTAACAGTAGCATGATACATACCCTGGATGGAGTAGCAACAAATATGCGAGAGAGCAGGTGTTTGCAATCTTGAGATATGTGAACATAGTCAGGGATTTTGTACTGAACAGCCATTATTTTCTGCCGAAGAATGACAAAAAAGGAAGAAAATGTCAACACTAAAATAACAAACACTCATATTTTATTAAACTTTGGAGATGATATTTTTACCTGAATTGTTTTCCTAAAATTCCTGGGATCATTTTGGTCTTCGAAAGGATATGCTCCCACCAGCATAACATAGAGAGTCACTCCACATGACCATACATCTGCCATCTAAATGAAAGCAAGAAAGATACAATTGTTTCTACAATGAACTAATTAAAGTTAGTGCTGTGTTTAAAGCTACTTAAAAGTTGTAATGTGAATGAGAATACCATGTAACAGGTCTGTTAACCTTATCTTGTTGTGTTTCATTAAAAAAGGATTTACAAAAACTTGAAAGATGCTTATTATTGGATAGCATGACCAGAAACATAAGAGAAATGAATTAAGATAAAAATTACGCAGAAAGGGGAAATTTTTAACTCCCTCTCAAACTTGCACTCGTTATCTACATTTAGTAACCATATGTTGCATCTAGCTAGGGTGGTTGCTAGTGACATAAACATGTATGGCCAATTTTAGTATACTAACACTCCCAAGATATCAAACGATTTTATGAGCCAAACATGAAAACATGTATGGCCATATATGATGACTAATCGAAGACATAATATGCATAAAGAGACGACCCATTTAAGGTCATATGTGATACTTAACAGGCACATTAGCAAAAAGTAAATGGAGGAGCTGCCAATCAAAACGACCCATTAAAGTAAGAGGGCGGATCAAAATTTTGAAACTTTAGGAGGCAAAATCAAAAGATCCTCAAACTTTAGGGGTATATTTTGCACTTTGGCCAATTTTTATTTATTTTTTTATTTTTATTTTTTTATAAATGTTATTAACATCATCCATGGCATGGCATGGTTCTAGAAAACAAAGACTCTTATCTTCCACTAAGAAAATAAAAAAGTGACACTTGTAAAGACAAAACTAAGTTTTCACATTGTTGTTGGTGGAAGCTGAAGCGATAAACCTCCACCATTCAAGAACCAATCATAAGCCAGTGGAGTCAACAAGTGCTCCATTGTTGTTATTAATTTATACGGTGCAAAGACCAAGCATGCCTTCAAATTCGGCCAAAACTGAAGTTTCAAACCGGAAGGCCACACCCACATGGAGTGTCTATAAAAGTCACGGTCTACGTTAAGTGCACATTAAATAAAGGCAACCTTATTGATGTAACAGCAGGAAATGCTAAAATGCACCATTTTGACTTGCAATTTGCATTGAAGCCAACCCTTTCACAGTACAAACAAGGCATAAAGAGTAATCCATATGATGGGACGGTTACTTTTCCAAAATGAAAGAGGTACCCAATATTCCTTAAATAAAAGAAACTTATTTAAAAAACTTCAATAGTGCCAAAATGATTTATTTTATTTTATTTTTTAAACTATTCGCACACGGCACACTTATCCTAGTTACTAGTTAGTACCTACCTACCTTTATGGTTTGCTAAGCTTATGTGCACATTAGAGGACAATGATTAAACCCAAATGTGGAGCACTAGACACACAAAAAGGCCATCCAGGACCAGGACCAAGAATATGCTGGGGAAAATAATAATATTAAAATTTTCCAAAGAGATTTACCTTGCCGTCATATTCTCGCCGTGAAAGCACCTCCGGTGCAATATATGCCGGAGTTCCAACTGTAGATTTGGGTCTTGAATGCAGCAGAGATGACTATACCATGGATTAGAAAGAAAAAAAATATATATATACCCACATTAAATATATATTTGTAAAAAATAAAATCTAAGAACAAGTAAATATATGAAACCAATTTCCACACCTTAGAATAACCAAAATCACAAATTTTCAAGCGTGGTGCAGGGCTTCCATCCAAAAGTGTGTTTTCCAGCTTCAAATCTCTATGGCATATTTGCTGTAAAATAAGAATAAAAGATAAATAATTGTATTTACTACAATTAATATCAACGAAAGTGTTAGTTTAATGTTACCATGGAATGACAATAATTGACACCAGAGATCAGCTGCTGAAAAAAGTATCTAGCCTGGGCAATCAAAGAAAAATTAACACATATTATTAACTACGAAAATGACTGCAATTAAAATTAATTAAACAAGAGAAAGTGAGTGAAAGAGAGAGCTAATTATGGTAAAGGTGAAAAGAGAGAGAGAGTAATACTAATTACCTCATCTTCACTGAATCTACCGGCATTGCAGATTCGTTCAAAAAGTTCTCCGCCGGCTGCATATTCCATCACAATAGCCAAATGTGTGGGGGTCAAAACCACCTGCAAATTGTAACAAACAAACAACAAAATTAAAAAACTTCACTTGAAAATTCAAAACCCCTTTTATCCAAATTCTTGAAAACATAAAACTAGCCTCCTTGAATCGGATTATGTTGGGGTGCCGAAGTGATCTGTGGTTGATAATCTCTCTAGCCACATTCTCATCAATCTGCAATTTATGTGAAATTATTTAGAACCCAGTGATGTTAATAAAACGAGTAGAACTCAAATTCAAGTACCAAATATCACAATTGGACTCATTTACTTGAAAATCTGTTTCTGGGGTCATCTAACACATGAAAAAAATGTAAGATTCCAATACTGAAACTTTCTTTTCCTTTCCTACATTGTTTTTCCCGGGAAACAAACAGAGCCTAACAAAAATTTCTTTCCCATGTTTGGGATTTCTCAAAACATAATTCTCAATTCAACTCAGTCTCACACACCCTTTTGAATTAACTTTAAATCAATTGCAATATTAACTAAAAAAAAAAAAAAATGAAAACTCATTTTCTCAGTAACCAAACAGAAAACAAACAAACCTTGAGGCCACGTTCGATGTATTTCATGGCAACAAGCTCCTTGGTCTCCTTGTGCCTCAATAGCCTTGCCACACCAAAATTCCCAGCTCCCAAATCCTTCACTACCTCGTACTTGTCCATCTTCTTCACCCAGTAGAAACTTGAAACTTCTTTCTGTGTTTTTGCTTCAAAGACAAGAAGTATATATCAAATATATGATCTCCTCAGTGATGATTTCAGTACTATTATATTATAAATGCATGCCCTTTCACACTAGCTCTTGCATGCACAGATATATATATATATATATATATATATATAGGCAACTGGGCATGAAAAAACTGAAACTTTTAACAGTTGTGTGTGTGACCCTTTGCGTACATATACATATATATTTATGTATATATGTATGTATGTGTGCGTAGGATTGGATCCAAAATCTTTGTTTATATTTATTTAGGGAAAGGATAGTTGGGGACTTGAAAGAAGTGATTGATGAGTTAAGGAGGTGATGAAGTGTGCACGTGGTGGAGGGGTTAGAAAAATGAGTATGGGAATCCATGACCAGCTTAAATCCAATCAGTGACAGTGCCAAAACCCACTTGTACTGTCTTTTGCTTCATTTTTATATCATGTATCGGTTACTTTTCTTTCTATAATAAAATATACATATGCACTACTGGTTTGCTCTGCTAAATTGCTATTGGATCTCTAAAAACGCCGCTTTGCTAGGCACACACAAGTTATATATGCCGGTTGATCTTGACTTTTTTGGATGCTCTTTTGGCAAGCTAAGCTACCTCCCATCAAACAATAAATTTATTGTTTGAATTTGCCAAAATGAGCTATTGGGGTGTTTATAAGGTTTGATATTAACATCTTAGTTTAATCCCATTAAAAAGTATTTAAAAAAAAAAAACATCTTTGTTCAAAATTAATTTATAGTGTTCATCACAGTGTGAAATTGATGCATAAATTGACAAATCAACAAATTAAGAACCATATTAAACTTCAATTTGAGCATTCTCATCAAGGATCTCAAAAAATTTAGCATCTTAAAAACCTACTTTATTTATTTTAACAACTCACTTTACAATACACCAAACATCAGAGGTTTTATATTTTTTTACCACTTCATTAATTAAAGATAGTGAGAGAGAGAGAAAAAAAAAATAGTGAGAAAGTCTGTTGAGAAGAAAAGAAGAATAATGAGAGAGAAAAGATATTTTAATTAAAGTAGTATTAAAATACTATTATATTTATAAGATTAGAGCTACAGTGGACTATTATACATAGCAGTCCACTGTAGCTCAAATGCTAAAATTTCTCACACTAAGAGCATTCCCATCCAAAAATTGTATCTTATCCTATTTTTTCATCTCAAAAAACTACTTTATCAATTATATCTTACAATTTTACAATACTCTCAACATCCAAACTTTTATTTTACAATACCAAACATTAAAATAATATAAATTATACAATAAAATAATAAACAAATTATATCTCTCTCCTTTCTAATTTTTGTCTCTCTGTCACTCTCTCAACCACAGCACCACATAGCAACCATCCTCTCAACCACACCACCTCCAGACATCCACCACCGTAACCCCAAACCCACCACAATCCCAGCAAATACCAACCCACAAGCCAACCACAAACCCATTAAAAAATAACTAAACAAAACCCCATGTCACTCTCTCTGAGCAAAATCAAAACCTAGTCTCGCCATCCAGCCAAAATCAATAACAAAATCAAAACTCAAAATTCATAGCAAAATCAAAACCGAATCCACTGATCTCCACCACGCCGATCTCCACCGTTGTATGACCCACTCGTCAAAACCCACGCCGATCTCGACCCGCCGATCTCCACCCGCCGATCTCCACCACGCTCATCTCCACTGTTGCACGAACCATTTGTCAAAACCCATGCCAATCTTGACCCATCGATCAAAACCCACGCCGATCTTGACCCACTCAATCCACGCCACAGCCTAACCTAGCTCTGGTGTCAAGCTCTTTTTTTTTTTTTTGATAATCTGGTGTTAAGCTTTGAACACGAGAGAGAGAGATGTGAGAGAGTGGGGGAACTCTGAGGACTAATCTATCAGAAGAGAGAGAGCAAGGGAAGATGAAGAATAAAAAAGTATCATTTACTTTTACAATTGTGCTACAGTACCATCACAAATTTGTGATGCTACTCTAGCACAATTGTAAATTTTTTTTGGTTTTACAAGTTCGAATGTTGGGTGGTTTTTGGGCTTGAATGCTAAATCATCCCTACATATCCCATTTGGCTTTCCCAATGGGAATGCTCTAACACCTTTGTTGTAGTGTGCTTTTTTGGAATGAGATGCTAAAAAATAGCATTTTTGGTTTTTGAGAGCTTTAATGTGAATGTTCTTAGAGTACTAATTACTAACTTTTTTATTTTATTATTGTTTTTTTTTAAGAATCTGAACTTTTAAAAAAAATTAAGACGCTAATTGCAAATGCATCCATGATATTGTTTTGCATGGTCCATGATATTGTTAGACTTAAGTGACCAAATGAGTACCCTTGTTAATTGACCAAATGCATCCATGATATTGTTAGACTTAAGTGACCAAATGTGTGCCCTTGTTTTGCATGGTCTTGTATGATATTGTTGTTTGTTTGTTTATTTATGTTTGTTGAAGATGTTGTATGATACTTTGTTGTATGATATTTTGTTGTGTGTATTGCTTGTTAAAAGCTTTCCCTAACTGTCATAGTGTGTGCCATTTAAACAACATGTATGCATCCCTTTCAACAACTTGTGGTGGTAGTAACCATGGATCACCGGTCTTCATTAGATTCAGGTACCCAGTGGCAAACTTACCAGCTCATAGCCCAAAGTCACTGGATCATTTCTTGTTAATTGTAAAGGATAGACAATGCCATTCGAACCAACGCAATGTTCATTACATTACAAGTTGGGAGGTGTAACGTCCTAACTATGGGAAACAATGAAACAACAAACCCACCCTACAACGTAATGACTTAGAACCTACCCTTAGGCCGGTTCTGGTTAAAATTGCATTGCATGTTGTGTGTGTTTGTTTGGTTGATTGATTGATGTGGATGGGGACTTAGCTTTGATTAACCCGACCAAACCTATCATTAGGGGAGAATTTGGTCAAGATCCGAAGGAAGTTTGCAAAGAGAACCTAAGGCCGACACTCAAGCTAGTAAATTCAGTTCCAAGCCCATCACTCTTAGTACGGTACTGAAGCCCATAAGTATAGAAGATACTTCGCTGCTGCAACATCACAATCCCATATTTGACTTACAAGATATTTCAAACCCTAATCAAATCATCCAACATCCACAAATGGGGGGAGACACTTAAACCCCAATCAAATTACCAAGCACCAACATATAGGGGGAGACACTTCGAACCCTAATTAAGCAACCCAATACCTACAAATGGGGGGAGACATTTCGAACCCTAATTAAATGGCCCAACATCCACAAATAGAGGGAGACACTTCAAACCCCAAGACACCAATCTAAATGACCTAACAAAAATTGCCCACATCACAAGGGGGGAGACATTTTACACCCTCACATTTGGAGATTGACAAGCCCACAGATATGGAGATTGATAGTGAAAGCATGGATTATATGGTTGAAGACCCCCTGGTACCGATGCTAAGGGAAGAAGGAACTTACTAAGAGCCACCTACCATCGTTGAAGCCACAACTGAGTTGAAGAACTGGGCATGGGAGGGAGCCGCCCACCCAATGGAGGACTCCGTAAAGAAGATCAAGACCGTCAAGTCAATTACTCTTGCTGAGAAGATCAAGATCGTCGATCCAGTCACCCCTGCCAAGAACATTGTTTTTGTCCCTATTGAGTCTATTTCTGCTAGTATTTTTATTCTTGTTAAGTCCGTTTGTGATAGTTTTCCAGTTGAGTCTGATTTAGCTAAGTTTATTGAGTCTGTTGAGTTTGTTGGAAACTCTTCTCCTTTTAATATGATTTCTAATTCTGCTTATTTGTTGGCTTTGAATGTTTTTATTTCTGAAATTGGTAAAAAAACCTCTTAATTATAAGGAATTAAAACATGGACACCTAGAACCTATAAAAGAAGAAACCCAATCCATTAACCTGGGAATTGATGATGATCCTAAAATGATACAAGTGGGCAATACCCTAACCATTTCAGAGAAAGATGCATTAACGGCACTCCCAACAGAGTTCAAAGAGGTCTTTGCTTGGTACTATGAAGACATGCTTGGGATTGATACAGATATAGTACATCATTACATTCCAATAGATCCAACCATGAAGCCGACCAAGCAGAATTTGAGAAGAATGAAGCCAGAATAGACTCTTAAGATTAAGGAAGAAGTTGAGAAACAGTACAATGCAGGATTCCTTAACTATCCAGAATGGTTAGCTAATGTGGTTCCGGTGCCAAAGAAGGATGGGAAAGTCAGAATGTGTGTAGATTTCAAGATCTAAATAAGGCCAGCGCAAAAGACGACTTTCCTTTGCTTCACATTGACATCCTGATTGACAATATAGCATGTCATGCTTTGCTATCATTTATGGATGGATTTTTAGGGTATAATCAAATTAAGATGGCTTTAGAAGATATGGAGAAAACCTCCTTTATTACTCCATGGGGGACATATTGTTACAAGGTCATGTCATTTGGCCTTAAAAATGCTGCTGCTACTTACCAACGTGCAGTTACCACTTTGTTGCATGACTTGATCCACAAAGAAGTAGAGGTTTATGTCGATGACACGATAGTGAAGTCTAAAGACCATGAAGGACATATGCCAGCTTTACGGAAGTTCTTTGAAAGAATCCAGTTCTACAAGTTACGGTTGAATCTAAAAAGTGCACTTTCGGGGTCACATCCGAAAAGCTGTTAGGGTTTATTGTAAGCCAGAGGGGAATAGAAGTTGATCCTGACAAAATCAAGGCAATTGTAGAGATGAAGCCCCCAAGAACTGAAAAGGAGATCCGAGGATTTCTGGGGAGGATATAGTACATCAGCAGGTTCATAGCTCAGCTCACCATGACATGTGAACCAGTCTTCTGACTGCTCAAGAAGGAAGTTCCTACAGTGTGGAATGAACAATGTCAAGAAGCTTTTGAGAAGATCAAGAACTATCTGATGAAGCCACCAATACTTGTTCCATCGATACTTGAAAAGCCATTGTTGTTGTATCTCACCACTATAGATACAACAATGGAGGCTCTACTTGCTCAATGCCTAGAGAAGACTAGAAAGAAGAATGCAATATACTACATCAGCAAGAAGATGCTGCCTTATGAAGAAAAGTATTCACCATTAGAGAAGACATGCGTAGCACTGATAACGCCTTAAAATGTATACTTGTTATATATTTATGTAGGTGTTATCTTCTTATTACTATGCTTAATTTGTATAATGAAGCCATGATTTGCATTATTCCCTATTATTTATTTTTACATAATTTCTTGAAGAAGATGTCATTTATTGTGTGCAATTTTCTACTTTTAGGAAATCATGTGAGAAAGATGAGTTTACAGGAATTTGTGAGAGAATGAAGGCCAAACTAGAATTAAAGTGGAGCTAAAGGACCAAGCTTAAATGTATAAGGAGGTGTAGCTAGAGTGCTTGGGTCATCTACCATGTTTGGAAGCTTCAAATAAGGAAAGCAATCAAAGAGGTAGAATCTGAAAAGGAAAAATTAGATTTGAGCATTGATCAGTATTTTGGGCGTATCTCTCTCCTCAAAAATCCAATTGACACAAGGCCAAATGGGTTGGAACCATGACTTAGATATCTACAACTTTCCAGTTTTGAGCTTTTCAAAATTCTTAATTTTTGAAGGCTTAAATCAACTCACAATTTACTACTATAAACCTGGACGAAAATTAAAATAGTAAAAAGTTATTTTTCTTTACACACTTTTGACGTTAGGGTTTTGAAGGGAGGCTGTGTAGAATGAATTGGGTAGGGAAAAACTTGTATTTTCCTTTCTCTAATGGCTACCTAAACTCTTTGCTAGGGTTAGGGGTTATGTTTCTTCTATACGGTACGAATATTCAATGTGATTCTTTCTAGGATTTTATCAACAACATATTTGTTTTTTCTATTAGATGAATTTCTAATAGTTTCAAATAGAAATCAGGTTTTAAAGTGAATGGATTTTTCTGAAAAACTTTTCTAACTGCATTATTAATCTAGGTTATCATGCGTTCTTGAATTGTCTTAGTTCAACCGAATCATAAATATTTAATTGTATAAGAACAATCAAATATAAAATATATAATTTCTTAGATCACAAAGAATTTCATATCGATACAGGGAAATATCCCGATACCCTAGTATTTACATTATTGACTTAAATCAGTTATCACTGTTATTCTTGTTTACAATTACCAGAAAAAAATTATTCTTCATCTTTACCAAAAGTTTTTTGTTTTATTACATTGTCTTTGAATTTACCCCACTCCTTGTGGTTCGACCTCGGTACTTCGAGAATTATATTGTTACGATGTACTGCACTTGGGAGTAAGCAAGCAAGCAAACACTTGTTTGGGCAACCTACAAATTCAGACATTATATGCTTGCCTACAAGGTTTTGTTGATTGCAAGAATGGATTCTTTGAAGTACTTAACGGAAAAGCCTGTGCAAGATGGGAAGACCACTAAATGGGTATTGCTTCTGTCAGAATTTGATATTAAGTATGTGACTCAGAAATCTGTGAAAGGGAGAGCAATTGTCAATCGCTTAGCCCATTGTTCACTAGAAGAAGCTGAAGAGATCCCTAGGAAACTTTCCAGATGAATATATCATGGGGATTGAGGTAGAATCATGGAAGATGTACTTTGACGGAGCCACAAATCAAAATGGAAGTGGAATTGGAGTTCTCTTAATTCCTCCAAAAGGGACACACATTCCATTTTCTGGCAGACTCAACTTTCCTGCCACCAACATTGCCACTGAATATGAAGCTTGCGTCATGGGGTTACAAGCAGCCCCAGGCCTTGGAGTGAAAGAGTTGAAGGTATACAGAGACTCAGCCTTAATAATCTCCCAGATTTAGAATAAATGGAAGATCAAAGAAGAAAGGTTGATACCTTATCATGACTGTCTTCATAAGTGGGCATCAAAATTCAGCAAGATCCAATATCAATATGTGCCAAGGATGCAAAATCAAATTGCAGATGCTTAGTAACAATGACATCCATGATAGATGGGCCAAAAGAAGATGAAGCTAGATCGATGGTGTTGAAACAAAAAGAAGAACCAGCCTACTGCATGACAATAGAAGAGGATGAGGGAAAGAATAAGGAAGGTGAATGGTATTCAGACATCCTACAATACCTCAAGGATGGGACATACCCTAAGTCTGCAGACAAGAACGACCAATTAACCATCTGGAGGTTGTCTACTAATTATATTATTTGTGGTGAAAGGCTTTATAGAAGATCATATGATGGAATTCATCTCCTTTGTGTAACCGCTAAGGAAGCACAACAAACAATTGAAGAGGTTCATGAGTTAAGTTATAGGCCACATAGGAATGTACACATGCTGTCAAGGAAGATAATGAGACAAGACTATTACTGGACTACTATGGAAGCCGACTGTGTGGCTCATGTTCGAAAATGCCATTTCCATGGACATCTGAAACATATGCCACCCATGCCACTACATACTATGACATTACCCTAACCATTCTCTACATGGGAGATAGATATTATTGTGAAGATCCACCCTACAACATCTAACGGACACGAATTCATACTCGTAGCCATTAACTACTTCACTAAATGGGCAGAAGCTGCCTCATACAAGGTTCTGAATTCAAAGAAAGTGGCTCAATTCATCCAGACCAATATCATCTGCAGATATGGGGTACCACATGAAATTATCTCTGAAAATAGGCAACATTTCAAG
This sequence comes from Quercus glauca, assembly GCA_023736055.1. Classification (NCBI taxonomy): domain Eukaryota; kingdom Viridiplantae; phylum Streptophyta; class Magnoliopsida; order Fagales; family Fagaceae; genus Quercus; species Quercus glauca. Next base: position 41,359,297 of record CM043324.1, on the reverse strand, counting down.
GGAGAAACAGAGAAGCTACTATGACAGTTCAATATTCAACATCATAAGTCTTCACCTTATCGTCCTCAAACCAATGGAGCAGTTGAGGTTGCTAATAAAAACATAGGGCGAATCTTGAAGAAGAGCGCAAAAAATTACAAAGACTGGCACCTACAATTGCCTTATGCACTCTGGGGGTATAGAAAATCAATTTGATCTTCCACAAGAGCCACTCCTTATTCATTGGTGTATGAGATGGAAGCAGTCCTTCCCATTGAAATGGGTGTTCATTCACTAAGGACAGTATTGGAAAGTGAAATCCTTGAAGCAGATTGGTTGCCAAGCAGATACGATCAGTTATGCATGCTGGATGAAAAGTAGACTTAAAGCCTTGTATCATATTCAAGGTTACCAAAGGAGGCTTAGAAAAGCTTTTGATAAGAAAGTAAGAACTAGAGATTTGAAGTTGGGGGTTTAGTGTTGAAAGAAATCTGAGCCCCTGTTCAAGATGCAAACGGGAAGTTCAAGTAAAATTGGGTAGACCCATACATTATCAAGTAGATATACTCTGGGGGAGCAGTAAGGTTGATGGACTTAGATGCAAACCCTTTCACTAAGCCAACCAACATGGATCAATTGAAGAAATACCACATCTGAGGTGGTAGTCAGAAAGTACCACTTCTGAAGTGGTTGTAAATTATGTTATTTCCCTTCCTAGGCTTGACAAAAAGAAAAAAAAAAGAAAAAAAAAAAAGCTCTCTAGGCTAAAAACCTGAAAGGACGGTCTAGGCAAAAGTTAGAGCGCAAAAAAGAAAAAAGGTAGGTTGAAAACCTGAAAGGGCAATCTATGTAAAAGGAGAGTAAAAAAAAAGAGTGCGAAAGCCTACTAGGTTGAAAACCCCAAAGGGCGGCTTAGGCAAAAATTAAGGCAAATAAAAATCAATGAACTAAGTGATGACCTAATTCTTTTACAAAGGGGGTACATAGGCAACCATGCATTGGTCCAGTCACAATTTCACAAAACCACCATTTTTCGATTAACCAAAATTTTCAAAAATTCAACAATTCCATTAAACCATGTCATTACACAAAATCCAAAAAGCCAAACCCTAAGCCAAACCATAAAATAATAATAATAATAATAATAATAATAATAATTAAAAAACAACAACAACAACAACAACAACAACAAACTTCAAGAACCCAAACCCTAAACCAAACCATATAAAAAATAAAATAAAATAAAAACCCAAACCCTAAAAGCCTACACTTTAAACAGAATCCCTAACCTGCAATTCCTAAATAATTCCTAAAGATAAGAGTTTTTACATCAAATTTTAAATAAACATGTTCAAAGCCAAATAATAAGAAGGTCACTTTGTCTTCAGTTTTTTTTCTCTTTTTGTTAATCATTGAATTCTTCTATGTTAGGTACTTCATCATTCTTGTCCCTTCTTTTGAATTCATAGTTGTCTTCATCGTGTCTGTCCTAGCTATCTCTTAGAAACTGCTTTCTCATAGCAACCTTCTTAGCTTCCTTGTCAACAATCTTGTTCACCAACCAGTTAAAGTATTTTGTAGTCATCCAGTGAAAATGGACTTTGGCAAAAGATTGGTCCACTTAGTCAGTCATCTTTATGCCCAAGAGCATGTTCTTTATAGAAGTAGGATTTGTGTCCACAAGAGTGAAAGTTCTTCTTCATTTTCCACTAAGCATTCCTTGTTCATGCTGGAACTACCTCAGGAGTCTATCTGCCTTGTAGAAGGTTGCCCTCCGCAACCCAATAATGAAAACATGATCTGATCTTGGAGACCGCAGTAGAGGGGGTGGGCACTTCCACCAATAACAGTTCCATTGGATTGAGCTACTAGATTTCTTGTTCAAGAACTTCACCTAGTCACTCTTAGTTTGGCACTCAGTTTTAATTACGATCCTGCTAAGAAAACTGCTAGGCCCATAATTACCAGTTGTGTGCTTGAAAATTATATCCAGTCTCTCCATCAGCCATATCTACAAAGTTAAGGGACTCTCTAGGAAGTTTTAAGATTCTCCACCATGAAATACAACATCCAGTCCTAGAAGAGTTTCTGCCAAGATCAAAGAAACAAGATTATCACTATCCTTAATTTGACTCACAGTGCTTACGGCTCGAGCATCCACAAAACCGTGCCTTCCAGAGCTAAGCAAAAATTCTCCCACGAAGCATAGGGCCAAGCCAAAGCTTTTTTGCATATTGTCGGTCACTCCATTGGAGAGTTTGTTAGTTAGCCTGGAAACAATTGCACGAAGATTCACCATATGTCCTTCAACCATACTACTAGTGATGGAAGTAGGAAGACCGAGAGCATCAGACAAAGATTCCCTATGCTTGGGATCATAAGAAACTGCTACAGACTGTCTGGATCATAGCCCAGGATGACAGAAAATTCTTCTATTGTGGGACAGAGTTCAACAGTTTTAAACCGAAACACATGATCTTCGAGATCCTAGAGCTTCACAGCAGCACGAAGAAGATCCCACCTGATTTTAACATTCCTTAGAGCCTTGATTCCTTCTAGTTTATAGGCTGTAAAATTGGTCTTGATACTGAAATCAAAGCTACGAACCCATTGGTTGATATCATGAATTGTTGAATGAGAAAAATTTTGATTGCTAGCCATATATGACTTTTGCTTGTGATTATTGCGTTTTGCTAACCTTGATGCAGAAATTTGTCACAGGAGAAATCATTTATATGAGCTACATCAGTTCTTAATCAAATTTGAAATAGGTTTCAGAGAGTTTGTAGCTAAGTAGGAAAGTGTTTCATGATCACAAACGAAGAAAATATTTTTCAAAAAACATGAAAACGTGAAACACGCATCGGGAGAGCGTGAGGAGTCAGCCCACCACGACGTAAGCGACATGGTGTGACCAAGTGCCATTCGGCACTCTAAAAGTGCCGATCGGCACTTTCAAAGTGCCGAATGGCACTCATGTGCCAAGTGGCACGCAGCCCCTCCGTCGTACGTCCATGCAATTACATGCACTTTTGCGTTCTCGGACATTTTTTTAAAGATCATTTAACACTCAAAAAGATTTTTTTTTGGTCAAACTGGGGCATTTCGACAAGCCTAACTCACTTATTTTCAAAAATCATCGCTTCCATCGTTGGTTTCAAAAATTGATCAAATCAAGATTTTTTCCAAGACTCATGAATTCATACTCCAAACTAGGGGCATTCGCCCATCGCTCATTAACTTTCAAAAAAAGAAAAAGAAAAAAAGAGACCACCGTCATCATTTTTTTCAAAAAAAAAAATTTCATTATCAAGATTTTCCAAAAACTCATGCATTCATTTTAAACTAGGGGCATTTGGCTCCGCCTCATTCAAGTAAGTGCAAATTCCAACAGAGCCAACCAGGATAAGTTTAAATTGATACTACAAGACCTCATCAGGTGAATTCTAAACTTGTCTCAGTTAAAGTTTCTACATGATCCAAGGTGATTCCAAGGACAAAGAACTAAACATGGAATGTTGTACAAGATTGTCTAAGGAACACTTCCTTTTGTTTTGCAGGAAAATTTATAAATACAAGTCAAACATCATTGGGACTCCAGGTCTGCCTGCGTGACGATCTCCTTGACCTACCTCTAGAGGAGCCGCCTTCAGTATTTCCTTCTTGACTTGTGAAAAATCGAGGATTATACTGACGATTTTCAAGTTCGAGGCTCCTGATCCTCTCCTCTAAAGTCCTTCTGGTGGAATCAGCAGCTTCCATCCGATGTGCCTGAAAAGTTAGCAAAATCAAATGTTAATTCCCTCATCAAGAAAAGTCCAAGCCAAAGACATTCAGAAAGCATCATTGCATACCCAACTTGCCTCATTGAGCACATATTGGGAGGATTGAGTACAAGCCAATGGGTTGCAAGCCTCCAATCATCTGCATGCTTTCCTCCACTAGATGCACATCAACCTAAATCACAAATCTACTAGAGTATGAGCCATTCAATAAGCAAGAAGGAATAAGGACAAAGAAATAAAAATGCAAGAACATACCGGATCAGGCCAAGGAATGTTTGGTGTGTGCTCTGGCCTATTCAAAGGCATGGAACTACACGTTCCATCAGGATTCATCACATCATATTGCCATGTTGGAAAATGGGGATAAGTCTCCATGAAGGAACGAGAAGAGCTACCAGCATGGTAAGGTGAGGGAAACTCTTCCTCTTCCTCTCCTTTAGAAGATGAAGGCTGAAAATTCGACATGCAAATTTTGTTGCTAAGTAGAAATATGGAAAAAGAATTTGCGAGATGAAAATTTGACTTCAGAAGGGAAGAGAAGTATCGTTATGCTAGCCAAGCAACCTTGCAGATGAACTCGAATGAATTCAGAATAATCCCCTTCTACTCTTGCAATGATATAGCCATCACGGACTTGAGCAATCTCTTCATCAGTCAGAAAGACAGCCAACCAGACGAAGGGACAAGAAGAAATTGGATTTGTTGTAGGAGGATACTCATGTTGAACTTGGGGCAACATCCAATCACTAAGATACCAATACCTTCCATGCCCACATTCAAAGAATACCTGACTGCAATTCAACTCCAAAGCCCGCTCACACTCTGCATACCCCTCACATCCAGCCCAAGGATTTAAAGACATCTGAAAATCACAAAGGAACCCAGAATGAAAAACGACCAAGCCATAACCAAGTACCAAAGATTCAAAAAAAAAAGGGGGGGGGGGGGGGGGGAAGGAATCACATCATCAGCAATCAAATTGTCAATCACTAATGCCAAATTTCCAAAGAACCCCTAGAAGGCGTCGACAAACGGTGTTTGGGCAACCAACAGAGAAATTTAGGAAAAATGCCAACAACCTCCTCCCAGATTTCAAGACCAACTCCAAAGTATTCATACATCCAAACCTGAAAAATTTGCAACACCATTGCCACACATAGCCAAGATAACCTTCCATTACAATCTAGCCAAAAATTTTTCCAAAACCTACACATAGCCAAAAATTTCAGACCTCACCTATCATACAAATGGAGCCCCACCCAAGATTGAAAGGCTCCGCCTAGAAAGTTGAGTCATGAAATGCAATAGAGTAGCATAAGTCATACCATCCCAATCATAATTTCGGATTTGCTCAATTTTCTCAAATTCCACAAGTAACGAAGATTCACTGTACTGCCTAAACCCGAACATAATAAAGTCCCAATAAAAAGAAGCATGAACATGCAAGCACCCTTTGCCACAGTATCACATTGGGGAATATTCTCACATAGCCAAGACAAAGGAATATTTTTACTCTTCATTCTGGAAGGCACTACACCTAGAAGTTTCTTGATTTAAGTTGAAGTAAGGGAGTCATTGACACAGATTCTCTCACCACCCAACCTTAGACCAGTGATAACGTAAAAGTTGTAAGGTGTCAACATTACCTCACCAATGCCTGGAAAATGGAAGGTACATGTAGTGTCCCCAAAAGCGATCTGCTAAGGCAAGGAGTAACTGAAGATCCTTGTATTCATGTGTCTCTTGATTTAACAAATTTTTAAAGAAAATACCAAAGCCCGCTTCATTGATGATGTTTTTGATGTTAGGAGACAATGATTCCCGCGTGTTTCTTTAACACTTGGAGACTACCTCGACTTTTGAGGCTCTGCAACACAAAAGTTTAGCTCATCATTCCATGACAAATCACATGCAAAAAAAAAATAAATAAATAAATAACTCACATGTTAAAGAAAAATTTTGAAGCCGCAACCCACATGTCCAAAAATTTCATATCAGGACAAAAAACCCATGTCAAAAAAAAAAAAAAAAAAATTCCCACAACCAAAACCCACATGACCAAAAATTGTTCACAACCAAAAATCATGCGCCCAAAAAGGTCAATGCCCCAGCACAACAAAAAAACAAAAAAACAAAAAAAAACAATGCCCCACCAAAAATTTCACCACAATCAAAATGTTTCACATATCCATACACAACTACCAAATCTTTTTTTCATAACCATGCACAAAAATTTCTACATGACCAAGATAGCCAACAAATAATTTCCTACATGTCTATGCACAACAAGTAAATTCTCACATAGCCAAAATCATAACCACAAAAATTTTCAATGAACCAACATCGCATACCCAACAAAATTTTTCCATAAGTCAAAGTTTCATGCTCACAAAATTTGTCTATACCCACAAATTTATCCATGCATATACCCACAAAATTTTGCCATGTTTATAAAACAAAGTTTACACATGCCAACAAACTTTTCCACATACATCATGAACATATTCATACAAGCCCACGACACAAATTTTTCACAATGCCAATGCTCCCAAAATCCAAGCCAAAATTCATCCAACAACATCACAAATTACCAACATTGTCAAAATTCCATAAGCCACCAACATTGTCCAAGTTACACCATGATAAAAAATAAACACTTCGTAAATGCTCCAAAACCAACATTACAACATGATCAATCATACAATACCCCAAATTCCATCAAGAATACACAACAAAACGACAATGTCTCACCATCAAATTTTTAAGAACCAGTAGATTAATTTTTTTTAATATATAAAACAATTTTATAGAAACAATATCAAACAAACCCGCTTCCAAGCCTATTTCCCTTAATGAAAATCACCAATTCTTACCACCGAGTCAAGAGAGAAGGGGAGATACAATTAGTATATTACTAGTGTGTAGTCTGTGTATATGCACAGGTACAATTAAAAACAATCACAATTATAAAGTTCAAAATAATGCATTTTTTTTAAGAAGATCGAGGTTCAAATTATACATGGTATTAACTTACACTTTTTTTTAAAAAAATCATATATTTCTAAAATATGTAATGTTTTCTCATATATATATATATATATATATATCACTTGCCACAAAATTAAAAACTTAGATAGACATGTGGTAGAAAATTGTACTCCAATTAAAATCCAAGTTAGAATCTAATTCGATTTGGACTATTCGATTTTTATACTCACTAGTGTGTAGCCCGTGCATATGCACGGGTACAATTAAAAACAATCACAATAATACCATTCAAATCACATCTTTCCTTTTAAAAGAAATTCAAATTATAAATGGTATTAGCTTACACTTTTTTAAAACTATGCATTTCTAAATGATGCAATGTTTTCTAATTTGATTTAGAATTTAATTGTTTTTAGACTCTTTAGTTTTTGCACCAAATAATTCATTTGCCACAAAAATTAGAAATTTAAATGGACACGTGGTGAAAAATTGGATTTCAATTGAAATCCAATTTAGAATTTAATTGGATTTAGAATTTTCAATTTTTACACTTAATAATTCACTTGGTATAAAATTAAAAATTAAATGGAACACGTGGCACAAAATTAAGAATCCAATTAAAATCTAATTAGATTTTCTTTGAGTTTTGGCTATTAATATATATATATATATATATATATATATATATATATTAATTTACTTTGCACAAAATAAAAAATTAAATAAGAAACATGGCGCAAAATTGAGAATCCAATTAAAATCTAATTGGATTTTCTTTGAGTTTTGACTATTAATATATACTAACATGGCGCATATGCATGGATACACTTAAAAATATACAATAAGATGCATAATATAATTTCTATATATATATAATTGAAATACTATTGATAGTCATTTTTATATTTTGTTAACTCTTTAAAAAATTTTGTAAGGATATTATTAGATATAAAATGTAAATTGTCCATTTTTTTTTTAATTATTATGAAGCACTTTTTTTTTTTTTTTTTACAATTCATTTATTTTAGACTCTTTAGTTTTTTTACTTAATAACTCATTTAGATGAATATTTATGATGTGGTCTCACATTTGATTCTAAAATTAAAAAATAAAACTCTTTAAGAAAAAATAATTTAAGACACATGATACAAAATTGGAATTATAATTTGGAATTATAATTTGAGTTTCTCTCAGCTTTACATATTATTATATATATAGACTAGCATTTAACTCATGCAAACACATGGATGCATTTAGAATTAAACACAATTTGTATTATAAAGATATAAATAATTAGTCAAATTATTAAAAAAAAATAGCATGTAACACATGCATACGTATAGATACACAATTGTTATTATAAAAATATAAATAATTAGTCAAATTATTAAAAAAAAAATAACATGTAACACATGTATATGTATAGATACATTTAAAATTAAATACATTTTTATTATAAAAATATAAATAATTGGTCAAATTATTTTTTTTTAAAGTAAACGTAATTGGTCACTTATTAAAATTCTTACCTAAATTTAATACTACTTATGATCATTTTTTAAAAAAATTTTAATAAGATAGAACGTGTGGTGATTTTTATTGAGTATATGTAATTGGTTTTTTATTTTATTTTATAGTTTATTAATATTAGATTCTTAGTATTTTGTACTCATTAACTCACTTAGCACAAAGTTAAGTGGATAATTACGGTGTGATCCCCACATAAATTTAGATACATTGCGCAAAATTGGATTTTAATTTCAAATTCTAATTGAACTTTCTCTAAGCTTTACTTTTTTTTTTTTTTTTTTTTTTTTTTTTTGAGAATGAAAAATGGAGGTCTTTATAGTTATATTACACCCCCAGGCAGGGCGCCAAGTGGCAGTCGAGTTAGCGGGCCCTTTCGTAGCCGGCCGGCCCTTTACACACCTGTGTGGGGGTTACCCACTAAGGATGCCCACCAACGGACTCCTGCTGGTAGCGGGATTTGAACCTACGTGTGGTTGCACGAGGCGTCCGAACCTTGCTAGCTGAGCCAAGCCCCCGTTGGCTAAGCTTTACGTATTAATATATATTAGCTTGTAACCCCATGCATATACATGGATACACTTAAAGATATACAATAAGATGTATAATATAATTCCTATATGGATAATTTAAATATTATTGATAGTCATTTTTATATTTTGTCAACTTTTTAAAAAAATTTGTAGGATATTATTAGGTATAAAATGTAAATTGTCCATGTTTTTTTTTAAAAAAAACACTTTTTTTTTTTTACGATTCATTTATTCTTAACTTTTTGGTTTTTTTACTTAATAACTCACTTGGATGAATATTTATGATGTGGTCCTACATTTGATTCTAAAATTAAGAAATAAAACTCTTTGAGAATAAAAAATTTAGGACATATGACGCAAAATTGGAACTCTAATTTGAAATTGTAATTCAAGTTTCTCTCAATTTCGCCTATTATTATTATTATTATTATTATTATTATTATTATTATTATTATTATTATTATTATATAGATAAAATTGAGAATTCAATTAAAATCTAATTGGATTTTCTTTGAGTTTTGGCCATCAATATATATATAGATTATCTTCCACTCAATGCCACAAAAGAATTTGGGCTTTTAGCCTAATAATATAATTAAACGTTCCATTTGTTTTAAAGTAAAATATTTTACACATTTTTACCATGTTTGTTTTGATGTAAATTACAGTCAACTATAAATTATTTTCTAGTTGGAAAATCAGGCCAACCAACTTTAAAATATTTTAGACTTAAAACAAGTGTTAAATATTTTACTCACTCATCTCTTCTTACTCTCTTGACACTGTGTTTTCTCAATATCAGAGTTTCCCTTCCCCAAACCAAACCACCAGCCATCGATCCACTCCTAGATGCCACTCATCATCGGCTGCCGATCCACTCATCAGCGCCATTCATCACCGACTTTTTTTTTTTCCCCGTTATCCTCCATCATTGTTTGCCCCACTGTTTCTTGGCCACCTCCACCATCGTCAATTCAATATTTTAATCTTAGTTCTTTTTTTTTTTTTTTTTTTTCATTTATTGCCACGTGGCTTTATCGATTTGGGTTTTTGGCTGGTTTATGGATCATGGGTGGCTGGGTTTGTGGGTTTTGGTGGATGGCTGGGATGTTTTGTGGGTCTTGGTGGTGGCTAGGTTGTGGGTTTTAGTGGGTAGTTGAAATGGTTTGTGGATAGTTGAAAAGGTTTGTGGCGGTGACTTTTTTGTGGGTTGCAGTGGGTGGTTGGCCATCTTTTTCCTCTCGAATAGGTGGATTTAAGTGGTTAGTGTGTTGGGTTTAAGCCACTACTGTGGTGGTTTAGGTGGTCAATGGGTTGGTTTTTACTAATTTGGTGGTGGTGGCTTGGATTTGATGGGCTATGAGATTAGGAATTTTTTTTTCATTTTACATTCCTTGCCATTTCTTGTAGACAACCAAACACTGTAAAATAAAAATGTTTTTAGTAAAATATTTTACATATAAAATGTTTTCACTAAAATATTTTACACGTAAAATATTTTACTTCAAAACAAACAGAGCGTAAATTACACTAACTCCTTCGACCAACAAATGATTGTAATCACCATATCCAAATGAAGAACTGACACTATCCTCCCTAATCTAACAAAATTATCATTGGATTCAAAATATTCATTTTTAAAATAATATTTCCAATAAATATCAAAGGAAACAATCAAGTAACCATACCATTCATATAACCAGATACTCTCTCTTTCTTAGTTTCTTTCTCTTCTTCGTCACCAATGCTTCTTAACCTTACTTTTGCACAACTATGCCAACACAAAATTTCAAATTTGAAAATCATACAATTAAGATTGTTTCACAAATATATATTTATATTAATTAATGAGTCGGTATAATTATCCAAATTTATATTCAATTACAAGAGAATAGTCCTTTAATTAAATTTCCTTGAAAATTTCTTTCGTTCAAGAATTATACCAATGTAATCTTGATTCAAAAACAAGACATCCTCCACTTTGATTGGAAAGCACATAGAAAGGTCCTTGCAATTGAATATTAACTGGCCATTTTTAAGGTATCAAAACTTGACATTCACCCCCAAACTTCTACAAAAATGACACCCTCCCCTTTAGGTTTGTGGTAAACGTAATAGAGAAGTCATTGTCTTCTAACATCGTTAATAACTTTAACAAAATATTTGAAGTTTTGGTGAAGTTTCTTACTTCTCAATCTCATTTACCAAGAACCCAATTCGACAACACCCCTTATTAAGTGTAAGGCTTGTAATAGCATTCACATCAAAGATTTTAAAATTTTTAGTATTTAACAACTTAAAACACTATTTTATCTATTTTAATAACTCAATACTTTACCATTCATCCAACATCAAAAGTTTATTTATTTTTTATACTTCATTCAAATATTATTTTTTTATTCTCTCTATGTTTTTTTTTTTTTTTTTCCTCCTCCTATTTGTGTCTCTCTCCTCTGAAGCAGTCCAAACATTTCACATTCTTCTCAACCCTCAACCAAGGAAACTCATGACCACACCCACCACTAGCCACCGCCAGCCACCACCACCTTAATAAATAATAATTTATATAATCACTAATAGCCGAAACGTTTGACTTTTTGTTGACCGCTCTTTATTGCGCCACGAGGCTACATAAATTACTGACAAGTATACAATTAAAAACACAAACAATGTATCTTTTTGGTGGTCTTTTTGGTGGTTTGCTTATTTAGTTTTAGTGGGTAACTACTTATTATTGTTTATATAGCTGTTTACTTTTTGTTTTCTTCTTTTTCGTTTTTTTGTTTTCTCTTCTTTTTCCCCTCTACAAGAACAAACCCAAAGAAGGTTGTGGACAAAGAACAGAGTACCCATGACGCTACTGCTATTGGTAAATTACAGACACAATATTCTGTCTCTAGGATAGTAGTTACGAAATATCAATCAAACATTTCCTTCTGGTAGTCTACAAATTTTGCCAAACTTGAGTTGCATCCTTTCGTGTTTACATGGGCAGTTACAAAAACTGCCGTTTCTTCTCATTCTTTTACCTCTTTCTGTAACCTTTTTTTTAATAAAAGGGAATCCTCTTTCCGTAAATCCAAAAAAAAAAATTATAGAAACAAGTTTTGGCTTATTTGGAATAAGAATTATTCAAGAAGAAAATATTACGATTACTACAAGAAAAGTCACCAAAGAAGTTCAAAGGTTAGTTACCCCAAATGTTTCCCTTCTCTCATGTTTTATTTTTTAATCAAATGTCTTCTTCATTTGCTATTGCTTGATTAATGCATATGATTAACACATAAACAAAACTAACAGATTAAGAAGTTATTTAAATTTTTTCCCGGACTCTTTCACATCCCGTAAATTGCTAATGCTACCCCAATTTCCTTTTCAAACCACAAAAGGCACCAAAGTGGAGAAGAAGTGAAGAACAAATTCAAAATAACCACTCCAAATTTATCTCAATAATTTCAAAACCAAAAAAAAAAAAAAAAGAAACATTAATTCATCACTCACCAGTACTTTCTAAGTCCGGCAGTCTGAAAGTGGTTGATGGAGTGGATTAGGCCGAACTTCTAAGCCCCAATCTCTCTCTCTCTCTCTCTCTCTCTCTCTCTCTTCTAAGCCCCAGAACTACTCATCTTTTAAAAATCTTTGTAAGATATTATCATATCACTACTTATTACTTACTTTCTCCCAGCAACCCCACGTGAGTCTATTTGTCAAAGTCTATTCCCTACTTAACTCACCTTTAGGCAACACGTTAGCCTATTTGACTACACCTGCTTTTGTCATTTTATTAGTTATTTTTTCTCAACGACATTTCACATTTCATTAGTTCGTCATTGATTCTTTAGCAGTTGGTTATTAAGTTGAATGTTTAATATAATTTAGTATATAGAGTAATATTATGACTTACAAATTTTACTGCATTGCTTATGTATTATTTATCACTAAACAAATAAATTAATCTTCAATTAAACAAGTAAATATCCATTGTCACATTTTTTTTTTGAATAATTATATTCATTGTCACATTAGTATGTAAAAGTTACTTAAAATTTTTTGTAGCATTACAATCATATAGTAAATAGCTTATGGCACAAAATCATTAGAAAGTGAATACCAAGTCATGAATCCATAATGTATAAACTAAAACTAGACATTAGTAAAAATTTATACTGTACATGACAAATAGATCATTATTAATTGAAAATTTTTATGAGTATTAGATGTTTATTGCATTTTATTTTTGTTTTGATACGTAGAGAAACTAAAATTTAGTGGGAAAATTATAGTACAATAAATGTACAAAAATGTTTTGACACAAAGAAGATACAAAAATGTATTGGCAATTTTACAAATTCTACATTTAGAGGGAATCTTTCAAATGTTTTATTAAATGGAAAGATGATTTTGTTAGTTTATTATTTGTTAACTCCTATATTTACAAGCATTTATGCACGCTAACCATTTAACGTCAAATATAATATTATTTTCTTCAAAATACTTTCAATAGCTTTTCTCGTGCATCGCACGGGTTAGCGACTAGTAATAATAATAAGAAAAGCAGCCACCAGAGCGAAACAAACCTACACCGATCAAGTAAACCCACACCAAACGCAACAAACCCACACTGAAAAAAAAATTCCCTCAAACGCAACAAACCCACATTGAAAAAAACAAAAAAAAAAATCCACAAACGCAACAAACCTACACCGAAAAAACAAAACACACAAACCAGAATCACCGAGACCCATGGCTGGAACCACCAAGACCCACAAACCGGAACCACCATAACCCACAGCACAACTGAGAGAATGAAAGAAGAGTGAGAGAATAGAGAAAATATAAGAGTGAGAGAAGAGAGAAAATCTAAAAATTTGAGAGTGAGAGATGGATTAGGTGCTTCACGGAGACTTGGTTCAGTGGTTCAAGGCAGGGGCAAGACGGCTGGGGCGAGAGGGCTAACTGCGTGGGTGATCGCCATGGGTGATAGCAGGGGAGAAGAAACAGAAGAGAGAAACAGAGGATACACACACGAGAAGAAAGAGAGAAAAATGAGAGGAAAGCACGTGAGAGGGATTAAAAATATATATATATTTTGCTTATAACGTTCAGCTACAGTGAGTTACTATCTCTAGCAGTTCATTGTAGCTGAGTGTCTAATTTTTTTTTTGCATTTGAGGGCTTTGATATATAGAGTTTTTTTTTGGGGGTTTTAGTGCTAAAACAACAATACAGCACTTTTCACACCTTTGGTGTGAATGCTCTAAGGGTATTTATAGTATAGCTAGGCAGCCTTGGATGCATTTAGCCTTACAGGATCATCAACTGAGAAATGTTTAATTTATGTATTATTATATATTAATATTATTGCTTTTGCCATATTTTCTTAGAGTAAGTAAATGAATGGATTTGACCCTCTGATCTTAACCCAATAGAAAGCGGCAAAATGACATTATGCCATATGGCCATTAGGTGTTACTGTCACTAAAAGAAAGTTTATTGAAAAATATGTGTGCGAATAAAAAGTTAAGTTAGAGAATTTGTAGAAATTTTTTGCAAATTGATTAAATTATATTTTGTTAAAAATCAAACGTAATTTAATCATATTTTTCTTAGTATTAGGTTGCTTTATTCTAATAAAACAGTGAGTTCAAGTTGATTTAAACTATTATGTAAAAAAAAAAAAAAAAAAAAATCACACTATGTGTGTGCAGGAATCATTAATAAAAAAATTAATGCAACTTTGAGGTGTGTTTAAAATTCTATCTTTAAAGTGATAATTGCTCCCACTCAAAAAAGTTTACTGCTAGATTACTAACTGTGGGGATAAAAGCCCAAATTCATATATTGGGCCTTGGGCCCTATTTGAAGATGTGGGTACGTCCGAGGAGGAGTAAACGATTGGGAAAGACCCCAGAATGGAGAATCATATAAGGAAAGTGATAGGCCACAAATTGAATGACCCCTTGTGATTTAAACTAATTAATTAATTTAGCCAAGTTATTAATTAATCAATTTAACATGCAAATACGTGGTAGCACAAACAAATCACCGAATAACTAAATATGCAGCGGAAAATAAAAGACACGGTGATTTGTTCACGAATGGGGAAAAACCCTAACGGCAAAAACCCCACCGGGTGATTTTCAGGTCACCACTCCCGAAACTCCACTATTATCAAATCAAGCGGTTACAAGTAAAGGAATCCCAAGTACCTTACCAACCTACAGTTGAACCCTTACCCCAATACCCAATTGGACTTGATCTGTAGTGACAGTTCCCCTTTTGATGCACGGCTCCCAAGTACGTGACTAACCAGATGCGCGGATCCCAGTACGCGACTTCAAACACCAACTTTAGGAAGAAGAGGTTGGCTGCAGAGTTCTTCAGATCATCCTATACATGAAGATCAGGAAGATGCTTGGTCACAAAACCCTAAGGTGCACAATACACAGCAACTTCTTGAAGAAGATGACCTAGGTTAAGAACTTCGTCTTAGAGCACAATTTGCTTGAACAAGGATTGCTCAATGCTTATGCAACTTGTGTCTATGTTTACGGCTCTTAAAACACTCCTTAAATATGTTTAGGGTTAGAAGAAAAGAAGACCCAAAAACACATTCACGGATCCCAAGAAAATCATAACAGAAATCTGACTTTTTAATTCTCGACAGATAGCAGGTGTCGAGGTAGGTGTCGAGCAGGTGTCGAGCTTTAAAATTTCTGCACTTCAACTTGCTTTTTCTTGGACAGACTTGATGACTTCAACACTTGATCTTGAAACATTGTTTCTTGAAGTATTAAAAACACCTAGAACTACCCAATTACAAGTAGAGTGCGTTTTGTCAAAGGATTAGCCAATTTACATAAAATATGACATATGTTCCTAACATGTAAACACATATGTCCTAACAGAAAGGATAGAAGAATATAGTGCGAGGAGTGTATACTCCTTGGACTTGAAGAATATCGATTAAGCCAATACCTGAGTAGTTTGGGTGAACTTCCAGGAAGTTCTAACGATGAGGATGAACTTTATGCACGTATAAACATGATAAGAATAGAGAAATATCTAAAGCAAAAGCTGCTACCACCGCATTTAATGCCCTGCAGCAACTTTTCTGGCCGCATTTATGTGAAGAAGACCCCTGAATAGTGTCATCTCAGCGGCCACCACTCATAAAGAGCCAAAGAAGTTACCTGATGGGACATGTACTCAAGTGAATGCTTAGACGAGGAACAAGTGTACGATGAAGATGTTAAAAAAGAAGATTATATAAATGTAAGAGACCTCTCATGAAAAGGGGATAAAAAAAAAAAGAGAAGAGGAAGAGAGAGGAAAATTTACTATGGCTTTAAGAATGAAATTAGCCTTTTAGACAATAATTTATCTCTTCGGACATCAGTTTATACAAGCTTCGAGCATGTTTTTGTATTGATTCATCTTTTAAAATCTTGATTAACTGTTACTTATTTTACAAACAGCCCAGTTCTTTCACTCACTCATTACAAATTCATTGTATTGGGCTTATTGGGCTCACATCCCGTATCTTTTGGGCTTAGGCTACAAATCTTGTCCCTACAATTGGCGCTGTCTGTGGGGAGAACTTGAGCCGGAGTGAAAGCAACGGTTGACGATGGCTGAACCAGGTCAACAACTAGCAGAATCTAGGGCATCCCAACGTGGTGATCCTTTCCTCAACCTCGAACGAAGAGGCGATCGTGAAGGAAGTGTGAACACAATACATGACGAGAGGAGTCAGTCACGGGGTGATAGTTGTATCTCCCATGCAAGGGGTGACAAAGGTATGCAGTTGGAGATTGACCGGCTGAAGAGGGAGCTGCGCCATGCAAAAAGGAAGTGAACTTCCCCTGACAGTGACGTACTTCTGATGATGAAAGAGACATCAGTTACAAACGGAGGCCTCGAACTCCGTCCAGTGAATCTTTCTCTTACAAAGAAGAGCTCCATAACAAGCGGCAATTTAAAAGCCTACCACATAGGGGTGTAGGAAATGACGCTATGAGTAGAGCCCTAGACCAAATCTCCAAGTCACCTTTCACACGTAGGATTGAGGGGGCGAGACTTCCCCGGCATTTTCATCAGCCAATATTCATCATTTACAACGGGCGAACTGATCCTGTTGAGCATGTGAGTCATTTCAACCAGAGAATGGCTGTTTATTCCAAGGATGAGGCCTTGATGTGCAAAGTCTTTCTGTCCAGTCTCGGACCCATTGCCATAAGGTGGTTTGATGGCCCAAAGGCAAAGTCCATAAATTCTTTCCACGAATTCACTTAAGCATTTGGTTCGCGGTTTGTGACCTGCAGGAGAGTTCCTAGGTCGTTAGCTTCCCTTCTATCCTTTAGCATGCAAGAGGGTGAGAATCTTAAAACATACTCCGACAGCTATTGGGAGTTGTTTAATGAGATTGAAGGCAACTTTGATAATGTGGCCATCAGTACATTTAAGCTCGGCCTTCCATTCGAGCATGGTTTAAGGAAATCCTTGACTGGTAAGCTCGTCACCAGCGTGCGCCAGCTCATGGATTGGATTGACAAGTATAAAAGAGTTAAAGAGGACCAGCAGCAAGGAAAGGGAAAGGACAAGATTATCCCTCAGGAGAGGAGGGATTTCAGGTCAGATCGTTACAGTAATAGCAAGCCGCGCAGGGATTTTGCTGGGCAGTCAGGATCAGCAAATATTCAAGCTGTCAACGTTGTTTTCAAAGAGCCAGTACAGCAAGTGTTGCAGAAGATTAGGAACAAGCCGTTCCTCAAACGACCAAATAAGATGGTGGGAAACCTTGAAAGACATAATCATAACCTCCATTGCCAATACCACTAGGATCATGGGCATACCACAGAGGATTGTAGAAGTCTGTGGAACCATTTGGACCAACTTGTCCGCGAAGGCAAATTGAAACAACTCCTGCATCATTCCAGCGACCAAGGGAGCCAGGCAAGCTCGGAACCTCGTGGAAATGATTCCTCAAGATCCCCCTTGGGAACTGTTAATGTTATCTTTGCTGCACCGGGGAGAACAAGATCCTGGCCATCTAGGATAATGTCCGTGGCCCGCCTACCCGCAGAAGACGTCGATCAGGATCAGAAGAGGGCTAAAAGAGAAATTCCACTAACCCTGGGCTTCTCGGATGAGGATAAGGTCGGGACTATCCAACCCTATGATGATGCTCTAGTAGTTACCCTTAGGATTAGAGGGTATGATGTGAAGAGAGTGATGGTGGACCAAGGCAGTGAAGCTGAGATAATATACCCTGACCTTTACAATGGGCTGAACTTAAAACCTAAAGACTTAACTCCCTATAGTTCCCCTCTGGTGGGTTTTGACAGAAAGATCGTTGTCCCGAGGGGTTAAATATGATTACCTGTTCAAACCGGTCCAGAGATAGTGGAAGTGAATTTTATTGTTGTAGATGCATATTCACCCTATACAGTGATCGTGGCCAGATCCTAGCTTCATGCACTAGGGGCTGTTCCTTCCACTCTGCACTAGAAGATTAAGTATCCATCTGAGGGTAGGGTTCAGGAAATTTTGGGAGATTAATTTGTGGCCAGAAGATGCTTGGTGGCTGCCATACAACACAAGCCCGAAACTGAGTCCTCGGCCCATCCAAGAGAAGACTTATAGCAGTTAAAACACACAACGACGCCTATCGATAAAACAGCCGAAGAGACAAAATGTGAAGATTTGGTAAAAGTCACTATTGGAGATGATTTAGAGAAGTTTTTTCAAGTCGGCTCACAGTTGTCATCTCAAGAGAAGGCAGAATTAGTACAATTCCTCAAAAGGAACATAGATGTATTTGCTTGGAACGCCTATGAAGTCCCAGGAGTGGATCTAGAATTTATCTGTCACCACCTGAATGTCAACCCATTGGCCGTCCTTAAGAAACAGCCTCCTCGGCGCCCATCTAAAGAGCAAGCTGATGCGGTACGAGAGGAAGTAACAAAACTCAAGCAGTCTAGAGCCATTAAGGAGGTGTTTTATCCTGAATGGTTAGCTAATACTGTAGTGGTGAAGAAGAAGAATGGAAAGTGGAGAGTGTGTGTGGATTTCACAAACCTCAATAAGGCGTGTCCGAAAGATCCATTTCCTATGCCTAAAATAGATCAGCTAGTGGATGCAACTGTAGGTCATCCTCAAATGAGCTTCCTAGATGCCTTTCAGGGCTATCACTAAATACCCTTGGCCCTGGATGATCAAGAAAAGACCACTTTTGTTACCACCACTGGGAAATGCAGGATTTACATACCAAAGAATGATGACAAGGATATTTGAATCACAGTTGGGCAAGACCATTGAGGTCTACATAGATGACATGGTGGTAAAAAGCAAAGTAGTCTCAAAACATGTAGGCGACCTTCTGAACATTTTTCAAATTCTTAGAAAGTACAAGTTGCGATTAAATGCCTCCAAATGCTCATTTGGGGTGGGATCAGGCAAGTTCTTAGGTTACATGGTGACTCATCGGGGGATCGAGGTCAACCCCGACCAGATAAAGGTTATAAACAATTTGCAACCACCTCAGAATCCTAAGGAGGTCCAAAAGCTGACTGGAATGGCCGCTGCTTTAAACTGATTTATCTTTCGGTCGGCAGATAGGTGTAGACCTTTTTTCTTGTTGATTAATAAGTGGAAAGGGTTTGAGTGGAATGAAGAGTGTGCCTTAGCTTTTCAACAACTTAAAGACTATTTCACTCGGCCACCAATCATGTCCAGTCCTGAGCCAGATGAGGTCCTTTTTGCCTACATTGCTGTGGCTCCTTTTGCAGTAAGCTTGGTATTGATAAGAGTTGATAACAGTGTACAAAAGCCTGTTTATTATCTGAGCAAGTCGCTACATGAGGCCGAGATTTGTTATCTGCCACTGGAAAAGGCCATCTTGCAGTAGTACTTAGTACACGTAAGCTGCTTCATTATTTCCAAGCACATACGATTGTCGTCCTCACCCAACTTCCACTTAAAGCAATATTTCGAAGTGTTGACTACATAGGGAGGATAGCTAAATGGGATACCATTCTAACGGCTTTTAACATCAAGTACATGCCTCGCACCATCATGAACGATCAAGTACTCGCGAATATGGTGGCCGAGTTCACTGAACCCCCATTAGAAGAATTGAATCCAACACAGAACATGGATGGAAAATCGGTTGGCATGATTTCTCAACAAGGTCACTTGACTTGGAAAGTATATGTAGATGGTGCAGCAAATCAGAAAGGATCTGGAGTGGGACTAGTGTTAATATCTCCAGAGAAGATCGTCATTGAAAAGTCACTAAGACTAAGCTTCACGGCCATAAATAACGAGGCTGAATATGAAGCTCTACTGATGGGAATGACAATGGTTCAAAGAATGGGAGGAAAATCAGTGGAACTCGGACTCAAGGCTAGTCGTCGGACAAGTACTAAGGGAATTTGAGGCGAAAGATAAAAGAATGCAAGAGTACTTGAGCCAAGTTAAATGTCTACAGTCAGAGTTCGAATCTTTCGATTTGCTACACATCCCCAGAAATGGTAATGCACATATTGATTCTCTGGCCACACTCGCAACCTCTTCGGCACAGAATCTGCCTTGGGTTATCCTTGTCGAAGATTTGCATAAACCCACGGAGATAAGAAGAGAGGCCGTTCGGATTCATCAAATCAGAGTTGAGCCCAGCTAGATAGACCCTATAATTCAATTCTTGAAGAAGGATACTTTGCTTGAAGATAGATTAGAAGCTGACAAGGTTCGAAGGAAGGCTACTAGATTCTGGCTATCTGAGAACCAGAAGTTATACAAACGTTCATATTCAGGGCCATATTTGTTATGCATGCATCTTGAAACAACTGAATCACTCCTCGAGGATCTACATGAAGGAATCTGTGGAAGCTATACTGGAGGTAGATCCTTGGCACACAGAGCCATTACCTAAGGCTATTGGTGGCTAAATATGCAAAAAGAGGCTAATAAATATGTTAAAAAATGCAATCAGTGTCAATGGTTTGCATCGAACATACACCAACCAGGTGGAATCCTTAATCCATTATCCAGCCCATGGCCATTCACTTAATGGGGCTTAGATATCGTGGGACCATTCCCTAAAACAGTAGGAAACAAGAAGTGTATTCTAGTAGGCACAGATTATTTCACCAAGTGGGTCGAAGCTGAACCCCTAGCTAATATCAAGGACGTAGATGTGAAGAAATTTGTCTAGAAAAATATCGTCACTCGGTTTGGGATCCCTCACACCTTCATTTCAGACAACGGTCTTCAGTTTGATAACAAAGCGTTCAGAAATTATTGCTATGAATTGGGGATTACAAATAGATGTTCCACTCCTGCTTATCCTCAAGGGAATGGGCAAGCGGAAGCTGTTAACAAGGTCATACTGAATGGACTGAAACAGAGCCATTACCCAAGGCTATTGGTGGCCAAATATGCAAAAGGAGGCCAATGAATATGTTAAAAAATGCAATCAGTGTCAATGGTTTGCATCGAACATACACCAACCAGGTGGAATCCTTAATCCATTATCCAGCCTATGGCCATTCGCTTAATGGGGCTTAGATATCGTGGGACCATTCCCTAAAACAGTAGGAAACAAGAAGTGTCTTCTAGTTGGCACAGATTATTTCACCAAGTGGGTCGAAGCTAAACCCCTAGCTAATATCAGGGACGTAGATGTGAAGAAATTTGTCTAGAAAAACATCGTCACTCGATTTGGGATCCCTCACACCTTCATTTCGGACAACGGTCTTCAGTTTGATAACAAAGCATTCAGAAATTATTGCTATGAATTGGGGATTACAAATAGATATTCCACTCCTGCTTATCCTCAAGGGAATGGGCAAGCGGAAGCTGTTAACAAGGTCATACTGAATGGACTGAAACAGAGCCATTACCCAAGGCTATTGGTGGCCAAATATGCAAAAGGAGGCCAATGAATATGTTAAAAAATGCAATCAGTGTCAATGGTTTGCATCGAACATACACCAACCAGGTGGAATCCTTAATCCATTATCCAGCCTATGGCCATTCGCTTAATGGGGCTTAGATATCGTGGGACCATTCCCTAAAACAGTAGGAAACAAGAAGTGTCTTCTAGTTGGCACAGATTATTTCACCAAGTGGGTCGAAGCTAAACCCCTAGCTAATATCAGGGACGTCGATGTGAAGAAATTTGTCTAGAAAAACATCGTCACTCGATTTGGGATCCCTCACACCTTCATTTCGGACAACGGTCTTCAGTTTGATAACAAAGCATTCAGAAATTATTGCTATGAATTGGGGATTACAAATAGATATTCCACTCCTGCTTATCCTCAAGGGAATGGGCAAGCGGAAGCTGTTAACAAGGTCATACTGAATGGATTGAAGAAGAGACTAGATGATGCGAAGGGCAAATGGGTGGAAGAATTACCACATGTACTCTGGACATACAGAACTACGCCTCGTAGATCCACTGGGGAGACCCCCTTTTCGATGACCTATAGGGCTGAAGCTGTTAGCCCTCTGGAGACTGGATTCCCAACGTTGAGGACTAGTTCATTCAATCCGATTAGCAATAATGAACAGCTAAAGAAGATTTTGGATCTGATTGAGGAAAGGAGGGAAAATGCAATGGTCCAATTGGCATATTACCAACAAAAGTTCAGACAGGGTTATAATGCCAACGTAAGGCTAAGGCCTTTAGAACCTGGTGATCTAGTGCTCAGGAAAGTTATGGGCAATGCAAAGAACCCAGCTTGGGGAAAATTAGGATCCAATTGGGAAGGGCCATATCGCATTACCTTAGGGGTTGGCATTGGGGCATGCTTTTTGGAAGACTTAGATGGTCATGTAATACCACACCCCTGGAATGTAAACAACCTTAAAAGGTATTATTATTAATCGAGTTTTTTCTTTGATCAATATGTTTATTTATTGCATGAAGGTTTCGGGGAAAATGTTTAAATTTAAATCCAATCATGCCTGAAGTCCTCGGACCAGATGATATGGGTTAGTTAACACTCCATTACAAGTCTTATAAGTGTCTAAACTTAAATCCAATCATGCCTGAAGTCTTCGGACCAGATGATATGGGTTAGTTAACATTCTTACGATTCCTATAAGTGTTTAAACTTAAATCCAATCATGCTTGAAGTCCTCGGACCAGATGATATGGGTTAGTTAACACTCCATTACAAGTTTTATAAATGTTTAAACTTAAATCCAATCATGCCTGAAGTCCTCGGACCAGATGATATGGGTTAGTTAACATTCCTACGATTCCTATAAGTGTTTAAACTTAAATCCAATCATGCCTGAAGTCCTTGGACCAGATGATATCGGTTAGTTAACATTCTTACGATTCCTATAAGTGTTTAAACTTAAATTCAATCATGCCTAAAGTCCTCGAACCAGATGATATGAGTTAGTTAACACTCCATTGCAAGTCTTATAAGCGTTTAAACTTAAATTTAGTCATGCCTGAAGTCTTCGGACCAGATGATATGAATTAGTTTACACACCGTGACTATTTTCACAAACGTTGAAATGGATCTTAAACCATGTTGGACTTCTCAGACCATGTACTGGATCTAAAGTCAATGCTCCACAGTGTCCTTTGTAAGTGCTGTACATAATCTAGTTCAGGTAATGCCTTTAATCATTCACTTTAATACATAAGACTGTTTTATCTGTTATTACCCAATAAGTACGGTAACAATTCTTATATGGTCAAATGTTTGCCCTTACTTATCTAAGGTATTTACATCATTAGCAGAATATTGTTGTTGAGCTTACGTAGATTTAGACAAATACATATTAACATTACTTGCAATAACAACAAACCTTATAAGGTATATAATGAAAATGTAAAGAATAAAAGACACGCTTTCATTGGTCAAAAGATGGTATTTCATAGTTCCTTACAAAAAAAAAAAAAAAATCCTACTATCTAAGCCTTCTTTGTGGAGACAACGAGGTCAATAGTCTGGTCGGACTGGGTGGTAGCAACATTTGGGGCTTGGTCCTTTGGTTTAGGAGGAGTTTTCTTCTTACCCTAGTCCTTACCCGTATCTTGAGGATCCTTAACTTGCTTGCCTTGACCACCAGCTTGACCAGACTCTTTGGGAGCTTCAAGAAGGGTAGGAGGGACTTGGCCGACCAAAGGCTGTTCTAAGGCCTCTGGGAGTCTTTTGGAGGGAGAGGAGTCAGGATTTGGGAGTTCGCAAATATCAGGATTGTAGTAGACGCTCCCAGGTCACCTCAAGTCAGATTCTGTAGGGACCCCAGTAGCATCGAGGGCTTTGCCCCAGGTTATATCACAGTAGTCCCTGCAAACTGTAGAAAACTCCCTTGTGAGTCTGACTTGAGTCTCTTCCACCCCAAGCTTGTATGCTGCCTGCTTTTCAGCCTCGGCTGCCTCTTTAACTAATTGGGCAGTGTCCTTGGCTTTCTGAAGCTCAGCTCGAAGATCCTTCACCATTTGTCTCTCTGTCTCCAGATTAGTCTCAGTCACGCGTAGTTTCTTGCGTTGATCTTCGGCCTGCTTTTCAGCATTCTTAAGGCCTGCATCAAGATTATTTCTATCCCTGGTCACCTCTTTTAGCTGCTCGGACAGCTTATCGTAGTCATCCTTAAAACTATCCATCTTTTTCTTAACCTCAGACCGGGAATGGGCCTCCGCCTGGACTACATTGCGGGCTTCTTTATTCCATTCCTCAGCCACATAAACCTGCTGGGTAATCTGCATAACAGAATGGGAAAATTTCGATATAAAATAAAGAACAAGGACAAATAAAAATGGCCAACAGTTTAATTGGAACAATGGATCACATCACTTACCATGGCCAGATCCCTCTTAAGGGATAGAAAGAGTTTATGCTGGTTAAAGCGCCTATAAGCATCCATATCCGTGAGTAGGAGAAGTGGTTGCTCCAGGGCCTCAGTAATGAGACCTGCCTTCCCCCCTTGGTAGTTCCTGACCGAAATGTCCCAAGGGAAGGGGGCACCATCCAACTCTAGCTTGGGAGACCAGATGTGCCATTCTTGGCGCACATCAGCAATGAGAGCGTATTCTCGGCTCTCAATAGACAAAGCCCTTTTACCCCGTGGGTCCTTGGCCACTCTCTTACACTTATCTCCTTTTAGAGGCTCCACCTCACGTTCCTCAGAAGATGTATTAGGCCTTTTCTTCTTCAGCTCAAGGATTGGCTTTGGGCCGAGGTCAGAAGGGTGCTGAGGAGGTGGTGGAGGAAGATTAGCAGTGGACTGGGACTTGGTGGCTCCTTTGGGCACGACTGCTTTGCTCCTTACCTTCATAAGATCTTTCAAGCTCAAAGCCATCTCCTTTTCCTCTTTCGATGAGTCGTCTAGGATGGGAGTTATTAAAACAGGAGCGTGGACGCTGGAATGCCTATCAGCTTCTTCCTCGACATCCGAAAGGGGAATTACCTGAACCTCCCTTGATGCCTCTTCTTTAAAACGGAAATTTTCAATCTGTTCCTCTAGTGAAGAGGTTAAGGAAACAGTTCCTTCTCCTACTGCGACTACTTCGAGGGGAAACTGTTGAACTGGAGGGATGATTAGTGGTACACCCTGTGGAACCAGATGTGGTACAGGGGGAAGATCGTTCGGAGACAAAAAGTTTGGTCGAGCTATGTCTATCCGATTTATGCAATGGTCTCCCTGCCTTATCGCGTTGCCAACCGGTTGAAATGCATTTGAGAGTGGCTTAAAGTCGAGAATGAGATAGGTGGCTCGAAGTTGCCCGTCTTCACTTACGAAAATCTCTAATCTCAGTAGATAATTGAGCGCGACAACATTAGTCAGGCTGAGCCGAGGAGATACGTGCCTTTTATCTGTTAACACGACGACAGAGTTAAACATAATCAAAAGCTTAAAGTGAAATAGTAATACGAAGAAAAAAAAAATATAACGTTAGTAATGAAGATTCTAAATCTATTTCTAGGGAACCTAGATCTGGGATATCCCATCTAGCTCTCCTAGTTGGGTTGGGCAATGAAGACCGTCATGCTACACTCCCGAGACGATCAGATAATCGTCTTTCATTCCCTTGTTAGACTTGGGAAGACAGGAAATGAGCCTAACAATGTCAGATAGGGATTTAAGGTAATATCCCGCCCCCTTTTGTCTATGACACTCGTACATATGGACTACGTCGAGCCAGGTGAGCCCCAGGCCTAAGTATCGACTCAAAGCATCAACTGCTCCTAGAATCCTAAAGACGTTAGGTGCACACTGATTAGGACTAAGCCTATGATTACGAAGATAATCTCTTGTAATGGGACCCATAGGGAGGGTCATTCTTCCTTCTATAAAAGCTATGACAGGGATTATGACTTCCCCCACCTTTTGGTCTGTTAATAGTTTTTCTTAGGGACAATACCGCAAGCCTACGTCTTGTGGTATGTGATACATTTTTCTAAATACCTCTATCTGGGCAGGACTATCCACTAAGTACCTAAATCTACCCATTTCGGATAAGCAGAAAGAGGGAAACACTAAGAACGAAAACTGGGAAATGAGAATTTGAAGGCCGAGGAAGCTAGCTGAAGAGAGAATGAAGGGTTTGAAGAAATTGAAACTTACACAAACTGGGTTGGGGAGTGATCTTTAAATCCTTAGAAGGATTCTTGTGGATTTGTAAGGAAGTACTGCTGATGATTTGAAAAACTTTGTGAGTTTGAATGCTTAAGTTCACTGGAAAGTAAGAAATTGTGAAGTAAAGTAAAAATGATCTCCTTTGAGGCTTTATATAGGAGCCAGAAAATGGGTGGGAATTATCCTGCCTAAATCCTGAGGAAAAATGTCGTTTGTTGGATCAATAGTTCACCGTTGGATGTCAAAGACATAGCGCCACCTGGAGCAATCAATAACGCTTCGTAAATATCGAAACATCAGCAGCAGTCATGAAGCGCCTAAATCTACGCTCCTACACGTAGAAATTCAGGTGCTTTTACATTTTTAGCCTTTATTTATATTACAGATCAAAATCCCATTTTTTCTCCTTGGACTCAAGGGAAAAATTAAAATTTTGGGGGGCTATTGTGGGGATAAAAGTCCAAATTCGTATATTAGGCCTTGGGCCCTATTTGAAGATGTGGGTACGTCCGAGGAGGAGTAAATGATTGGGAAAGACCCAAGAATGGAGAATCACATAAGGAAAGGATAGAAGAATATGGTCCGAGGAGTGTATACTCTTCGGACTTGAAAATATCGGTCAAGCCAATACCTGGACAGTTTGGATGAACTTCCAGGAAGTTCCAACGATAAAGATGAACTTCATGCACGTATAAAGATGATAAGAACAGAGAAATATCTAAAGCAAAAGCTGCTACCACTGCATTTAATGCCCTGCAGCAATTTTTCTGGCCGCATTTATGTGGAGAAGACCCCCGAACAGTGTCATCTCAGCGGCCACCACTCATAAAGAGCCAAAAAAGTTACCTAATGTGATATGTACTCAAGTGAATGTTTAGATGAGGAACAAGTGTATGATGAAGATGTTAAAAAAAAAAGATTATATAAATGTAAGAGACCTTTCATGAAAAGGGGATCAAAAAAAAAAAAAAAAAAAAAAAAAAAAAAGAGAAGAGGAAGAGAGAGGAAAATTTACTGTGACTCTAAGAATGATATTAGCCTTTCAGACAATAATTTATCTCTTCGGACATCAGTTTATACAAGTTTCGAGCATGTTTTTGTACTGGTTCATCTTTTAAAATCTTGATTAACTGTTGCTTATTTCACAAATAGCTTAGTTCTTTCACCCACTCTCTACAAATTCATTGTATTGGGCTTATTGGGCTCACATCCCGTATCTTTTGGGCTTAAGCTACAAATCTTGTCCATACACTAGCAATTCACCTCTCGGATATAAAAGTAAATAAAAAAAAAATTGCAAACTATAATTTTGAATCTTCTCATTTAGATTTTTCTTACAAAATTATGTATTTTGACTAGAAGTCTAGAGAGAGAGAGAGAGAGAGAGAGAGAGAGAGAGAGAATAATTTATTGCATTTTTTTCAAGCCCTCAATTTAGATACAGTGGAAAGTTTCACTTAAAAGATTATGAATCTTCATTTAGATTGGACAACTTAAAAAAAAAAAAAAATCATGATTTTTTATATTGCAATTCATAAGCTTATAATTTAAAAAATGTAAGAACTAAAATAGTCAAACTTAAAAATCTAATAAAAAAATATAACTTATATTTTATAAATTTTTAATATTAACTATCAAAATTACACTTTTACATTCAAGCATTTATTTATTTTGAATAAAACGAGTATTACACTGATGACTGATGAGTTTCTTTTCATGGAGGGGGATAACCGAATAAATGCATGGTTATTGTGCACATAAGATCAGGCTGACATATATATATATATATATATATATATATATATATATATATATATATAAAATAAAGAAAAATAATTATTTTCATTATAAAAAAAAAAGGAAAAAAAAAACAAATAAATAAATATCTATTGCGAGTTGCGACTTACACTTGACATGTGGAGCACATGTGCCAAGTATCTGCGGCCATCTAGTCAGTCGTTGCCATCATTAATTCTATTTTTTATCTTTGGGCAAGGGTTACCCACTAAGACGTGGACAGGTGCACTGAACCTAAGACAGATTTTTTTTTTTTTTTTGGTTGGGCATGAGTTGTTGTATCCTATTTGCGCACGTTAAATTGTTCATAAAAAAAAAAAAAAAAAAAAAAGTACGTTAAATTAAGAAATGCCATTATAAAATTCTTAACACTTGGTTTAGTGTTTGTGTTTTTTTTTTTTTTTTTTTTTTTTTTTTTTTGAAAACTGGCTAAGTGTTTGTTTGGAAACAGTTTATATAGTTTTTTTGCTAAAAGTGTGTTAAAATATAATTGAACCTTATAAAAACTAAAAAAAAAAGTGAAAAAAGTGAGAAAAAAATAAAAAAAGTAAAATTTTAAAAAGTTATATATATATATATATATATATATATATAAAAGAAGCTAAAAGCTAAAGTTGGTGTCAAACAAACTTTAAGTTGAAAAACATCTCCAAGAATACTACAATCTACAAATACAATAACTTTCACAATTTTAAAATTTTTTTCTTTTTGGGTGATAGATTGTAATAAGAGTAACATCACTTTCACCATCACCACTAACATCATTTTAATTTTCTACAAATCACAACCTATTATCTCAACAATTCATATAAAAAAAACTTATTGTGCCTTTACACATATTGAAAGATCTTATATTCTAAAGGATATCAGTAAAATAATGATGTACTTCATACTTGTTATAACATGAGTAATTAGTCCATTACAACTTTAAATAATATGATCCACTGTTATATGAAAAAAGAAGTACAACATTATTATAATCAAGAAGTATTGTAAAATTATTCCTCCCCCTCTAACAAAAAAAAAAAAAAAAAAATGATTCATCCGGTCCGGTCCTCCCTTGATTTGTTGCACATGGTCTCCTACATTCTACGCTCTTCTTGTTTCCCACTTTCCAGCCCCCGAAATCAAGAAAAGGATATATATATATATATATATATATATATATATATATATAAAATTTAATTAATTTTATTCTTAAAAAAAAAAAAAAGAAAGAAAAAAAAAAGCAAAACATTTTACAAGATTGAAGATTATAAAAAAGCACACATTTCCTAACTGTTATATGCTCTTAATATTTTTCCTAGTTTTTTTTGTTGGGCTGAAATAATGTTTTAGGGCGACCGATCCTATGGAATCCTTCTTGACTTGGTTAGTCCCTTTTCACAAATGGACAAGATTGGGTGTCGGCCAAGTTTCAAAATTTCTCCAACTTTACAAGCACAGATCTAACTTTTTTTTTTTTTTTTTTTTTTTTTGAGAAAGAGCACAGATCTAACTTCATTGATTTGGTGGTACATATATAGCATTTAGACCAAAGTCTTGCGGAGGATACAAGAAGGATATAATATTAAAATTTCCCAACATCTTAATAAACGAAAGGAGTGTATTTTATGACTTAAAGATTAAGATATATTTGATTTAACTCTTTATAAATATTATATTTTTTATTTATTAAAAAATAAGTCAAAAGTTTCGTAACTCAATTGGTTGATATTTTATGATATTTTCAATTAATAATATTCAATTATTGAATTATTAAAAAAAAGTTACTATATATCTTTAAAACTTTTTGTTAAATTTATTTTTATATATAAAAAATTCATTTTTATTTATGAGTGAACAAGTTGCAATTTACAAAGTTTGTATTGACAAAGCTATTGGGGATAATACATAAAGTAATCAAGAAAGAACAAAGTGAGCATAAAAGACAAATAGAAAATTAAATAACTTAGAGGTACAAAATTGTTATCCTTAGACAATATTTGCCCCCATGCTATTGTTGCTAAATGGTTATCACAAATTTGTCCCCAAGATACAACCAAGTTTGTTAGGTTCTACAAATAGTAATTTTGGAGAATACTTACAGGATTTCTTGTGTTTTTTAGAAACTAATTTTGAAAGAGAAAAGAATTGGTTATCAAGTGAACACGAACCATTATTTATACGCATAAGGTTATAGTCATTCGAAAGGCACAAACGGAGAGTTAAAATGTTTCATAAAACCGTTCACAATGCCTAACACATTTTCAAACGTTCAGAACAGTTACCAAAAAATTCTGCAGAAATTCAATTTTTAATAAGCCTCGATCAATCAAGAGAAATCGAGCATTAATCGAAGGTTCTTCTCGATTGATCGAATAGGAATCGAACATCAATCGAGAGAGGTAGAAGCTCTAGATCAAATTTCTTGATCACTTTGCTCGATTGATCAAATTTCTTGATCACTTCAATCGATTGAGCAAAATCTCGATCAATCGAATTTCCTGGACTTGAATTTTCACATAGAAAATTTCAGAACTTAAATTTTTATTTTATCATCTTTATAAATCAATACTCTCCAAACAATGTCATTATTACAACATATTCATGTATATACTTATATAGTTATATATACAACAATCTGCAAAGGGTGTCAAGAATCATGCCTTGCATAATGATCTAGAAAACCGGCTAATATAACAGCCCAACTTCAAAACCCACTAACAAGTTTATGAATAATAATAAAAAAAAAAAAGTACACTACAAAGAACTAGGGCTATCCCGGCATTTTTAAATTGCCGGGATAACCCTAAAAAGCGCTAGTATAGTCTAAAATGCCTTATCCCGGTGCTTTGTAGCGCTATGCAATGAGTGTGACAATTGGTCCGAATGACCTACATTGGCGCTTTTAAAACTGACGTACCATCTATTAATCAAAACCCATTTGCAATTCCAATTTACAAACTTGAAAATTGGTGTATAATTTTTAAATATAAAATATGAAATTTAAACATTTTATAAATAAGATAGTTATTAAATTATGACCAATTTGATATTTTGCAACTAAGGTTGTTATTAGGACTTCCTCAAAAAAAGGTTGTTATTAGGAGGTGTTGTTCGCATGAATATAAATTAATAAATAAAATTAATTTTATAATTTACTCAATCATTTTAAATAATAATATTTCAAAAAAATTATATACCACCTTAAGATGGAAAAAGAAGAAGAAGAAGAAAATAATAGGTAATTTGATAAACTAGTTTTTACATTTAATTCCATAAATTATGGGTGGCCAAGTAGAGAGTCTAGAGACGCAAACTATGTCATTTTCTTGAGATGATATATGCGGAGATATTTACCAACCAATATAACAAACATTTTTAGGTGCGCTGATTTTGGGAGACAATCATTCAACAACTAGGCTACTCTTGTCGTTATCTTACTAATCTGTCCCAGCAAGGAAGATAAGAAGTTTTATAATACAGTAGTATTTTTCTACATATCTATGTAACATTATTATTATTATTATTATTTTTGTTGAGGAAGTACATATCCATATAACATTGTTACAAAGAGACTACCATACTTACGTAAAAAACGGGAGTGAAGGATAGTAGGATATAAAGAAGAGAGATGCTACGTTTACAACAATTTTACAGTATTTTTACAACAAATCACAGGTAGTTAGTTGTTATTGGTTCAAATTTGAAATTAACACTAAGATGACTTTTTTGTCTCAACAATAACAACCAAGATTTGTTATAAAAATGTTGTAAAAATATTGTAGACATATCATTTCTCTGTAAAGAATAAGGATAAACTTTATAATTATTAGACATTAGACTAATTATGTGTCTCAATGTAATAGGTGCAGGCGGAAATCTATTTATAGGCCTAGTGAATCATTGAGGTAAAAAAAAAAGAAAAAAAGAAAAGTCAAATGAATATGAGATAATAGGTATAAAAACGTGAGTTTAACAGGGTTATAATTCTCAAATAAAACTCCATTTATGAGTAAAACTTTAAATTTTAACTTTACAATTAATGAGAAATAAATTGTAAATATCATTTTTTTATATTTAAATATCCCTAACAGAATGCAACGCACAATGGATTTTTTTTTTTTTTTTGAGAAATAATTACAACATGCTGTTAATTTTGCAGTTCGAACCCTTTCTTCTCTAGACTCTCAAGCACTTTATGCATAGGGATGTGCCAATTCAGATACAAGACCTTTGACCACAATGGATTTGTTAAAGTATGATATCTAATAAAAAGTACTCAAGAGTAGTAACATTAATCAAAGTTGAGGTATGGTGTAATTTGAAACTAGCATGATTCACGGACAAAAGGGGCTTCTGCCCTTTTTGGGCAAATTAAATAGGAAAATGCCCCCATTCCCAAATTAAATAGGAAAATGCCCATCTTTTGAAAATCAAGTTTCTCAAAATTGATTTAGGCCCTATAGCGACGTTTTTAAGGAGCCTATAGTGACGTTTTTTAACTCGACTTTAAAGAAATCGAGTTATAGGTAAAAAAAGGCCACTATAGGTTGATTTCATTGCCTATGACTCGATTTTATTGAAATCGAGTTAAAAAACGTCACTATAGGTCTTTAAAACGTCACTATAGACTCCTTAAAAACGCCGCTATAGGGCCTAAATCGATTTTGAGAAATTCGATTTTCAAAAGAGGGGTATTTCCTTAATTAGTTTGAGAAGGGGGCATTTTCCTATTTAATTTTCCTGAAAAGGGCAAAAGCCCCTTTTGTCCCATGATTCACACCTCGGAAGTTTTGGGGTCTTTAAATTTTGCACATTGAAGTCATATACCATTTTCATCATCACCCTTCATTAAAAAAAATCTTACATGTTTGTTGAGTGACACAAAAACTACCACATACTCCCATCAATCTTATAAAAATATGGCACGTGTATCATACTATTTCATATAATTGACTAACTTAAAAATATTTAAAGATATTAACTAACTACCTAATAAATGGATGCTTCAATTGTTTTTTGGTAATTGGTACACATTAGTTTGTAAGTTTAAAGTAAATTTTGTACTATTTTTAACAACAATCTTCATAATAACATTTCATTAGAAATTTTCTCTCAAAAAAAAAAAATTTCATTAGAAATATTTCTTTTTGTTGTGCTCGCTTTCTTTCCCAAAATTTTGGACAATGTTGGGATGCAATAAGTTTGTCCTAGTAGATATCTGGTTAGAATATATCTATGTCAAGTTTCGATGGAGTAAAATTAAACACTGGGTTTTTAAAAAAAGAAAAACAACCAATTTTGCCCAATAGTCTTTGCCATTTAGATGTTTAAAACTTCTACAAAATATTTGTCATAATGAAGACAAATTTTATTTGATTTAATTGATCTTTTGATTAGCACATGAACTGATCCATAAAATAAGCACAAAAAAACACATTTATTTATTCTCTTTAACTTGTTGTATTTAACTATTTATTATTAGACGCTTCTTCAATTGTCTTTTCATTCTATTGTTCACAATTGTTAATATTTATTAATTATTTCATAACAAATTTCAACTTAAATCATCAATTGGGTTGTCTAAGGACCTGCCTAACCTTACCCACCACCACAACCAACCGAACTATACCCACGATCAATCTGTCTCTTAAGCTGATTGTTGCCATGTGTGCCCTTCCAAAAACTGATGACATTGGATCAAGTGGCAGGTCTTCTCCTCCAAAACACAACTTGATACATCGATGAAAGTAGCAAAATTTGGCTAGATCTCCGCTTGATCTAGTAAAACCCCTTTTGATTTGGCAAGATCTCACTAAATTTGATTAGATCTCCATCGGAATTGGCAAAACCTCACTGGATCTTCTTTGTTTTTCGCCTCTCCCCACCATTATCTCATCGAAATTTAGCCATTTATTTGTCATTCCTCATTGTTATCTCACCAAATCTTGTTGTTTTTCTCCTCTCCTGTGTCAATCAATCCGCCTGCCACCTGTGAGAGGCTCGATCAACCTCATTTGCCACTCTTTTCCCACTGACGGGACGGCGGGTTGAGTTCCTATCCTTAGATTATATAGGGATGAGTACAGGTTGAGCACAAACTTGATCTGAACCAACCCATGGACACCCCTAAATCCTTATCATCAATCAAAATTGAACTTGATGTTCTTTTAAATGTAAAAAAAAAATCATCTATAATTAATTTTGTATTAAATTTTACAAAAATGTTCATTTAATATACAAAATCAAAGAGTCATATATTAAATAGCCCCAAAAACAACAAACATAGTTATATCAACTAGCAACACCTTTGAGGTTGTTGACATCTCCAATGCAATAACATTACATGAGCTTTGAGATTTGTTAACTAAAAGAGTTTTGTTTATTTATTTTTGGCAAAAATACACTATCGTCCTTGAAGTTTGCTTACTGTGCATTTTTGATCCCTTAAATTTCAAGTAAGTTCAATTAATCCCTAAAATTTAAAAATAAGTGTTATTGGTCTCTCAATTTATTTTTGTTAAATTATTACTTTGTGTCTAATGGAAAAATTACATGGCACTTTTTATTATTATCAAAGAATCACACATGTAGTTCAAACCCAAACAATTTCTATTCCCCAATTTAAACCCAAACTGTGAAGACCTTAGTACTCTTCCAAATTGATTTTGTAGGGACCCGGTTCGGGCCCCTCCCTCCTGGGGATGGGCGGAAACCCCTTGTACAATAAATTTGTAGAGCATGGGTAGAAGGACTAGGCACTAGCAAAATATACAACAGTCGACGTGGGTTTACAAGATTAAGAACTGGGATTTGGCTAAGTGTTTTAAGGAACAGTTCGTCCTCGGCCTAGTCCGATGAGCTCTTTCCTTAGAACTAATGAATACAAGGATTCTCCTCTAACACCTTGAAAACCCCTTAACTTCCCAACCCTAAGGGCCAAAAAACCCCCTAAACTTTGGGGGTTCAATATATTATATAGTCTTGTTCAGTTGATCTCTGTCGTCCACTTGTCGGCCATCTGAACCTGTATCTGAAGGCTCGTCCCATCAGCCGCCTTTGCAGGCTTTCTGTTAGTTGAAGTAACCAAGACATCACTGTTCGCTGGTCAATTCACCATTAATGCGGCCAGAGTGTTGGTGGCATACATTTAATGGATGGATGACAGCTTCCTTTCTTCAATGTCGGCTTGCTGAGGACGTGGGCATCCTCGGCGAAGTCCCTTGATGACTTGGACCTCTCCCACTCATCCTCGGATTCTGTACTCTCCTTGGCATGGGCCTTGGGCCCGATATGGAGTGGGTCGGGGTTGCCAAATATTTGGGCCCCACAGATTTCATAACTTATTCTTTTTTATGTTCCCGTTTACAAGTCTTAGGCATAAATTATAGAGAAGTGCTACGTCTTTAACATTTTCACAACTCATAGGTGGAAAGTTGTTATTGGTTCTAATTTGAATTCAAAACTTAAATTACTTTTTACCCATCTGTAACAACTAATAATAATTTGTCATTTAAGATTTGTTGTGAAAATGTTGTGAACATAGGATTTCTCTAAATCATAATATACTTAAAAGTTAAGAGTTAAGAGTTTCCATTGTATGCTACCGGATCAAACTGAGGGATTACGAATTATGAACTGTTTGAATAATTTATGGTTTGAAAACGATGCAAAATGGTTAAACCATTATAAAATTGACGACGTGGATAAAGTTGCTAAGGAACATAAGAGAGATTTAGATAAAACAGATGCGCCAAAATACATTGCCAAGCTTCTTGAGATCGGTGAAGAAGCCACTATTAAGATGCAAATTGGAATGGATTGGGTTTATGAGAGTGTACTTTTTTTTTTTTAAAACACTATAAGTTGCCACAAGGAAAAATTAAGTATTATTTCAATGTCCCCTTAAACACATAAATTAGAATTTAACAAAAATTAACGAAGAGGCCAACAACACTCATTTTTTAAACTTCAGGAAGTAATAACGCTCACTTAAAACTTGAGGGATCAAAAGTGTACAATAGGCAAACTCTAGGGACCAAGAGTTTTATTTTTACAAAAGATGTTCATAGTTATGACCCACCTAACTATTCCATTTTGGGGGTGTTTTGGGTCCACTAAAATTTTGGAGGGGCAAGTGTAATTTTTGAAACCTAAACCTTACGCTTTTATATGTGAAACTGAGAAAAAAAGAAAAAGAAAACACGCGCGCACACACATCTCTCTCTCTCTCTCTCTCTCTCTATATATATAGACACACACACGCACTAACTTAAGTTCACTCTATGCTCTAACATGACTTTAGCAAATCTAAGATTTTCAGGTTATGTTTGGTTAGGAGGATGGAAAAGTGGAAGCATTGAAATTATTGGGACTTGAGAGGATGGGAAAATGGGAAGATAGAGAATAATAATAATAATAATAATAATTATTATTATTATTATTATTGTTATTATTATTATGCATGTGTGTCATTGTTGTTTAAACTTTTTTTGTAACACATATGATAATCCTTAGTATATTTTCTTTTAGTTAAGTTAGTTTGTTGTGAGTTTCAGTTTACTCAATTAATAATTTTTTCTTTTCATTGTTGAATAAAAGATATAGGATTTAAACCTCATCTATACGAAAAGCAAATTAATTTAGGTTGATTATGAGAATGAATGATAAAAGAAATCATTATAAAATGGATGCTATAGGTTTAATATATATATTAAAAAATAATAATAATAATTGTTTATTTGTCTTTTTTTTTTTTTTTTAAAGGACTGGACTATTCACAAGGAAGGTTTATTGTTGTTGAGCTTGTCCAATTCAACACTGCATGACAGGGGCTTTTCGGCGTTGCCAATTGCGAACCCCAAATGGACGATTCTGTTCTCATACCCACATTACCCATAGGCCCAAAACATACACGGATCATTACATTACCGCCTTGTCGTTAGACACTGATGTAAGCCCATTCCTGATATAGGCCCTTCGTTTATTTATTTATTTTTAAACTAACCCTTCAAATATGAATCAATGACTTGCTGTCTCAAATTTTGGGCCTAGAGTAACCCATTGTTGGTTCATTTCTTCTACTCATATTATTATTTTTGTTGTTTTTATTTTATTTTTATTTTTATTTTTTGCTGATAAAAGTGTCCAAAGTTATTTAAGCACCTCATTAACCCATTGTTGATTCCTTTAGTCTTCCACATTTATTTGGACAATGATGTCTTAGTCTAAAGATAAAGAGTAATCATCAAAAAGTGGATACTGTTGGTCTTGACTGCTTTCCTTAAAAAAAAAAAAAAATGATCCTTGGAAATATTTCTTTTGGTCTTGACTGCTTTCCTTTCTAATTTTTTGGACAATGTTGAGATGCAATAAGTTGGTTGGGGGAATGAAAAAGAAAAATACATGATCTATAGAGACTAATATTTTCACTGCTCAGTTGGTAGAGTTTAATAATATGAGGGAATTGAGTGGATTGTAGGTGAGTATACTACTCATGCGAGAGCCAAATATTCTTGAGTCTAAACTATAACAAAACTTCTTTGTGCGAGCTTAAGGACTTGTTTGGATTGAGGGGGGAAGGAGAGAGGGGAGGGGAGTAGAGTGGAATTAGCTGAAAATAGGCTAGTTTTAGGCCAATTATATTCTACTTTACTCCTTATCTCTTCCCCTCAATCCAAATGGACCATAATCTTGAGTTTTCTCCTTGTGAGTTGTTTTCAAAAATACTCATAGTGAGTAGAGTTGAGTTGTTCAAGGAGGAGGTTCATTTAGAAGGATTTTAGCATTTTGGAATCACTGCATTGGAAAGCTAACAAGTCATTTACAAGGGTTACAACTTACGTATATAGTCTTTGGATACAAAGGTTTTGTTTATAATGAGATTTTTATTTTTATTTTAATAAAAGGGTTGGTTATCTTCGGAATGGTTTTTCTTTATGAAGAGTTCTTTAAAAGTTTTTTATTTCATCACCAAATTGGTATGTGCTTTTTACTACTTTTGACTGCTTTTAGATTTTGGTGATACTTGTTGTAATTGTGCAATTGATCAATCACAACAAGTATCAACAAAATCTGGTTTTATATTTTTTAGATTTGGCACTTGGGATGTAGCATGATTTTTTTTTTGGTTATTTGGGGTGCTAAAATAGCATTTTGTGTGATTTAGTACACCAAACACTAGCTCTAATCGTAACTTTTCCAATGTGGTTGGCCATTAGATAATGAGTAATGTTACAACCACAAACTATTTTATGACTTTTTTACAAACTGTTTATGTGGCTAATTCTTATTGGTTCTTGTTGATGCCCATTTTTGGCAAGAGGGCCCAATGGTAGAAGAAGCCCAACAATATGAAAAAAGGGTGAAGAAAGAAAGTAGCAAAGTAAAAACCATTGAGCTTGAATGGCAGAAATAATGGTCCACGAGCTCACAAAATAACAAAGTGGCTCTAAAGAAAGCAAACCGGCAAAGGAAGCCCTAAAGAATGAAGTAGTAAGCCCATGGGAATGATGAGAAATAGAAAGAAAGCAAAAAAGGGGGGCGGAGGAGCCCAAAGAAAAGAATTGGTAAATGGGATTGGTTTGAAGGCCAATAAACCCAAAGGAAAAGGATGGGGCAATTGGGCCAAGGTAGCCCAAAGAATTTAGCAAAAGCCCATGGGAATGTAAAAAAGAAGGAAAAATGAAATAGGCCAAGGATGCCCCAAAGAATAAAATGGGCCGGGGAAGCCTAAGATGTTGTGTAAACTGGTCTAGCAAGAATGTTGGGTAGTAAAAAAAAAAAAAAAGGACTAAAGGGAGGAGTAACCCTTGAAACTGGGATGGCAAGCATTTCGGCCCACGGGCCCAGAGGAAGTCCAGCAAACAAAGTTAAATGATATCATAGCAGAAACAACGTAGTGGCATGGCAGGAGCACCAGCCAGCCCACGACAAGGGATGAAAGGAAACGTGGGCCGAATTAAAGAAGAAGAAACCCATACCCAAGCAATGTCCAGCCTAAAGAAGGAATAAGACACAGAGAATGAAGACCCAATGACTCATCCACGCCATGAGAGTTAAACAAGCAGCAGAACCAAACAAACCTATAGGCAATGGCAAATGCATGAATGTCAAAGGGGAAATGGACTAATATAGGAGTGGAGCGCACACACAAGGCTCAGGTACCACCTACTTGTACTGAGCCAATACAGGGGAGGTAGGCCATGTGTTAGAGGTAAGAAAGGGTGTGGTCTGGCGATAAGGAGAAGGGGGAGCCTTTTTGGGGTTC
Source organism: Quercus glauca (assembly GCA_023736055.1). NCBI lineage: Eukaryota > Viridiplantae > Streptophyta > Magnoliopsida > Fagales > Fagaceae > Quercus > Quercus glauca. Next base: position 41,319,824 of record CM043324.1, on the reverse strand, counting down.
CCACTTAAGCTCTTTTGGGGTAAATGTCTTGGGATGACATCCCACCCAAAAGAGGCAAACATGAGTTGGAATCACTAGGTGCATGCTATAGAGGTTGGTAAGGGAGAAACCTAACCCTTATCCGGATAAGAGTGCGAAAGGAAGCAAGAAAACAAAACAAAACTACTTTTGTCTGGGAATGAAGCGTGGCGCAGCCAACACAGGATAATGGTGATGGCTGGGCAGCGGCAGACCAGTAGGGCAGTCTTGGAAGGACACCCATTATAGGCCAAAAGTAATTGAGGGGTAAAAATGGTAAACCTTGCCACAATAGGCAGTATAAAAGCCATGAATGTGCACAGTAAACAACAACACAGAATAACGGAAGGAGAGTACCAAAAGGAAAAGAAAGAAAACAAAAGAAGTATGTAAGGAAGTAATGAAAACAAGGAAACAAAGAGTAAAAATATGAGTGATAGGAGTAAGAGTATGCACCAATAGGCAACCCACTTCTCTCTCTCTCAATAGCCCACTCTCTAGCAGACCAAGAATCTGAGGTCAAGACATTTTAGGCCCATTTTCCTGAGTGAGTAATCTTTACAGCAAAAGGCCCTCTGAGGTTACTCTCATTGGAAGGTGGTTCCCTTCCCGAACTTGAATTTGTCAAGGAACCAAGTCTCTTCCTTTAACGAATTTATCTACTTTTCTTCTACCATGATTGATTGAAAACTAATATGACTTCTTTTTGTTATTAATTTATTTCAGATGTAATCACATTATCACACTTCTTTCTTTTTATGGAACTGTTTAAGTATTACTATTGTCAGTATAAATGTTTTAGTTAAAGTATTTTAGCTATCTCACTGTATATATATATATATATATATATATTTTTTTTTTTGGCCTGTTGTAACATTTTGTAACAGTGTTTCCTGCTGTGGGAATTTAACACGCTCAAGATTCCCGCCAGGGGTTCTAACTTGCGCATAAGCTGGCCTAAGGTGAGTTTCAATTAGGCCAGTTCCAACTTTCCTACCCTAGAATCATTGGGCCGTAGTGCAGCAGGAGTAATCCAGCCCAGGACGTAAACAAAACCACCACATTTAAATTGGTGGATTCACTCGAGAGTTGGGAAAAGACAGGGAAAGTGGATAAAGCCCTCGCAAGTTATGCCCTCGAGATAAAAAAACAACGCGAAATATGAGCGTTGTGCCCTCACAGGTAGAGTCAAGACCAGTCACGCTTCGCTAGCAACAGCCTAACTAGGCGGAAAGTGTTAATGGAGCAGGGTTTGAGTCGTAGCAACGACAAAGAGTTCTTGCTGATAAAGTAACCTTTTTTATCGAGGTGCTGCAATCTGTGCAGCATTCCCAGTAGCAGATAATGGAAGAGATTTGCCAGATGAAGGCGGACAATGCGAAAGAGAAGGGAAGCCAGCATGACTTGAAGCATGCGGCAGACAAGGAAGAAACCCCTGAAGGGGGTGGCCCACAGAATGCGGAGCAGGGTTTCATTTCCATGATTGTAGTTGCAGTGCTTTTAGAGTAGGAAAGGGCCAAACCACCTAAGGAGAGATTTTATGCGTGACGGCTTCCTTGTTTATTGAGATACTCAGCAAGCCATATCTTAAGAGATATGAACCGCGAACTTTTGCACAATACGATGGCGGAAGGGGAAGTGCTATTAGACACGCGAGTAAGTTTATTGACACCTGCTATCGGACAAGTGAGTAAGTTTATTGACATCTGGTACATTAGCTTGAAGCTAGGGTCAATCCCGACATGGGACGACATAGTGGGCGTATTTTGCATTAAGTACTTTCATGGAAAAGAGACAGTAACACTTGCAACTTTGCAAGCGACCAAGCAAAGGAGCAATGAAGACTTGATGGAATACATCAAGAGATTCAAGGACATAGCTCTTGATTGCTATGATCATTGTGAAGAAAAGATATTGGTGGAAATGTGTATGGGTAACATGATTATGGAATACAAAGCTATTTTGGAGAACTTGGAAATCTCCTAGTTCGCACAACTGCTATAGAAAGCCGGGAAGACCACCCAATCAGTAAGGCCAAACTTTGATAGTCCCAAAGAATGAAGGTCCACTCCATAGGCTATGGCGGTATCTATTGGCAAAAAGAAAAGGAAATCGATTGGGAGGGAGTACGATACCACACCCCCCCCCCCCCCCACCACTACCATGTACACCAAAGGAGTTAGATGTGCTCCTAGACAAATGGATTGTAGACGGGGTCTTCAAGTCTAACCAAGTTTCCAGGGAACCTACCGAAGAAGAGCGGAAGGACTCGTGCTTCTGCCGTTTGCATAATTATGTTCAAAACCCTATCGCAGAATGCTGGGCACTCCGTAGACTGATGCATCACAGAATTAAAGAATGAACTCTTGAGTTATCTCAACCAGAAGTCCAAAGAAACCTACTCTCAAACCATAAGGGAAAGGGGGTGGCAGCAATTGTTATTCGCGCAGATCCTAGAGAAGACGAAGAGGAAAGGCCAACCCTGCCTACTAAAGCAATTACTACCTTGCAGAAAAGTTCTAGGTTCAAGAACCTGTTTGATCAGTTGGAACTCACAGTTAATGAGCGGAGAATTTCCACAGAGGCTTTAGTGAGCATTGCCTCAGGGGTTGGAGTAGAATGCTTGTCTACAAAAACCAGAGCTGACAAAGCCTTCTTACAGGACACCAACGAAATCACTTTCAGTGATAAAGATATGGAAGTAAGGTATTTAGATCATAGAAGACCTCTCTACTTGGAGGCCTCCATAAACCAAATCCCCATCAAAAGGGCCTTAGTTGATGTAGGCGCTTTGGTAAATCTCATTTTGCTTAGCACGCTGCAAGCGGCAGGAATTTCAAAAGGGAAAATACAAGAATGCCCAATGGAAGTAGCAGGATTTAGGGGAAGAGGTGAATACATTGTAGGCCATAACCAGTTATGGTTGAAAGTGGGACCAATAGCCTTCTTGGCCTGCTTCCATGTAGTGAAAACAGAAGTTTCATACCCCGTATTATTGGGAAGGCCGTGGTTACATAAACACCGATTGGTCCCATCTACCTACCATCAGTGCGTGAAGGGAAGGTTGAATGGCAGAATGATACGGATAGCAGCAAACTCATCACCCTTTGAGTAAGCAAAAACTCATCTAGTAGAAACCATATTTTATGATGAATGGGTACCATCTGGTGAAAGTTCGATGTCCAAACCACAAGGTACTTTCATCCCTAGATGGGAGGATATTCAGGATGACCCAGAGCCCAATCTGAGAGTACTGCTGATGTGGAGAAAGAAAAGGAAAGAACTGCCCACTCCGGAGTCAAGTGATACACCATGATGCGTCAGGGTTTGGACCCTAGATGGCAAAATAGTCTACAAGTTATGAAGGTACGCTAGGCCCACTTACAGTGCACAAGGGGTCCCAGACAAGGGTCACAACATAAAAGCTTGGTGTGCTATGTGGCCGAAGAAAATTCAGAAGAAGAAAGCGATATGGAAAGAGAAAAGGAAGTCACAGCAAAAAAGGATACATAGGTAACGGTAGAAGAGAAATTGGAGGAGGTGGACTTGAGCACCGACCCACAGAAGCCAAGACCCATTTCAATAAGTTCAAAATTGTCAAAGGATGAAAAGTTAGAGTTGATACTATTATCGAAAGAGTTCAGGGATGTTTTTGCATAGAGTGAGATGCTTGGGCTAGACCCAAGATTAGTAGTGCACACGCTCAACATAGATTCCAAGGCTAAGCCAATGGTTCAACCTGCCAGAGTATTTCATACTGAAATAGAAGAACAGATAGTGAAGGAAGTGCAAAAGTTGTTGGCCGCTAGTTTCAATAAGCCCATCCAACACCTGCGATGGCTATCTAATATTGTGCCAGTAAAGAAGAAAAATGGGTAGATAGGATGCTGTGTAGATTCTAAAAACCTCAATCGAGCCTACCTAAAGGACAAATTCCCACTGCCTAACATGGACTTGCTAATAGACTTTGTAGTAGGAAACACCATGTTCTCCTTTATGGATGGATTCAATGGATATAACTTGATTCAAATGGCGCCAAAAGATGCGGAGAAAACTACTTTCAAAACACCCATAGGTAATTTCTACTACACTGTGATGGTTGAAAAATGTAGGCGCAACTTACGAACGCACGATGACCGCCATATTCCATAACATGATGCATCGCAAGCTAGAAGATTGTGGATGACATAGTCGTAAAGTCGAGGAGGCGAGAGGACCATGTTAAAGTATTAAGAACAGAATTTAAAAGATGCAGACTTTTTAAGCTGAGAATGAATCTGCTCAAATGTGCTATTGGAGTGTTTGCCAGGAAATTCATGGGATTCTTGGTCCACAGTAGGGGAACAGATGTGGACCCAGCCAAAGGCATGACCATAGCAACCATGAAGCCAGTCGCCACAGTAAAGGAATTGAAGAGTTTTTTGGGGAAAGTTTCTTACATCTGGAGGTTCATTCTCGGCCTAACATCAATCACTTCACCTTTCACTAAATTACTGAAGAAAGGAGAAAGCTTCAAATAGGGAGAGGCACAGCAGACAGCCTTTCGAAGGCTACAGCAGATCATGACAAACCTCCCTACGGTGCAAGCCCTAATCCGCAAAAGGCCAATGTTGCTTTATCTGGCCTCAAGCCTATCTGCTATTGGTGTTATATCAAACAGCCAGTTTATTAGGTGAGTCGTGCTCTAAGGGATGCGAAGGCCCATTACCCAAGAGCAAAAAGGGCATGTCTGGCAATAGTATACGCATCACAGAGGTTGCGCCATTACTTCTTGGCCTACGAGATATGCTTGACGACAAACTCTCACGCAATCAATGCTCTTCTCCGACAATCGATCCTCTTTGGAAGAATATCTCAGTGGTTGTTACAATTATCACAATATGACTTGTGAGAGGGGAAAAATGTATTGACCCCTTGCAAATTAATTAATTACCAAAGTTAATTAATTAGGTTCAATTACATTCAATGGTGTGGTAGCACAAACAAATCACCAATTAAACTAAATGCAGTGGAAATTAAATTTGACACGGTTATTTATTTACGAATGGGGAAAACCACCAAGGCTAAAACCCCACCTGGTGATTTTAAGGTCACCACTCTTAAGAATCCACTAATCAATAATTGAGTGATTACAAGTAAAAATGAATCTTACTAACTACCCTTGGCCTATTTACCAACCTACAGTTGAATCTTTACTCCAATATCCAATTGGACTTGATCTTGTAGTGACACTCTTTCCGTTTAATGCACGAATCCCAGTACATAACTAACCAATGATGCACGGATCCCAGTACATGACTAACTCCAGCAACTTGAAGAAGGTTGTTGACTGCAAAGTTCTTCACTTCATGCATAATGAAGATCAGGAAGCTTCTTGGAGGTTTTGGCGTAAAAATGCAGTAGCTTTTTTTAGAGAGAATAAGGCACTAGGTCCTTCAATGCAAGTACGATGGCCTTTAAAATAATCCTTATATATGTATAAGGTTGTGAGAAAAGAAACCCTACACAAATACATCAGCTTTGGGCCAAAAATCAGATCTGAAAATTATGATTCCGTAAGTCTCGACAGAAACAGCTTGTGTCGAGTTTTTGTCGAGCTTCAACATTAAATCTCGATAGAAAAGATCCTATCGAGACTTCTGTCAAGTTTTAGTAAACAGCTCTTTCTTCACTTATTTATTGGTCAGATCTTCATGACTTTAACACTTGACTCGACCTCTTATTTCTTGAAGTACTAAACTCATCCAAGATCTACCAAATTACAAGTAAAGTGCATTTTATCAAAGAATTAGCTAATTACATAAAATATGTCCTTAACAACTTGAAGGCAGGAACACCCAAGGAAGAGTCAAGCCATAGTAGACTTGGTAGCACAATTCCCGGGAAAAGAGGAATTCTCGTTGGACGATAAAGTTCTAGGGGAAGTGGCCTCGCAGAAATGATTGAAGAGCAATGGGTGATGAAGTACGATGGCTCTTCTACAGCAAACTCGGGAGGCGTAGGAGTAGTCCTCTATCACGAAAGAGAGGAGACCATAACGCTCTCATTCAAGTTGGAGTTTCCATGTTCAAACAACACCGTAGAGTATGAGGCCTATCTTACTGGGTTAGCCACAACCCTTGAGATGAGGATCAAACATTTGAAAGTGATAAGTGACTCAAACTTGGTGGTTTGTCAGGCTAAGGGGAGTTTCTCTTTAAAGGAACCAAGTTTGGCTTCGTACAAGACGCTTGCCTAGAAAGTGGAAGAAAAATTTTCTACATTTGGGATAGAGCACACTCAGATAAGCAAAAATCGATATCTAGATGCGCTGGCCGCGTTGGGCTTGTAGATAGCCTTCGAAGGAAGTAGTACCAAGGTCGAAGTCAACAAGCGGAGGGAGTCGATTGTTGAAATACTACAGGAAAGATTTCAGGAAAAACAAGGGTATGAGGAGGATTGGAGAATTCCCATTAAGAAAACTCTATTAAAGGAGGGAGATCTGGCAGATTTGAAGACATTGAAGGACTACACCTTGATGAAAAGGGAACTATATTGCAGAATGCCAGGAGTAATTCTGTCGAGGTGTGTAGGATAGGAAGAGGCCTAAAGAAAATTGAAGGAGGTCAATGGCAGAACTTACGGGTCCTGCAGCGAAATCAGCCTTTACCGCAGACTCTAAAGAATAGGTTTTTATTGGCTAAGGATGGGTTTTTATTGGCTAAGCATGGGTAAAGACGCAGACATTGTCCAAACCCAATGCGAAGCCTACCATTTGGCTACAGATAGGGAAGAAAGTTATGCTGTGTTCACCAATGAAGACTAGAGAAGCCCATTCGTGCAATACTTGGTAGAAGGTGTCCTACCACAGAAGCATAGTGAAAGATATAAGCTCAAGAAGCTAGCCGTGCACTACTTTTTACATGAGGGAGTCCTTTTTAAAAAGGGATATGAAGGGGACCTATTATGATGCTTGGGTCTTAGAGAAACTGGGGAAATGATAAGGGAGGTGCATGCAAGGGAATGCAGAGAGCACTAAGGGAAGAAAAAGCTGTATCGATGTATGTTACAGATGGGTTATTATTGGCCCACTATGAAGAAGGATACAACAGAATTTGTGAAGAAATGCCACAGCTACCAAGTGTAGGCCAACTTGATTCACAGCCACCCACAAAGCTTACAGAGTATGGTTACCCCATGACCCTTCCATATCTGGGGGCTTGACTTAGTAGGACCAGTTAACCCACCTTCTCATGGGTACATATGGATCCTTGTAGCTACAAAATACTTTACCAAATAGGCAGAAGCCATACCACTTCGTAAGGCCACGGGAGGAGCTGTGGCAAATTTTTTCAAGGAAAACATAATTGTCAGATTTGAGGTACCTCATAGGGTCATAAGTGACAATGGCACTCCATTTGTCAATAGCGGGGTAAGAAAGATGCTGGAATTTTATGAGATCAAGCACCATCGGTCATTGCCTTATTACCCCCAAGGGAATGGGCAGGCAAAAGCAATAAACAAGACTCTCATCAAGATCATTAGCAAGATGAGTCAAGAATACACTGTGGGATGGGCAACACATCTGCCAGACGCCCTTTGGGCCTGCTGAAGTTCACCCAATTTTGCAATGAGATTTTCCCCTTTCTCCTTCGTCTACAGAACGGAGGTAATGAGCCCAGCTGAAGTGATGATGCCCTCTTTAGGTGTCATACAGGCATGAAAGAAGGAAAAAGAGAAGGGAGTTTTCGCGGTAGAAAGATGCAAGGACCTGGAAGGATTAGACGAGAAAAGGGAGGAGACCCAAAAGTGTAGCCACAGATACAGGCAAAAGATGACTGAAACTTAAGGTAGGACAACCAAAGAAAGGGTGTTTGCAGAAGGACAACTTGTACTAAGAACAGTAGACCACATTAGGCGAGATATGGTAGGACCATCTAAATTTTCACCAAAATAGGAGGGACCCTTTGTAGTAAGGGAAGCACATGCAAGTGGGTATTGAAAGAAGGAAAAAGATAAGGGAAAGATGCGAGGACCTGGAAGGATTAGACGAGAAAAGGGAGGAGGCCCAAAAGCGTAGCCGCATATACAGGCAAAAGATGACTAAAGCTTAAGGTAGGACAACCAAAGAACGGGTGTTTGCAGAAGGACAACTTGTACTAGGAACGGTAGACAACATCAGGTGAGATATGGCAGGACTATCTAAATTTTCACCAAAATAGGAGGGGCCTTTTGTAGTAAGGGAAGCACATGCAAGTGGGTATTACTATTTGGCCTAAATGAACATAAAAGATTTAATGGACCCCATTAATGGAAAATGGTTAAAGCGTTATTATGCTTAAGAAACATTATGTAGAGATTCCTTTCTCTTGTTTAGTTTTTCTTTCTTTACTCCAAGTGACCACCCTTGTAAGGGATAATGTCACTAGAAAGCATTGTAGAGTGTTTTCATTTGTAAAAAGTAATGAAGACTATGGAGTATTACCAAAATACACAGTATCATAATCATAGTAATAGCTATAACATATGTAGCATAATAGATTACGAACCCAAAATATAAGTCATGTCAGACTTATCAAATAAGTGCTAGAGAAATAAAGAAGTGCACTAGGTAGGACCAAAAGGGAAAGAAAATAAACATAGGGAAAGGAAACATAAAACTACATAATGTAATCAAAGGCTTGAAATAAGGGTCTGATCTCCAAAGCAGCTGGGGCTAGTAACACCAGAAAGGAGACACTCACGACGTGCCTCTAGGTCTACCACCTCCTTCATTAAAGTTTTGATGCGAGCATCTATGGCGTCCACAGTAGGCTGAACCTTCTTTGTAAAGAAGGCTCGAGCAATCTCCCACAAATGTTCCAGCAGAAACTCCGTAGCAAATCCAACCCTGATCAACTCCTAAAGTGCAGCCCTCTACTGCAAAATCCTTTCAGTAGAAATGAAATCGATATAAAGTTGTGCTCAATGTCGTTCATCACACTCCCTAGTAGCTTGATGAAGTGTTCCCTCACGGATCGGCCAAAAAGAAAGCCCTGCATAAAGTCCCTACGGCTATTATAGACTGCCTCCAAATGGGGGATGCATTCCCTGGGAACCCGAAAGCTGTGAAAGTCAACATAGGGGGCTCCAGCACCTTAGAAATCTGCAGGATTAAGATCATTGGTCCCGGGTTGGTCAAGCCGAATGAAGAAGGCAGCGACCTTGCTTGCTGGATCAGGAATTGTGGCAGGACTGCTACCTACCTCAAACCGAGAAGATAGAGCCACATCGATAGGAGTCGGACCTAGGAAGAAAAAAGAAGTATAGCATAAGTTCACAAGAGACAAACAAAGTGAAGGGATGAATCCGTAAGGAGGGTTAAAGAGGACACGAGAGAAAGGAAAGTACCAAGATCCGTAGGAGTGGGGGCTATAGGTATGGCAGAAGCAGAGGCTGTAGGCATCGCGGTGTCTGCTGCAGTTTTGGGCTCCTCAAGAATGTCTGTGGCTAAGAAAATTGATGCACAGAATAGTTAGAAGTTAGTACCAGGAAATGACAGGAAGAAAAGAAAAAGATCTTTCAAGGACAAGAGACACATATCCATAGCCTCAATCTCGTGCTCGCCATCCTTATCAGATTTAGAAACCCTCATTCTTATGATAGGCTCATCCTCGGAATCCTTAAGTGCCTTCTCGAATCCCTCATCAGAAGACAAATCCGCATCAGACCCACGAGTGGCAGAACTAGGAATGAATGAAGGAGTGACCACCAAGGAGGAGCCATCCTTTATGGCTTGAGAAAGGGCAATGAAGGGATCGCTAGCGGAGATTACAAGAGGAGTAGTAGGAGAAGCACTTCCAGTCTATGATGCACCAGCAGGAGTGACTTCTTTCCACAGAGTAGGAGTCTCGGCAGGAATGGGAGCAGACTCACCAACCCTTTCGGCTTGGGCACTCTCCTCAACAAGTATAAACTTGGGTGGAGGAATGGGAACCTCGGTAGGAGCTCCTTGCGCAATAGCAGAAACAGAGGGCATGGCCTCAACCACAATGTTAGCCCCATCAAAGAAGCCTTCCATGGGCGTGCCCATAGCAGCAGAAACTTTCCTACTCGTAGGGTGATAAACAGAAAAGGGCTCGGGATCAACCTAGAAAAAAAAGGGGGAAGGAGAAGAGAAAAAAGGATGGTGGATGCTAAGGTAGGAAGGAGAAATAAATAAACATGCAAAAGAAGAAGAAGAAGAGAGAAAGCACATAACAACACGTGGCAATAAAAATGCATGCAGAGAGAAGGAATGTACCTCTAACTCAGGCTCGTCAAGTAAGATGGGGCGGGTGGCAGAAGTGTCCTCCTTATGCTTAGACTGCCAAGGAATAATAAGAAAAAAAGGAAGCTGAATAAGTATACATGTGTAGTTGGCTTCAGGAAGGCCCTATGAATGAGAAAAAAAATAAAGAAAAAGCAAGGTTTAGAGATAACATACTGTCCTCTCAGTAGTAGTAGATGGAAGTGGTGAGGATGTCTTCCTCATACTGCCATAGGTCCTGCTAGAAGGAGGAGCATCCATGGATGGCTTTGGAGCGGAAGGCTTGGGCTTACTTGTAGTAGAACACCTGTTGGAACGAGTACGAGTAGAGGGAGGAGGAGAACCCTCAAGAACTATGTTACCAATGGGAGGAAGGTTACCCTCATAGGGAACAATGTCAGAAAAAATCTCAGAAGAATCATCCCCTCTTTTGGCAGATTTGGGCTTGGCGGTCCAAGACACCGAGCCCTTCTTCACAGGCACAGGAAGGTTTGAAGATGGACAGGAAATCAATAGGCTGAATGCTCTGGGCGTCAATGATCTAGTAGTCATTTGAAAGGCCTGAAAAGAAAACATACAATCAAAGGTGACCGGGGTGGACCGGCCAAGAACCCTTCGATGCTTAAGTTAGTTTCTCTCTCAAATTCTAGAGTTCCAACTTTTTGGGAATTGTCTCAGACTTACCTTTGTTTGATGTAGATGAGTGTTTATATAGTGTACACTAGAAGCGGTTACTTTTCTAGTAACTTCCCCCATTTTTGAGGTCAAAAGGTTCGGGGTTAACTTCCACAATCGCCATGGAAGTTAGATTATTTGATGTTATTTTCCATAACCGTTTTTGGAAGTATTTAGTAAGAACTTGTAGCAATGAAATTTGGTTTTTACTCATGCCTTAAAATAGGAACGTGTGGTTCACTTCATTAACTAGTGTAGGGAAACATGCTTGGAATTTCTGTCTGAGGGTTGTCCAAGTGTCTTTGTTGATGGACGACCTTTTCATAGACAAATGCTCTATAAAGAATGCTCACTCCTCTATTCTTGCCCTAGACGACCCTAATGGACGAGCTTGGAGTTGCTTATTTCATAATACACCATCAGTTGCCCCTTGTTCAGGGGTCGTCTATGAGAATGTATAGCTTAATGCTATTTTTTTGGACGTATGCCTTTGTGTCAGTGGTTAGGTGTGCTACGTGTCACAATCTTATTGTGACTAGTCACGTCAATTCATTTTTTCGAGGGGTATGCCACGTGTCACCTTTTGGTTGGTTATGTCATTTCAGATGCCAAAGTCCACTACCTATAAATAGTTGAATTCCTCCTCTACCCTTTACATTTCTAAAATTTTCTTCTTTGACATTTGTCGTCTTAGCACCTTGTCTAGAAGTTTTTCCGCGTCTATAGTCTCCTTTTGTCTAGATCCAAGTATTTTCTTCATCCTCGCCCTCAGGTTTTAAGTTTTCTTCAAAATGTCTGAAATTGTCATTTCCTCATTTAGTAATAGCGTTGATAAGGATAGAGACAAATATCACGATCCTACTAGTTTTAATGGCTTTAGTGATGGTAGTAGCGGTAGCAATAGTAGTAGTGGGGGAAACACCACAGACGAGTATACGTCTGGTGCTCCTGGGGTTCCCTTAGAAATTTTCCAGGAGGAACTTAGGACGAAGGCAGTGTCCGGGTCTAGGGCTGGTACATCAAGTGCTCCCTCGTCTACTGTTCAAGACAAGGTTGAGATAGTTTATAGTTGTGCTATAGGGATTGCTTCTAAGACAAACGAGAAGAGGTTAGAATCTCTTAGGACTTGGTACTAAATTCCTGATTACCTGAACCCTAGGTTAGCTGTACGTGGGGAATGGTGTTGTCAACCCCGTTTTAGCGTAGGTATTTATGAGGCTTATCTCTGTGGTTGGTCAGATTCATCCATGGATTTTAAATACTTTTTGCATGCACGTTTTTCTTCGTCCACTAGTTAGACGAATATACCTTAGGTTTTATCTCGCCCATTGATTAGACGAATATTCCTTAGGTTCATTTTTCTTTGCTTTATCCTTATTTTAAGGAAAGCTTATAGACGTTACATCTCTGCGTCTAGAGAATTTACTCGCCTTGGGCTTTTAGACTTCTTGTGGATTAGTTTGAATGAAAACAACATGAAAATTGGGAATTCACACAACATTACATACATTGAGAATCCAAACGGTATATACATAACATAAACATCGTCCACAAGCATGGCACATGCTTAGAAGCTAGTGCCTTTAGGGAATTAAAAATACAAAAAAATATGGCCTAAGTTCATGACTTCGTTTATAGTCCATAGCACATAGTTTGAAAACTAATTCACCCTTAAGGAGTTAAAACATAATATATAATACTAACAACACACCATAGAAAACAACCCAAACTTTGGCTCGTCCAAGATAACGCTCGTCCAGGCTGATATCTTACTGATAATACCTTCTTAGGTGCTCAACATTCCAAGGATGCTCCAACTTTCTCCCGTCCAGGGTCTCCAAGTAGTATGACCCTAGTCTTTTGCAATTAATAACCTTGTAGGGTTCTTCTTAATTAGGTCCAAATTACCTATGAACTGAATATCTGGTTGCCAAAGAGACCATTTTCAAGACGAGGCCCCCTATGTTGAAGCGCTTAGGTTGTACCATTGTATTATATTGTCTGGCCATGAGGTTTTTATACCTTGCTGTCCTTTGCTCTGCGTCCATCCTTACCTCGTCTATTAGATCAAGATTAAGGCAGAGTTGCTCTTCGTTTTCCTTGTCTTGATACTTCATTACCTTGTGATTGGCCATATGTACTTCTACAAGTATTACTGCTTCACTTCAATAGGCTAGCTTGAAAGGAGTTTCCCCTGTGGGGGTTCTCACCGTCGTCCTATAGGGCCACAGAACACCTGGTAGCTCGTCTGGCAATACTCCCTTTGCCCCCTCAAGCTGAATCTTCATTATTTTCAACAAGGATCGGTTTGTTACTTCTGCTTGACCATTTGCTTAAGGGTAGGCAGGTAAGGAATAATGATTCTGAATTCCAAAGTGTTCACAGAAGTCCTTAAAAAGTGTGTTATCAAATTGTCATCCATTGTCTGATACCAATACCCCTAGGCACCCCAAACTTGCATATAATGTTCTTCCAAACGAAGTTCTTGACATTCTGCTGTATAATCTTTGCTAGGGGTTTTGCTTCCACCTACTTAGTGAAGTAGTCAATCCCTACCACTAAAATTTCATCTGCCTGGTTCCAAGTGGAAAGAGACCCAAGATATCTAATCCCCATTATGTAGAGGGCCACGGGGCCATCATCGGGGTGAGATACTCTGATGGCTGCCTGGGGATATTGGTAAAGCGCTGACATTGGTTACACACCTTGACGTAAACCTTTGCATCTACTTGAATGGTTGACCAGTAATAACCTGCATAGACGACTTTATAGACTAGTGCTCTTGCTCCTGAGTGGTTTCCACATGCCCCTTCATGAATTTCCCTCAATACATAGTTTGCCTTGTTTGGAGCTAAGCACCTTAGATAAGGCTAAGAAAAGCCTTTTTTGTATAGCACCTCGCCTATAAGGACATACCTGGCTATCTTGATTCTTAGCTTTCTGGCCTCTTCTTTTCCCTCTGGAAGCCTTCCATCCTTTAAGTAAGCCACTATTGGGGTCACCCAATTTTCTTCACCTTCTATTTGCTGTACCTCTGGGAGATCTATGCTTGACATATATTGAATTTCATCAAACTCGTCCATCGATTCACCCACTGAGGCTTCCTTTGCTAAGGCGTCTGCTTTTATGTTTTCTTCTCTTAGGATTTGAACGAAACTAGCTTCTTTAAATCTTTTCACAAGGCGTCTTACCTTATTAAGATATTTCTTCATCCGCTCTTCCTTAGCTTCATACGTTCCATTCACTTGACTCATAACCAGCTGGGAGTCTCCTTGGACAAGTATTGATTCTACTCCCAAGAATTCTGCCAATTCTAGCCCTTTAAGAAGGGCTTCATACTCCACTTCATTGTTGGTTGCTGAATACCGCAGACGAACCTTGTACTTCAACTCATCTCTTTCTGGGAACTGCAAAACAACTCCTATCCCTCCTGTATGCAGTGTAAATGATCCATCCACATGGACGAACCATCTCTGAGCTTTGTTTAGTTCATCTAGCTCTCCTTGACTTGGAGTGAACTCTGTAATGAAATCTGCCAATACTTGTGCTTTTATCGCACTTCTTGGTTGATACCAGACATCGAACTCCCTGAGTTTTATGGCCCATTGGATTAATCATCCTACAGCGTCCAACTTGTTCATTGCCTTCTTTAATGGATGATCTGTTAAGACATTGATGACATGAGCTTGAAAATAATGCCTTAACTTCCTTGAAGTTGTAACCAAAGAAAAAGGCTAGTTTTCCATTATAGAATATTGTCCTTTCACCCTTCTCAGTGCTTGAATTGTATAGTAGACTGGCTTTTGTACCTGTCCTTCTTCTCTAATTAACACTAAGTTCACTGCATGTAGAGACACCACCAAATAAAAATATAATTCTTCACCAGGTACAGATGGGCTTAACAAAGAAGTTGTAACGAGGTAGGTCTTGAGGTCTTGGAAGGCTTTCTGACACTTGTCTATCCATTCAAATGCCTTCTTGAGAACCTTGAAAAATGGTAAACATTTGTCAGTAGCTTTAGAGACAAACCTGTTAAGGGCAGCAACTCGCCCAGTAAGAGATTAGACTTCTTTGATACTCCTTGGTGGCTTCATATCCAGGATTGCCTGAATTTTATCAAGATTTTCTTCATTTCCTTTATGTGAAACCATGAACCCAAGGAATTTTCTTGACAAAACTTTGAAAGCGCACTTGCTCGAATTCAACTTCATGTTATATCGTCTAAGCGTGTCAAAGGTTACTTGGAGGTCGTTCAGATGCTTTTGCTCATCCAAGCTCTTTACTAGCATATCATCCACATAAACCTCCACATTTCGTCCTATTTGCGGGTGGAACCTGTGATTAACCAACCTCTGATAAGTTGCCCCCGCATTCTTCAAACCAAAGGGCATCACCTTATAACAAAACAAACCTTGACTACTAGGTCATTGACGCTTAGAGCATTTAGCCTACTGATAATATGATCGAAAGGGTCACGTGTTCCATTATACGAGTCCAAGGAAGACATCTTGAACTTCGAAGGCAAGGGGTGACCATTGATGGAAGCCGTGAAAGGGGAGTCTGTTCGATCGAGATTCGCCCTTCTCATGTTCTCCCTTATCTCGTCCATGACCTTCCTCATCTGGTCCATCTCCCTCTTTAAGTGTGGCCCCCTTCGCAAAGCGGTAACCCTTGATTGGCTTTCGGGCTCAGCATTTCCTCTATCTTCTTGACTTTGGGCTTGTCCTTCTTCGTACCATTCATGGCGCTAGCTCTGTAGATTAATCTCCCTAGTCAACTATTGATTCTGACGGGTTAATTCTGCCATGGCAGCTGCCATGGATTGTACATGTTGGATGGAAGACGATTGCATGACAGGTGCTGATTGTCGATCACGGTGGGGAATGCTAGAGGCATCCCTGCTCTCCTAATGGCCTGGACTCGTGGCCTTTGATCTTGTCCGACCCATGTAGACTTTTGTCGGAGAAAAATAAACTAGTAGTCACTGATCTAGTACTTTTGTCCGAACCATCCCTACGCTGAATGCTCCAGGCATCAATGATCTAGTAGTCACTTGAAAGGCCTGAAAAAAAAACACACAATCAAAGGTGACCGAGGTGGACTGGCCAAGAACCCTCCAATGCTTAAGTTAGTTTCTCTCTCAAATTCTGGAGTTCCAACTTTTTGGGAATTGTCTCAGACTTACCTTTATTTAATATAGATGAGTGTTTATATAGTGTACAAGTGTACACTAGAAGCGGTTACTTGTTTAATAACTTTCCCTATTTTTGAAGAGGTCGAAAGGTTCGAGGTTAACTTCCATAACCACCATGGAAGTTAGATTATTTGATCTTATTTTCCATAACCATTTTTGGAAGTATTTAATAAGAACTTATAGCAATGAACTTCGGTTTTTACTCATGCCTCAGAATAGGAACGTGTGGTTCACTTCATTAACTTGTGTAGGGAAACATGCTTGGAATTTCCGTCTAGGGGTCGTCTAAGCGTCTTTTTTGATGGACGACCTTTTCATAGATGATTGCTCTATAAAGAATGCCCATTCATCTATTCTTTCCTTGGACGAGCTTGGAGTTGCTTATTTCATAGTACACCATCAAGGTTCACCACTTTCACCTTTCTCGCCCAACCCATGGGGTACTCACCGGCATACAAGTATCACCCTTCCTCGTTTGCCGGCCACTCAAATAAGGCAAGCCTGCTATGTTTCCTAGCATATGCCACCATAAACTTGGTGGGAAGCAATAATCACGGGTTGGCAGAAATGATGGCATGAAAATCATTAGGAGGAATGAAAGAAAACCCACAGCTACCCAACAACTCTTGTCTAAATGAAGTCATCATGGCTTGCCAATACCTATGTGTCACGGCTGCGCAAAGACCCTCTCTCTGTGAACCTGGAATAGTGATTGCTGTGAAACGCCTACTCCAAAACTCAAAAGCACTAGGCTGCAGAAATGGTCGAACGGAAGTAATGGAATCTAGAATGGCAGAGAAATCATCAGGAAAGTCCTGATCCAACCCAAACTGCCTCTTTACTTTATTGGTAGAATAGTGTACAAAGCGAATGCCTTCATCAGCAAGGTAAGGCAGCCACCCAGCAGCAGTGGCTGCCAAGTACGTAATCCCCCTCTCATCAAAGGCAGTTAACAGGGTGGTGGTCCTAGCAATGTTAGTAAAAGGGCACATAACTGAATCAGCATATGTGAAGCCAATGGCCAAACTCCTGTATGCCCTCCAACAAAAGTTAACTCCCTTATCAGAAAACTTGACTGCAAGATGCCTAAAAGGCTTTAACCTAACCCAACGGTAAGTCGATGGAAAATCAAACATGAAATGGCCACAAAAATTAGTAATAACCTTTGGACAGGAATGATACTTCTCTTTGGCAAAACGGATAGACTTGCACTTAACCAAGTGTCTAGCACAACGCTCCCACAGCAGATGCTGCAAAATGGTACTGTGGGTAGAAGTAGTAACTATATGGTAGAAGCCTACCTGCTTCTCATCACTCTGCAAAATGTCCAACTGCACATACAAATAACCTAGAAACATAGAGGCCAATGACAAACTCACCTCGGCAGAAATCTTTATAGCTAACCGGAAATAAAGAGGTTTTATAGCGTAATAAGGGTGAGAGCCAAAGAAGAACTTACAGAGGTAGAACAGAACAAAGGCCGCACGATGGACTACATCAGAAGCCTTGGAGAAAGCCCCAACCCAAAGCGACAATTTCGCATTTCCATTCATCCCTTCAACTCGTCCTCCATGGCCTTTTCCTCGGAGGAAAGCTCAATATTGCTCGGGTCTACATCACCAAGAATGGGCAACAACAGTTGATTCGCTACATCCTCCAAGGTCATGGTGATCTTGCTGCAAGAAAGGAAGAAGGTATGGGTGGCATTACACCATCGGCGGACCAAATGATGAAGATTAAATAAGTTCCTATAGTTGAATAAGAAATGCGATGAAACAATGGCCATCCACACACCAGCCTGCTACAACGTCGCCATGAAATCCGTATCGGACAACACTTCATCTACCCGCTCCTTCAAACCTAAAGAGGTACTCGACCTAAATTCAAAGAGGATGGCACGGGAAGAGAAGTTCTTTTGTGTATGTCAAAATCGGGGGCCGATGACACCTCCATGTCGCAATGACAAATGGAGAGCCACAGACGGCCTGGTGGCAGAGGCAAGTAGTCACCGGGCACCATGGGGAAATGGATGAGGGTGTCGTACCACAGATCAATGAAGGGAGAGCACTGTTCATGGCAAGAAGAAAAAAAAAAAGGCGGGGCCCACTGTTCAAAAAACTTATGAAAAAGAAAAAAGAAAAAAAAAAAAAAAGAGGAGAGAATGAAGAAGATTTTATTCGCATATGAACTGCCGGAGCAATTCGTATACTCAGGGGGCTGAATGTTGATGCCCATTTTTGGCAAGAGGGCCTAATGGTAGAAGAAGCCCAACAATATGAAAAAAGGGTGAAGAAAGAAAATAGCAAAGTAAAAACCATTAAGCCTAAATGGCAGGAATAATGGTCCACAAGCCCACAAAATAACAAAGTGGCTCCAAAGAAAGCAAACAGGTCATGGAAGCCCCAAAAAATGAAGTAGTAAGCCTATGGTAATCATGAGAAATAAAAAGAAAGCAAAAAAAGGGGCTAGAGGAGCCCAAAGAAAAGAATTGGTAAATGGTGATAGGCCACAAACGAATTGACCCCTTGTGATTAATTAACCAATTAATTTAACCAAGTTGATTAATTAAGTTAATTACCATGCAATTGCGTGGCAGAACAAACAAATCACTAATAAACTAAATATGCAATGGAAAATAAATAACACGGTGATTTGTTTACGAATAGGGAAAACCCTAACGGCAAAAACCCCACTGGGTAATTTTTAGGTCACCACTCCCGAAACTCCACTATTATCACAACAAGCGGTTACAAGTAAAGGAATCCCAAGTACCTTACCAACCTACAGTTGAACTCTTACCCCAATACCCAATTGGACTTGTTCTGTAGTGATAGTTCCCCCTTTTTGATGCACGGCTCCCAAGTACGTGACTAACCAGTTTGCGTGGATTCCAATACGCAACTTTAATCACCAACTAGAAAGAAAGGTTGGCTGCAAAGTTCTTCAGTTCATACACATGATAAAGATCAAGAAGATGCTTGGTCACGAAACTCAAAGGTGCATATACATAGCAACTTCTTCAGAAAAGATGAACTAGGTTAAGAACTTCGTCTTCGATCACAATTTTCTTGAACAGATTTTGCTCAATGCTTGTGCAACTTGTGAACTCTTTGACGGCTCTTAAAATAATCCTTTTATATGTCTAAGGTTAGAAGAAAAGAAGGCTCAAAGACACATTCACGGATCCCAAGAAATCATATCAGAAATTCTGATTTTATAAACCTCGACAGATAGAAGCTATCGAGAAGCTGTCGAGCAGGTGTCGAGCTACGGACTTGAACAGCTTACTAAAGCTCGATAGATACAGTTGTCGAGCCAGCTGTCGAGATTTAATGAATCTACACTTTCAGCTTATTTTCTTGAACAGACTTGAAGGCTTCAATACTTAATCTTGAAACATGGTTTCTTGAAGTATTTCAACACATACTAAATCTACCCAAATACAAGTAAAGTGCGTTTTGTCAAAGAATTAGCCAATTACATAAAAGTATGACATATGTTCTTAACATGTGAACCACATATGTCCTAACAATCTCCCCCTTTGGCAATCCGTGACAAAACCACAACTAATAAATGATTATATGAGAGAAGTCATAAATCACTCAACTCATATTCACTTGTTTAATACAATAAAATCTATCCTAACACAAACTCTTGAATAACTTTGCAAGAAGAGAGTTTATGGCAAGTAGACTTTGACAACCTGTATTTCTAAAACACTTTAAACAAAACTCATTAAGGCATCTTTGTGTGAAACAGAAATAATAGATTGCATACAAATAAAGAAACATATGTATAAAGAAAGAAAAGAAACAACACATGTAAGAGGTAGGTGAAAGAAACAACATACATCTATATATAGAAAGAAATAAGTACAATGTATGTCAGAATAATCACAAGACTAAAAGTACAAGAAGAGCTAATATCTCATCAGAAGAGCTAATATCTCCATCATCATCGTCCGAAACGTCATCATCATCATCATCCTCAGCATCAGAATCAGAAGCCACTAGAGGAGGTGGTGAAGGAGTAGCCTTAGGAGCAAAACCACCCATGGTCGCCTGACGTAGTGCAATACGACCAACACGAATGTTTACCTGATACAACTCAGTAGAGAGCGTATCAAGGTGAGCATCCATGCGCTGTAGCTGCGCCATGATGTCTCCAAGAGATACATTGCCCAAAGAAGATGAGGGAGCAGATGTAAACAGAGCAGATCGAGAAGGTGCCAAACGAGATGGAGTCGAACTGGATCGCACGAGGGGTTTAAATAGATCCTTAGTAATTCTCGACAGATACAGGTATCGAGAGGTATCGAGACATCTGTTGAGGAGGTGTCGAGAAGAATGGTCGTTGACAGAAACAGGTGTTGAGAAGGTATCGAGGAATAAACACCAGAATCCAGAACAGAAACTCGATCGATCGACAAGGTATTGAGAAGCTATCGAGGAGGCAGAAGATTTCTCGATCGATCCACCAGGTGTCGAGGATGTGTTGAGATTGTGATAAGAAAAAGCTTGAGAAGCTCGACAGATAGCTAGGTATCGAGGAGGTGTCGAGCCAGCTTTTAAAACCAGTTTTTCAAGAAGAGAAAAACACAGACATGAATGCAATCCAACATGCAACTCAACAAAGATCCAATTAACATAATAGGCTCTCAAAATCATCTTTCAATGAAAAAATTTTAAGCACACGGATCTCCAAAAACACACACACATACACTAAACAAGTCTAACCGATTTTATTTTTCAAAAACAAGTCATGACAGTTTAGTGAGCATACAAAAGCATATGTAAACCTAGTAATGGCCAAATCACATTGTACCTGCACATGTATCATGAGTAGCGAAGAATATTGCGTGTCGTGTGTGAAAAACATCGCAAGATTGCATAAGTGTACACATGTTATGACGATTTGAGATATGAGAAAATCACTTTAACTCACACACAATCATAACTGTTTAATGGGGATTATCACCTTCGAGGTACATCCTATAACTCCCACATTTTCTAGAATACACGCTTGCAATCATATTTAAAGTTTTTTTAATCTTTTTGCTTTTTATTTTCTTTGCATATTTTCTTTTTAAGCATATCATGCATAGGCATGAAAGAAAGAGAAAAGAAATACCCATTGATATTTGACATTCCAATTTTGCTATGCCGAAGCACACAAATGTCATTGACACTGCACTTTTGCTATGCCGAAGCATATGGGTGTCATTCATGATTGGCGGGCAACAGTGGTGAGATGGTTATTTATGCATTTCTCTTAGGATTTTTTAGTCCTACCCGTCAAAAAGAGTGATATGAGTGTTAAGTCTAAGAGATAACTTAATCTTACTCATCACAAACAAGAGCCACAAAGCTCACTTGCTTAGTTGTGCATAGAGATGCTCATCTAAGCTACAAAAGATACAAAATTTAGAAAACTTTCTTTCAATGGCCATCCGAGGTATACAAATACCAATGTACACAAAACACACACTATTTTTGTATTTTTCTGATTTTTCAATTTTTTTTTAAATTTTTTATCAAAAACAAAATAAACAAAAACTGAAAATAAACAAACAAAAACATGTTATCAATGCAAAGCAAAAACTAGACTAATCAAAATAAAAGCAAAACACACAAGTAATGCAATAAACAAAAAAAAAGAAAAGAAAAGAAGAAGATAGAAGAAAGTGATTTAATCACTTAGAGTCCTTTTTCTTCCATACCTTGGAAGAACCTTTCGTTTGGTTGAAACCTTGAACCGGCGGTGAAGGGGAAGAATTGAACCCGTTCAAGTTCGAAAGGAACATGAAGGCTTTCAGAAGATCTCCAAGAGGAGTAAGAAAGGATTGAAGCTGATTTTGGCTTCCAGATACTATCATGTTGTTGCTCTATTGAGTGGCTAACCACTTATAGCAATTTGGTCGAGTATGACCGGCAACACCACAATGATGACAGAGATGCTGCTTCTTCTGTTTGGGCTTTTAAGAGTTAACCTTCTCAGCCCTAGGGTTTTTAGCATCTTTCTTATCTAGCTTAGGGGGTGCTCCTAGGATAGATTTGCCCTTGTCTAAGTTCTTACTAGCTAATTTAGTTTTAACATCATTGTTCTCAAATTTAACAATATTAGCAGGAGGAACAAAAACAGTAGCACTAGTGGAAGCAATATTGGAGGAAGAAAGATCATACCCTAAACCTGTTCAATCTGAAGCAGATTTTTGAATGCTGAGCATCTCATCAAGCTTTGCACTCGAAGTCCTCTCCAACTGAGCTCTAACCTGAAATAGCTCCGTCTCAAGTTTCTTGGTCTTCTTAGCCAAGAAATTGTTCTCGAACCTTAGCGCTCCAATAATCTGATTTGTCTCATCAAACTTTATGGACAACTCTTCACGGTCAAGTTCCACATCACTGAACTTCTTGGTGGTTAACCTATAGAGTTTCTCATATTTCTCAGACAACTTGTATATTTTCTCATAGGCTAAATGGATATCATCTTGATCATTGATCTTCTCACACTTGGAGTCCACCAATTCTTCTTTTTCTTCCACTTCATCAACAATCCTTTCAGTAGGATTGACTGTAGCAGTGAAGGCATTTAAGATTCCGTCATCCTCACTATCAGAATCGTCTTCAGACTCAGTGTTACTCAAGGTTGCAGCAAGTGCCTTACTCTTCCTAATGCTCTGAGATATGTAGGACACTCATTTTTTATATGTCTGAACCCATGACACCCAAAACACTTAGGTCCTGCGGGAATAGTGTACTGACCACCTTCCTTTGCATCCTTCTTCCCTTTGTCTTGGCTCTTAAACTAAGAAGAATTGGATTGCCTGCAGTCTTTGTCAAAGCCCTTTCCATTGGCATTCTTCATGAATTTCTTGAACTGCCTGGTGATGTAGGACTTCATCTTGGAATCTTTATCATCTAAAGACTCATCAGTTTCACTGCTCTTGGCCTTCAGTGCCGTGCTTTTTCCTTTACCTGACTTGCCGATTCTAATCAACCCTAGCTCGTAGGTCTACAAGTTTCCAACCAGCTCAGTCAAAGGAATCTTGTCGATGTCCTTTGACTCCTCTATTGCTGTAATCTTTGCATGGAATCTCTCGGGTAGAGATCTGAGCACTTTCCTTACAATCTTGGGTTCAGGGATGGTTTCCCCAAGATTGAAGACTGAGTTCACTATGTCCTTAAACTTGGTATAGAACTCATCGAATGACTCATCCTCCTTCATTTTTATTTCTTCAAAGCTTGTAGTGAGCCTCTGAAGTTTTGAATCTTTAACAGCTTTGGTTCCTTCATAGGTTGTCTGGAGAATGGTCCACGCCTCTTTAGCAGTTTCAGTTGAGGATATCTTCTTAAGTTCCTCATTGGTGACTGCATCGAACAACGCATTCAATGTCCTGCTGTTGAAGTTAGTCGCCTTGATCTTCGCATCATCCCAATCAGTCGGCGCTTCCTTTGGCTTAGTCCAGCCAATCTTAACAGCTTGCCATACCTTTTCATCTAAAGACTGCAAAAAAGCTCTCATGCGTACTTTCTAGTATGCATAGTTAGTCCCATCAAATAAAGGAGGTATAATTAATGACTGTCATCTATCCATGACAAACAGAGGTCAATGGATCAAACACAACAAAGATTAAATCCTACTCAAAGTGTGCCTGCTCTGATACCACTTAATAGGCCACAAACGAATTGACCCATTGTGATTAATTAACCAATTAATTTAACCAAGTTGATTAATTAAGTTAATTAACATGCAATTGCGTGGTAGCATAAACAAATCACCAATAAACTAAATATGCAGCGGAAAATAAATAACACGGTGATTTGTTTACGAATGGGGAAAATCCTAACGGCAAAAACCCCATCGGGTGATTTTCAGGTCACTACTCCCGAAACTCCACTATTATCACAACAAGCAGTTACAAGTAAATAAATCCTAAGTACCTTACCAACTTACAGTTGAACCCTTACCCCAATACCTAATTGGACTTATTCTGTAATGACAGTTCCCCCTTTTTGATGCACGGCTCCCAAGTACGTGACTAACCAGTTTACGCGGATCCCATTACGCGACCTTAATCACCAACTAGAAAGAAAAGTTGGCTGCAAAGTTCTTCAGTTCATACACATGATGAAGATCAAGAAGATGTTTGGTCACAAAACCCAAAGGTGCATATACACAGCAACTTCTTCAGAAGAGGTGAACTAGGTTAAGAACTTCATCTTCGGTCACAATTTTCTTGAACAGATTTTGCTCAATGCTTGTGCAACTTGTGAACTCTTTGACGGCTCTTAAAACAATCCTTTTATATGCCTAGGGTTATGAGAAAAGAAAGCCCAAAGACACATTCACGGATCCCAAGAAATCAGATTAGAAATTCTGATTTTATAAACCTTGACAGATAGAAGCTATTGAGAAGTTGTCGAGCAGGTGTTAAGCTACGAACTTGAATAGCTTACTGAAGCTCGATAGATATAACTGTCAAGCCAGCTATCGAGATTTAATGAATCTGCACTTTTAGCTTTTTTTCTTGAACAGACTTGAAGTCTTCAATACTTGATCTTGAAACATGGTTTCTTGAAGTATTTCAACACATCCTAAATTTACCCAAATACAAGTAAAGTGCGTTTTGTCAAAGGATTAGCCAATTACATAAAAGTATGACATATGTTCTTAACATGTGAACCACATATGTCCTAACAAATGGGATTGGTTTGAAGGCCAATAAACCCAAAGGAAAAGGATGTGACATTTGGGCTAAGGGAGTCCAAAGAATTTAGCAAAAGCTCATGAGAATGTAAAAAAGAAGGAAAGAACGAAATGGGCCGAGGATGCTCCAAAGAATAAAATAGGCTGGGGAAGCCTTAGATGTTGTGTAAACTGGTCCAGCAAGAATGTTGGGCAAAAAAAAAAAAAAAAAAAAGACTAAAAGGAGGAGTAACCCATGAAATTGGGATGGCAAGCACTTCGGCCCACGGGCCCAGAGGAAGTCTAGCAAACAAAGATAAATGATATCATGGTAGAAATAGCGCAGTGGTGTGGTAGAAGCACTAGCCAGCCTATAGACAAGGGATGAAAGTGTTAGGACATATGTAGTTCACTTGTTAAGGACATATGTCACTCTTTTATGTAATTGTCTAATCCTTTGACAAAACGCACTTTACTTGTAATTTGGTAGATCTAAGATGTGTTGAAATACTTCAAGAAACTATGTTTCAAGATCAAATGTGGAAGCCTTCAAGTCTGTCCAAGAAAACAAGCTGAAAGTGCAAAATCACTAAAGCTCGACAGCTAGCTCAATAGCTGTATCTATCGAGCTTAAGTAAGCTGTTCTAGCCCATAAGCTCGACACTTACTCGACAGCTTCTAACTGTTGAGGTTTATAAAACCAGAATTTCTGATCTGATTTATTTGGGATCCGTGAATGTGTCTTTGGGCCTTCTTTTCTCCTAACCCTAGACATATAAAAGGATTGTTTTATGGGCCATCAAAGGGTTTACAAGTTGCACAAGCATTGAGCAAACTCTGTTCAAGCAAATTGTGACCAGAGACAAAATTTGACCTAATTCATCACTGTTGAAGAAGTTGCTGTGTATTTGCACCAAGGGTTTTGTGACCAAGCATCTTCTTGATATTTATCATGTAGGATGAACTGAAGAACTTTGCAGCCAACAAACTCTCTTTCTAGTTGGTGATTGAAGTCGCGTACTGGATCCGCGCAGATTGGTTAGTCACGTATTTGGGAGCCGTGCATCAAAAGGAAACTGTCACTACAGAATAAGTCCAATTGGGTATTGGGGTAAGGATTCAACTGTAAGTTGGTAAAGTACTTTGGATTCCTTTACTTGTAACCGCTTGTTGTGATAATAGTGGAGTTTCAGGAATGGTGACCTGAAAATCCCCATTTGTAAACAAATCACCGTGTTATTTATTTTTCGCTGCATAATTAGTTTATTGGTGATTTGTTTGTGCTGCCACGCGTTTACATGTTAATTTGATTAATTAATAACTTGGCTAATTAATCAATTGATTTAATCATAAGGGGTCAATTCATTTTTGGCCTATCAGAAAGGAAACGTGGGCCAGATTAAAGAAGAAGAAACCCAAGCCCAAGCAATGTCTAGCCTGAAGAAGGAATAAGACAGAGAGAATAAAGACCCAATGACTCATCCACACCACAAAAGTTAAACAAGTAGTAGAACGTGTAGCAAAACTAGGCAAACTTGCAGGCAATGGCAAATGCATGAACGCTAGAGGGGCAATGGACTTATACAGGAGTGGAGCACACACACAAGGCTTAGGCACCACCTATTTGTACCCAACCAATACAGGGGAGGTGGGCCATGGGTCAGAGGTAAGAAAGGGTGTGGTCTGGCAGTGGGGAGATGGGGGAGCCTATTTTGGGTTTCCCTCTTAAGCTCTTTTGGGGGGAAATGTTTTGCTGGGATGACATACCACCCGAAAGAGGCAAACGTAAGCTAGAATCACTAGGTCAATGCTGTAGAGGTTGGTAAGGGAGAAACACAGCCCTTATTTGGATAAGAGTGCTAAGGGAAGTAAGAAAACAAAACAAAACTACTTTTGTCTGCAAATGAAACCTAATGCGGCCAACACAAGATAGTGGTGGTGGCTGGGCAGCTGACAGACCAATAGGGCGGTCCTGGAAGGTCACCCACAACAGGCCAAAAGTCGTTGAAGGGTAAAAATGGTAAACCTTGCCACAACATGAATTATAAAAAGCCATGGATGTGCATAATAAACAACAACACCAAACAACGGAGGGAAAGTACCAAAAGGAAAAGAAAGAAAACAAAAGAAGTAAGGAAGGAAGCAATGAAAACAAGGAAACAAAGAGTAAAAATATGAATGATAGGAGTAAGAGCATGCACCAATAGGCAACCCACTTCTCTCCCTCTCAATAGCCCACTCTCTAGCAAACCAAGAATATGAGGTCAAGCCATTTAGGCCCATTTTCCAAAAGGAGTAATCTCTACAGCAGAAGGCCCTCTAAGGTTACTCACATTGGAGGGTAGTTCCCTTCCTGGACTTGAATCTTTTAAGGAACCAAGTCTTTTCCTTTAACAGACTTATCTTCTTTTCTTCTGCTATGATTGATTGAATAACATGACTTCTTTCTGTTATTAATTTATTTCAGCTGTAATCACATTATCACACTTCTTTCTCTTTACGAAATTTTTTAAGTATCACTGTTGTTAGTAGAAATGTTTTAGTTAAAGCATTTTAGCTATCCTACTGTAATTTTTTTTTTTTGATAGGCCAAGAATGTATTGATCCCTTATG
The DNA here is from genome assembly GCA_023736055.1 of Quercus glauca. Classification (NCBI taxonomy): domain Eukaryota; kingdom Viridiplantae; phylum Streptophyta; class Magnoliopsida; order Fagales; family Fagaceae; genus Quercus; species Quercus glauca. The sequence goes on along the minus strand of CM043324.1, from coordinate 41,292,372 downwards.
ATGAATTAATTGATTAATTAACCAAGTTTATTAATTAACCAAATTAACATGCAAAATGTGTGGCAGCATAAACAAATCACCAAATAACTAAGTATGCAGCAGAAATTAAATTGACATGGTGATTTGTTTACGAATGGGGAAAACCTACATGGCAAAAATCCCATCGGGTAATTTTAAGATTACCACTTTTGAGAATTCACTACTATCAAAACAAACAGTTACAAGTAAAAGAATTTTAGTACCTTATATCAACCTACAGTTGAACCCTTACCCCAATATCCAATTGGATTTGTTCTGTAGTGACAATCTTTCATTTTCAATGCACGACTCTTAGTACGTGACTAATCAATTGCGCAGATCCTAGTACGCGACTTGATTACCAACTTGAGAAGAATGTTGGCTGCAAAGTTCTTTGTTCATCACACGATGAAGATCATGAAGTTGCTTGATAACTAAACCCTATGGTGTACAAACATAGCTGCTTCTTCAAGAGAAAGAAGAACTAGGGTAAATTAGGTTTCCGGTCACACTTTTCTTCACACTTGTGGAATTGTGCTCTTGTGTAATTGTGCGTAACCTTTTACAGCCCTTAAAATAATTCTTATATATGTTTAGGGTTGTGAGAAAAGAAAACCCAAATATATACCCACGGATTGGATGAAAAACAGTTCTGAAAAACTGAGTTTCATAAACTTCAATAGACAGCCATCTATCGAGCTAGTGTCGAGGCACGGGCTTCAGTAGCTTTTAAACCTCGATAGATGCTAGCTGTCAAGCTAGCTGTCAAGTTTTAAAATCTGGCACTTCATCACTTGATTCTTGGACAGACTTACATGGCTTTAACACTTGAACTTGAAACCTTGTTTCTTGAAGCATTAAAGACATCCAAGATCTACCAAATTACAAGTAAAGTACGTTTTGTCAAAGGATTAACCAATTAAATAAAATAGTGACATATGTTCCTAACATTGAATCACATATGTCCTAATAATCTCTCCATTTGGCAATCCATAACAAAGCCACAACAAACAAATGAACATATGAAAGAAGTTATAATTCACTCAATTCATACTCACTTATTGAATACAATAAAATCTATCCTAACACAAACTCTTGAAAAATTTTGCAAGAAGGGAGTTTATGGCAAGAAGACTTTGACAACCTATATTTCTGAAACACTTTAAAGAAAACTCATCATGGCATCTTAGTGTGAAACAGAAATATAAGATTGCATACAATAATAAGAAACATGTGTATAAAGATAGAAAAGAAACAACACATGGAGAAATAGGTGAAAGAATATACATCAAAATATATATAAATCAAATATAAATACAATATATGTCAAAATGGTCACAAGACCAATATACAAGATATAATGTATCTAAAGTAGAGAGAAAAGAAAAAGATATGTACAGGTCCTCACTACACCTCTCAACATATGAACACTCCCCCTATGAGTATGACTACTCTCATCTCAAAACTACTTCTCCTTTTTGTCACGAGTGACAAAGGGTAAGTAAATTAAGTAGACATCTCATCATCACTAGGCGAGCCATCATCATCATCCTTAGAGCATCATCAGCACTATCGGAGCCATCGTCACTCTCATCCTTAGATATTGTAGGAGAAGGAGAGGAAGCCACTGTGAAACCACCCATCACAGCTTGTCATCGCATGATATGACCAACATGGGTGTTCACCTGACACAACTCATCGCTGAAAATGTCAAAGTGAGCATCCATGCACACAAGCTGTGCTATGATTGCCTCAAGTGTCACTCCACTCGCTGAAGAAGAAGGAGCGGAGGTGGATGGAGCAGTAGAAGTTGGAGGAGCTGCTGTCTTTAGCCAAGGCTGCCTCGAGTGAAGCTTTGCAAGACTCTGCTTAACGGTAATGGCGTCAATGGCAAACATATACGAGAAGTGGGGAGACTTAGGATAGGAGACAGAAAAATGGCGAAAGTCTTGTGATAGCGGAAGGAAAAATGAGATTATCACGAGTTGTTGTGTCCTTATAGACATCTATAAGGGAGAGTATAAAGTGTGAAGGGAAGTCGATAGAGATATCCTCAATGAGGGACAACAAGAATCGAGCATGAGGCTCTATGATAGTGTTATAGTGCGACAATGAACGGAGAACGAATGTCATCACCATGTTTAGGAATCTTGGACCTTTAGCAAAGGCCGAGCAAAGGGTGTTTTGATGGTCACCCCAAGATGATGGTGTCTCACAAAATAGAGACGCGAGTTCATCTTTGGACACTATCCTCAGACGTGCACAGCCAGGGTAGTCAAGATGCGCTACCCTAGGCACGTGTAGTACATTGGAAACAATCTCTGGAGTAACTACCATGCATATACCCCGAACGTGAGTAGAAAACTGAGGTATAGAGTAATCAAATTCGTGCATATTGGAGTAGAACTCCTGTATGATCACGAAAGGGCACATGATTGGGACGCCACAAAGTTACTCCCAACCCCTACTATGGATGACAGTAGGTAGGTCAGTGTCAGAGAAATCTGACAAAACAACTTAGCATTCCGAATGAATGCCGTGTCGTGAAAAGTTCTCCAAGAAGTCCAATTTGGCCCTCTCATCACGGAACCGAACATGAAAGGGAGTGGGGTCAGATGGAGAAGAAGAAGAAGATGTCTCGGAATGAAGAGGGTTCCAGGACAAAATGGACTTACGTTTAGGTGCCATGATGCAACTAATGTAAAAGGAAGAGAAAGAGAGAAAGAGAAGGAGACAACCAAAAAAGTACCAAGCAACAAATATATCAAAATATATAGAATTGAAGGTACGTATGCATAAGAATGCATGAACATGTGACATGCAAATATAACTGCATCATGGGCTCAACCCAATCCAAACCTACCAGCACACATCATATCAATAAAGGTAAACACACATCTAAAATGTATGAAATATTGTTATAATGCACATATGATGCAATGCATGAGGTTTTAAACTAATTTAAGCAACACTCATCCCAAAAATTGCACAAAACCTTCATCAATTTTGAAAAACCCCAAAATTTTTCAAACAACCTAAAACCTAGATCTAAGTGCATGAAATGCATGAAGAATGAGAGATAAAAAGATCATACTAAGTGATTTGAGACAAGAACGGGCCGAAAATCACTTGGAGTGAAGATTTAGAGAGAGAAAAGTGAGTTTGGAAGGTGAAAAGATTGAAATTTGTCGAGAGAGATCAAGGAGAGTATATCTGAAATCGTGAAGATCCTATTTATAGGAAAATCATAAATCTCGATCGATTGAGAGCTAATGTGTCTCGATAGATAGCTTATCTGTTGAGAGGTATCGAGAAGCTATTAAGATTGCTTTAAAACAGTTTTTCAAAGAAGAGAAAAATACAAATATGAATGCAATCAAGCATGCTACTCAAACCAAGATCCAAACAACATTTTAAGCTCTCAAAAACATCTTTCAACACGAAAAATGTTAAGCACATAGATCCCAAAACACACACACACACTAAACAAGTCTAACCAATTTTATATTTCAAAAACAAGTTAAGACAGTTTAGTAAACATACATTAACACAAGTATTCCTTGTGATGGCCAAATCACATTGTATTTGCACATGTATGAAAAGTAGCAAAGAATATTGTGTGTTGTGTGTGAAAAACATCACAAGATTGCATAAGTGTCTATATGTTATGACGGTTTAAGATATGAGAAAATCACTTTAACACACACATAATCATAATTGTTTGATGGAAATTATCACCTTTGAGGTACATCCTATAACTCCCACATCTCCTAGAATACATGCTTGCAATCATATATAAAGCATTTTGATCTTTTTGCTTTTATTTTTCTTTGCATATTTTTCTTTTGAGCAAACCATGCATGGGCATATAAGAGAGAGAAAAGAAATACCCAATTATGTTAAGTATTTGACATTCCACTTTTACTATGCCGAAACATACAAATGTCATTTCATGATTGGCGGGCAACAGTGGTGAGATGGTTATTTATGTCTTTCTCTTAGGATTTTCTAGTCCTTCTTGTCAAAAAGAGTGATACGGATGTTAAGTACAAAAGATTCCTTAACGTTACTCATCACAAACACGAGTCACAAAACTCACTTGCTTAGTTGTACATAGGGATGCTCATCTAAGCTACAAAAAATACAAAGTTTAGAAAACTTTGTTTCAATGCCCATCCAAGGTACACAAGTACCAATGTACACAAACACACACTGTTTTTGTATTTTTCAATTTTTCAAAATTTTTATATATTTTTATATGAAAAAAAAAATAAAACAAAATTGAAAAGAAAACAATCAAAAACATGCTAAACAAAACAAAGCAATGCATAAAATTAGACTGACTCAAAACTAGAAAGCAAAACACACAAGTAATCCAAAACCAAAAACAAGAAGGAGAGAGAGAGGAAAAAATGACAATATCAGTTGGAGCCTTTTTCCTTCCACTCTTTGTAAGAACCTTTCCGTTTAGTAAACCCTTAATCCGGCGGTGAGGAGGAAGAATTTAAACCGTTCAAGTTCAAAAGGAACATGAGGGCTTTGAGAAGATCTCCAAGAGGAGCAAAGGAGGATGGAAACTAATTCTGGTTTCCCAACGCGATCATGTTGTTACTCTGTTAAGTGGCTAACCACTTATAGCAATTAGGTCGAGTATGTCCAGCTACGCCACAATGATGACAGAAATGTTGCTTTTTCTGCTTAGGCTTTTGAGAGTTTCCTTTCTTAGCCCTAGGGTTCTTAATCTCTTTCTTGTCAAACTTAGGGGGTGCTCCTAAGATAGATTTACCCTTGTTTACGTTCTTACTAGCTAATTCATTCTTAACATCATTATTCTCAGTTTCAACATTATTAGTAGGAGGAACAAAACAGTAGTACTAGTAGAAGTAATACTAAGAGAAGAGAAATCATACCCTAAACCGGTTTGATCAGAAGCAGATTTCTGAAGACTGAGCATCTCATTAAGCTTAGTGCTTGAAGTCCTTTCTAGCTAAGCTTTGACTTGGAATAGTTCTGCCTCAAGCTTCTTGGTTTTCTCAGCCAAGAAATTATTTTCAAATCTCAATTCTCCAATAGTCTGATTGGCTTCATCAAACTTTGTAGAGATTTATTCTCGCTCAAGCTCCACATTACTAAGCTTCTTGGTGGCCAACCTATACAATTTCTCATACTTTTCTGAGACCTTGTATAACTTTGCATAGGCTGTCTGGATGTCATCTTGTTTATCCATCTTCTTAAACTTAGAATTCACCAATTCATCTTCTTCAACCAAGTCTGATTGGCTTCATCAAACTTTGTAGAGATTTATTCTCGCTCAAGCTCCACATTACTAAGCTTCTTGGTGGCCAACCTATACAATTTCTCATACTTTTCTGAGACCTTGTATAACTTTGCATAGGCTGTCTGGATGTCATCTTGTTTATCCATCTTCTTAAACTTAGAATTCACCAATTCATCTTCTTCAACCACATCTTCAACAATCCCTTTAGTAGGATTTACGGTGGAAGTGAAGGTATTTAGGATTCTATCATCCTCTTTATCGGAGTCATCCTCAAGCTCGGTGTCACTCAAGATAGTAGCAAGTGCCTTGCTTTTTTCGATGGTTTTAATATAAGTAGGGCACTCTTGTTTCATGTGACCGAAGCCTTGACACCCAAAAAACTTTGGTCCTAAGGGAACAGTGTACTAACCGCCATCCCTAACATCCTTCTTCCTTTTGTCTTGGCTCTTGGACTGAGAAGAACTTGACTGTCTACGATCCTTGTTGAAGCCCTTTGCATTGGCATTCTTCATGAACATCTTGAATTGCCTAGTGATGTAAGACTTCATCTTAGAATCTTCATCATCAGAAGACTCATCTGTATCACTTTTCTTAGCCTTCAATGTCATACTTTTGCTCTTGCTCGATTTCCCGATCCTTGTCAAACCCAACTCATAGGTCTGTAGATTGCCAACCAACTCTGTCAAAGGAATCCTGTCAATATCCTTTGATTCCTCAATTGCGGTGATCTTGGTATGAATTATCTTTAGTAGAGATCTGAGCACCTTTCTCACAATCTTGGGTTGATGAATGGTTTCCCCAATATTAAAGGCTGAGTTCACTATGTCCTTGAGCTTGGCATAGAACTCATCGAACGACTCATCCTCCTCCATCTTGATTTCTTCAAAGCTGGTAGTGAGCCTCTGAAGCTTTGAATCCTTGACAGCCTTGGTTCCTTCATAGGTTGTTTAGAGAATAGTTCATGCTTTCTTAGTAGTTTCAATCGAGGATATCTTCTTGAACTTCTCATTCGTGATTGCACTGAATAGGGCATTCAATGCCCTGCTATTGAAGTTTTCCGCCTTGAGGTTAGCATCATTCCAGTCAGCCGGCACTTCCGTAGGCTTGGTCCAGCCTATCTCCATAGCTTGCCACACTTTCTTATCTAAAGACTACAAGAAAGCTCTCATGTGTACTTTCCAGTATGCATAGTTAGTGCCATCAAATAAAAGAAGTATAATAAGATACTGTCCTCTATCCATGACAAATAAGGATCACACAGCAAAGATTAACTCTAATCAGAGTGTGCCTACTCTGATACCACTTGATAGGCCAAGAATTTATTGACCCTTTGTGATGAATTAATTGATTAATTAGCCAAGTTTATTAATTAATCAAATTAACATGCAAAATGCGTGGTAACACAAACAAATCACCAAATAACTAAGTATGCAGCGGAAATTAAATTGACACGGTGGTTTGTTTACGAATGGGGAAAACCTACACAGCAAAAACCCCACCGGGTGATTTTAAGATCACCACTCCCGAGAATCCACTATTATCAAAAGAAGCAGTTACAAGTAAAGGAATCTCAGTACCTTATACCAATCTACTGTTGAACCCTTACCTAATACCTAATTGGACTTGTTCTGTAGTGACAATCTCTCATTTTCAATTCACAGCTCCGAGTACGTGACTAACCAATTATGCGGATCCTAGTACGAGACTTGATCACCAACTTGAGAAGAATGTTGGCTGCAAAGTTCTTATGTTCATCACACAATGAAGATCATGAAGTTGCTTGGTCACAAAACCCTATGGTGTACAAACACAGCAGCTTCTTCAAAAGAAAGAAGAACTAGGGCAAACTAGGTTTCCGGTCACACTTTTCTTCACACTTGTGGAATTGTGCTCTTGTGCAAATGTATGTAACCTTTTACGACCCTCAAAATAATCCTAATATATGTTTAGGGTTGTGAGAAAAGAAAGTTCAAACATATACCCATGGATTGGATGAAAAACAGCTTTAAAAAACTGAGTTTCATAAACCTCAATAGATAGCCATCTATCAAGCTAGCTGTCGAGGCACGGGCTTCAACAACTTTTAAATCTCGATAGATGCTAGCTGTCGAGCTTTAAAATCTGACACATCATCATTTGATTCTTGGACAGACTTGCATGGTTTTAACACTTGAACTTGAAACCTTATTTCTTGAAGCATTAAACACATCCTAGATCTACCCAATTACAAGTAAAGTGTGTTTTGTTAAAGGATTAACCAATTACATAAAATAGTGACATATGTTCCTAACATTGAATCACATATGTCCTAACATTTTTTTTTTCTTGCTGTAATGTTTTGTAACAGTGTTTCCTGCCGTGGGCATTTAAAACGCTCAAGATTCTCGCTAGGGGTTCTAACTTGCGCACAAGCTGGCCTAAGGTGAACTTCAATTAGGCCAATCCCAACTCTTCTACCCCAGAATCATTGGGCCGCAGTATAGTAGGGGCAATCCAACCCAGGATGTAAAGAGGCTTACCACAGTTCTCATCTGAGGCGACTACTAACATTACTTTTTCACTTATCAATAATCATTTGCCACATCAACAATTTGTAAAAAAAATTATAAAATAGTTTGTTTTACTAGTATTTTCCCTAGATAATTTTAGTAACCTTAATTTGGATTTTAATTTTTATAAATTTATATTTGGTTATTTGTTGTGGTTTTGTTAAAGGGATATTTCTTAAAATATTCTGCATTACATGGGGGTAAAGATGCAACAATAAAAAAATAAAAAAAAATGGAACCTAAGATTTGTTAAAGCAATGCAAGATTGAAATTGGAATCTAACGGTTGTTTATGTAACTGATAATTCCATCAATGAGTTATTATTATTATTATTTTTTTGGTTAAACGGAAATATCATTAAACAACTAAGCCAAAATGGCTAAATTAGCGGCAGTGAACCTACAAAAGTTCTCCCTAATAGCATCAGAATATCCAAAAGCTGAGATTACATCAGATGGGGATTTTCCAAAATTACAAAGTGCTCTTGCATTTCACATCCTAACTTAGCCAGAGCATCAGCAACTCTATTCACTTCACGGAACACGTGTTGCACTTTGTAGAGCTGAAACCTGCCTAGAAGAGACCTGCAATCAGCCAGCAAGGAGGAGTAAAAAGCATTATTAGAAGGGGAATGAGACTAAAGCAACTCAACAACCACCTTGGCATCTAACTCAATTACAATATTCTGCACCCCAAACTGAATAGCTTGAAGCAGCCCATCCCTTAAAGCCCAGAACTCAGCTGTGATGCTAGTTGTCTAGCCGATAGACCTAGCAAAACCTCTCAACCATCTCCCTTCACTATCTCTAAGAATCCCCCCTCCACCTGCTTTACCCGGATTTCCAAATGAGGCCCCATCAGTATTTAATTTGCACCATCCAGCAAGAGGTTTTTTCCAACTAATATTACATACTACCTTAGTCTTTTGACTTCTAAGCTTACCCACACAATAATAATACTCCAAGGCTTGACTTTTACTAATACTGTGTAAATTAACATTCAAAATATTATTATTAAATACCATTCCATTTCTATGCTTCCATAAGTTCCAAATGGCAAAGGAGAAAACAATAGCCCACGGTACTGAAGAAGAATGGAGCACTTTACTTAGACAATTATCTTTCAACCAACCTGCCAAGTCCACATCACCAAAAGAACTAACCAACTTAGGGGGCACCTTCAGTTTATACCAGAATTCTTTAGCTACCTCACACTCTTTCAACAAATGACTAATAGTCTCCGGGCCATTATTGCACAAAGGGCAGCAACAATCCTGAATTATTCCCCTCATAGCCAACACAGATCTTACCGGCAAGCTGTCGTGCATACACAACCATAGAAAATTTATAATTTTTGGCAATGTGTCTATCTTCCATATCCACTGCCCTTGGAAAGTACTAGCTGTCTGCTGAGTTCCGTTCAACCAAGCATAGGCAGAATTAGTAGTGAACTCTCCATCCTTGGAAAACTTCCACATTATCACATCTTCCCCTCTTCCAACCAGCTGCCTTGGGATAGCTCTTATCCTACCATCAATGAGTTATTTATTATATCTTATGGTTGTCTATGTGACCTTTTTATGGGATATTTAATATATTTAATCACGCAAAGAACCATGTCAATTTTTTTTTTATTAAAAAAAAGAAGCAATGAATCAATACCTCAGGCGATCGATGTTTTTAGTGGCATGATTTTTTCCTTTTTAATAAAAATGGTGAGGGGAGAATTACCCAATACAGTCCTATTAGGCATGAACATAATAGACTTGGTAGTTCCTTTACTTGGTAATGAACCAATACCTAAGAACTTTACATTCTTAAAGCATTTTACTTTCTTTTTTATTAAAAAAATGGCCTGTTTGAAAATATATACTATTCGTCCCAAAAATTCAGCTATGGATGTAGTAGATATTAAGCAAGGTTAGGATCACAGCTAATTTGTATTATGGGCTCCTATTAACTAATAATGAGAAATGTGAATGAAAACAAGAAATAATTACTTATAGATCATGTAAAACTAAACTCTTATCATTTCATATCATGGATCGTATTACAAGGGTTTCTCTCTAGAACAAAGACACTCAGTCACACTCTTATCTTCTGGAAAATTCTCATTTTCTCCTTTTCTCATGTATTTTGTGTGTTTTTTCTGCCCTTATCCTTCCTTATATTAGCTCTATCTTCTTCTTTAGAGCGTGTTGTCCTTGTCCACCTAAATAACTACTTGTCCCATCAGACTCTTCTTTCCTTATTTTTCATCATGAAAGGAGACTTCTAGGGCTTTTTTTTTTTTTTTTTTTTTATATAAATCTTGTTCAAGCTTGTCATTCTGCGTTAAATGTGGTGGTTCCAAGTAGGTGACCTTCATCAATGCGGAGATTTCTGTAGAATCATTAGGAAGCTTCAGAAAACTTCCTCGGAGAAATGCGGAGATTATGTAGAATCATTAGGAAGCTTCAGATTACTGTAGAATAATCAGGAATCATGCTTTCTAGAATTCTGCCTCGAAAGTTCGGTTAGACCTTAGATGGGTTCCTCAACATTTGGATCCAGGATGGTGCTATAGGGATGGCAATTTTGCCCTGCCCCTCCCCGCTTCGCTCCGCGCGGGTTTTCCCCACCTTGCAAAGGTGGTGGGGCGGGGATGGGGCAGGATTTTAGCCCCACACCACAGGGCAAGGCAGGGATAGGTTTAGATTTTTTAAACCCACCCCACCCCGCCCCTCCCTGTCCCCGCCTAACATTGCCAAGGGTTATAATTGTAAATTTTTCATACTCTAAAACCCTACTATTTAAACAAACATATCAATATTAACTTATTTTATTCTACCTATTATGGTTCTCTGCCTTTATTTTGTTTTGTGTTATAATATAAGGTTTTTTTTTTTTTTTTGGGTGATTGTCTTGTTAAACACTTGGATATATTTTTCAAAAAAAAATTTTTTATAAAAATTGATTTGATTTGATGGGATAAATTTAGTTGTAATTTCAAGTATATTTTTATTAATAAAATATGTTTCATTAAAAAAATTGTACTAGTTGTAGGGCAAATTAACAAAAAGTAGAGTTTTATGGGATGGGGTGGGACTTTGCAGGGCCCCAAGGGGTGGGGATAGGGTGAGAAAGTTTTGCCCGTCTTGTGGGGCGGGGCAAGGACAGGGTAAGACAAAACCATGCGGGGTGGGGATGAAGACCCTATCCTTTGGTCCCGCCCCACCCCATTACCATCCCTAGGCGCTAAGCCTAGTCTATGGTCCAAGGCTTGATTCTCTTGGAGAGGCTTAATCTTAAAGTGGACCAGTCAGTGTTGGGCTTAATTCTACTAATTAGGCTAATGTTAATTGGGTCCTATATTTCATTTCCCTACATATACCTAAGAAATAAAATGTTCTATTGGACGGTATGGGAAAAATAAAGTTGATTTTTAAAGAAGTTGTACTTTGAAAAATTGTGGGTTTAAGGGGCTGTTTGGTAACGTTGTTCTAATAACGTTGTTTGTATTTTTTTTTTTGAAATATGTGTGGGTGAAAAAATGTGTAAAAATGTGTGTAATATTGTTTAAAAACTGAAAATATGTTGTTAAACTACTTTACCAAACGGGGCCTAAGTCTCCGAAACAAATATGCTCTATTTAACAGCTTCCTTTCCCACTAATAAATAAAGTCCTATAATGCTAAGAAAAAAAAAGTCCTAAACTAATGCATCTATTATGATAGAGTTAAGATAATTATTAAAACTAGCCTTATAAGTTCTTTTAATTTTTTTAAATGTCATAATTTTTCAGTCACCCCAATTTAGGATTTATGCTTTTGCCAGTAAAGTTTATGTATTAGCTAATCATCCAAATAGCTAGGAGTGAAATAAGACCTAGCATAAAAAAAAATGACACATTTACACTTACATGAAAATAATTACTTCAATGCCATTTCAGTGTTCACTTTTTGTTGCAAGGTCTCGTTACACTCCTAGCCTTTTTGGTGATTAGCAAATGCATATATCTTACTAGCAAAAGCATAAAAACTAAATTGGAATGATTGCAAAATATTGACATTTAAAAATAAAAAAGAAAAGTCTCTGAGTACGCATGTATAAGCTAGTTAAATTCTTTGTTTTTTTGTTTTTGAGATAAAATTTTACTTTAGTTTAATCTAAGTATATAAGTGTGAAACTCTATTTTTGAGATTTGAATCTTAACCCTTCTTCTGCCACACAGCTTACAAATATTTATACTTATAAAATGACTATCATGCCAATAGTGTTATGAGTGTTATGCTTAGACCTATTGGGAGCCCCAGAGACAAGAAAATAAAAGGAGAGGGAAAGGTCATAATTCATACTTGAGATTAATGACAGTGGACCAGTAGTCCAGATTCTCCATAAGCCCATACTTATCGAGTTCCAAACCCCTAGTTTGTCCCCTATCAATTTTTTTTTTGGACTGAGAGCGATGGAAATTAACATTTTTAATTTTTTGTCCCCTGCCATTTGAATATTCCACTTAGTTTAACAATCTGATTGTTATCCAAAAAATCTACTGCTTTTAGTTTTTATAGACACAAAGGCAAGTGATGGCTGTTCGGTTTGCGATCAGCTCATCGCAGTGTGTTATACTGTTTCTCTTTGGCACCTTTATCCCAATGCCAAACGTCCTTGACTTCCAAGGCATCATAAAAGCTGCATCTCAAATTCCAACTTCTTGACCATTTTCGGCACAAAAGGGTTATATTTTTGTACCTTTATTTATTACTTTTTTTTTTCCCCAAAAAAAGAAGATATACATATACTAAAGCACCTATAAGCCACTAATCTTAGTAGGGAATTGGTTGGTTGAAAAATTGCCGGCCACATTCATCAATCTCATCAACTTTACGTATAGGCAGAGAATGCTTAATTTTACTTTTTTTTTTTTTGGCTGAATAAATGCTTAATTTTACATTAGCCTCTTAAAACACTGGCATTAGAGTGTAAACAAAATGTACACAGAAAGAGAGAGAGATATGAATTAATGGACTAATAATTGCCAGAATTTTTTATTATGAGTAACGTTTGTCAAGATACTAAAAAATATTTCGCAGCAACTAAATCTAATTGCGGTACTTAATACGACACTGGCACTTTAAGATTTTTTTTTTTTTCTTTTGGGGACGGGCCTCTAAGATTTTGGAATATGAGAATTTATGAACATGAAATATAATGGTGGTGTAATAAAGAGAGCAATTTAATTACACATGCCACAATTAATAAGTGAAAAGAGCCTTCATAGAAATTTGATAAAAATAGCATCTTCTTTTCTTTACATTAAATCTAGGCTTGCCTAAACTAAAAGAAAAGAAAGAACTTATTCACATTAAAAAAAAAAAATAATAATTAAGGAAAAATTAAAAAAACAAAGAAAGAGAAGAAAAAGAAAAGAAATTGTACATGATATACAACACATCAAGTGAGCAAGGATATGATATGAGGTAGCAGTAATGGGGGGTTTAAGCATTTGATGACGGCAGTTGGAAACGGGTATCCAAGTGAAGTGATAATGGTGGGAGTGGGAGGGTGGTTCCACATGTTGAACGGTGCAGAAAGAAAGTGATTTACATACAGCTAGATAATGACCAGTGAGTGCAATGGATCCTAGGTGTCCCTCCCAACTCTTATCAACGTTCTTATTTTCCCCACTTTCCCTCAAATCATACCATGCACTGCTTCATGTAGATGTAGGCCCCAAACACCTTCACACTCTCCAACACCAAAAACACCCCCTTTAAAGTTTACTCTCTCTCTCTCTCTCTCTCTCTCTTTCAAAACAAAAGTCCCGGCAAATTCGCCTATGATTGATTTTCTTTCTTTAAAATCTAATTTTCGGCCAATTTTATCATACCCTCCTTTATTCCTTCAAATCCAAACGAGTGTGATTATCACATGTTATTCAAAATTATGTATACAAATGTGTGAAACAAATATTAATGTTTTATTTTTAGAATCTTTGTTAGTGTTTCTTAAACTCGCCGTTACAATGCCAAAAAGATTGTGTATCTGATGAATGAATGAAAAAAAGTGTGACAGATTGGAAATTGGTTTAGTGATGGGGTCCCATGTAATGGAAATGGAATACTAATAGCTGGCTAATATTTTGAAACCTTGACAGTCTGGTCCTCATCGAACTATTCCAAAATTCCAACCCCACAAACCCATCACACGACACAACCCAACAAACAATAACCCCACAAAACCACAATCCCCTCTCTTTAAAAACCCACATCCCACACAACTCTTTCCCACAACCCCAACTCTCTCTTCTCTCACTCTCTCGTATTTAAGGTGTTCGGTTCCTATAGAGTTTACAATTATATTGTGAAACAAATTAGACATGGCTGAGGGTGAGGAAGGTCATAAGCAAGCCCAAGAAACATTGGCAAGGGTGGAAGAAGAAGTGGTGGTCACTGATGTTCCACAAGCTGAGAAAGCTGCTACCACCACAATAGAGAAAGTGCCACCACCTGTGCCAGAGACAGAAGAGCCAACAAAGCCCAAATCCATTAAAGAAGAGCCTGACGAGGGTGCTGCTGATGCTGAGGTATCAAAATCAGGTGACAATATCAATGATGAGAAGAGTATCCCTCTATCTGGCTCCTTCAAGGAAGAAAGCACCAGAGTTTCTGATCTTCCTGAGACCGAAAAGAAAGCTCTTGAAGAGCTTAAGCAACTCATCCAAGAAGCCCTTAACAAGCACGAATTCACAACTCTGCCTTCACCACCACCACCACCACCACCACCACCCAAAGACGATCAAGAAAAGCCAGAAGCTTTAGAGGAAAAGGAAAAGAACCCACTTGAAGAAAAGCCTTCCCAGGTGGTTGCTGATGATGAAACTGCAAACCCAGAATCAGAAACTGTAGCAGAACCAGCAAAAGAAGGAGAAACAGTAGAAGTAACAGAAACAGTGGTGGTTACTGAGGTGATTGAAGAGAAGGTGGCTGCTGAAGTTGTAGATGATGATGGTGCAAAGACTGTGGAAGCCATTAAAGAGACCATTGTGTCAGTCTCTTCTTTGGTTCCACAGGAGCCTACTCCTACTACTTCTGAAGCAACAAAAGAGGCAGAAGAGAAGGCTGCTCCATCCTTGGAGGCAGAGGCAGAGGCAGTAGAGAAAGATGCAAAGGTTGAGACTTTAGCTTCTCTGCTTGCAGAGGAGGTATCCATATGGGGGGTACCTCTTCTTGCAGATGAGAGAAGTGATGTGATACTGTTGAAGTTTTTGAGGGCAAGAGATTTCAAAGTGAAAGATGCTTTCACCATGATCAAGAACACGGTTAAGTGGAGGAAAGAGTTTGGGATTGATGAGTTGGTTGAACAAGAGTTGGGTAGTGATTTAGAGAAGGTGGCGTTCATGCATGGGTTTGATAAGGAAGGACACCCTGTGTGCTATAATGTGTATGGGGAATTCCAGAACAAAGAGCTTTACCAGAAAGCATTTTCTGATGAGGAGAAGAGGCTGAGATTCTTGAGGTGGAGAATTCAATTCCTAGAAAGGAGTATCCGGAAATTGGATTTCAAGCCAGGTGGTATTTCCACCCTTGTTCAGGTCAATGACTTGAAGAATTCTCCTGGGCCTAACAAGTGGGAGCTTAGACAAGCAACCAAACAGGCTCTCCAATTGCTTCAAGACAATTATCCTGAATTTGTAGCCAAACAGGTATACATTTTTTTTTTCTTTCTTAAATTATTATTTGTAACGTTCTTAATTGTGTCATATGTTGTTTTAATTTTGGGGTTGACTGTTTTTTAAAGGTGTTTATCAATGTCCCTTGGTGGTACCTAGCAGTCAATAGAATGATAAGCCCATTTCTGACTCAGAGGACTAAAAGCAAGTTTGTGTTTGCTGGTCCTTCCAAGTCTGCAGAGACCCTATTGAGGTCAGTACCATCGTACCAAATATTGTATCTACCTCTCATATTTCTCTATGAAGGGTTACTTTAGAGGCTGCTTTGCTTAATAAATTTTGCCAATGCAGGTACATAACTGCAGAGCAGGTACCAGTCAAATATGGAGGACTGAGCAAAGATGGTGAATTTGGCACAACAGATGCTGTTACTGAGGTTACTGTTAGGCCAGCGGCAAAGCACACAGTAGAATTTCCAGTTACTGAGGTGTGTTATTCTATGTCTTTATGGTCAAGGGTGATTTTTGAGAACCAAGGAATTAAAAACTCATCCATTCTAGACTTTACTGTGACTTTAAGCCTTAAAATACGATATTCTATTATATACTGTTTTTGGTAAAAATTTTATACTATCTTGTGTTGTTGAAAATGGGAGGAATCTTTTCTTGGATTCTCTGAACACTCTGTAGTGACATTGTCTGTACATTTTTGTGTTTGTTTTTACTCTGCTGGTACAATTTAACTGGGCTCCCTTTAACTAGGGACAAGCTGTGAGCCTATGTTTATTATAATTAAAATATGAAATACTAAGACATACATTTGATTAAATGATTTCTGAGAATTTGGAATTATAGTGTAGGGAAAGATAATGTGATATATTAAATGTACCATAAATGGAGAAATGTAGTACATGGCAATTAATTGATGGGAGAGGACTTGTGTGTAAATTATCAACTTTCCTAGTTATATACTTCATGTAGTAAATGGCAATGGATAGATTATCGTGTGTGTGTGTTTGTTTCTCAAAAAAAAAAAAAAAAAAAAACCAAGAAAAAAGACAAGAAAAGAGAAGGAAAAAGGTATACACTTCATTTGGTCTCCATTATGAGAAGTGAACAGGAATCAAGATTTGGAATACTACTAAAAGTTCATATCTTGAATAATTTTACTACCCGCCTTCTCCGCAAACAAATGGAACATTTCTCCCTTTTATTTGTTAAATTATTATGTCCGTTTTTGGAATCTACACAACAGCTATGTATAATAAGTAGATACTGATTAACATTAGAGTTGCGATGGCCCAAAGCTCTTCTGATGATAGGGCTTTCTTAAAGCAGAGAAATGATGTTAGTACTATAATTACTCCTGCTTCTATGCAATGATAGCTCTCATTGAAACTCGTTATTATAAATGAGTAGATTATATGCCTAAAGAAGTGATTATAGCTTCAACTTTCTGAATAATTAAAAATAATATGGGAGGAAAATCTTTAACTATTTGCACTGTAAGTTTACGAAGATATAACTTTTGCAACAAAGTAGGTGCAGTGCACATATATTAACATATAACTATCAATTAGAAAAATACAAGCAAAACCCCCTCTAGATGCCTTTTTATGGTGATGTCAATTACATTAAGGGGTTGAAGAAAAGCTGGTTTTCTATATTGTTTTGTGAACTGATTATATTTCACCGGAGGTAACAGCATGATTAGAGGGCACAAGTTATGCAAATATGGCACATTATCAATTGATTTGAGCGTATCATTAGGGAAATATCTGTGCTTGTTAACAACTGAAGTTTAAGTGTGATCAAAGTGATAATAGCAGTTATTTCCTCCCCTCTTAACCGTACAAGAGAAGATAATTTTGTATCTTTCTTTTGATGAACATTAAACTAAGTTTTTATAACATAAAATTATTGATATGCAGTCCTGCCTTCTCACTTGGGAGGTCCGAGTTGTGGGATGGGATGTGAGCTATGGTGCAGAGTTTGTGCCTAGTGCAGAAGAGAGTTACACTGTGATCATACAGAAGGCTAGAAAGGTCGCCTCATCTGAAGAACCAGTTGTTTGCAACAGTTTCAAGATTGGTGAACCTGGCAAGGTAGTACTGACCATTGACAATGCTACCTCTAAGAAGAAAAAGCTCCTTTACCGCTTGAAGACCAAGGCTTCTTCTGATTGAATGAATTGAATTGTTCAAGAAAAAGAACAGTAAGGCCATTTTGCTTACATTCCTGCATCCAGTTTTATCTTCATCATGATCATCAAAGATTGAAGGATGGGGTTTGTTGATTATAGATAGGGAAGCAAAATATATTTGTTGAAGGTGGTTTTTTCTTTTTTCTTTTTTAAACTGAATGTTTAAATATACATTTTGTGGTTATTTATTAAATATGAATATGCTTTTTTAAATTAAATTTGTAATTGGTGGTGGCATGAGAAATCTTACTGATGTAGAGAACATAATTCCATTTCATGAATTGATTTTTCGGGGGAGCTATATATATATATAACATTTGTGGGGCTGGAATGCAGCTCAGTTACAATTGCCATAAGAACTGTTCCAAATTTTTTCTATGTAAACTTTTGTTGTCCCCTCATCCATTTTTTCCTCTATGTAATTAAATATTTTCTGGAAAATAGTACTATGCATTGGTTGCTTGGTGTACCTTGATAAAAATATGATATCTTGTGACACTGACATATATGACACTCCGCCCAACATATGGGTCTCACCGGCATAACATACGGGGCTCACTATCTATGAGTGGGCATCTTATAAAATCGGCTCATAACATACATTTTCTTTTTACCACATTTCTTGTAATTATCTTGACTACCTTTAAATTACAGAATATTGAACCTGATGTAATTGACAAGAGCAATAGAACTTGTTTTACGCAATCTAGTTCTTTTTGCCCGGTTTAAATACGTTGGAGATTTTGAGAACCTTCAAGTTTCAATGAAAGAAAGATTTGGCACAATGAGCTGCAAATAAATTTTTTTTTTTTTTTTTTTTTTGGTGAAAAGAGGATATTAGATAATTAACTAGAAATAAGTCTGCTACAAAAGGCTCCCTCTCTATCAAGGGAGAATAGGTGCTCCACCCCAAGCGATAATGTGATGCAAACCATGGTTCATACCTAGCCTTTCGGCTGAAGTGTTACACTTACATTACATCGGCCTCTCTCTCCACATATAGTCTCTCCCCATGGAGAGAGTACTTGTTCAATTCGAGAGCCTAGAGTATCCTCAAAACTTCGTGTAAAAAAAAAAAATGGTGATAGTATTCCATATACACAATTGAAATCATGTTTTAAGTTTTAACAACTTTATTTCAGTTAGAAGTGTGAAACCGTGTTTTGATTTTAAAATTATAATTCAATTTAGTTTCAACTTTTGTGCGTACGATTGTGTATAATTTAATGTGTGCAACAATAACTATCATTAAAAAAAAAAAAAACTTGGAACTGGAGACATACTTTGCTAAAAGCCAGTTTTGATATTTGTGAGATACCTTTCTTATATCGTCATCTTCTTATTTAGTGTTCATTGTTTTTTCCATTACACTAAAGCCACTTCCATCAAGTCAAGTTTTGCAACTTAAGAGATACATCTTTCAAGATTATTGGCAATTAGGAATTACTTAAATAATCATATAATGTCTTCCTCGGCCGAATACATTTGAAAATTTCAGCAGCTGGTTTTTTCCTGAATTCTTTTACCTTCAAATTCCTTCATGCCTAAAGTCAAGTACCCCTTTAAGCTGTGCCAGCCATGGACCATGGTTAAACATGCCAAATGCACAGAACAATTTATATTTTGCAGACATCTTGGGACCCAGGAAATAATACACATTGTTCTATAACTTTTTAAATATTTTTTCCCTCTCTTCCGCACTGATTTTCTTTCATCCTGAAACCCACTAGCTTTGAATAACATAATCCATTTTACTATATGCTTTAAACATTATTTCCTTTTTCTCCCCTGCTTTTGAGTCTTTTTAGGCATGAAGAGAGGTGATTTCTTTATCTTGTAAAAGTGGTAGATGGTCATCATTTATACTACCCCACCTTACCTTAATAAAGTGCACGGTTGTTTTCCTACATTACTTTAATAAAGAATGTCATATAGTTTGTTTATTTTCTTTCTCATCATTAATCAAGATCGCCCAACATATTATAAATGCAATCCCTCAATGTACTATGATAATAAAGGGTAAAGAGGCATCCAATGTGAAAGGCATTTGAAGTTCAAACTGTATATGGTCCAAACCTTGTCACGTAATCCTTTTCTTTTGCTTCTTGTTTGGTTTATGTCAAAATAAAATGACAAAAGATCATTCTCTGATCTGGCAAAGTAAAAGCTTGAGCGGCAAAAGTATGGACCCAAAGTATATTATGTGGTCGGGGGTTAGATAGAGCAAACAATGCAGAGGCTGCGGCAGCAAAATGCAGGTGTACATTCACTTCAGTGAGTTTGGCACTTGGCATCATTATTTTTGTGTGTGCTGGTCCCAACTCTCAACTCTCATGGCCAAAGTGCATATTTCAAGTCCTCTCTCATGCCCCATGTGCATTATTATTTCCATTCCCTTTTAATGTAGTGAAGTCCTTTCTATAAACAGTTAACATCAAATGAGAGCATTAAAGTTTAAACATGGGGCCTCTTTTCATTCTTTTTCCTTGATGGCCATCGTATCAAAAGTTGCCTACCTTCATCAAATTGTTTAGAGAGTGGACTGTCCTTGCCCAAACACAGGCCTGTTCATTACTTTCTTGACAGTTTCTTTAGACCAAGTTGCCTTTAGCCCTTACCTACACCTACAGGCTACAGATGTTGAACAGTACGTTAGAATTGTTCGATAAAGGGTTCAAATACTGCATCCAAGGTGATAAGATTTTATATTTTCTGATATTTCGTTCGGATGAACCTCGATCGTTTTAGTTGGAAATATCAAAGAATGAGGAATTCAATTTTTTCTCATTATAAACTTGTCTCGTCATGTAGTTTTGTGTAACACTAGAACACAAATACATAAATTGCTTCTAGTCAACAAATTGACCTACTAACTAATTTGTAAATATCTTCTAATCTTATTTCATTAATTGGAAGTATATTTTCACTAAAATTTTATACGAATAATCCAAGGTGGGTCAAGCCGTGGTCTAGTTTTTATGTCCATAGGCACCCGATGGGCTAGCCCATTGGCCCAACTTGATAACAAAAATATAAGGGGAGTATGAGAGATAAAACTTAAAACATTATAGAGAAATTTTTTTAAAGAGAACTTCTCTAACCACTTAGAGCATCTCCAATAACTTTGGTAAAAGCAAAATAATATCTATAACAGAGAATAAGACCCAAAAAATGGTCTCCGATGGATTCTCTAAATCATGATTTTTTTTTTTTGCTCATAAACAGTAGCTCATCAAATCTGATGGGCTACTGTACATTAGCAAAAGAATAAAATTAAATAAAAAATTAGCAAAGAAAAGAGTGGGGATGGGAGTATGGGAATATGTGTGTTAAAAAATGAAGAAATAATTAATGAAGAAATAATATTTAAATGAGATAGAAAAATGATAGAAAATCTGTTGGAAGATGTATTTGAAAAAGTACATAGGTAAAATGTAAATGTTACTATTCACTATCCAAACAGTACAAAAATATAGAGAAGCTACTGGAGATGTTTTTAAATACTTAAAATTGATTGCGTTAAATTTAGTTATGTATATATATATATATATAGTAGTCTAACAACTTTGAATTAACCATTGGACATTTTTTTAATATAAAGATAATAAAATAAGATTAAAAGTTCATGGGTAGCTCATTAGATCTAACCCGGTTGCCTTGCCCACTAAAGGCAAAATGTGCATTGCCCATAAGCTAGGGTTTTTTCTTTTAGCCCAAACTAAATCCACCATGCCCAACCCATTGTACATATGGGCCAACTAAAAATGGGTCAGATTGGCCTGACTCGGTCCACTGTCGATTTATGTATTATTAACAAAATATATATTATATCTAAAAAGTTACAAAATTAGATGTGTGCAAACCCAACCCCAAATCTAGTTTAGGGTTTTTTTTTTTTTTTTTTTTTTTTTGGGATTAATGGGTTGAAATTTTATTTTGAGTCTTGAATTGGATCGGATCGATTAATAGTTTTTATTTTTTTCAACTCATCTAACCCAACTTATCTTAAAGCATATATAACAAAAGTTTATTTTAGAGATAGTTACAGTTTATCCACTTACTCATGGATTGAAGAGTATTACTTTACTCCCCTGAAGTTGAATTGTTAGCCACTTAGCATCCATTACATGTGCCCTTCCTATTTTCTTTTATTTCTCTTCCCTCTCTTCTCTCTTTTCTCCTTCTAATGGACATGACAATGGAACCAGAACCTCTTGGGTCAGTTGCTGACTTGGAAACGGTGATTTGTAATCGGAGCCGGAGCCGCAGAGGCTGCGGATTTCAGAGGTGGAGGCAAGATAGAAGTCAAGGCTCACTTTGGGATCCTTAATCTTAAACTTTTACAATCAAAGTATAACATAACCTCAATTTGCAGCACACACAGTAAGAGCGAAGGATCGATAATAGCATGTGTATGATGAATATATTGAAACAGCTCTTAGTGGCTTCGTCTGGGGTTGCCTGGAGGCCCAAATTATTATTATAGTAATTAATTAAATTATATCATCAAACTCAAACATAAAAAACAGATAATAGAAATGGGAGGTGAAGATTGAAATAGAAACTTGGCTCTGATTCCTTCGGAGAAGAGAGAGAGAGAGAGAGAGACGGGATAAGAGCTTTGATTTGTCTTTTAATTTCCTTTGTATTTTTCTTTTTCAAAATTTATTGTATATTGTTGGTAGTTTATTGAGATGCTACATAGTTTTGCAACATTTGCTGTATATTCAAAATGGATTGTGTTTAAAATTTTGCTGAGATATCTGACTCTGTTTATGAAATTTTTAGTGTTGTTGAGATAAAGAATAAACAACTTCAACGATTTTTACAAATCCCCTCTTCAAATCTTGATTTTTATTATTTAATTTTTGTTTTATGTTTTTTTTTTTTAATGTTTTATGTTTTTACCTGTGGGAGTGATGAGGTGGGTAATGACTACATAACAAAGCTCACCTCGGATGGATAAAGTAATATTTTACCAACTATAGGCGGATAAAATAAACCGAGCTTAATCATAAGTAGGTAAACTGTAATTATCAATTTATTTTATTATTTTTATTTTTATTTATTTATTGATATTTAGGGAATTAATTTTGACGAATGTAAAAATTTGAAATATAATTTAGACATACTATGTTAATTATGATAATTTTAAAAAAAATACTTAAATAATTTAGGAAGTGTCTTTTGGCTTTGGATTTGAGATGGGTTTGCTTTGTTTTGATTTTTTAAAATTTTTTTTCCGCTTTGCTTTTTGTGGGTAATGAAATGGAGATAGATTTCTTGTGCTGGTTTTACCAAAACAAGCTTAATAGATCTAAAAAATTTCAAAGTAATTGGTTTTATTTGGTGTTGTGTTTGTCGTCAAGACAAGAAAAGAAAACAAAATGTGATCTTGAGTTTTTTTTTTTTTTAAATTATTAATTTCATTTTTTTAATTCTCTGTTAAAAAAACATCATTTTGATTTTTTTTAAGGTGAATTTATCATTTATAGAGATGCAAATTTGTCTTTTTTCAAATAATCAATTATTATTATTTGCTATTTTATTAGCTATGTGTTTGCCAAGTGAGAATTTCATCAGTCACGTCAGCTTCTTCTATTAATGAGATGACGATAAGGTATATGAAAAAATTTTCATAACTTAAGGATCAAAATGATTTCCAAAAAAAAAAAAACATGAGGAAAAATCATGGATTTTAAAATCGGTATGGTCAATTTACCGTTTTTGCTCTTAGTTTCCGATTTTTACCTATTTTTAACTGGTTCTAGCCCCTTTTTGACCAAGTACACCACAAGGATAAAAAAAAATTGGTAGCTTCTCAACCATTTTACCACACATAAGAGGCTTCATAATGTCAATGTTCACCCTAATGCAGAGAAAGGGACCATATGCCAGGCCAAGGAACATCAACAATAATAGGTTCTCTAATTTCATTAGAGATCCGGTGTCCCATATCCTTGTTCATGCTTCTAATTGGGAGATTAAATACCCGAATCCAAAAATATGAATTCTAGAACTTCACATTACTTGGCCTAATTATATCACCCTCAACCCGCATCATACGAATCAATCTCTTGTCAAAGAACCAAGGACTTTTCTCAACAATCTCATGCAAATTGTTTTCACTAGGAAAAAAATGGCCCAAAAATAAATTGCCACCCACTTCTTTAATAGTAACACCACCATGAGGGCCATACTAAATTTGAAGCAAAATATTAATTGTGGGGTAGGGAGATTTAGTAAAGAATAAAAATTCCTTATAACAATCAGGTATCACCGATTGGATAAGGGAGATTAAGCAAAAAACAAACAGTGGTGTATGTCATTGTTGGCCTTGGTATCTCAGATTGGAGGAGTTTGGATCTTGCCAAGACCTAAAGGAAGTCTAATGCGAGAGAAGCCGTCACAACATTAACTGAAGTGGTATCTTAAAGCTATATTTATTTATTAATTAAAACTTTAAAAATAAGTTTTTAGTCAGAGCAAACATTAAAAATCGTATGGTTCTCTATTTATGTAAGCCCAATTTGATATAATCGGACCCTACCATGAAAGTTCAGAAGACTTTCGTAGTATATTAGGGAAGAGAAACAACAACTAAGGCCAAGACTAAGAGTGACATGATCGTGATCCGTTAAGCAAAAAGAAAAGAAAAAGGCAAAGAGTGTGACATATGTGATTTGATGGTCAACATTTTATGTAATTGGTTAATCTTTTGACAAAACGCACTTTACTTGTAATTGGATAGATCTAGGATGTGTTTAATGCTTCAAGAAACAAAGTTTCAAGTTCAAGTGTTAAAGTCATGCAAGTCTGTCCAAGAATCAAGTGATGAAGTGCCAGATTTTAAAACTTGATAGATAGCATCTATCGAGGCTTAAAAGCTGCTGAAACCCATGGCTCGACAGCTAGCTCGATAGATAGGGTATCTGTTGAGATTTATGAAGTTCAGTTTTTCAACCTGATTTTCATCTAATCCATGAGTATATGTTTGGGCTTTCTTTTCTCACAACCCTAAACATATATAAGGATTATTTTAAGGGCTGAAAAAGGATACACAAGTTGCATAAGAGCACAATTCCACAAGTGTGAAGAAAAGTGTGATTGGAAACCTAGTTTGCCCTAGTTCTTCAAGAAGCTAATGTGTTTTGTACACCGTAGGGTTTTGTGACCAAGCAACTTCATGATCTTTATCGTGTGATGAATTGAAGAACTTTGCAGCCAACATCCTTCTCAAGTTGGTGATCAAGTCGCGTACTGGGATCTGCGCAATTGGTTAGTCACATACTGGGACTGTGCATTGAAAAGGAGGGATTGTCACTACAAAAAAAAAAAATCCAATTGGGTATTGGGGTAAGGGTTCAACCATTGTTATGAATTATGTTCCGTTCCGGCCGGAACGAACAAAATTTCTCATACCGGTATATAATCCGGAACCAAAATACCCTTTGTTCCACCTCAGGTCAAAATCTGGCCAGTTCCGGGGCATTTTGGTCATTCCGGTGTGTTTCGGCAAATATCGGCCGAAACTAAAGATTCGGCCGGTATGTGTTTTGGGTTTGCTTCACACTTCAGAGTTCACAGAGATCGAAGAAAAAAAAAAAGAAGAAGAAGAAAGATAAGATTCACATCAAATCGAAGAAGAAGAAAAAAAAAAATTCAAGTCAATGACAAAGCTCAAGTGCTGCCATTAAAACTCATTTCTTCAAGCTTGTGTCTCTGCCACTTTCAGAGAGAAAAAGAGGGAGTGTGAGACTTTTATGAGGCTTTGAATAAAAAAGCTTTGGAATGTTTCTAAAATCAAAGCCACTGTTTCTTCTTCAGCTTCATCCTTGTTACTTTAAGCCACCATACTTCTTCTCTGTTGTTGACATTTCCTTTGCTGGAGAACACTTACCTGTTAGGCGTGTTGAGTTCTAGCCTTTGTTTGAAAAGAGAAGAAGAAGAAGATAAAAAGTGAAGAAGTTTATGAAGTAGAAGAAAGGAGGAGATCAGATGAAGAGGAAATGATAAGTGGAAAAATACGTATGGGCTAATGGAAATGGTAAGGAAACTTCTAGGAAATTTCCTACTTAAAAACTATTCATAGATACTTAGTTATTTACAACAATGCCACAAGTAAAAAGTTAAAAAATATTTACATAAATTTTTTTATCCACTTCACTGATTTTTTTTTAAGGTGAAATTTTATACACTATATTTATATTATTTTTTGTAGAAAAATTATAAATAAATATTTTTTTAATCCCACTTTATTTAATATTTTTTTTTAAATAAAATAAAACTCATTACTTTATATAATAGTAATAATATCTATATATATATATATATATATATATATATATATATATATTTTTTTTAGGAACTTTGAAACACCTTGAAACGGTACGCCGGAATAGGCTGGTACCGAAATATTTCGTTCCACTGGACAAACCAAAACAGGGCCGAAATGGAATTAATAACATTGGATTCAACTGTAGGTTGGTATAAGGTACTGAGATTCATTTACTTGTAACCACTTGTTTTGATAATAGTGGATTCTCAATGGGGTTTTTCCGTGTAGGTTTTCCCTATTCGAAAACAAATCATCGTGTTAATTTATTTTTCGCTACATACTTAGTTTAATTGGTGATTTGTTTGCGCTATCACGCATCTTGCATGTTAATTTGATTAATTGATAAACTTGGCTAATTAATCAATTAATATATCACAAGGGGTCAATACATTCTTGGCCTATCAAGTGACATCAAAGCAGGCACACTCTGATTAGATTTTAATATTTACTGTGTGATCCATTGACTCCTGTTTGTCATGAATAGAGGACAGTCTCTTATTATACCTCCTTTATTTGATGGCACTAACTATGCATACTGGAAGTACGCATGAGAGCTTTTGCAGTCTTTAGATGAGAAAGTGTGGCAAGCTGTGGAGATAGGCAGGACCAAACCTACGGAAGCGCCGGCTGACTGGGATGATGCAAAGATCAAGGCGGAAAACTTCAACAGCAGGGCATTGAATGCTCTATTCAGTGCAGTCATGAATAAGGAGTTCAAGAAGATATCCTCTACTGAAACTGCTAAGAAAGCATGGACCATTCTCTAGACAACCTATGAAGGAACCAAGGCTGTCAAGGATTCAAAGCTTCAGAGGCTCACTACAAGCTTTGAAGAGATCAAGATGGAGGAGTATGAGTCGTTCGATGAGTTCTATGCTAAGCATATTTTTTGTTTCATTTATAACATTCAAACTAGAGCCAAATACTAGTAAGTCATCCACGTAAAGGCTAATAATGACATGTGAGTTTTCCCAAGTTTTATAATAGATGCACTTGTCACATTCATTTAACTTATAGCCATTTTCAATCATGCAGGAATCAAATTTTTCATGCCATTGTTTAGGAGCTTGCTTTAAGCCATATAAAGATTTAGTTAGCTTACACACCTTACTTTCTTGACAAGACTCTACAAAACCTTCAGGTTGATCCATATAAATTTCCTCATCTAAGTCCCCATTCAAAAAAGCTATTATTACATCCATTTGATGAATTTTCAAATCATATATAGCTACAACAGCAATTAGTAATCTAATGGATGTAATTCTAGCAACAGGAGAAAAAGTGTCGAAAAAATCAACATCAGCTTTTTGCTTATAACCTTTTGCAACAAGTCTAGCTTAAAATTTTTCCATTGTGCCATCAGGTTTAAGCTTTTTCCTAAGGACCTGTGTGTACCCAAAATATGGCTATTGGGCTTAACCTCTACTTTGGCTCACAATCTATTTATTTTGTGGGCTTTGAGTTTTCTACTATGGGTGGTCCTATGCTCAGGGGGCCCAAGTACACTCCTGTTTCCTCATGTCTTTCTCTTTTTCTCACAGAGTAGCTCCCTTACTCTTTTTGAGTAGTTGCACTTTTCTCTCAGTGTACCCTCCAGAATTGCCAACCCTTTCTTCTTCCTTAATCCCCCTATCTATAGCCTTAAATAAGTGGAGGTGTTATGATTACTCCCCCTTATTAATACGAATGGGGGTCCAATTCCATCATCTTTAGGTGGGTAAGCTAGTAGTGGCACTGGAACTGATTCCCACGTCCAAAAGCCTACTCAGCAACGATATTACCTAAGGCAATACCGGGAAGCTGGGTCATCATTCTGCCAAGTAACCACGCACTCGGCCAAGTTAAGATTGATTAGGAGTGGTTTGCTTTTGACGTTCAGGGAAAAATGGTCTTGTTATGTTTATTGGGCTCACAGTGGGTCTCAAAGGGGTGTCTGGGTTAAGGCCATAAGTCCAATGGGGAAAGGGTCAGGTGTTGTATCTTAAGTTCAGGGCCCAAGGCCCAACGGGCCTGGGGCCCTGTCTCGTACGGTGCTACAAGACCAAGGTCCAAGGCCCAATGACCTCAGGGCTAATTCGCGTACAGGACCCATTTACAACCTATTGTTTTACAACTAGGTGGTAAATCTACTAATTTCCATGTTTTATTAGAAATTAGTGAATCTATTTCATCATTCACAACCTTTTTCCAAAATACACAATCAGGTGATAACAAAGCTTCTTTCAAAGTAAAAGGATTTTCATCAACATTAAAAACATAATAGTCAGGGCCAAAATCTTTTTCAACTCTAGCTCTTTTACTCCTTCTAAGTTCAATTTCAAGATTTTCTTGATTTTTTGAATAAGGAGTAGAAGAACTAGGCTTAGATAATACAATTTCTTTAACTTCTTTGCCCCCACTATTTTTAGATTTAAAAGGAAAATTTTCCCCATGAAAGATAGCATCACCTGATTCGAGAATCACATTATTTACAATATTAAAAAATCTATAGGCTGTATTGTTTACTGCATATCCAAGAAAAGTACAGGTTGTAGCTCTAACACCCAATTTAGGTATTTTGAGATCCGTTAACCTTAAAAATGCTAAGCAACCCCAAACTTTAAAATATCCCAAGTTTGGCTTATGCTCCTTCCACAACTCAAAAGGAGTGAGTTTAGTTTTTTTGTGTGGCACTCTATTTAAAACATGCATGCTGTTAAAATCGCTTCCCCCCACAGATTTAAAGGAGCGCCTGACTCAATAAGCATGGCATTTGTTAAATTAATCAAAGTTCTACTTTTTCTTTCAGCCACACCATTAGATGCAGGTGAGTATGGAGGAGTAGTTTAATGGATTATTCTCAATAACTGAATAAATGAGTTGAACTCAATAGATTCATACTCCCGACCTCTATCACTTCTAAATCTTTTTATTTTTCTACCGAATTGGTTCTCAACTTCTCTAAGAATTTATTTAAATTTCTCAAAAACATCACTTTTATTCTTTAATAAATAAACATATGCATATTTGAAGAAATCATCAATAAAGGTGATGAAATACCTGTTTCCTCCACGAGTTAATTTTCCTTCAAATTCACAAAGATCTGTGTGTATTAGTTCTAACAATTCGGTATTTCTTTCAACATTTTTATGAGGCCATTTAGTAATTTTAGCTTGACTGCTAGCTTCACATTTTTCAATATCTTTTGTTAGTCTTGGAATTAATTCTATGTTACTCATAATTCCCACATATCTATTGTTTATATGACACAAGCGAGCATGCCAAAAATTTATAAAAGACAACATATAAACAGAACTAGCAGATAATATATTATTTTCAATATTTAGTTTGAATATTCTATCACAAGCATACTCTTTGCCCACAAATAATCCTTTCTTAGAGATTACATATTGATCAAATTCCATTATTTGTTTGAAGCCAGTCTTATTTAGCAAATAGCTTGACATTAGATTTTTCCTTATGGACGATGTATATAGCACATCTTTCAAAGTGAGCACACGTCCAAAGGTAAATTTCAACTCAACCTCACCACTCCCAAGTACCTTAGTTTTACTAGAGTCACCAAGCATAATTGGTTTTTCTTCTTCAAAAGGAGTGTATATTTTGAACCAATTTTTATCATAGCAGACATGCCTATTGACACCAAAGTCTGCCCACCACCCTTCAACATATTGGATCATGTAAATGTCTGTAATCATAACCACTAAAGGCTCTTCGGTAACATTAGCCTATGGGATAGACCCATGTTTTCGAAATTTTCAAAATCAAGCAATATGCCCATTCTTGCCACAGACAAAACATGCATTAACTTGTTGTTTATTTGAAGGGGGCCCTTGGTTCTTATTCCTTTGACTAGGGTTGCCCCTATTGTGAGGTCTACCATAATTTTTCATATTTTTCTTTCTTAGTCTCAATTGTGCATTTTTAGGAAAATGATCTTTGGGTTGGTTATTGCTTACAAAAATTAAATTTACCTTGTTGGTAGAATGTCCATTACCCTCTGGTGTTATACCTGCATCTTGTCCTCTAGCTTCCTCCTCTACGCAAATTCGAGTGATCAAGGATTCTAGGCACATTGATTTTTGGAACTTTTTCCATGATGGTGGTAGCTTGTCAATGATACCAGCCACAATAAGGTTGTCCTCAATCTTTTTGCCTTCGGATTTGAAAGCTCGAATTTGTGTGAAAACACAAGAGCTTTTTAGACCCTCAAATTAAAATTACAGCTCGTTTAATTTTACTCTAACTTAAACTAAGTGTCTAATAGAGTAAATGCGAGCAAATAAACAATAAACTACTCTAAGCCATATTCATCAAATTTCAACAATAAAATGAAAGCTAAAAGAGTAGGGAAGAAGAATGCAAATACAGATAACACTAAGACGTGTTATCAAAGAGGAAACCGAAGTACTCGGCGAAAAACCTCTCTACCGCCCTTCAAGCGGTAAATCGATCCACTAGAGAATAAAGTTGGAGTACACGAATAACAAAAGACCCTCCAAGCCTAGTCTACGCAATGTACTTGAGCCCTTCATGCTCCTGCTACCAACGGACTTCATGGAGTCATGTTTTCTCTAGCTTTCCAGATCCCACAATACGCCTGATTGTATCCGCCAAGCCTCATCAGCTTCTTTTGGCAAATCCCTAAAACTTCCCAAACTCCAAAACACTTTCTACACTCTAAAAAGGTGTGGGTTTTGTTTAGGTACAAATCTCCTCTCAATATATGATAATGGAAGAGGGAATGAGAAAAGGCTAGAATGATTTCTCACTAAGGATGAGTAACTCTCTCTCTAAAAGATGGGTGTGTGTGTTGTAGACAACCTATCTAGGGTTTTTCTCTCTGAACGACCTCCTTATACCTTTGTGGGTAATGAGGGTATATATAATATGGGTGAAGGGTAAGAAAGTCACACTTAAAAATTCTCCAAATAGAGAGTTTCACAGGTATCTCGCGGGAAGATCTTACCCGCGAAACACTCGCGAAATTGACAGCGTGGCACGACTCTTCAACTTCTAGTTATGTGCTTCTCACATGCCCTTTTCGCAGGAACCCTTCTTGCGAACTTCTCATGAGCTAATCGCAAAATGCACTGATCTTCATTTCATGCTCGATTCTTCACCAACTTAATACTAAACCCAATACAATAAAATCCCACAAAATACAAGGAACAAAATTAAAGCAATTATAACACTTTTAGTCATGGAATAAAGACAACATAAAACATAGTTGTAAATCACAACTTTATAGGATCTAACTTCTACCATGATCATTTGAAAGTCTTGAACCTGTTCCACGACAGATTTGGTATCCACCATTTAATAGCAAAAGAAACGACTAGCTACATATTTCTTTGCACCAGCCTTTTCGGTGTCATATTTGCTTTGTAAAGCTTTCCAAATTTTCTTTGCAGAAGTGTATGTTGTATTATAATAATCATAGAAATGATCCACAAGACAATTTTGTTGGGAAATTTAGACCACGGTTGACAGAATTAACAAGTTTTAAACCCAAGTTGTTAATTAAATTAATTATGAATAAAACTTGTTAAAACAAACTAACATCAATATCATATCAATATCATGCAGCGAAAAAAATAAATAAGACAAGATATGATGACCCAGGAAAACCAATGAAACAAACTAGTTTCACAGTAAAAAACCTGAGGGAAAACCTTCCTGAAAAGCAATCCACTATAGTAAAGAGAAGTTTCAGATCTAATACAAAATCTTTATCCCTAAACTCTACAATCCCCATAGAAGAACTCACAGTAGAAACCTTCTACCGCTTCAGATGCTCTAAACTCTTCAATATATGAACGCCTCCCTTTGATGCACGAATCCCAGTACGTGACTAACCAATTGAGTGGATCCCAGTACACGACTTAATCAAGAATGAAGATCAAAAAGCACCTGGTTACAAAACCCTAAGGCGCAAAAGGTGCAGTAGCTTCTTTCAGAGAGAATAAGGTATCGGTCACCTTTTGCATATGTTCTCCTTGTATTCTCTTATGTGACGGCCTCTAAAATAAGCCTTATACAGGTTTAGGGTTGTGAGAAAAGAAAACCCTACACATACATGTTAGCATGGACTGAAAATCTGAATTCCCGTAACCTCGATTGATCGAGAGGTGTCGAGGAGGTGTCGAGCTTTAAACTTCAATAGATATAGCTATCGAGAAGCTGTTGAGGGGACATGAGCTTTCTCGATTGATCCACCAGCTGTCGAGAAGCTATCAAGATTGTGATAAGAAGAAGTTGAAAATCTTGATAGATAGCCTAACTGTTGAGAGGTGTCGAGCAGCTGTCGAACTATTTGCCCAGCTTTATTGAACAGCTTTTCTTTACTTGTTTCTTGGTCTAATCTTCATAGCTTTAATACTAGACTTGAACAACATGTTTCTTGAAGTATTAAACACATCCTAGATCTATCCAATTACAAGTAAAGTGCGTTTTGTCAAAGAATTAACCAACTACATAAAATAGTGACATATGTTCCTAACAAGTGAATCACATATGTCCTAACAAATTTAAAAGATAATGACGACATTTATACTCATCTTGTTCATACTTATCTGTTTTCTCTTGATTGTCATAGAGTTCATCTTCGGTCATGTCATTAGTAGAAACCTTGTTTGGATTCTTCTCAATGAGGATGTAGGGTACCTTAAAAAGGCTTAGATAGAAAAGGACATTGCCTTTCCATCTTTTGAAATGGGCTCCCTTAAAACGGAAGGGCTTGTTGAGATCTCTGACATTGTCATTTGGTTTCTTAGTTGTTGGCTCCATTATTGAATCTCCTAAAAATTGTTACCAATAAAATGATATATTGATTACAATAAAAATATAAATATAAACGAACAATGTCGGACTTAGGCACGAAAATCTCGCTCTCTTTAAGGAGATTCAAGCCCTTTGCGGTTGGCAAAGCCTAGAAACTGATGCAGCAGAAATTCACTTTAGACTTGCCCCCTCCAAGATACAATAACCCAATAGTTCGTTGTGTAGCTTAGACCAACTCTGCATAAGTGGTTGTGCTCAAATCTCCACCAAAAGAAACACATTTCTTTGGCCCAAAATCTCTCAAGTATTTAGGAGTATTATTGAATTCACTCTCTCACACAATACTTTTTAATTTAACTATTTATCTTCATTCACTATTGATACAAAATTATTTCATAGCATATCCATATATATAGTCCTCCAATCCTTTTCATAACCTATATGTTATTTATTAGTTTAGATAACTCCTATTAATTTATTTAATTTAACGTACATACAAGTTAACTCTTTCTTTAACAAATTCCACTATAACTAATCTCTTTATTAATCTTCAGTTAATTTAAGCTTTAATGTACTTTAAATTGAAATGCACTAACACAAACAATGAAATTAAAATGCACTAACACAAACAATGTTGAATCCGCCTCCAAGTTCCATCTAATTGTGATTAAGGCCACTTTCAAGGTCATTAACGGAGCTTTGATTTGTCAAAGCCAATAACTCTACTCACAGAAATGTCCTCTAGCCTATCAACAACAATGCCTCTTCTCGTTAGCGCCACGAACATAAGGACAACGCAACATTTGAGGGTTTTAATATTATTTTGAGGTGTGTTTTCACTGAGTTGATGAGAGGATCGCAGTTGGTGGAGTGGATTATGTCATTTGTCAACCATTCTACTAAAAAACTCTCACTTGTTTAAAATCGCTGAGTCAGTTTAACTATTTTTTTTTTAATTATCATAACTTAGAATTGTATAATTTCATTGGTGGTTGCTTGAATGAGTTTGGATTGACTTTTTTTTTTTTTTTTGAGAGTTTCAACTTATGGCATCCGCTTCTAATAATTGCTTTTTATTATCAGACCAAAACGCTAATCGGTTTTTGGTGTAGATGGGGATTGAACCTCAGATCTCTTATTCAACTATTAGAGATTTTACCAGTTGAGCTAACTAAAACCCACTTAAGTTGAGCTTGCTTTGTTGAGCTTGTTTTATTTTTGGGTGATTTGGCTACAATTTTGAAGGTTATGTAGCCAGTAGTTCAAGGGGAAAGGGTTTGAGTGATACTTAAGTCATGGCTATCTTGTGGGTTGTCTTTCTTTTTTTTTTCTTTGTTCCAAATGGTGAAGACAAAGAGTGGGCGGTTGTATGTGAAGAATTTTTGTTTTTTAGGGATATTTTAATAAAATGGAGTATAAAATTAATAATTAAGTTTCTAAATGGCAACTGATGTATTGAAGTAGGGTTGTAGGTGAGACATGAACGAGCTCAGATGTGGGTGTTTTAAAAAGTAGTTAGCCAAAAAGGAAAAAATAGGTTTTTATTCAATAATAAAGAGGAATTTTGGCATTTGCTGTTGTGAATGCTCAAGCCTTCATATTATAAGGTGATATATTTAAATGGCGCATTTTTGTTATCATTTAATAATATTTAACTAATATTTAATATCACAATTTTTTATAACAAAAATCCATTCCTTTTATTTTGTAATATAGTTTTTGGGAAAAATGCTAAAGTTATAACAAATTTAACTTTAAAAACTTACAAATGATGCAGAAATGAATGCGATTAGTGACACTTCAAGAGGGATAGGAACTCAAAAATATCTAAGGGAAAGCTGCTACCACCGCATTGAATGCTCCGTAGCTAACTCTCTGACCGCATTTATGTGAAGAAGACCCCTAAACAGTGCTGCCTTAACTATCCTAACTCACAAAGGGCCAAAGAGGGTGTCCAATGAGACAAGTACTCAAGTAGTGGCTTGGATGATCAACAAATGGAGGGTCAAGATCACTAAAAGGGGGATCAGAAAATCAAAAGAGAAACACTATAACAATTAGAAACCACACTTGTAATCAGACTTAAGAGTAATATAGAAGAACTAGCCTCCTCGGACTTTGCCAAGGACATTTTTCCTTAGTGTAAATTTGTTATCTTTATTCCTTTGTCATCAAGATCTATTTTACTTGTTGTTTGATTCGTTAAAGCCCAGTTTTCCAACTCATTTTCTACAAATTCATTTTTTTGGGCTTTTTGGGCTGTTTGATTCATTTTCAAATCAGTCCCTTATAATTGGCGCCGTCTGTGGGAAGATTACTCGGGTGATAGTGAGTGCAACGGTGAAAGATGGTAGGATCAGGATGAATCAACGGGGTCCCAACGACAAGATTATTTCCTTAATCTTGAACGCAGGAAAGATCGAGTGGGTAGCGTGCACACCATGCATACAAGTAGAAGCCATTCTCGAGTTGGAAGTCACGTCTCTCAAGCGCAGAATAACAAGGCCATGTAATTGGAGATTGACCACTTGAAGAAGAAGTTGCGCCATGCACGACGAGAGTGAGCCCTCTCCAACTATGACATTTCCTCTGATGATAAAGAAGATGCCAGTTATAGACAAAGATCAAGAACCCCACCCAGTGAGTCTTTCTCCTACGATGAGGAGCACCATCATAAACGTAGACATAAAAGCTCACCTCGCAAAGGTCTGGGAAATGACGCCATGAGCAAGGTGTTGAACCGGATTTCCAGATTGCACTTCACGCTCAAGGTTGAAGGGGAAAGACTTCCTCGGTGATTCATTAGCTAACGTTCATCATATATAATGGTCGAACGGATCCTGTGGAGCATGTAAGCCACTTTAACCGGAAAATGATTGTTCATTCCAAGAACGAGGCCTTGATGTGCAAAGTGTTTCCATCCAGTCTGGGGCCTGTGGCAACAAGATGGTTCAATGGCTTAGGGGCGGGTTTCATAGACTCCTTCAAGGAGCTTACCCGTGCATTTGGCTCTCACTTTATTACTTCTAGCAGGGTTCCTCGACCCTTGGATTCCCTACTGTCCTTATCCATGCGAGAGGGGAAAACCCTGAAAACATACTCGGATAGATACTGGGAGATGTACAATGAGATAGATGGTGACTTTGATGACGTGGTCATTAGCACTTTCAAGGTCAGCCTCCTAACGTTGCACGGTTTAAGGAAGTATTTGACTGGAAAACCTGTCACCAATGTATGCCAACTCATGGATCGGATTGATAAGTATAAGAGGGTTGAGGAAGACCAGCAGCAGGGGAAAGGAAAGGTTAAGGTTATCCCTCAGGAGAGGAGGGATTTTAGGTCAGACCGGTACAACAACAACCGACCTTGGAAAGACTTTGCTGGGCAGTCAGGGTCCACCAATACTCAGGTGGTTAACGCGGTGTTCAGAGAACCAGTGCACCAGATTCTGGAGAAGATTAAGAATGAGCCATTCTTCAAATGGCTAAATAAGATGGCAGGAAACCCCATGAGGCGCAATCAGAGCTTTTATTGCCAATACCACTAAGACCAAGGACATACCACAGACGATTGTAGAAACTTGTGGGATCATCTGGACCAGCTGGTCCGAGAGGAAAGGTTGAAGCAGCTTTTGCATCATTCCAGTGGTCAGGGGAGCCAGTCAAGTTCAAAACCCCAGAAAGATGCTTCTTCAAGACCTCCTTTGGGCACGATAAATGTCATCTTCTCTGCTCCAGGGAGGACCAAGTCCTGTCTCTCCAGAGTAATGTCTATCGTTCGGCTATCCGCCTAGGA
This sequence comes from Quercus glauca, assembly GCA_023736055.1. Classification (NCBI taxonomy): domain Eukaryota; kingdom Viridiplantae; phylum Streptophyta; class Magnoliopsida; order Fagales; family Fagaceae; genus Quercus; species Quercus glauca. Next base: position 41,255,756 of record CM043324.1, on the reverse strand, counting down.
CTCCAATTTTGAATCGAAAAGGGCTAGAGTGAATATCCAACCGACATTAAGCTTTTCGAATGAGGATAAGGTTAGAACTATATAGCCCCACGATGATGCTTTGGTGGTCACGCTCAGGATTAGGGGATATGACGTGAAGAGGGTAACGGTAGATCAGGGCAGTGGTGCTGAGATCATGTACCCTGATTTGTATAAAGGGCTAAACTTCAGACCCAAGGATTTGACAGCCTACGATTCTCCTTTGGTAAGTTTTGATGAGAAGGTTGTCATTCCGAGGGGTCAGATTAGACTACCTGTGCAGGCTAGCACAGAAGTGGTGGAGGTGGACTTTATTATGGTGGACACTTATTCCCTCTACACGGCCATTATGGCCAGACCCTGGCTTCATGCCTTGGGAACTGTTTCTTCTACTCTACACCAAAAGGTGAAATATCTATCGCAGGGTCAGATTAAAGAGATCGTTAGGAGTCAATCCACGGCTAGGTAGTGCTTAATGGCTGCCATCTTACATCAGCCTGAAGATGAGTCTTCGGCCTCTACTGAGAGAGGCTTATAGCAAATAAAATTTCCAGTGCTGCTTGTCAATGAATCAGCCGAAGAGGTGAAATGTAAAGATTTAGAAACAGTTATTGTTAGCGATGATCCGGAAAAGTTCTTTCAGATCGAAGCTCAGCTGCCTCCTCCGGAGAAGGAAGAGCTAATAGAGTTTCTTAGGAGAAATGTTGATATGTTCGCATGGAACGCTTACGAAGTCCTTGGGGTGGATCCGAGTTTCATCTGCCATCATTTAAATGTTAATCCATCTGTCACCCCCAAAGTGCAGCCACCTTGGCATTCGTCCAAGGATCATTCTGATGCTGTCAGAGACGAGGTGAACAAGCTCAAGCAGGCTAGGGCTATTAAAGAAGTGTTCTACCCTGAATAGTTGGCTAATACAGTGGTAGTAAAGAAGAAAAATGAGAAGTGGCGGGTATGTGTAAACTTCACATACTTGAACAAAGCCTGTCCAAAAGACCCCTTTCCCATGCCTCGGATCGATTAGCTAGTGGATGCAACTGTAGGTCATCCTTGGATGAGCTTCTTAGACGCCTTTCAAGGGTACCATCAGATATTTTTAGCTCTAAACGATCCAGAGAAGACAGCCTTTGTTATTCCTATTGGGAACTACCACTACAAGGTGATACCTTTCGGTCTAAAAAATATGGAATCTACTTATTAAAGGATGATGATCAGGATGTTTGAGCCACAATTGGGCAAGAATATCGAGGTCTACATATAAGGGTCATCAAATAGCCCATGGCCCATAGCCCGACCCAAAAACCTGATGGCCCACCAGGTTAATGGGCGGCCCGGCCCATTGTTATTGAGGCCCATGGGTAGCCCACTAGCCCAGCGGGTCAAGCTGTGGGCTAGTTTTTATGCCCATGGGTACCCGGTGATCTAGCCCAGTAGCCCAACCGATTAGCGCAACCCGTCCATTGCCCAGCCCAATAACTTATAGTAGTTCATAACAAAAATATATAGAAGCTGTATGAAGAATTGATCTTGAGATATTATAGAGGAATTCCTTGAGAGAACTCTCCCAACCACTAAGATACTTAAAGTAATTATGCCCAACTTAGTTTATTAAGGGTCTGTTTGAATACAACTTATTTTTGCTAAAAACTGAAAACAGAAAACACTGTAGCAAAATAATTTTTAAATGTGTGAATAGTGTCGTGGAACCAATTTTTAATGAAAAATTTGTTGAAAAGTGAAGTTTGTGGGACCCATGAATAGTGCATGGGTGCATTGTTCACAGGAGAAAAGTGAAAACTTGAGGCTTAAATAAAAAAAAAAAAAAGGCTGAAACGTAGACGCCCGTTTCAGCCCAATCCAAACGGCACCTAAATATATATATTTTTTAGTAGTCTAGCATATTTGAATTAACCATTTGACATTTTTTTTTATTAAAGATAAAAATAAAAAACTATTTAAAGCCTTAATAAAAAAAATTAAATAGGTTTCCGTCAACATAACAAAAAATTATATAGATTTGATTGTAAAAAAAAAATTGTAATTAAGTATTAAATTATTTGATTCTTTCCTTTATAAAAATAGATTGATTATTCTCTTATAAAAAATTAATTCTTTCCTTATAAAAAAAATAAAATAATATGCTAACACAAGCCCATGGGTAGCCCATTAGGTCCAACTCGGTAGCTTAGCTTGCTAAAGACAAAATAGGCATTACCCATGGGCAGGGAAATGGGCTAGGGTTTTCTCTTTCGGCCCAGCTCGACCTGACCCGTTAACTAGTTAATAACCCATTATGCTCAGCCCATTGTGCCCATTGATGACCCTGATCTACATAGGTGACATGGTGGTGAAAAGTAAGGTGGCGTCCGAGCATGTAGGAGACCTCGAGAGCATTTTTGAAATTCTAAGGAAACACAAGATGTGCATTTACGCTTCTAAGTGCTCTTTCGGTGTGGGACCACGTAAGTTTTTGGGCTATATGGTCACTTATCGTGGAATTGAAATCTATCCCAACCAGATTAAAGCAATTAATAACCTGCAACCACCTCGGAATCCCAAGAAAGTCCAGAAACTCACAGGAATGACTGCTGCCTTGAACTAGTTTATTTATCGGTCAACTGATAGATGCCGACCCTTCTTCCTGTTGATGAATAAATGGAAAGGATTTGAGTGGACCGAGGAGTGTGCCTTGGCTTTTCAACAACTTAAGGAATACCTCTCTCGACCACCTATCATGTCCAATCTTGAGGTAGACAAGGTCCTATTTGCTTACATTGTCGTGGCCTCTCATGTGGTAAGCTTGATGTTAGTGCAAGTGGATAGCGGTGTACAAAGGCCAGTTTATTATGTGAGCAAGTCATTACATGAAGCCAAGGTCTGTTATCTACCCTTAGAGAAGGCCATTTTAGTAGTAGTACATGCTACCCATAGACTTCCCCACTACTTCAAATCTTATATCGTTGTTGTTTTAACCCAACTCCCGCTTCGATCATTACTTCGGAGTGCTGACTTCACTGGGAGGATTGCCAAATGGGGTACAATCCTGGGGGCTTTGACATCAAGTATATGCCTCGCACCTCTGTCAAGGGTCAAGTCCTCGCAAATCTGGTGGTCGAGTTCATTAAATTCTCGGAAGGAGATAAGGCAAAAAGGCAGAGCATGGATGGAAAATCGGTTGGCACAATCTCCCTGCAAGAAATTTCATTTTGGAAGGTATATGTTTATGGTGCAGCGAACCAAAGGGGATCCGAAATAGGGCTAGTCTTGGTATCTCCTGAAAGAATCACCATTGAGAAATCGTTGAGGTTGGGCTTTTCAGCCACAAATAATGAAACTAAATATGATGCTCTACTAATGGGAATGGCCATGGTTCAAAAAATGGGTGAAAAGGCAGTAGAGATGTTCTTGGACTCAAGATTGATCGCTGGCTAAGTGAAAAGAGAGTTTGAAGTAAATGATGAAAGAATACAAGGGTACTTGAGTTATGATAGGCATTTACAATCAGGGTTTGAATCTTTCAACCTATTACATATCCCTAGAAGTGGGAACACATATGCTGATTCCCTAGCTACACTTGCAACCTCCTCAGCGCAGAGCTTGCCTTGAGTCATCCTTGTAGAGGACTTGTACAAGCCCACAGAGGTGAAGAAAGAGGTGGTCCATGTTCACCAAGTTAGAGTAGGGCCTAGCTGGATGGATCCCATGATACTATTCTTGAAAGAGGATATCCTGCCTAAGGAGAAATCAGAAGCTAACAAAGTACGAAGAAAGGCTCCTCGGTTTTGGTTGTCCGAGGACCAAAAATTATATAAATGCTCATTTTCTAGGCCATACCTGCTATGCACACACCCCGAGGCAACCGAATTAATCCAAGAAGTTACATGAGGGAATTTGTGGAAGCCACACTGGAAGCAGATCTTTGTTTCACAGTGTCATCACTCAAGGTTATTGGTAGCTAAACATGCAAAAGGAAGCACAAGAATATGTAAAGAAATGTGACCAATGTCAAAGATTCGTATCAAACATACACCAACCGGGAGGAGTCCTTAACCCTCTGTCCAGTTCTTGGCCATTCGTTCAATGGGGTTTAAACATTGTAGGCCATTTCCTGATGACAGCAGGAAATAAGAGATACTTGTTAGTCGGCGCGGACTATTTTACCAAATGAATCAAGGTTGAACCCTTGGCGAATATCAGGGATGTAGATGCCCAGAAATTTTTCTAGAAAAACATTGTCACTCGGTTTGGGGTCCCTTGTACCCTCATCTCGGATAATGGCCTTCAGTTTGATAGCAAAGTTTTCAGGAGATACTGTTGTAATCTTGGAATTACGAATAGATATTCCACTCTAGTTTATCCCCAAAGGAATGGACAAGCTGAAGCTATTAACAAGGTCATAGTGAACGGACTCAAGAAGATGTTAGATGATACGAAGGGAAAGTGGGTGGAAGAACTGTCACTTGTCCTGTGGACGTATCGAACCACACCTCGCAAGTTAACAGGGTAGACCCCCTTTTTGATGACTTATGGAGTTGAGGCTATTATTCCTTTAGAGACAGGCTTCCCAACGCTGAGCACAAACTCTTTCAATCCGAGTGATAACAACGAATTACTAGAAAAGAGCTTAAACTTAATTGAAGAAAAAAAGGAGAACATCATGGTCCAGTTGGCATATTACCAACACAAGCTCAAGCAAGGGTATGATGCCAATGTGAAGCTAAGACCGTTAGCGCCTGGTAATTTGGTGTTAAGAAAGGTTCTAGATACTGCAAAGAACCCAGCATGGGGAAAACTAGGGCCCAACTAGGAGGGGTCATATCGCATCACCTCGATGGCTGGTATATGTAAAATGTACTCCCTCATAGTTCGAGGGTTTTACATGGAGCCGCCACTTATTTAATTTAAATGTAAAAATAAGAAAACCTTCAATATAAAAAATAATTATGTTGTATTAATGTATATGACAATTTACATCAATTTTGTAACAAAAATTTACAATGCTTTTTTGTCCTAGATACAATCTAAGAAAAGTAAATTACATTTCTTTATTTCCTAGTTACATTTTAAAAAATGTAAAATTGCATATACAAGAACATGGTCTAGAACCCTTGATCTTGGTTTATAGGCTAATTTACGAGATGGGAAGGGATTAAGCACCCATCTCGCCCTATAAAACCGATCTCCTAGGTTAAGGTGGCCAATATCATGTCATGTCAAACAAATACAAACAATATGTCATATAAACATGTTAATTTGCAAGAATTGTAAACAAATATGTGTTAGGAGAATTTGACATACAGAGAAACAAAAAGTGAAACTTGTTAAATAACAATTTTAATGTAAAGAGAGCATGAAGGTAATGACATGTTCATCCAAGAAATCAATGTAAACAAAGAATTCTAAGCCTAGACATGTTCATCTAAGCATGTGAAGAAAAAACAAAGTTGTCATGTTATTTGTCATCAACATAATTGCAGAGAAAACAAAACAAAATAAAACATTTAAGCATATTTGATCATCCAAGCAATTATGAAAAAAAATAAAGGAAAAATCCCTTAGACATGTTCATCTAGAGAAAATCAAAATACTTAGACACGTTCGTTCAAGCATTTAAAAAAAGTAGAACTACCTAGACATGTTCATCTAGGCATTCAAGGGAAAGTTGTGCTTTAGCCTAGAAGTGTTCATCTAAGCGTGTAAAAGGAATATCAATGAGACATATAGGCATGTTCATCCAAGCATATCATGAAAAAAACAAATAATGACTTGTTAAGCATTTATTCAAGCATGTGTAGAAAGTTAAGAACATAATTAACTACTTACCAACATAGAACATAAATTTAAAAGGGGAAGTGATCACTTAAAGGGCTAGGGAGAAAGCAATGAAGTACTAAACTACAACCAAAGTAAGAACAATGGTTGCACAACAGCTTTTCTTTTCTGCTTTCTCACTAGCACTCTAGAGGGAATTTGAGGTCCAGAAAATGGAAGAGGTCTTCTCTATTTATAGGGGAAGGGATAGCTTAGCTTTAAAACTAAGTTATTAGCTTTCTTCTAAAGCTAAGGGGGGAGATAACCTGTTTAAATGAGCTGGAACGGATTTGGTGTTGATCCACATTTGAATTTTGAAAGGAAGTTGAAGATGATGCTGCACCTATTTCGTATTTTGGCTCTAACTTTTTGTTCAAAATTCCAATTGATTCAAGATTGCCATCTTTTGAAAGGAAATTCAATTATCTACAACTTTTTCAAAAATAGAGAAAACCAAATTTCAACGTTTTCCAGGCCAAAAATGCGTTTCAAATTGCTGCTGAAAATAGTAATGTCTTTTAAGCATTTTTGAAAATTTTCACAGGATGTATCTGTTTCTCTATCCAATTTATTTTTCAAAAAACTTTCTTCTGAAGCTAAGGGAAGGGATAAGCCTATTAGATAAGCTTGAACAGATTTGATGTTAATCCCCATTTGAAATTTTGAAAGAAAATTGAAGATGATGCTAAATTTGTGTTATCTTCTGCACCTGTTTCGTATTTTGGCCATAAATTTCTGCTCAGAATTCCAATTGATTCAAATTGATTTTTCTTTTAAAGCAAATTCAATTCTCTACAACTTTTATAGAAATAGAGAAATCCAAATTTCGACATTTTGCAAGCCAAAAATGCGATTCAAGTTGCTGCTGAAGATAATGACATTTTTTGAGCATTTTTCTTTCTTTCTTTCTTTTTTTTTTTTTTTTTTTTGAATTTTTCATGGATCATATCTTTTTCTATCTCCAAAATTTTTTCAAAAGAGCAGATAAGATGGCATAAAGGAAAAAAAAATTATTATTTCTTAAAAAAAATGAAATAAAATGAAATCCAATCAAAAATCACACTTAATTAATTTTAAATTAATTCTTATGAGAACCAATCAAAATTAAGTGTTTAAAATAAAACGTGATCGGGCCTATCGTGTACGTGAGCCATGATCATTGAAAATTGTTTGTATGATAACTTTTGATCAGGTGGTCCAATCAAAACCTATGACATACCATTATGATCGTTAGAGTATCAAGATTTGTTTTGTATCACAAATCTGAAGATCTACCGGTTGGTTAAATGCAAGTTGTAAAATGGGGTGTCTACAGTATAGGAGCATATTTCCTCGAAGTCCTAGATGAACATGTAATACCACGGCCTTAGAATATAAACAACCTGAAAATGTATTATTATTAATGAAAGTTTCTTTTGTCATATGCTCACTTATTGTTTAAATACATCGTATTTCCCACTATTATCTTTTCCAGTGTTTAAACAGAACTTTAGTCATGCCTGACTCCTCGGACCACATACTTTGAGAAAATTTACACTCAATGACATTTTTATAAGTGTTAAACAGAACCTTAGTCATGCCTGGCTCCTCGGACCACATACTTTGAGAAAATTAACACTCAATGACATATTTATAAGTGTTAAACAGAACCTTAATCATGCTTGGCTTCTCGAACCACATACTTTGGCGAAATTTACACTCAATGGCATCTTTATAAGTGTTAAACAGAACTTTAGTCATGCCTAACTCCTCAAACCGCATGCTTTGGGGAAATTAATATTCAATGACATATTTTTCAGTGTTTAAACAGAACTTTAGTCATGCCTGACTCCTCGGACCACATACTTTGGGAAAATTAACACTCAATGACATCTTTATAAGTGTTAAACAGAACCTTAGTCATGCCTGGCTCCTCGGAACACGTGCTATGGGGAAATTAACACTCTATGACATCCACTTATTTGCCTTAGTGTCAAACAGATCCCAGGTTATACCTAAGTCCTCAAATCACTGACTTTGAATAAGTTATAGTTCTTGGATTTTTATCTAAGTGTTGAGCAGAATGAAGATTGCATGCCTTGTTTATTTCTTACAAGGTACCTTATTCATCTTTCTTTTCAAAAAGGTCCAATCCTCATTACGAATGTTTGATAATTCTCTTTGTTGCTTTTACTTGTTCAATTTATTTAAATTATTAGTAATGTATTACTGTTAGCCTTTATTAAAGAAAGAATAGCAGCAGTTCAGTTCTGTTTGCAACATGGTTAAGCTTAAAAGCATATAAAGTAAGGGCACATAGAGTAAAAAGAAAAACCTTTTCATTGACTGAAAAAGAAAGTACATTATGTTCAATGGCAGAATGCCATAAAAAAATAAAAAAATAAAAATGGGAAACTACAAAAGAAAATCGTAAGTGCTAAGCCTTGGCCTTCGGAGGAGGAGGGTCTTCTTTTTGGCTCGGTTGGGAGGCAGGAACATCCTTGGCTTGAGGATCAATCTCTTTAGTCTTGGCTTCTGTCTCCTTTGCTTTGGCCTTAGTAGCATCCTTGGCCTTTGAGGAGGTCTTAGTCTCCTTGCCCTTACCTTTTTCTTTGGCCCCCTCAGCCCCTTGGCGTTGATCACTAGCTTGGCTGGGTCCTTTCGAAACCTCAGGAAGGGGGAGAGTAACCTGAGTGGTCAAAGGCTACCCTGAAGACTTTGGGGCAAGGGCAGAGGGAGATGGCAAGGCATCTAGGACTTCATGAATTTCTGGGTGGTAGTATACGCTCCCAGGCCGCCTCCACTTTGAGTCCACAGGGACTCCTGCAAGGTTAAGGGCCTCCTCCCATGTCACATTGCAGTAATCCCTACATACCTCAGCTAGCTCCATGGTGAGCCTGGCTTGTGTTTCTTCCACGCTAAAGGCGTAGGATGCTTGCTTTTCAGCCTCTATTGCCTCCTTAGCCAACTGAGCTTTTTTTATTAAGCAATATTGGGTGGTGGTGGGTGGATTGTTGTTGGTGGCGGCGGGTTGTACCTGTGGTTGTGGGTGGTGGTGGGGGGTTGTGCTTGCGTATAGTGGTAGGTTTGGGCATTTTTTTTTTTTTTTTGGGTTGTGGATTCCATGTGATTGTGGGTGATGGTGGTGGAGTTAGGTTGATTCCATGTGATTTGGGTTGTATAAATGGAGTTGATTCATCTCTTTATTTTATTTTTTTTTTTTGTGAGTTTTGTGTTGATTTTGAGGATTTTTTTTTTTTTTTTTTTTGAAGTAGTATTAGGTAGTGGTGGTGGGTTGTACCTGTGGGTGGTGGTGGCGGGCTGTACTTGTGTATGGCTGTGGGTTTGATACAGTTTTGTACTTGTGTTTGCGTATGGTGGTGGGTTTCTATTTTGTATTTTTTTTTATTGATAGTTTTTTTTGTAATATTTTTATATATTATTTTAATTTATAGAATTGAAAAATAAAAGATGTGATGAATGGTGAATTTTAAAATGGTGTGTATTAAAATAATAAAAATAAGTTTTTTAATGTGTCAAAAATGACATATTTATAGTATGTGTTTGGAATGGGCTGAAAGCTGCATCTAGGTTTGTTCTTTCGCGTTTTGCCTTTTTTTTTTTTTTTGGTTTAGCCCGCAATTGTTGACAAGTCAACTGTAAATAGTGCTCTCGTGCACTGCTCATGGGTCCCACAAATTACATTTTTCAATAATTTTTTTATTAAAAATGAGCCCCATAATACTATTTACATATTTAAAAATTATTTCTTTACGATATTTTCAGTTTTTAATTTTTAATTTTAATAAAATAAATTTTATCCAAATGGATCCATGGAACACTTTAAGAAAATGTTGGTATAATACCAACTCACAAACGCCAAACCATGGGCATGGCACCACTAAGTCAGTCCTCGTGACTTAGGTCAAAAATAAAAATAAAAAAAAGTCTGTCCTGGTGACAGTGACAGCCATGCAAGCACCACGTGATCGATGCTTATCTCACGTGGTGCATATGTATATATATATATATATATTATATATATATATATATATATATATGCACCGTCACCACTCACCACACTCTTTCTCTGCCTCTCTGGCACGAGGAACAGTACGTGTCGTTATGAATTCTGCTCTGCTATATAAATGGCAGGACACAACTCCAAAAACCATTTGTGCTTCAATTCTGTAGTTGTTTTAGAATTAATTTCAGTAGAGGAGTTAGGCTAAAAGAAAAATAAGAACATCATGGAGAGGAAGTCACTTGGGTTTTTCATGCTGCTAACCATTGTCTTGGCTTCTCGTAAGACTCTCTTTCGTTCATCATCTTATGGAAAATATTAAACTTAGCTATTATAAATTTTACTATGAAATATATATTTACCAACCGATACATAAATAAATGTGATCGGTAGACTTTTTTTTTTTTTTTAATATTATTTTTTTTATATGATATAGGTGACTGCACATTCGCTCTTATTTTATTTCTTTTCCAAATTTGATTTGTTGGATAACTTATAATAATACTAAAATGTGGTTTTCGTGCGTGGGTTTTATGATATCAGAAGTGATGGTGGTGCCGACTGAGGCAAGAGTTTGCGAGTCACAGAGCCATAAGTTCAAGGGTGCATGCATGGGTAACCACAACTGTGCTCTGGTGTGCAGGAATGAAGGTTTCTCTGGTGGTAGATGCAGAGGATTCCGTCACCGCTGTTTCTGCACTAGACTTTGTTAATCGGTGCAAGTGCAATGAAACGATATGCTTGCAGCATATATAATTGCATCAGCTTTTGATTGTAGTGACGAATAATAGTTATTTTTAGTTGCAGCTCTAGAGTTTGTGGTGGTGATGTGCAAATAAATTGTTCTCTCCCATATTGCTTATAGCTTTTCGGTTGAGTAAAGTGTCATCCAGTCATGACTTGCATGCTCAAGGAAATAGCAATCATTTTATTTTAAACATCTATTTGCTTCTTATTATTGTCAATTTATATATCATAAGAGATTCTCTCCATAGCATGACCACGTTGTTTAACCATACCACATATATATAGACAAGTAATCATTCAAATTTTATAATAAGGACTCACTTTGGGAAATTGAGATTGTTTATTTCATTGTCCGATATTTTATTTATTGAATTTGACCATATAAAGAGTGTTATCTCATTTAAAATTCTAAATAATGTGACAAAATTTGTGCGTTTATAATTTGTTGAAGTGACATATTGTAAATAGTCATATTCCTTTGCTTATATCTATAATATTATGCTCATGCAACACATGACTTAAATTATATGTGAATAAATCGAATTTATATTAAGAGTTATTAAGTCACTTGAAACTTTAATATATAGATATATGTAAAGTAAATTAACTATTTTAATAATTTTTAAGTCACATGAAAATAACACATTAATTTACGACTTGTAATACATATATATATATATATATATATATTCAGTCATTTTACTATATTAAATATAAAATTATGATCTTTTAAATTACTTGAAATTTTTGGTAAATTTCTTAAAACTTTTGTAATAGAGTTTGACGTAAAATGTACTAGCAATGGAGTTTAAAGGTAAATTATCTTAATAATTAATGAAAGTGTAGATAGCTGATGTAATCACTTCTTCTGGGATCAACTTAGCTAGATATTCATGAAGTTTCACCAGTCAGGGAAAAAAAAAACACTTTCAAAGAGAACCCACTTAGAAAAATAGAAGCCATGAAATGATCAAAATGTAACCCAAATCTATTTTCTTTTCTTTTTTTTTTTGTAAGTGTAGTCTATGCCCCTTATAGTGCTAGAATAAAGGCTAACTGTAGCTTTTTAACGATATTATCGATGAGTCAAAATCTTGAAAAAGCATATGACCATCTTGAATGATCGTTTATTTAGAAAACGCTTGAATTCTTTCAAATTCCCCCTAAACTGATTCATCTTATCATGAATATGATTTTCTCAACTTGTTTTAATATTATGTGGAATGGTACACCTTTATCACCTATTATTCCATCTTAGGGGTACGTCAGGGAGATCCTTTATCCCCATACTTATTTATTCTATGTTTGGAAAGATTATCCATCCTTCTAGAAGAGGCGGTTCAAGACAGAGCTATTCATCCTGTTACATTTAGGGGTCAAATTAAATTTCTCATCTTTTCTTTGCTGATGATATCTTTCTTTTCTCGAAAGCAAAAATAATGGAGTGCCAGAATCTTAAAAACATTCTCCAAATATTTTGTAAGTGTTCTGGACAAATTATTAGCACACAAAAATCACATCTTTGGTTTTTACCAAACACATCTAGGTGAACAAAAGAACTGATTGCTGGCATCTTTGACATCCCCATTACGACTCAACTTGGAACTTATTTAGGAACTCCTATTTTCACTACCCGTCAAAAGGCATCTGCTTATCAATATATAGTGGAAACTAAATACCTTTCTGTTGTGGGCTAGGTTACTTTAATCAATTCCACCTCGGCATCTATCCCTATTCATGCCATGCAAACCACCTTTCTCCCGCAAAAAATTAGTCGGCAACTAGATAAATTAAATTGCAAATTTCTATGGGGAGATACCGCCAACCACAGACACTGCCATACGGTGAGTTTGGGAACCATCACTACTCCTAAAGATGCGGGAGGGCTGGGTCTAAAAAATGCACGTCATATGAATGTGGCTTTGCTTATGAATCAGGCCTGGAGGCTTCAACAAAAGTCATTCATGCTATGGGCTCAAGTCTTAACAGCCAAATACTTTTCCCATACAAATCTGTATGATAGTGGCATAAACCCTAAAGCATCTCATATTTGGAAAGCATTACTAGTAGGAATAAGATGGCTTCAACGAGGTATGAATTGGATATTAGGGGACGGACAGAACATTTGTGTTTGGGAGGATCACTGGATACCTGGAGGGCCACTACGAAGTTATATTCATGGCCCTTTTCTGCCCAATGAAGAATAGAGGTTAGTTAGTTCCTTACGGGATAATAATATTAGGAGGTTAGAAAATTTACAATTTCCCATCCCAACACATATTGAACAACTTATACAAGGCATTCCTATAGCCCAACTAGCTAGGTTATCGAATACCTTTATATGGCCTCAGAATAACAGTGTTTGTTCGATCTGATCTGCATCAAAATTTTTATACCAACAAGTTAATGTTCCTTCTGCAAAAACCTATTGGATTTGGATTTGGAAACTACAATGTCCCAAAAAAATTAATTTTTTATTTGGAAATCCATACGAAACCATTTCCTACCTGTCTATATCTGTCATTTTCTCGCCCGGAAATAAATAGCTGTTGTCCTAGGTGTAACAATCCTGAAACTATATTTGAAGAGATTGTCCGTGGGCTAAGAGGATATGGTATCATTTTCCAGGAATTTTACCACTATCCTTCTTTCACCTTTCACTTCAAAACTGGCTACATACCTACGCTACATCAAATTCTATTATCTTCCACTATCAACTACCTTGGTAAATTTACTTTACCTTCCTATGTTGGCACTTATGGCTGGCAAGGAATGAACATATATTTAAAAATCAATCTTGTTCTCAAAATCATATTATACACAAAGTGGTTCAGTGTGCTACTGAATTCTTCTTTTTGGTATGCCCAGCAAAGAATATTAAAATTAAAATTCCTAGGATTATTAAATGGAATGCTCCGCCAGAACCTTTTATAAAATTAAACATTGATGGCAGCTCATTAGGTAATCCTAGTTTAGCTGGTGCAAGCAGATTGTTGCGCAATAGCTTAGGAGATTGGATTTCAAGTTTTTCACTACATATGGGTATTACTTCCAATAATATCGCTGAGCTGGGTGCAGTTCGCGAGGGACTCCTTCTGGCATGGAACTTGGATTTCAGATTTATTCATCTTGAAATAGATTCTATGACAGTTCTTTCCTGGTTAATTAACTAATAATAATGATATCCCACCAGTTATTAACCCAATATTATGTGAATGCAGGAACCTTATGGAGCGCAACTGGACCATCCAGGTGTATCACATATTCCGCAAAGCTAATGGCTGCACAAATGCTCTAGCAAGGAGGGGAAATCAGCAACAGTGTCTTTTGGAAACCTATGATACCTGTTCCGCTTTTGTATATACGACTTTTGTATGGGATATGGAACATATAGGAACTACTAGAATGTGTAATGTAAAGGCTGTAATGCCTGCCATTGTTTGACATTATATATAATTAAATAATACTCCCCCTTTTATAATTATAATAATAATAATAATAATAATAATAATAATAATAATAATAATGAATATAACTAAAGGTAGTCAAATATTTTATCGATTCCTTAAATAAAGTATTTGGTGAAAAAATAGTTACAAATAGATACTCAATTCTATTGTTTGTGTTACATCAATGGGTAGAGATATAACATCTAATATTCAAAATAAAGATTAAAAAGAATAGGGAAAAGGGAACAACATAAATAAACCCTATTCACCCACCCAAAAAAAAAAAAAAAAACAATCACATATAGAATTCAATTACATAATCATGATATGACATGAAAAGAAGTCCAATGAATCATTTAAAGATGTCCCAAAAAATACAAGGTATGCCTAATATATAAACATTGTTAGAACAGTAAATGAATTTCAGTAAATTTTTATGTAACACATTTCAACTAAGAAGGAACAGCAGAAGAAAATGCATCCCGATAAACAATATTGTGACTAAAGTAAGTATATGTGTGTATATACATATACGCACGCATTGCATATCGCACACCGCACACGCAGCAAATTAATACACATATTGTAATGAGCAGTAACCTTGGACATTGAGGGTTCCTTTGTTACTGTTATTTAAACAACAGTTTTCAGTATTTATATAACATTACACGTATTTTCATACACTTTTTCACCTACACGTATTTCTAAAAAAATACAAACAACGTTACTAGAACAACATTACCAAACAGTCTCTGAATTTTTCTAGTTTTTCTGTTGTGGTATCATGGGAATGATGCCAAATAAATCAACTCCTCTAATGCACTTTGTACCACAAATTGGACTTGTCATCATCTTTTTGAAGCTATAGAATTCGTAGGTGAGAAGTGAAGTTTTTTTTTTTTTTTCCTAATTTAAAGATGAGAGAGAAGTGAATTTATAGTAAATAACTATGTGTATGTGAAATTGGAGGACATCTTATCATGCTACTTTAGAGATATGATTTTGATGATAAATATTTATTTTAGATTGTTTGAAATTTTTGGTGACAGAATTTTATTTAAACAGGTGTAAAGGTAAAACAAAATAATTAATAAATAAAAGATTGTGCATTCCTTACAAAACAAAACCAACTCACAAACGCCAAACCATGGCACCACCAAATCAGTCCTCGTGACAGAATTATGTTTTGACAACAATGCTCTTGCTAGTTGAATTCACGTGATCGATGCTATCTTTATTACCCAGCTTTTAATTTGTAGCATGTGCACCGTCACCTCACTCTCTATCTGGCTTTCTGACACGAAGAACAGTACGTGTCGTTCTGAATTCTACTATATAAATGGCAGGGCATGCACATGCACAACCCCATGATACATCTGTTCTTCAATTGTACTGTGGTTGTAGAATTATTTTAAGTAGAGGAGTTGGGCTCAAGAAGAAGAAGAAGAAGAAATAATATGGAGAGGAAGTCACTTGGGCTTTTCATGTTGCTTTTCATTCTCTTGGCTTCTCGTATGACTCTCTTTAGCCCTTTATTTTATGGAAAATGGTATAACCTATAACAAATTTTACCATAATTAATTTACAAACTAATATAGTAAAGAATGCGATTGGTGGAATTCAATGATTTAATAAATAAATATTTAAATTACTTTTTAGTGATACTAAAACGTGGTTTGTGTGTGTATGGGTTTATGATATCAGAAGAGATGGTGGTGCCAACAGAGGCAAGACTTTGCGAGTCAAAGAGCCACAAGTTCCATGGTGCATGCTTCAGTCACCACAACTGTGCTATGGTATGCAGGAATGAAGGTTTCCCTGGTGGCAAATGCAGAGGATTCCGTCGCCGTTGTTTCTGCACTAGAAATTGTTAATCGGTGCAACTAATTAAACGAGATCTGCACAAGCATCTGATATTGTAGTAGTCATCAATAATTGCTATATTTAGTTGCAGCTCTATAAGTTGTGTGTTGGTGGTGATGTACAAATAAATTGTTCTCTTCCATTTGAGGAGAATCTATTGTGTTAGCTTTTAGCTTTTCGATTGATGGAATAAAGTATCATCCAGTGATGACTTGCATGCTCAAGGTAATAGCACTTACAATTTATTTCAAACATGTGTTTGCTTTATTACTCACAATTTCTTTTTTCTCATTAATTTTTCTTTTTAAATTTTTTTTAAAGAGAATTGTTACTTTTATTTAACTTTATTTTAAATAAAATAAATCAATAAAAATAAGCTGTTCTAAACACGTTTATTATATATAATACCATGATTTTCATAAATTTCGCTACAAGCTAGATACTAATACAACTTATAAATTAATGTTATATTAAAAAAATCTTATAAATTAATGGATTAATTCTCAAAAAAAAAAAAAAATTTCAAAATTATTGGATGCAAAAAACAAAAAAACAAAAAAAAAAATCTTACAAGACAGTCGTAAAATTTCTACTACCGCATGTCTTGGGTTGAAAAAAATGTCTTATAAGACGGTCTTAGAGACCTCTTTCTTGTAGCATAAATGAACTTCACACGTGTGGATTACATATCTTGTGAGATAGCTTGTGAGAAAGAGATCTTAAAAAGGTTTTCTTAGATTTAACAATATACATTGTGTCATTTTTATTTAGAAAGCAAAAAATTTGAGAGAGAGAGAGAGAGAGAGAGAGATTTAATTCTACGCAATAATAGAAAAATTGGACTACACTTTCAAGGAGTTTTTTTTTTTTTTTTTAATATATATAAGGGCCTAATAAATATTAATTACACACAAAAAACATTAAATGTAATAAAAAGAAAAAAAAATTGAAGAATTTTGCCAATATTTTATAAGACTGTGTAAATTATAATTTATTATTGTTATTACTATTATTATTATTATTATTATTAAAAACATTATATTGATTATTAATAATAACAAATTGTATATATTGTTGTTAATATTTGTATATATAACGAATATGATACTATAAAACCTGGACGATGAACAAAAATTTTGAACAATTTCTTGCACATTAAAAAAATGTGAAAAAAAATTATTCAGTTAGAAAATTATAAAATCACAAAACGAAAAAAAAAATCCATTTTCAAAATAAGATTTTCATTTTAATAATCACCGATCCATGTATCAATACATATGGAATTACAAACCTTGAGAAGATAATAATTACCAACATCAGAGTAAATACCATTAAGCCTTTGATTATAGTTATGAACATTTTTTATAAGTTTTTTATAAATCTTGAAAATAGAAAAACTACTGAGAACTATAGTTACTATCTTTAAAAAAATAAAAATAAAAATAACGCACTACATTCCCCAAGCTAGCAAGCTTTAAATGTCTTCCTTCATAGTCACTATTTGCCAACGTTAATGCAGAGCCACTTTCTTATAAGGGTCATGCTAACAGGTGCCCTTAGGGTAATGGTTAACAATTTATTTTAGTAAAGTTTTGACACTACTTTTATGGAAAATAAAAAAAGTTGTCAAAAAATTAATTTTTTTTCTTTTATAATAAAAACTTTCTTTAAATAGATTATTTTTTTGAAATACTTTAAATGGATTATTAATCATTGTTCTAAGGGCATCCGTTAACATTTCCCTTCTTATAAATATCTCTCTCACCTCTCTGTCATCAACTGAGCAAATTAATAATTTAATCGAAACCTTGCACTTTTGCCTTCTACAAAACCTCTCTTACTTATACTACTCAAACCCCACCTATTTTGATGTGCATTTAGAACGGTTCCATCCCACAAAATCCTTCTGCCCAAAGAACCAAATTTGTCCCCGAAAAATAAATTAAATTAAAAAAAATGGGATCTTAAATCAGTAAGAAAAATTAAAGTCAACATTGTTACTTGTTGACTTTCTAACAAAAATAAATCTTTCCAGAAAAACATTTTCAAGAACAAACCAGGAAACAAATAGAAACACATTATGAAACAAAAATAGTTGAAAATATTTCCCTAATGGTAAAATTCTGTAATTAATAAATGAATTGAAAGGAGTGGCTAAAACTTGAGTTTGAAAGGAGACAAATTATTTAAGAAATAATTTTTTGGCTTTGCTTTTAAATATATGATATTTATGATATATGATAGGAGGCATGTGGGGAATTGGAATAAGTTTGCCCCATGGTCCTTGATCTGACAAGAGTATCCCCAAGAACCACCACGGATCGGGCCCAACCCACATGTAAATATAGGACAGCCAAAGGCCAGAAGAAGAGAGGCTGTCTAGGCTTATTACCGAGGTAATCCAAGGAGCCTGGTCGTCCCGAGGTTAAATAATCCACCCGAGATGCGGCTAATTGGTTCACCAAAAATATCGCTTCAGTTATCTTCCTGAAGAGCACGAAGAAGAAAACGTAGAGCTCAATCCAACAGTCACCTTCGTATTAAAAAACTCTTCCTACCTAATGTCAACCACATTAAATGCTGAATAATTAGCCTCAACAATAAGAACACCCCAAAAGTCTGCCTTCATGATCAAGAAATGGGTAGAAGGGGAGTCTGATATGACAAGTATCTCCACAAATCCAACTGGGAGAGGAACAGCTAGAAAGGAGGAAGGAGAAGTATAAAAGAACAAGGCCACCAACAGGCAAGGGGATCCAAAAATTTGAGGAAAAATAAGAGATAGAAATAGTGGGAGAAAAACTTGTATCTTCCCTTAGAATAGCCATATGTACCTTGGGCAACTGATTTCTATATATGAAAGTGTGTTTTTCTGTAATCTTTGGCTTTGATTTCTTGTCTGATCTTCCCATTGTGGAACCAATTCCCCATTTTTAGTGTGTTTGGTTCCAAATTAAAAAACCAGCTTATTTTACTATTCAGGTTATTTTTGCTACTATTCATAGATCCTATTGCACTTTTTGGTACTATTCATGAATCTCACTGTATTATTTCAGTTAACTTTTACTTTTATCTACAGTACTTTCAACAAAAATTTTTCAGTTTCAACAAAATAAGTGGATCTCAAAAAAACCCTTAGTTAGAAATTAGTTGTGTTGATTAGAAACTCCCTTACCGTTTTTTGATTATTGTGCTTCTAATTCCCACGAGGCAAATTATCAAAATCAAAAGGACAGCCAATATATATATATATATATAAAAGATCCAAATTTTATTTGATAGGCTTTTCCTCTTTGAAATCCTTCATACTCAAAGAATTGCTTCTTCCTTTTCTCTGTGTAATGTTACAAAGTACAGACACAATATTTTTCATAATAGTTGAATTGATAATGTTTTATTGAATCTCACCTAGTCTATCACTGTTGTCATTATTTTGCCTACCAAACAACTTGCTATCTAATTAATTAGTAGTGAAATTTTTATGTCTCTAGACTTACCGTTTCTCTATAGTTTTGCCATTCAAGCAGATACAAATTACAAAAATTAACCTATTCTGAAATACAAATTACGGCACTTAACCTAATCTGAAAGCCTATTCAAGTGCCTATACACATGTGAAAGCTTGAATTTGTGTGAAAACACAAGAGCTTGTTTAGAACCCCAATTAAAAAATACGGCTAAATTGTTTTTACTTTAACTTATCTAAGTGCGGAACAATAGTAAATGAAGTGTAATAAACCAATAACTACTCTAGTGCATAAACATAAATAACAAACAATAAAAGTAAAGTACAAGAGTAAGGGAAGAAGAAATGCAACCACAAGATAACACCAAGACATGTTATCGAAAAGGAAACCGAAGAACTCGGAAAACCTCTCCGCCGCCCTCCAAGCGGTAATCGAACCACTAGAAAATAAAGTTGAAGTAAACGAATAACAAAAGACCCTCCAAACCTAGTCTACTCAATGTACTTGAACCCTCCAAACTCCTACTACCAACGGACTTTATGGAGTCATGTCTTCTCTAAGTTTCCGGATCCCGCAATACACCCAATTGCATCCGCCAAACCTCACCGGCTTCTTTTGGCAAATCCGCAAAACTTCCCAAGCTCAAAAACACTCTCTACACTCTAAAAAGGTGCGGGTTGTATTTGGGTAAAAATCTTCTCTCAAGGTATGACAATGGGAGAGGAAAGGAGAAAATGCTAGAATGATTTCTCACTAAGGATGAGTACCTCTCTCTCTAAAAGATGGGTATGTGTGTTGTAGAAAACATATCTAGGGTTTTTCTCTCTGAATGGCCTCCTTAATACTTTTGTGGGTAATGAAGGTATATATAGTATGGGTGAAAGGTAAGAAAATCACACTTAAAAATTCTCTAGACAGAGAGTTTTGCGAGTATTTCGCGGAAAGGTCTTACCCGTGAGACATTCGCGAAACTGACAGCTTGGCACGACTCTTCAGCTTCTAGTCACGTGCTTCTCATGTGGCTCTTTCGCGGGTTAGCTTCTCGCTATCTTCTCACGAAATCCACTTGTTCTTCGAATACATGCTCAATTCTTCACCAACTTAATACTAAACCCAATACAATAAAATCTCACAAAATACAAGAAATAACATTAAAGCAATTGCAACATTTTTTGTCATGGAATAAAGTCAACATAAAACATAGTTGTAAATCACAACTTTACAACATGTCTCTATTTGTATAATAGAAAGTAGTTCTCATTTTGCGACTCATATTGCAAAAATATATAAATAAATAAATAAATAAAAAGTATCACTAACTATTACTATATATGTTGGGGCCTTTTTTTCACATTTTACATGTTATTCGTGAGAAGGATGACTTTTCTAAACTTGGAAATGCTATGAACACAGAAAAATGCACAATTTTGTGCCGCAGTTCATGCTAACAAGTGCTCTAAGGGTAATTATTAATAATTCATTTTAAGAAAATTTTAACATCACTTTTATGAGAAATGGAAAAAGTTGTCAAAACATTAATTACTTTTCTTTTTTTTTTTCTCAAAAAAAAAAATTTAAATGGATTATTAACCATTGTCTCGTTAGCATTTCCCTTTTATATATCCCTAGCAGTAATCAAAGAAAACCAATTGCTTTTAGTACACTCCTAAAACTACAAGAAACAAAGCCCAAAGTCCAAGAAAGAGAGTATGAATAATAAATGAATTTTTATTTTTATTTAGTAGTAAAGTGAAGATTAGAAGAGCATGGGTTTAATGATAAGTTAAAACAAAATAATGTATATTGAATGGTGAGATAAATAGAATAATGAATGTTCCACATTTAAAAAAAAAAAAAAAATCAATAAACTAGTTTTTTTTTTTTTTTTTTTGAGGTAATAAACTTGTATGTTTGGTAGTACATATCAGCGGAAGCCATATAGGTCTAGTAGTAAAAACAACAATGAAGTATCCCACATTTAGCCAAGGTAGCGAAAATTAAAAAACCGGACCAATCAACTAGAATCAGACCAAAAACCAATTTGGTCTAATTTTTCAAGAAATCAAGTTGGTTTTAGTTTGGTCCCCATTCTTCAAAAAATTCCAACCAAATAAGGGGTATACATTTTCTTAAAATTAATCCTAACCCAATCCATAACCTCACGTCTTCCCATTTTTCTATACCATTGCCATTGCCGATTCTTTAGCTCCCCCTCCCTCCTCCCCCCCGGCGTTGGCTTTGTGAGGTATTGTTTCTCTCTGACTCTCTGCTCTCTCTATATTAATCCTAACAACTATCGGTTATTCTTTTTAGTAGAATTTGATATCATTCATCCAAGTATTTCACGAGTTAGGGTTTGTGTCTTATCTTCACTAATTTGATTTCCTGTACTCCACAACAAAGTAGTATTTGTTACTTATTATTATTATAGTGCAAGACGTTTTTTGCTAATTTTTATCTAGATCCATTACTAATATTTTTTTTTTTTATCTATCCACTAAGAATTTGTCACATTAATAAGTATTAAAATTTTGATCTGATTAACGGGGGTGCCCTTAGTACATTTGTTAATAGATCTGTGGGGCCCTACTACACTAACCACGCTGGCCCATTATATGCGGCCCAAGGCCCGCGCCGAGGATAATGCTAAGCCGAGTACCATGTGATAGAGCCCAGGTCACCCAAGGGCCTCGCCGAGGATGACACATCCTCGGCACACCGACTTTTGATAAGGGGAAAAACATCCCTCATCCATTGAACCTATCCCACCAACATTCTGACCGTTTTAATGGTGATGTGACCAGCAAGCCCAGTTGCCTCGATTACTACAACTAATAGAAAGTCTGCAAAGGCGGCTAAGAACTGACATAAAGCCTGCTAATTACAGACGATGGGACAAACCCCTGGACATAGAGACCAGATAATTGACAAATGGACGGTGAAGATGAAGAGGAAAGGGACTATATGTCTAAGAGGGGGGACTCGAAGAAAAGGGGGGGTTAAAAAAGAAAAATAGATCCTCGGCCTGAGCCGAGGACAAATATGCACCGCAAACACTTAGCCAAATTCCCAATATTCCGAGGAAGTTCATGTCATCCATTATGATGGTTATAAACTTTACACCAGCCATTGTTTACTTCGGTGAGGCCAAACCCTTAAACCCACTTCTCTATAAATTTTATTGTTATGGGTCCATTACATTTTGAGGCCTTACAATTGGCGCCGTCTGTGGGGAGGATTTGTGCGCTGGCAAGTGCGATGGTCGATGTAAAGAAATTAAGAGCAGCACTTTCAGAAACAATATACAAAAAACAGTACAATCTACTGCAACAACAATGATTCAGAAGTCAACAATTACAAGAACAAGAATATGCGAAAAAGAAAGAAAAAGAAAGACAACAAGTGAAACAAATCTACTTCTTTTATTCATATATGAAGTAAAACTACATCTCTTACAAGTAATGCCCAGGGGGCTTGTTCTAAAGCTAACTACAAAGGCAGACACATGACGAAGCCGACAGAGGAACAAAGGGTGGAGAGTAACAATGGCAGAAGAACAGAAGATAGAAAAGGAGAGTAGAGGAAGAGATGAAGAAAAGAAGAAAAGAAGAGATGAAGAACAAATATTAAAAAATAAGTGAAGGAAGAGAGAAGGAAAAGAAAGAAAGAAAGTTGGCAGAGGAACAAAAGAGGAACAGAAGATAGAAAAGAAGGCTCGTTGAGGAGCAAAAAGAGAAGAGAGAAGACGGATTTGAGGGAAGAAGAGCTACAGAGGAGGTGGAAGGGGTCGCGGCACAGGGCGGCCCCACTTCTGGGTTCCGCCTGATTTCCCTCCCACCCCCGCTGTGGCCTGCTTGGGGGGTCAAAGACCCGTGCCCAAGAGAGGGAGGTTACGTTCTGCCCGGATCCTCCTCCAGGTGGTAAGGAGGGCGGTGTCCCCGGTTAGGTTGAAAAGAAGGAGAATCTTCGGATCTCCCCTACCTCCACACCAGCGTGGCGGCCAGAGTTGGAATGCCATCCTCGGCTCCTGATGGGGGCTGTGCATTCTCTGGAGCGCCCTTTTCCAGGGCCAGTTCATGCGAAGGGGCTCGAATGATTGCGCCTTGAAGAATTTTTGGTGATGTGTTTTTGGGGAGTTTCAGAACGAGTGTTTGTCAAGTGTGAAGGGAAGGTTCGCCCTAGGAACGCCTTTTATAGTGGGAGGAACATTGATGAGGGCCAAATCCACAATGAATCCCAGGGAGAGATTTCCGGAGACAATAATGCCGCCCCAATTTCCAAGGGGCTTGCCAACCGTTAGATCCTCATCAATCCATGGTTAGTATTAATGAGGGGACGCCTCATTAAACGGAAAGACACCGAAGCGTCAGAACGCCTCACCCGGACAGCCCAAAAGACGCCTCGTTATCTGAAGAATCCCACCAAACGAAGAGGTAAAACACGGCAAGGTCTTATCCTCTACCAACTTCAGCATTTATTGTTATTATTATTCTGCTTGAAAATTGTAATTATTTAATGCTTAGTGTAAAACGCAGCGAGAGTTAAAACGGCTATGGATATATAGATACTTCAGAGGATTAAAAATGGAAAACTAGGTACTGGACAGAACCAAGGCACTACATGGTCCTCGGACCCAGGCCTCATGGGGAAACCAGATACTTCAGACGATTAAAAATGGAAAACTAGGTACTGGACAGAACCAAGGCACTGCATGGTCCTCGGACCCAGGCCTCATGGGGAAACCAGATACTTCAGACGATTAAAAATGGAAAACTAGGTATTGGACAGAACCAAGGCACTGCATGGTCCTCGGACCCAGGCCTCATGGGGAAACCAGATACTTCAGACGATTAAAAATGGAAAACTAGGTACTGGACAGAACCAAGGCACTGCATGGTCCTCGGACCCAGGCCTCATGGGGAAACCAGATACTTCAGACGATTAAAAATGGAAAACTAGGTACTGGACAGAACCAAGGCACTGCATGGTCCTCGGACCCAGGCCTCATGGGGAAACCAGATACTTCAGATGATTAAAACGGAAAACTAGGCACTGGACAGAACCAGGGCACTGCATGGTCCTCGGACCCAGGCCTACAAGAAACCAGATACTTCAGATAGCTAAACGAGATCGAGAAACCCGATACGTCCAGCAAGAATAACATGTCATCATGAAAGCTAAACGTTAAGCAGAACCAAGGCATTGCATGGTCCTCGGACCCAAGCCTCAGGGAAAACCAAGCACTAAATAAAGCTTAAAGCATTGCAGGGTCAAAGACCTCAAGTCAGTAGGAAGAAAATCTCCCCATGAAAGAATAAACGCTAAGAAAAATTGAGGTCTTGTGCAAATTTCAAACCTAAACCTCTATGGGAATCAGTCGTTATGAAGCCATGCAAACGTTGATCAAAACCAGGGCTCTCGTACGGGTCATGAGCTAAAAACTGAGGCAAAGCCAATTCCCTTTTCAGGTGCCGAATAAACGAATCCTGTCAGAGACAAAAAATCGTGAGAAATTGAGTACTATAGTGCAAACAACCCAAGCCCAACCATCCTCGGGTGACACTCTGCGCAAAAAGAAAACTGCAAAAAACGGTTACAAAAGCGATAGCACTGACGACAAGGTAGAGCCAACAGGCTGAAGAAAAACGTCGAGGAAGTCAAAATCCTCCTCCCCGCCCAGGGGGACGTGCAGCAGAATTTTGAGGGGCTATTGTGGGGCCCTACTACACTAACCACGCTGGCCCATTATATGCGGCCCAAGGCCCGCGCCGAGGATAATGCTAAGCCGAGTACCATGTGATAGAGCCCAGGTCACCCAAGGGCCTCGCCGAGGATGACACATCCTCGGCACACCGACTTTTGATAAGGGGAAAAACATCCCTCATCCATTGAACCTATCCCACCAACATTCTGACCGTTTTAATGGTGATGTGACCAGCAAGCCCAGTTGCCTCGATTACTACAACTAATAGAAAGTCTGCAAAGGCGGCTAAGAACTGACATAAAGCCTGCTAATTACAGACGATGGGACAAACCCCTGGACATAGAGACCAGATAATTGACAAATGGACGGTGAAGATGAAGAGAAAAGGGACTATATGTCTAAGAGGGGGGACTCGAAGAAAAGGGGGGGTTAAAAAAGAAAAATAGATCCTCGGCCTGAGCCGAGGACAAATATGCACCGCAAACACTTAGCCAAATTCCCAATATTCCGAGGAAGTTCATGTCATCCATTATGATGGTTATAAACTTTACACCAGCCATTGTTTACTTCGGTGAGGCCAAACCCTTAAACCCACTTCTCTATAAATTTTATTGTTATGGGTCCATTACATTTTGAGGCCTTACAAGATCATTTTAGTAAAATTTTAATATTGCTTTATTATATAATATAAAAAACAGTTAAAAAATCAGATACTTTTTTATTTTCCCATAAAGAGTTTCTAAAAATACTTCATAAATCAATATACTTATGGCATCCATTAATTTTTCCCTTTAATTTTTTGTTTCTATAGAATTTCTTCTTGAAGTTGTGTGCAGTCTCTACACTAACACTGTGTTTGGGAAAACAGAGGGGGGAGGGGAGGGAAGGGAAGGGAGGGGAGAGAAGAGGGAAGAGAAAGGATAAATTTTTTTATTTTCCTTGTTTGGTTTGTAAGGGAAAATTGGAGGGAAACACACCTTATATATTGGTGGGTCTCAAGTACTCTCTCATTTTCCTCTCAATTTGGGAGGAAAAAATATAGTAAGCTATGGAGGAATTTGTTTCCTTCATTTTTCTTTTCTTCCCAGCAGTCCCTCCTAACCAAACAAAGGGTAAGTATTTGAGCAATGAGCTTTTTTTTCTTCTTAGGTTTTGATTCTCACTGTCACACACTATATATTTTATGTATCTATTATTTGTTAAATATGGACATTTTTGAAAATCGTGTATATCTCATATGAAAGAATATTATTTATTATGGATACAGATTACAGAGTGAGAGTGTAAATTAAAAAGCGTAAAACAATAATTTTTCTAAACATATATATTGGATTCCCACGTTTCTTTTCCCAACATGGTTTTCCTCGAATTCCCATGACTGTGCACCAAAACACGAAGCCTTTCACAAATTCGCAATTTTCATGACACAGATATGGGTGTAGACAAGCGTGCGTGGACCACTTGCTGCACGTGAAGAGTTTCATAGGCTCACCTGTACCGCATAAAGTGATCATGCATTTTTTAGTCTCTATAAACCATAAAAGGATTAATTTTAATTTAATAATGTGCATACTATACATTGTTTCATATACAATAATTTTCTTAGTCTTTTTTTTCATTGCCGTCAATAAAAATGGTATCAATCTCTATGCCAAATAGCTTTTTGAGCTTTATTTATTTTTTAATTTTTTTTCTTTTCCTACATAGTTTCCCTCGAATTCCATTTCCATGACTATACCCTCGGATGTGCACCAAAACCCTCTTCTCTCTTTTCACAAACTCGCAATTTCCATGACAAATGTATGATCAGTGTAGTGTAGACAAGCGTTTGGGCCACTTATTGCACTTGCACGTGTAACAAAGCTCCAGGTCACCGACCATGAATTAATATTCTTTAATATATAAGACCTCGATCGGTTTTTATCCTTCTCTATATATTGAGGAAGGAACCCAGCTTGGTTGTACTGTACGTGTAGGAAGTTTCAGTAGTGAAGAAAGAGAGCAACGCTAAAAGAAAAATACATCATGGAGAGAAAAACCTTTGGGCTGTTGTTTTTGTTGCTTGTTCTCTTCTCTTCTCGTAAGCCATATATACATGCACTCTCTGTCTCTGTCTCTGTCTCTATTTTCTAGCACATGAACGCTATTTCTTTTCTCATTTATAATTTGCCGCCATTCACAAAAACGCTAAATATTTTTTGACAATCATTTACGTCCACTATTTTACATAAATATATATTTACAGCTGATATGAGAATGCCTACATTTTTTATATAAAAGTGGACGTGAAAATAACATATAAATGCCGTCAAAGATTTCCAAGGTAACTTTTTGCTCAAGAAGACTACTTAAAACTTTTTTTTTTATTTTTATGCAGAAGAGATGGTGACGCGCACTGAGGCAAGGGTTTGTGAGTCCCAGAGCCATGGGTTTAAGGGTGCGTGCGCCATGGATCACAACTGTGCTCTGGTATGCAGGAATGAAGGTTTCTCAGGTGGCCGTTGCAGAGGATTCCGTCACCGCTGCTTTTGCACTAAGTTATGTTAATTCTAGCTACTGGACAAGGCATTCAACACGAACGATGGCCATTTTATTATAGTTTTAGAAGTAGCTACTTGCGATTAGATCTGAATAAGGAATCTCTTCCATTTTTGGGGGAGGCTCATCATGTTTGTTGCTTTCTATGTTTGTCTCGTGTAGTATTTGATCTTGCCCTAAAAGGAAATAGCATTTAGCTGTTTACCGTTGTGCTACTTCTAGTATTTGCTTTCAAGAGAACAATTAATTATGTCTTTCTAGAATCTCTCAGGACCAAGATCCCCCTGTTGTCTTCTTGGTTTAGTAACTTTTCTTATTGTTACTCTACTTTTCTCTAAATATTTAATCATTTTTTATGAAGCACAAAAAATCAGTATGTCAATCATCCAAACGAGAGCGTTGAAAGACCTACAAGAATGAAACTGATAATTGGAGGGAACTGACGTGATGTTGTTCTACGTTTCTCTAATACTTAAGTTAGGGATCCTAGAAACCCAATTATAAAGCTCAAAATGCTGCTGTGTTAGGATTTTTGCCTCATACCTTGAAATGGAGAAGGCTTAATTAGGGTTTAATTATATGGAGTATGGGTTGACTGTATGTCTTCCCACTTTCTTCTCAACTTTTCATAATTAATTGATAAGTGATGGAAGCTGAGCATTTGTGCCCTTGATTGGAGAACATGGGTTGGTGGGATGATATCTTGCACAAGAGATCTTATATGTGGCGAATCCAAATATTAAGTCTAATCTATTGTGCTCTACTCTATGCTCTACCAATAAAATTTGAATAGCTGGCATCTTTCATTAAGTGAGTAACCCTTGACGTTAAAGTTAAAATGAGATTTTTTTTTCCTCTTCCGCAGCTTTTATTTCTTCTCTTTGGTTTTTGCTTTTGGTTTCCTTTTTTTTTTTTTTTTCCTTTTTTCTCTTCTCTATGTGGTCTCAATCTCAAGTGTTCATCTACATCCTCACTTCACACCAGTTACAAACACATCCATCTCTCTCTTTGAATCTTTCGCTTGTTTTTTCAAAAACCAATTCTACTTCTATTGGTTTGTGGAAAGGAAATCTTCTAGGTTTTTTTGTTACTGAACATTTTGAGGGTTTTATGTGGGAGTAAAGCGTGGAGAGAAACAACGTGACTTGTCTATGGTGATAATGGTGTTTGATTTTTGTTCCATTAGGAAATATGTGGAAAGAAAAACATTTTTGAACGATGCAAAGGTTGAAGTCAATAAATAATTAGAGTTGCTAGATTTTGTATTTTACATGTTTGTTGAAATTCTTGAAAGAGTTTAGGGATGGGAAGCTCTCTTGTATATATACTATTGTAGATATTACAATTTGATTTAAATATACAGATAACATTTTATTTAAATTTTAGGATTTTATTATTTTATCAAACTCTATTTGATAAGGACTGACTTAGTTGATGGATATCTGCTGAGAATGCTTGGGCTGATATGTTTCGGTTTTGTGCTTCAATTGAGATAAGGTGAGATTTGTCTCAATAGATGGTGGGGTTTAAGCCCATAAATTGGTGGAAATTACTCTATGGGTAATATCACTAATATGCTTCAATTAAGGCTAGGTTTTTTTGTTATTTTGAGATGAAAGATAGAAATTTTATTAGATAAATATGAGAAACAATACATAAGAATCCTGTACATAGGGGAAACCCGACCTATTCTGCAGAAACAAAAACATTATGCAGGAAAACAAATTTCTGCAGAAACAACCAATTATGTAGAAAACAACACTATGCAGAAAAGTAACAAATATGCAGAAACCAATCAAATCACAATCAATTTCTTGATTGAGCAGCTATCAAACATTGCTACTCCTGCAGAGAACCTAGTGCTCCATTAAGAATGGATTTGGGGTGAGTTTGGATATGTTCAAAATAATATTTATTTCGAGCATTCCAAATTACCCAAGCCATCACCGCCCATCTTTCCAACTCTTTGTCCATCAACCACCTAAATCGCATGAAGATATCTTGAGCAACATTTGAACATTTTTGAAACTTTCCTTGGCAATTAAAGGGCCCTAACATTTTGTGCAAAAGGAAATTTCCAAAGCAAATGGGCAGCAGAATTTCCATGCATGTCTTATGAGCAAAAAGATCAAACACCTTGTCCCTATCACATTGTCTAGTGGCATCATGAATCAAGTCCTTCACCAACAGATTGGGCTGAACCTCTCCCAAAAAAATTGGGTTATGTGTCAACCATTTATGAGTTGAAACTTTAATATATCTTCCATCCCCAACCTGCAATTTTGAACCTTCCTTAATAAGATCTCTAGCTGTGAGAAGACTTCTAGACACATATGAAAGATTGCTGCCAATCTCCGCATCCATAAAGGAACAATTTGGAAAATATCTTGATTTACACACCTAATAGAACAGAGAATGAGTTTTATGAATCAAACGCCAAGCTTGTTTGGCTAACATGAGGCTAGTTAATATAGAATCTGTTACTGTCATGCTAGGCTAATAGGACCCCATATATGAAATTCAAAATCGACCAATATTTTCTCTATATGGATTATGACTTTCAATTGACTCTAGATGATGTTGGATAGAATCTTCAAAATTAATTTATGAAATTTGTTATTTTTGGTATTTTTATGTAATTTTCGTTATTTTAGGGTTATGGAAATTATTTCCTTTTTTTTAGGTGCTTTTAATTCTTTTTAGGTCAAATTTGGTTCTTGTTATGGTTAGGTATCAATTAGGAGTTATTTTAGACTATATTTTCTTATCTGTCAAGTTTTACAAAGCCCTTAAATAGGCCCCTAAGTCTATACACATTTTTTTTAACAATTATTCAATCAATAAAATTCAGACTTTTGTCTTTCTATTTTCTGGTGGATTCTAGGCCTTTTACTCCTTGTGGATTCAAGGAATCCTTGTTGATTCAAGGTTATTTTCAAAAGCAAACGTTTTTTGTTTCTTATTTTCTAGAAGTAGACGTGTTCTGCTTCTTGACACTTCCGCATCCTGCATCAATTGGCATTAGATCCTTGACTTATCTTGGTCTAGTGGCTGACATATGAGACGGTAGCAATTCCGGTAACAAAAAACTTAGCAAGTATTATGTGACGAACAGCTAGCACTCAAAAATATCTTTGCTAAGATTGCCATCATAGGAGCATGGAAACAATAGGAGTAACTATTGCAAACACATAACTCACAAGCAACCTATTGGTAAGCAAATTTCATATAGGCCTTATAAAAGAATTGCAAGTTTTAATGGTTATTTTTATAAAGAAAATTTTCTTGATTAGTTACTTGATCTAGAGGATTTATTTGACTTTGAGAATATTTATTATGAGAGAAAAGTTGGACTTACTTTGTGTAAACTTAGTAAGTATGCCTTACGTTGGTGAGAACGAATACAATCTGATAGAATCTAACAAGGTAAAGAAAAAATTCATTCATGGCCAAGGATGAAAAAGATGCTTGCTATCAAATTTTATCCTTTGGATTGTGAAGAAATCTTGTCGTATACAATACAAGATTATTATTAGCCAAGAAATTCATACTTGAATTATTTTGAAGAGCTAAATATTTTGCCATTAAAGGAAGAATTTCCTGTTGAATAAAATATTGTTCTTGAAGAATATGTAGAAATCAAAGAAGAAAATATAGAGATTTCAAAGGAAATTAATGAAGGCCTTGTTATAGAAGAAGAACCTGAAATCAAGATTGTGGAAGAGATTAATGAAGATCCTATTATAGAGAAAGATCTTGAGGTCAAGATAGTAGAGACCATTAAAAAAGAAACTATAGAGGAAGTTGTCAACGATCTTGATGAAGTCAAGTTAGATGATTGCAATGTTCAAGCTCCTATTATTTTGGTGGGAAGCACTGAAACAAAGTATATTGATTTTATCGGGATGGAAAGATTTAATTTGATTATTGACTCTTATTTGGTGAATATTTTCAATTGTATGAAGATCAAATGACAAGAAGTTCAAGTTGCCCAAGTGATGACTTTCAAGTTTGGTAAGAATACAAAGAAGATGAATAATTCAAAGTATTTATTCTCTTGGCATGGAAGATTTCAGATTTCAACCATCAACTCGAGGACGAGTTTGTTTCAAGTGGAGGGGTTTGATGTAGGACAGAATCTTCAAATTAATTTATGTAATTTGTTATTTTTGGTATTTGTATGTAATTTTCATTATTTTAGGTTTAGGACAATTATTTCCTTGTTTTTAGGTACTTTTAATGCTTTTTAGGTCAAATTTGGTTCTTGTTATGGTTAGGTATCAATTATAAGTTATTTTAGAATATATTTTATTGTCTGTCAAGTTTTATGGAGCTCTTAAATAGACCCCTAAGTCTATACACTTTTTTTAACAATTATTCTATCAATAAAATTCAAACTTTTGTCTTTTTATTTTCTAGTGAATTCTAGACCCTTTCTTCTTGTGGATTCAAGGAACCCTCGTGGATTCGAGGTTATTTTCAAAAGCAAACGTATTTTGTTTCTTGTTTTTCAGAAGTAAACGTGTTCTGTTTCTTGATACTTCTGCATCTTGCATCACTAGAGTCAAGAACTTTGTCACTACAATTAAAATAGAACTCCATGAACAAAATCAGGCAAGTGCCACAGGCCCACAACAGCTTTACTAATGATCTATACATTGTAGCAGAGCAAGAAAGATCATTTTTAAAGGAAGAAGAAGTTTTAGGCCTACAAACAAAGCAACACCCTCCTAATAACTCACAGTCCCAAACTAAAGACAAACAAAAAACATTGCTCCTCCACTAGATACAGAATTCAAGGAGCCTTTTTGCTAACAAGATCTAACTAAAAGACACATCTGGAAAACCACAGTAAAAGATAAAAAATTTGCAAAATTAAGTTAACATCTCTCTCTCTCTAATATCTCAATGCATGATCTCTATGGACTTGGAGCGTGGCTGATAAAGTCCTACAAGCAATCACACCTCTATCTTCACTTCTATCTTGTTATTCAACATCTTCATAATTTCTTTGATTTCCCATTTTGGGTAATTGTGTCTCCGTATCAATGTATAACAGATTAGAAATCAATAAAATCAAAGCAAAAATTAATAATTAAATCAACTTTCATCTAATTACCTGTATCAAGTTCAACATATCAATAAAGCCAGGTGTATTTAAATTTGACATGCTATCTTCCTGATACATTTCACAATGAAACAAGTAAAAATCAAAGCAAAAAATAAATCAATAAATACACTTTCATTTAATTACCTGTATCAAGTTCAACATATCAGTAAAGCCAAGTGTATTTATATTTGCCATGCTATCTTCCTTATACATTTCACAATGAAATAAATAACAAACAATATAATGAACCA
Source organism: Quercus glauca (assembly GCA_023736055.1). Lineage (NCBI taxonomy): Eukaryota > Viridiplantae > Streptophyta > Magnoliopsida > Fagales > Fagaceae > Quercus > Quercus glauca. Next base: position 41,222,795 of record CM043324.1, on the reverse strand, counting down.
TTTATGAGCTGATACTACAAAATGTAAGAGTAATATAACAATAAATAAATAAATCATAATCAAAATTTAAAAGTTTACCACTGTATGTTGAGGTGCTTGATTCCCTGAGCTAAAGGCACCATCATAAGGTGGCTAAGAAGGAAAATAATCATATAAATAATTTCATAAATTAGTACTTTTTTACAATATATATATATATATATAGTTAAATAAATTGAAGACATCAAACCTACTTGATTCCTTGAGTTAAAGGCACCATCATAAGGTGGCTGCTGTCATATTGTTGAAATAAAAATCATATAAATAATTTAAAAAATTAGTACATACTATTGTTTAACAAATTGTAAACACAAAGTAACAAAACACAGAACACATTTCATATCGGTGTGAGCTGTTGAATATGAGAGGATGCTTTAGTTTGACATTTCCTCTTTCTTGTAGCTTTCTCTAATGCAACATTTCTTCTACAAGATGTCTCCCTTTAAGATTAATTCCTTTAATTTTATTTCCTTCACAGTTAGTAGGCTGCACATTATCATTAGCTTGTTGAGCCTTTGATTTGAAATGGGTGCCCCCAACAATAGATTCTTCAATTGATAAATTTTTCAAATTTGCCTCTACTTTGTTCAAAGTACTTTCACAAGTATCCAAAGAAATACAAAAAGACTCATCAATCAATGCAACTATTGCTACCAAATTAGAATATAATTTAAGCAACACTTTATAACGGCTTCCCACATCTACATTTTGGTCATGTGGTCCTACACGCATATAATTATTTGTTGCAAAACCATCATTTGCATCTTTTGTCCACATTTTTAAAATATACTGATTTGACACCCTTTTACAATTTTGAAGAGATAAAACTTTTAAGGCCTGAGCACATAAAATTCTGTGAGACTGCTTTTTTTTCTTAGCACACAAGCCCAAGTAGAGACAAGGATCTCGAGCCCAAATACTTGTTGTTTTGGTGGACTGGGCTTGGTTCACCGCAGCTAATTGGGGCTGATTACGAACCAAGTTGTGCGCAAGTCACATAAAGCTCCTCAAGATGAAAAATGCAATTCCTCTTGGTACCCTAGGGCATACTGTCGTGGGATCCCGGGGCGTACTAAGCCTGTGAAAACCCAGAATCTCTAGTTCTCTGAGCTATATGATCTTTCTCCATGTTTATTATGCAATAGAGTTTTGTTCTTTCCCTTTACCTCTATAGGTGCTACATAAAAAACACATTATACAATACACATATCTTCAAATAATTGTTAGTTTCTTAGATTAGGATATACATTTTAATACATATACGTATATGTAAATGAATTTAATGGAAATGATTCAACCACGAGGATTCTGGCCCCAATTCTCACAGACTTAGTGCTTTTGCACAAGACTTGTGGATTTGGAACTCAAGTCCGAGTGGCTTTGCTTGGGCTTTGCCTTCCAAGATAGTTAGGTGAGAAGGATTTTAGCAAGAAACAGTAAAGGAAGATAATGTAATAATGAAATGCACCAAATAATTGTTAGGGATCCTTAAATCAATATGATGTATTTCATTATTTTTCTTAATTGTGGATTACAATATGCTCACTAAGACGTGATACAAGATCCAAATAAGCTCAAAAATTACAAACTTAGATGGCTATCTAAACTCTAAGACTTGCAAAGTTTGAATTCTTTTGGATCCGAGTATGTGTTATAGTGGCTGTTTCTAGGATACCGAAAGATGTTTCTCTGTTTTCCTTGAGTTTTGACAGAGTTTTCTCAATGATTTTTCAGTGATTTTCTATTGCTGCATAATGCCCTTTAATGTTGGCTGCTTCCCCCTTTTTATAGTGTCATTTTAGGATTTGGATACCATTGATTCTTCCCCCCTTGGCTCCCTGGGTACCAGAGCCTCTGTTATGCCAGTCATTCTGACTGTTGATTCTTTCTCTGTTTCTCATAGTTTTCATCTTTTAGTCCTGTTTTCCTAAAAGCCACTTACTGACTTTCCATTTTGGATAGCTGACCTTTACCCTCTCTTCTTTCAAGGCCTTTTGCCTCTTAGACTTAGCTTTTTGGCTGTCCTCCTTGCTGTCAATTTTCCCAAGTGAGCAGAATCAATTCCTGCTGGGTTGAAGGTTTTCCCAGCCACTTCCCTTTATAGTTCTTCATTCTGGGTTCCCCGGGGTTCCAGCCTTTTGAGTTGTCACTCTCCAAGCTTTCTGATTCTTTGCTGCACCACTAGGTGCTTGAGAGGGACATATTTGTTCTTTATTTCTTGTATTTCGTGGTACTCATTCTGAGCTGTCTCAATCCCACTTTAACTGTGCACGTCTCGAGGATCCCAAGCCTCTAGCAGCCTTTGGGGATCCCGGCCCAGTTCTTTCACTGGATTTTGCTGGATTTTTAATAGTCTTTTTGCTGGAAATCTGAACATGCATAGGGCCTCAATGTCGATTCTGCTTGCTGCATGAATTGGGTCTTCTTTTGTCAAAGCCCATGGTCTTTCCTTACTTTTCATAGAATGGGCTTTCTTGTGAAATTTTGGCCTTCAACAAATTCTAACAAATTCAAATTTATTACAAATACGCATCACTTTAGAAGCCAATATATCAAATTAAATAATGTGTTGGTGAGATTTACAGGGAGAAATAACTTTATATTTTACCACAAATCCAACCTCACCATCCTTATGCAAATCACAATCCCAGGTGAGCCATAATCCACGATTAAACAACTTAAATACAGCAGGAGTATAAACACTTGCTGCATGCTTCAATATTTCTACTGGATATTATAACGATGGTCTACTTTGAGCTACTTTAAAATTTGCTCTTCACTCTTCAAAATATCTATTATCAACCAATCTTTGAAAGTGACGAAAGAAACGCAAGAAGTCATAATTATAAGTTTTATACCTTTTAGTTTGACTGTTCATACTCTCACTTCTTTGAGTAGTAGGTGTATCAGCACAAAATGTTTTCCTCCCATAAACCAAAGCCCAATTCTCCCTTAAATCAAATTGTCTTTGCAACCAATTGTTACTCTTTAGATCATATTTATCAAGCATATTATCCCATGCATCTAAAAAAATCATCTTCATAGAGGTCATATACACAACTACTAAAATTTGTTGCAAAAGTACTGTACCATCCAAACACTTCATTAAGTTGCTTAGCTTCATTCTATTACATATGCCAAACACATAAACAATGATGTATTTCTGGCCATTGTGAAGCTAATGCCTTTGCCATGGCAGCATCTTGGTTTGTGAGGATAATCTGTGGTTTCTTACCAAACATTGCCTTCTGAAAAGAATCAAACAATCACATGAAAGTCTCAAATGTTTCATCATATAACAATGCAGCACCAAACATGACAGTTTGTTTATGATGATTTACACCAACAAACAATGCAAACGGCCTACCTTCTTTATTTTTTTTGTAAGTTGTATCAAAGCACACTACATCCCCAAAATATTCATAGTCCAACTTCATTCTACCATCTACCCAAAAAATATTTGTAATTAGATCATCAAGAACAACTTGAATTGCATAAGAAAAATTAAGGTCTTCAGATTGCATTCTTTGAAGATATTCAAGTAGGCCTCCTGTATCCCCACGTTTCATCTCATCTGTTCGACTTGTACGCAAATAATTATTATAATCCTCAGGAATGAAGCTAAGATTGTCAAGTCCACCCACCCTTTTGGCCATTAGTTCGACACTTCATAGTCATGGTCATATACACAACTCCTAAAATCTACTGCAAAAGTACTATACCTTCCAAACACTTCATTGAGTTGCTTAGCTACATTTTGGTACATATGCCAAACACATAAACGATGATGTGTTTCTGGCCATTGTGAAGCTAATGCCTTTGCCATTGCAGCATCTTGGTATGTGAGGATCGTCTGTGGTTTCTTAACAAACATTGCCTTTTGAAAAGAATCAAACAACCACATGAAAGTCTCAAATGTTTCATCATATAACAATGCAACACCAAAGATGATAGTTTGTTTATGATGATTTACACCAACAAACAATGCAAACGGCCTACCTTCTTTATTTATTTATTTTTTTTTTTTTTTGTAAGTTGTATCAAAGCACACTACAGCCCCAAAATATTCATAATCCAACTTCATTCTATCATTTGCCCAGAAAAATATTTGTAATTAGATCATCAAAGTCAACTTGAATTGCATAAGAAAAATTAAGTCTTTAGATTGCATTATTTGAAGATATACAAGTAGGCCTCCTATATCCCCACTTTTCATCTCATCTGTTCGTCTTGTACGCAAATAATTATTATAATCCTCAGGAATGAAGCCAAGATTTTCAAGTCCACCTACGCTTTTAGCCATTAGTCCTACACTTGCTCTTGGTGCAATCCCAGAACTATCTGCTAATTCAACCTCAATAGCTTAGGTTGGATTAATTGACCTTTGAGATCTAAGGAATATATGCTTACAAGGAGAAGATAAGACGTGTGTGCTCTGACACAAATTTTACCACACAATATTTTTCACTACATCACAACTAATTTTCATCTCTGCCAAGCAACCACATCTTGTTTCTGGATTATGGCATTTCATATTACCATCTCTTTTGTCATTCCCTTGTATACACTCACAAGAGCAACAAAAAACTCTATCTAACCATTTACGTGAACCATCTTTATCACCCTTGTGGCCCTTACTTCGCCTAATACTAAATCCAACTACACGCGACTGTTATAGAAATCATACGCATCTTGCTCAGTCTCAAACTCAATTCCTAATTTTGGAATCACTTCTTCTTCTACATTAGCAATTTTATCATTGCTATCTATTGATATAGGTTCTAGTTATTCAACTGTCACAGGTGAATCCTCATCTTCAAAATTCAATTCTCGAACCAATTGATTATCAATCTTAGTATGATAATTGCTATCACTCATGAACTTAATACAAAACAAAAACAATATAGTTTTTTTTTTTTAATAAAAAACATATATATATATATACACACACACTTTAGACACACACTTGCACAAGTCACTACAAAAAACGCGCTTTGGAGCTGTGTTTTCTAAAAACGCAGCTTCAAGGTACTGTTTGAGCTACGTTTTACAAAAACGCAACTCCACCACTGGACATATATTTGGTTTACTAAACACATCTATAAACCAGCTCTGAAGCTGCGTTTTTAAAAATGTAGCTCTAGACCCATTTGAGGATTTTTTTTTTTTTTTTTCAATATATCCCAGAGCTGTGTTTAATAAACGCAGCTTCAACACTTATAGAGCTGCGTTTGATTAAACGTAGCTTAAACATGTCTGGAGCTGCATTTAATAATCACAGCTCTAGGTTTGTTATAAATTGAAAAAAGAAAAAAAAAAAAAAAAACCCCCGAAATTGAAAAACACAATTGAACCCATTTAAATGCTAAATAACTCTCAACTCACTCTTAACCTAGCTCTCGATTCCTAAACAAAACCCAATACCCACAAACCTCATGCCTCTTAGCCTCCCTCATCAATCAGTAAGCTCTCTCTCTCTCTTTCTCTCTCATAGATCCTCTATCTCTTTGTCTCTCATTGATCCTTTCTCTACTTGTAGGAATCGTTTTTCTCATCGATCTTCGTCGACTTCACCAACGCAAGGAAAGGGCTTTCTAACGGCTCCAATCAAAACCCATTTCAAGTACGCTTCGAAACCCACATGAAATTTTGACCCTAAGATTTTTGACAAAAAATACATATAGCAAATTTCAGTTCTAAAAAACCCAGCCCATTCTTTGGCCAATAAACAATTTTGAAAAAAAAAAAAAAAAACTCAAATCCCTTGTAAATTAGGACTCCAAAATCCAAATAAATACACAAAACACAACTCAAACTTCCTAACCTTAAAGATCCACACTTCAAGAGGCTCACTGCCATTTGTATAAAAAAAAAATTGCTTTTACGCCGCCAGCTGCAACTGAGCAAGTGGCCATGACAGCCACCAACAAATTAGCCCCACTTGACATTTACGCCACCTCCACAACTCCGCCTCGGTTGCAATCTTTGGTCTGGTATGAGTTTCTCACTCTCTCTATCTATGTTCAGTTGTCTGCATCTCTAAAGTAAAGTAGTTTTTTTCACTTTTTTGGACTTAACACACTACAAGTCTACAATTCAATAAATATTTGTACTTTAAGTTTGAAAAGGCAAGACACCATCACCGATGACACTTCATTGCACAACACAACAACACTTAAGGTACGTTTGGTACGCTGTAATAGCGCATGTAATGGAATAATTATTCATGTGTAATATCAATTCGATTATTTGGTTACATCTTTATTACATGGATTAGTTATTACATTGGAATAATTATTCTTTAAATTAAGAATAGTTATTCCTCTTTAAAATAGATGTAATAGCTATTCCTTAATACATATAACTAGTCGCTAACCCGTGCGATGCACGGAATATATTTCACTTTGCTTAAAATAAAATTTAAAATGAAAAAATATCATAACTTATCAAAATAAACATAAAATATACAATATTCATCGCAAAATGTTATTTGAGAATAAAATTACCATCAAAATGATATAAAGAAAAATTTCATGTCCAAACAACTCATCAAGGTGGAATCTGGTTATTACTAAGATCCTATATGCAATTTACCAGAAAGATATCATGTCAGTTTTGATCTTCATTCTCTTTTTGCATATTAATTACTACTTTTAACTTCTATGTAAAATTTTGCTTTAACACAATTGTTATCTTGAGATAAATCTATAGTTATCTCATCTTTACTATTGGTACTCATCCTATGTCTATCGCCATTGTAACCATAAAACATAAAATCATACCTATTGAAGAAGAAATTCAAAGTAGTTCATCTAGCATTACACCAACAACATTCAAGGCAAAATCCTTCCTATGAAGGGGGAAAAAAATCAATCATCCATGAAAACAAAGATTCATAAACTGAAGAAGCTCAAGATAATTTTAGAACTTGTCAAGATATATAACCACCAAACCAAAAATTTTAAGAACCAAAAGGGGATTATCATAAGAAATAAATGTGCCTTAGTTTGTATATGAATTTAATTTGTGGAAAATTTATAGCCACATACCAAAAGATTTAAGAACCAAATGGGGATTATCATAAGAAATAATTGTGCTTCAGAATTTGTATAAATTTATTGGAAATTCAACGGTGATTTATGAATAGCACACTTGATTATCAAAAGCAAATTCCTAACTTCAAATTAAAGGGTTGCATGTTCTCTAACTCAAATTTCTATATCACAACTGCAAATAATAATTATATAAAACTGATACAAACCATGCACAAACAATCAATAGGCTTTGTTGCTGGTCTTAAGCACTAAGATTTGAATCGCATTGTAATCATAACTGCATAATACATAATTAAATGTCAAGGCTTTCTAGAGCTTCACATATACTTCTTTAGGATCCTCTACAACACTTGTAGCAATGCAAAAGTTAAAAATAAAAAATAAAAATAAAAAGTAGTAGAGATTGTAAACAGAGAAGAGAGAGTACCAAGTTTCACATTTTGAGCTAGAAGACATAGGTTGCAGCTTTAATTTTTCTCCAAAAAATAAAGATGTTTTATCAGCCATATACAATATAAAATAATTATTAGAATTTCAACTCAAAAACCAAACCCATAAAAACACTATCAAAATATAGAGATTAACCCAAATACTTATAAGAAAATCAATTCTAAACATAATAAAACAATAAGATAGAATGAAAATTTCAGGCACATATGAAAGCAAATAAAAAAAGACAAAACCTACGCTTTGAGTTTAGGGTTTTGAGATGGTAATTGCTAGGGTTTTAAGGAGAGAAGAGATTTTGGTATTTTTATGCAAAAAACGTTATTTTAGGTCTAGGTGATTTATTTCCTTATTTTTAGGCTCTTTTAATGGTTTTTTAGGTCAAATTTGGTTCCTATTATGATTAGGTATTAATTAGGGCTTATTTTAGAATATATTTTCTTGTCCATCAAGTTTTATGGAGCCCTTAAATAGGCCTCCAAGTTTGTATACATTTTTCAATATTATTGTTATAAGATATAAAACCTAAAATAAAAAGAATCAAAAATAAAAAGAAAAAGAAAATAGTGATGATGTGGAAAATTGTGAGAGTTTCAAAAGTTTCGGTTTTATATATATATATAGACAAGTTTTAAAATTAATATATTTTCAAAAATATAAAATTTCCTTATACATCATCTTTTACAAGCTTTCCATATGTAACAACCAAACTTATGAAAGTAATAATTATTCCATTACAATGCCTTCTATTCCCAGTAATAAAGATTACTATTCCTAATGTAATCTACATTCAGTGTACCAAACGTACCCTTAATGGTTTCCAGCTAAGCAACAATCTAATTCAAACCAAAAATTAAATAATAAAAAACCTAAAGCAACCAAAGATTGTTTCGTACGGCAGCCTAGTTAACACTTAAATTAAATTTATTATTTAATTTGATAAAAGTAAAATTTTAAATTATTTGTTTAATTAATAGTAGTGGCTTGGATAATTAAATTAAATTATTGTTTTTAGACTTGTAAGCTTCATAACAAGACGGACAATGAGTTTTTGAGTAAGTGATTTCTAAAGAATTTAGTCCAAAATCAAGTATAAATGATTTTAATGCCATGAGAGATGACACATCTTTATTAAGTTATAGTTAATTTGTCAAATAAAGAATGTTTTCAATCATTATTTTTGTTAATACTTAAGAATTTTATTGTGTTTATCTTGGTGGATAGAAAATGTTGTAAATCATTTTTTTTAATACTTAAGAATTTTATTGTGTTTACCTTGCCCCTCCTAGAATAAATTCCTGGCTCCGCCACTGCATTGAGGGTGGGTATTCAATATTGTATAATATTGTCCTTTCTCTTTTGTCATGTAAATTATAGAATCCAATATTGTATAATATGCAAAAGATTGATGTTTTTCTTCTTTAGTATGTGGCCTTTTCTTATTTTTTGGGATGAAGAATAAAGTAACCTCATGTTACCATTTTAAAAGAGGGAGAATACCATTAAACTATGTTTATGCTTTTGGCTAAATCAATTAAAATATAAAATTAATGGTAGTCTTTTGTGATTTATATTAGAGATGTGGGTTCCAAGCCCTTTGTATTTGGATTGGATCCATTCACATTGAACTTTCCAATTCTCTTTAATTTTTATTTAGATGTAAGACATGCAATATTTAAAAATCAAATAAATGTCATGTGTCACACATTCGGTTAGAAATGGTAGGGAATAGTCTTCATTGTATTAAGTATCTGCTTCTCATAACATATTTCCAAATAATTTAGGTTATTTGGATCCTTCTCCAAAAAAAAAAAAATCCTAATAAATTGCAATCTAGATTAAACTTTCATGTCACCAAATATCATGCAATTCTAATGATGACTCTGATGATTCCTACTAGTATTTTTTTACATATTAAACTTTTTATGTGTTGACTTTAGCTATCTCTGTATTCAAGGAAAGTTTGTACTATCCGTTCTACATCAACTTTAATACGTGTACCCAACTTTGGTTTATAATTAGCCTTATATAAGTAGTGAGATTTACATAGTTATTTGAAACACAATATAGAATATTTGCTCTCTTCTTATCTCAGTACACAATACTTGAAGCCCATCTTCCATCTCCCACTTTTCACTCTTTTACACACAATCTAGCCCATTGGGCTGCCTTTTGTATTTGAGATGAATCCATTTTCATTTTTATCTCCTCTTCCTTCTCGAGTTTTTATCCCTAAAGTTAGGATGTGCTCAGACCCTCTATAGTTTCTTTGTCGTAATAAAGTTATATTTATTAAAGAAAAAAGTATGCTGCCTTAAATTTCTCAGGATGAAATTTAGAATTCCAGTGAAAATTCTTTGCACTGTTATGCATGTGTAGCAAGTTAACTTTTCAGTGATTAGTATAAGGACCCCCTGCTAAGGAGTGGAAAATAAATTACAGCAGGTCCCTAGCTATGCTAATGCAAGTTCCGGTTCTGCTTAAGAAAGGAAATGTATTCGGTGATGATGGAAGTGAGAAGTGCAATTCATGATGTCTCTTGGCATAAAAGCTAAAGCAATACATTCCCATTAGATTAGATTATTTCCTCATGCTCACATTATTGCCTTTAATCATAACTACGTATGGTCACTCATATGATGCTATGAACAAACTTGTTATTGAGTTTTGACATAAATATAGAGTTTTATTCCTTTTAGAGTGAATTGTTTATTGTTGTACAAAGTATTTGATTAAGTACATAGTCACTTAAAAGTTTCAAGAAGCCAAATTCTAATGGGTTCCATCTATGTGTTTCTTGATTTTTTTTTTTTTTTTTTTTTTTTTTTGGTGGATAAGTATACATTGTTGTAATAGTAGTTGAAAATGAAAAGAAGTACATTGTGACAATTTAAATAAATAAATAATAATATTGATGCTCTTGATAATATATACGATGTATTACTGCAGTTCACACAATGGACTCAAGTCATCAAGTCTTACTGTGATAGAAAATTGTTTAGATTGACTACATTTGTAAGGAATAACATGATGTAAAAACTAATTAATGACCCCAATCATCTCTAACTCTTCCCAATCAACTCCTTAATCTCCTTAATCTATAACTCTTCCCAATCAATAAGAAAAGATTGAGCCATAAGTTTTTGGTACAACTAAGAAAAATTACAAACTAAATTAACCGACACTTTTAGGAGTAAGATTAGTTTTCATTCTTTCAATTATAGCGATTCTATCTGTTTTGGATATTAATAATGGGATTAAAGAATAATATATTTTTTAACAATGAACTTGTTTTGTTTATGTAATTAATCTTTTGGTAATGAACTTGTTTTGTTTGCAAGCAATTGGTTGGGAATTGTTGAGTGTTGGCAATTTGTTTTGTTGGTTCCAATTGGTTGCATCTGAGTGTTGGCAGGAATTACAGGTCTTGTTTTGGACAGGAATGTGTTTATGAAGAAAAAAATAGAAAATAAATAAAAATAAAACCTATAGCCGCGTTTTTAAAAATGCAGCTATAGGAAAACCCAATCTCGGGGTCTCTAGCTGCGTTTTTGAACCCTATAGTTGCGTTTTGTAGAAAACGCGGCTATAGGCCCGGCTTGGGCTGTGTTTAAAACGCGGTTATAAGGTGAACCTATAGCCGCGTTTTCTACAAAACGCAATTATTGGTCCTTAGCCTATATCTGCATTTTAAATGCAACCCAAGCCGGACCTATATCCGTGTTTTCTACAAAACGCAGCTATAGGTCTCACATCTATGGGTGTGTAAAAACACGGCAAAAGGGGGTTGAAAACGCAGCTATAGGGTGATATGTAGTCACATTTTTAAAAACGCAGCTCTAGGTCCCGCAGGGGGCTATAATCGCACGAGATAGGCCTCGTTTAAAATGCAGCTATAGCCTATAGCTGCGTTTTTTTAAACGTAGCTATAGCCCTCTTTTTTTGTAGTGAGTGTATATGAGAAAGTTCTTATAAATCCTAAAATAAATTTTAAAAAAAAAAATTATTTACACTAAACCAAATAAAGAGAATTTACTATGTGATTGAGGGCCCATTTGGTAATGTTGTTCTAGTAACGTTGTGAAAGCTCGAATTTGTGTGAAAATAAAAGAGCTTGTTTAGACCCCCAATTAAAAGTTACGGCTCGGTTGTTTTTACTCTAACTTAAACTAAGTGCGGAATAAGAGTAAATGCGAGCGAACAAACGATAAAACTACTCTAAGCCATTTTTCAACAAGTATCAACAATAAAGTGAAAGCTAAAAGAGTAAGGAAGAAGGATGCAAATACAAGATAACACTGAGATGTGTTATCGAAGAGGAAACAGAAAAACTCGACGAAAAACCTTTCCGCAACCCTCCAAATGGTAAATCAATCCACTAGAGAATAAGTTAGAGCACACGAATAATAAAAGACCCTCCAAGCCTAGTCTACCCCATGTACTTGAGCCTTCCACGCTCCTGATACCAACTGACTTGACGAAGTCTTGTCTTCTCTAACTTTCTGGATCATGCAATTCAACCCGATTACATCCGCCAAATGATTGGATTCTTCCAATGCTTCCCAGCAGCACCAAAACCTCACTTTACACTTAGATTGGGTGTGGTAAGTGTTTGGGCTATCAACCTCTCAATAATATGGCTATGAAGAGGTAGGAGTAGAGGAAAACCACAAATGATTGTGTAGATGATTGTGGGTATAACAATCTCTAACTCTCAAGGGTAATATCTAGGATTTTCTCTCTGAAAAGCACTCCTTACAATATGTGGGTAATGAGGGTATATATAGTGTGGGTGAAGACATGGTGGAGCAGATATGCCAAAATAGCAAAACAGAATGTTTCGCGGGTATTTGTGGTTTACCAAAAAAAAAAAAAAAAAGTAAAATGCTTGAGTTACTATAAATTTTACTACAATATATCTATAAGATTAATGTCAAACTATGGTAAATGAAAGTTTGAATGTGATTGGTTGATTTCTACCATCTAATATAAATGAAAATTAGATATCTAAACCCAGCTCACTGCATACGCAATTAACGAGTTTACTCATACTAGCTTTTACTTTTAAGTAGTTGTAGTCTTGTAAATTCATGTCTTGTCGGCCTTTTTCTTAATACCCTATACCAACCGGTTTACAATTGATACAGTATTTTCAGATGAATTATGACACTTAAAAATTCCCTTGGATCTTTACAAGTTTTTAACAAATCAGACATTCCTTTGGCTTTTCGCATTATAGATGTTGTCCTTGCATCTCTATCTCTGCTATATGCATTCGGCAACTTCATTGAAATCAGACATTCCTTTGGCTTTTCGCATTATAGATGTTGTCCTTGCATCTCTATCTCCGCTATATGCTTTCGGCAACTTCATTGAACGAGGGACAGAAGACATCATGCCCCGTAGTTTATGTGCCATTTCAATCATTCATTCTTTCTTTAATGCATCATTCTCTTAAATGTAAGATACTGAGGAATTAGGCCCCTCCAAATCATGTCCTCAAATTCTGCAAAAGCCTCTTCAATCTATGCATTTTGCAAAGCAAATGAACCAACATAGTACTTGTAGCTAAGTCCATATTACATCCCCTAGCTCTCATTTCTTGCTAACCTGAACTACCAAGTCAAGTCTCTCCTCCTCACACAACATTTTCATCAAAGATGGTAAGTAAGTCAATCTAGTGTGTACCCAGATTCAATCATCTTGGTATAAAGGTCATCCCTTCCTCAATCATCATATGTTTAGAGAAGTACCTAAAGAAATAGTTATAGGTTGTACGAGTCGGAACAAAGCCCCTACCTATCATCATCTTAAGGATCTTACTAGCTACTGCAAGATCTCCAGCCTTGCAACCAAAGAATTGTATGTTGAGATAGTGGGGCCTAATTCTAGAACTAAAAACCGCTCCAACTTCCGCATTGCCTCCTTAAACCTTTGGGCTTCCCCCAGTGCATCAATTATTGGATTATACACAATTGCATTTGGCTCAATTCCTTCTCTCCTCATCTCATGCACCACTTCAATTGCCCTTTCAGCACAACGCATCCAAAAGTACCCTTCCACAAGTATACCACATGTCACAACACTTGGTTTCACATCATCCATTTTCATCACCTCCCAAAGCCTCTCTGCCTGTTTAAGCTTCCTCAATTGAAACCAACCATTCAACAGTATATTATAAACCCTTATTGATGAAACCCAACTTGGGTCCAACTTCCTTTTCTGATCTAAATATTCTGAAGCTACCCTTTACATGTCCTTCCTTACAGAGGGAATCCAACAAAATCTCAAACAAGCTTATTTTTTAACCTGATTTATAAATTGGGGCTAAATTACATGCAAATTCAAATGCCCGTATTGCAGGTTGGGTCATACCTACAAAAGTGTACCATAACATTGGGATCACAAATCTAAGATCTATAACTTCAGTTCCATATATCAAATCTAACAACCAAAAGCCTTACTTAAATGCAGAATCAATATGACAATATCCTAACACAAAAATTCCAAAAATTTCAAATCAAATTTAATGCAGATTTTGGTATCCTCATTTATATTACTTGGGAATACATATGTGTAAATAGCGGATTGAGGCCCAAAAGGCATAGACATGGGCACAGCAATACTGCAATTCTTGAAAAAATTAGGACATGACATGGTGGGGATAAAACAATTAATTAATTAGTTAATATATAAACTACATTTAATTTATTATTTATAAACATAATTTTTACATTTATTTTAAGTTTAAAAAAATAACAACTATCAAAATATTTAAAAACATTTCTAAAAATCAAAGGAATTTTTATAAATTAATCATCCCAACACACTAAGGACACGCATGGAAGAGCATCGGCGTCCTCGGAGTGTTCGAGAGGAACACACCGGGTTTGGAGTGTCCATGCTTCTTAGATTGAGGCATACCTATACAAGGATACATACCATCAAATCATAAATCAATCATGCATAAGTACCATCATATCAAAAATAGGTTAAAGAACATGAATATTTACATATCCACAATTGATCAGATACAATGCAAATGGGTTGATTCTAAAAATGTAAATTCAATGCTTAGCTCAAAGTAAATGACCAATTCAAATAAGTCAGCCAAGCCAAATAAATAGCGAGTTCAATCTTTTAAAATTTGCAGTAAAGTAGATATATATACACGTCTGATGATGATAGCAAATGTGTCCCCTGAAACCAAAGCAATTTAATCAAGAACCAGTGACTGGATTTTGCAAGTACATTGATCATTGAGTTGAAGAGCGTTGCAGGAGATTGAAACCCAGGATGCTTCTCAGCCCAAACAAAGAGCAGTAACTTGGGAGATGAATCAAAACGGTCAAACAATGCCTGCAACAAAGTTGGGTCCGGTTCAACCCTGGTCTGGTCCAAGGCAACCTCAAGGGCTGGACCAGGAGAGATATTGGGATCTGTAAGGAGGTTAGAAATGGTGGAGAAGTCATTTTGTGAAACGTTGGGGTCAAGGTTTTGGTTAGGGTTTGGATTGTTGATTGGGTGTGATGGAGGGCAGTGTGGGTGGCGGGGCAGTGAGGGCCACTTGATGAGGGGGTTAACAGGAACAGAAAGCTATGATTGGTCCTAGAAGAAACGGGGAATAATGGTTTGAAGGTAGGAGGTAAGGTTTGGCTTCATAAATAAGGTGAAATATAGAGAGAGAAAATGATCAGGTCTGTGTGAGGGCATTAGGGAGAGAGACACAGACAACTGTGACTGAAGAGGTGACATTTTCAGTTTTGGAGGCATTCCTGTCAATTTTAAAAATTATTAGATGAACCAACATCTCAATTAAACCTAATGTTAGTTTTATTAGTGACTGACATTGAGGAGCCCTAAAGTTATTTACACGCACAACTAGCTCTTATCTCCACCCCACCCCACCCCACCCCAGTGCCAACCCAAACCCACCCACTAGGTAGAAAGAGCAAGAAAACCTCAAATGATATTGCTTGCAAAGGTTCTAGAAACAGCTATGGTTGAGTCTGAGTTAAAAAATTGACAACAAAAACTAAGGTTAATTCATTTGTGATTACAATCATATTAACTCATTTAGCCCATTTTAATCGTCTTCTGCAACCAATTCCTGTACAAATGGTTTCTATTATATAATTCTTATCAAACTAGAAATGTCAACAGAGTCTGCTGAAGAAGGTATTTTTGAATCAAAACAAAAGTTTTGGTCTCAAAAGTCTTAAACATAACTCCATGTTCTGCCTAGTTATTTAAATGAGAGCTATCTGCTCCTAGTTGTTCAAAAGTTGCCAACAAGCCCAGGTTAGTATTATCTCTTTGTGTGTGTGATTACAAACAAAGTTGAGCCAAGCCAAATACTTAAAGGCTCAATATTGACAGACTAATTGGGAAAACACAGGTCATAGCTTTTACTGCCTGTTCCATTTCTTTCTCTCGCGCTCTCTCTCAAAAGCTAAACTACCTTATTTTTTGCAGAATGATTGCTTAAAGATGCTGATACAAGGCTTGCTCATAGAATAAGGTGTGACACAATTGATACAAGAGTAAAGGCAGCTCATTTGGCAACCTATAAAGCTTGCTCCAGTAAGCTATCCTGGCCAAGCCGCTAAAGCATCATATTCATATACAGCGGTAATGAGCTTTATCAAATTATGAAACTTACTTTGTGTTTGTGTTACACTTGCCTAAAACCTCGTATACATAAACAAGACTTCGTGTTAGCAAGCATATTATAAGTATTTGGCTAAACTACTTCACAGATATTTTCACAAACAGGTTCAAGGCATATGTAAAAAAAGGATTTTACCCCAATCTTATACACCAGCAACAAATTCACTCAACACCACAACAAAAATAACCACATTGTTCAACACCAATCAACTTACCGGCTGTAATTTCCGGTGATATTACGACTGGGTGTGAACAGAGATGTAGGCAGAGGCTGAAATTATAAGTGGGGGAGTTAGAACGTAAAGCCAGAAATGAAGAGTGGCATAAAAATAATATAAATGGGATATGCATAAAAATAATTTAATTATATACTATATAAAAAATTTAAATGTGTATTAAATGAAATCATATATTTTTTTTTTATGAAAAAATGAAATCATATATATACATATTTGAGGCGGACCATAGTGAATAAAACTCGTTTCCACCCTCTCACCTTTTCAAGGCAGAGAAAACTTGTGAAGGAAATTTTTGTTCTCCCTAATCCTGATATTTAAATTGTTTATAGTGCACTTTCTTTTACTTTTATAGTTTATAGTGGATGGTTACTTAATAAAATATTCATTTCTATACTAATTTAGATGTTGGGAATGAATATTACAAATTTACATTGAATTAGGATGCTGATTACAAAATTTTAAATTTTGGGTATACATTACAAATACCCCTATAGGTTGGGGTGGATATTTGTAATTAACTAATAATATTAATTCTTTAAGCACTAGCATTAGGTGTGCCAAATTTCAAAATTTTGGTATTTGGCACACTAAATACTAAAAAACATGCTATATGAGGTGTTCTAGATGCCAAAATTTGGTATTTGCTGCCAGAACGTTCCAATAGTAGTATCGTATCAGTATAGATAAGTATGCTATTAATATTTTAAATTTTTTTATTCATATTTTTTCTCTCTCTTCTATAATTTTCGTTGACTAGTTAGGCATTACTCAAATTTTCTCTCTCTTGTGTGACGGTAGCTCTTGGGAACCAAAAATAAATAATTAAAAAGAAGAAAGAAAGAATAAAAAAATAATATTTAACTAAAGTGGTAAAAGAATAGATGTTGCGATGTAAGGTATTTTGTAAAGTAATATGTTATAATAAATAAAGTAATTTTTTTTTTGAGAAATAAATAAAGTAACTTTTTGATGTGTTAAAATAACATTTGTTTAGTACACCTGATGCTAATGTTTTAAGTGCACATTTTTTCAGAAGTTATTTAGGTGATAAGTTGTGATGGTTACAATTTTTTTTTTTTTTCACATGCTTGTCACCAGTACCATTTTTATCATGTATCATCCATATCATGTAAATTGTTTGTGAAAGAAGTTAGATTTTAAATGTTGCAATGGTTTTCGTCTAGTGCTGTAAGGGATACTAGAAAAATTTAGGTTAAATTGCTAATTTAGTCCTACAATTATTAATCAGATAAAAGTTTAATTTGGTCCTTCAACTATTAATTGTGTCAATTTAGTCTCTTAACATTTAAAATTAAGTCATATCATCCTTGGGTTTTCTCTCCATTTCATTTTAATAAAAAAATAATAGCTGAATTGATTTTTTTTTTTTTTGGGGTGAAAATACTTCGCTTGTTTTAATTTTGAAAATTTCACACTTTTCACATAACATATGCCTCATTTGCAACATCGGTTAATTTTATTAAAATTTAAATGAAGATAAAATGTAACGATGAAATTGACTTGATTTTGAAAGTTGAAGGACTAATTTAAAATAGTTAATAAAGGCCAAATTCCCAAATTTCACTAATGCCAAGTTATTATCATTATCAATTGTGTCCATATAAAAGAACATAGATTTAGCTAATAAAATTGTCAGTCCTTTGTACAAATTTTGCAGATTGTGAAGCTGGTCACATGCATCGTTTACATGTAATGGCTTGATGTAAATAAATGCTTTTGTTGCAACAATTTATTACACCTCTACTTGGGAGGAAGCATGTGCATTTTTGCTTAAAGTTGATATCTTGAACCCAAACTTGTGAATTGGTAATAGTTTTTCTTCTTTCAAATGATATGATCTCGGGTTTACTAGTAAAATCTTATAAGCTAACTATTTCCATATAAATTGCTACAGTTAATATAGTTAGACAAGAAGAGAAGCCCCTAGCTGAATGCTAGTTGCTGAGAATCACTCTCTCAAAATGTTCTCTGTACTGGAAGCAAGGGGGGAATGCAGAGGGAAAATAGCTTAGCTTTGCTATTTTGCCTCATCAACAACAATGAGTTGCCACTATCATGAAAAGGTGATCGTTTTGGAGCCATGAATCCACCATTTGATGCGTGTACTTTTTCTTCTTCCGACCCTTAAGACCTCCTTACTTGCATTATCATTGGTTAAATGACTTTCCTTCAAGCGACAAACTAGTACTCGCTTCTCCATCTCATTTTGTGCATCCTGGGTAATTCCTTGTGAACTTTTGGTCCTTGTAACTACTGAGTTTTGTTCCTTCCTCAACCTCAAGTTCCCCATGGAGCATGGACATTTGTGCTTGTAGCTCATTTGCTTTGGTTTCAGATGATAGAGCCTTTTGTCTCCGTTCTTGGACCTGGTGATAAGAAACACGGTATCTTAAAAACTATTTTAATCTGGTGATAAGGAATGACTTGCTATCTGCAGTGATATCTTAGGTTATTTTTCCCAATGAACTACGTTGTTGGGACACAGAAACAAAGAAAAGAGCCTTTTGCATAAAGATTATTGAGATAGAAAACTAGACAAATTAAACATAGGACGAATTGGCTCAAATTTGGTTATACGAAATTGAGGGCTCAATCCTCCCAAAAGTCTCGAGAAGCCTGCAATTCTTCCATCTCCACCCTCACTTGCCCTAGCATCTGAGACCATTGCTCTGTATCAACTCGAACTTGCTCTACAATTCTTTGCACTATAGCCTTACAACGTCCTGAGCACTTGTATCCTTCAGAAGAATATTTCCAACTTGAAGCAGGAATTCTTTCCCTATCACTTTGTCATGAAAATTAACTAAAAGACATGCATGGAGCATTTGCAGGTCTGATGCAATTAAAAGAAACACACCTATTGTACAAATAATTCCCTCCCTTTAGTTGAGGCTGCAATGCCTAGTACAGTAGTAACTGTAGACATTAATCGACATCCAAAGGTCCCAATAAAATCTTGAATGATGAAAGAAAGAGGACATATGTGCTCATCAAGAAATGTAAAGGGAAACCTTAAGGGAGTGTTTCAACATGGGTAACAATGAAAAGACATGACAAATCTAAATAATTAGAATGGAACTAGCCCTAGTTAGAGGAAGTTTAAGCTATGCAGTACAAGCCAATATGCAAACCACTTATGTCAAAGTTCTTAAAAATATTCATATAACATATATAAAACATCTAAGAACAAATTTTATCTATACTCCTTGAGAACAAATTTTATCTAAGCAATGAAAAACGAAACATAGTAAAGAAAGAAGAAGGATGTGCCTGATCAGGTTGTCTTATTGAGGATTGAGGAAGAAGATGAATTATGAATTTCAATATGCTTGGAAGAGGACGAGGAACTGTTTGTTGAAGAGAGCATTGATCTATACTCCTCTTCCATTCTGTTTAACAAAATCCCCTTTGGCAGCCCCTCCATTTCCCATCTTAGAATGTCCACCTGCAGTCTTTGCAAATTAATATTACCAATTAAAAAATGGGATTCAATGTTCAAAATATTTTAGAAAAAATAATAATGATGATGACAATAAAGCAAACATGGGTTTGAGAATCACTCTTTCCCTTAATTGAGCTTATAATGGCCTGTTTTGATAAAGGGGAGAAGGAGGGAGAGTGGAGGGGAGTAGAGTAAAGTTAATTAAAAATAAGCTAATTTTGTACTAAATCTACTCTACTCTACTCTACTCCCCCTCCCTCCCCCTCAATCCAAACGGAAAGTTTTGTTTTATATGCTTTTGCTTAATTATATGATTATATCAACCAAAAGGAGGATTATGCGAATTGAAAATGAAAATGCTTTACTGGTTGCTTAAAAAATGTAACAAAATAGTGAATTGACCTT
Source organism: Quercus glauca (assembly GCA_023736055.1). Lineage (NCBI taxonomy): Eukaryota > Viridiplantae > Streptophyta > Magnoliopsida > Fagales > Fagaceae > Quercus > Quercus glauca. The sequence continues at coordinate 41,202,477 of CM043324.1, read as the reverse complement.
AAATATTCTATCACATAATGGCCTCTAGAACACAAAAAACTTCACTCAAATTTGTCTAATAAAAATTACAAGGCTCAATTAAGGATAACTTTCACTTTGAAAAACCACAACATTAAAAAGTTTATTGAAAACTAAGAGCAGCTTCTTCTTTGAGAAGTTAACAATTGAATAGCAGCATCATTGGGTATCAAAATATGGATTGATGACACCAATTAGTGAAAGACAGATCATCCTTACATTGCATTTGCCACTTGAAACAAAACTATCATCAACTCTACAACTTGTTTTATTTGACAAGCTTGCTTCTGCCATCTCCCGTATCTCCTTCACACATATCTCATCCAATTTTACTCCAAACTTCTCTACCCATCTCTGAAGAAGAATCACTTGTTTATCAAAATTACTACAGTTCCTAACTTCAAAATCCTTTTAGTCCTGAGCTCCTTTGCAACTACTCTAGTTTCTCTGCCAAGTCAAGGATCACCTTCTCCAATGCCACACTCACATCCTCTCCTTCACAAATCTTCTTTCTTCACTACAAAGTAGAAACAAATCACCAACCCAAGATACCAATTTAAATTCATGTTAATCAAATTTGGTCTGCATTTTAAGCAATTAAAAGATGGCAAATTACTATGATCTATGTTCAACAAGATCATTATGGAAAAAACAAATGAGACCAGGCCTTAAGGACACAACTTAGCTCCAATATTCTAGTGCATTGGAGTAGATACGATATGGATACGTGTTCACATCGTGCCAGCTCCAATACACTTGAGCATTGGAGCTAAGCTTTACTCATATGATATATCCTTTGTTCAATTTCAAATTCGAGCTTGTTTCAATTCCTTCGAGTCATTCTTGGGGTGTACGCTATTTGATTCAACTAATTTTGGGGAGGTTTTTGGACCACACCAACCTAGTTGGTGTTCTTAAATCAAATCGTCAATGCACTAGGGATCGAAATTGCAATTACATTAATGGTGGTTTCAATCAGTGCGGTAAGTAAATGCTGATTACACACACACACACAAAAAAAGGTAATTACACTCTTTTTCATCGAAATTTGGAGAAATGACACTTCTTTCCAAACCATTAAAAAAATAAATTAAAAAAAAAAAAAAAAACTCTCCTCTCCCTTGAGGTTTGAAGAAAATAAGACTCTCCCCCTAATTTTTTTTATATTAGTAATGGAATTTTCTAAATTTTTATAATATTCTCTTTATCAAAGTTTAATAATAATTAGTAAAAACTTAATTGATAAATTTAAAATTAAAATGCAAATTTTATCAAGCACCAAAATATTTGCAATTACAAATTTTCTCCACAACCCTTCAAAAAAAAAATCTTAGATGGCAAATTGTTTCAAGCTTTTAATTTGAATCCACTATTAAAATTACTTTCTTACCCAATGGTAACTACATGTAACAACTTGCCACATAAGATTTGTTGTAAGTGTTGTAAAAATGTTATAAATATAATATTTCTCTTATTTAATTTAAAAGAATAAAGATAAAAGTGAAATTTACAATTTGTTCCCCCCCCCCCCCCCCAAAATACACACACGCACACAAAAAACAGCTACACTACACTTTCTCTTTTCCTTTCATCTCTCTTCTTCCTACCACTTTACGTTTTACCATTTTTGTGCTGTGGTGGGTCAATGTAGCTCATGAGTGGGTCGCTGGGTTCAATACAATGTCTGTGTGGGTGGGTTTGTGGGTAGATCGGTGTGTTCGTGGTGGTGGGTGTGGGTGTTGCCTGGTGGGTCTGGTGGGTGTGGGCTTGGTTGATTTTTGTTTTTTTCTTTGTTGTAGGCTGTGGTGGTGGTGGTGGTTGTGGTTGTGGTTGTGTGTGTGTGGCTGTGATGATTGTGTGTAGTAGATATATTATTTTATTATGGTATATATATTATTTTATTGTAGTAGATATCTTATTTTATTGTGATGTTTATATTATTTTATTGTGTTGAAAGCTAAAATAGATCCATTGCTGCAGCATATGTGTAGGTAAAATAGATAAAGTAACTTTTTATGGTGCCAAATAGCTAAATTTTTAGCTCAACTGTTGTGGATGCTCTTATTTATCTAAATTCTTTTTCTTTTTCTTTTTATTTTTCTTTTTTTAGAAGAAATCTGTATAAATTCTTTTTTTTTTTCTTTTTTTTGAGAAACAAATCTATCTAAATTCTGATTTGTGAATTATGGAGTTAATATTTGTATTTGTAGCAATGTGAGCTAAACCAACATTTTTGGACAAATGAACGAAAATAAATAAATAAAAGAAAGGCCGCATTAAGTGTGGCCGTATAGGTGGATGCAGAATCAAATTATTGGGCTAGTCAAGTTCCAAATAGTTCAGAGCAAACTGGGTTGGATATTTCCATTAGACCCAAAGCTGACCTAGGGTTGGGCCTTGTTGCTAACTAGCTACTTAGATTACTCCAAGGGAAATCCAGGCCTTCCTCATTTTAGTTACGTACGATTATTGGTGCAAACTTATTAGCATAGAGATTAGAGAGTTTAGATCAAAAAAAAAATTTGGTGAAATTTAAGGACTAAGATAGTATTTTTACCCAAAATCTTTTCTTACATTGCGGTGACTGCTTATTAAATACTCGGCAAAAAAAAAAAAAAACACACTTGCAATTACCAGATTGGTCGATTTGATTCTGAATTTAGTTCCGTCGTAAAAGTCTATACCCCTGTTATGTGTTTCTTTTTTCCCTTGACCAATTTAATCATCTTTATCTCAAGAAAAAGAAAAGAAGATTTAACCAAGATCTTAAGTGTTTGTGGAATCAAGTACGGATTTGGTTCTTTCTAGCTACTCTAATTTTAGACGCAACTGCCAACCAATTAAGAGAGTGTTCCCTTATTTTAAACCGTTAGCCAAATAATAAGTTTTACAAGTAGTTATACTAATCATGTTTGTTATGATTTAGTGGTTTGCCAAATACTCTCTAAATCTCTTTGAGCTAATTTGTCTCATTAATTTGAAAAGTATTATGTAAACCAAGCATAGCAAAAATATTTTCGTGAATTTGGGGTCAACAATTTGGTCATTCCTACTTGCCTTGAATGAGGTAGCAAAAAGTGATATTTGTTTGGCCAATAAAATAAATTTAAAATAATAAAATAAAAAAAGGTAAGGCTTGCGTGTAATGCTCTAATGCAATAGACATGATATTAATACAACACGTAGTTTTTAATTAGTACACGTATTTTGTTCGTATCGCTGGGGCAAAGCCATGATTTGGAGTTAAGGAGAGTCAACATTTTAGACGAAAGGAAGGTTAAGTTTTATTTTCCTTGAACCCAATTCAAATTAAGCCTTAATATATTTGTAATATATATATATATATATATATATATATATATATATATAAACAACTCAAGGAGGCCAAAGGGTCCTAGCATGAGTCCGTCCCTACAAGTTGGCTAAATTTATAAGAGGCAAAACAAATCCTAAAAAATTGTGCCAATAATTTGTCCCTTGATCATTTAATTATTTAAGGATATATGCCAAGAACCTGAACAGTTAGATAGTCCTTCCCTTTTCTGGTGCGCCTAATCTGAAATGATATGGGGACCCCAAAATTGGAGAGCTCTCAATTGAGACAAAATATTAGACTGATGTTTGAACTTTGAAGTCAATTATAATCCTATTCTAAGAATATTAACTCAAAAAATTAATACATATAAACAAGAAATATATATATATATACATATCAAAATGAGAATAGCACGAGAGGACCACAAAAAAGAATGACCCACCTTGTTTGTTCCATCCATGAGGTGCGAAAACCATGGAGACATGGAAGTGGGTTACCAACCTAAAAGATTCTTCCCTTTCTTCTTTGTTCTTTGCCCTTATTTTTCTCTCTTATTTTCTTCAAACCCTTCTAGAAGCAACAAAAAGTTAAGTTAGGAAGATGTGCCTTACCAACCTTGCCCATAAAATTAACATGGCCGGCTAAAAATGACACACTCTCTCTCTCTCTCCATATGGAAAGCTGGATTATGTGGGCAGGTTGGTTGAATAGTGAAAATGACAAATAAACTTTTTTTTAATAAATCCATTTTCAATTACTACTAGTAGTAATCCTATATGTTCTAGAAATATTTTTCTTTTTTCCATTTAACATCACTGGTAGGTAGGATTTATGTCACGCGTGAAAAAATATGACCTTAGGCAAGATTGGATGAGTCGATGTCGAAAGTTAAGGCCAACTTATAATTATTTCATTATTTTTTGGTCAATTAGAATTTTTTGTTGCTTCGAACGGATATGATCTGGGTTTGAATCTATTTCATTTCCCATTTAAGATGAATAAAAAAAATTAAGGAAAATATAAACATATTTCATATTTTGATTTTTTTTTTTTTTTTTTTTTTTTTTTTGCAAATTAATAGTAGTATTTAAAATCACAAGTCAGAAAATAAGAAAAAGAAGTTAAGGAGTGAAGGCAGTGTGTAAATAAATATAAATAAAAAAGATAAGTATTAGAGGAAGTTGAAAATGGAAAATGATAGAGATATTGTAGTTGGGCACTGTTAATCTCAATCATGGAAGGTAGGGGAAGTTAGTTACTTTTATCATCTTGAATTGACAAGAGTAAGTGGAGCAAGGGTTGGTGATCTTCTAGAATACTTTTTTTTTATTATGAAATGGACATAAATATAGAATAAATATAAGTAGAGAAAGAAAGACAGTGGAAAGGAGGAAGACCGTATATTTAAAATAAAATAACAAAATAAAGTTGGGGAAAAGAATAAAGAGGACAAGAGTAAGAATTAATACGACCATACGATACGAGTATGCACTACTGTTTTTGCTCATGTAGGTCCTTAACAATCTTATTTTATCATGGGGTTACCATTTCCCCAAGTTTTGTATTTAATTATTAATCTTGCCCTTTCTTTTCTATCTTCTCCTTATTCTCTCAGGCTTCTCAATCCCATCAGTTTCAGTTTTTTTCAAAGGAAGTGAAGCCAAATTAACAAAAATTGTGTCTTTTAGAATATGCAGGGCACATAATGACTACGATGTTTTTTTTTTTTTCTTAAGAAACTATTGAATTATGAAGGTTGATTGCATATCCAAGGATTTAGTTATATTAAATTCTTAGCATCAATTTTTAAAATATATTTTGAGCATTGGCTATGGTAATATATATATATATATAAGAAAACTTAGGTACAGTACTTAAGTAATATTCTTTAGATTCTCCTCTTAAAATTCAGTCATGTGATTTTTTTCTCATGAAATGGAATGTATTTTTAGTTAAATACTGCTATATGACCGAATTTTAAGAGATGAACTTAAATAACAATACCTAAGTACTGTACCTATATTTTGCTATATATATAGTGGAGATATATAAAAACTTAGTTTACATTTTTCTTCCACTTTTAAGAATACCCAAAGAATTGAATAACGATAGAAATAAGACAAATTTAAATACATATATAAATCTTACAAATAGATGTGTCACTATTGGGTAATCACAAGTAATTTAATTAGAAAAATGTTAGAATTCTTCTTTTTTTTTTAAGGAAAATGTTAGAATTTATAAATATTATAAATTTTATTACATAACTTTTACAATTTGATGTGACAAAGAATATGATTAGTAGACTTCAAAAACCTATTAAATACATTTTTAAATTACTTTTTATGATTGGTTATACATCTTTATAAGTCTCATATTGTATAAAATTTATAACATCCCTAACATTATTCATTCAAATACATGTTCAGTATCTTCTTAAAGTGTCACAAATCACATTTGTTACTATATTAGTTTGTAAGATTTTTGTAGTAAAATTTATTATAGCTTAAGTATTCTCTCCAAAATAAAGTCATATTAAAAAAATAAAAAGAGTAAAATTTTTTTAAATTATGATATAAAATAATAGTTAAATATTATTTAAGTGACAACATAAAAGGCCCATTTGAAGATATCGTCTTACACCTCCAAATTGTTTGTACTGGCCATGTTCTTGAGTTAGGGCCATATAATTTTCAAGATATATATATATTTTTTGTTCTTATCAAATATTGAGAATATAAATAGTAGGTTAGTGGTAAATTTTCAAGCCAAAAAAAAAAAAAAAATAAGGTAAGTTGTAAAATATTTTGTTGTCATACAAGAAGTTTGATAATCGTATTTACTATTTACAACTAGGGAAGAGTACCACCCATTTAATCATATAACAACTTTACAGACCTAATTATAGATCATATAATTAGTATGACACATGAAGTCACCTAGGTAGTATTAAGAAATGTTGGGGACATAAATTTTTTAACATTTTCACAAATATTACTAAGATGGTAAGTTGTGATTGGAGCAACATCCCTTACACATAGACCTATCATTTACACCACTTTTATTATACATCAATTACAACATATCAAATTCACAATGATTTAAAAAATTGTGAAAAATTTTGTGTCTATATTTATTGAATACTATTCCAAATTTTAAAAAAGTATTATATCACATTGTTTAGAGAATTCAAGGACACCATTTTTCTTGAATGCGTCATACCTACCTTCCATTAACATATGATAAGTATGGTACATGCTACATACAAAGAAAAGTGTATATCCTACGTGTTTTCGCTAAGATTTTTATAACTCAACTGGTAATTTTTGGTATTTCCAACAGAGATGTATAGGGTTCAAATTCCTCCTCCACCAACTATCAAAGAAAAAAAAAACCCTTAAAAAAAACTTGAAAGAAAATTGTTATGTGTTTTCAAATTGTCTTAATCAATTTACACCCTTATCAAAATCTATAGCTAAAGAGTACAATTTAAAACAACATTATATTTCAAGTAAACAAACTACCAAAACATAAAATTTTACAAGTATATGCTTTATTTCTTTTTTTAGAAGAACCAAGTATATGCTAAGTCATAGTTATCAATATCATACGATACGCGATACATAATATAAGATATGTATTATATTGTGTACAAAAAATTCTATATCATAAAAGCATATCAAAAGTATCTGTGAATTCTACGATATACAGGTATATATCTTATGAATTGTATATATTGGATGATACATGAACGCATTGTTTAAATTGGGTTTCTACTAAAATTTTTGGTTGGCTTGTGCCCAAATGCTTTTCTACTTGTTTAAAAAATTATTGGCTACTACTACTTTAGCTCATTACAAAAACATTGGCATGATTATTTATCCTTCTTTTTCCCTAAAAAATTTAGACCATACATTTGCCCACTTTCAAAATGAGTTACAAGGATTAAATAAAATAAAAATAAAAATAAAAAAGGAATAAGAGCATCCATAATAGTGGTGCTAAAAAACCATATTGGTATTTTTAGCACCTCAAATACTAAAAACCATTCTGCAACAGTGGAGTTATAAGTAAAATTTTTACCTCTTCAGTTACAATGCACAACCATCTATAGCTATGCACTGTAGCTCCAAAACTAAAAAAAAAAAAATATATATATATATATATATATATATATATATTTATTTATTTAACTTCTCTCTCTTCCCATTAAAATATTCTCTCTCTCTCTCTCTCTCTCTCTCTCTCTCTCTCTCTCTCTCTCTCTCTCTCTCTCTCTCTCTCTCTCTCTCTCTCTCTAACCCAAAGTCTCAACCTTCACTCTTCTTCTCCTCTGACCAGCGAGGGTAGTGAGATCAACGAGTATGGTGAGATTAGCAAGCGTGGTGAGATCGGTGTGGTGGGTCGATGGGTTAAGATTGGCGATGGCATGGTGGGTTGATGGGTTAACATCGGTGATGGCATGGATAGTTTTATGGGTGTGGTCTTATTGGGTTGTTGCCTGTGGGTCAGTGGTTTTCGTGTATATGGGTCGGTGGGTTGTGGCTTGTAGGTTGGTGGTGGTGGGTTGTTGATGTGATTGTCGTGGGTGTGATCTGATTGGATTGTGGCCTGTGAGTCAGTGGGTTTCGTGGATGTGGGTTAGTGGGTTATGGCCTGTGGGTCGATGATGGTGGGTTGTTGATCTGTGGGTTGCTGTGATGTGTTGGTGTGATTGCCGTGGGTGTGGTTGGTGGGTCACGGCATGGGTCACGGTATGGATTGTGGTGGTTGGGTTGATGGGTCACGGCGTGGGTTATGAGTGTGATGGGTTGCTCTTTGCTAGTTTGATGTTTTATGGGTTTGCAATTTGTTTGCTCTGTATTAGAGAAGAGAGAGACAAAGAGGAAGAGAGAGAACAAGATAGAAATGATGATGAATAAAAATTAATATTCAAATAAAGTAGCTAAAAAAAATAAATTTATTGACATTGAATATATAATGAAATAGTAAGTTAAAATAAATAAAGTGACTTTTTGTGACGATAAAAAACTAAAACTTTGCCTCTAGTAGCGTAGGTAGGCTAGTAGGAGGATAAACAAAAATAGAAGAAAATAAAAGGTGTGCAAGTGCAAAAGTGGAGGAAGTAGAAAAGGCAAATAACTCCGACTACATGAAAAGTAGAGCTACCTACCAAATCCAGCACTAACTTAATTGTAACCACTCGTCTTTCTCACCAACTCGGTCAAATACCCTCCTATCCCTTCTTAAATGAAAAGGGCCCCGAGTCAATTGCACCTTCTTCTCTCCACCACCTTCCATTTATATTCCCTTCTTTCTCTCCCTTGTCCCCCCAATTCCTTTTCTTGCTTCCATTCCATTCTCCACAAAACTCTCTCTCTCTCAAATTAAAAACCAACAACTACAACCACCATGGGCAGATCTCCTTGTTGTGAGAAAGAGCACACCAACAAAGGGGCATGGACCAAAGAAGAAGATGAGCGCCTTATCAACTACATCAAACTTCATGGTGAAGGCTGTTGGAGATCTCTTCCCAAAGCTGCTGGTAATTTCATTCACCCAAAAAAGAAAAAGAAAAAGAGTTTTGTTTTGTTTTTGGTTTTGGTTTTAGATGCGAGAGAGACAGAGAGAGAGAGAGAGAGGCAAAGATTGTGTGTTAAGGATTTTGCTGATATGTATCTTATGTAGGTTTGCTTAGATGTGGCAAGAGCTGTAGACTGAGGTGGATAAACTACCTTAGGCCTGATCTCAAGAGAGGAAACTTCACTGAAGAAGAAGATGAACTCATCATCAACCTTCACAGCTTACTTGGAAACAAGTAAGCAATACTTATTAATTATTCCCACTTTTTATCTCATTTTGGTTCTTTTACTTGGTTCAAAACAAATACTGATTTTTAATTTTACTTAATACAAAAACAACATTTTGTCCCTTTTATTTAATTTTGATTCAAACCCTTCTTTCAAAATGAGCAAAATCTGATGTGGGTTTTGATAAATTTTCAATTTTTCTAATTTTTTTTGTTTTTACTTTTTCTTTTTGTGATCTCTCAGATGGTCTCTTATTGCCGCACGCTTACCAGGAAGAACTGATAATGAGATAAAGAACTATTGGAACACACACATCAAGAGAAAGCTTTACAGCCGTGGAATTGATCCTCAAACTCACCGTTCACTCAATGCTACCACCACCAACACCACCATTAACACTACAACTACCACTATCAACACTAGCAACAACAAAGCAAACTGTACCAACAACATCAACATCAACATCAACAACAATAACAATAGCAAGAGTAGTAATTCTCTCTTTGAAGTGCAAAATTATGTGACACCATTGATGCAAGTGCCTGAGCTCAAGAATAATATTGCAACAACAACCAATATTGGCTCCAACATCAACGTGAAGGTTGCAACAGAGTCTGCTGAAGAGTCAAATAGTAGCAGTGGGGTGACCACAGAGGAAGTTTTTCCTGAACTCAACCTTGAACTCTCCATTGGACTGCCCTATCAGTCTCAAATCTCTTCTGTCAACATAAAAGAGTTGAAGCAACAACAACAGGTTTCGTACCAGTGGTATGGGAATGTTAGTCAAAGTGGTGTATGTTTGTGTTGCCATTTAGGGTTTCAGGATGGCCAAGCATGTAGCTGCAGCAAAGCCATGGGAACAGCCTTAACAGCTGACAATCTCTACAGATACAATAGACCCGTGAACTCTTCTTGAAGTTTACAAGTTAGAACTAGTCTCACTCTCTCAACCTATGCTCACATGTAATCTTATGGTGGTAAAGAAACATCTCAAATAGTTGTTAGATTTTGTTTTACCCTTCTTTTTGTGGGTTTTGTGGGGTGGAGAAGAGAACAAAATAGCTGTAAGATACAAGAAACTTTTCAAAAAATTTCTAATCCTTTTTCCTCCTACTTTACTTTCTTGCTCTTGGGTTTTCATTTAATTCTTAGTTTATCCTTTTTATTTATTTATTTTTATTTTGGCCTTGGAGTGAGAGAAAAAGAAATCCTTTACATGCTAATTGATAGAATTAATTGTCCATTGATTTGTTTAAACTTAAAATGCAAGTTTATTTTTAGTTTAGATCTTTTTTTAGGTTATAACAAATTAACAATACACTTAATTATTTGCTTATTTTAAAACATGCGATAAAAATAAGTTTTAAAGTTCTGCCCTATAGTAAGCTAATCTTATTTACAGTGTAGCTATACTGTAAATTACTTATAGTTTAGCTAATTGATAGAATTAAGGGTCTATTTAGATACTATTTATTTTACTGAAAACTAAAAACTTATTGCTAAAAACACAATAACAAAATAATTTTTAAATTTTGAATAGTGCCATGGAACCCAGGATTTACTACTTATGCATGTTTTTTACAAATTTTGATGGGCCGTGAATTGTGTCGTAAGACCCAATTAAAAACGTAAAATGCAAAATCATTGCTTAGCAAACGCATGATAAATACCCATTGATTTTGTTTAAACTTAAAATGCAAGTTTTTTGGGTATAGCGCGCAATGCTCTTAAATCCTTCACACACCTTTCTTCATTATTAGCTTGGTTTTTAACATGCAATAAAAATGAGATTTAAGTTCTCCCCTATAGTTTAGCCCAATTTTCACAATGTCACTGCTGCTAGTGACTTTCTTAAAAAAAAAAAAAAATATATATATATATATATATTAGCTTCTCTCAAGAGTGACTAAGAGCAAAGAATGGAGAAGTGAAGCAACCAATGAATTAATTCATCCATGACAAAGTTCATCCAAATTCAGTTTTTAATGTTTTATTCGTTAGGCATTAGCGTATGAATGAAGTCAAAAGTCTTTCCGAACAAAACCAATTTAAGACTATTAAAATCAGGTTTGTGGAATTATATTATTTATTTAAGTGGAAATTAATGTAGCATATATACTTGATTGTCAAGCACGTGCCTGCCAATTGTTTGAATCCTTGTCAATGGTGGTGATGGTGGCATAATAAATGAAAAATTCTTGTGCCACACCAAAAGGCACAATATTAGTCACAATTTGCTCATATGATGAGTTGTAGTTAGTAGAGGAGTAATGGTGGTTCTAGACACCTCTCTACCAACCACAACTCACCCATGTGGCGAGTTGTGGCACATGTTGTGCCTTTTGGTGTGGCACAAGAATTACTCATCATAAATATAGGTGTGTACCAGATCAGGATGTGTTGAGGCCTCTCGCTTCTTGTGAGGAATGAGGAATCACATCATAAAGTGAGATGATAGTACAATGAAGAGAAAGGAATAAATAATGGACAATTTGACAAAGGGCCCATCAATATGAGTTAGAGCATCACAGCAATGGAGTTATTTTTTAAGTTAACAAAAAGCTATTTTATCTATTTTACCTACAAATTTTACAAAACATCCAGCATTAGTGAATCTATTTTAGCTTTCAACACAATAAAATAATATAAATATCACAATAAAATAATATATCTACTATAATAAAATAATACATCTCACTACCAAAAAAAACACCACAAACCGATCTGGCACAATCCACAACCATTGCCAACCAAGAACAACCACCCACAACTACCCAACAACAACTAGCAAGCCAAGAACAACCACCCAACAACAACTAGTAAGCCAAGAACAACCACCCACAACCACTGCCAAAAATCCAAATTAGCCAAAAACCACCACACAAATCACCACCAACACAACCATACCACCACTAACCCACGAAACCAGCCACCATGAAACCCAACCAAACCTCCACCACGAAACCCAGAGAAACCCATGAAATCCAGCCACACCACGAAACCCAGAGAAACCCACGAAACCCAGCCTCTCGCGGCGGTCTTGAGTTCGATGAAGGCAGTGTCGATGGAGCTTGGATCAACGATGAAGCTTGGGTCGGCAATGAAGCTTAGACCGGTGGTGAGATGGAGGACTTGGCTTGTCAGCATTGGGTGAGCAGTGAGATAGAGGACTGGGCAAGATAGGCCGGCAGTGTGGGACTACAACGTGGGCAATGAAAATGAAAATCGGCAATGAAGATGAAGATGAAGAGTCACAGGTTGGATAAAAAGAATAGGAAAAAAAAACAAATAATCTTTTAAACGAATGGAGAATAAAAAAAAGTAATTTTTTTTTTTAGCTCTCAGCTACAGTGCACAGCCATATATAATTGTGCACTATAGTAAGGTAGGTAAAAAATTTACCTATACCTTCACTACTACAGCACTCTTTTTTATATATAGTGGTGCTAAATATAGCTTTTTAGCATTACTATTGTGGATGCTCTTACTGAAACGATCATAAATAATTTACGTTTGGCTTGATTAAAAAAATGTGTTATTTGCCTATTTGTAAACAAGCTAAATTTGAGCTTTAGTTTGTACGCAAGCTCAAGTAAAACAAAATTGTTCATAAACAAGTTCATAAACATTAAGACTTGATACAAAACAGGTTGAGCATAAACTCAATTATAGGCTTAGTAATAAGCTTGATAATATACTTGCATTAGATGTTAACCTCAAAAACTTGATGTTAAGCTCGAGCTCAACTTGATTAATTATTTGTAGGTTTCATTTAAGCTCAAAGCTTGAACATTTTACTTTTGTTGTCAAGCCAAGCTTGAACATTCACTATTCAACATTATTCAAACTCGCTTACAGCCCTCTGAGTTAGTTTGCCACCAGTATCATGTATTGCTATTATGAAAATTTTGTATTCTCTCTAAATATAGTTAAATTATCAACAACAATAACAACACCTTAATTCCAAAAATATTGGCTATGTTGTAAATTTTTAATAAATTAATCAATAATCGATCTCATACTTTTTTTTTCTTTTCTTTTTTTTTTTTTTGTTCATTTTATGTAATCAAAAATTATATTATATCACATTAATTAGTTAAATTATGATGCATGTATCCAAATTCTTTATTTGTGGGATCATGTAGTTTAATTGGTAAAATTTCTTAGTATTATAGTAAGTTATAAAATTGTATTACATCATAAAATAGAATTAGATAAAAAATTTCTCTGAACCAAATTGGAGGAATTTTGTTCAATCCATTACATGGTGGTTTAGAAGATCATCCATGTATATTAAGTCACATTAATTAATTATAAATTATTTAAATGTATGAGGTGACTATTTCATAGATCATGTGACTAAAAGTACATGTAAATATAGACTTTTGAGTTTTGAACTGTCATAAAATGAGTTGAAGAAACATTCAAATTTTTGTTTAATTGAATTATACTCATACTAAGGATGTAGATGGGAGGGCCTACCCCATTATATACTATATAGTTGGAAAATAATTATTCTCTTTTATATTTGAAATGGAGAAAACTCGAGTTACACCTCATTTAAAATTTAAGAAATAGAAAAAACTCATTTTATAGTTTTTGGTAGGGATTGAACCCCAGATCTCTTATTCAACCATCAGAGACTTTGCCAATTAAGTTAGCTGGAACCCACATCTCATTTTGTAGTTAAGATTTAATTTTTAAGAACTTATGTAATATCAGGTCATTTAAAATAAATTTTCAACAACATAATAAAAATTATTAATATTCCGAGAAATACTATTACCTTATCTTTTTTTTTTTTTTTTTTTTTTGAGAAAGGAAAATGGGGGTTAGCTAGGTTACATTAGCCCCGAGCAGGACGCCAGGTGGCAGGGAGAGGTACTATTTCCTTATCTAATAAATGATAGTTACAATAATTGCTATTTTCCTTAACAATAATAATTTGTTAATTAAGGCAGTCCGTTGGGATGAAGATGAGAGATGCAACCTAAGATTATTTATATGATGCATAAATAATTTAGCAGTTAGGTGCCGTTTATTTATCTTTATTATAATATTAGGTGCTTAGAGCTACTTTTCTTTTCAAAGATTGATATTTAAAATTTAATCTGTTCTATGTGAAGATTTACAGTGTTAATTATGTTAATATAATTTTCAATATACATTCAGAAAAAATGGAAAAAGAAAAAGAAAAGGCAAGGAAGAGCCCAGTATGGTCTTTTAACACTTGTGACTTCAATTTAAATGAACTTTAACATATCAACTCCAAGTGGAACCCACCTCAAGAACCTAGAAAAATATGGATTATAAATTTCCAGAATTATCAGAGGTTGCGAAGTACTAAGGGAAGTGAAGAAAGGGAACAATTTATTTATTTATTTTTATTTTTATTTTTTGTAATGAGCCATCATCTAGCTTCTAGAAGTATAAAAAAATTTATTGGATCATCTAGTGCTTTGTTGTTTGGCATATATCTAAGGTACTTTTCAGATAATAGCATTGTCTCATATGTAAAATTAATTTCATATATTAGGCTATAAGACTATTTGAACTAACTTTTAGGACCCGTTTGGATGGAAGGGGAAAAAAGGGGGAGTAGAGTAGAGTTAGCTGAAAATAAGTTAATTTTAAGTCAAATTTACTCTACTCTACTCTCCCTCCCTCTTTCTCAATCCAAATAGACTATTATTCAGGAAGAGGAATAATGTTTATTAATAGGAGTATAAATTAGAATAACTTATAGGGAATGCCTCAACCCTAAGTCACTACTAGTTGGATTGATTTTATTATCAATTTTATTACCAAAAAAAAAAATATGAACCAATTGAAACAATAAATATGATTGAAGTCAAACCTAAATATAATAAATAAATTTTTTATATAAAATTTAACTCATTAGTTTATTTATTTTGTAACTCTATGTTCTAGTGAAATAAAGGCGACTATCGATTATTTATTTATTTTTCCTTTTATTAAAAGAACAAGCAAAGGGAAGCTAACTGAAATAGAGAGGTATTCCAAAAGAGCAATAATACTCTTATACTTTTGTTTTTTTTGTTGCTCCTTTCATGTGCAAAAATTGGATATTTTTGTATCAATTGTGAATATTAATGTAAAATAGTAAATATAAAAGAATGTAAGAGAATATTTTTCTCATTAAAGAAAAAAAAAAGAAATTGGGAGGCAATGAAAATTCTATCAATCTAATGAAAAACAAATTTCAAAACATGATCATGACATATTGTAATTAGACAATAAAAATAATATTAATGAGAGATTAATAGTCCTAATAAAAATAATGTTATATTAGTCATAATCTATCAACTCAATAAAAAGAAAAGAAAAGAAAAAGTAAATATAAAATTCGATGTGTGAGTAACATTGATGATGAAAATTTCACGTGTAGATTTGTGAATCAAGAAACTTGTGGCCAGCCTCTTCTGGTTGGACTAGTGTTAACCAAGTTGGATCTGAACCTAACCAAGACACTAAATATAGTAAAATAAAAGAAAAGAATATTTAAAAAAAGAAAAAAGGGGAAGGATATATATATATATATATATATATGATTGTGTGTGTGGGTTGGAAATAACATGATAGCGGTTTGGGTTGGTAGATGGGGTGATGTAAGCAAAGACAACTACCCCTCTGTCTCTTCTCATAAATTCCTGGTTCTCTGCTCTCTCTCTCTCTCTCTCTCTCTCTCTTCTAATCTTTTTTTATTTATTATTATTTTAATGAATTAAAATAATTTTCTAACCCACACAAAATAATTTATATATATATATATATATTAATGAAGGATGACATGATTGACATTGATACATACAAACAAAAAAAAAAAAAAAAGGATGGCATCCCTACGCTACGAGTACGAGGCATGAAAGTGGATGTGTTCTAGAAGGTTGGCCCGTGGAGTTGTGCAGGACCAGGAAGTAGAAAGTAGGACGGATATATATCACTTTACTTTTTACTCTCACCTCACCTCACCACCTAACTCTTTGTTTTTTATTTTTCCCCTTTGTCACCAAATTAAGAGCTTCCCCATTCATTCACAGTCTATTATTTTATTTATTTTATACTACCTTCGAGTTTCAGGTTACATCATGATTCTTTTAAAATTCATGATTAAATAATTAATTGTATCATAATTTATCAAAACTAATAAAATAGTAAAATTTTTTGTAGACAAAATCTCAAGAAGGTCAGGTCATGTGCCATGCAGTTTTCTAAAAAATCACAATCATGCAACACTAAAAGCCTAACCGTTGTTCTATATACTTATATATGTGATTGCAGCTCTAGATTTGTATTACACATTGGCCAAACAATCTGTGAAGTTAGGGGGTAATAAAGGATGTGAGCTGAATCACTATCACCACCGCCTATCATTTTTTTTTTCTTTCACCATATGGATGTGTGGCTAATGTCAATTTGTAGATGACTGACATGTATCATCTAGAAGTTGACATTCGCCACACATCCATCCATGCTTTCCAAAAAGGAAGAACTCCGCACTAGCACTACTCCATGGATTTTGAGAAATGAAAAGTTGTAAATCATGATTAGAAATTTGATTCAAAATAATTATATCACAACTGCGCACTCCAAATTTTTTTTTTTTTTTCAAAATTGATAAAGTTATATACTAAATAATAAAAATTAGGTAATAGAAACCATGAGCCTATTTGGTAATATTTTTCTAGTAACGTTGTTTAGTATTGTGAAAATACATGTGGATGAAAAAGTGTTGTGGAAATATATATTGTATTATTTAAACAACAAAAACTATTATTTAACAACACAACCAAATAGGCTCCATAATTGTGCCACATGACCAAAAAATTTTCTTATGCCAAGTGTCTTGCCTTTATTAAAAATTTTGGTAAATTATGTAATTCTTCTATAACTATAATTATAGTGAATCAAAAGTATTTTAAAAAGTTTAATTAAAATAACCAACTTTTTTTAAAAAATATTTTCAATTCACCCCCATATCTAATTACTATTAACTAAAACTACTGGAAATTCACATACTTTAGGACTAAAAACTAACTTAAAAAATTAAAATTAAAATTAAAATCATTCCATTAGAAATTATAATACTTGGTTTTTTTTTTTTATTAAAAAAAAGCCTTAATATGATTGACAAGCATTTATCATATAATTTAAATTAAATTTCGTTCTTTTATTACTATCAGAAAATCTCAC
Source organism: Quercus glauca (assembly GCA_023736055.1). NCBI lineage: Eukaryota > Viridiplantae > Streptophyta > Magnoliopsida > Fagales > Fagaceae > Quercus > Quercus glauca. The sequence goes on along the minus strand of CM043324.1, from coordinate 41,185,119 downwards.
TTTTCTTTAGTTTTCATATCCCGATTAGGCCTTTTGGTGGAACAACAAATGAGTTATATCATGTCATGGTGGATTGGTGAATTATTGGAACGAGCTGAATTTGAACCAGCATAGACATATTGTGGTGCATGCCTACGCGAACCAGCTTAAAAGCTACGTGATAGTGGCCTTAAAAAGGTATAGGTTTGTGCCATGGTTTGGCAGGCTGCAAGCCATGTATGTGCTATAGTCAATGAGTGCAGTAAGGTGAGACATCAGACATGGCAATCTTACATGAGCTATACCATGGACAACTTATTGAGTAATGGGTAGCCTACGTGTGGGCAAGGCAAGGCTAGGTAAGGTTGCCTAAATGCGTATAATCAGGGCCGGCCCTAGACATTATTTTTCTTGCCTTTTGAGATGCAAATTGACTAATTAAATTTTTGTATGCAAATTCTTCTAACATCTTATTTTCAATCGATAATATAACTAATCCACTTAATCCTTTTTAGGATATTGTCGATCTTAGATATGATTTTATTAATTTTAATTTTGAAAAACTTCTTTATGCAGAAGCTATTGTTAGTAAAATCCTATAAGCAATGCATATATTTGGAAATGAATATAATCTTTTTATATAATTTAGTATGTCAATTGGAGTATAATCTTTTATTTGTAAAATTTCTTTTAAAACGTTTAACTCTGAAAATAAATCTAAACCATCAATATCATAATAAACATTATGTTTGAGAAAATTTTCAAGTTTAAGACAGTATTTTTGTAAACTATCATCATCTAGTGACTTCAATTTTGTGAAGTTAAATAGAAAACCAAAAATATCTTCATATATTTGAAATTGTTGAAATCTATTCTCAATTGAACTAATTGCTTTATCTACTATATATAAGAAATAATCAATTCTAAAAGATTCTTCAGCAGAACGTGTTGTCTCATTATGAACATTTTCATCAAATTTTTTCTTTCTATGAATTATACGTTTCTCATGAAATACAGATTCTATTTCCATTTCCAATGCAATTTTTTTAGATGAATTCATTGCAGATGTAAATCCATTATCTCTATATTCTTTAAAATAAGAAATGAGACCTTTTAATTGATCTATAGCAACATCAATGTGCATGTCTTTTGATTGTAAGTTTTTACTAACAGAGTTGACAGCAAATAATATGTCATATACCAAATAGTCATACCCAATAAGAACTCAAAACTTTCAATTTCATATGTTGCTAAGCAATCAGCTTCACTTTTTATTTTAGAATCTTCACTTGTTTATGCTAATTGTAACAAAGCATCTCTTATTTGTGGAGCTTGGAATTTTATTGCTTTTACACTTTCAATGTGACTTTCCCAACGTGTTTGTGATAATGACTTAAGAGTTAAACCTGATACATTATCTTGTAAAATTTTCTATCTTTTTGAAGAAGAAGAAAACAATGTATATATGCATTGTATAACTCCAAAAAATGATATAGCTTTTGGACAAGAATTAGCCATATCACATACTACAAGGTTAAGACTATGACAACCACATGGTATGTAAAGTGCTCTAAGATTTATATCAAAAAGTCTTTTTTGTACCCCTTGATGTTTTCCTTTCTTATTAGATCCATTATGGTATCCTTGTACATGTATATCATTAATATCAAGCTCAAAAATATTTATTACATTTATAATTTCATCAAAATGACCTTTTCCAATAGTGTCATCAACTTTTACAAATTCAACAAAATGTTCTATTATTTTTATTGGACTTGTTGAAATATCAACACATCGTAATATGAGAGACATTTGTTCTTGATGACTTGCATCTGGTGTACAATCAAGTATAATTGAAAAATATTTTGCTTCTTTGATCTTTTTGATATTTTTACATTTAATCTCATTTGCTAACAGTTGTATCAATTCATTTTGTATTTTATGTCCAAGATAGTGTTTATGGATTCCACCATTTTGAATACGTCTAATATGTTCTTGCATAACTGGATCAAATTCTGCAATCATTTCAATTAGACTTAAAAAATTTCCATTATTTTCGTCATAAATCTTTTCATTTTTTCCTCAGAATGCCAAATTATTTTTACCAAGATTCTCTACTACAGCAATAATTCTCAATAAAACATTTTTCCAATGATCTTTTCTCTTTGTTAATTTGTTCTTGGATATTTTTATCTATTGTTTTTTTTTTTTTTTTTTACAATCTCATTTCCAAATCTAGCCAAGTGTTCATGTTTGTAATATGCTCTCTAGCTATTTCATGGTTTCTAATTTTAGAACTAATATTTTTCCAATCTCAAGTTCCTTCATTACATAGTTGGCTAGTATGTTTAGACTCAAACAACTTGCAACAAAAACAAAATACTTGGTCCGTATCTTTTGAATACACTAGCCATTTTCTATCATGCTTCTCCCCCATTTGATAATATTCGAGTGTAATGAATAGTAGAAAAATGTCTAGTGTCATCACCTCTAGAAAAAATTATATCATTGTCTCTAATTGGACCTCTTTCTACTAATAAATCTCTTAATTTTGTATCAATATTTTTCCAATTACCTGGATCATAAATATTTGAAGGAATATAATTCAACATGTCATTATTATTTTCATTTTATCTAGTTGAACATCATTATGGTGAACTTGTTCATTTGTGACATTTTCATCATTATTTTCATTTTCTTCTAAATTATTTTGAAGTTCATTATCAAGATTTGTTGTATTGCAAAATTGAACATCATTATTATCTTGCAATTGTATCTATAGGGATAAGGGCCCAAAATCATATATTGGGCATTGGGCTTGGCCGAGAACATAGGTGAGCTGAGGACAATTAAACAATAGTTAGTAGTTTAAAGCTTAGACCTTCATGAACATGATATGACTGGGAAGGTGGTCCGAGAAGGAATACCTCCTCGGACAAGCTAAACACGAGCCAGATATGGATCCCATTGATCAAAACAACCTTCTAGAAAACTCCATTGATAAGAAGAACGTACACCTCGAGTGTACCAAAAAGTGGAAGTTAGGAGGTACCTAAGGAAAAGTTATTACTACCGCATTTAATGCATTGCAACTACTTTTCTAACCGCATTTATTTGGAGAAGATCCATGAACAGTGCTGCATTGGCCACTACAACTCACAGAAAGCTAGAAGGGGTGTCTGATGAAAATGGACACTCAAGTGGTGACTTCGATGATCAACAAATGGAAGGCCAAGATCACCAGGAATGAGATATATAATGTAAGAGACCGTTGAAGGAGGGGGGATCAAAAAATTAAGGAAGAAACACTGTAGCAGTCTAGAATCAGGCTTTAATCGAATTTCGCAAGCAATATACTAGAATCAGTCTCCTCGGATTTGGCCGAGGACGTTTTTCTTTAGCGAACATCTATTATCTTTCTTTCTTTGTCATCAAAATCCATTGACTTGTTGCTTAATTCACTAAAACCCAGTTTTCCAACCCATTCTCTACAAATTTATTGTTTTTGGTTTTTTGGACTTGAGTCCATACACCTTTTGGGCTAGGAGTTCAAATCGAGTCCTTATAGTATCATTTCATTATCTTCTAACACTTTTTGATTAATTTCTTGCTCATTTGTGATATTTTCATCTAAATTTTGTGTTATATTTTGTCTATTACTAATAACAAATTTATTCATTGATTCTTTTTAAGACTCAATTAATTTTTCTTCTTTTTTTCTTTTTTTAAGTTTTTCATATCCAGATGCATATTTTCTAGTAGACATTTCTAATCAAACAATATATTTATAAAGACTAAAATAAAAAATAACTTTCAAGTGTAGAGCATATGAGAAATAGAACCTGATTTATATAAAAAGTATTGTTGTAGTTTCACCGAATAATAACAAGTTTTTAGTAATGTCAACCTGCATAAATAAAGACTTATTCAATATATTACCACTAACTGAAAATATATATATATATATATATAAACACAAGATTAAATTTTTTAAAAAAAAATTTAAACACAAGCATAACAAAAATTTAAGCACAGCCATAACACAAAGCTTATTAATAAGACCCACCCACAAAAAAACACAAAACAAATCCTATCTATAACCCAAAAAAAAAAAAAAAAAAAAAAACTTGAAGGCCCAAACAAACGTGAAACGTCCAGGCAGCTATAAACAAAACAGGCCCAAATGCCCAATCTTATTATCTTAACAAATAAAATGAAGAGAACCAAATAAAGCGCTCAAATATTTATACCTGATACGGTGAGCAATTGAGAGAGGCGGAGAGCAGAGAATCAGATTCAAAGAAAGAATGAGAAAGGCAGAGAAAGCTTGCTTGAGCAATTGAGAGACACGATACAGGCGGAGGAAGCTTGCTTGAGTAGTTGAGAACAGTGGAGAGAATATCAGAGAAAGAATGAGAGACAGAGAAAGGTGGAGAGCAGAGAGAAAAAAGCAGGGGGAATGGTAAAATTTTTAGAGATTTGAGTTGTTTTATTTGTTTTGATTTGTGATTGTTTTGTAGTTAATCTCTTAAACCGGATTTGTAGTTTATCTTGTTAATTTTTGGTTTGTCTAGAGGATAATAATGTTATTTTTGGGTAATTATTTTGTTTAAAACCAATGTTTAACCGGATCTACCAAAATTTTTGTTTTTTGGTTAAAAGGATGTGCTAGATTTTTGTAATTCATCTGAAACTATTTTTTTTTTCCCCATACTACCCCTTCTTTTCTTAAATTTTTGGGCCCCCCTTCCACTTGGGGGGCATTAGGCAATTGCCTAACTAGTGGAAGGGCCAGCCCTGTGTATAATGCTGGTTAAGTGTAGACTCTATAGAGATTGAAATTTGGTTGGGACAGTATTTATTACACACTTGTCATGAGTCTAACTCGTGATTTTGAAATTGTGAAGTGGGTAGTTTGCATGGCCAAATGGCGGCTAAGTTTTCATAAGAGTGAAGATGTGTCAGGGGATGTGTGGCCAAACCAAGAAGTGACATTGTAATGGACCAAACCCTCCACATGTTGGTGATTACTAATAACTACTAAGTAGGTCTTGCAATAACAAACTTTGTGGATGTAGCAGCAGACAGAAAGGCAGTTTATCCTAGAGCTAGTTCCCGCAACATCAAATTTTGCCAAATTTCACTAATATCAATCATTGAATGGATATCATTACTTAACACAGATGAAAGTTTTATAGACATAGCTGTTGAAATATAAAGGGTCTTAAAATATATTTCAACCATATCTTAGCTGCAAAGATACATCATACAAAGCCCAAGTAACCTTCATATAAGATTAAAAAAAAAACCCTTCATATAATAAGGTTATGCTGTCTAGTGTCTACCGTACGTATTACATTGTCTTTTTCAAATAAACTATATAAAATATAGAAAAACAAAATAGTGGGGGGTTGGGTAAACTAGCTTACAATCAACGCTTGAAACGCGGACCATTCATGGGCCCAAGTACAACCACTACATGGGCCCCACCACAGCATGGAAACATTAGATACTTGAGCGGGCGTTTGTTACGTAATTTTGAGTAACAATTTTCAGTTTTCAAAAATCATTACTATACGTATTTTCACACACTTTTTTACTTATATATATTTTTAAAAAATACAAATAGCGTTATTAGAACAGCGTTACCAAGTGTGCCCTCAATTACTTTTTTTTTTTAACTTAAATGCACACTTTTTTATTTCAAAAAAATTTAATTAACAAATTAATATTGATGAGTAAAAAAAATGACGTAAGTTGTGAGCCAAAACTAATAGCTTGTTGCCTAAAATTTATTGTAAAATTATTCTGAAAATGTTGTTAACATAACATTAATATCTCTATCTCAATATAATATATATATATATATATATTGGTTGTTGTGATGCTATATTATATAGTTTTGTTTTCAAAGAAACTTAAACGACAGCATCGACCGCATGAGACAAAATTTCAGAGAGACAGGTTGGCGAAAACATGCACAAGTGCGTATAAAAACTTTGATTCATTACTGGAAAAAGACATAGAGGGACGGTCCTAAGTCCTTGCAGTGCAAGGACAAATAAATATATGAATAACCAAACATAAAAAGAATCGGCAAGGCAGGCTCACAATATATGGATAAATATATATATATATATATATATATATATATATTATTTTATATTTGGCCTCTCCCAAAATGCCTTCTAGTTTACTATCCGTTTAATCCACATAAGCCATAAGCTACGCCTGAGGACCAAATAAATTATAAGATCTTATGCCAATTCCATAGTGCGGATAATCTGAAGGGAACATCTATGAACTATGATGATTGATCAAAACTTATTCTAAGCTATAGTATCTAACTATCTTCCATATTGAATTTAGACACTAATGTTTGATAATTCGATAGTTGAAAGTCGGGAAATTTGAAATTTGAATGTTTCCATTAGCATCACTAGAAAATTTGGATCTTGAGATAATATCAACCTAAGATATTTCCGTTGAAAATGTCAAAATGTGCCAATTGAATTACAAGACTCATGACATAAAATAACACATCCCCACCCCAAAACCCAAATTTTAAGCCGAAGATGATGGTGGTCTATCCTTTTAGTCTTTGACAAAGAATTGAAGTGACTTAAGTTGAGCTTCATTAAATGGAAAACTTCCACAAAACTACTAAGATAAGCCCTGAATAGTCAATATCACTTTCAGAAATCACATGCTGCAGAGCATACAGTAAGTCCAACGTGAAGCCTAATGTTGTTTATTTTTGTCAACGAAGTTGGTGTTAAAAAAATGTAGTAGTAGCCATCTGAATGACTAAACACTCTGCAGTTCCATAAAGGCGTGCTTCCCACATTAAAGTAGGAAGAAAATATGCCACTGCTGAGTAAAAACGTTGCATATGAGAACTATTTTATTTTTACTTTAAAAAAAAAAAAAAAATTAAACGTCAATCATAAAAAGGAAAATACTAGTACCACAATTTTTGCCACAACTTGCATCGTGAGCAAATTTTGGTAAAAGTTGGGGTCTATTATTCATCTTAAAATAGTCAACAATATTGTTGAGTAACAGTCTGTCAGCTCTTTCCTACTCTATTGTACCACATGATTCTCACCTGAACCACATGGAACATTTGTTTTTTTTTTTTTCTATTCTTAATTTTGGATGACCTAAAAGGCAATATATCACAGAATTTACCAGACCCCAAGACATCTTCAAGAGAAATTATTATAAAACTTGGTCATTCTCTATGCAAATAATGGCCTTAATGGCACGAAAAAACTATTGATAAGTAAATTTGACATGAATGAATGGTGTAACAACCAATAGTAAGATTACATTCATATCCAAATCAAAAGGGAGGGTTTTGTTGTTGGCAGGGGGGGGGTGTGGGTGGGGGGTGTGTGTGTGGTGTTGTTGTTTACATCCATTAGTGTATATCACAGAAACTACACTACATGTTAGTACCTCTAGTAGGACGGCAAACATGATTTCTTCTACGAGCATGTTCATCACTGTGGTGCTGTGTCCGACACGAATATCCATACCAGCAATCTTCCCTCTTTGATGCATCTGGTGGTAAAAGCTATGAAGAAGCATACACAACCACATTAAAATAATCCTAACAAAAATTACAGGCAACTTTCCAGAACTAACTAGTGATCACTTATATGAACCATCTGATTAAATCAGACCCTCAAATCATAATCTGAAATTAAATGATTCTCAAGAGGACATCTATAAGAACTAATAAATGATTTCTATCACACACCCATTTTTAAGAAAGAAGCTATCATACCCAAATCTTAAAGGGGGGGAAATTGTGTTAAATAATTCCACAACAAAAAGGCAGATAAAACACTGGTCTAATAAATTGGAATGAGCCTTCCAGAGAGTTGTTAACACAAGCAATTCTTCAAACCACCTTCAAAAAGAGTGGCATACAAAGCTCAAAATTTCAATTATTAAATCAATTTGAGCACATTATTCTATGAACTGGGGTACATTGTTGCAAGCTTGGAGCACCACCAGCCATGTGAGTAGTTGGGTTTGGAAACTTCAGCTTTGGATCGAGAAGGAATTTACTCAAAATAGGGGACATATTATAATTCTTATATATATAATGTCAATGTCATGAACATAAATGCCACAGTGACAATTGTTTGTTTGGTACATGTCTTTGTTACTCAAAAATGACCTCCTTTTCTTTGTAAGTTATGGAATGCTTTCATCAAAAGATACACTAGACTAGGATGACTCCATATTTCTTGTATGGTTGAATTTGCTACTTCACAAGCCCACACGGGTAAAACTGTAGGGTGACACTTTGCCACTTTGGTTAAAGAACCAGAACTTCAAGATTAAACTCTCCTGAACCTCCAATGTATTTGATTTGCAGGTTATTACTTTGTGAATGGCATGTGCAAGCTAAAACACGGTTGGCTCTTAATCTATTGCATAGAGCCCAAGTTATTATAAAGACTCATCATTGTATGTACTTCATAACGTGAAGGCTTCAATATTACAGTACCAGATGTTGAAACCACATATATGAGAGGGGAAAACAGAAGATAGAGTGGGTAGACAAGTTACGGTAAATGTACTTTCAGGACACATGAAATGCCCACCAAACATCCATTGAAAAGAAAACCATATCTACAATTAGAAATTTGAAATTATAATGCTTCAAGTTGATGATACTTACATATTTGGGCACTGAAATCCGAAACCAGTACAAAAGGAATGAGACCAATTTGTCATAACAATCACTGCATCCAAAACAATTATATATATTAAGAATCTGGCATTTAATGAGACAGAAATCCAAGTATTCTAATTTATCCACCATTTTATAAGTTTTATCTTTATAATATGATTTGATGGATATTGTTTGAATCGCAATTTGATGGATAATACAGTTAAGACTGCTAATACTGCTTCAACATAAAAGTGACTGAAGGAAACAAATTTTTTGAGAAGCTGGTGCCTCAAGTCTTGAAACATCATATTGACAGCTCTAAACTCAAACACCATATACAAAAATTATGTCCAATGTCCATAGAACCAAGAAAAGAAATAGCGTTTGAGATTTTTAGCGCCTTTCTAGAAATTAAAAATTCAACAACAATTAAGCCCACTCAGAAGAAGAAACATGAAAATCAGATGCAAAAAACATTTGAAATTAAGAAGTGGTATGCCTTGGGTACAATCAGACTGTAACACCTTGAATTAAAAGTGTTACACAAATGTTATGAGTTTAAAGATGAATTGGACATGTACTGCAGGCAGAAAACTAATTCAATTACCGAGAACACCAAATGCAAAATGAAACTTACTTGCAAACATGAGTTCCGGAAGTGATCATCTCAGCATGGTTCAGTGGCATCCTTGTTCGATCTGCCATGAGAACAAAATTACCTCTAAATTAAAACAATACTATCTGAAAATTAATATATCAGATCCCTATGATAACCAGAAAAATCTATGAAAAACTAATCATGTTTGACTAGAACCCTTTATCACATATGAAGAAATGGAACATTAGAAAAGAAATGAACTGCAAAACTTTATACCTAGAGGACCTAAAAGTAGAGAAGCACGTGCACTGAAATGAAACAGAAAATACTCAAACATATTGAAACAAGGAACATTGAAACATGACTTAATACCTAGAGATGGTGCTACCTAGAAATGTACATTGGTCCACTGATCCAGACATTATTTTCTATTCATTCCACCTTGGAATCCTAGATAACTATTTCAGTTAGAAACCACAAGCATTATGCTACCAGAACCATAGCATGTTTCAGATAGAAAAGACCAGTTGGTTAGTAAAAAAAGATTTAATCAACTTGCCTCCTACAGATTATTTAGAAAGTTATACATGACCCAAGCGTTACTTTTTGTTTTTCGGAGGGGGCAGGGAAGAGAAGAAACTTTGTTTTAGTCCATGAAAATACATATGTAACAAGTATAAAATTTAGAAGCCAAGTCTTCCATTAATAATTGGATAACAAACATACCTTCATAAGGAAGGTTGATCATGTGCTTACTAGCATCAACACTAAATGATAAATTAAGGCATCATGATTGTGATTCAGAACATTGGAACCCAACAAATTCATTCTTCAACCATTAAACCAATACTGAAGAATATATCAACTTACCTATTTCTCTGTTGTTTAACTTTGCAATCCACTCTGAGATAACATCCTGCAACGTTCTGCCCATCTGTATAATACACCTTTGTGTGATCTAAAACACCACTAAGATGTGAGTCATATCAAACCATTCATTAACTAAAATAATTACAAAAGTTTAATGTTTTGGTAAAGAGAAATCCACACATCTTGTTCATGCCGATTCTTGTCATGCACTGCATCAGGAATTCTAGAAATAGTGCGATCTGAGATCTGCAAAGCATAGGAAGAAGTATAATCATCATAAAACATGTCACCATAGTAAATATTAAACCATAGTTTTTAGCATATAAATACTGATCAATCTTTCAACAAGGTCATAATTTAACATCATTTTTCTAAAAATGGGATGGCTAAAACAAAGGAACTCCAACAAAAGTAGATGTGAACCTAGGAAACTTTGTGTATGGAATCTTTTAGAGGATTTGGGAACAAATTATTTAGCTTTTTGCTATTGTGTTAAAGTATACTTGTACTTTGAAAAAGTGTGAAAAAAAAAAAGAAAAAAAGAAAAAAAGAAAAAGAAAAAGTAAGGTTTTAAAAAGCTATACATAAAAGCTAAAAAACAAAAAACTAACTTATAATCTGTTCACAAACACACATTAAAAAAGAATTCTAGATTAAACCAAGATATATTCCCTACAAATGATTAATTAGGGAGATTTACTTGACAAATTTTTGCAAGTAGTTTTCAGCAGAGAATGAAAGGGACAACTAAGTAAAGATTTGAAAATTTGTTGAAAAGAAAGAAGTTTTAGAAAGAGGTCCATTAAAAGAGTGTCTTATCAACTGAATGTCCTATCAGCAAATAGTAATAAGATATGAAACAAAACCAATTGTCATCTTTATACAAATGATTGATCAACTGAATGTCCTAAAACTTTGGGGAATTAATTAATAATAGGGGAAAAAAGAAGAAGCAAAAGAGCAGCACATACTGGTTTAAAAGTCTCACGACTGCAAACAGGGTGAAAGTCACTTCTTGTAAGCCTTTGAGCTTGCCAATAAGCACCACAAAATGCTCTATCACATCCTACACCTGCAAGAGGGAAAAAATGGAAATGTTGACAAATTTAGAACAATTGCTTTGTTACACCTAACACTAAAAGGGAAAGAAAGTACAGATTAAGTGGATCACTTCATCTTCCCTATCTTAAAAAATTATAAAAGCTAAGTTGAAGTCCAAGTCTAGAGGCATCAATAGTGTGGTTCTAAAATTAAAAAGAAATAAACTTCTATGGTGACTGCAGCATAAAGCAAAGTCTTAAAAACCAATCCAACAGACTTTCAATAAAATTATTTTATAACCTGTAATGTGAGCTACAAGCTAGAATGTATCCCTTGCTGCTTTCAAACACACACAAAAACTTACAGTGTTGTGGTACACTAATATCAGTTCGGGAAGGCATCATTCCTCCGCATGCATAACACTGTAGATGAATGGTGTTCTGGTTGCAGTGGAACCCACCCAATTCTGTACCTGAAAATTTGTAAATGACCTTGTTATATATAAATAAGACACAGTGAAAGAGGAAAACATCACATATTAGAGCAGTTCATCTAAAGCAGTGAACTTCAGAAAGTTGGACCATATCATTAACATGAAAATTTAAAGAGCAGTTCATCTAAAGCACTCTGAGCAAGTTGGTGAGAAACATAAGCAAATCTTAGCCACAAAACTTTGGGCTCAACTATGGATGACTTATCAAGTTGCCACATTTTTTTGCTACCATTATATTCTATCTAAAATCATACTCTCTGTTAAATCCTTAATTGACGTGCCCTTTTTTACTACTTTTACTAGGTTATTTTAGGTTTTCCTCTACCTCTTTTCATTCCCTCAAACCTACTTTTTCTATTTTACACATTCACTTATCCAAAACACCCACATCAATTTATCTATTATACACACTATTTTCTTTAAATAATCATTTTATATTCTTTTTTTATTATTTCAACAACCTTATAGTCAATCCCACTTTCTCACTTTTCTTTTCTGAAAACTATTCTCTCTCTCTCTCTCTCTCTCGCACGGTGAGTTTTCTTTCTTTTTCTTCTTTCTCTCATCTCTCTTCACCGGTCAAGTTTTCTTCTTTCGCCCATTTCTTCACCGGAAAATTCCATTAACAAACCAGAAAACTCCATAAACAAACCAAAAATCTCCACTTCAACACAAACCCACGTCAATCTAAGTCCATTTGGGTTGGATCTGGTGATGGCAGCAAGGCAGATGCAGCGGCGGCAGCAGCAAGGTAAATCCGGCGGCAGATCTGAGTGATTTCCGTTGGTTTTTTCATGTGGGTTTCTGTTGGATTTTTCTCATGGGTTTTCCGTTGGATTTAGTTTTTATTGATTTTGGTTTGGACTTGGAATGGGTTTTTCGGCGGGTTTGGGTTGCGGTGGTGATAGTTGAGTTGTGCTGAGTTGGTGGTTGGAAAATTGTCTTCTTCTTCTTTGCTGAGTTGCTGTGATCGTTGAGAAAGAGAGGGAACCCGAATGAGGTGGAAAGTCAGACCAAAGAGAAAAAGAGAGAGAGGTGGAGAGAAAAAAATAATAAAATATCAAATACACGAGCTACAGTAACCGTGCATATATGCACAGTTACTATAGCAATTGTGTAGAAATACACAATTTTACATCCACTGATGTGGGTGTTTTTTTTGGCCAAAATGTGTATAATGAAGGGATTTTTGTAATTTAGAAGACTATGCACCCACTGATGTGGATGCTCTTAATTGACGCGCCCTTTTTCACTACTTATACTACGTTATTTTAGGTTTTCCTCTTACCTTTTTTCGTTCCCTCAATTTGAATCAACTCGCTCTTCCTCACTGCACATGACCAAATCATCTAAGGCAACTCTCCCACATCTTTTCATCAATAAGGGTTACCCCTATCTTTAAATGAATTTCCTCATTTCAAATTGATAGATGGGCAAATAAATGATGTGCAATACACGATTCACAAAGTTGAGGAAACAATTTTCAAACACAAGAATTCATATGCAAATAATATTACCACATTGAGGGCATGGAAGGTCTATGCCATCACTTTCCTCATCCAAGGGGGAATAAGCCCTCTTTCTTCGCAGCTTTTTCCCTGATCTAACGACCTAATTTAAATTATAACCAGAACAATCAACAAAAAGGAAAAGAATCATAAACTATTCTGAAGTTCAATAACACATAAGGAGCAACATATCAAAACAACCAATGGTGTGAACACATTAAAGGAAAACATAGCAATAAAACTGAACCTATTTCAAATGAAAAGACGCAACACAACAAACTGTTCACCGGATAGACATCTATATGATTCATAAATGATATATCGTTTTCTAACTTATAGGTACATATAACATTAAAGGAACCACGCTCATTTTAATACTCAAATATAAATATCGAATGGAATTTGGGTACATCAGTAAAAAAAAAAATTCTTTGGGGGATAAAAATATTTTTTCTTATTTCAAGAGCATTTAGAGAAACTAGGTTAATATCCCCTATCAGTTATTGAACACATCATAATAAACATTATTCATGCCGATGAGCTATAGCTCAACTGGCACTTCCTTTTATCATAATAATAGGATGGCGGGTGAGATTGTGAGTTCAAAACCTACTAGGTGCATAAATAACCAATCAAAAAATAGATAAATAAAAACATATGCACATTCAGAAAGGACTCCAAAAAAGGCTTCCTGTAGCATTACAAAAGGAAGAAGATTGAATTTTTGGTCACAATATGACTCAAATTCATCCCTATGGTAAGAAATCCTTCCAAACATCTTTAATATTTTCAAGAACATAGTCTAGAGTTTTTTATTGGCTGAATTTTATTCAGCTTCCATAAATTATTTTTGGGGATTTTGCATGATTGAGATTATCAAAGCCAATCACATTCAAATGACTTCATATTTTTGTAAATTTGGGGTTTAAAGGTTAGATTATTCACTCTAAGTGGATTAGTGAGCAAATTAGCTCTAAAACTGATCTTAACATTAAAATTTAGTAAGAATATTTTCATTTTTGGATTCTACACCAAACATTGAGTGAGAGATTTAAATTGGTTTGTTAAAATAAGTCATATAAAAATAGAAAAAATAAATCTGGAAAATTAGTGCTCTGCCACATGATTAGATTATGTTTTGGGAATTGAATTCATATAGTCTAACTCTGATCTGGACCCCACCAATGGAAGTATATGTTTTTTTTTTGATAGGTGGGAGTATATGTTGGCATATAAACAAGTGTCTTCTGGAGCTTTACCACCAGCCTGTGTGATTCTGAACCCACACTACTTCTACTCCTGTGTTTCATGAATAGACCATCGCCATGCATATAGAGGGGGATTGTCATCTTGTTCGAGAAGAGTGGAAGTGACGTAATTGTTACCCCATAAAGGAGCTCAAATTGCTGGTATGTTTACTAAACTTGTGAACAAAACTAGTTTAAATTTGTTAATATAGTATTAGCTCAGATTATATAATATCTATGTCCCAACCTGAGGAGTGTTGTACGCAATATATTGTTAGGGGCAAACTAGTATTTGAATTGGAATTAACCATAAATAACATGTATAAGACTATAAGTGTGTGAATAGGCAAGGGATGAGGATGCCATTTGAACTAAGCTCATTGACCAATGATTAAAAATTGCCAGTTAACAGATTCAATGTAGAAATTTCTTATTTTAACACAAGCTTCCTTGGTTTGCTCCTAGATCTTTCTAGTAGCAAGAACTGCGTTTTTAATTTGAACATTGAATCAGTGGTCAACCTGTGTGCCATCTCTACTATACAGCATTCCACAATTCAAGATGAAAGATAATGCATGACACAGAATAGTGTATTTTATTATTTAAATAATCATACAGAGCACTAAAAACCATCAAAATTGACTTTTTTTTTTTTTTGGGGGGGGGGGGGGGGGGGGGGGGTGGGACACCAAAACTTCTCTTATTATAATTGAGTAGTGCATCTTATAGAAATATAAATAAATAAATAAATAGTTCAAAATGAACTAGAAAAAGTTCATCTTTCTTTTCATTGGATGTGCCTAACTAGTAAATACCTAACCACGTGTGTGCCACATCTCTACCCTTGTTATGTAATGTATGATAATGGTACCTCACACACTTTGAAGCAACGTCTCTACCCTTGTTATGTAATGTATGATAATGGTACTACACACACTTTGAAGCATCCAAGTAGCATATCTAGAAAGTAGTAAGATTACTTACAAGATTTGACTGTATCAATGCATAGGAATCTAAAAGTGCAACTTCTTCATCAGACCGCTTTAATGAAGAATCTGCTTCAAGTATATCCTACACAAAACAAGAGGCAAACTAGTTAAAAGAGAGCAAAATCCATAAATGAAAACTGTACTATAGCGGATACTGACATGCTGTAAAACCACAAAAATTGCACACACACACACACACATTAATTAATGAGAAGGCAAAGGAGAGATTGAATCCAAAGGATGACAAGAACCTTCCCAAAATTATGCAATTTGATATTATGGGTATACAACAATCTCAATGACAAATGAAAATTTCTATCATGAATGTTATGTACGGTAACAAGGTTGTAGCTGAAACATATATGTTATAAAATTAGCATTAGAATCTTACACAATGTATAAATTTTGGCACTAATATTAGTATTTTGGCACTTACTACTTTCAATAAGGCCTTATTGGGGAAATGGTTGTAGTGGTTTGGGAAAGAAGAGAATCGGTTGTGGAGGAGGGTGATAGCTTCAAAGTTTGGGGAAGAGTTGGGGGGGGGGGGGGGGGGGTGTGGTGGGAATGAACTTCTAAGCTAGGTAGGGGAGCTCATGGGTGTGGTTTGTGGAGAGGTAATCGTATGGGCTGGGAGGATTTCAGCAAAAATGCTCAATTTGTTGTTGGGTTGGGGAATAGAGAGAGATTTTGGTAGGATGGATGGTATGGGGATCAACCTTTTCAATTGGCTTTCCCGAGGCTGTATGGTATTGCCATTAACAGGAAGGCCTCTGTAGAAGCTTCTTTGTCAAGGCAAGGGGCGAAGGATAGAAGAATTTGGATGATTGAGAGATGGATGAAGGGTTGCATTTTCCTAGTATCTTGGGAGCCAATACTCCTTCAATGGATGTTGGAGACCAGATGAGATGGAAGTTGAAGCCTAATGGGGATTTTGACAACCAGTCGTATTATAAAAAGTTGCGGGATTCTCCCTTAGTTGTCTTTCCTTGGAAAGCTATATAGAGAGTTAAGGTCCCTAGGCGTGTTTCTTTTTTCGTTTGGTGTGTAGCTTGGAATAAGATCCTAACGGGTAATAACCTGAGATTGAGGGGCTTGGATTTTGTGGACTGGTGCATTATGTGTCAACACTGTCGGGAAACAGTAGACCATTTACTTCTTTATTGTGAGATGACTTATCAGTTGTGGAGCTTTGTTTTTATAACTTTTGGATTGTCATGAGTCATACCTAGATCGATTCTAGATTTGCTTTTTGGATGGTGGAATTGGGAATTTAGTTCCGTTGTGCATACTATGATGTATTTGGAAGGAATAGAATTGGCGGACTTTTGAGGATTTGGATAGTTCCGGTGATCAGATGCTCGCTTCTTTTAGTGGAACTCTTTTTGATTGGTCTCGAGCTTGGGGACTCGCAACTATTGATTCTCTCCCTTCTTTTCTTAGCTCTCTTTCTCTTTTGTAATTAATCTGTTGCTTGGTTTTCTTTTATGTATTTTCTCTGTTTTTTTCTTCTTGTAATTTTTGGGTTTGCTCTGTGCTTTTAATGCATAGAGTAACCTTTCATATATATATATATATATATATATCATTCTTACTTATCAAAAAAAAATATATATATATATATATATTAGTGTTACAGTATCAAGCAGACATAAAATTCATCCATATAATATGTTTACCACTATACTTTCATCACTTTAAACATCAATACTTCATGACTATCATTAGCATTAACAAAAAGACTGCAGAGGAACAACAATATGATGTTCCTAGGAAAAGCGAAAGGAACTTTATACAAAGCATAACAATATTTTTGGAAGTCACAATTAAGAAGCTGATATAGTCCACCAGCTCAAAATAGCTAACGTCATTCCAACTTTTTGTGTTGATACTTAAGAATATTAATAAATGGATGCTATTCCACCAACCAAACATAAAAGGAAAAAAAAAGAAGAAAAAAAAAATGCTATTCCGCCAACCACATCAATGATAACTCCAATACATATTCGCTTTAAGGGAAAATACAATTTATCCATGTGGTTAGACCATAAAACATGGAACCTCCCTAAGTTTAGTTTGGAACACAACCTTTGTGGTCAGGTTCAAGGTACAATGATGCATTGAGCGTGAAGACAATTTTACTTTTATTTAAATTTAGAAGTCAATTATATTTTTACTAATGGTCCATTGGATTTTATTAGCTTATTAGGTTATTAGTATTTAATTTAGTGTCCTATAGTCAAGTTTATTTAAACAATCCAATAATTGGGGTTTGGCCCAAGCCAATTAGAATTATTTTTTTTTTATAAGTAATAAGAATCATATTAATCACGAAGAAAAATCGAAAACAGCAAAAACAAGGTGTTCATGATGGTGAACACAAGAAACAACAACCAAAAACAACAAAAATATGAAAAGCAACTTAAGGGGCAATACTAAGGGAAGTAAGAAACTCCAGAGTCGAAGAATAGTTTGAAGAACCCCAGCACCTAGCCCATTCAAAAAGAGTACTCTAGCAGAGAGCTTGTAACTGAACAAGTGATTTGTCTTTAGCCTCAAAAGAGTGCCAATTTCTTTCCATCCAAACAACCCACATCAAATAACCAGGAACTATATTCAATAGGACAATGTAGGAGAAGATGGTCCACAAATTCCTCATTACAGCAGCACATACAGCACCTGTTCGCCAAAGGGGCATTCCTCATCGATGCCGGCGCCGCCCAGAAGCCCTAGCTTGCCCAAGGGCGAGGAAGGGCACAGACGAAAGCCAATTAGAATTAATATTTGGACCTAATGGTCTACATAAGCACACTATCTCAATCCAATGGAGACAGTTTTGCTTGATGAATAAAATTTCAGTTGGAATTTTTCCAATTGGCTATTGCTAACTCCAAACAACCCCAGGTGCTGATTTTTAGGTTTTCTATTCTGCTTGGTGTTGATTCCAAGCAACTCTAGTTGATTCCTAGGTTTCTTTTTTATTATTTTTGCAACAAGTTTCTTTCGAGAATTTTGTATTGTATCAATTGGGATCAATGTTCACTGTAGTGCATCATACATGTCACAAATTAATTGTACACCTTCACCCAATCAAATCATGCTATATAGCCAAACAAACGATGATCATCATCATCATCATCCTAAGAGCAACAAAATAATTTATTATATATTAGCTTTTTATTATGAATGTATAAATGATTGAATGAGTAAAGGTGTAAAATTGTTTCTATAGCTTATGTGTAACACTTTGGACATGACCTCTAGGGGTTTAGCGTAACAAACTATAATGTAGATAGGTTTTGTATTTTATGGCCTAACTACATGGGGTAAAATGTAATTTTCTCCTAGCTTTAGTTAACATCTCATTCTCATCTATATAACCATAAGTTGGTCAGCCTACCTCCTCAATGTTACGCAGGAAGTGGTTTCTTCCAACAAATTGTACAACTGCTCTACATTGGGGACAAAGTACACTTGAATGTTTCTCTTGAGATCTCTTTAACCACTCTGAGAAGCATCCATTGCTGTAAATAATCAAGGACAATTTCAATTAAAATTTATAGATTAAAATAAATGTTCCCTATGGGTGCTTTTTTTTTTGTTTGTGTGGGGGGGGGGGGGGGGGGGGGTGATGAATAAAAATATTTCATAATTGAAGCAAAGATAAGTTACAAACCAGAAGTTATGGAGGCAAGGAGCAACAGTAACAACATCATGCCATATATTTAAGCATATGCTGCATTTTGCATGCTCAGCGTCAACAGAAATCTGGTAAAACCAAACAAAGAGATTTTCATCATCATAACTACAGATGGATTAGCACTCAAGGGAACATTTAATGGTGCCAAATATAATACATAATATATTCACCGTTATTAGTTGCTTATTGCAGATTTCTTGGCTAGGCATTACTTCAAATCTGTAGCCCAGATAACCTAGAGGCATCAAGAAAAGATAAAATAATATGCTAAGGTATCCAGGCACAATATGTTAAATTTGAAACAAATTCTAAGAATTACAAAATAAAAGTATAATTTTCCAACACTGTATAATCCCTCCTGAAAGCACACTTTCACAACTGCATCCACTTTTGAAATGTGTAGGTAGGTTCGTATCTTTACTATAAACAAAGAAATAACATTATTCCATTTTTCATGACAATATCACTACTGAATTAACATTTAGGTAGTTCACTTTGAAGACTATAATTTGATACACAAACGGCGCAAACATAATAAAAGGTCAAACAGCACCTGTTCTTTTCAAACTATTCACATAAGGAGTAAATAGAAACAAACAAAGCACTGCCTTCAAAAACTCGTGCCAGTGCCAAAGATATTCAAGGTACCAATGGCACTTTAATAACAATAATAATATAATAATAAAATCAAGTAAACAATGGCCCTATTCTTACAAAAGCTTATAGGACAAAGCCCTTTTACATAGCCTATGATAATAATTAGAGGAACAAGTTGTCAAGTACAATGGGAAAACATTTCCAAATATAGTATGTTAGAAGTATGTGATTAAATGATTAAATTTATCATATCCCAATAGCTTTAGCTTTTGGGACAATCGGTAATTTTACATGGTATCAAAGCAAGGGTCCTGAGTTCGATCCTTGTCTTCTCCACTCTACCTCTCATTTAAAATCTCATGTGTTGGGCCTCACTTATTAAAAGGGAGTTGAGCCCACATGTGAGGGGGGAGTGTTAGAAGTATGTGATTAATGATTAAATTTACTATATCCCAATAGCTTAAACTTTTAGGACAATCAGTAATTTAACATAGTAAATATTCAACTATTGTCAAACACTCTTGAGGTCCTAACAGTCCTACATGACATTAGCAAACTATTATAACATCCAGTATGAATATCAACCAATGGTATGATACTTCAAGCAACTAAAAGAAACAGTGAAATACAAACTGAAGTTCAAAATGCTCCCTGGCATGGATTCCAAAAGTTTAAATTTATAACATTTTATTAGATCTAAAATCATCTACTATGATATATACTAGACTTAACAGATACTGATTACTGACCTTCTGTATCAGGACCTGGAAAGATTTTACTTCCACACTTGATAACAATATCATCTCCGTTTTGAACAACAGCCTCATCAACAAGTACCGTATTTGAACTATATCATTCCCCCCCCCCCCCCCCCCCCCCAAAAAAAAAAAACAACAACAAAAAAAACCAAAAAACAACACAAGTGAACAAGAGAGTAACAAAAGGGGAAGATATACACTAATGTGAATCTTCTATTGGAAAAGAAAAGAACATAAATATTCTTTAAATAACATCATTGATATATGACATACCAACATAGAGAAAGGATGAAGCATAAAACACCAAGCATAAATTATATAGAACACATGCTAAATAACAAGTGGGATAGCTTTAGTGATGTATAATAAATTGAAGTTTGAACTACAACAAAGGTCAATTTTGCGATATTAGGTTAACACTGTCAATATCTATTCTCATTGCAATAAGATCTAAAAATAGTTTAATGCAATCTGCAATATTATTTAACATAATGATCTTACAAAATCAATCATAGTATTGACAAAATCAATCATAGTATTGACACATACTTCAGATCTACCAAGCAGTTTAGTTACATCCAGTCCTCCACAACAACTGATGATGTGAACAAAATTTAAGAGGTAAGTTACTTACACACGTACAATAAATATTCTAACTTGCCAAGACACCGATACACCAAAGCACATTGTGTTTTTCTTCTTCTTCTTTTATTTTTTGGGCATGTATACGATAGTAAACCGAGTTCTGATTGTATAATATATCATCCTCTAGAATGTTGTTAAAAAATTTGAGCAAAAGTTTTACTTTTCCAACAAAATTTCCCCAAATTTTCCTTTTTTTATTTTTTTAAATTGGTAAGTTACACTATCAAAAAATAAATAAATAAATAAATTGGTCAGTTACACATACACCCAAGTGAGTTTTTAACCCATGATCTCACCCTCCACCCATTCTTATGGAAGAAGTGCTCTTCTTTTTCCATATTTCTCACCATCATGAATGATAATTTTTATCCATTATATGAACTTAACCTACATTTCAACAGCTGAGACTACTGAAAGATCAATATATATATATATATATATGACATTCATATTTTGTATGCTCTTTATATCTTTGTTCGTCGTACCCAGTGTATCTTAGATCATGCATCTTTGTTGTTGACCAATATATTAACAGCCTCCAGTTTTACTCTTACAAATAATCCAAATTATTTTTAATTCTATAAAGTGCAAATCTTAACAAAAGGGGTGGGCCAGGTTGCTCATGAATCTGGATTTTTAAATCTGAAATTAACCACCAATATTGAAGAAGATTTAGACATAATGAAACTTTGAAATGTAGATCTTATTAGGCTCCCTCGAAAGTATATTTCAGAATTGAGAGACAAGCAAGAATCAAACAGCTCAATATTATTCAATGAAAAAAAAAAAAAAAACCTTCTATTTAGCATTGTGGCAGAACATAGATCAGAATTCCGTGATATTTTGCACCAGTCATGTTTTTCAATAGAGGATGATCTGATCTCTGAACATATTACAATCTCATCTGACCTTATCTCAATATCTGAATATCTTGAGTCCAATGGAACTGCAACGTGATAAAAAAATTATCAAAAAATATAGAGTTAAAGTAAAGAAGTTTCAAACTCTACAGTTAATTTAATCTCCTCATTTGTTTTGAGTCTAGTAATGGTAAAGTACGTGTTCATTAAACTATAAAATATTGTCAGTTGTATCTATGCCCATTAGTCACCATTTTGTTATGGGAAATAAAACCACTTTATTAAAAAAGAAGCAAAATATAAGGATATAGGTTGTAGACCCTAAGATTCTTTACATAGTTACAAAGTTCATGCTTCAATAAAATCAAGGAGTGTAGAAGGTCTATTCGAATCCAAAGACATCCAGTGAAACAAATCCTCCAAATTGTGATTGAATCTCAAAGGTAGAAGCTTCTCGGTCATCAATCAGCAGGATCCACATGCACTCACAAGTTGTAAGTCATAATACTGTGTGTGTCATCTCTAAATTACTTATCAAACAAAGAGTTAAAGACATTAGAGGTCCCAAGGATGAGATTCATACATGGCTTCTTTCAAAAAGTCAAAAGGAGGAAAAAAAAGAGTGATTGGCAAATGGTCAATGCAAAGCAGACTCAATTGGATGACAACATATATACTTCTTTTCTACAACTTTCATCAGCTTTGAATGGTTGCATTAATCTTCAAAGCTCAATTCACTTATCATATTAATATAGAAATCTAAAATGAAATTTTCTTTTAATATCCAAACCAAGTCCTACCAGAATATTGTGTCATCATAGCTTCCAACATTAGAAACTCACAATGACAAGATGCTGCATGACATGAAGAGCACATATACAAACCAATTTTTTGGGGGTAATTTCTAGAGTTTAAAATCTTAGAACTTTTCATGTGTGCACTTATGCAAACTGGCGGGTTTTGTGCTGTCTGAAGTTTTAAGAAGCACACCTAAAATTGATGACTTCTCATTCAGATACTGAACAATTAGCTTTACCTCACATATATTTGCACATTAGTACATGAATCTCTTCATTGATTTTAAGCTAATCAAGAAGATAAACACAAACAAAACTAGGAATTAACAGTTAATTGCATGCCCTTCCCCGTTTGGTTACCGAGTAAAAAGAATCCAACTTTTCCAAATTTGATTTTCAATAAAAAAATGCATGTATGACTGATCACCTTTTCTCAATAACATTTGGGATAGTGCTCCGTTTGGTTGCTGAGAAAATGAATTTACAAGAAAAGAATCCCTTTTTCTCAACAATATTCAGTTTTCAAAGAGAAAGGCTAAATCCAGCGCTTAGTAGAGTGGAAAAGGAAACCCTTTTGTGGGTTTTGAAAACAGTGAGAAAATCATTCATTTTCAGGGTCTTTAAGACAGTTATTAAATGGGTTTTAAGCAAGAAAATAAAATTCTATAGGAAGCTAAACCAATTCTAATATTTCTTTTGTATCTTCATACATTTTCAGGGCAAACAAAGAATGAAACTTTACAGAAAATATAGCAGAAGAAGTAAAGAAAAATGGAGATACCAAGCTTAGCCCAGATTTCTTCAGAGGGCTTTGAACCTGAACCCTCTCCCACTTCCACCATCAAAGCTTTTTAGTTTTCACTGTGTTTGTGAGAGTGTGTGTTTGTCCCAGACGTTCAAACTTCGAAGAGATGGTATATATATAAGAGCAGAGGAATAGTGAAAAATAAATAAATAAAAAGAGAAAAGAGAAAATCGTGCAAGGGTAAGGGAAGGAAGAAGAACTAACAAAAGTTCCAACTTCCTAGTCTGGGTCTTTGCTTTGCGTTACTAAAAAAACTAAAGTTTGGGTCTTTGCCTGTTGCTATACGCTAATTCTAATCCTGTGTCCCACTAAGCACGATGTTGGCCTCTACACGTCTTGTTGCTTAGCTCTAAGGTTACCAACTTTATAGGGGATATTTTAGAAAATAACAATAAAACTCAAACAATAGCATAAGTTAGGCAACGTTTGAAACTATATTGGTTTATAACAATTCGAGTCCAGAGAAATCGATTTTCCTGTTCATATTCCTACTTTACCCGCGCATATAGTGGAAAAGTTATCCACGTAGGCCAAGAAATTGAGTTCACTGGACTCGTTTCTTATACACAAAAATCGAGTTCATTGGACTCGATTTTCATACATGGAAATCGAGTCCACTAAACTCGTTTTCCATGTATAAAAACCGAGTCTAGTGAACTCGATTTTTTTGTGTAAAAAAAACATGCCGTCCACAGAACCCAGCAATACCGACGAATGAAGAACAAAGAACAAAGAACGAACCCAGCAAACGAATGTGGTTTCTTGCCAACGAACCCAAGCACCGATTCTGACCAAACCTCGGCGAAAGCTTCAGGCGATGGAAATCGGATCGAACGTGGTTTCTTGCCGCCGCTCCAGTGGAAGAAAGAATCAACGACGCAAGCAAAAACCCATCAACCCAAGCGGCGAAGCATGAAGAACAAAGAACAAACCCAGCAATACCGACGAACAAACACAGAACCCAGCAAACGAAGAACAAACTCGATTTCAACGAAGAATAACGATGCAAACCCAGCAACCCAGGCGCCGATTCTGACCAAACCCAGGCAAAAGCTTCAGGTGATTGGATCGGATCAGTGAAGGAGAAGAACACATTGGAGAGTGGGTTTGATTTGTTTTGGATTTGATTTTTTCATGGGTTTTTGGGGCTTGGAAGTGGAGAAACTCAGGCGGCATTTGGGGAAAAAAAAGGAAAGGGAAGAACACGAAAAAAATCCGTGTAAGTTTTTGGGCTGGGTATACTGAAATCGAGTTTAGAGGACTTGGTTTCCATTAAGCTAAACCGAGTCCTTTGGACTCGACTTCAATGAAGAAAAAGCGAGTTCTTTGGACTCAATTTTCGGCCTACGTGGACACTTTGTCTAGCCCAGCTTCTGGTGCGATGGGAAATCGAGTGCAATATACTCGATTTATTCATCAAAATCGACCCCTCTGAAGTCGAATTATTAGAAACCAAAATAGTTTCAAACCTTGGTTAACTAATAATATTGTTTGAGTTTTATAGTTATTTTTTAAAAAAGTCCACTTTATAGACTCATAGGTTGAAGCAACACATGGTAATAACATCTTTTATAATGTTACGGGTTTTTTGTTTCAACCATACGTGACAATATCATTCCTCTCCTATCATTTCAAAAATACTTACCCAGCCCTAAACTCCTTGACAATATCCTTCCTCTCTTACCATCTCAAAAATACTTACCCAACCCTAAACTCCCTGGCTCTTGATTGAAATGTGTATATTAAGTGTTTGGTTAGCAAATTTGTGTTCAATAAAAAATTAGCAAATTTGTGTTTAGGCTAAATTGAAATTAACCCTAATACACATATTATTTTTAGGTGAAGCACAAATACAATGTGACAAAATTACCCATATTTCCCATACAATATTATAAAGGAAAAAATACAACTTTAGTCCCTACATTTTGAGGTCATTTTCAATTTAGTCTCTTTTTTTTAGCAATCAATTTAGTCCTTTTTATTTTGGGTAAATTTCACAAACATACCTTGAGGTTTGACATAATACCAATCAAGTCCAAAGAATTTAAAAACTGACCACTTCAGTCCTTAGACGCAAACAGCTTATATCGCTGTTACCTATTTTTAATTCTATTCCAAAACTCTCCTCTTTCTCTCATCTGTGTCCTTCATTCTCTTTTCTCTTTTTCTCTGACTTTCAGAGCTTTCCCAGTAAACAAACAAGAAGAGGAAGAAGAAATTGTAGAACACATTCCCAGTAAACAAACAAGAAGAAAAAAAAAAATTCCCAGTAAACAAACAAGGAAAAAAAAAAAAAAAACCTTGAATGGAACCAACAATCAAAACAAAATTTCATTTAATGAGAGTAAAACACAACAACTCAGTTCATTTGAATATTTAAATCCAAATCAAAGAACCTGCTGTCAAGAACCATACCAAAAATCAACGTCAACACACAAATCAAAAACCAATCTCAGCTTCAAATCCAAAACCAAACCCATCAAATCAAAACCCCTATAAAAATCTTCTCAAATTCACAAAAATGTCAAACCCCAGCACAAATTCAAAATCCAATCTGAGCTTCAAATCCAAAACTAAACCCAACGAATCAAAACCCCAAAAAAAAATCTTCTCAAATTCACAAAAATGCCAAACCCAGCACAAGCAACTCACTCCATTACCAAAACTCTAGCTCTCTATGAAAAATCTCCATCACATCTCTATGTTGTAAACAGGTTGAATCAGTGAGTGACCCATCGTGTGAAGGTCACATTAGGAGCTTCCCACTCTTTTGATTCACGATCTCATCCACTTGCATGCAATTGCAACTCTCTAGCCTCTGCTTTCAGTGAGTGACCCATCGAGTGTGAAGGTTGGAAATGTCTGGATCACGGCTTGGTCGAGACCATGGCGGTGCATTCGTTCTGTGACTGTAACTATGGAGGATGAATCAACATGGGAAATTCTAGAGGCGACAGCCACACGCCTCTGCCGATCCAAACCAAAAAACCCACAAAATATTCAAACTAATACCCACAAAATTCCAAAGCCAATCCACAAAAAAAACCCAAATCTTCTAGCACAGATCTAACCAAAACTCACAAACCACCGCAACTCCACCACTGCGGCACACCACAAAGACAAAGAGAGGTTAGAGAAAGGGACAAGGAAGCCATATAGAAAGAAGAGAAAGAAGAGCTCGGGGACAAAGAGAGATTTAGAGAGGTCTGACATAGAGAGAGTAAAACAAGCCCTTCCTCCCTTTTACATTGATCATAAAAACCCTTCATCTCTATTACTAGGATCGTGTTCTTCAATTTCTTCTTCTAATATGAGTCAGGGAAAAAGAGGAGAGAGACTGAAGGAGACAGATGAGAGAATGAGGAGAGTTTGGAATAGAATCAAAAATAGGTAACGGTGTTATCAGCCGTTTGGGTTTAAGGACGGGAGTGATCAGTTTTTAAATCATTTGGACTTGATTGGTATTATGCCAAACCTCAGGGTATGTTTGTGGAATTTACCCTTTTATTTTTAATTTATAGTCAATTTGATCCCTACTATTAACCTACTAATGACAAGCAATCAATTTAGTACTTTTTATTTTTAATTTATAGTTAATTTGATCTCTACTATTAACCTACTAATGAAAAACATTTATGCAGCATACAATGTACACCATTGGCACACTTGGTGCTTATATGGCTAATAAATAATATTAAATTATTTTTAATAAACATTAAGATGACACATTTCATTTTAATGTGCTTACAGCCTTACACCCTCAAGTTCAACGCCATTTCATCTATATAAATTGTATATTTTTTTAGAAATATTTACAACATGCTGCTAAATGTATGAATTGTTGTCTAGTTGTCACAATTCATAGTCATAGTCAATGACACATCAAACCTTAATAGCTCTAGAGGATACTTGTAAATCTACTTAAGTTGACGCGACATATGAATTATGGTTCTATTCTCTGCTTTTGCAATAGAGTCGGACATGACATTCTACTTCTTGCTTTTACAGATGATCAAGTTTCTCCCTTGGAAAGAGCAATACCCTGCAATAGATCTTAGTCTAAATATGTAAAATGACATTACACAAATGACCATTGATTATATAAATGACCATGACTTAGATGAGTTTTAGGGTCAGTTTGGTTGGAGGGATGAAAAAGTGAAAGGATAAAAAATGGTGGGAGGATAAAAAAAATTTTAATTTTTCTCATTTTTGTTTGGTTGGGAATGGAAAAGTGGATAGATAGAAAAAGCGAGTTTGTATAAATTTACTCATATGCCCTTGTTAAAAATGATACCCAATTAAAACAAAAAAGTGGCAAACAACCAATAAATAAATAAAAAATAAATCACCTAAATTTATTAAAAAATAAAAATCAAGTCAAAAAAAAAAAAAATTCACGTCTAGTTAAACAAAAAAAAGGTAAATTACAAAGTTGGTCCTTATTCTTTACACTATAGTTTAATTTGGTCCATAACTTTTCAATTGTGTCAATTTGATCCATAACAAATCAGTATCGTATCAATTTAGTCTCTGTCGTTATCTCTTTGATAAAATTTGCTAATATGGCAAATGGCCCAAATAAAAGATAATATTTTCCACCTCAACAAACACCTATACCGCCGTCTCAATTTTTTTATTAAAAAAAAAAACTAAATTAATTTTTAAATACTTTGAAACATTTTTTGAAATGCTAAACCAAGCTAGAAGCCGTCTCTCACAATTTGACAGAACCAAACCTCCATGCCTAAACCTTCAATGCTCCGGTCTTCTCACCTGTCTCACCCTTTCACTCTCTTCACTCAAATTCAAGAAGTACTCGATTGGACCATTACTGTTGCTACTACTTTATCACTTTGTTTCATTTCTCATTCAAGTCCAATATAGGAATTGAATTCTACTGTAAACCCAATGGTTATTTTCAAGGAAGTTACCAAACTATTAGGGAATATCAAAGGTTAGCAGCAAGTCAACAACACTCCTAGTTCTGTAACCTTCTATTTGCTTTTATCCTTTGTTTTGTTATTATCCTAGACACGTCAAACCTAGGCTGGTTTTGTGTCTCCAAGACTTTTTGTATACTTATGATTCAATTTTAATAAAACTTCTATTATTTACTCAAAAAATCATTGTATCTTTTCAATCCAAGCTCGCCTAATTGAAAAGTGAAAACAACTAAAAGGATTGTTGTTGCACACAATTTTGATAATCATTGTATCTTTTCAATCCAACCTGGCCAAACTATTCATATTGTTGCACACAATTTTGATACAAACCCAAATCCCAATACAAGGAATTGTCAAGCAACCCAATACAACTGGAGCGCAATTGTACACCACATGCCAATTAAAAAGCCCACAACAAAAACAAACCCATTTACACAATCAACCGCAAAACAAAAACTAGGCTTGTTTGACTGAGTTAACCCAAATTCTGATACAAACCCAAAACTTAATACAAACAGAAAATAAGAGCAAACAATGGTGGTTCCTGCTAAGTC
Organism: Quercus glauca; assembly: GCA_023736055.1. Classification (NCBI taxonomy): domain Eukaryota; kingdom Viridiplantae; phylum Streptophyta; class Magnoliopsida; order Fagales; family Fagaceae; genus Quercus; species Quercus glauca. The sequence continues at coordinate 41,156,040 of CM043324.1, read as the reverse complement.
CTTCTCGGGTTTGAGAGGTGAGAGAATCTGGCTGAATTAATCGATCTGGGTTTGAGCAAAAAGAGAGAAAGGGTGGGAATAGCAGGAGTGAGAAAGGGATGACAAGATTAAGGCCACCATCGAGTAGGTTGTGGCGAGCGGTGAAAGCATTGAATGTTCGGCCATGGAGGTATATGATTCGATCAGGTTGAGAGAGATGAAAAGCTTCATCTGGGTTTTAGGGTTGTTTTTAAGTTAATTTAGTTTAGTTTTTTTTAAAATTTATTCGGGCCACGTGGCAATTTGGATGGCATAAAAATAATTTTTTATTTCTATTGTTAGTCAAGTTAGCATTTTTCATCCGTCACTTAATGGTAATGAACATTTTGGCATAATATCAAAATGTTAGAGATTAAATTGACATATTTGAAAGGTTAGGGATTAAATTAACATACATCTTAAAAGTTAGGAACTAGATATGTAGTTTAAAAAAAAAACAACTATCACGCCCAATGCCCTAGGAAATCAAAAGAAAAGAACAGGAAAAAAAAAGAAAAAGAAAAAAAAAGAGACAAGGTTCATTGCCTAATGCCAACAAAAGCTAAAAAATAAAAAATAAAAAGGCAATTGGATAAAGCCCATATACAAGTGCACATGGACATTTTTTGTCAATCAAGCAAATTAGAATCCCTACCTAATTTTCTCCCAATGTTGAAGAGAAAACATTTTAGTGAGCCCGAAGAGAAAACACCTGAGCCCTATCAATTTTTTTTCCTCCTCTCCCTCTGACCAAATACCCACCAAAAATGTTTTCTCTTTTTTTAAAAATTTTTTTTTTTTCATACTCCCTAAAATCCACCCAACCAAACATACTCTTAAGTAACCACAATCTAAGGGATAGACTCCCAATGTAGAAGACAAGGTGTTGTCATATGCGGGCAAATAATGGGAGCGATTAAGGGGGGTGGCAGTGTGGCAATGAGGCCGGCGGTGAGGCTGTGGCCGTGTGGCTGTGGCTGTGCTGGCGGTGAAAGGTTGGGTAGCTAGCCGAAGGTGAGATTGAGAGTGAGTGAGAGAACAGAGATGAGAGAGGCGGGCTGTGTGAGAAATGAAATGAGAAAATAGAGATTTTAGGGTTTATAACAATATATATATATATATATATATATATGAGGATATTTTAGTAATTATATATATACATATAACCGGGTCGGGTTCGGGCCGGGTTTTTACAAAAACCCGACCCGGTTCGGGTTTTTTTTAAAAACCCAAACCCGACCCTATTTCTTATCGGGCCGGGCCGGGTAGAAATTGCCATCCCTAGCAAATATTAGTGAGTTAGTTCAAATTATGAACCAAGCGGCAGCATCTTTTAGGATTATGTAACAAGCACAAGCCTCCATGATCCATATACAATTTGACATTAGGATCTGTTAGAGTCGATGATTTTTTAACCCAACAAGCCTATTTCCTCCCAAATATCCAATACATATTTTCTCTAAGGCAAAATAATCCCTTTTTCTTATGGGGTTGTAAATGAATTTAGTTGTTTATAAAATTCCAAGCTTAGCTTAGGAAAAAGTTCTTTATTTTTATTTTTATTTTTTAATCATTGTTTATTTAGTAAATGAGCCAAACTTAAGCCTAGGTTTAAGCTTGACTATTAAACAAATCAACTTCAAACATTATAATGAATATGAAGCTATGTTTTAAGTAGGGAATAAGATTTGTATCCTTTCTGAGCATAATATACTTAAGAAAGACGTACTAAATAGATTTGGTACTAGCTTTATCACCCTCTAGACCTAAGACGTGAACGAAGAAGACTCACTGAAAGATTTTAGGAGGTAAATGAATCATGGTGCATCTTGAGACAATACATTCTGAGGAATCTCACCATCAAAAATTGTTTATGACATGCAAATAATAAGATAGCATGAATGCATGATGTCAACATGACACCACTCCAATATGTTTTTAGAACACCATATGGAATAAAAAGAGCACCAGGTACTTCTAATAAATGTCTTAACTTTCACTTTACCACAATATTTTGTTCTGTGGTATGTGGACAATAAGATAGATGAATTATGCAATAATCATCAAAGAATTACGATAAAGATGTATAAAAAAATTCACCAACATTATCAAATTTATTAGCCAGGCCAAGTACTACTATTTGCCAAAATATGTATGAATCTACTACTATTTACCAAATAATTAGAGATTTACCACTTTTTTAAAACTCGAGTTTGTGAAACTCGAGTTTGCCATGTAACTCGAGTTTCACAAACTTTGAGTTCCTTGAAAAATAGCCACCATTTTTTTTATGTAACTCGAGTTTCTGGAACACGAGTTACATGGCAAACTTGAGTTTCACAAACCCAAGTTTAAAAATGTGATAAATTGCTAAATATTTCGCAAACAATAATATATTGCTAAATAGTGGTATATGGCCATTTTGGCCCAAATTTATTATATAAACTTAAGTATCAAATTGAGTATAATTCCGTATAAAAAATTTTAAAATTAAATACAATAATGACCTTTCTTTCATAAGATAAGGATAACCAACTCAAGAATAATCATAAAAACAATTATAAAAAACCTAGACCCCAAATATGATAGGACTCTTGTTGGACCCTAAAAGTCTAAATGAACAAAATGAGGAGGGGCCATTGACATGAATCTCACATCTAGGCAAAAAGAGCCCCTTATGGGCTATGGTGATTACTTAACTGATAGGATTCACATGGCAAGAACTTGAGTTGACAACATGAAGATAGTAACAACTTCAAATTCTGAAGGGAATAATGATTAAGGTGACAGTAATGCTTTTAGGGAGAATCCAATAACTGATATTCCGTGTCATAAAAAAAAAAGTTGAAAGAATATCCAAGCAGCGGTCTTAGAATAGTTTAGTATAACAAAATGGCATCTCATGATGCCAATATTGTGCCAACCTTCTTGAAGGGATTACTTAGAAGTAAGCCTGGAGTTGGTACAACTTTCAATCATAAATAGTGGGAAAAGGAATACCAGAAGGACGAGATTTGTTGTATAATTACAATTGATAGTAAATTTACAACGCATCCATATTAGAAAATGCTAGCATGATTTCATCAAATTTCAATCAGCCATTGCTGAAAAAGATATCAAACTGTAGATATTAGAAGCTTTAAGAGCCCTTTCAAGAAATGAAATTGAATCTCACCCAAATGTAGTTACAAAAGCAAACCCCCAAATACTCAGTATGGAACTTAAGAACCACCTCCAAAGGTTCCTGAAGACTCGGCAACATCCTCTAGTCTCAAAGTTACGGTTACTTCTTCAATCATTTTACCTCTATCGGCTAAGCCATCCACAGCTTTATTCAATCTTTTCAACCATATATCATAGTCAACTGGGTATGGGGTTCCACAAAGGCTATCCACATAATCAGCAAATGCCTTTAAGAGAGCTGAAACCTCGCCAAGCTGCTGCTGGATCATTCGCTTTGCCCAGCTTCTCTCCCTCCACTGCAATGCTGATTCAATAGAATCTTGCTGCTGTATACTTCCCCCACAGACAAAATAGAGCAAGTAAACAAGGCTTTCTGCATCAGATGCTGGACATAGTTTCCCATGCTGAAGTGCATGAGACGAAGAGAACTGCAAATTTATAGCTGCACCGTCTCTGTCTTCCAAAACTGCACGTCCCCATGATATTGGGACATACAAACGTCTGTTTCTTACGCCTTGCATGTCAACAACACATATTATATTTTCTGGACAAATATCACCATGTTGGACACTGGCCATAGCTGCACTTCTTAGAGCAGATAAGCAGTCTCGGCAGCAGCGGATTGCTTCCTCAGGGGAGAATGGGCCATCCCGATCAACAACAGATGAAAGTGGCTCCCCAATAGGAGATGTCACAAGTATTGGAGTACCACACCATGGGTGATCACATCGCCCTCCTGGGCTCTGCTTCGTACAGGGACCAGAATGCAAAATGCGGCCAGAGGCAATTATATCAGGCAAATACTTGCTTGAAATTCCCTGCTGCTTCAAAATATTTAGTACTTTTGTTTGCCTCTGCACTTGATACCACAAACTCATATCCTCCCATGATGGCTCAAGTCTTGATGGATGGGCACCTACATATAAAGACAACAACTCTGTGGGATAATCAAGAGAAACAGCACTGTAGAGAAAGCAGTTCCCTCCTACCAGAGAACCCTGTATTTGGAAACTTTTCTGTCCCTGCCGTTGATCATCCAAAAGCAGTACCTCGCCCTTCGTAAGCTTCAAACGTGATGCCTGCTTTCTCAAAAATGAATCATTCTCGTCAAGTTCAACAATCTCTCCATGTTGATGACTAGCCTGTTGGAAAGGAACTAGTGCATTTTCATTCTCATTAGGGCGACACTCTATCCTACGCTTTTGAAGGCGGAGGCTATGATCTGAGGCTAATGAGGCTATCGACTTTCTTGGTGGTCCATTCCACTGGACTATGGAGTAAAATGTTGCCAAAAGTACTTGCAGGGTCCCCATGTCTCCCCAATTCACATTCCCCAGTTTGTTCCATATCCGATCCACTGGGGAAACACTAACTTCAGCATAAGATTTCACCCATTCAGCTACAGCATGGTATGGGTTAGCTGAGTTTAAATCAAGTTTTCCAAGGTCACCACCAAATTTTACCACCCCACCATATTTAGAATCTAGAACCACAAGGAAAACTGAATCGCTGCTGACAGTATTGATGTTGCTCAAACTCCTAGATACAAGAATATGAAAACCATAGAAGAGGGCTTCACAAATACTGTGAGCAGACAATTTCAACTCATTTTTTGACAATATATCTGGCTTGAATAACACAAACTCCGCTACTTGATCCCAGTGGACTTGCAAATCACTCCCAATTTTTGATAGCAAAGCTAAACCACATAGCTCTTCAAGCCTTCCCCTTGACATTGCCTTTTCTACCGTATAAAACTTGGATCCAGGATTACGGGGACCAGATACAAAGAATGGCAATGGTCCACTTTTACGCCAAAAGGTACGCCATAAGCCATTGGCAACTACATGAAGAAAGTCTTCTACTGCGAGATACTCATCTTCTTTAAGATCATCTGTTACTGAAGGTGAGCATGGCATACGAAACAACTGCTGAAATAAAACCCCCTCCAATGCTAAGTCAAGCTTACGCAATTCATCAATCAAAAAGGGAGAATTAAAGAACTGCTCCTCATTGGCTGAATCTGCACATGATTTCTCAGAAACCCAATCCTCAAGACTTTGTGTGAAAAGTTTTAGGTTGACAAGTTTCCTTCCATAGTCCTTTAGCCCTTTGAACACTCTTCTAGAAGTAGGAACAAACTTACTTGAAGCAGAAGCACCAGAGATACTATGAGTAGAGGTTACTGCATCACATAGACGAAAAAAAATATTAAAAATAAATCGATGCATTACTTAGAAGATGGTAACAAAGAGAACTTATATTAGAACCAAAAAACCAAGAACAAGAACACAAGTAATTATTGAATTAAGAAGTTTGATCAAAGCATATTAAATTCAATAGAGATATAGATTAGGAACCTTTCTCCTAGAAAGCAGGAAAGCATGGGGAAAGATGACCTCTAAGCCCTTTGTATGAGTTTGCATGTGTGGCCCTGTTTACTTGATTGTGTTGCACTTACAGATTTGACTCCCTCCCCCCTATCTCCTACAAGACAACAAGAAAATATCCTCTACTCTTTCTTTTCTCTTTTTGTTTGGCTGAATTATCTAACTCAAACTGAAACCTTTTTTATTAGGCCTTTTTCAAACTTTGCACTCTGTTTCACCTTAGTTATTAAATCACATTATATTATCTTCAACTTAACAAGAAAAGAAGCAACTTAGTGATCTTAAGTTTATCATGGTGTAAAAGCAGGTGATCCGAATTCGAACTTAGAAAAAGGCTTCATAATGGTGCAATTCCCAACAATAGCTTCAGTGTCATCTTTGGCAAACACTATAGCATTCCCCTCTGTAATTCAAAACCTAACTCTAGTGAGTTAGCACGAGACCAAGTTTGCAGTTAGGAGAGAACCACTATTAAAGGGAAGAACTCCTCTTTAAATTCTCCTTAGCACAAGACAGACTATATATTTTTTTGATGACATGGAACCTCACAAGGCAAGGCCCTTTGGACCCACAAGACAGACTATATTATCAAACAAAATATTAGTGCTGGATCACTGAGCACATTGTGGATCATGGATTTTAAATGGACCAAGTCTCAGTCCTTCTAACATGTAGCACTGGCTACTAATGAAGTCGTTTATGTTGAATAAATTATCAGAGTTAAAGAAGACACCTCCAAAGGTAAACCTAATTATCAATTCCTTCTCCAAGGAAAAATACCAACTCCAACACCCTGTACCACCTAATAGGTAGAACATCAAGCTTCTGACTCATATTTTCAAACACAACACCTCCCTCAATCCCATCAATCTGCATGCATAAAGTTTTCCAAAATATAGGTTGAAGATTGGTGTCAGCAAATGGTGGAAGAGCTTACTAATAGAAAAGGTGTGAAAGAGAATACAAAATTGAGAAAAGTCATCTATACTTTTTCCCCTTTCTGGGAATATTGTGAAGAGAACTTTATAATTTATATTCATTCCATCACTGGACGTTTCTAGTAAAGCCACTCTCACCCCAATCATCCTCTAGTTATATGTGACTTATACATCAAATCTAAGTTTAATTTCAAAAGACAGGAACTGAGAGCATGTAAAATCTATGCTATGGATAATCATAAGTTGAAAATAACTAGCATTGCAATTTGTAAAAGATAAATTGGAGGATTGCAAACTACCAACTGCTTAACAAGAAAAAGATAAAGCAATCATAACAAACCAGAGCTAGACTTCCTGAAACTTCCGTCCAAGCTTTGCCCTGGAGATAGGTCCATATCATTGTGAATAAAACCTGAGACATAATATCAGTTAAAGTGTGCAAAAAACTCATGTTAGAAATATGTTATACAAGTAATGCACAGACTGACTACACTAAGCAATAGAATTTTTCATAAAAGTAGCAAATACAGATATAAGCATGGAACTCCAGCAATATACTTTACTGAACAGATATTTTGCTATAATAAGAATCATAGCATATGAGGATAGATCTTCTGCAGAAAGTGAGGGAAATAAGGACAACAAAGAGCTACATTTAAAAACAAGATGTTAGTTTTATAGTTTTACTTTGTGAAAGCAACAAACATGTATTCCAACTCTAGGCAATACAGATGCTTGAATTTTAAGATATGAGGCTTAAAATACAAGCTTTTGGAAGGGTCAAACTAAAGGCATGATATAGCCTCAGGCTTTTACAGTTCATTAATTGATAACTATTACATTAGCATTTCACTTCATATTCACCAAAGTAATCATCATTCATTAAAAACTTTTGTATTGATCAAGTTGCCAATCAAAGTCATAGCATTTTCAAGAATAAGTTTAAGGTTGCGTTTGTTTTGGGTGAAAATCACTTCCGAAAATGCTTTTCTGTAATTTCGGGTGTTTGGTTGCACATGAAAAATCAATTTTCCGGAAATCATTTTCAGTTGACCGTGAGTCAAGGGTGAAAAGGATTTCCCTTTTTATTTTCACTTCAAATAACGTTTTCCGAAAAACAGAGAGACAGAGAGCGCGATGAGAGAGAGAGAGCACGAGAGGAAGAAGAGGAGCCCAGATCACGCCGGAGACGTCACCGGCGAACCCCGAGCACCGCGCCGATCTCGCCTTTGATCGCCTCCGCTCGATCTCGCGATCTTGCCACGCACCGCACCGCGCGATCTCGCCACGAACACCCATAGCCTTTGCACTGGCGAGTCGCACCGGCAAACCCAGAACCCGTCGCCGATCGAACCCAGAACCCAGAACTCGATCGAACCCGGATTTGATATTTTTTTTCTTTGGTTTTGTTTCTGCTTTTGATTGCCGGAGTTTGCTGTGATTTTGAAATTTTTTGTAATAATAATTTGTTTGGATGCTGAGAAAATGTGAAAAATGTGTAGGAAAATAGCATTTTCAGAATGGAACCAAACACATGAAAATATTTTCTACAACAATTTTCATTATGCGACCAAACACTTGAAAATATTTTCCTTTCCCGAAAATAGCATTTCCGGAAAATAGGCTATTTTCCGAAAAATATTTTACGGGAACCAAACACAGCCTAAATTGAACCATGTTTTGGTTTAGTCTAGGCTCTAATTCTTTATAGCTTTTTTCTTAATTTAGGTATCAAGAGGATTCTCAAGTTCTATGTTGCACTTATCTCCTCTTCTTAATTACATCTTCACTTCTCATCACAAATATAAAAAGACACTTGGATGGGAGCAAAAAGAAAGAAAAACTAGAAAGGCTCTGGAAAGAATATTATCTGTAAATGATAGCAGGGTGTCTACCTAAACAAGAGAGTGGGAGGGAGGGATAAGGAGGGGAAGGATAGCGAGGTTGGATTTGATTTTAAAATATTATTGTGGTAAATTTTTGAATGACTGGACTTCTATTTCTTTTACAGCAAGAAAATGAAACATGATTGGCTAGCCACAGTCATCACCAGAAACTAGAGAATATAGCATGTGACATTTTCTTTTTTATATTATTTATCTAAGTATGAAGCTAAGTCAAGTACACTGGGGGTTTAGACAGACTTATCATATAATTACAATCTACAGTTTGAAATGGGAAGAAAAAAAAAAGAAAATTAAGTTAAATGAAAGCTTCCAAGTGCACTTGTCCATTCATATAAGGAACATAGAACATAGAAGGCAAAATAAAGGTACTTGTAAAACATTGGATGTCCAAAATTAATACTAACCAGATATGAACTTTCGGAAACTTCCATCCAGACTTTGCTCAGGATAAAAGTCCAAATCATTTTGTTGAGAACCTGAATCATGTTAATTGTAAAGGTTGTAAATGAAAAAACATTCCATGACATGGTTTAAACTTGATGTTCTGGCAGAAGGAAATATAAATGTCACATAGGCAGAGAACTGGCAGATCAAATTAGGAAAGATATCATGCAAAAATGAAGCATTGTCATATATAACAGGGTAAATGAGCATAAGGGACTGACTTCTATAATAGATTGGCAACCATGATTGTGAGACAAGCTTCAAGTTAGCATGGTTTCTCTTGTTGAAAAAGATAGTGGGATATCTCTTGATGAGGCTTATATATGTATTTTTCTTTGGTTAGTATCCGACTGAGTAGATTTTGCTTAAGGTTTTTAATCTCCATAATGTCCATGGATGTAGCGCTTGTCGAGTGAACCATGCAAATTATTACATTCTGTTCTGTGATTGAAATACATAGACAGTGTCTTTGAAGTACTCCAATAATTATACATGTCAAAAGTAGTAGTTTTCACAACCAATATTGTCCTCCTAGGTTTTTCTACATGTTAGCATTCATCGTGATCTATGGTGGTGTCATGACAAGCCAACATTGTAGTCTAGTCCAAAAAACTTTACTGGACCATTTTAACCAGCATAGAGCTAAAAGAATTTTTTTTGATAAAATGTATAATTGCTAAATGTATGGCCTTGCCCGTCAAAAATTTTCATTTGATGTTGCACTTATGTTGTACTACAACCCTGAAGTAAATGGTAATAGGCTAATAGCAATTATTTGGCCAAAACCAACTGAAAATAGCAGCAGTCTGATAGGTGGAAGAAAACATGTAACAGGTATTGTTAAGACTCAGGGTATTGCCTTTACCTATTGATGCTTATGTAGCCAAAATAGGCAATTAACCACGAAGTGATGCAAATGGAGAATCAGGGTATGTGGGACAATGTATAGCCAATGAATAATAAAATTCACTTAAAAAGATAACGAAACACCATAAGCTAGATGCCACTATTCCCTCAAGTGAAATTCTAGTACAAGGAAGACACAATAACAATTCAATCATTCAATGCTGATTTTATCAATCTCACAGGCCCCTGAAAGCATTAGCCTTTAGGCCTAATGACCGGTATTCCCTTAAAGAACACATGCAGGAAGTCAAAGTATTAAGTAGACAACATAAATATAACACCACATGAGGCATGGAAGCAGTAAAATTGGAGGATTATGCCACTGCCATCAAGTGGTCTCCAAATGATCCAAAAGTTAACTCATGAGCATCAATACTTCTTAAATTTGAATCTAAAGAATTAGTAAGCAAGCAATGTCTTCTTCTTTCTTTTCTAAGCAAATCTATACAATTTCATGTTATCTTTGGTGAATTTGACAAATGTCCTATATACTCCTATTAGTGCAAGATTAAGCATGGATGTACGGGTAATCCATCCATCATTTAAAGGCCCAAAACCACCAAGCAGTATTCCAAATACAAATTTAAGAAGTAAATAAGTCCCTGAAGAACCCAGCAACTATATTTTCTTAACTTTTTTGATTTACCAAATTAATATTTAACCAAGAGCATACAATGTCCCGATTCAGACACCCAACTGATCCACAACAATGTAAATCTTCAACAAAGCACAACCCAGAAGAAATGACAAATTATAATAAAAATAAGAAAGATAGAAAAAATGCCATGTATTTTAGTTTCTCACAAGGTGCAGAGATTCTCAGTTTCAAAATAAATTTTATTTAAATCATGAAATACATGATTACTAAGTACTCACCTAGTTTCATCTCGAAGCCAAAGAATAACCACAAGCAGAAAAATGGGAAGCACTTGAATCACAGGTCTTTGGGGAACTTCAAGGAGAGCATTCTTCAACCCAGATACTGAAATGTGAAGATAGGATGATCTGGACCAACATTGACACCACAAGCATAGGAAAAACATGGGGAGCAAATGAAAACGAAAGCAAGGAAAATGAGAGATCTTGAAGCAATGCTGGGATATATAATGAGGCAAGCATTACTTTTCTCTTTTATTTTCTTCAAAAGCTGAAAATTTGTTGTCAATGGGGTACTGGTTTTTTTTTTTTTTTGTTTGTTGAAGGCTTATGTTGTTGGTGAATGCTGTGGTTCTTTCTTGTTATTGGTGTTGTGTGTTGGAGTGCATTGAAGCAAACAAGAAAAACAACACTTTTTAAAGCAGAGACAACACGATACAACCAACACAACAGGGACAAGAAAATATTTAGCATAAAAAAAAAGAAAGAAAGAAGAAGGATGCGAGTGACTGAGAAAGAAAGAATGAGAGAAGAAGGAAAGCCCCAGCGATAGTGAGTGAACTTTGTCTGTCGGACCCCACAAGTCTTCTTGGCAGTTGGTCCCATTGACCATGATGTTTCCAAATTTTTCATAATCATTCCCCACTTGCTAATGCCTCGCGCGTGCATGCATTACTCCACATGGCCCATGGCCCATACCAAAAGGTCAATTGGCAAGTGGCAGTAAGTATGCGGAGAAAAAATGAATCTTTGTCTAGTTCCACGACACTTACTTGGTCAAAACTCAAAACAATTACAGTTAAGGGAAAACTATTCTTTTTCATCCATATATAATTATAATTATAATATATTCCACCCGCCGATTATATCTACATTTTGAACTATCAAAATACATTATTGACCTTCAAAGTTATAATTGTGTTTCAATGTCTTCTTAGATGTTTGTTTTGGTATTAAGTCTAACAGAAGTTGCTTGGACATACACGACTTGACTTCTAGATCCATTGAGAAAGTTAAGACTCCGCTATTTAAAGTTAAAACAAGAAAATACTCTTCTTTCAAATCTGTTTATTTCTCAAGAAAATTAAAGACAAAGAATAACCCTAAATTCTCAACAATAACCACCCCTTTAGGCCAAATAGTTAATTTATTAACTAAAACACTTAGCAAAATGGGGACAATGACACTTCTCAACTGGAATTAATTAAAGTAAAGATTAAAGCCCAATGGGATGTCAAGTTGTGTTAATCTTGTGGCTTCCAACTCCAAGGCAGTTACCGTGGAAGTTGCAAGCATTTTTACCTTGAGCAATTGCAAAGAACAGCCACATGTAGCCACAAGCAGCAAAGTGACAGTTGCCTCAAAGCAGTTGTAAGAGATTGCCAAGCCTTGTTAGCAATGAGTTAATCGGGAAAGAAAATTAATCAAGAAGAAATATGTGGAAATTAGAATTTGGCATAACTGCCAAAGCCTTATGTGGATCAGGGGATTAGACAAAGATTTGGAGGTACATTTCATTTCTTAGGATTTGGGAGATTAGGGTTTTGAGTATTGGAGGAATTGAATTTTTTTGCTTTGTGAAATTGTGAGCGGGGAGTCACAACGTAGGGTTAGTGGATCATTGACTTTGGCAACAAATTGGGCAATTCATAACTTTAACAAGAAAAAGCTATGTATTTTCATCGTAGAAGAGAAATGCAATGTTTAACAAAGAAGAATTTTTTTTTTTTTTTTGCTTGTCATGTTTATTTCCTAAGAAATTATGCAAATGGAAAATAATTTTGAGAGGTTTTCTGATTCAAATTTGGAAAAGAAAAAAAAAATAGACAATATATATATAAAATAAGGTTTTCTTGAATATTATCATTAGATTCTCTCAAAATGTATATAGAGATGACTAAGAGGCACTTTCATCTTTTAATTTTAAGTGGAGTCAAACTCACTCCGTGGGTCTAGAAGTCATATGTGGTATATGTGCTTACATTTTTCATTAGGCTTAACACCAACACAAACGATAGGGGTACATTACAATCGGGGTGAAATATTGGGGGTTGATAGCGTGTTTAGATAATTCAAGGGGAAAAATGTAATCGGCGTGAAATAATTAGGGTGAAAAAAGTGTAATTTGCTCTAAAATTAAGGATCAAAACCTATTTATTAGTAAATGCAAAGAGATCCAAGTGATAGCATTTATTATTAAACACACTCAAATGCTATAAACTTAATTTGTAGGGTAAACAGTATTGGGTCTGGATTAGGTCCAGTGCTTCCAATGCACTGGACTGGGTCAAATTGTAACACGGGTCCAAAAATGGACAAGTGTCATCATCTCAACGAGTCCAGTACCATTGGACACTGGACCCAAACTGCTCCCAATAGTATTTAACATAATGCAATTAGTATTTTTGCTAGATTTCTATCACTTTTATTAGACAAAAATGATCATGGGGCATCAAGTAAGCCAAAATACGTGTACAGTAACTAATTTTTGCCTAACACATATATCAAAATATGTGTGGTTATTTTTCGTCTAACAAAAATGACAAAAGTATAACTAAATGGTCAATTGGGTTATTTTAAATACCACAGTGGCTTAAGAAGTCCATTATGTAACACATGAAACAAGTTTTATAATATATCACAAGGGTCTCTTTGCATTTAACCCATCATAAAAATGTAATACTTTTGAATTGTGTTTGAAAATTTGAAACTTTCTTAAATTTTGGGTCTGAATCATAATTTTAAGGACAAGGTTTTTATGCAATTCGGGTTGTAGAAATTCCTACAAACAAGATTAGAAGTACATGACCAATTAAATGAGTTTTAGACCCAAACAAAGCCTTCTCCTCCCACCCTTTGCTCTTTCTCTCTCTCTGCCCTTTCAGTCTTAACCCACCTCTCCACTGGTCCCCATCCTTTCTCCCTCCATTGGCGCAACCTTCATCCTCAGTAGAATAATTTTCACTGCTTTTTTCTTATTTCAGGAAAGAGATGCAAGCCTATGACTCATGAAAGGCAATAAGGGCGATATAATTCTAATGTACTAGTCGGTATATAGTGCAATGCACGAGGAAGATTTAACATAATATAATTTCTATTTTTTTTTTCCAAATATAAAATTTAATAATTATATTAGTTCCAAATTCCAATCATTTATTTTTATTTTTTTAGATGAGGTACTATCATTTATTATGATTTTATTTGTATATGGAACTAACTATTTACCATTGGACAATTGGACATTTATTATAATTGTGTTCATATACAAAACAATATATTCTAATACTAAAAGAACACATGATATTTCAAGATTTTAATTGAGTGCTTAAATATAGAATGAAATTTAAATTTAATTATAAAATATATATTAAGATAATAAGGTGTAAAATTATGAGACTTCAAAAATTTATGTGGAAAAATATTATAAAATCAATCGAAAGTTAAACACCTTTAAGTTTTATTTACTATAGATTATAGATGATGGTGAAATTTTGTTACAATTTAACCCATCCAATAGATTAAGAATTTAACCACCACGCATCATTGACGCGATAATCACTCTACAAGTATAAATACTTGTGAGGTGTGAAGGGTAAGAGCCGAGTTTCAAGTCTCCAAGAGAGAGTTTCACACGTATATACACTAAGATTATACTAGAGGAGAATTTTTACCTTGTATAAAAAAAAAATTTAAATGTTAAGAATTTATTTGGTAGATAGTTGAGTGAAAATTATAAATTAAGTGTTTATTTTAATTAGAACAACGAAATTTTTTTTGTCATATATAAATATTGTTCACTAAACAAAATATGTAAATATGTAGAGCAGTTCACTTTATTAATTCAAGCTAATTTATAAAATTGTCAATTGTCATGCTTTATAGATTTTTTTTCTAACAAAATTTTAGATCAATAAATATGACCCCACCAACTTTTATGGGATTTCATCCTGTCGTCGGTTCTCCAAATTCTAAGTAACGTGGATTTGATGATCACTAATAATTTTACTTTATAACTTTTTTTGGCAAGTGTTTTCTGGTTGAACGTTGAATGGAGTACTTTATTAATTAGAAACAAAAAGGACATGGCCCTACCTTTGTTTAATACAGTGGCCTCCCCAAATATGGGAATGGATCCAGTCCTATCACAAAATTCGCAATAAAAATGACCCACGGGCCAAAGCATTAAGCATGAATAGCTAAGTTGATTTCTCTAAAGACAAAATTTATTCAACAAAAAATATATATCTTCTACAGTCTGGGTCTCTTTGGTTGTAAATGGCTCATGTTTGAAGCATCAATGCATCATAGTCTAAGATTATTCCATAAAAACCTTCTTGTTTCGACTTATAAAGAGCTTCCCTGACTTCTCTCTCTCATCACAACAATTTTAGTAAGCTAATTTTATCACATATGAAAATAAGAATGAATTTTGTATATATTTTTTAAACTAGTAGCTAAGCAATTAGCAACGGTGGTGGTTCACTTGTCATTACGCATATACCCAAGTGGTTTGGTAAACACTAAATCTTGAATTTGATTCTCGCAATAATATGAATTAGGGCAAATTACAACTTATCTACCCACAATTTGGCTAAAATTTAAGTTGTCTACCTATGGTTTAAAATTTGACACTTACTTGAAATTTGACTAAAATTTAAATTGTCTATCTGTAGTTTGAAATTCCATAATACAAATAATCTGATGGATAGTTTTTTTATCTTATTTGATCTTGTATTTTTATGTTTTTTGTGTTTTTGGAGGAGGAGGGCATAAAAATGGAGGAAAATTACATATTTAACTTTGTTTTTAATAGAGGTGGATTTTAGAAATCTAACTAAGCTAATTTCAGGTGAGTAAAGTATCAAATTTCAAATCATAAGTAGGCAAATTAAATTTCGGTGAAACCACGTGTGGGTAAATTGTAATTTAGCGTATGAATTATTTGTGAAACACAGATTTAGTGCTCATCTAGTTCTAGAATATAACTATGGCTCACTAATAAACCCAACGGGTAAAATACTAGTTTCAACCATTATCACCAACAAATAGAATAGGGAAGTCATTTTCAAAAAAAAGAAAAAAAAAGGCATATTGAACTGAGTCCTACAATATGATGCAATCCACTTTCCACAGGAGAGCGTGGGTACGGCTAACTAGCTCATAAAATCATGTTATCCTTTCACTTTTCATGAATGTCATAGTGCAAGGTCCAGTTAGAAGTTTTGGCCAGCAATGCGGGTCCGGTAAAAAACGTCCATATAGACTCCATACGGACCACACATTTTTCACAGCCCACATCTGACACCTCTCAAGAAGCTGGAACCTTATAATATCAATAGAGTATGTTAAAGTACAGAGCTTACTTCTCAGACCGATTGGATTCTCAATTTTTTTTTTTAATTTTTTAAATAGCTCAAATATAATAATTGTTTATGAACAAATTCGTATGCATGTTTTTTGATTTAAGTATATATTTATATACATACATGTGTAAAAATATACTTGTTTGACCTTGATATTAAATTTATGAACTTGTAGATAAGTTTATAAGATATTAAATTATTAAATGTAATTTATAGATAATATAATTAGTGTATTTCTTCTTAATAAAAATATATATACATATAGTTTTTAAGAATGCGACATTAGTGAATCTAAATTTTATATGCTCATAAAAAATAAAAATAAAAATCATCGGTGTCAACTATATATGGATGAGGAAAAAAAATTAATCAAGTAGTTAGTGAATAAGTTTGAGATCGAATTAGTTTCGTGATGAGCTTGAGTATAGCATTTTTTAATGAAATTAAATGAACAAATCCTAAATTTTGAATACTCAACTCAATTTGTTTACCGTCTTAAATGCTTGTGATATGCATAAGCTTTTTACGCATGATTATATCTGTGTATCATAGGATTATAGAATTGAAACCATCACATATGAGTATGTCAACCCCCAACTTTTTAGAGAGAGAGAGAGAGAGAGAGAGAGAGAGAGAGAGAAGAAATGGAAAAAGGAGCCGCTTTATGTGAAAATTCACCAGTGATTGCAATGCTTGTATCTTTTTATTACACCTTTTAATTAGGGGAGCGATTTGGGTCTAGTGTCCAGTGGCACTAGAATTGTTGAGATGATAACACATGTCCAAAAATGGACACATGTTACCATTCGATCGAGTCCAGTGCAGTGGAAGTAATCCGGACCCTTTAATTAGTATGCTTCGTTTGAATGTGGTTTTATTTATGTCTAAAAAAAATGGTATTATTATTTTCTTTCATTGTTATTAATGATGCATGATTAATTAATGACATAAATAGATCATACATGACAGGAGAAAAAACCATCAATTAGCCAGATAGACAGTCACAGGTTGGCATTCCTCTTGGAGAAAAGAACCATCAATTAACCAGTCACAGGTATGCCATTCCTCTTGCCAAATCTGCCAATATATTGAATCCTATTCCATTAGCCATGTGATACTGATGGAATATTATTGTAAAAAAAAAAACTAATTTATTTTTTTTTAGCAAAATGCAGGGCAAGATATGTGTGGGGCCCCAAACATTTAGCAACCCCGGCCCATTCCACATCGGGCCCAAGATCCATGCGGAGGAGAAGCAGAATCCGAGGATAAGCGGACGAGTCCCAGGTCGTCAAGGGACCTCACCGAGGATGCCCACGTCCTCGGCGAGGTGACATTAAAGGACGGGGGCTGTCACTCGCTCATTAAATGCATGCCACCTACACTCTGGCCACATTAATGGTGAATTGACCAGTGAACAGTACAGCCTTGGTTACTCCAACTAACAGAAAACTTGCAGAAGTGACTAATAGGACGAGTCCTTAGACATAAGTTCAGATGACCGACAAGTGGACGGCAGAGATCAACTAAACAAGACTATATAACAAATAGAACCCCCAACGTAAAGAGGGAGGGGGGGGGAGGACCTAGGAGGAAAGATGAAAAAGGGATCTCCAGGGTGTCCAAGGACAACCCTTGTGTATGTCAGTTCTAAGGAAATAGATCCTCGAACTAAGCCGAGGATGAACTTTCTTCACAAACACTTAGCAAAAATCATTGTTATTATCCTCCCAAACACTTAGTCAAATTCCTTGATTATTATTCCTATGAATCTCACGTTGACCATAGTTCGCTTTGCTGGTGCTTAGCCCTTCTACCCATGCTCTACAAATGTTATTATTTGGATTCAAAACATTTTGAGTCCTTACAATTGGCGCCGTCTGTGGGAAGGACTTGTGCATTGGCAAGTGCGGAGGTTGGTGTGAAAAGATTAAGAGCAATACTTCTAAAAAAAAAAAAAAACAAAAAACAAAAAACAATACAGCGTGTGGCAACAACATTCACTTAGAAGGCAACAATCACAAGAAACAAAAAGATGCGAAAAATAAAAGAGATGAAATGGGTTTACTTCTTTATTAATATATGAAGGAAAAGTTACATCTTACAATTGATGCCCATGCAGGCTTATTCTAAAGCTAACTACAAAGAAAGACGCCTAACAAGGCTGGTTGAGAAGCAAGAAAAGAGGAAAGGAAGGAAGGAAGGCAACGTTGAAGGAAGAAGAGGCCGCGGCGCCTGATGGTTCCACCTCTCGACTCCGCTTGATTTCCCTCCTAACCCCATCACTGCCAGCTTGGAGGGCTGACGGATCCAAATCCAAGGAAGGGAGGTTACGTTCTTTCTGGATCCCCCTCCAAACAGCAAGAAGGGTTCCACCTCTGGTTAGGTTGAAAAGAAGAAGAATCTTCGACTTCCTCCTAACCTAACCCCAACATGGCGTCCAAGGTCGGGGTGCCATCCTCGGCTCCTGAAAGGGGCTAGGCTTCCTCATAACCGCCCTTTCCAAGGGCCAATTCATTTTATGGGGTACAAACTGTTATTTTTGCAAAGCCCCTGAACAGTGTGTTTATAAATTTGAATTTAGATGTTTGTGAAGTTTGAAGAAAAGGGTTGTCCCAGAAACGCCTTTTATAGAAGGCGAAAATTGGTGAGAGCCAACCCGCACAAAATCCTAGGGAGAGATTACCGGAAGTAATAACTCCGCCCAATTTCCAAGGGGCTTATCCGCCGCTAGATCCTCGTAAATCCGCAAGGACATTAATGAGGGGGCGTCTCATTAACGAGGAGGCACCAAAGTGTCAAAGTGCGTTACTCAAACAGCCCAAGGGACGCTTTGTAATTAGAAGAGGCACGCCAAACGAAGAGGCTAGAACAGAGCAGGGTACCCTCCTCGGCGGAGCAAGTCAGAAAACTAGGTACTGGACAGAACCAAGGCCTTGCATGGTCCTCGGACTCAAGCCTCTGGGGAAACCAGCTACTTCAGACCAAAAAACTAAGTGTTAGACAAAACCTAGGCATTGCATGGTCCTCGGACTTAAGCCTCTTGGGAAACTAACTACTCAATATCAGAAAACTAGGTACCGGACAGAACCAAGGCCTTGCATGGTCCTCGGACTCAAGCCTCTAGAGAAACCAGCTACTTCAGACCAAAAAACTAAGTGTTAGACAGAACCTAGGCATTGCATGGTCCTCGGACTCAAACCTCTGGGGAAACTAACTACTCAAGGTCAGAAAACTAGGTACTGGACAGAACCAAGACCTTGCATGGTCCTCGGACTCAACCCTCTGGGGAAACCAGCTACTTCAGACTAAAAAACTAAGTGTTAGACAGAACCTAGACATTGCATGGTCCTCAGACTCAAGCCTCTGGGGAAACTAACTACTCAATATCAGAAAACTAGGTACTGGACAGAACCAAGGCCTTGCATGGTCCTCGGACTCAAGCCTCTAGGGAAACCAGCTACTTTAGACAGAAAACTAAGGGTTAGACAGAACCTAGGCATTATATGGTCCTCGGACCAAAGCCTCTAGGGAAACTAACTACTTAAAAGAAGAAAACTAGGTACTGGGCAAAACCAAGGTCTTGCATGGTCCGCGGACTCAAGCCTCTAGGGAAACCAGCTACTTCAAACGAAGACAAGCGTTAGACAGAACCTAGGCATTGCCTGGTCCAAGGACTTAGGCCAACAGAAAAACCATTTCCTCATGAAATACCAAGTGCTAGGAAAAGCCAAGGTCTTGCATGGTCCTCGGGCTCAAACCTATGAGGAAACTAGTCACTATAGGACGAT
Organism: Quercus glauca; assembly: GCA_023736055.1. Classification (NCBI taxonomy): domain Eukaryota; kingdom Viridiplantae; phylum Streptophyta; class Magnoliopsida; order Fagales; family Fagaceae; genus Quercus; species Quercus glauca. The sequence continues at coordinate 41,136,224 of CM043324.1, read as the reverse complement.
CTAAGCACTGGACAGAACCAGGGTTTTGTACTGACTGTAGGCCCAAACCTACGACAAAGCCGACCCCTTTGGTGTTAAGTAATGATCCCTGCTAGGAACGAAAACCAAATAAAGCTGAGCGCTAAAGCACAACAAATTAAACCTACCCATCCTAGGAGAACTAGGAAGGAACTCAGGCGGAAAAGTATAGACTAGAAAGAAAAGAAGACTTACAGAAATAAGGAAAAACTCCTCGGGCGAGCCGTTTGTGCTAAAGAAAGTTGCAGGGGCAGTTGAAAGGATGGATACACTGACAGAAAAGCAAGGTTCGACAGGGCAAGACAATAGGCCTGAAAACGTCAAAATCCTCCTCCCCGCCCGAGAGGTCGGACAGCAGAATTTTGAGGGGCTATTGTGGGGCCCCAAACATTTAGCAACCCCGGCCCACTCCACATCGGGCCCAAGGTCCATGCGGAGGAGAGGCAGAATCCGGGGATAAGCGGACGAGTCATAGGTCGTCAAGGGACCTCGCCGAGGATGCCCACGTCCTCGGCGAGGTGACGTTAAAGGACGGAAGCTGTTACTCGCTCATTAAATGCATGCCACCTACACTCTGGCCGCATTAATGGTGAATTGACCAGTGAACAGTACAGCCTTGGTTACTCCAACTAACAGAAAGCCTGCAAAAGTGACTAATAGGACGAGTCCTCAGACATAAGTTCAGATGACCGACAAGTGGACGGCAGAGATTAACTAAACAAGACTATATAACAGATAGAACCCCCAACGTAAAGAGGGAGGGGGGGAGGACCCAGGAGGAAAAATGAAAAAGGGATCTCAAGGGTGTCTGACGACAACCCTTGTGTATGTCAGTTCTAAGGAAATAGATCCTCGGACTGAGCCGAGGATGAACTTTCTTCACAAACACTTAGCAAAAATCATTATTATTATCCTCCCAAACACTTAGTCAAATTCCTTGATTATTATTCCTATGAATCTCATGTCGACCATAGTTCACTTTGCTGGTGCTTAGCCCTTCTACCCATGCTCTACAAATGTTATTGTTTGTATCCAAAACATTTTGAGTCCTTACAATATGTATTCTAGCCTCAAATGTAAATGATTAGAAATTTAGAATAAAAATGTTTTCGTTGTTCTAAGATGAGTGATGAATTAAAATATTAGTTACTTTTTATTTGGATTGATTTGTGGATGAGTCATTTTAATTTTTAAATCTATTTCCTAATCAATTTTAGTGGAGCAAAGACTTACCTTCTAATTTTTGCTTTCTTTGTTTGTATTATTTATGTCTAAATTTGAGATAAAATTTTGAAATAAATTGGCAAAATTTTAATTTAGTCATTTTACTTTTACTATAAATGTCAAATTAGTTTTTAATGTTTAGTTTTTGTCAATTTAGTCCATCACCTCATCAAAAAAGAGTATATATATACTCTTGTCAAATCCCATAACATTAATATTGTGAACCCTCTTAAACAGAAATGTATTAAACTAATTTTTCACTTTAAAAAATCACAAAAAAAAAAAACATTTATTAGGGTTTCTTCTCTTGAATCGCTACTCGCTTACTATTTCCTTAAACAAAACAAATATTTTGACAGTTGCAAGGGTGTTTTGGTTATATAAAAGACAGTGGGGGGGGGGGGGGGGGGGGTTATTTTGGGGTATTATTGTCATTTTGATAATTTTAATGGAATTTTGGTTGGTTTGGAGGTTCTGAGAGTATTTGGTTATTTTGATGATTCTAGAAGTATATTTATCATTTTGATGGTTCTATAACTAAGGATTCGTTTGGTTTAAGGAGTGAAAAAGTGGGAGGATAAAAAATGGTAAAATGATGGAAAAGTGAGAGTGGAAATTTCCTTCATTTTTGTTTGGTTGGGAGTAGAAAAATGGAGGGATGGAAAAAGTGAGTTTATATAAATTTACGCATATACCCTTATTTAAAAAAAAATGATGCCCAATTAAAACCCAAAAGTGATAAACAAAAAAAAAAAAAATCAATCACCTAAATTTATTATTAAAAAAAAAATCATGTCCATAAAAAAAAAAAAAAAATCACATCTAAAAAAAAAAGAGGCAAGCAACGTAGGAAAAAAAAAAGTGTGAAGAAAAGCAATGTGGGTGAAGGTGCAATTATACATGGTCATTTTTGTCCAAAAATGATGCCCTATTTCTCCTTTCAGTTTTCTCTCCATTTTGGAGAGAAAACTTTTTGGTGGGCTAGAGGAGAAAATACCTAGGCCCCACAATTTATTTTTCTTCCTCCCCATCTAACCAAACACACTTTAAAAAAGTTTTCTTTCCTATTTTTTTTCAAAGTTTTTCATCTACCCTGTTTCACCTCCAAACAAACACACCCTAAATGTCATTTTGGTGGTTGGGGGATATTTTTCGTCATTTTGGAGTTTCTAGGGGGTATTTTGGTGGTTCAAGATGGTATTTTGTTAATATTGAAAGGTTGGGGGTATTGGTTAATTTAGAGGTTTGGGGGGTATTTTGAACATTTTAGGTTTATTTTTGTGATTCTGATGATATTTGTTTTCAATTTGGAGTTTCGAGGGGGTATTTTGGTGGTTCAAGACAATATTTTGTTAATTTTGGAAGTTTGGAGGTATTTTGGTCATTTTGAAAGTTTTTTTGTGTGTTTGTAATTACGTATGTTTTTGTTTTTTTGAGAAAAAAAATTACGTATATGAATGAAATAAATAGGTAAATGTGTGGGTTGGGTCCCACCCATATTAAATGGGTTAAACATTAATTAATTTTTTAAAACAGGTATGAACGATAAATTGGTATAAATAAACTTGACTCATTTGTGATCCAATTCAAAACTTATCCAACTTGCCCATTTGTGACCTCTATGATTCAAGTTATAAGGTGACAACTTTCAATGATAGATTTTCTTATATTTTAATACTATTTAAATCATATTTATTTTATTTTAATATAATTAATATTTTATTTAAAACTCATTATAAGCTTGAATGGTGTTCGGTGCATTAAAGATGAAAATTAAATAGTAATAGTAAAAGAAGAGCAGATTAAAGGGAGATGAAAAAATTATTTTGATAAACTTTTTAATGGAAATGGTATAAAATATTGGAGTGATTTGGGTAGTTCAATGGAGGATAAAACCTGTAAATTTTTGCAAAGAATTAGGATGATTGAGGTAAAAAATGTATTAAAGAGAAAAAAAAATGGTAAAAGCCGTGAGATTGGATTGGATAGAATCTGCATTGAAGTATGAAAGTGCTTGGGTGATGTAGGGGTGTGGTTGTTGACAAATCTATTCCATAACATCTAAGTATTGACAAATGTTCTCTTACAGTAGCTAGGGACTAAGTTAATCAATTTTAAAAAAGTTTTAGACCAACTGACAATAACCTAAACTTCAAAGATGATAACCATTAACCATATTTTACCCAATAAAATTATAAGGCCTGGGGCTCTCTTTGGCGCTAGCCTACTAGGCCTTGTTCCCACGCCTCGCATGACACAATAATTTGACCAAATCAAAAACTTTGTCTAATCATGTCAGTCCGCATGAGTGAGAGAGGCTTGTGAATGCCGCATAAACTAAACTAATAATCATCATCATTGGAATGCTCACTTTTTATTTTTTTATTTTTGGCTAAAGCTAAATAAAATACATAAAATTAGCAACAAATTAATTGCAGAAATCATCTCTGAGTGCACGGGAAGGTTCATGTTTTTGTTTTCTTTGGCTGCGTGTTTGGAACGTTCAATGATTTTTTTTTTTTAATAAAATAATTTAATAATTAGGAAAAATGATTTAAATTGTGAATGTTTTTGTTGAAAATATTAGAAAATATCGTATAATTAAAATACTTGGCTTTTACCAAAAAAAAAAAAAAAAAATTTAACAAGCATACAAACATACAAATTCATAATCTTTTATCTTTATATAATAACTAGTATTATACCCGTGTGATGCACGGCTTAATAAAAAATATTTTGATAATATAATTAAATTTAATAACAAATAAAATGAAAAAAGAATTAATTCAAAATTTAAGATAAAAAATAAATTGTACTTGTACACTTAAATGAAATTTAATTTTTATTTCTTATTTTGATATTTAAATCATTTATTTTAGTGTTGATTTCATTCAAATGATTATAAGTTATATCAACCCTAAATTGAATTAATAATAAATAAAAATTTAATACTTTAACTTAATGTAACATTCTAACTTACTAATAAATAAATATAACACTCTAACTTAAAGTAATGTTTGTAATTGTATTGTGTTTTAGCCTTTAAGAACACATATATATTTTTTTTAATCATAAAAAAAACCCAGATATTAATTTTATACATGAAAAAATAATGAATTCTGTGGGGTCAAAGAATTTGGCAACACCGGCCCACTTTATACTAAGCTCAAGGCCCACGCCGAGGAGGAAGAAATGTCCGAGGACGAATGAAGAAAGTCCAAATTGCCAAGAAATATCGCCGAGGACAATCCTGTTCTCGGCCAATCGAGACCATAGAAGGGAAGAGCGGCACGCCATTAAAGGCAACCTCCCAGAGTATCCCAAGAAAAATGACAAGTACAATGAGTCAGCCATGGGAGCATGGTGGAGGAGCAATTCAAAGAGAAACTGTCACATCCGCATTAAATGCCCACAACTAACGTTCTGACCGTATTAATGATGAAATGACTCCTGAACAGTGTTGCCTTGGCTGCTGCAATTCACAGAAGGTTTGGGAAGACGGCTGATGGGACAACCACTCGAGTAGTGACCTACATGATCAACAAATGGAGGGCCAAAATCAACTGAAAGGGGATATATATATATATATATAATGTAAGAAATCCTCTAGGAAAGGGGGGATCAGGAATTAAAAACAGAGAATACTATAGCAATTTGTATCATCTTTGAAAACTTTGTAACCAAGCACTGAAGAAATAATAGGAACAACAAGCTCACCGGATAAGGGCCGAGGACAAAATTTCACACTTTAGTCCACGTCCTTATTGTTCAATCCACTCATAACCATGTCTAGTTGTTGTAACCCTCACTAAGGCCTAGTTCTTAAACCCATTCTTTATAAATTTATTGTATTGGACTAGTTAGGTCTGAGTCCACTCATTTAATAGAAGAAGTGTTCAAACTCAGTCCCTACAAATTCAATAATTGAAATGGTTGAAAACAAAATTTAGCCAAAACCTCAATTCATTAATGAAAAAATATCCAAAATTTTGAACTTAAAAAAAAATGAGTTAAGTAAAGATAGACTAACGTAGAAATTTGGACGAATGGATTCTTTCATATCCAATTTCATGTTTGACAGCAAATTTTGCTTTTAATTAAAGAATATAGATTATAAGGAATAAAGCACCAAACAAAAGCCATAACAAATTAAATCCATAATAAAATATTGATGTCAACAACAAATAATCATGAAATAAGAAATTAAAAAATACAAAAGCATTGCTTGCTATATTGACTTCTAAAAAAAAACACTAAAAGGTGTGATTAAATATAGAATTTCAACCTATCTATAAAACTTGTTGATAAAAATCATATTTGTTAAGGACATATTTTATGTAATTGGCTAATCCTTTGACAAAACGCACTTTACTTGTAATTTGGTAGATCTAGGATGTGTTTAATACTTTAAGGAACATGTTGTTCAATTCTCGTATTAAAGCCATGAAGATTGGACCAAGAAACAAGTGAAGAAAAGGTGTTCATTAAAGCTGGACAGATAGCTCGACACTTGCGGACGGATAGCTCGACAGCTTCTAGACACCTCTCGACAGCTGGCTATCTATCAAGCTCTTAAGGTGTTTTCTTATTGCAATCTCGACACCTTTTCGACAGCTGGTGGATCGATCAAGAAAGCTTCTGTCTTCTCGACAACTTCTCGACACCTCCTTGACACCTGCTATCTATCGAGATTTAATAAAGCTCGACACCTCCTGATCGATTGAGGTATCTATCGAGATTACGGGAATTCAGATTTTCAAATCTGATTATTGGGCCAGGCTTATGTATTTGTGTAGGGTTTCTTTTCTCACAACCCTAGACCTATATAAGGCTTATTTTAGAGGCCGTCACATAAGAGAATATAAGGAGAACATATGCAAAAGGTGACCGATGCCTTATTCTCTCTAAAAAAAGCTACTGCGTCTTTGCGCCTTAGGGTTTTGTAACAAAGTGCTTCTTGATCTTCATTCTTGATGAAGTGAAGAACTTTCCAGCCAACAATCTTCTTCTAGTTGGTGATTAAGTCACGTACTGGGATCCGCGCAATTGGTTAGTCACGTATTGGGATTCGTACATCATCAAAGGGTGGCGTTCATATATTGAAGAGTTCAGAAGTTTTGAAGCAGTAGAAGGTTTCTGCTGTGAGTTCATCTACGGGGATTGTAGAGTTTAGGGACAAAGGTTTTGTACTAGATCTGAAACTTCTCTTTACTATATGGATTGCTTTTCGGGAAGGTTTCCCTCTAGGTTTTTTACTGTGAAACTGGTTGGTTTCATTGGTTTTCCTGGGTCATCATATCTTATCTTATTTACTTTTCCGCTGCATATTATTTTGACATGATATTGATGTTTGTTTGTTTTAACAAGTTTTATTCATAATTGTACGGGCCAGTGTGGCGATGGCCTGCCCATGTGAGTTGGGCCTTGGGCCAACGAAGAGGGCCATGGGCCTAACATCTGGTGTCCCTAGGGCACAGCCTAAGGTCCACCTATGAACAGACCCGGCCCAAATGTCATCCGAGGACCCAACCCCTTCTGCCGGGCATGAATGTAACCGCTGATATGACTGTCCGGATTGGTCTGCCGAACACTATTATACTTGCCCGGTCACACAGTAATGGGACTGTCCGGTGTTATCTTGGGAATGTCGCCGCCGTACATATCCGCTGTAGTTGGGATCATTTCCAAAGCCACTCCCACCTAAACACCCACTAAACCTTTTTGAGATTGGACCTCCCAATCCATTAGCCATGAGGACAATCATGATCACCCCACTAAAGATGTCCTATAAATACGAAATTGGAAGGAGGAACAAGGGTTGATGAAAAGAGGGAGAAAAAGTCATAGAGAAGAGAGGAATAGCAGGAGTAATACAAAGGGATAATAAGGTGGTGCGTGAATAGAGATTAGGGGTGTTCTCGCCAAGGCTCCTAGCTGCGGACGACCCATAGTAGGAATTACCATCCCCCCATACAAATAGGTTGTGATACTAGGCGTGGTGAAGTCCATTGGGCCTCCCCATTCGCCTACCACAATTGGCGCCGTCTGTAGGAATTTCCTACAAAACTGTAGTTCGACTGAGACTTGTGAGCGAGGCAATGTCCGGGAGACGTTCGGGGAGTGGAGACGAAAGTGGTTCGGTTGGGTCTTCCCGGGGATCGTCCTGGCGCGAAAGAAGGCAAAAGAGACGTGAAGACAGGGAGTGTGAACGGGAGGATATGTCCGGTCTTGGGGAGGGGTCATACCAGACGCAGCGGACGGTAACGGATGTCTCGGGGCAGGGGCAGATTGATGAAAAGGACCAGGAAATTGAACGGTTGCGCAGGCGCGTGAGAGACTTAGCTCGAAGCAGACGGCAGGCGACAAAGGAGAGAGCGGGAGGACCAGGAAAGGAGGGTCGGTGCCTCGAGAGATCGCCGGGGGGCGGGGTCCAGCAAGTCAGGGTCCCACCGGCGAAGGGAGCGTTCACATTCGAATGAGTCCTACAATCACCGAGAAAGATCGCGTTCTCGGGCGAGCTATCATCGCCGAAGCCGCTCGCGATTGCATGATCATGTGGACCGGGGGTCTGATTCCCCCGAGGAGCAAAAGGCGCGTAATGCCGCCGTGGACACACTAAGCCGCGCCTTACGCAGGGTAGCCCGGTCTCCCTTCTCCGACGACATTGAGCGGGTCGTAATGCCGAAAAAATTCCCGAGGCCGCCATTTAATATCTACGACGGGAAGACGGACCCGGTTGAGCACGTCAGCCACTACATCCACATGATGTCCCTGCATTCGCATAATGACGCGCTGATGTGCAAGGTGTTTCCCTCCAGTCTTGGCCCAACCGCTCTGAGATGGTTTAATGGACTGCAGAAGAAGTCCATACGCTCCTTTGCTGAGCTAATTCAAGAGTTCGGAATGCGGTTCGTGACCTGTAGCCGAGTACCTCAGCCAGTAGATGCCCTGCTATCAATGAAGATGGGGATGGGGGAGACCCTTCGTAGTTACGCCAGTCGGTACTGGGAGCTCTATAACGAGATAGGTGGGGGCAATGAAAAGATCGCGGTAAGCACCTTCCGGATGGGCCTACCCGAGGATTCCGAACTGCGTGAATCACTTACTAAGAAACCGCCCGAGGACATGAGACAGCTTATGAGGCGCATCGAAGAGTATAAATGCCTGGAGGATGATCGGTTGCAAAGCAAGGGTAAGGCCCCACTAACAACACGTCCTCGGCAGGGGAATTTCCAGCCGAGACCTCGAAAGGAGTGGAGGGCACAGGAACCACTCTGGCAGACAGGGGAGGTGAATGCAATGTTTAAGGAACCAGTGCACCAGATAGTAGAAAGAATCAAGAATGAACCGTACTTTAGGTGGCCGAATAAGATGGGTGGTGATCCATCCCGGCGAAACCAGAACTTGTACTGCAGCTATCATAAGGACAAGGGCCACACCACCGAGCAATGCCGGGTATTGAAGGATCATTTGGGGCAGCTAGTAAGGGCTGGGCACCTGAAGGAGTTCGTTGTGAACCCCGGCGACCAAGGAATTGGCCAAGGAGGACGGCAGAAGGGCGTTCCCCCCCCACCTCCGATCGGGGTAATTGAGATGATCCTCTTGCCCCCAGGGGGCGAGACTACGATGAGAAAGGGGGTGTTAACGGTCGCGCCCGCGAAAGAATCAGTGGACGTGGAGCCAATGGGAAAAAAGGCGAAGTATCTCCAAGAGGCGCTCATCTTCGGGGAAGACGACTTAGTGGGCACAATATAGCCACATGAAGATGCGTCGGTAATCACTGCTCGGATAAGCGGTTTCGACGTAAAAAGAGTGATGATAGATCAGGGCAGCGGAGCTGATGTAATGTATCTGGATTTGTTCAATGGACTTGGGTTGAAAAATCAGGACTTGAGAAAGTACAACACGCCGCTTATGTCGTTTGATGGAAGATTAGTGATACCGGAAGGGCGAATCTCATTACTAGTAGCCGTGGGAGGGAAGGAAATAAAGGTCACCTTCACAGTGGTTAATTCTTTCTCACCATACACGGCAATCTTGGGAAGGCCGTGGATCCACGCCATGAAAGCTGTACCGTCCACCTTGCATGTAAAGGTTAAGTTTCCTACCCAACAGGGCATCGCAGTGGTGCGAGGGTGCTAGCAAATGGCCAGGCAGTGCCTTGTTGCTGCAGCAAACTGGGAGGGCCAGCAAACCGAGCAGAGTGAAGAGGCCGAAGGGACCCCGTTATAGCAATTACCGGATCCCTGAGAAGATTCGGGGACTGTTTATGCCAAGGAATTGATAAAGGTCAGAATACTGCCAAAAACTGGCCAACACTTCCAGATAGGGGCCAGCTTGACAACTCAGGAGAGAGTTGAACTGCTATTGTTTCTTGTTCGAAGCCTGGACGTGTTCGCATGGAGTCCGTACGAGGTGCCCGGGGTGGACCCTGAGTTTATCGTCCACAGGCTCAACGTGGATGCATCGTTTCCTCCCAAGAAGCAGAAATCGAGGAGAAAAGCCCAAGAACACGCCGAGGCTGTTAGGGCCGAGGTCCAACGGCTAAAAGAGGCAGGTGCAGTGAAGGAGATCTTTTTCCCAGAATGGCTTGCAAACACAGTAGTGGTGAGAAAGAAGAATGGCAAATGGAGAGTCTGTGTGGACTTCACGGATCTGAATCGAGCGTGCCCAAAGGACCCATTCCCGATGCCCAAGATTGATCAATTGGTCGATGCCACTTACGGCCATCCGAGGATGAGCTTTTTGGACGCCTTTCAAGGCTATCACCAGATTGCCCTGGCCGGGGAGGATTAGGAAAAGACTGCATTCATATCTCCCGACGCCAATTACCATTACACCGTGATGCCGTTTGGTCTAAAAAATGCCGGGGCAACGTACCAGCGGATGATGACGAGGATGTTTCGTGACAAGATTGGACGAACGGTCGAAATATATATCGATGACCTTGTAGTAAAGAGCAAACAGCAAGCGCGGCACGTAGAGGATCTTCAGGAGGCGTTTGAGGTATTGCGGCAACATAAGCTACGCCTTAACGCAGAAAAATGTGCCTTCGGAGTGGGGGCTGGAAAGTTTTTGGGGTACTTGATCTCCAGCCGAGGAATAGAGATGAACCCCGACCAGATTGTTGCCGTGCAGCGTCTTAAGTCTCCGAGCAACCCAAAGGAAGTACAGGTATTGACCGGGATGTTGGCAGCCCTTAACCGGTTCATTTCAAGATTCTCGGATCGCTGCCGACCGTTCCACCAGCTCCTAAAAAAGTGGAAGGGGTTTCAATGGGATGCTGAGTGTGAAAAAGCTTTTCAGGAATTAAAGGACTATCTGACGCATGCCCCAATACTGACCGCCCCGGAGTCCGGAGAAGATCTGTTTATGTACCTCTCGATGACCGACCATGCCGTGAGTGCCGTACTGTTATGCGACCGTGGGATACAGCAGCCTGTGTATTACGTTAGCAAAACTCTGGTCGATGCGGAAACCAGGTACTTGCCACTGGAGAAGTTGGTTTTGGCACTAGTACATGCCATCAGGAAGCTGCCGCAGTACTTCCAAGCCCATACCGTATATGTACTAACCGAATATCCTTTGCAGTCGTTGCTGAGACGATCAGACTTCACGGGGCGTATAGCAAAATGGGGGACCAGGCTTGGGGCTTTTGATGTACGATATAAGCCAAGGACTGCCGTAAAAGGGCAGGTATTGGCCGACTTCGTTGCTGAATTTTTTCTTAGGGCCTCAAGCCAGATAGTCTGTCAAGTGAACTGTCGCTCATGGAAAATATACGTGGACGGTGCTTCCAGCTCCACGGGGGCAGGTGCGGGGATAGTCGCGATTGGACCCGAGGGGATTCGCCTGGAGCATTCTTTCAGATTCGGATTTAAGGCCTCCAATAACGAGGCAGAATATGAAGCCCTTATAGCCGGGCTAAGCATAGCCTCAAGCTTAGGAGCCCGGGATGTTGAGGTATATTCGGATTCCTGGCTGATTGTTAATCAAGTTCATGGTAGTTTTGAGGCCCGAGGTCCCCGGATGAAGGCATATTTGGAACGAGTGAAGCAGATTATGGCCGGATTTGAAACAGTGAAGATCGTACAAGTAGCTCGGACTCATAACAGCCATGCTGACTCCCTCGCCACGCTTGCGTCATCTGTGGCCGAGGCCATACCTCGGCTAATCAGAATAGAGCAAATTCCGGAGCCGAGCATCAAGATAACCGGTAATCCGGCAGTCGCGGCAGTTGCCACGCAGGGACCTAGTTTGATGGACCCCATCATTGAGTTTTTGGCCGAGAATCGGGTCCCTCCCGACGAGAAGGAAGGAAATAAAATCCGAAGAATGGCCCCTCGTTTTTGGTTATCAGAAGACCGGGAGTTGTATCGAAGATCCTTCGGGGGACCATACCTTTTATGCCTACATCCGGGCAAGGTGAATCAACTGTTAGCAGAACTCCACGAAGGGGTGTGTGGCAGCCACATAGGGGGGCGTTCATTAGCTTACCGGGCTATGACTTAGGGATTTTGGTAGCCTCAAATGCAGAAGGACGCCGCCGAATATGTGCGTAAATGTGAGCAATGTCAGAAACACGCTCCCCTGATCCATCAGCCTGCCGGCCATCTTAATCCGGTCAGTAGCCCCTGGCCGTTCGCACAGTGGGGGCTGGATATACTTGGGCCATTCCCCCGGGCAACATGCAACCGAAGGTTCGTCCTCGTTAGGGGTGTCCACGGGTCGGGCCGGGTCGGGTTTGTGCCCGACCCGGACTCGACCCGAAACTTTCGGGTGGGTGAAAACGGAGCCCGAAACCGACCCGGAGTGCTAGTAGGATCGGTCGGTTCTGGACCCGTCGGGTTTCGGGTTGTATCGTCGGGTTTCGGGTTGTATCGCCGGAGAGCTATTTTTGGCCAGATCTTGACGCCGGAGAGCTATTTTTGGCCGGATCTCGTCGAGATCTAGCCGGATCCGTCGAGATCTAGCCAGATCACGTCGAGATCTGGCCAGATCTCGACGAGATCTCGCCGGATCTCGTTGGATCTGGACTGGATCTCGTTGGATCTGGACTAGATCTCGACGAGATCTCACCGGATCTCAAGTAATCTTCGCCAGAGAACTCCAAATACCGCCGAAAATTCTTCGAATATTGCCGGATTTTGTAAGTGCTCGTCGAAAATCATTCGAAGATCGTCGGAGGTTTTTGGTTTTATGCTCGGGTCGGGTGGCTCGGTTTTTGGGGGAGGAAACCCGCCAACCGATCCGAAGCTGTCGGGTTCCGTGGGCGGTAACTCACAACCGACGTCGGAGTGGTCGGTTCGGATGGTTTTCGGTTCGGGCTCGGGCAGGTTGGTCGGATTGGTCGGTTTTTCGGGTTGGGTGGACAGTCCTAGTCCTCGTAGCCGTCGACTACTTTACGAAGTGGGCGGAGGCTGAAGCCCTGGCTAATATCTGGGACGTCGACGTGAAGAAATTTGTGTGGAAGAACATTGTCACCAGATTCGGAGTTCCAAATTCCCTGATATCAGACAATGGGTTGCAGTTCGACAGCCGGGCCTTCCGAGAATTCTGCACGGACCTCGGCATTAAAAACAAGTATTCCACCCCGGCGTACCCTCAGAGCAATGGCCAAGCCGAAGCTGTCAACAAGGTAATTGTAAACGGGCTGAAGAGAAGACTGGATAATGCGAAAGGAAATTGGGCCGAGGAGCTACATAACGTCCTGTGGGCCTACCGGACAACACCCAGGAGATCCACGGGGGAGACTCCATTCTCGCTCACCTACGGTGCCGAGGCTGTTATACCAACCGAGGTAAGTATATGCAGTGCACGGGTGGCCAAGTACAACCCCAGTTCTAATGACGAAATGTTGGTTTGGCACCTAGACCAGCTAGAGGAACACCGCGAAGCTGCAACTATCCGGTTGGCCGAGTACCAACAGAAACTGGCCAGAAGATATGACCGAGGCGTGAGAATAAGGAAGTTTGATGCCGGGGATCTGGTCCTGAGAAGGGCCGTGGGGCATATGCGTGACATCCATGCCGGCAAGTTGGCACAGACCTGGGAAGGACCGTATAGAGTAACAGCTGTGGCCGGGGAAGGAGCGTATTATTTGGAGGAACTAGACGAGAGACCACTGCCTCAGCCCTAGAATGTTCAGAACTTGAAGAGGTTTTATCATTAATAAATCATGTGTTCAGTTTGAATTGTAAGTTTGCTGATGTTAATGGAAGCAGTCGTTGGTGCGAGTCATTGGCAATTGAGGCCTTACAAATTTACCTAAGGACAGAAACTTGACTCTCGGTTCGAATCCCTTCACCGGGCAGGTGGAAACCTTACAAATTTACCTAAGGACAGAAACCTGACTCTCGGTTCGAATCCCTTCACCGAGCAGGTGGAAACCTTACAAATTTACCTAAGGACAGAAACTTGACTCTCGGTTCGAATCCTTTCACCGAGCAGGTGGAAACCTTACAAATTTACCTAAGGACAGAAACCTGACTCTCGGTTCGAATCCTTTCACCGAGCAGGTGGAAATCTTACAAATTTACCTAAGGACAGAAACCTGACCCTCGGTTCAAATCCCTTCACCGAGCAGGTGGAAACCTTACAAATTTACCTAAGGACAGAAACCTGACTCTCGGTTTGAATCCTTTCACCAAGTAGGTGGAAACCTTACAAATTTACCTAAGGGTAGAAACCTGGCTCTCGGTTCGAATCCCCTCACCAAGCAGGTAGAAACCTTACAGCTATCTAAGAGCAGAAGCCTGCCCACGGTTCAAATCCTTTTGCCGAGCAGGCAGATACTTTAAAAAATTCCTCTGGGGAAAGAAACCTTCCCTCAGTTCAATCCCTATCACCGTACAAGTAGGCTAATAAATCAAGCATCGACATATTGCTCGGTCATTTCCTTTGAAACCGAGCAAGTACAAAACCCTACGTGGAGGCAATTTCAATATGCAAAAACAACACCCGATCGTAACGCAACCATTAAGAAGAGCATGTATATGTAAAAGCAATAATGATAAAAGAAAGCCGAGCAATAAAATATTAAAATTAATCTAAACACAAAGACAAGATAATTGTTCGATCACCAAAACCCGGTGACGGGCAAACAAAGATAAAAAGAGAAGCATAAAAAAGTTTAATTGCCACAGCTCGGCAGCATAAGCAAAGTAGCTAAAAATGATCTATTGTCCAAAATTAGCCTTCATTCGGTGAGGTCTACGGGGGGGTCTCCGGTCCGCACTTCCTGCTGTTGGCCCTCAGAAGCAAGATTTGGGAACTCCACATTTTCGACGGGCGGATCATCGGCATTAGGGTTGCTGGACGCCTCTGCACCGACCAGCTCAACGTGGGCATCTATCTGCTCCACCAGCTCCCTCAGGCTGTCCGTTTCTTCTTCGTCACCAAGGCCTGGGGGGCTCTGCACTACCGGAGGGGCATCCAAGAAGGGAATCTTGCCGGGGTCCCTAAGAGGCAAATCGGCGGGTACCCCCAAAACCTGCAGGGCAGCAAACCAGCCATCGTGAAAAGATAACCGCCGAGCCTCGTAGACGACCGGTTCCACCCCCTTCTCAGCATCCGCGAACCCTTCATTGTACCATTTGGTTCCGGCCTCCTCGAGCGCAGCACGCAGGTCGGCTGCCTCCTCGGCAAGGGCAGCATTCCGGCTCTCTTCCTCGGCCAGTTTCAATTCCGTCTCGTTCTGCTTCGCCTCAAGCTCCGCCAACCTCTCCTCTACGAGCTTTTTCTCTTTCTCGGCAGTAGCAGCCCTCTTCTCAGCGGCCTCTGCGGCCTTAGCCTTGTCCTTTGCGGACTTCACAGCTGCTTCCCTCACGGTCTTCTCCCGGTCAGCATCTTGGGCTAGATCCTTCACCCTTTCGTTCAAGATGTGGGTCAGCTGGGCAGCCTAGATATGGGCGGTCAATATTGTATCAGATACACGGAAATTGAGTTAACAAACAAAGAAAGGGATGCGAAAAAGTTACCGCGATGGCGTGCCACTGGAGCCTCATCCCTATATAATCATCGGATGCCTTGGCGAAGGTGCTCACGTCCTCAGGCAGGAGCAAACCATGAGCCAAGCATTGGGCAACGCGGCCCCCTTCACCCTTCTCCCACACCCGTATGCTCGCGTCCGCGGGGAGGGGTTTGCCGTCCAGCTTGTAGGTAGGCTGCCATTTCGGAACCTCCCGGGAGGATGACGCCATGCTCGCCCCAACTTGTCCTTGGGGCTCCCGAATGGTGATACCCCTGGACGGAGCCGTGGGGGTTTTTGTTTGAATGGCTCCAGGACCAGTGGAGGGCTGCTGTGTGACCTTCTGTTTTTTCTTGGGGTGAACAGGGGGAGGAGGAGGAGCATGTGCGGGGGGAGTTTGGACTTGCCCTTGTCGTGGCTGCTGCTGCGCGACTTGCTGGGTCCCAGGTAGGAAGCGGCTGACCGAGAGAGTCCTACGGGTGACCATTTCTCTAACACCCGAGTGTGCTTGGGATGAATTACTCGACTCCGCGGCCGCCGGTTTGGGTTCCTATTCGGGAGGCTCCTGATCTAGTTGCTCGGCAGGTTCTGCCTCCGCTTCACGCTCAAGAGCCCTGTGTGCAAGCTCTCTGAGACGCCGAGAGGCTGCCTCGGCTGATGCGTCCCTTATAGGAGCGAGCTCGTCTGAACAGGTATATCGCCGGCCAAGGTCTCGAGCTTCGCCCACTGTAAGGTTGGCCGGGAGGAAGTTAGCGTGCCGAACGTCAATATAGGAGAGAAGGGGGCTGTCAACTAAGAGGGCCTGGCCAAAAGGTTGCCAAGTAGTATAAACGGGCTCTACGCCGAGAATGAGATGAGAAGCCCGGAGCTGACCGTCGCGGTGTACAAAGATTTCTGAGCGAAGAACAAAATTGAGGTCCCGCACGTGGACCGTCCGGATATCTTGGGTGAATACCGAGCCGTCTGCAACATAAATGAAAAGGATCAGTATAAAAGTTAGATAGACAAGGAAATAAATAATAAATAACCCTTGCAATGACACCCACCCACTTCGCGTCGAGACAAAGGAGGGGGAACATCCCCGGAATACCAGTTGCCGCGTACCCGGACGAACTCCCCGGCGGAGTTCCTATTCGAGTCCGGCAGGCAGGAAATCAACCGTATCCTCATATCTCTGACCTTTATATAGTAATTAGTTTTCTTCTTCCCACACAAGCTGTACACATAGTTTACGTCGTGATGGTCCAATTGTAGACCGAATGTATGGTTCAACTTACTTATGCAACTCATCACCCGGTAAAAATTTGGGGCAAGTTGATCGGGGCATAGCCCGTAGTACCTAAGGGCTCTAAGTAAGAGGGGATCGATGGGGAACCTAACCCCACCCTCCAGTATGGACATGAGCGGAAAAAAGGCGGTGTTTGCCCCTCTATGGAGTGCGATGTCGCTTTCATGGCAGTACATCACATCCACGTCATCGGGAATCTGGTAGTCACGCCTAAAAGTGACTAAGGAGTTTCTAGAATCTAAAAGGTGAGCGTAACCCATTTCAAATCCTAAAGTATTCGAAGGAATTGGAAAGAAATAAATTGAAGCAGAAGAAAGGGGAAGGGTACTTACTTTTGGCACTAATAGGAAGGTTGATTCTGGGGATTGCCGGGCAACTAGCGCTTTGGGTGCTCGGCAGAGAGAAATTTCAGAGACAAAGGAAGTGAAAAATGAGAATGTGGGTCTGAGTAAGCCTTTTATAGGCACGAAGGGAAGATGCGCGACGGTTGATGGTGCATTAATGAGGGGCAATTCGCAGTCATGAAGCATAATGAGATAAGACCTTTCAAAAACCAAGGGCGGGCGCACGCCTCGGTTCACGAAACGGCAGGTGGATATCGTTGCTGAGGTCAGGAGGCCAGACACGACACACCTTTTGAGGAACGCATTTAATGGACGTTTAGTCGCATCCAGAAAGGCGCACCTATTCAGTTTTTCGGGCATGGTACCTTTTCCTTTCCCTCCGTTTCCCTTGATCCTCGCCCATCCAATCGGGCATGAATCAAGGGGGGGGGGGGCTAATGTACGGGCCAGTGTGGCGATGGCCTGCCCATGTGAGTTGGGCCTTGGGCCAACGAAGAGGGCCATGGGCCTAACATCCGGTGTCCCCGGGGCATAGCCTAAGGTCCACCTATGAACAGACCCGGCCCAAATGTCATCCGAGGACCCAACCCCTTCTGTCGGGCACGAATGTAACCGCTGATATGACTGTCCGGATTGGTCTGCCGAACACTATTATACTTGCCCGGTCACACAGTAATGGGACTGTCCGATGTTATCTTGGGAATGTCGCCGTCATACATATCCGCTGTAGTGGGGATCATTTCCAAAGCCACTCCCACCTAAACACCCACTAAACCCTTTTGAGATTGGACCTCCCAATCCATTAGCCATGAGGACAATCATGATCACCCAACTAAAGATGTCCTATAAATACGAAATTGGAAGAAGGAACAAGGGTTGATGAAAAGAGGGAGAAAAAGTCATAGAGAAGAGAGGAACAGCAGGAGTAATACAAAGGGATAATAAGGTGGTGCGTGAATAGAGATTAGGGGTGTTCTCACCAAGGCTCCTAGCTGCGGACGACCCATAGTAGGAATTACCATCCCACCATACAAATAGGTTGTGATACTAGGCGTGGTGAAGTCCATTGGGCCTCCCCATTCGCCTACCACAATAATAAATCTAATTAACAATTTGGATTTAAAACTTGTTAATTCTATCAACCGGGGTCTAAATTTCCCAACAATATTATATATAATAAAAAGACAACAAATACACAAAATCTATTCAATTTGATGAAAGAAAAAAAAAAATTACCTACAAGGTTGTAGGTAGGGCAGAGAGGAGAAAGGAATGATATAACAAATAATTGTAAAGTACGTAGTAGAAATAATGAAACACCAAAAATACTGTCTGTATATATAGTGAGAATTTTAGGTTGTGAAGAAGATATGAACAAAAAGAAGTAGTTTAAGTGAAACTCAAATACTTTTTTTTTCTTTTTACTTTATTATTAAGAAAAAGATGACATAAAATGCAAATTTATCCACCCAAAAATAAATAAATAAATAAATAAACGTAGGCAAAAAAAGAAGAAGCAAATTCTATCTTTTTTTTTTTTCCTTTTACGTTTTTTAAAGAAACGTAGGAAAAAAAATTTCATGAATTCTTTCACTTTAACTACTTTAGTTTAACTACTCTATGTATACTCTAATTTTTTTTTTTTTTTGAAATTATAGATAAATTAATAATAAAAGGATTATATGAATAATTTGAATTGTAATCAAATTAAATTTTTTATCAATTTATAAATTATAGGAGAAAAAGATAAGGACAAAAAAATATATATCTATTTTTTGATTTTAGGGTTTGTTGATAACATTTTAGATAGACACAACTGTTATAGTTGTAAATCAAATGCTACATTCTTTCATTACTTGATTTGTCATATTTATCCAAAAAATATGTATATATATCTATTCTTAAAATCTAAAAATTTATTAAAATTTCTGCAATTTGGTGAAATCACGTGACGCAACCACGGTGTCTAACCCCAACTTTTATTATATTATATATATATATATATATATATATATATATAATATAATATGATTTACTTGTTGGAGGGGATGAGCCTAGGACACCCAATTTCAGCCAAGATCTGACTTGAGCTTGGTGGATGGCGGTCACTTTTTGGGTTTAGCAAATTTAGAATTTACTATTAATTTTTATAAATAGATGTGATAACGAATGTATTTAGTTTATGTTAACAATATAATAAGAACAAAGTTTTTCTCTAAACTAGTTTGGATAGAAACTCTTCAAACTTCTTATATATTTCTTTTTTGGGTGTGAATTTTGAAAATCTAATCATTGAATTTCATGTTCCTTATGTTCTTAACATGCATATCAAATTTCGTTCAAATCGGATATTATTTACTATTTGATCAATTAACTTATTTTTATATACAACTTTAGATTACAAAAACTTGAAATTATAAAATTTATTTGATGACATAGTAATTGATCTTTAATTTTTTTGAAATTTTGCAAGCATTAAGAATGTAATAAGAACATGCAATCTAACGGTTACATTTTCAAAATTCACACTCAATATAAATATATATGATGAATTTGTAGGGTAGTTTGGAGAAAAACTTTGTTCATATAATAATAATTGTTAGTATGACATTTTTGTGATTGATGCCACATCAATTTGTAAATATTATGTAATGAAATTAATAATATTTACTTTTTTTTTTAATGCATATAAGTGAAGATTTATCGAAACAAATTCTCATAAAAAATAATCCTACAAAAGATACAAATGTATCCAGTGAGATATCTGTTCTCATATGATTAATGGTGAAATATTATCTCATCACCAGTGCAGGTGGGTGATTTTTCGGTACAAAGGAAACCACAATCTACGCTCAGTAGAAAAAGGATTTGAAACCCGATGTTGGAATATTTTTTATAATATATATATATATATATATATTTCATTTTAAATTTTGATGGTCTTCTAAGTAGTTGATGGCATAAGTGGGCCAATTTACATTAAGGCCAGGCGGTTCATGACCTGGCCCAAACAAAATTTATATATATATATATATATATTTTTTTTTTTACCGCTAAAAAAAATTTTGAACGCGTGACCTTAAATTTTATTTAAATCCAACTTAAATAAACTTTAATATAATCATTTTAATATTATTTTCACAATAAAACGTGGCAAATTTTAACTAGCTTTTGTCTGAACCTACAACTATCATTTTTTAATCTACCTTTAACAACTTGTCACTTAGATTTTATTGTAAAATTTTTGTAAAAGTACCGCGTCAATAACATTACTCTTAAAATGTTTAATTTTATAAGAAAGAAAAAAATATTTCCAAAGTTTTGCTCATTCATTAAAAAGAATATAAATATTTTTTCTAGAATTCTAGCTTACTTTATAGTTGACAGCGGAATGAAACTATTTTTCCTTGCACTTTTCTTCTTCATTAGCAAAAAAATTACATCATTGTTACAACCAACAAATCTATATCTACAACTTTAATTTTTTTCCTCATTCTCTCTATCTTGACTTCCCCCTTCTATTTTTTCTTGGTTTTTCTTTCTATCTCCAATTCCAAGAGAGTGATTATGTCTATGTGTATGGTTAAAAAGTCATCTACTTTAAAAGAAAAAACTTATTTTACCTACTATTTTTTTTTCTTAGTTTACATTTACTCCTAGTCCTACTCCTAAGTGTGTTACTAGTCTTCCTCTTCTTTATCATATATTTTTATATAATTGATATTACATATAAATATAATAAGTTATTATTAATTTGACAAAAATGTTTGATTAGTTATTTAATTATATTTGTTAATACATTCAATGGTTATTGTCTTACCAATCTTTAAACCATTAATAACATTTTTTAGACTATTGTATAATAGTTGTATCGTGTACCAAATTGTATTTAGGATACTACTTTAGATTATTGTATATAATATGGAAGTTGTATATATAGAAAAAATTTATCATTTTATTTTTTACTCGGCCCCCATGACAAATGAAAAATTCCTAGCTCCACCACTACTACCCCTAGAAAAAAATCGTCAAGCCACCATTAATGGCATATAAAGTTCATGAATTTGAACTTTTATACCTTTTAACTCCTGAGCTTCACCATTGGTGGTGGTTAAATAGCTTTTTAGCTATTTTACCACCTCAAACTCCAATTTAGTGCCTAACATTGGTGGAGCCAAAGGCAAACAGTCAACTGCCAAGACTAGCAATTCAGTGTAGCAAGAAGGTATAAAAAAAAATTATTACTTTATCACATAGTTGGGTTTGGTGGCAGTCTAGCAAAGAGAAAGTTAGAAAGAAATTTAATAAAAAAAAAGAATAGTGTTTAGCTGATGGTAAAAATAATACCATTGATGGCTTGATGCATGGTGTGTTGTGAAATTGTGTGTTAAAAACTTAAAATAGATAAAATAGCTTTTTGAGGTATTAAATGCTAAAATTTTTAACTCCACCAATGTGGATGCTCTCTAAAGTCAAAATCTGTCATTTGACAGTATCTCGGCATTTTCTTGCTAAATTCAATATTGAGCAAATATACTCAAACGGTTAGTAACAAAATGTTTTCCATACTCAATTCAATAGTCAGATTCTCTTAAAAAAAAAAAAAAAATCAACAGTCATGCATTTCTCATGTAATAAAGTTTGTTAAATAGAAAGGCTATGTGTGAGCCTTAACTAGTGTAAACAACGAGATATATATATGAATTTTTTTTTTTTAATGGAAACGGGGTCATATTTATAAGATAAAGAGTTTAAACATCAACAACATTGAGCCGTCGGGCACAAAGTCTAGTTACTCCGAGGCCTGCCAAATCCCTTACATAGCGCACATATACAAAACTGGGACATGAACTATACACAGACAAAAAGTGTTGTTAGTGAGTTCCCCGCTTCGCCAACGCATCCGCACAAGCATTAGATTCACAATACACATGAAGCACCCGAACCTCCCAGTCCCGATCCATGAGGTTCCTGCAATCACAGATTAAAGGTAACATATTAGAAGGATAAGTGGCATTGTGATCAGTTTACACTTTTGACAATCAACTCTCAGCTTTCATTAACGTGGCACAATATTTTTTATGCACTATATTCTAGGTTCGATAAAGTATTTTTGGGGAGCTTTTTATCCAACAGGTAGTGTAGACTTTTTAGGATATATAGCTTGGTGGTTCTCATTGTATCTTTGGGGCAACACCCAAAGTAATAATATACTACATCAGAAAACTACATAAATGACGTGTATTGTCTCAAGAGAGCAACTTGGTTTGCGCATTAACTACACCACCTAAGAACTCATAAAATTGAAGGTAGTTTTTGTTTATCATGTTATGAGATGATTTTAAAGTACCAACGAGGTAATATTTCTTAACTTATCCTCTAATTTATAGTATCATTGTCTAAATAATTATTCTATGAATTATGAGATGTAAGTTATATATTAATTTATGTTATTAGGAAAAAGTGAACAACAATTTGAGACCATACATAAGTTTACGATAAATATGATGTACATATATATTTTTTGTCTATGAAAAAAGAATACTTCCATATTTATCTTTGAATTTACTAAAATTATTATATATGTATAATAAATTGTTTATGTGAAAATTTTAATAAAATTTTTTAGGAGATGTAATACTTTGGAGCATTGGAGATCAGTGGCGGAAATTTCAACAAGCCCTTAAATGAAAAAAAATCTAAGAGGTTAGAAATAGTGAGTTTGCTATAAAGTATCTCTTATTTTATTCAATGTATTGATACCATGTAAAAATTTTCTACGGCTTAAATATGTATGTATATAATTATATAATATGTGTCATAGTCATATGTCAATTTGTATGCATAACATAGAATTTTATGTTATGCGTGTTGATATGTATTGAATTTATTTTTGGTAGTTGATAAAGTCATTTGAGAAAAATTGACTTGATATATATGAATTACTACAAATATTAGAAAGGAATTTGTGCAACAAATTTTGACATATTTATATCTTTGAAAAAAAATTTGAGGTGACATATAATTAGATATCTTCTTCTCAATATATATATATATATATCTACATGAGAATTTAAAATATAATTAAGTTGTATTTGTGAAATTCCTAATCTCGTGTTAAGGAAGTATGTTAGCAGATATGTTCTTGGAGATGTTCTTACATTTTAAGCCTTTTTTTTTCGGAAAAAATTATGTGAGATTATATAATTTTCGTTTGTTAAATTTAAAAAATGGCCATGTGACATGTGATTGGGAGATATCTTTGGAGTTCGTGAAATTTTTTTTTATGGTGAATCATAAAATGGAGAAATCTCATGAATAAAAAACATTTCTTGTCAAAATGAAAATTTAGTAAACTCCTGTTGAAGCTCATTTTGGAGAAGCCCAACAATAGGGGCAGAAAAGAATTAATGGATTGAAAGAAAAAAAAATCATTAAACCCAAATGGCAGGAAAATGAATCGTATGCCCATAAAGTAAATAAATGGGTTTTGAGGAAAGCAAATGGGTCTAAAGAAGTCTAGAGAAAGAAGTAGTAAACCCATAGGCATTACGTGATGTAGAAAAATAAGAATGGGTCACAGCAGGCCCAAAGTAATGAAGTAAGAAAATAAGGGGTTGATGGAAAGCCCATGAGCCCCGGGATGAAGGATATGGTAATTGGGCCAGGGAAGCCCAAAAGAGTTAGTAAAAGTCCATGAGAATACAGAATTAGAAAATGGGCCGAGGATGCCCAAGGAAAGCAAATGAGCCGAGGATGCTCAAGAAGAAAGAAATGGGCCAAAGGAGCCCACAAGTACTGTAATGGGTCAAGAAAGCCCAAAGTAGCATGAATATAAATCCAATGACCATACTAGGTCATTGTAACCTATTGAAAGAAGAATAAGAAGCAGGCCCAAAAGAGGTCTAGCAAGCACGGGTCAAATAACACCACAACAGAAATAGCAGAGTGGCATGACAAGAATGGTAGCAGGATTACAAAAGGAGCAAAGAGTGGGCTAAAGAGAGGAAAACCCACAATCAAGCAAGGCACAGCCCTTGAAAGGAGCAAGCCAATAAAGAATGAAAAATCAGAAAATAGTTCATGCCATAAGAGGTTAAGGATGAGCGGTAGAATGTACAGATGAACCTCTAGGCCATGACAAACGCATGAGCAGCAGACAAGCTTTGGACGTACACGGAAGTGGAGCATGCGCAAGGCCCAAGCACCACCAACCTGTACCCAACCAATACAAGAGTGGTGGGTCATGGATCAGAGGTAAGAAAGGGTATGGTCTGGCAGTGAGGAGAAGGGAAAGCCTATTCTGGAGTTCCCACTTAAATTCTTTTGGGAGAGATGTCCTGCTGGGATGACATACCACCTAAAAGAAGAAAGGATGAGTTGGAACCAATGTTATGAATACCGTTTCGGTGCCCGTTCCGGTTTGTCTATTGGAACGGAATATTTCGGTATTGGTCTATTTCGGCGTACCGTTTTAGACCGTTTCGGAATTAACACTTTTTATATATATATATATATATTAGTAATTAATAAAAAAAAAAGTTATTACTCATTGCTATTCTTAAGCCAAATTTTATAAATGTAATATCATTTAATAAATGTAATATAGTGTTTTAAAAGAAATACTACCATAATAATAAAGTGATTAAATTGATTATTTTAAAATTCAAATTTAGGTATTTTTGTAAATAAACAAACATTGATGGATATTTATAAACTAGGAAGCTTCTAGGAAACTCCCTTTTTACCTTTTCACCTAAACCCACTCCATCACCCACATGCAAATGCAATCAACTCTTATTCTTCTTCATTTCACATTCCCATCAGTTACTCACAGAGGTACTCTTGGAAAGTTTCAGAGACCCAGACAAAAAGCTTAAGTGGAGGACTGAAGAAGAAAGTTTCATACACAGCTAAAACTTGAGCTTCCTCCACAACGGCTCTAAATTTCTGTTCTGTTTTTCTTCCCCCCCCCCACCCCCCCCCCCACCCCCCCCCCCCTTTTTTTTTTCAAATCATTTGATAGTTTTATAGCATATCTGATTTGAACTTCTTCAGGCGATCAGTGCTAGGTGGAAACATGTTGTGCTGATGGGTTTGTTAGTTTAAGTTTTTTTTTTTTTTTTTTTTTTTTTTTTTTGGCTAAAAACTGCTATCGGCTGAAATTTACATTTCGGCCAAAATTGACCGGAATGGCCGGAATGACCCGAAACCGGCCAGAATTGAACTCGAGGTGGAACGGGTGGTATTACCATTCTAGATTGCATCCCGGTACGAAATATTCCAGCCATTCCGACCGGAACGGAACAGATTTAATAAGAATGGTTAGAACCACTAGGTGCATGCCATGAGGGATAGCAAGAGAGAATAGCCACACTGTAGTTATATTACTTGGTTCATCTCAAGTCATGCTCATGCCAACCACTTACTTCCTTGTTATGTCCACGGCACCACAGCACAAAGAAAGAACAATATGGCTTCACTTATGATCGACAATATCTGTATAGATCGAATCGAAGGTATGATTTAACTTTAGGCTAAACGACATCCCATTCACATCTCAGCAGTTTAGAACAAAATAACACTTAGTTTCATCTTTCTTCTTCCTCATTGTTGGGAAACTTGTTTTGCTTTAGTTGCCATCTTCTCCTTTCTCGGTTGATGCAGCCATTGACATGATGGTTCACCTTTGCACAACAAATTGGAGTCTATGGTTGTTGCCTTGATCTAAACCGGAGTAACTTGGCTTTTGAACATCACCACCACATGATAGAATTATATCACCATGAAATTCTGATAACAAGCCATCATCATACTATTTTCTCTCTCTGCCATAAGATAACTTAATCCTTAATAGTCACACGGATTTTTCACAATGAAACCATGATTGATACAATCTTATTAAAAAATTGCATCAAGAACCTGCTCGGATACCATTATTGGATCCTACAATGTGAATGGTAATTCCGTTAGGTGGGGATCACCGATCACCAAAACTGATAGAGAGATAATGTAAATTGTGTAACAAATGAATGCGAAGTATCAATATTTATAAACTTCTTCATAATTGACGGAATTAATGACGTTGAAGAAACTTGAACAGTTTTAAACCCAGCCATGCAATTAATATTCGGTTCTAGTTGCTTATATGTTGGCAACAATGGCGGCTTTTTTGGGTTAGGAGTGATTCTCGTCGTAGCCATGCAATATATGTTGAGAAACTTTCATCTCCTAGAGGCAATGCGAACTAATGAAGTATAAATTTGCATAGCCAATCGAAAGCACGAAAACACATGCAAAAAGAATGGAGGGAATCAGAAAAATGTTGGGGGCTATTCGGTGGAGAGTTTTTGGTTCCTAAGTCAGCCTAGGATTGGAATATTTTGTATCACACAAAGATTTTTGGTTTTTTTTTTTTTTTTTTTGGTGGCATACCTTTCTATAGTGTAAAAACCCCTCTTTATAGGATTGAAAAGGCTCCTACTTAGGTGTCTCATGAGGAGTCTTTCTTTTATTTGAGGAATTATTATTTACACTGGGAGGATTGCTGATGTGGTCCTCCCTGACCAATAAGATGATATCATCTATGCAAATGTATGTGTGAGCTTCCTAATTAGTACAAGGAATTTAAAATAAAAATTACCCGATGATGTCACATTTGTATAAATAACAATATTTTATTGGTTGAGAGGTCAAGGAGGACCACGTTAGCAGTCCTCCTAGTAGACCTAATAATTTCGCCTCTTATTTGGCCACCAATCAAAAGATTTCCTTATCTGGCTAAATTTGAATATCAACAGGATTTTGGTAAATCCTTTATTTTTGTAAAGGTCAAAGCCTATTAATTCTGGATTCAGATCTTTTAGATTTCCTAAGGTACTCTACCAAATAGATTTCCTTATATCTTAACCACTCTTTTATAATTTAAGGATCTAGATTCTGCCATGTCAGCATTCCACTAACAATGCTCTTAAAATAATAAAATAATGTTGCAAATAATCAAAGCCTATTAATTCTGGATTCAGATCTTTTAGATTTCCTAAGGTACTCTACCAAATAGATTTCCTTATATCTTAACCACTCTTTTATAATTTAAGGATCTAGATTCTGCCATGTCAGCATTCCACTAACAATGCTCTTAAAATAATAAAATAATGTTGCAAATAAATAATTATTTGCAACATTATTTTATTATTTTAAGAGCATTGTTAGTGGAATGCTGACATGGCAGAATCTAGATCCTTAAATTATAAAAGAGTGGTTAAGATATAAGGAAATCTATTTGGTAGAGTACCCTATTATTTGCAACATTATTTTATTATTTTAAGAGTATTGTTAGTGGAATGCTGACATGGCAGAATCTAGATCCTTAAATTATAAAAGAGTGGTTAAGATTTAAGAAAATCTATTTGGTAGAGTACCCTAAAAAATCTAGAGGATCTGATTCCATTAATTCTAGGTGCATCATAAAGTATATTCTTAAATATATATGGAGTTATACAGACCACTGCAAATCAATTTTAAATACAAACAATTTTTAACACACACACACACACACATATATATATATATATATATATTTGTGACTCCTAATATTTTAATTTGTTATCTTTCTACATATATTTTCATGTTAGATTTTTTGGGTGAAAGTGGAATTTTCTTTTTTCTATTTTCAGCTATTTACCATTCCATTTTCATGAATACAATCATCACTAATAAACAGATAAGTACATTTTTGAATTAGTTTCTTGATTATTTCAAAAACAAAAAACAAAAATACGTGCATTTTTTAATTAATTTCTCTGATCATCTTTTAATTTTGCAAGTACGAAAAATATAAGAAGACCAAAAATTTATATATATTTTTCATATTTTTATTATCCTTAATACACCTACTGCATTTTATATTAATAAAATGTTATTTATTATTTAATCAAATATTTTACGCTAAATTAATTATGGATCTCTTGTTTCTTTTTTTTTCTTTTTTGAGAAACATTATTGGTCTCTTGTTATATTAAGATTTTGCAAGTATGGAGAATATAGAGAGATAATATAATATCCAATAAGTTACTTTTTTTTAATTCATTTTGGTGACAAATAATATATAATTAAAATTAATTTCTCAAATATAATCAATGACTTGTGATATAATCGAAACTAATTTCCCAATTATAATAAAATATAACAAGTATTGTACACGAATTATAAAAACTAGTCGCTAACCCGTGCGATGCACGGGATAGTTAAATAAAAAGACAATTAACCAACATCACGTTAAGGTAAAAGAATTAGTGAAAAACTGATTTGCCCACCAAGAATTTAAAAGAAAAAAAGATTGATATAATAAAATCTAAGAAATTTAGAAATAGAAAATTGGGTTAATAATATGCATATTACAGACATTTTGCTAGTTAGCATTTAAAAAAAAATAGATCTGTCATAATTAATTAAAATACAATGGGAAGAAATATTTAACTTCTATACTTTTCTATAGTTTAAAAGTGTTGTCTAACGTAGAATGTTATTGGGTTGTAAGAAAGATTTTTATAAAATGTTAATACCATATATATGTGCTTATATTGTCAATGTCTTACTGCAGGTGCATAGTTATTGAAACTTACAAAGTAATTTACAATTCTTATTTAGTCGTAGTAATAACAATATAAACAATTCAAAATATGGAACATTATCAAATTTATAACACCTAATTCCATTATCTTTTATGTTGAATCCAAACAAATAATTAATTGAAATTAATCCAAACAAATAATTAATCAACCAAAAATCCAAGCTTTAATTAAGAAAACAAAAAATCACATGAACCTAAATAAAAATTCTCAATAAAGCAAGAACATATAAGGTAAAGAATTAAGATCAACCTACTGAGACGCAAATACTAAAAACCCCAAAACTTAAAGCTTCCAAATTTTATAGAATCCCCAAATTCTACTTCAAAACCAAACAAAACCGTTCAAATTCAAAAAATTCATATATAATATACCAAATAAAAATTTACCACACCTTGGGCTGGAAGACATAGGTTGCAGTTTTGATTTTTCTCCAAAAAATAGAGATGCTTCATCTGCCATATACAATATAAAATAATTATTAGAAATTTCAACCCAAAAACCAAACCCATAAAAACACTATCAAAATATAGAGATTAACCCAAATACTTAGAAGAAAATCAATTCTAAACATAATAAAATAATAAGATAGAATGAAAATTTCAAGCACATATGAAAGCAAATAAAAAAGACAAAACCTATGTTTTTTTTTTTTTTTTTTTACATGAGTCTCTCTCCTTCTTATTTTTTTAATCTTAAAGTGAAATTAAGTTTAGGGTTTTGAGATGGTAATTGTTAGGGTTTTAAGGAGAGAAGAGAGAGTCCGACCAGGAGTCTCTCTCTTTTTTTCTTAATCCTAAAGTTTTTTTTTTTTTTTGAAACCTAATTTTTGTAATTATTTAATTTTGGTATTTTTATGCAAAAAACGTTATTTTAGGTCTAGGTGATTTATTTCCTTGTTTTTAGGTTCTTTTAATGTTTTTTAGGTCAAATTTGGTTCCTATTATGGTTAGGTATTAATTAGGGCTTATTTTAGAATATATTTTCTTGTCCATCAAGTTTTATGGAGCCCTTAAATAGGCCTCCAAGTTTGTATACGTTTTTCAATATTATTGATATTAATAAAAATTCAAACTTTTGTCTATTTTTCTTCTGGTGGATTCTATATAAGATATAAAACCTAAAATAAAAAGAATCTAAAATAAAAAGAAAAAGAAAAAAAATATAGTGATGATGTGAAAAATTGTGAGAGTTTCAAAAGTTTCGGTTTTATATATATATATATATATATAGATAATATCTTTTTAAAATTTTCAAAATGACATAAAAGCGCACACGCACTGCGCAGGTGCTTGACTATATAGAGTTACTCGCAAAATTGCTTCAAATTATATTGAAGATTACAATAAATCTTGGTGACAAAACAAATGCATAGATTTTGTCAATGACGTTGGAAAAGGATTCCATACATTATAGTGCTAGTATTTTTATTGTTTTAAAAAACATATTGAAAAATGAAACACCAATTCAAATAACTAGTTGGAAACGTATGCAATTCACAAGCAAACTTAACATAATTCTCTCTCTCTCTCTCTCTCTCTATGAAATTTGGTAAGTATAGTATATATTAATAGAAATTTATTATGATTATTGTGGGGGTATTTTTTGGTTCAAAGGAAACTCATGTGTACCCCTTTAGGCAAATTTTACTTGTCCCACATTGGAAGGAAAGCCTTCCTCTTTGCACCTTATAAGGCATGAACCAATGGTTGAAGAGTACCACTACAACTAGTGGTACTCTTCAACCATTGGTTCATGCCTTATAAGGTGCAAAGAGGAAGGCTTTCCTTCCAATGTGGGACAAGTAAAATTTGCCTAAAGGGGTACACATGAGTTTCCTTTGAACCAAAAAATACCCCCACAATTATGTTTGTATTTGAAATTATATATTCTACATATTTAAGAAAATATGATACATCAAAATTTTATTAGAGGGTTTAAATATACAATACAATTTAAATACAATTAAAAATATATATTAAAATAATGTGTGTACAATTGTGAGGCTTCAAAAATTTATTTGCTACAATATTATGAGGTCAATCAAAAGTCATATTTTTTTATACCTATTAAAACTCAAAAGAAAAAAGAAATCAAAACTCAAAAAACTTCAATTTGATATATATTATAGATTAAGATTATAGATTATTAATGAATAGAAAGAATTGATGATAATTAAATGTGATCATCCAAATCATAAACTACCATTCAAATCCTACAAATAAAAGAGAATAGCATTAAGATTTTGTCTTATCATTTACAAGTTTATAAATTAATTAAATATAAATTTAGATTTATACTTCCTTTAAAAGTCAATAGTTAATGTTTCTCCAAAAAAAAAAAAAAGTCAATAGTTAATACTTATATTTTTATTTTCTATAGGAGTAATTAATATTGTTATAACATCTATGAAGTATACACTTTAATAAAAATATACGAAAATTCTATCATTGAAATTAACAATGCTTTTAATAACGTTTCTATATTTCCATTGAAGTTGTTTATAGGCGAAACTACAGTGTTGGTCCCTCAAGTTTACTTTGCGAGTGCAATTGGTCTCTCAAGTTTCAAGTAAGCACAATTGGTCCCTCAAATTTCAAAATGAGCAATATAAATCCTTTTGTTAACTTCCGTTAGTGATATTGCTTATTTGGCTAATGCAATAATGACCTAACATTTTTTTAATGATGTGGCATTTCTCTTTATTAAAAAATTACAAAATTAAATAACTCGTTCCAAATTCAAATCCTAATCCTAACCCGGTTCCAAATCAAAACTCAATTTGCAATTTGCAATTTGATGTGAGATACTAAGATTCACAAACCCACGACAGAGAGGGATTGAACAGACCCAAGCCCAACCGCCACGACGCCGCTGCCCTCTGCTGGAGACGTTGGCCTCCTGCTTCTCCAAGCGATAGCCACCGCCATGGTTCATGAGGTTTACTTTTGTGTTGATTTTAAGCATGTTTGGAATAAACCTTTGAATGTTTGGAATCAACATCTGAGCACAAGAATTCTGTAAATGTGTGCTCCATTGCTTTGGTCTCTACTGGATGTTTTGTTTTATTCATGAGGTTTTCTTTTGTGTCGATTAAAATAAAATTCGTAGTGGAACAATATCAGCTAAATATATGCATAGGGGCTGCGATTTGTAAAGGGTAACTCTAATCTTAGATTATTCTAGATTAGTTTTTACATGTGATTGTAATGCTCTTTGAGATTTTTAAGTCCATATCTATAATGGTCACAGATTCTTGTTTTAAAGACTTCAGGTAGGTCAAATTTTTTTTTAATTGGTCAGTATGTATTTCTTCTGTGGTTATCTGACAATCATCATCTTGTATTTTGTTAAAAGTGGGGGTTGTATATGCATTGCATTTGTACACAATTCTGTTATATAAGAAATGAAAATTTGTTTGTTGGTTGCCATTTATGAGTTATGGATTTCTACTGTGAACATCCCGGTTGGTTTTATTTTGATATTTATCTTAGCATTACCAAGTAGCTCTAGCTCATGAACTTCTAGTTCCTCTCTATCCTCATTCCTTTTCAACTTTATAATCTTTTACAATCTTTGTTTGCAGGTTTTGTTATCAAATATAAAAACTGGTTTATGAGATTGGAAAATAGGGATATGGCATAATTATGTTGTTTCTTTTACGGTACCAATAGAGAAAAAAGTTGCCAGTAATCTATTTTGGTGAGAAATTCCAACAAGGTAATATGTCTTGTGTCTCTTGTCCTGCATTTTATTATCCATTAAAACCTATATATTACTTAGTTCTTAAATTGAATTTTAATTATTTTGCTTCATCTTCTTCGATTAGATTGTATATAAATAGTTAGTTTTTGTAAGCTATTCTCACAACTCGTAATCTCTCTTTCATTCAATAAAATATGTGAGTTTCATTTAGAGAGTCTTCAAGTTTTTACAATTATGCTTCCGTGACTTTACAGTTTAATATTTCTTATATGTATTTCCTTATAATGGTGTTAGGGAGTAGGGCAACAAACATTTGTAAGTTCCAAAGACATAAACCAAGCATTATTTAGAGATGTTGGCCATGGAAGAAGATGTCTATAAAAGAATAAGGTGAAAAAAGATTAATCTGGAGTAGATTACAAGGCTTGAAGAGATGGATTTTTAAAGTTGTTCCTCTTCAAGGAATTTTACAAGTGAGAAGTTGTAATAATAATGTCTTCTAAATAATTTTTCGCACATTTATTTGCTCCATCTTAAAGCAATTATGTATTGTTTACTTGAATTTTTTTTTTCAAGGATGATTTTGGTCCTTCTCTAACTCCAGAGTTCAATAAATAAAGCAATAGCAAAATAATTTTGTTATACTATGTAAAAAGATTCTTATTGTGGATGAAAAATTCTTGTTATGGATGGAAAGTGTGTTGGTGCAAAATATGCTCCAACAAGTGTGAGGTGACAAACTGAATCACTTAAATTATATAATGTTCTTGATATGGAGTAACTTCAATTGCTGTTTTGACTACATTCTTTTAACCAGAGTTCAAGCTTATCAGATGTTTCTCTAGCTTGGGCACAGATTTGCATGGTTTTAACACTTGGACTTGAACTCTTATTCCTTGAAGTATTAAACACATCCTAAATCTACCCAATTACAAGTAAAGTGCGTTTTGTCAAAAGATTAGCCAATTCTAGATGACATATGTTCCTAACATGATTCACATATGTCCTAACAATCTCCCCTTTTGGCAATCTGTGACAAAACCACGACAAACAAATGATCATATGAGAGAAGTCATAAATTACTCAACTCAAAATCACTTGTTGAATACAATAAAATCTAATTTTAACACAAACTCTTGAAAAACTTTGTAAGAAGAGAGTTCATGGCAAGAAAGACTTTGACAACTTGTATTTTTGAAATACTTTAAACAAAACTCATCACGGCATTTTAGTGTGAAACAGAAATATAAAAGATTACATACAATAAATAAGAAGCATGTGCATAACGAGAGAAAAGAAACAACACATGAAGAGATAGGTGAAGAAATGTAATAACAACCTCTCTCTCTCTCTCTCTTTCACTCTCTCTCTCTCTCTCTCTATATATATATATCAATAAGAATACAAGGTTTGCTATCACAATGTAAGAACAATGTATCTAAAAAGAAAAGAAAAGAATAAATACAAAAAGTCCTCACTACATCCCTTATAAACAAAAATACTCCCCCTAACAAAAATAATCTCTTATACTAACTCTCCCCCTAAGTACATGACTACTATCATACCCCAAAACTACTCCCCCTTTTTGTCACGAATGACAAAAGGTAAGTCACTGAGAAGCAGTCATCTCCTCGTCACTGGAAGAGCTAGCACCATCATCCTCATTAGCATCATCACTACCGAAGCCATCATCACTCTCATCCTTTGAAGCCTGTGAAGATGGAGATAGAGACGCTGCGAAACCACCTATGATAGCCTGTCATCGAGCAACACGACCAACATGGGTGTTCACCTGACACAACTCATCATTAAGAGTGTTAAGGCAAGCATCCGTGCGCACAAGCTATGCCATGATGGCCTCAAGAGTCACTCCACCCGCGGAAGAAAAAGGAGTGGAGGTGGATGGAGCAGAGGTGGATGGAGCGGAAGAAGCCGGAGGAGTCGCCATCTCGGTCTGTGGTCGCTTCGGTCAAAGCTAGGCCTCGCTCCGTCTAATGGTCGCTGCATCTATGAAACACATGACAGAGAAGTGTGGAGACTTAGGATAGGAGACAAACGCATGGCAAATAATCCGAGTGATAGCAGAAAGGAAAATGAGCTTATCACGGATCGCCGTATCCTTATAGATATCTATAAGGGAGAGTATGAATGAGAGGGAAGGTCAATAGTAAGTCCCTCAAGTAAGGATAGCAAAAATCAAGCATGAGACTCAGTAATCGAATTATAGTGAGACAATGGATGTAAAAAAAATGTCATCACCATATTTAGGAATCTCGGACCTTTTGCAAAGCCCGAGTAAGGGGTGTTTTGACGGTCACCCCAGGATGAAGGTATCTCATAGAATAGAGGCATGAGTTTGTCTTTGGACACAGTCCTAAGACGATCACAACAAGGGTAGTTAGCAAACTCTACCCTCGAAACATGTAGCACCTCAGATATAAGATCCGGAGTGACTATAATACGTGTACCTCAAACATAAGTGATGAAATGAGGTATAGAGTAATCAAATCTGTGCATATTGGAGTAAAGCTCATGTATGATCACGGAGGGACAAGTGATCGGGATGCCACAAAGGGACCCCAACCCCTACTGTAGATGATAGTGGGAAGGTCAGAATCGGAAAAATTCGAAAGGATGACTTGACGTTCTGAATAAATGCCACGTCGAGAAAAGTTCTCCGAGAAGTCCATCCGGGCCTTCTCATCATGGAACAAAACGTGAAAGGGGGTAGGATCAATAGAGGAAGATGGCCCGGAACGAAAAGGGTTCCGGGACGGAGTAGACTTGCTCTTCTTTGGTGCCATGAGCAGAATAACCGAATATAGAAAGAGAAAGAAGAAGAAGAAGAAGAAGAAGAAAAGTACCAAACACAATTAATATCAAAAAGGAAGAAAAGAATGGTACGTATGCATGAAAAATGAATGAACATGTGACATGCAACAATTAAAAAAATCATTGGCTCAGCCCAATCCAAACCTACCAGCACACATCATTTCAACATATAGAACACATATCTAAAATGCATGAAACAATGTGAAAATGAAAATGTTATGCAATGCATGAGCAAACATGATCATTTAAGCAAAACCTAAACCAAAAATTTTGCAAAAACCTCATCAATTTTGAAAAACCCCAAAATTTTCAAAAACCCCAAAAGTTAGGTTAAAAATGAATGAAATGCATGATTAATGTGAGAAGGAAGATCATACCAGAGGAAGAGAACACTCTTGAGGCTGAAGATTGAGTGGGGAAGAGGTTTAGAGAGAAAGAAAAGTGTTTAGGGAGGTGAAGGGTTAGAAACTATTGAGAGAGATCGGAGAAAGTGAGAAAAAAAATTGCGCTGAGGCTTTATATAGAAAATACGATTCTCGATGGATCGAAACGTGTTGGGAGGTGTCGAGCACTAATTCTTGACAGATGGAGCTGTCGAGGTGCTATTGAGAGGTGTCCATAGCAAAGTGACCTCGATGGATCAAGAAGCTATCAAGCATCTATCGAGCAAACATAAACTTTCTCGATGGATCGAGAAGTTGTCAAGAAGGTATAGAGACAAATTCTCAAAAACATTGATGGATCGAAAATACGATAACAGCTATTGAGAAAGGAAGATCAAGAGGCTCAATAGATAGCCTAGCTGTTGAGAGGTATTGAGAAGCTGTCGAGATGCTCAAAAAACAGTTTTTCAAAGAAGAGAAAAACACAAAGATGAATGCAATCACAAAGATGAATGCAATCAAGCATGTTACTCAACCAAAGATCCAATCAACATTTTAAGCTCTTAAAAACATCTCTCAACCAAAAAAAAGTCAAGCATTTAGATCCCAAACACACACACACACACACACAAAATAAACAAGTCTAACCAATTTTATATTTCAAAAATAGGTCAAGACAGTTTAGTGAGCATACATTAACACATGTATTTCTTGTGATGGCCAAATCACAGTGTACCTGCACATGTATCAAGAGTAGCAAAGAATATTGCGTGTTGTGTGTGAAAAATATTGCAAGATTGCATAAGTGTCTACATGTTATGACGATTTGAGATATGAGAAAATCACTTTAACTCACACATAATCATAACTGTTTGATGGGGACTATCACCTTTGAGGTATATCCTATAACTCCCACATCTCCTAGAAGACACACTTGCAATCATATAGAAAGCATTTTGATTCTTTTTGCTTTTATTTTTTTTCTTTGCATATTCTTCTCTTTTAAGCATATCATATATGGGTATATAAAAGAGAGAAAAGAAATACCCAATGAAGTTAAGCATTTGACATTGTACTTTTGCTATGCCGAAGCGTACAAATGTCATTTCATGATTGGTGGGCAACAGTAGTGAGATGATTATTTATGCCTTTCTCTTAGGATTTTCTAGTCCTTCCCATAAAAAAGAGTGATATAAGTGTTAAGTACAAGAGATTACTTAATCTTTCTCATCACAAACACGAACCACAAAGCTCACTTACTTAGTTGTGCATAGATATGCTTATCTAAACTACAAAGGATACAAAGTTTAGAGAACTTTTTTTCAATGGCCATCCAAGGTACACAAGTACCAATATACACAAAACACACACTGTTTTTGTATTTTTTTTATTTTTCAATTTTTTTTATGAAAAACAAAATAAAGCAAAACTGAAAACAAACAAACAAAAGCATGTTGAACAAAGCATAGCATAAAACTAGATGCAAATGCATGAGAAAGGAGAAGAAGAAGAGAAGATCAATCCATGGAGATAACACCAATATTTTCGCAAAGGAATTCAAATCGTTTGCTATCAAGAGGTTTGGTGAACAAATCAGTCTTCTGATCATCAGTGTGAATAAACTCAAGAGTGAGAGTACCATCTTTGACAAGCTCCCGAATGAAGTGATGTCGAATCTCTGTGTTTAGTTCGAGAATATTGAACAGGATTCTTAGAGATGTTAATGGCATTGATATTGTCACAATAGATGGTAAGATGTTCTTGATGAATACCATAATCAAGGATAAGTTTTTGCATCCATAGAAGTTGGGTGCAACAGCTACTAGCAACGATGTATTCAGCCTCTGCAGTGGATAATGAGATGGAGTTCTGCTTTTTTCTCATCCAGGAGATAAGATTATTACCCACATAAAAAAACCTTGGTGGGTTCAACCTTCAACAAATAACAAGAATATGACATAAAATTAGCAACACATTTATCAATTATACGCTCCCGTAGAGTAAGTTCATTCATGTTTCCTACAATAACTTCAGGAGGATGATTCAACTTGATCTTGGAGGAAGGTCCTTTCTCTTCGTGAGATTCAGAATCAGGTGAGGTAGGTATGTCTATTGAACCTTCTACAACACTTGGAATGCCAGGAGTACTTGGAGATGAGGGCTCTTGATCAATAATTTCTTGAACATCCTTATGCTAGGGAGGAAGAATTTCTTTGGGGATTTCCTCACTAATTTTCTTAGAACCGGAATCTGAAGCTTCATCGATAACAACATTTACCGTTTCCATCACCTTTTTGGTTCTCTTGTTGTATACCCGATAAGCCTTGCTTGTAGAGGAGTATTTCAAAAATATTCCTTCATTGCTTCGGGAGTCAAATTTTCCCACATTCTCTCTATTCTTGAGAATGAAATAAGTACTTTTAAAGATTTTGAAATACTTAACATTTGGCTTCCTTCCCTTCCATAACTCATAGGGAGTTTTCTTGGTATCGGGTTTGAAATACACCCTGTTAACCGCATGACACGCAATGTTGACGGCTTCTCCCTACAAGTTTCTAGCCACATCCTTGTTGTGCAACATGGCTCTAGCCATCTCCTGAATAACCCCATTCTTTCTTTCTACTACACCATTTTGCTGAAGAGTAATAGGAGCAGAGAATTCTTAAGATATACCTAATCTAGTGCAAAAGGACTCCATGTATGAGTTCTCGAATTCTTTACCGCGATCACTTCGAATTCGATCAATCATTAAGCTCTTCTCATTTTGCAATCTTCTACACAAGGCTTCAATGTGCTCAGGTGCATCTGACTTGGATCTTAGAAGAATGATTCAAGTGTACCTAGTGAAGTCATCTACCACAACCATGATGTATCTCTTTCCACCAAGAGACTCAATTCTAGTTGGACCTATGAGATTCAAATGTAGTAGCTCCAATGGTCTAGATGTAGCGAATGTCTAAGTGACTAAATGTTTAGCTTTTGTCTATTTCCCAAGCTAACACAGTTCACACACAATATTGTCCACTCTACTGAGCTTTGGTGTCCCCAAAACCGATTCATGCTTAGATACAATTGAAAGATGTTCGTAACTAGCTTATCCCATCCTTTGGTGCCACAGATCTTCATTTAGCAACCGAATGCTATTGCACACAATATTAGCATCAGGAACCAAACCATAACAATTTTCTAGAATGTGAACACCATTTATAAGTTTCTTTCCAAACTCATTCAATACAAGGCCTTTCTCCTTTGAGAACAGCACCATAAATTCTTGATCACATATCTGACTTATGCTTAACAGGTTCACTCTCAGACCTTCTACATATATGCTCAACAGGTTCACTCATAGACCTTCTACATATAGCACATTTGCAATGTCTGGCAATCTAGGTAGAGAGATGGTTCCCTCTCATTTAATCTACGATTTGCTCCCATCACCGAAAGTGACATTATCACATTTCTTAGGCTCGAAAATCTTAAAGAGAGAGCGGTCTCCAGTCATGTGTCTTGAGCAACCACTGTTAAGGTACCACAAACACGTGTCCATAATCTTAAATGCTGACTTCATCATGAAGCACATCTTATGCTTAGATGACAAATCAGTAAGAATGGTGTTTTCTCTCATCTGCCATTTATGAACAAAGCTTTTAACTTTCACTCTTCTCAGACGAACTCCTATGCACATTTTCATTCTGAGACAGTCTAGTTTCTTCTTTGTCATGTTAAGATCTTTTCCAATAGTCATCATGATAAATTTCAAATAACTTTTAGACTTGCATTTTCTAAGACACTCAATTAAGTAGAGATTAGAAAAATAAGATGTATTTGAAACAAAAGATCTTTTCATGCCAGTTGCAGCCATGACAACAGGGGTCAATGGATCACACAGCAAAGATTAACTCTAATCAGAGTGTGCCTGCTTTGATACCATTTGATAGGCCAAGAATGTATTAACCCCTTGTAATAAATTAACCAATTAATTAGCTAAGTTAATTAATCGATTCAATTTGCATGCAATAGGCGTGGTAGCTCAAAAAAATCACCAACTAAGTTAATATGTAGCGGAAAATAAAGTTGACATGGTGATTTTTTTATGAATAGGGAAAACCTCCAAGGCAAAAACCTCCACCGGATGATTTTTAGGTCACCACTCCTAAGAATCCACTATTATCACAACAAACGGTTACAAGTAAAAGAATCCCAGTACCTTATACTTACCTACAGTTGAACCCTTACCCCAATACCTAATTGGACTTGTTCTGTAGTAACAATCTCTCATTTTCAATGCACGGCTCCCAATAAGTGACTAACCAATCGATGCACGGCTCCTAGTAAGTGACTAACCAATCGATGCACGGATCCTAGTACGTGACTAACACACCAAATTGAGAAGGATGTTGGCTGCAAGGTTCTTCAGTTCATCAACACAATGAAGATCACTAAGCTCCTTGGTTATAAAACCCAAAATTATACAAACGCAGCAACTTCTTCAAGAGAAAGATGAACTAGGACAAATTTGTCTCCAATCACAATTTGCTTGAACAAAACTTTTGCATCAAGTTTCATCAAATGTGATGGTCTTAAAATAAAACTTATATATGTTTAGGGCTGTGAGAAAAGAAAGCCTAAACAAGTATACACAGATATGTGTAAAATAATATCTGAAAGATTGATTTTCGTAAATCTCAATAAATAGGTTATCTATTGAGCAGCTGACGAGTATCAGGCTAAAATTGCCTTTTAAACCTCGATAGATGCAATTTGTCTAGCTAGCTGTCGAGCTTTAAAATATAGCACTTCTTCACTTGATTCTTGGACAGATTTGCATGACTTTAACACTTGGACTTGAACTCATGTTTCTTGAAGTATTTAACACATCCTAGATCTACCCAATTACAAGTAAAGAGCATTTTGTCAAATGATTAGCCAATTCTAGATTACATATGTTCCTAACATGATTCACATATGTCCTAATAAACATAATTCTTGATACATTAAACCAAACTTAGATTTTTCCAATTACAAAGTCAAAAGATTAGCCAATTACATAGAAAACATGACCCTAACAATCTCTCCTTTTGGCAATTCGTGACAAAAATACAAGCATAATTATGAGAGAAGTATAAAACAACAATCTCCAGAACTATTACACAAAAGTACATAAGTCTAACGAATACAATGAACTCTTGAAAAACTTTGCAAAAAGAGACATCATGGCATGAAAGACTTGCAACCTGTCTTAGCTGAAACACTCAAACAATATCCATCAAGGCATCAAGTGTGAAATATAGACTAGTTTTATAAATTAAGAAACATGTGTATAAAGAAAGAAAAGAAGAAACACATGTAAGATAAAGAGTGAAAAACATAAATCATCATCATATATATAAAAGAAGTACAATGTATGTAAAAGGTCACAAGACCAAGGTACATTTAATGAGTGGCTATACAACAAAAACCTCACTACACATCTCAAAAGCACTCCCCCCTATCACTTGTCTAGCTCTCCATCTAACATCATGACTACTCTCATAACCAAAACTACTCCCCATTTTTTTCATGAGTAATAAAAAGGGTGAATCACAAAGAAATAGTCATCTCATCATCATGAGTAGAGCTAGAAACATCATCACTCTCATCATCTCCACTATTAGAAGACTCTGTACAAGGATTAAGTGAGGGAGAAGGAGCAAAGCCACCAAGACGGGACTGTTGACGAATGATACGACCAATCCTAGTGTTCATTTGACACATCTCATTAGTAAGATGGTTAAGATGACTACCAAAATCAGCACGCATGAGTTAGAGCTGATCCATGATGGCAGCAAGAGATGCCTTTACTCTAGAAGAAAAAGATGGAGTAGACGAAGAAGAGGGTCAAAAGGCATAGGCAGCATCCTCGGCAACTCGAATGTCATCCTCCTCCTGCTGGGCAGGAGTAGACTCCTCATAAGATTGCTTGGCCTTAGAGGCCAGCTAAATAGCACTCCTCCGCAGATAGAAGAGAGGGGCAAAAGGAATATGAACGTGCATGTGTGTGAGAATGCATGTGATAGCTAAGGGAAAGATTAGCTTATCACGTGTAGCAGTGTCTTAATAGATATCTATCATAGATACTATCATGTCTGAAGGAAAGTCTATAGAGAGACCTTCCATGAGAGAGAAAAGAAAATGAGCACGAGGCTCAGTGATAGTGTTATAGTGAGACCGTAGAGTGAGAACAAAGGTCATCACCATGGTAAGGATCCTTGGACCCATAGCAAAGTCATCTGTGATGAAGTTAAGAAGATCACCACACACCATGGCTTTCACACAGAATTGTGAGGCCAACTCGACTCAAGAGATGGAACGGATACGAGGATGACTAGGATAGTCCGAATGAGCTACCCTAGGAACATATAGTACCTCGAAAATGAGCTTCGAAGTAATTACGATATGTGTTCCTCATAATAGGCCAAGAATGTATTGACCACTTGTGATATATTAATTGATTAATTAACCACATTTATTAATTAATCAACCAATTAAACTAAGTATACAGCGGAAAATAAATTGACATAGTGATTTGTTTACGAATGAGGAAAACCTATACGACAAAAACCCCACTAGGTGATTTTAAGGTCACAACTCTTGAGAATTCATTATTATCAAAACAAGCGGTTACAAGTAAATGAATCTCAGTGTCTTATACCAACCTATAGTTGAACCCATACCCCAATACCTAATTAGACTTGTTCTATAGTGACAATCTCTCATTTTCAATGCACGGCCCCCAGTACGTGACTAACCAATTGCGCGGATCCCAGTACGCGACTTGATCACCAACTTGAGAAGGATGTTGGTTGCAAAGTTCTTCAATTCATCACATGATGAAGATCATGAAGTTGTTTAGTCACAAA
This sequence comes from Quercus glauca, assembly GCA_023736055.1. Lineage (NCBI taxonomy): Eukaryota > Viridiplantae > Streptophyta > Magnoliopsida > Fagales > Fagaceae > Quercus > Quercus glauca. The sequence goes on along the minus strand of CM043324.1, from coordinate 41,093,932 downwards.
ACCCTACAGTGTACAAACACAGCAATTTCTTGAAAAGGAAAAAGAACTAGGGCAAATACTGTCTCCGGTCACAATTTGCATGAACAAGACTTTACTCTACACTCGTGCAACCTTTGACAGCCCTTAAAATAATCTTTATATATGTTTAGGGTTGTGAGAAAAGAAAGCCCAAACATACATTTACAAATTGGATGAAAATCAGAATTGAAAGTCTGAACTTCATAAATCTCGACAGATACCCTATCTGTTGAGCAGCTGTCGAGTCTCATGCTGAAACAGCTCTTTTAAACCTCAATAAATACTAGCTGTCGAGCTTTAATGAACATCACTTCTTCACTTGATTCTTGGACAGACTTGCATGGTTTTAACACTTGAACTTGAAACCTTGTTTCTTGAAGCATTAAACATATCATAGATCTACCTAATTATAAGTAAAGTGCGTTTTGTCAAAGGATTAGCCAACTACATAAAATAGTGACATATGTTCCTAACATTGAATCACATATGTCCTAAATCCTCGAAATACCGTAGTGAACTAAGGAATAGAGGTATCAATAGCGTATACGTTAGAGTAGAACTCCTGTATAAACACATTGGGACACCTCGAGGGTTTCTCGCAAAGAGATACCCAACCCCGAGAGGTAAACGCAACGAGAATAGGAGCGTCTGGAAAGTCAGACAGAATGACTTGGCATTCCAAATGAATCACCCAGTCACAAAAGTTCTCATCAAAATCCTTTTAGGATTTCGAATCACGGAACCTATCTCTAGAAGGAAGAAAAGAAGAAGATGAAGAACCATGACAAGATATTGGGTTCTTCAAGGGAGCGGATTTCTTGGGTGCCATAGCCAGAAACTAAGGAAAGAGCAAAAGAAAAACACAATAGAAACGATGCTCAGGAAAGATAAAGAAGAAAAGAACAATGCATGGGAATGCATGAGCATGTAACGTGCAAAATAAAATTGCATCATGGGCAAAAATCCAATCCAACTATAGCAGTCACAATATATAATCAGTCACACAATCCTAGAATGCATGAACATGTAAATAACATGCTAGAGAATGCAATGCATGATCATATGATTACATAACACCAAAGCCCAACCCAAAAAAATTTCACTAAAACACAAAAACCCCAAAATTTTTCAAGAAATTGAAAACCTAGGTCTAAATGCATGAAAGATGAGGAAAAGAAGAGATTAAGACCACTTGCCGAAGGATTTAAGCTTGGAAGAGGCCGAAATCTTGAAGTGAAGAAGGTTTTTGGTGAAGAACAAGGGTTTGGATCGAGAGAAAAGGGAGAAAGAGAGAGATCAAAATGTTTGAGTGAGAAATGAACCAGGTCGAACCTTAAGAATGTATAGATCCAAGCATCTCGATAGATCGAGGAGGTATCGACAGGTGTCGAGAACAAAATCTCGATAGATCAAGATGTATCGAGGAGGTATCGACGGCTAAAGATTTCGATGTGTCAAGGTAGGTGTCGAGCTTCTATCAAGCAAGCAGAGAGTTTAGGGGGGGGGGGGAAAGGCACAAGAAATCGGACTATGTATCGAGAGGTTTCGCGAAAAACCCAGATATCTTCGATAGAAAGAGTTTGTATCAAGAGGTATCGAGCAGCTATCGAGATAGTATCGAGCAGCACAGAAACATGAAATGTCAGGAACAAAAAGACATGATATGAAAGCAAGCAAGATGAGCACCATACCAAACATCAAAGCAGTATGTTAAGTACTCAAACACATCAAAAACTCAAGATGCAAAGCAATCCTAGATCCAAAAACACACTAAACAAGTCTAACTAATTTTATTTTCAAAAAATAAGGTAAGAAAGTTTAGTAATTATACTACCACATGTATTCCTTGTGATGGCCAAATCACATTGTACCTATACAATAGTATTAAGAGCAGCAAAGAGTTTACGTGTTGTGTGTGAAACTTTTGCAAGAAAGCATAAGTGTCTCATCATATGAAAATAATATATAAGAGAATCAAGAACATTCACACACAATCATAACAATTTGATATGGATTATCACCTTTGAGGTACATCATATAATCCAAACATCTCCTAGAAACAAGCTTGTAACCATATTTAAAAGTATTTTAATTTTTTTTTTTTTCATTCTTTGCATATTTTTCTTTTAGATATAAAATTGCATATTATGCATGAGCATATAGGAGAGAGAAAAGAAATACAATTTATGTTAGCCAAATATCTTATTCTTGCTATGCAAGTGCTACACCTTACCGAGCACAACTTTTATGAATTGCGCACAGTTGTTATGTGATTGACTAGTTTTAATGGTGAGATAGTCATTTACGCCTTTCTTTTAGAATTTATTTTTTAGTCATTCCTATCAAAAAGAGTGATAAAAATATGAATGATAAATTATCAACCAAATAATACAAATCACATAACGAGCCATAAAGCTCACATTGCTTAGTTGTGCATGAAAATGCTCATCTAAGCTACAAAAGATACAAAGTTTAAGAAATCTTGTATCAATGGCCATCCAAAGGTACACATGTACCAGTATACACAAACACACACTGTTTTTTTATTTTTCAAAAATTTCCTATTTAAAATCTTTTATCATAAAAGCAATAAACAAAACAAACAAACAAGCATATCTAAACACTAGATATAACGATGCAAATGTATGAGGGAGGGAGAGGAGAATTATGTCAAAGAGATTACACCAATGTTTTGTCATAAGAATTCAAACCAATGACCGTCCAACAGTTTTGTGAAAAGATCAGCTTTTTGATAATCGGTGTTAATGAACTCAAGAATGAGAATGTCATCTTCAACCAACTCATAAATGAAGTGATGTCAGATCTCAATATGTTTAGTTTAAAAGTGTTGAACAGGATTTTTAGAGATATTAATGGCACTGGTATTATCACAATATATGATGAGATGTTTTTGACAAATACTATAATCAAGAAGAAGTTTCTGCATTCAAAGGAGTTGAGTATAAAAACTACCAGCAGCAATGTATTCTACCTCAGTAGTTGAGAGATATATGAAACTTTGCTTCTTACTTATCCATGAAACAAGATTATTTCGCAAATAGAAACACCCACCAAAAGTACTCTTATAATCATCAACATTACTAGCACAATCAGTATTAGAATACCCAGCCAAAACATCATTTGTGTCCTTATCATACCAAACACCAAAGTTACTAGTTGATTTAACGTATTTGATGATACGCTTGACAGTAGTAACATGAGACTCTTTAGGGTTGGCTTGATATTGAGCACAGACTCCAACATTGTAGCTAACGTCAGGTCTAGTAGCAATAAGGTAAAGAAGACTACTTAACATACTTCTATAGAGAGTAGGATCAACACTTTTCCCTAACAAGTCAATAGTGAGTTTAACATTTAGGCTGATGGGAGTTCTAACTGAGCTAGCAAACTCTAAACCAAATTTCTTTACAAGATCATTCACATATTTAGATTGAGAGGTGAAGATACCTGAGTCATTTTGCCAAATGTGAAGCCCGAGGAAGTAAATCAACTCTCTAATCATGCTTATCTCGAATTCAGTCTGTGTCATGCTAGAGGAGGAATGTGCCAAATCATTTTTTGTAAACTCAAAGATGATGTCGTCGACACATACTTGAGCTACAACCAACTCTCCCTCTACCTTCTTTATGAACAGAGTTCTATCTACATGTCCCCTTGATAATCCATTGGCCATCAAATACTCTATGAGACGATCATACTAGACCTTTGGTGCTTACTTTAAGCCATACATTGCCTTCTTCAAATAAAGCACGTGATTGGGATAATATGGATCAACAAATCCCTTAGGTTATGATACATAGACTTCTACCTTGAGAAATTTATTTAGGAAGGCACTCTTGACATCCATTTGATACAACTTGAATTTTAGATGACATGCCAAAGCAAGTAATATCCGTATGGATTCAATTAGAGCCACTGGTGTAAACATTAAAATCAACCCTTTCAACTTGAGTTTATCATTGAGCAACGAGTTTGGCTTTATTTCGAATGATATTTCCTTCCTCATCAGTCTTGTTACAGAAGATCCATTTGTGCTGATGATGTTCACACCTTCTGGTCTTGGAACAAGAGTCCAGACATCATTTTTTTGAAACTGATGAAGCTCATCATGCATAGCTTCCACCTAGCTTTCATCTTGAAGTGCTTCCTCTATTTTGTAGGTTCAACCTGAGACAAATAGCAAGAGTAAAACATAAAATTAGCCACATACTTATCAACTGTTCTTTTCCTCAAGTTTAATTCATTTATATTTCCAACAATTGCTTCTGGAGGATGATTCAATCTAATTCTAGATGAAGGTTCCCTTTCCATATGACCAATAGGTGAAAGAGGAGTGGTTCTAGAGTATCCTTAACAAGGTGGCTATCAGATGATTGAGCAACATTTGGTGTAGTGGGAAGAGAAGGATCTTCTTCAACTTTGTCACTTTTAGGAGCTAATGGGAGAGCAGACTTTGGTAGTTGATTGACCTCCTTTTGTGTGGTAAAAGTTGAGGTTTCATCTATTACAACATTCACAGTCTCCATGACTTTACTCGTCTTCTTGTTGAAAACTCTGTAAGCCTTGCTAGAGGATGAGCAACCAAGAAAAATCCCTTCATTACTTTGAGCATCAAACTTTCCCACATTTTCTCTATCTTTCAAGATAAAGCAAATGCTACCAAATATTCTGAAATACTTTACATTTGGCTTTCTCCCTTTCCACAACTTATATGGAGTTTTCTTTGTTCTTTGTCTGAAGTACACTCTGTTTATAATGTGACATGCAATGTTCACAGCTTCACCCCACAAATTTTTAGCAACATCTTTGTTGTGCATTATATCTCTAGCTATCTGCTGAATAACTCGATTTTTCCTTTCAACTACTCCATTTTGTTGAGGAGTAATTGGAGCAGAAAATTCTTGAGCTATGCCAACTTCAGTGCAGAATTGCTCTAGTTGAGATTTCTCAAACTTTCTTCCATGATCACTCCGAAGGCGATTTATACTTACTCCTTTCTTATTCTGCAATCTTTTACACAAAATTTCTATTTGTTGAGGTGCTTTAGAATTGGACCTTAACAGAATTGCCCATGTAAATCTCATAAGTCATCTACCACAACCATGATGTATCTCTTGCCTCCCAGAGATTATGTTCTAGAAAAACCCATGAGATCAATATGGAGTAGCTCAAGTGGTCTTGTTGTGGTTGTGGTTAAGGTTACCTGATGATGAGCTCTCGTATGTTTTCCGAGTTGACATAGTCCACATACAACATTGTCAACTTTAACTAGTTTGGGAATGCCTAACACTGCTTCATTCTTAGATACGATAAACAGTTGCTTGTAGCTTGCATGTTCCATATTTTGATACCATAAATCTTCATTGGGTATCCAAATGCTATTACAGACTATTTTAGCATCTGGAACCAAACCGTAGCAATTATCCAAAGTGCGGATCCCACCAATAAGTTGTTAACCTAGCTCATTAAGTACTAGACATTTTCCATTAAAGTTTTGATTACAAATTTGACATATGCTCAGTAGATTTACCCTCAGCCCTTCTACATATAAAACATTAGCAATGTTAAGTAATCCTGGTAAGGAAATAATTCCTTTTCTTTTTATCTGGGATTTGCTCCCATCCCTAAATGTAACATTACCACCCTTTTTTGGTTCAAATGTTTAAAAGAGAGAACGGTCTCCGGTCATATGTCTTGAACATCCACTATCAAGATAAATAAACACGTATCCATTACTTTAAGAGCAATATGCATCATGAAACACGCCTCATGCTTATTAGTCAAGTCATATGGCAAGATTCTTTCTTTGTAATCTCTGCTGGATAACTTTAACCAAGCCTTTGTCTTTCTTTTACCAACAGCCCGGTGTGTGCATCTTTTAAGACAGTCTAGTCTTCTTTTGCATTTTTCGAGAATCAACTATTCTTTCACCTGAGCTGATTCTATCAAATCATCCATATACAAATCAATTTCAACCAACGCAGTCATCAATTTCAAATAAATATCAGACTTACATGTCTTGAGAAACTGAAGAACATCAATGTTAGAATCACAAGAGATATTTATTTGAAAAAGATTTGTTCATATAATTTGTATCCATGACAATAAGGGTCAATGGATCACACAGCATAAATTAAAACATAATTAAAGTGTGCCTGCTTTGATACCACTTGTTGGGTTACGATAGCTTGACCTCGATTAATTAATTCAATTACACAAATTGATTAATTAAGTCAAATTACATACAAATTGTGGAGGCACCAACAAATCACCAAATAAAATAAGTACAGTGGAAATTAAATTGACACGGTGATTTGTTGACGAATGGGGAAAACCTCTCACAAGGAAAAAATCTCGCTGGGTGAATTTAAGGTCACCACTCTCAGGAATCTACTAATCAATAATCAAGCGGTTACAAGTATGATAAATCTTACCACCACCCTGGCCTATGCCAAAATACCAACCTACAGTTGAACCTTCGCTTCAACACCCAATTGAACATGATATTGTAGTAGTCTTTTTTCTGCTATTGCACAAATCTCCAATTTGTGACTAACTATTTTGCACGAATCCTAGTACGAGACTGATTCTAACAACTTGATTGATTGTTGTTGACTGCAAAGTTCTTCACTTCATAAATAATAAAAATCAGGAAGCACTTGGTTACAAAACCCTAAGACGCATAAACGCAATAGCTTTTGACAAAGTATATGAGTTCTAAGTCTCTCTTTCCGTGTTTAATGACTTTTTTGAAATAAGCCTTATATATGACTAGGGTTGTAAGAAAAGAAACCCTAATCATTTAAGTCATCATGGGCCGAATTTCAAATTTGAAATTTCTGAAATCATAGATCTCGATAGATCTAACTTGTGTCGAGCTTCTCCATTAATCTTTAATAGCAGCATCTGTCGAGTTTATGTTGAGACTTAATGAAACAACTTTTTTTCACTTGTTTCTTGGATCATCCTATATGTCTTTAATTATTCTACTTGATATGTTTGAACAACATACTTCTTGATACATTAAACCAAATTTAGATTTACCCAATTACAAGTAAACTGCGTTTTGTCAAAGGATTAGCCAATTACATAGAAAATATGACCCTACCAATTGATATTAGGGCAAATTACAACTTACTAACCTGTGGTTTGGCCGAAATTGAAGTTACCTACTTGAGGTTTAATATTTGACACTTTACCTACTTAAGATTAACTCAATTAGAGTTCTGTAATCCACTTTTGTTAAAAACATGGTTAAATATATAATTTTGGTACAATTTTATGTCTCTCTCCTCCAAAAACATTAAAGAAATATATAAATGCAAGATCAAATAAAATCAAAAATAATCCAACGAAACACTTGCATAATGGAATTTCAAAATGTACGTTTTTAGACCCCTTAAACACAACAAGATTAACCTAATTATTTAGCCAAGTGATTAACTTAGGTAAATTATGCAAATCTAGGTTAACACATATAAATCATATCATTGAACAGTGCGGAAAATAAATAACACAACGATATGATAACTTAGGAAAATCAAACCGGTAAAAAACCTGAGGAGAATTTAACCTAGCTATCCTCCAGGTAAAACAGATCCACTATAAAAGAATTGAAATTTACACAATAGCGACTTAGACCACTAACATCCTATTGCTACCTCGAGTAGGAAACTTACTATCATGACCATGTGACAGTTTCGAGTCCATGGACTACTTCTTTCTTGGATTCATAGCATCCACAAGTACTCCCACTTGTGTTTTCTTTAAGCTCTTTATGCAGCAACTGAATCGATCATCAAGCTCTTTCTTGGATTCACAGCGTCCACAAGTACTCCCACTTGTGTTTTCTTTAAACTCTTTATGCAGTAACTGAATCGATCATCAAGCTCTAGACATAATCTTGATTCTTGATAACTCTAAGTATATGTGAAGGCAAACACCTCAAGATCTCACAAGAGATTCACATACACACATAAACAACTACTTTAAAATGTGGCTAGGATTTTTCTTTTTATATTTAAGGCAAAACATAAAACCCTACATGTCAAATAGGCTTAGGCTGAGTTGGAAAATTCTGCAAAAAAACAATTTACACGAGTTTCGATCGATCGAGTCTAATTCTCGATCGATCAAGCCACGCAGATTTACACAGTAAATCTTGCAGTACACTCAATTCTAACTTTACACATAAACATACTTTGAGCAAGTCTAAAACAAGACTAAATGTTTTGATCATAGTTTGCCAACATTACAAAATGAAGTTCTAATACATTTAAACCTAAAGTCTTAGAGCCCAATACAAACCACAGGTAGATAACTTAAATTTTGGTCAAACCTCAAGTAAGTGAAGTATCAAATTTTAAACTACAAATAGACAATTTAAATTTTGATCAAACTTCGTGCAGATAAATTGTAATTTTGCCTTGATATTATCTTTTAGTTTTACTGGTGCTAACTCCAACCAACGATGGTGTTGACTCCATTGTTTATTTTCCCATTACATTGTGATTTTTCTTACCTCACACACTTTTTTAGGGAAAATTATTACATAGTGCTGGAGTACAAGTTCAGCGTACTGATCTTGTACTCCGAACCAATAGAAATAAGCATGTCATTAAAAATGGATGACAGAAGCAGACTTGCCACATCATTCCAAAACCTTGGCATCTTAACTAGAATTCTCTATGGGTCAGTTTTGGACTAACCTAGGAATCGACCCTCTTAGGTTAGGTGAAAGATAACAAGACTTGCAACCGTCCGCCAATCAGTTGGTTCGGGCGAAAGTGATTAAGGAGCAGCGGTGGCGGTGATCTTTAGATCTTCGCTAGATCTAAGCAAAGGAGAGTAAGACGTCGTCGGAACTGACATCGCTAGATCTGAGCTGAGGAGAGCAGTACGTGGCCAAAGTTAAGCAAATCTATCCAAACGTGGCCAAATCTAAGCTGATTCTAAGCAAAGGAGGCCTCATCGTACGGATCTGGGTAGATTTAGCCTTAATTTGAAGGGTTTCTCGGTTGAGACCCAAAGCTAACTGCCAGAGGAGTCGGATTAGGCCGCGATGGGTCGGTTTTCGAGGTTGCTTAAACAACTCTAATCTTAACCCCTACTTGGAAAATTCAAATATTGATATAGAATTTTTGGTGGTTCAGTGAAATTTTCATTTTTCAATAAGCTCAATACTTTTGGCGTTCTTAAAGATTATAGCATCTTAAATATGATAGGCGAGAAGATTCTATAGCATCTTAAATATGATAGGCGATAAGATTAACCGTGTTCACAGGAGGAGATTCAAAAAGAACAAAATCCAAAGCTCGATCAGAGAAGATCCTTGTCAAGGCGATCGTTTGTTGGCTCCCCAGTACTGAAGCATACAATAGATAAGAAACATGCAGCCACAAATTAAAGATTTAGCCCAGGTTTTCCATAAAGAGAAGGAATTGACTAGGTTAAACACAACACAACTTTGGTCTTGGATTCTCATGTTAACAGCGAGTTGCAAACCGTCTCTAGAGCCCACTGTTGGTCACGATGCATGAGATCCCAACAAACTAGGGAAGCCAGAGTGATCTCTGACGTCCAAGGTATATCAAACTGAATTCTTCAGCCCTGGTCACATATATGTGTGAACCATATATATCTTCATTTACATGCTAGCCTTGGATTCGATTGCAACATAACCACAGCGACCAGATTATTTTTAAAATCTTACTTTGCATCTCTAATTTTACTACGAGATGGTGTAACATATTATGTTTGCAGCGAATCAGTTGTACCTAATCCATGCCAACTCTATTGCTTCAATTCCCCAGGTTTCATATGTGGGTATGCTTCACATACTTCAAATGCTCTGAAAGCTTTGACTCCGACAAAAATAGACCAAGCAAGGCTAAACCCACGCACCATTGCAAAGTAAAGAACGCAATTTAAGGACTGAATCCAAAAGCATACATGACTGATCAATAGAGAATACACATGCACAACTTACTATCAAATATAGGAACAAACCAAGAGACTTCAGTTCAATACACTTCGTCTCCCATAATGCAAAGACATTAAATATTTTGTAGACCTGTCATTGGAGTCTACAAAGGATAAAGTTGAATTTACAGATTCTAACAGTCTAGGCAGCCAAACTGCATCCCTTACTTGCTTCAAGGTTTGTGCATGCAACAAGTTCTGCCCCAAGCATGATATGTCAATCTGTATTGAATAAGGAATGAGGAGAAAAACATACAAATAAACTTAAAATATATATCTTAACAAGATACCATGTTGTTGATCTAAACACTTGAACACATTCGGTTCGGTCGTGGACTGAGTGAAAAAATAAAATAAAATAAAAATAATGTAATCTTAAAGCAATTAAGAATTAAACTAATCTTAAAAACTGCTAGACCAGGATAAACAAGAATTATGAATAGGGCTGCTAATAAAAATTTTAGCTACTATATAATACATATGACGTCATAGAAATAGAAAGGAATCAGCCATCAGTTAAAAAGTTGAATGTGTAAAAGAGTATGAAGCATAAAGGAACTCGATGATTGCTTTAGCCAAGGAAAAGAGAAACTTAAAAGCTGACTGATGCATGATGCATGATACTACACACAGCTTGCTATGAGATTGAGAGACCAATAGCGGCCCAGTGCAATTCCTAATGTTGTGAACTTAACAGAAGCTTATAACCCTGACAACTAAACTGCTGTAGTTGTACCCTTAAAGTCCACTTGTAATTAAAGAATCAACCTTCAATTTATACTTTTCCTTTTTGAAGATCTCAACATGGTCATCCTTTGATGTTCACTCAAAGTCTAAATAAAGGAAAATAGCCAAGAGTGCTAAACCATCTCAAACATATGGATAGTGTATACAATAATTTCACAGCTAAACTGAATCAGCTATAAATCAAGAGTCATTGCTACATGATTCTGCTATCAAACTCCAAATTAGGCTGGATAATTGAAAACTGATAATTACAAGTTTTTCATATAGTTTATTCTTTACCATGTGTCCTTTTTTTTTTTTTTTTTTTTTAATTAAGTGGGGCATCTGAATAAGAAAGAAGCATATGTAAAACAATATGGATTAAAAATCTCTACAATAGACCAAGCCAAAATCTTACAAAAGTTAGCATACAAAGAGAGAACCTGCGTATTTAAGTAAGGAATGTCCAGTGTTGAACTGAACCATTGAACACCAATCCAAAATAACATACGTGTAGGCCAAACATTTCGGACGTCATAATTCATCTTAACTAGATAGACAGCTAATTATTTGGCTGTGGCCTCCTGTCAACCATGAAAGAGAAGGGAAGGGCAAAAAGAAAATAATTGGCAGGAGGGGAGGAAGGTTAAAGATTGGACTGATTTTATTTATGCTAAGAAATTGAGATACCTAGTGTATAAATCACTTTATTTCAAGAAACAAGTGCTTTACTATGTTAACAATATCTGTTCAACTTAGTCGTTTAAAAAGGTGTGGAAACTTTTATGGGAAAATTCAGGAGCCATATAATGCTTTTACGTAATATGACATTGTGGATACCTGGATGGTGCCATTACTTTAAACCACATATAATTTATCCATGCAGTCTTGTGACTTATCAAATTGATGTGCATAATATGGTTTTAGGCCTTTCAATGCACATCTAATATGTGCATTTCATATAAAATTTGACTTCCTACACTGAAGGTACATGGTCCTTACATCAAAGAACCTCGATCACACTTATATAACGCCCAATTATCAAATTACCTGGTACACAACAATCTCTCTAGTTTTCCCTTCAATTAGCCAATGAACTTCATCTGCATTTTACACTAGTACTCAAGTCAATACAATTGAACTTTCTCAATCATCCTTAATATTCTGGCAATGGATATTTGATATGCATTAACATTGCCGATGTACATACCACATTTATCTCCCTAAACCCTTTGCACATCCTCCATTTCTTCCTTCTACATCCTTCTAATAATTACCATTTTATGATTAATGATGCAAATTACCTCTACATCCTCCATTTCTTCCTTCTACATCCTTCTAATAATTACCAAATAGTATACCGTCATTGAGATTGTAGTATACCATTATCAGCAGATTCTTCTCAAAAGAAAAAAATAAAAATAAAAATAAATAAATAAATAGTCTTAGGTTCAGATCTACCAAATAGTCACCCAAAAAAAAAAAAGGTTCGTACAATAGCTTTGACACTATCATATAAATAAGACCCTTTTATTTTTGGCTGACTAATATTTGAAGAAACGGTGCAAAAGACTCCTAACACCTAACATCACATATTTTTTTTTAAGAAGAGCCTAACTTCACATCTAGCACCAAAAGTTAAATTTATATAATGTTTAAAGTTTTGGCTGGAATTAATATATTCATTCAGAATGCCAGTTATTTAATGACCTCTGCATTGGACTATGCTCGTAGAATAAGATAGCTACTAGCTTATACTTAAATTCTTTTTCCATTGATGCCATTTCACTGAACATAAAAATCCCAAAAACCGTTTGTCCTTTATTGGGTCCGCTGGGTCTCCTTTGAGTTCATTATTTTGAACCAACTGACATCTTTATTAAAGGCTTGCTCATTGCTCAGTATCCCAATTAATGGTGAGAATTATACAATATTTTATATGATAAAAGAGACAGAAGTCAGATATATCCGATAACCTTACTACTGATATGTAAATGAAACAAAAACATGGGAAAAAAAGGAGATTTAATTCCGTTATTTAACAATAGTTATGGCTGGGTGCAAAAAGAGTCAGTTTTTTTGAGTCTATTTTGGGAGGCCCCACACCCAAAAAAAAAGACCTCTCCCCCATCTATATTCTATAGAACTTTTAACAAATAATAAAAGCGTATCCAAGAACACTCGTACTATCCTAGGTCCACCACTTCTAAGTACCTCATTTGACCAACTTAGATTTTGATATACTTTCACACAACTCAGGTTGAGTTTGGATGGCTTATTTTTTGTCAATTTATTTTACTATTCAACTTATTTTTACTATTATTCATGAACTTCACTGCATTTTTTGGTACTATTCATGGGTGCTTATTTTTACTATTTCAGCTAACTTTTACCTTTATTTACCTTATTTTCAACAAAAAGTTCTCAGTTTCAGCAAAATAAATGAATCCCCAACAGACCTCATATTAACATAAATGATAAATCCCACTACTATTAATATCATTTGGAAATAATATTGTGCTTGTGTAAGGTAGAATGAATAGCCCAAACTTTCTTTGAGCAAAGGGATCCTTAAGGCATTCACGTTGGGAATGTTATATGCCATATGTAGAGAAAATTTAGCATAAAAGCCCAAAACCCCCCACACATCCGGACTTGTAAAAATCAATTATAGCAAAAAAATTGCAATTGTGCAAAAAAAAAAAAACATTTTATTCACTTCACTGTTTACTTTATCAATTCCTCTCTCTCTCTCTCTCACTCTCACTGGTCACACTCTCATCTCCTCTTTTTTCTTTTTCTTTTTTTTTCTTCTTTTTCAGTTCGCTCATTCAATCCCTCCCCCTCTCTCATCCCTCTCTTCCCTTTCACTTTTTTTCCTCTATTTTCCCTTGAATCGAGGGTTTGATGTGGTGGCAGATGGGTTTGATGTGGGTTTGATGTGGTGGAGGGTTTCCGTGGTGGTAGGGATGGGTGATTTAGGGTGATGGTGTGGGTCGTGGGCATGGGTCAGGTGACAGTGTGGGTCGTGAGTTTGGTGGCATGGAGGTGAGTTGTGGCGAGCTAGGTCACGGACTCACGGCGTGGATTCCAATTTTCGACGAAGGTGGGTCATGTACTCACGGCAGAGGTAAGTGGGTTTTGATTTTGGTGGTCGGCATGGATGGTGCGTGGTTGATGGGTCTCTCTCACGGTGGTTGATGGGTCTCACGGCGATCAACCTGGGGTGGAGGTTTGTTGATGGGTTGTTCGTGGGTTTAGCTAGGTTTCGGTTTGATGGGTCGTGGGTTGTGCGTGGGTGTAGCGGTGGAGATCGGCGAGGTCGTGTTTGGTGGTCGACGTGAATCGTGGCGAGATTGTGCGTGGTGGTTCCGATGGGGTTCATACAGCGGTGGAGATCCATGGGTTGCTATGAGTTGTGGTTATCAATGGGTTTGCTTGTGGTTGAATGAGTGTGGTTTCTGTGAGAGAGAAGTGAGAATATTTTTATATTTTATTTATTTTATTTCATATTATTTTAATGTGTAGTATGGTAAAATAAAAGTTGGAATGTTAAGTGTGTTGAAAAATGGTATGGTATAAATAATAAAATAATTTTTGAGATGGTAAAATAGAATTTTTTGTAAATTCCGGATGTGAATGCTCTTATAAGTTATAACCTAAGAAGTATGTAAAAGGAAGTAAAAATGTTCAAAGCCAAAAGTAGATTCGCATGGAATTTGGTGACTTGAAGGGAATCAAAGTAGGAATCAAGTGGGTTCCAATTAGCTCAACTGGTAAAATTTCTGATAGTTAATAAAATAGTTGAGGTTTAATCCCTGCTTATACCAAAAACAGATTGGTGTTTTAGTCTGATAATAAAGAGATATCATCATGAATAGTCGCCATAAGTTAAAAATCCAAAAAAAAAAAAAAAAAAAAAGTGGGAATTAAAAATCACCACCCCATAACCTTGATCTACCCAATGTTCCAGCCAAATTCTTTTGTTTAGACCTTTATTATATAATGAATTTGCTATTTATGGTCATTTTTCCTTTTTCTCCAACTATTGATTAAAGAGTCCCATTAAGATTTTTTGATAAGTTAAAAAGTCAAAATAAGATCAGATCACCATTTCCTTCCACAATATTCCTTTATAAATACATATTTCTCAATTTAGCCATTTTTGGAAATTTTTTTCTATTTTTAACCTTATTTGGTGCCTAACACGAATTAGGATTTCTTTAAGGTCTCCTAGCCTCACTGAGGTTTCTTTAACGTTTTTCAATATAAATTAGTAGTTTAGCCCACTGTACATTTTTTTTTCTAACTAGAGGTAGATGTGTTTGTGTTTTACTTCATGTGACTCTTGTTGCATCATTAATTGTCAAAGCTTGTATATGTGTGTGTGCATGGGCGTGATATGCTTGAACTAGTGTCAATTCTTGCATGCTTACCAATTATCTTTAATTGTATATTGTAAGAAGATTTTTCAATGTGATTAGCATGTTCCCATTTCAACTAATGCATTTTTCTTTCTTTTTTTTCTTTTTGCAATTAACATATTGCTATTCAATACGCTTCTAATGTTGATGATGAACTTAAAACAAGAAAGGCCAAATCATTAAAATATCTAGCAACGAAATTTGCCTGAAAACATTTCAATAGAGCCAAGAAATGTAAAAGCACATGGAATGATGGTACAGCAGCAAGCATTGGATGTAGAAATTAAGCAACTACTAACAGTAAAGCTTTAGCAAGAATCAAGTCATGCATGTAATGGATCATTGTTAATCCAGTAAAGATGCTTTGGGTAAGCTTCAATAGGATACCTTAAAGTATCACCCAACAGACACACAAAAACAATATTGAAAGGCATCTTAAAATAAATGAACGATACCTTTATGCCCCCAGTTATTTTTTAAATCATCACAATGGACCTTTTTAAAAGTGCATGGCTAAAGTTGGAGGAAAAAGTACCTAGTAAAAAGGATCTTAGGCTTAGCTAAGGCACTACAGTTCATTGAAGAAATTAATACATGTGCTAATTTCAACTAATTCTACATAACCAAAAGTATGCTGCTGAATTACATCTGGTATTTTTTTTTTCTCACATTCTCAGGAAACCAAGAACTTAAACAATGTTTGTGAGTGCATGGGTAAACACAGACATAAACAAGCACTAAACCAAGAATTTGTTATAGGAAACTTTTTTTTTTTTGGAAGATGTTATAGGAGACTTATTATGAAACTACAGTTCACTCTACATATATACCAAAGAAAACTGCTGAACTATAACTGGTAGTTTCCACTAATTCCTGATGCGTACCCCTAAATATCTCTTTATGTATGAAGACAAACATTCAAGAGAAAAAACACAGCGAGAGTGAAATGAGTCAAATGACTGCCTAACCAAATTAATGGAACTATGAGAAGCCTTGTCAGAGACCAGAGGCTACCATTGATAGATAGGACTGTCATCCAGTTCTTCATCGATCAAAACCCTAAACTACTCTCCATCACCTGCCAGCCATATATGCATGGGGACTGCACATATAGTCTTACAAATGCGACTGAGATAGATAGGATTCACTCAACATGACCCACGTAATAATGAGATAGAGCGCTTGTCATCTCACTAAGACAACAATCAACTTCATGCATGCTTTGCTTTAATTATATACGAGTATCTCAGTACAAAATGGTAATAAATACAATCAGAGAGAGAGAGAGAGAGAGAGAGAAATTACCTCAGCCTCGTTGGAGAGACCAAGCTTTGTAACCAGGTACTTTTTAACCATGAAAACTGTCACGTTCTCGTCCCTTTATTTCAAACCAGGAAAAACAAAAAGAAGGAAGGAAACAAAACCCAAAAAAGAAAAGTAATGTCAGCTTTTCTTTTCCACTCATTTCACTGAACACCATCATTAGCTAAGTAGAAAAAATATATATATGTGAC
The DNA here is from genome assembly GCA_023736055.1 of Quercus glauca. Classification (NCBI taxonomy): domain Eukaryota; kingdom Viridiplantae; phylum Streptophyta; class Magnoliopsida; order Fagales; family Fagaceae; genus Quercus; species Quercus glauca. The sequence continues at coordinate 41,077,248 of CM043324.1, read as the reverse complement.
GCTGCTGATATGATATGATCATGTATGGATGCTAACGTGCACCACTTACTTCACTCTAATGTACGCCTTTGGTATTTGAGGCAACACTTCCCCATCCCTGCACACACACACACACGAAACACAACTCAATTATCAGAACAAAGGCAAAGGACGGTGACAGAGATAGAGACAAAAATATGAGGGGAAAAAAAAAAAAGAAGTAGAGTTAACCGTAACAGATGGAGATAATTAACTGATCAGCGTCTATTTTCGGGACAAGCACTTGAAACCACCCCTATACATAGCAGCGTATATGAATCTATGCTTGCCAGAGAGTACGATTAAAACCAAGAAGAAAAAAAAAGGACAAGAAGGGTTCCAATATATAATGGGTGACAGAGAAAACTAAGGCTAAGATGTGTTAATTTGTAAAAGCTAATCTAAACTCAACAAAACAAAGTTTGTATGAGACTTAGAGAGACCCACCAGACAGAAAGTAAGAAGAAAACAACAAAAAAAGGAAAGAAAAAAAAAAGCTGCAATGATGGAAAAATGGAAAGAGATTAACATAAACCAAACACAACAAACGTGCGTGTGAGAGAGAGAGAGAGAGGGAGAGAGAGAAAGAGTGGTTCTAATGATGAATTCAGATGACTACTCACCGGTTGGTTAAAGAGCGGAGGGTAAACCAAAAACCAGGATGGGGTCGTGTAGTTGAGGAGTCGTAATGATGAGAATCATTGGGAACCGGCACTTGGCAGTCATGAAGGCCAAGAAAAGCAGCACCTGAATCCATGTGCCATGGCCATGATGATGATGATTCAGGCAAACCATTATACACATCTATATCAACATCCTCATCATTATTATCATGGTAATGATGACAATTATCTGGCCACAACAACAAGTTGTGATAATTACTACTAGGCGGCGCCATGAAATCCACATGCCTGACACCCTCATTATCAAACCTTAAACCTAAACCACTTGCCTTTAACTCTAACCCTAAACCTAGCTGGTTGGTTTGCAAGGGTAAAGAAGAAGAAGAAGAAACAGCAAAAGATGTTGCTATTGTTAGAGGTTTTGAAACTGGAGGGTGTGGTCCATGATCTTCTTCTTTTCTACAACCTCTTCTAAACCCTATACCTAACCCCAGCTCAAGCCAATCTCCTTCTTCATCTCCTTTAACCTTTAGCTTGTGAGATTTTTGAGAAGAAGAAGAGGCCATGAGTGCATATACCTAGCTACTTTATGGAGCGATCTGTTTGGTACAAAGATGAAAGGGAAAGGGTTTGGTTTGGCCCTTTATGGAAGGGTACACCTTTTTTTAACTGTTAATACCCAACCCAAAACCCCATACACACTCAAACCCATGTAGTGCTTAACAAACAAACCCTATTTTTAATTTTCTTTTTTCTTTTTTCTCTCTTTTATTAAGATAGAAGCAAACAAAATTCTTATGGTTTAACCTTATATTTTTTCTTTTGCTACTTTTGGGTCTCGGGATTAAAAGCCCAAACACGGAATTATAGAGAGGAGGGGATGGAGCTGAGTGTCGCTCTTTTCCGAGGCACAAACATAGTGCTCTGTATCTATTCTGTTCTGTGCTTTCTTTCTTACTTACTTTCTTTCTCATTGTCTTTGCATCTGAACAGTGGAAGAACTAGGATTATGTTGTTAGTTTCTACAGCTACACGCTACCCACAGAGCAAGAGAGAGAGAGAGAGAGAGAGAGAGACTTTTAAAAAGAGAGAGATATGAAAAGAAGAGCAAATGATTTTGTTGTACCTGTGGAGTTTGTAAGCGTGTTGCTGCTTTTTTGTACGAATCAAGCTCTGCATCGATCTATTCAAACACTATTTACTCTTTCTTTCGCTTTCCCTATTGTCCCTCTATACACTAGATAGAGAAACAAGGAGTCTGAGGGAAACAGTAAATAAGCAACAAGGCAAATCAAAATCCGGAACTTTAGCCAATGAAAGGAGAAAATAGGAAAGAAATGGGGAGAGAGAGAGAGAGAGTGCTATTATGTTTAGAGGGAGATAAAAGGTTTCAAGCATTACCCCTATTTAGGAAAGACAAGCATTAGATTTTTTTTTTTTTTTTTTGATAACACACAAACATACAACAACATGCTGACTTCAAAACTGCTAATGGCAGTTAGAGTCATGGAGAGACAAGCATTAGATTTGGATTGAGACTCTTTTAAAGTTTTTATTAGTTATTGTTGACGAATTTTATTTGTTAGTTTTTTTTTAAGTTTAAACCACTATTAGTTAGATTACCTATAAGTGCGATTGTTCCTTCAAGTTCCAAATAAGCTCTATTGATCTTTTAAATTTAAAAAAGTGAGTGATACTAGTCTTTATGTTAACTATTGTGAGGATAGGAAGACTAAGTAAGTATATTGGGTTATAGGCCATACCCGAGGACGAACAAAAGCTCGAGAATGGTCAAAGGGATTGTTAAACCTAAGTTAATGGGCCGAGGATAAAGGAAGAAAATGACAGGTGAGCTGTGGTTCCTGAGGAGTCGAGCCATCTCGAGAGAGCTTTAGGTAGCTAACTGTAGGGTTGAAATTTGATGGGCTAGGCACCAACTTTGCGTATCGTGAGCCCAACGAATCCCCAACAATAAATTTGTAGAGAATGGGTTAAACAGCTGGGCTAGTTATGGATTTAGCAACGGTTCATGCAAGTGAATTGATGGAGATCAAGGTACCGCTTCGAAGGATCTCGTTCAAGTACCAATTGGACCGGTTTCGAGAGCACAAGCAAAGAAGTTCAAGGATGTACTCAACGGACTCATCCAAGAGTTATGGGCTCAAGCAAATTCGTGGAGGCCCATTGAGCATGATCCACGTGGGCCTCAAAGAATCGTCACCTTGATTCAAGTTATAGAAGGATCCGGTCAAGGCTAAGAATTGGCAAGAAATATTTTGGGCCTATTCTAGAAGGATCGTGATACACGACACAATTTACTAATTAATTATTACAATTTATTATTTTTGGTATTTTTATGTAAAAAAAACGTTATTTTAGGTTTAGGTGATTTATTTCCTTGTTTTTAGGTGCATTTAATGCTTTTTAGGTCAAATTTGATTCCTGATATGGTTAGGTATCAATTAGGAGTTTTTTTAGAATATATTTTCTTGTCTGTCAAGTTTTATAGAGCCCTTAAATAGGCTCCTAAGTCTGTAAACGTTTTTGGGGAGACATAATTGAATATTCATAAAACTTGTGAGGTTTATTCTCTTTGGTTCTTTGAAGAACTATTCGAACTTATCGGGATTTCCCGTTGCGTTCATCTTGACTTATCAAACGGAGTTTCCACCACCGTTTGTGGCGTCTTCCTTATACCGAGGTTTTTGTTTGTCATAAACAACGGGTCGAGGTCTTCCCTTCGAATCTGTCCATAGAACGATCTTGGGTTCCCTTTCGTTGTTGGGTCTCGTTATTCTTGGCGGGGTTCACATCATGAATAAGGGTAAAAAGGCATTCAGACTAATATTTAGTAAAAGTTCTCTTCGGTCCGAAGAGGTTTAGTATTTATCAACTTAGTGAATACAATTTTTTCTCCCTAATGTGGGTACTTGACTCCACACAAATGATAATTGTTCACTTTGGGGAGCCAGGCCCTCACGAATTTGTTCTCTTCGACCGAGTGCGAGACCAATAGCTTGCTTGTAGTGGTACACTAGTATTAGCTCCAGAAGCATATAAGGCACTAGTGGGAGGGAACTCCTTCCGATTTGGGATTACAAGCAAGCTATTGGTCTCGCACTCGGTCGAAGAGAACAAATTCGTGAGGGCCTGGCTCCCCAAAGTGAACAATTATCCTTTGTGTGGAGTCAAGTACCCACACTAACCATTTTGGAAAGATAAGTTTTAGGGAAGGTAGCAGAGCTAGGTCAACAATAAAAGAAGAAATATCTGGGAAGAAGACTGTCACCACCACATTAAATGCACTGCACCAAATGAACTAGATTTATAGAGAAATGACACCTAAATAGTGTCATCTGAGCTCACAGCTACTCACAAAACTTTCAAGAGGTCCTGATGGGACAAGCATTTAAGGGATTTTCTAAAAAATCAACAGGTGAAAAGCTGGGATGGAGGGGTGAAGGACTATATAAGGAACTAGCCACCGTAAAAAGGGCATGTAATCTAAGAAGAGAAAAAAAAAAAAAAAAAAAAGGAACACATTGTATATAGATAAGCTTGAGTTAATATAAGAACATCTCAATATCGGACTTGACTGAGGAGCGTTATTTCTATCAATTTGTGTTTTCAGTCTTATTGGCATCAATCATATTAGCTATGGCCCATACTTAATTTGCTGAGACACATTCTTGTAAAACTCATTCTCTAACAAATATATTGTTTTGGGCTTGTTGGGCTATCATCCACTATTCATGGTGGGCTGAGGTTCAAACACTAGTCCTTACAATTGGCACTGTGGGGAACAAGGAAGCACTTGCAATTTTAACCAGCCATGCTAACCAAATAGAGAAGAATCGATTAGGTCACAACGAGAAGATCATTTCGTCAACCTTGAAAAGAGTATAGGCCATGAGGCTAACCGAACTCCTAGTGTACACACAAATCATACTAGTAGGAGTCATTCTAGGACAGGGAGCCACGTCTCACATGATGAGAAAACCAGGAATCTCAGGTTGGAAATTTATCGTTTAAGCAAGAAGTAACGTTGTAAGCAACGAGAAGCATCCCCTTCTAGCTCAGAAACTAACTCAGATGAAGATGGTAACTACAGGCCAAGGTCCAAAACACCTCCTAACGAATCCTTCTCTTTATCTCCACATTTGGAAAGAGATGAGCGATATCATAGGAAGAATGCTAAAAGTTCGACGCCCAGGAGCATAGGGAATGACGCGATGAGTAAGGCGCTACGTCAAATTTCTAAATCATCGCTCCTACTTAGAATTGATAGGGCTAAACTCCCTCATTGATTTACACAACCAACCTTTACTATTTATGATGGAAGGACCGACCCTGTGGAGCATATTAGTCATTTCAACCAGAGGATGGCTATGCATTCCAGGAACAAAGCTCTGGTGTGCAAGTTTTTTCCCTCTAGTTTAGGACCTATTGCGATGAGGCGGTTTGACAGATTGGGTGAGGGTTCAATTAGCTCTTTTGAAGAGCTAACTAGGGCTTTTGGGGCCCGATTTGTTACATGCAGTAGGGTTCCTTGACCTTTGGATTCCTTGCTATCTATGGTGATGAGAGAGGGCGAGACCTTGAAAACTTATCCAGATAGATACTGGGAAATGTTTAACGAGATAAACAGAAATTTTAAAGATGTGGCGATAAGGACATTTAAAGTTGGCCTCTCCACTGAGCACGATTTGAGAAAGTCTCTTACGATGAATCCTGTGCGAAACATGCATCAGCTCATGGATCGAATTGATGAGCATAAACAAGTTGAGGAGGATCAACAGCAAGGGAAGGAAAAGGCAAAAATTGCTCCTGACCGAAGAGATTCTCGGCCGGAGAGGTATAATCATAACCAACACAGAAGAGATTTTGTTGGTCACACTGGGCACTCTAGTGCTCAGATGGTCAGTTCAGTGTTCAAGAAGCTAGTTTATTAGATCCTTGAAAAGATAAAGAGTGAGCCTTCCTTCAAATGGCCGAACAAAATGGGAAGTGATCCCACCAAGCGCAAATAGAGCCTTTACTGTCAATATCACCAGGACCGTAGGCATACCACTGAAGATTGTAGAACTCTCCATGATTACTTGGAACAATTAGTCAAAGCTAGGAAGCTAAGACAATTTGTGTATTAACCCTCTGAGCAGGGGAGTCAGACCAGGTTGGTGTATCAAAGGGAGTCTATATTGAGGCCATCCTTGAGAACAATTAATGTTATTTTTGCAACCACAAATTGGATTGGGGGATACCCTTCCGGGGTTATGTCCATAGCAAGACTAGATACAAAGGACCAAGTCCCTGAGTTTAAGCGAGGAAGGTTGGAAATTCGACCAATCTTGGGTTTTTCTGATGAAGACAAGATTGGGACTTATCAACCACATGACGATGCCCTAGTGGTAACCCTTCGTATTAGAGGGTATGATGTAAAGAGAGTCCCAGTAGACCAAGGAAGCAGAGCTGAAATCATGTATCCCAACCTGTACAATGGGCTTAATCTAAAACCTGAGGACTTAGTTAATTATGATTCCTCTTTAGTGGGATTTGATGGGAAGACAGTTATACCGAAGGGCCTGATCAAGTTGTCTGTTCAGACTGGATCCCAAGTGGTCGAAGTAAGCTTTACACTGCTATTCTGGCAAGACCGTGGCTCCATGCCATGGGAGTAGTATCTTCAACTTTGCATATGAAGGTAAAGTACCCCTCGAGGGGGGGCAGGTTGAGGAATTGATAGGAAGTCAGGCCATGGCAAGATAGTGCCTGGTCGCTACTTTTAGATATCAGTCAAAGGAGGGAGCCTCGGCTACCTAAAAGGAAGTCTCATAGCAATTAGCAGAAGTAACTGAACCCCTAAATATTGGAGATAGGGGAGTGATATGCGAAAAGCTAGAGAAGGTTATCATCGACACTGATGCAAAGATGTATTTTCAAGTCAGACTTCAGTTGCCTCCCTAAGAAAGAGAGGAATTGTTGGCTTTCCTTAGGAAGAATGTTGATTTTTTTGCTTGGAGTGTGTATGAAGCCCTAGGGTTAGACCCATATTTTATTTGCCATCATTTGAATGTGAACCCAATGGTCTTCCCTAAGAAGCAGCCTCTTCGACGCTCCTCAAAAGAGCATGCCGAGGCCGTTAAGGAAGAAGTAAGTAAGCTTAAGCGTGTGGGAGCTATCAAGGAGGTGTTTTATCTAGAATGGCTGGCTAATATGGTTGTGGTGAAGAAGAAGTTAGGTAAATGGAGGGTGTGTGTGGATTTTATTGATTTGAACAAAGCTTGCCCCAATGATCCCTTTCCAATTCCTCAAATTGATCAGTTGGTTGATGCTACGGTTGGACATCCTCGAATGAGCTTTTTAAATGCCTTTCAAGGGTATCATAAAATACCATTAGCTCTGGCCGACCAGGAGAAGATTGCCTTCTTAACCCCTACATGAAATTATCACTATCGAGTGATACCTTTTGGTTTGAAGAATGTGGGATCTACCTATCAAAGGATGGTAACTAGAATGTTTGAGTCTCAACTTAGAAAGAATGTGGAAGTATATATTGATGACATGGTCATGAAGAGCAAATTAGCGACCGAGCATTTAAGCGATCTGGGAAGTGTGTTTGAAGTACTAAGAAAACATAAACTGCGACTTAATGCCTCAAAATCCTTTTTTGGTGTTAGTTCCGGCAAGTTCTTAGGATATATGATTATGCATCGAGGAATAGAGGTTAACCCTGATCAAATTAAGGCTATAAGTGACTTGCAACCTCCTTGGAATCATAAAGAAGTTCAAAAGCTGACTGGAATGACTGTTGCCTTAAACAGGTTCATCTCTCGATTAGTAGATAAATGGAGACCATTTTTTTCAGCTCCCTCACAAATGGAAAGGATTCGAGTGGATTGAAGAATGTAGCCTTGTCTTCGAAGAACTGAAGGAATACCTGTCTCATCCTCCTATTCTTTCTAAACCGGAAAAGGAGGAAGTCCTTTTTGCTTATATTGCAATTGCATGTCATGCGATTAGTCTAGTTTTGATAAAAATGGAGGCCGGGGTGCAGAAACCGTTCTATTATGTGAGTAAGTCTTTGCAAGACTTTGCAAGAGGCAGAGGTCCGTTACTTACCGTTGGAGAAAGCCATTTTAACCATTGTATATGCTATGAGGAAGCTCCCCACTACTTTCAGGTGCATACGGTTATGGCCCTCACCCAACCCCTTTTTGCAGTCATTACTTCAGAGGTTTGATTACACAAGGAGAATCACCAAATGGGGAATAATCTTAGGAGCATTTGATATCAAATATTTGCTAGCAGACTTAGTGGTAGAGTTCATTGAGTATCCTGAAAGGGCCATTGCCGAGAAGGACGAATCAATGGGGGCACAAGTCACAGCAATTATTGTCCTTAGACCACCAATGTGGAAGCTCTATATAGATGGGGCAGCCAACCAGAAAGGGTCTGGCATCAGGATAGTTCTGATATCCCCGAAGAGGATCACTATTGAGAAATCTTTGAGGTTGGATTTTTCAGTCACAAACAATGAAGTCGAGTATAAAGCTTTATTGACCGTGGTACCCATGCTGAAAAAATTGGGAGGTAAAGTTGTGGAGATTTTTTCAAACTCAAGATTGGTCGTCAGACAAATTAATGGTGAATTGGAAGCCAAAGATCAAAGGATGCAAGGGTATCTTGATAAGGCTCGACGATAGTAGTCTAGTTTTGAATCTCTCTCTATACAACAAGTCCCAAGGAGCAAGAATACTCATGCTGGCTCTCTAGCAACTCTTGCCACTTCCTCAAAGTAAGGTATTCCTCGAGTCATACTCGTCGAAGATTTATTAATGTCTACTGATTGGTGACAAACTATGGTCGGAGTGCACCAATTGAGGGTTGGACCGAGTTAGATGGACCTTTTGGTTTCAATTTTGAAGGATGGAGTGTTGCCCGACGACAAGGGAGAAGCTAAGAAAATACAAAAAAAAAAAAAAAAAAAAAAAAAAAAGCTCCCCGTTTTTGGCTATTCGAGGAGCAAAAGCTGTATAAGCACTCTTTCTCTGGACCATATTTACTTTGTGTACACCTTGAGGCGGTGAAACCATTATTGGAAGAATTGCATGAAGGAATCTGTGTCAGTCATACGTGAGGAATGTCCTTATCACATAGGGCTCTCACTCAGGGCTACTGGTGGTCGAGTATGTAGAAAGCAGCTCAAGATTATGCCAAGAAGTGTGATTAGTGCCAGAGGTTTACCGAGGGAATCCATCAACCTAAAGGCATGTTGAATCCTCTTTCTAGTCTATGGCTATTTGCACAGTGGGGTTTAGACGTCGTTGGACCATTCTCAAGAGCAATAGGAAACCAAAGATGACTCATTGTTAGGACATATTACTTCACAAAATGGGTAGAAGTTGAACCATTGTCTAACATCAGGGATGTTGATGCAAAAAATTTCATTTGGAAGAATATTGTCACTAGATTTGGGATCCCCTATACACTCATCTCGAACAACGGACTCCAATTTGATAGTAAGGTTTTCAGGAGATACTGTTGTGAGTTAGGCATTAGGAATAAATACTTAACCCCAGCCTACCCACAGGGGAATGGGTAGGCCGGAGCTGTTAATAAGGTCACAGTTAATGGGTTGAAGAAAAGGTTAGATGAAGCTAAGGGCAAATGGATGGACGAGCTCCTGCATGTTCTTTGGACATATCGTACTACTCCTCGTCGGTCAACTGGGGAAAATCTGTTTTCCTTTACTTATGTTTCCGAGGCTGTTATCCCTTTGGAAGTGGGATTTCTGACGTTAAGGACAAGTCTATTTAACCCATACAAAAATGATTAGATACTCCGAGAAAGTTTGGATTTAATTGATGAAATGAGAGAAATAGCCATGGTATGGCTAGCACATTATCAACAGAAACTTAAACAGGGGTATGACATGGGAGTGAAGGTTAGACCATTGGTTCTTGGAGACTTAGTTTTGAGAAAAGTGATGGGTACTGCGATGAACCCATCATGGAGAAAACTTAGACCTAATTGGAAAGGGCAATATCGCATCACTTCGGTAGCTAGTTTAGGAGCTTATTTTTTGGAAGACTTGGATGAAAATGTTGTGCCACGTCCATGGAATGTAAATAATCTTCGAAGATATTACTATTAATGAAAGGCGGCGTAGCCATCTTTTGGTTTAATTACTGTTGTTAAAATTCTTTGTGATTTGATTAAGTGTTAAATAGAACCTCAACCATGACTAATTCCTCGGACCACATGCCTTGAGTAAATTAATACTTTTTATTTGGTTAAGTGTCAAACAAAATTTCGGCCATGCCTGGTTCCTCAGACCACATGTCTTGGAAAATTAATACTTTTTATTTGGTTAAGTGTTAAATAGAATATCGGTCATGCCTAGTTCCTTAGACTACATGCCTTAGGTAAATTAATACTTTTTATTTGGTTAGGTGTTAAACAGAACCTTGGCCATGCTTGGTTCCTTAGACCACATACCTTGGGTAAATTAATAGTTTTTAGTTGGTTAAGTGTTAAACGGAACCTCGGTCATGCCTGGTTCCTCGGACCACATGCCTAGGGCAAATTAATACTCTTTATTCAATTTAATGTTGAATAGGACCTTGGCTATGTTTGGCTCCTCAGATCACATGCCTTGGATAAATTAGCTTTCATAGTTTATTGATGGGTTAAGAAAAATTTGGTGAGGATGAAAAATGTGTTTAGGCAAGACCAAGTTCAGTCCCTTGGACTATATAAATATGTTGAAAGAATGCCGTGATCGATTTTAGTCTTGTGGATCCTATATTTTTTCTTAAACATTAAACCTTAGAATGGCTGGATGTAAGTTGAGTTAGACTTTGCTCAAATGAGTAAGGGTTTTTGCCTTAGTAAAAAAAAAAAAGGAAAAAAAAAGGAGAGAAGCATGAGATAGATGCAAGATAGGAGATAGCCATGGACACAAGATCAACTTTTCATTAACAAGATAAATTCTTCATTAATATATGGAAAGTACATTAGGATTTTTAAAACAAAAAAAAAAAAAAAAAAAAAAGAGAGAAAACAGCAACAACTACCCAAAAGATAATAAAAGATGGAAGGGAATACAACGTCATCTAGGTGTTAGCTGCTGGAGGAGGTTTGGAGTGCTCAACCTCTACTTCTTTGGCAAGCTCTGAGGAAGCAGCAGCAGCATTAGCAGGTTGGGCGGTAGGTAGAGATGTAGGAGCAGCAGCCTCCTCGGTGGATAGTTGGGCTGCTATCTGTAGAGCTAGAGGATAGAAAATATTTTCAATCTTCCTCAGCTTCGAGGAAGCATCCACCCCGGCTAGATTTAATGCCTCAGTCCATACCCGAAGGCAGTAATCTCGGCAAACCTCTGTGACTTGGGCCCTTAGAGCATCTTTTGTCTCTTTCACCCCAACATCGTAGCCAGCTTACTTTGCTCAGGCTATAGCTTCCTCTTTCTTCTCCAGCTCTTTCTATTCGAAATCAATCTTCTCCCGAGCAATGGCAAGCTACTCCTCGGCCTTACAAAGGTGCTGACGTTGATCCTCAGCCTGCTTCTCGGCTCCAGCCAGGGCAACCTCAGCATTCTTCCTCTCTCTATCTGCATCAGTCAACTTTGTGACAAGGTATTTATTCTTCTTCTTGGCAAGGGCCAGTTTTTTAGTTGCTAACACCCGGCATGCCTCCTCATCTTTCAATTTAAAGTGGGCATGATCCACCCACTCTTCAGCTACGTGAGCTGTTTGGATCACTTGCAAAAAAAAACAAAAAATGAAAACAAAACGTGAGTTAGATTCCTAGTTAGAAGAGTTTTTAAGTAAAAAGCAAAGTGAGTAACAGGTTGAAATTCTTACCATAGGTAAGTCCATTTTCAAGGTCAAGAAAACCTCATGCTTCTTCAAAGTCCTCAAGTCGACCATGTCTTGAGGAAGGAGTAGGGGCTACTCCAAGGCATTGGCTACGTAGCCTGCCTTCCCCTGTTGAAAATCCCTAATGGAGGAGTCCATAGGAAGAGGGGCTCCATCCAGCTCGAGCATTGGATTCCATATTGGAACCCTAGCACAGCGATCTGGCACTATCTCGGTCCCCGAGCCTTTCACCGTATTTCTTCTTTGTGGTCCTTTAGTAGTTTTTGCTCCTTTTTGGGGCTTCGGGTCCTTAGGAAGTGGGATCTCGCCCTCTTCGGATGCCTCCTTACCTTTCTTGTCTCTCTTCCTCTTCTTTTCTAGGGGCTCGGCAGGGGAAGTGTGGGAAGGAATAGGAGTTAAAGGCCGAGGATGGACTGCCACCTCAAGCGTGGATCCTCTAACATGTGATTCTAGCAGCTCAAGTAGGCTGGTATTCTTGCGTTGTAGCACCATCGCTTATGGTACGTCAATTATCTCTTAATTGCTGCTGACTAGGGTAGAGGGTAAAGATCTCGGAGTGATGTTTGAAGATTCTGCAAGATCTGGTCGGTCAAACACTTCAAAGTCTTCCTCTAAGTCCACCACTTCAAGCACTCGGATTGTTTCTTCTTCTTGTTCTGAGTCTGAAGAAATCACCTCTTATTCGACGGTACGTTGGTTGAGCAGCTCAACTTGGTGAGTCCCTTCAGGGGAGGGCCGGCGATGAATCCAGGTACTGTAACGTCAATCAGATGCAATCGAGAATCTTTGGCTTTAATGACGTTCTTGGGAGACTGGAAGCTGGAGGAGATTGGCTTGTACCCGAGAATGACGTAGGCAGCATGCAGTTATCTGTCCTTGTAAAGGAAGATCTTGGATTAAAGTATTCTGTTAAGATCTCCTCAGTTGACTAGGTTGAAGTTTGGGGCTGTAAAGTTCTTGTCTGCAAAAGTAAAGAACCAAGGCATGATTAAAAAAAAAAAATGAAGACATGTAGTTATTAGAGAGAAGAATGCCTACTAAAGAAAAATTTTCATTATCTAAGGGAAAATGGATGGGTTACTTAAGCTTAGAATACCCCACCTGGTTGCTCGTCTCGCGTTGAACAATGTAAGTCATCGTGCCATTCACTCGAGACGATCAAGAAATCTTGGTCCAGACCCTTGTTGGATTCAGGGAGACACAAAATTAGTCTAACCGAGGGAACCTTAGTTTTGAGATAATACCTAGTGTCTTTAAGGTATTGGCAGTTATACACCCAGTTAACATTGTGATGAGTGAGGTTCAGTCCCATCTTACGATTAAAAGCGTCAACACTACCTAGTATCCTAAATAAGTTTGGAAAGCATTAGGTCAGGTAAAGTCTTTGAGCAATTAAAAAAATCTCTAGTTACCCTCCCTATAGGAATTTGCATTCCCCTATCTATAAAAGGCAATCATAAAGATTACCACGACCCCCTCTAGTCTAAAAGCATGCCAATCTCCTAGAAGGCAATGTTGTATTGTAACCCGATGTAGTATATTATATCCGTTTTTAAAAGCTTCTATACCCTCAGGAGTATCTACCAAACTAGTATATCTACCCATTTAGGAAATAAAAGAAAACTGTTAAAGAGTAAAGATAAGAATTATAGGCTGAGGAAGGAGAGGATCCTAAAGTCTATATACGAGCTAGATGGTACTTATAGGGAAGTGTATCAAGAGCACCTTGGATTGCTTCTTTGAGAGACTGAATATTTGGAAAATAGAGGAAATGGGCTCCCTACGCCCTTTATATAGGGAGACAAGATGAATGGGAAAATTCCCGCTCAAAATTCCATGGAAAATCTCAGTCATAAGATCTCCATCGCATCGTAAAATGTGGGGAACAAAGCGTCGTGTGAAGCAATAAATAGGGCGTTGTGAATGCCAAAGTGTCAAGAGCATACTTAAAGCAGGTGAAAAGACGTTACCACGTGGGAACGTTTCTTAAGTATGTAAAACTTTGGAATAAAAATCAAAACCCCACTTTCATTAGTAGAGAAAAAGATGGAGTTTTGAGGGGCTATTGTGAGGATAGGAAGACCGAGTAAGTATATTGGGTTATGGGCCGTGCCCGAGGACAAACAAAAGCCTGAGGATGGTCAAAGGGATTGTTAAGCCTAAGTCAATGGGTCGAGGATAAAGGTAGAGAATGACGGGTCAGTTGTGGGTCCCGAGGAGCTGAGCCACCTTGGGAGAGCTTTAGGTAGGTAACCATTTTGGAAAGATAAGTTTCAAAGAAGGTAGCAGAGCTAGATCAACAAAAAAAGAAGAAATATCTGGGAAGAAGGTTGTCACCACCACATTAAATGCACTGTACCAAATGAATTGATTGCATTTATGGAGAAATAACACCTGAATAGTGCCATATGAGCTCACAGCTACTCACAAAGCTTCTAGGAGGTCTTGATGGGACAAGCATCCAAGGAATTTTCTACAAAATCAATAGGTGGAAGGCTGGGATGGAGGGGTGAAAGACTATGTTAGGACATATGTGATTCAATGTTAGGAACATATTTCAATATTTTATGTAATTGGCTAATTTTTTGACAAAACGCACTTTACTTGTATTTTGGTAGATCTAGGATGTATTTAATGCTTCAAGAAACAAGGTTTCAAGTTCAAGTGTCAAACCCATGCAAGTCTGTCCAAGAATCAAGTGCAAAAGTGCAGGATTTTAAAGTTCGACATCTGGCATCTATCGAGATTTAAAAAGTTGTGAAGCCCGAAGCTCGATAGCTATCTCGATAGATATCCTATCTGTCAAGATTTATGAAATTCAATTTTTCAAGTTGATTTTTCATCCAATCTATGAGTACATGTTTAGGTCTTCTTCTTTTCTCATAACCCTAAACATATATAAGGATTATTTTAAGGGCCGTAAAAGGTTACACAGTTGCACAAGTGTGAAGCAAAGTTTTGTTCATGCAAATTGTGATTGGAGACAGAATTTGCCCTAGTTCATCTTTCTCTTGAAGAAGCTACTGTGTTTATACATCGTAGGGTTTTGTGACCAAGGAACTTTTTGATTTTCATCGTCTTGATGAACTGAAGAACTTTGCAGCCAACATCTTTCTCAAGTTGGTGATTAAGCTGCGTGTTGGGATCCGCGTATCAATTGGTTAGTCACGTACTGGGATCCATGCATTGAAAGGAGAGATTGTCATTACAGAACAAGTCCAATTGGGTATTGGGGTAAGCGTTCAACTGTAGGTTGGTATAAGGTACTGAGATTCCTTTACTTGTACCGCTTGTTTTGATAATAGTTGATTCTCGTAAGTGGTGACCTTAAAATCACCCGGTGGGAGGTTTTTGCTGTGTAGGTTTTCCCCATTCGTAAACAAATCACCGAGTCAATTTATTTTCCGTTGCATATTTAGTTTAATTGGTGATTTGTTTATGCTGCCACTCATATTGTATGTTAATCTGATTAATTAATCAACTTAGCTAATTAATTGGTTAATCTATTACGAGGGGTCAATAAATTCTTGTCCTATCAGACTATATAAGGAAATGGCCACCGTAAAAAATTGACACAAGAGTAAAGTGGCAATTACAAACATGGTGGCATGAGGAGTATCTGAATAAGACTACAACCCAATCTAATCAATTTCTTAAGCCCAACCATGTTGATTTTCAAGCCCAGCAAATAAAGCCATTATTTTCCCAACAATTCAGAAAATATTTGAAGTCATTTTCTCCAAGAAGTCAAAGAGTATTTAATGTTGGTTTCCTAACATTCAACCATTATGTTTTGTTCCTCTTGACACCAAAGCGTTCCAAGTTCTGATCGGAGTGTCCCAAGATCCAGCAAGGCCAATCTAATGACAATCCGGTCAGTCAATTTGTCTTTATTTAGTGTCTCGTAGGATGAATCAGACTTTATGTTTTATTTCTCCTAGGCAGACAAGTAATTTATTGTGTTTCTAAGTTCCTAAGAGTCATATCGAACTTTGGTCATATTAAATGAATGTATTTATTATTATTTTCATTTTCCTACACTTGAGGGGCTGTTCCAAGCTCTATTTAAACCTTTGGCTGAATCAAATAAAAATCAATAGAGTGTATTTTTAGAATTTAAAAAAAAAAAAAAAAAAAAAAAAAAACTTTGTGTTTTTCAGAAGATGGATTTCTTCTAAATTATCTCTTATCCCTTGGGTGGATTCCTTTGGGTGGTGTTATCTGTATCCCTTTGGGTTTACTTTGGTGGTGAGCTTATTTATCCTTAAAATTAAGTGCTTTTCTTATTCCATAAAAACCAGAAAATATAAAATATATTTATCCAACCTATTTCTATTTATTATATCGGTTAAGTTTGGGTTGCCCCTTACGAATCAGGTATAAAAAATGGGGCATGTAATCTAAGAAAAGAGAAAAAAGAGAAGAACACATTGTATTCAGATAAACTTGAGTTAATATAAGAACATCTCATCCTCGATCTTGACCGAGGAGCGTTATTTTTATCAATTTGTGTTTTTAGTCTTATTGGCATGAATCATATTAGCTATAGCCCATACTTCATTTGCTCTTTCTTGTAAAACCCATTCTCTAACAAATATAATGTTTTGGGCTTGTTGATCATCTATTGTTTTTGGTGGGCTAAAGTTCAATCACTAGTCCTTACAACTATCGTTAGTAATATTGCTTACATGGTTAATAGATTAGTGAGCTAGGCATTTTTAATTTACTACAAGTACTTATAAATTGATGTGGAAATTTAAGGTTATGTTTGGTAACAATTTTTGTATTCTATTTTCAAAAACTTGTTTTTGGGAATATAAAGAAAAAACAATTTTCTTATATTTTTGAAATCAAAAACATGTTTGGTTAGATAAAATTAAAAAGATAGTTTTTTGAAAAAAAATACTAAAATATATTGTTACTAAGATTTGAAATCTAATGCTAACTCATTAAATGAGTTAGATTCATTAAATTAAATCTGTGTTTTTATTGACTTTTGAAAATTGAAAACTGAAAACAATCTTTTTGTATGTTTTCAATTTCTTTCACAAATTGAGTTTTGAGAACAATTTTTGTTTTCTGTTCATTTTGGGTTGCTAAATAAGTTTTTTAGTCTCAAAAATAGAAAATTGTTTTTGAAAACAGAAAATAAAGAAGAAAAAAAACAATTACTAAACATGCCCTAAGTGTTTGTGCCATACAGCTATTTAATTATAAGATTGTCATGTGATCTTTAATTGATTTTTATTTATTCTTATGGGAAAATAATATTGGCTATGGCCCCTCCCCCTCCTCCCCTATTTTCCCTTTCTTCGTTTCATTGTTTTCTAGTTTTCAATCAAGTCGCGGGACTACCTCACAACCAACAAAAATCTGCTAGAAACACTCAACAAAAATCCAAATCTAAGTTGAAGACAACCACGTTTAAGGATACAAAATCTTTTATAACACACTCTTTCAAATCTAAATTCAGGGGATAAGATTAAAAGTTTGGTAGCGCAATTGATTCGAAAAAAAAAAAAAAAAAAAAAAAAACCACACACACACCAGTGTTAAGCTTGATAAAGAGCCAAGACAAACTATATATCCCTCTATTGAACATGAATCACATAGTATAAGGCTAGCATAACTAGAATAGATAAGGGTAAACAATCTTTGGATGAAGTTTTGGTTTCAAAACCCATGTCTAGACTCCCTTATAGGCTATAAGAAAAATATGAGTTTGTACCCATATATCACCATTGGTTGGCTATATTAGACCCAATTAATCTTTGCTCGGACAAGACTCTAACTCAGAATTCACATCTAAACCTTTGCCTAGGAAGCAAAGTAGTCTTAAGACTATTCATGTTTGTCACAACTGTGGTGTTTTTGGAGTACACACTTCTCCAAATTGTTTAAAAATTCATCTTTATAAGCAAGTGTCCAATCTGTAATAAGGCCATGTCACTTTGTTTGGTGAGTCATTAAAAGCCTCAAGTATTTTTCCTCCATTTCAAGGGAAGGTTGATCCCTCCCGGTCCTTCCATAGACGTGCAAGGACCAATGCCTCTTCACCTTCATAATAAAGACTTGTGCCACGTGGGCAAGGAAGATCTCAAAACTTGAGTGTCTTTCTGTATCTCCTTTGTTTCAATACTTCCCACTTATTGTTGGACATTTTTATTGATTCCATTGGCTGCTATCCTTGCACTTCATATATCCTAGAAGCATTTTGTACACAATTGCATGTTGGTATGTGATGATCTCGAAAAATCACCAGTGAGCCACACAGTACTCGTACGCTTGAAACCACACTTGCACAACAAAAAGAGAAGACCTAACAAAGGGTACCAGTGTGGTGCCGCCAAATACCTTCCGAAGGTCAAGTTAGATTTCTTCTCACAACTCTAGAGTGCCAGAGCTGGGGTGAATTATGCGTACCTTGATTTGTGAGAGTATTGGGACTTTTATAGTAGTAGAGGGTTGATATCTCTTCCTTAGTTTTGAAGTCTTTTCCTTATAGGAATCTTTATAAGCGTATATTGTGGAATCCTTTTCTTGTAGGAGACTAATACTAAGTGTGGGGTACAAGATATTTTCTTATACACACAAGCGTGGTGGTGATAACGCCTTAAAATGTATACTTGTTATATATTTATGTGGGCGTTATCTCCTTATTACTATGCTTAATTTGTATAATTAAGTCATGATTTGCATTAGTCCCTATTATTTATCTTTACATAATTTCTTGAATAAGATACTATTTATTATGTGTAATTTTCTACTTTCAAGAAATCAAGTGAGAAAAATAAGTTTACAGGAATTTGTGAGAAAATGGAGGCCAAACTAGAATTAAAGTGGAGTTAAAGGACTATACTTAAATGTCTAAGGAGGTGCAGCTGGAGTGTTTGGATCGTCTACCATGATTGGAAGTTTCAAATAAGGAAAGAAATCAAAGAGGCAAAATCTGAAAAGGAAAAATCTGATTTGAGCATTGATCAGTATTTTGGGCGTATCTCTCTCCTCAAAAATCCAATTGACACAAGGCCAGATGAGTTGGAACCGTGACTTAAATATCTACAACTTTCCAGTTTTGAGTTTTTCGAAATTCTCAACTTTTGAAAGCCAAAATTAACTCACAAGTTACTACTTAAACTTGGACGGAAATTAAAATAGTAAAAGTTATTTTTTCTTTGGACACTTAGACATTAGGGTTTTAGAAGGGAGGCTGGGAGAACGAATTTTGGGCAGAGAAAACCTTGTATTTTCCTTTCTCTAATGGCAGCCTAAACTCTTTGCTACGACTAGGGGTTATGTTTCTTCTATATGATATGAATATTCAATGTGATTCTTTCTAGAATTTTATCAATGACATATTTGATTGTTCAATTAGATTTCTTTTGATGTATTAGTTCTTCCATACTTTCAATAAGTTCAATCATGTTTTTCTTATTGTTTAGATGAATTTCTAATAGTTTCAAATAGAAATCAGGCTTTAAAGTGAATGGGTTTTTCTGAAAACTTTTCTAACCACATTATTAATCGAGGTTATCATGCGTTCTTGAATTGTCTCAGTTCAACCGAATCATAAGTTTTTAATTGTATAAGAAAAATCAATTATGAAATATATATTTTCTTAGATCATAAAGAATTTCATATCGATATAGGGAAACACCCCGATACCCTAGTATTTACATTATTGATTTAAATTAGACTTTATTATTATTCTTGTTAACAATCACCAAGCAAAATTACTTTTCTTCTTCACCCAAATTTTTGTTTAATTATATTGTCTTTGAATCTATCCTGCTCCTTGTGATTCGACCTCGGTACTCTGAGAATTATATTGCTACAATCTCCTGCACTTGGGAGTGAGCAAACAATTTTGGCGCAGTTGCCGGGGAGCTGGTGCGTGTTTAGAGACAATTTTTTTGGGAGCAAAGTACACCGGTGGAAATTCTTCTATTGGTAACTTCGTTCAATTTTTTCCCTTATTTTGTTTTTATTTTTTTGTTTGTTTTTATTTTATTTTATTTTATTTTATTGTGCATTCATTGTTGCATGAGCATTTGGGTTAAAAACAAGAGAGGCAGATTAAAAAATTTTGAAACTTACTTTGGTAATCTTTTTGACACACCTTTGCCTTCACCTTCTTCTTCAATCATGGGTGATGAAACACATAATAATCATGAGGAGAATAGAAGAACTATGTATGAATTGTTGCATCCCACACAAAATTCTGTTCCTTCATGCATCATGTTTCCATCTAATGCACCACATGTAGAACTGAAATAAGGTTTATTAGCAATATTTCTTGACTTTAAGGGACAAGAAAATGAAAATCCTTATGTTTGTGTTAGAGTTTTTGAAGAGGTAATTAGTAGTTTCTATGCACAAAATGTTATTAAGACTGCTAAGTTACATTTCTTTCCTTTTTCTCTTAAGGATAAGGCAAGAAGTTGGCTTTACACCTTGAAACCTAGGTCTATAGGTAGTTGGGGGGAGATGGCCAAAGAGTTTTTTAAGAAACATTTTCCTCGTCACAAAGTCCAGTAAGTAAAAAGAAGGATAGCTAGTTTTGTCCAAAGAGAAAATGAGACCTTATACCAAGCTTGGGAAAGGTACAAAGATCTTTTCAATTTCTGCCCAACTCATGGGTATGAAGATTGGAGATTGGTTAGCTATTTTTATGAAGGACTTACACCTAGGGACCAACAGTTTGTTCAACTCTCATGCGGAGGAGACTTTTTACAAAAAGAACCCGAAAATGCAATGGATTATCTTGATGAGATAGATGAAAACTCTAACACATGGACTGGACCTAGCCATATGGACTCCACTGATAGCGTTAGAGCTAACACTACCACTTCAAGTGGAAGTGTTTTTAAGTTGACGGAAGATGATAACATGAATGCAAAAATCAGCATGTTAACTAAAGAAATTGAGGCACTCAAAATGAAAGGAAGTAAGAGTGTTAGTGCTACCTTTAGAGAGGACCCAATGGAGGTGTGTAAAATCTGTCATGAGATAAACCATGCTACAAATGAATATGCATCACTTTCATCATTCTTAAATGTGACAGAAGAACAAGTACATGCATTTAATTCATATTAGCCAAATAATTCTTCATATTCTAACAATTATAACCCAAATATGCGAAATCATCCGTATTTGAGTTATAAGAGTGACAATGTGTTGAACCCTCCTACTCTAAGGAATTTTAATTCACCACATGCATCATCATCATCTAGACCTTCCTTGGAGGATGCACTTAGTACTTTCATTCAAAGGCAAAGTAAGCAAAATCAAAAGTTTGAATCCATGTTCACTAGGCTAGATGAAGAGGTAAGAGAGATCGAGAGTCATATAACTAGGCTTACAAATGATGGAATTAAAGATGTAAACGCAGCGGAAAAGTAAGTTTTGAACGGATCTACTTCATTCAATATTGATAACATGCATAAAGTAAATTTCAGAATTTGAGAACAAGAGATCGTACCTTGAAGCGGTGAATTCCAAAACCGAAGATTCAAGCACTTGGGAATACTTTTAATCTTCACTCCAATTCCACTAACGCCCAAGATGTGTGGTCTCTCAATTGGTAACAAAGGGATTATTAGAGAGTGACTATCACTCACTTCCACACCATTACAATGATGTTTTTCTTACTCATATTTTTCTGTACGTTTTTCCCTTTGTATCTAACCAATATATCTAATTGGGCTGGCCTTTTGGGCCTTACCAATTGGATTTAAGTGTGTGGCTTGGAGTGGGACCAAAAGGGACCAATAAGACACTAGCTCCAATGGGCCTTGGGCTTTTCTGTCAACTCTTGACAAGTCCAAAGTTACCATTAACTATATTTAATACCACTATATAAATATAGTTGCACTCTAGGTCTTATCTATATATTATATCCCAAGATTTTATTATACATGCAACCCCTTCATAAAATATTCATAGTAATACAAAGTCATTAATTTAGACTGCCACTTTGTAAATTACTATATCTTGATCCTTGAGTACCTGGTTTAATCCTTTAATGTTATTCATTATATATTTATGAAATCCTATTCCATAAATATATATACTTTAGTCTTACTAAAGTGGTTAGACCTAACTCTCTGAATAACAAACCCATTAAACTTATCTCAAGGGAATACTTTATATCTCCGTTAAGAGACTATGAATTCCATCTTGAGAATATATGTTCCATCAACACTTAATGTGGCTGCCCAACATACTGAGGTTTTGACCATTACTTTAGATCTCACTCCTAATATATCAAAGCAACCTACATCTCATGATCAGGTTCATTATTCTCTCAGGATTAAGAGTTCATGCAAATACAAGTCATGAGATTTATTATTCATTTGACAGTCCTTAGGCAAATAATAAATCTCATGGCGGTCCAGTTCAATATGTCTTAACTCTTAAAACATATTAACACATCAACTAGAAGTCTCTATTTTCATGATCAAGACAAATCATCGTAGTTGATATGTTATAGTCTTCGCAGATGAAATGCTCAATTTCATCACCGACTACGAACTATGATTTTGAATTTACAAAGAACCTGTGATTTATATCTTCTGTGACTAAATCACATAAATCACATACTATGTATCTCAAGGACCATATGATAATGTCCAAATATTCATGTTACTACTATTTCAGATAATAATAAAACAAATTTATTAAACACAATATTAAGTCATACATAATGTCAAACACAATGTCACACTTAATATCATACATAGCATCATTCAATAGGATTTAAGGGCACTAATCCTAACAACAAATTCATTGAATGGGATAGAACGAGGGAAGCTTCCTTCCCAAACTCAACCCAATCCTATCAATCAAAATCTAAAAATTGGCTCTAAGGATTAACATGAGGAAGTAAAAGCTGTGACCATTTTGAGGAGTGGTAAAGAGATTAATAAAAGTTTTCCTTTAGTAACTAAGAAATCTAAGGAGACCTCAGTTGAAAAAGAGAATGATGAAATTGAGTCACTTGGGCTTGATGACATTGAACAATGCCCAATCCCTCCACCATTTCCACAAGCCTTAAGATTACCTAGGAAATTGGACACCGCATCTGAGATATTAGAGCATTTGCATCAAGTCAAGATAAATTTGCCATTATTGCATGTTATCAAGCAAGTGCCTGTATATGCCAAGGTAATTAAGGACCTATGCACCATTAAGAGAAAGCATCATGTGAAGAAAACTGCATTCCTTACAGAACAGGTAAGTGCACTTATCCAACATAAGGCCCCCCCAAAGTATAAGGATCCAGGTTGTCCTACAATCTCTTGTACTATTGGAGATTACATCATGGAGCATGCATTGCTAGATCTTGGGGCAAGTGTTAATTTGATCCCTTTCGGTGTATATAAAAAACTTAGACTTAATGAGTTGAAACCTACTTCAATAACTTTACAGTTGGTTGATCACTCTGTAAGGGAACCGAAAGGGATTGTTGAGGATGTGTTTGTGAAAATTGAACAATTTTATTATCCTGTTGATTTTATTGTTCTAGATTACCAACCTGTTTTACATCCTAATGTTCATACCCCTATTATTTTGGGTAGACCTTTTCTTGCCACAGCTAATGCTTAATTAATTGCAGGAATGGAAGAATGCAACACACTTTTGGTTCCATGACTTTGGAGCTAAACATATTTCATGTGGCTAAACAACCACATGAGGATGATGATTGTGCTTATGTGAACCTCATTGGGACGATGGTTCAAGAAGAGTTTAATAAGAATTGTTTTTTTGATCCTCTTGAAACTCTTCTTAATAATTCTGTTGGTTCTTATGATTTAGAATGTGATATTCATGTATTTGAACATTTTTCTTTGTTGGATTCCTCACAGGTTTTGGAAGAACAACAAATGATGGTAGTTAATAAAGGATGGAAGCCTTGCTTTGAGGAGCTACTAGAGAATGAAAAAAAGTTTGTGCATTCAAATGAAAAGGCATTACAACTGGAGCTCAAATCGTTGCCCGGTGGTCTTAAATATGCATATTTAGGCCCAGGTAAGCTAAAAATTAGGTGGGATGACCCTTTTATTGTAAGGGAAGTGTTTAACCTTAAAGCTATAGTAGTTGAAGACCCTAGTGATGGTAGGATTTTGAAAGTAAATGGACAAAGGTTAAAACCATACTTAGGGGAGGTTATACCAAAGGAGGAGACTATGTCACTGGAGATCCCTGCCTATTGGGATGCTAAGTGAACTCTGAAAAAGCCTTATGAAGTTGTACTATATTTGTTTTATTTTATTTTTATTTTTTTTCTTTTGCCTTTTGTTTTTGTTTTTGTTTTTTGTTGTGTTATTATTTTTCTTTTGTGAGCTAACATTTGCAGGTATGAAAGAAATTTAAAAAAAAAAAAATTAAATGCTTTAGGTAACTTCTTCCCTTTATACTTGAATTTATTTTGGCTTTGATACATTGAGGACAATGCAATATTTTAGTTAAGGGGGAAAGGTCTACACATATTGCTGCACCTTGCATGATTTTTTTTTCTTTTTTTGGTTGCAACTTTTCAATTCTAAAAAAAAAAAAAAAAACCCTTGAATTTGAATGCAGAAGAGTTATAAGCTTTATTTTTATATCATGTGATGGAATGAATAATGTTAAGTTGGTTATACTATTTGTTATATTAAGACTCTTTCATGAAGAGCACAATTGGAAACTTTTGAGCACAATAGCCAGGTTAGCGGACGGTTGGATATTGGATATGCATGGATCATGAGCAAGCTAGATATAAGCTGAAACTCAACCCATAGGAGTGTTCTTGAGCCTTACTTTTCTTTGTGAGAGTATATCTTTGTTTGAACTCTTAAATTTCTCTCATATGCTTCAGTTTTTGTAAAAGATCTCTATATTTTTTGGTTGACTACTGAAAACATTATGGAGAGAAATACCATGATCCTACTTATTTTTGTCCTTAAGCATGCTGGTTTATGTGAAACTTTAGGAGATGAGAGCCTAAAACCACCAATTTTTTGTCACCAGCTAAACAAATATTCAGCCTACCTTTACATTAACCATTGTCACCATCATTTGAGCCATGAGAAATACTTCTACAATACCACAAAACATTTTCATTTATGGGTATTCTCATGGGGGTTCAAGTTTTGAGCAATTGATGTGTTTAGATACCATCATTGTCTCTCTTTTCTTCAAAAAAAGAAAAAAAAAAGAAAAAAAAAAGAGAAAAAGAAAAAGAAAGAGGAGACATACATAATCAATCAATAAATCATTGGTGTCTTACACATCTATCATGTATTTCAGAAGGGTTATATAGTTGAGTAAAGGTTCTTTTGATTCAAGTTGGTTGTTACTGCTATGAGTTGGGTTTGGCTTGAATTTTCTGCATTTGATTCATATACTTCATATTTCAAAGAGAGCAGTTTGCCTTTACCTAGCCATAAGATTATACTACCACTGAGCTTAAAGTCCTACTTGATCCTAAAGGTGCATGGCTGGTACGTGTTTGGGATAAAAACTAGGGATGAGAATGGTATTAACCTCATGTTTCCAGGAATTCAACATCCTTTCCAAGAGATCTTTTTCCGTTGTTTTAGCGGTTGTTTTTGTATACACATGTGATATTCTTAAAACTTCTTCTTTGCTTTTTGTTCACATGTGATTTGAAGAGAGAAACCATTACTTCTATATGTGTTCTTTCAGAGTGTTGATGACTTAAGAGAGGTTTTGGAGTAGAGGCTCTAATCTAGATTATTCTTGGTCTATGCATGTTTGGAAAAGCCGGTTTGATTGGATGGGCTATGCACACACACACTCCAAAAGTGAAGCTAGTGAAAACTTTTTAATATAATGAATAGTATCCCAACTCAAAAATTGAAAGTTCATTTGTATGATATAATGATAAAGCAAACTAACATTTGCTGCAGGAATTTTCAAGAAACTTTTGACTTTTGTGGGTAAAGTCACTACAAACCCTCACAAGAGTAAACACGTCCACTAAGGTGACCTAGGGGTTCAAAAACTTGTTGCACATGGGAAGTGCAGTCGTGTAGCCTATGAAAGTGGCTTATATTTTAGTTTTAATTTTTCACTTTTAGTAGACATAGGTGCTTTGTGGATTGCTAGGGACTAGCAAGATTTAAGTTGGGGGGTGTGATAATGCCTTAAAATGTATACTTGTTATATATTTATGTGGGCGTTATCTCCTTATTACTATGCTTAATTTGTATAATTAAGCCATGATTTGTATTAGTTCCTATTATTTATCTTTACATAATTTCTTGAATAAGATACTATTCATTGTGTGTAATTTTCTACTTTTAGGAAATCATGTGAGAAATATGAGTTTACAGGAATTTGTGAGAAAATGGAGGCCAAACTGGAATTAAAGTGGAGTTAAAGGACCATGCTTAAATGTCTAAGGAGGTGCAGCTAGAGTGCTTGGATCGTCTACCATGATTGGAAGTTTCAAATAAGGAAAGAAATCAAAGAGCCAGAATCTAAAAAGGAAAAATCTGATTTGAGCACTGATCAGTATTTTGGGCGTATCTCTCTCCTCAAAAATCCAATTGACACAAGGCCAGATGGGTTGGAACTGTGACTTAAATATCTACAACTTTCCAGTTTTGAGTTTTTCGAAATTTTCAACTTTTGAAGGCCGAAATTAACTCACAAGTTACTGCTGTAAACCTGGATGGAAATTAAAATAGTAAAAGTTATTTTTTCTTTAGACACTTAGACATTAGGGTTTTAGAAGGGAGGCTGGAAGAACGAATTTTGGGCAGAGAAAACCTTGTATTTTGCTTTCTCTAATGGCAGCCTAAACTCTTTACTAGGGCTAGGGGTTATGTTTCTTCTATACGATATGAATATTCAATGTGATTCTTTCTAAAATTTTATCAACGACATATTTGATTGTTCAATTAGATTTCTTTTGATGTATTAGTTCTTCCATACTTTCAATAAGTTCAATCATGTTTTTCTTATTGTTTAGATGAATTTCTAATAGTTTCAAATAAAAATCAGGCTTTAAAGTAAATGAGTTTTTCTGAAAACTTTTCTAACCGCATTATTAATCGAGGTTATCATGCGTTCTTGAATTGTCTCAGTTCAACCGAATCATAAGTTTTTAATTGTATAAAAACAATCAATTATGAAATATATATTTTTTTAGATCACAAAGAATTTCATATCGATATAAAGAAACACCCCGATGCCCTAGTATTTACATTATTGATTTAAATCAGTGTTTATTATTATTCTTGTTAACAATCACCAAGCAAAATTAATTTTCTTCTTCATCCAAATTTTTGTTTAATTATATTGTCTTTGAATCTATCCTGCTCCTTGTGGTTCGACCTCGGTACTTCGAGAATTATATTGCTATGATTTCCTGCACTTGGGAGTAAACAAGTAGGTGGCCAAGTCAAGATTATGCCAGAACTGTCAGTTCGCGTATCTCGTTCATCTTAGTGGCGTCGGCTTTCCATCCTCCCTAAGCTGACCTCGTCAGCTTAAAGCTATAGACTCCCTATGGTTGTCACTTGTTGATGGACGCAAGTAAAGTCGATGGGTTTGTTTGGAGTGTTGCTCTACCCCTTCTCATTAGTGAGCGTATACTTACAATTTTACCCTTATCAGTATGTATTGCCTTTGTTTATTTATTTATTTATTTACATTTAACATAGTGCGTTGTGTGCCTTTTGTTTTTGGTCAAATATATAATTTTAAAAAAAAATGAAAATCCAAAACAATGTGTGTTGGTTTATACCTTTGGTTGGCCATAGATTGTACACTGTCTATATTCGTGTATTATTTGTAGCCTAGCTTTGTATCTTCATGCACTAGCTAATTAGTGGAGCCAAGTATGGTGGCCACATGTGTGAATGTTGGTAGACAATCAATTATGTGATTGATAGCTTGTTTTTATACTTAGATCTATATGAATTTGCAGTACCTTGAATAAAATTGGCCATATGTGTTTTAGAAATACTCAGCCTCAAGCTCAACAATCATTCTCTAAAACAATTGTAAGAACATGGTGCAAGAAGATGAATATGACGAAAGTTTGAGAATTAGTAAGAAGAGTTAATGCCTTAAATTACAAATTTCTAGAAAGCAATAATGACATGATCATGAGTGTTTTTCACCCTTAAGATTTAAGATAAATCAATGGTTCAAAAATGGTGTAACTCTTTTGTAATTGTTTGTAGATTCTAGGTACTTTGCATTATTTTCTTCTCTTCTCTGCACTCTTGGTTCATAATAATTGCTCCTCCAAGTAGTATTCTACACAAGTTCCTTGGAAAGTCCAATGTAAGGAACAACAATGTCTTGCATCCAAGTCATATCCTTCACAAGATTTTAGTGAAAATTCAAATTTGCATCCAAGGAGGTATTAAATTTCATCATCATATAGTTTCCCATTCCCATTAGAACAGGTACGGACTTACATGGGGGCCCAAGGGGGCCCAGGCCCCCCTAATATTCCTCAAAGATTTTTTTTTATATAATATAACTAAGACCCAAGACAAAATAGAGTTGGGCCCCCCTTATTTCAAAAGCTTGCCCCTCCCCCAAAACTAAAATCTTAACCCAGCCCAAAAAACAATCTTCAACACTTTTTACAAATAAAAATCCAGCCCAATAAAGTTAGAATTTACCCATTAAGTAAAAAAAAAAAGGAAAATTAGAATATCAAATTGTGAGAGAGAGAGAGAGAGAAAAGCATTCAGACAATACCCAAACCCCCGGTACTCACACAATGCCGACACAGGAGTCACAAAGGGCCAGCTGGCCAGACCCAACTGCTAACATCGCCACCGCCGGTCAGCACGACGCCACCCTCTATCTGCCAAGAAATTCTCTTTCTCTTTAAAAACTCGAAGTGTTTAACTGTTATGATATATTTTTTCTCCCAATACTTGATAATTGATAAGGCTGTACTAGTCTGCTAGACTAGTGTATTACTATTCTGTGATTGTGTTTTTTATTTTGGGGTTTATGGTTGTGATTGTGAATCTTTATCTTAGGCTGTTGTTTTTTGAATTTTTGCTCAGATTTGTGTTGTGACTAGTTGTGAGATGAGAATGAGATATGTGAGAGTAAATTTATATTATAGATATAGAGAGAGTGTGTGTGAGATAGTAGAGAGTTAATAATAGTGTTATTAAGTGTTTGACTGTTTATTGGTAGCGGGGGCAACAAAAGTGGGTTAGCAGAGCAGTGAGTCAGGAAAAAAAATGGTAAAGTTAGGAAAATGGTATGTTGGCATATCATAATAAATTGACAATGTCGTAGTGGGCAACAACCTATATAGCGTTGAATATTTAATACACTATTGTCCCACAAATGGAAGAACATAACAAAGACAAATACATCATACAATAAAAATGTGGCACAAATTGGACAAAATAAAATTGTCACACTTGTTCATGTTGCTAACTCATAAGTCATAATGCTTGAATTATTATTTTAAAATTATATAAATTTATGAAACTAATAAATCTATCAATTGAGAAGACTAAATTTATATTTGATGCATTATGTATATCACCCACATTCTAAGATTCGTCTTTACTTAGTAACAACAATTAGTCATTTTGTAAAAATTAAAAGAGCGTTGAGTTCCCTTTTCATAGATGATTGCATCATAATGTATTAAGAAATAATGATATTTTGTGTCTTTTGTTTTTGTTGGTAGATGGTTGCATTTTAATTAGGAATGGCAACGGGTCGGATTCGGGCCGGGTTTTTCCATACCCGAACCCGACCCGCGGGGCAAGACCCGTGGCCCGGACCCGGCCCGTTTAGGATACCGGGTTTTTTCCCAAGGCCCGGACCCGCCCCAACCGGGCCCCGTTTTGGGATTGGGCCCAATTTGTGGCCCAACCAAAAAAAAAAAAAAATTTAAGCCCAAATTTATTTTTGCCTACATTCAAAAATTTCAAAATTTAAGCCCAAAAAAAAAAAAAAAAATCCAAAATTTTAAAACAAAAACCAGAGAGAGAAGAGAGAGAGACACAAATTAAAGATACACACCAGAGAGAGAGAGGGAGTGATGGACGGTGGAGAAGAGCGGCACGTGGCAAGCCTAGGGCTAGGGAGTACTGGGAAGCGAGATAAGATGATGATGGTGAGCCGAGAAATGTTAAGATTCCGGCCGATCGCACCGAAACCAGTGACAGACGATTCAGGTTCAAGTTATATGGTGACAGAGAGAAAGAACTCTGTTATTTCGAAAGGAAGGACGAAGAGAAAGTACGTTAGGGTTCGGAAGAATAGTATGAATGGATATAAGAAAATGGTTTCTGAGGAAGAAAGCAAAGATGGGGTTTTGAAGACGCTGTAGTTGTTGCCTGAGAAAGTTGAAATGAAAGATCCGGTTGATCCTACGATTGAGAAAGTTGGGGTGAGGGAGTGTCGGAGTGAGAGAGTGTCGGAGTGAAGAAGTGTCAGAGTGAGTTGCTGAGGGAGAGAGAGTGTCAAGCTGAGCTGAAGGAGAGGGAGTGTCGAACTGAGTCGAAACAAGGGACTGAGGTGAGGAGTGAGGACTGAGGGAGTGTGAGTGTTGGCGTGAGTTGCTACTGAAGAGTGAAGAAATGAGGGATTAGGGTTAGAATATATATATATATAGGGTATTTTTGTAATTTTAGGGTATTGGGTTTTTAACCGGGCCGGGTCTCGGGTTTTTTTGATAAAACCCAAACCCGACCCATACCCGCTTCAGGTTTTTTTTTTTTTTTTTTTTTTTAACTCATACCCGACCCTATTCCTAATTGAATCGGGTAAAACTCGGCCCATTAGGGTCGGGCTGGGCCGGATACCCATGAGTCGGGCAAAAATTGCCATCTCTAATTTTAATATAATAAGAAACAATGATTTTGTGTATTTTTCTTAGTTGATAGTTTATTAATACCATATGGATACTCATTTGAAGTTTTTATTTTTCTTATACTCCAGCTCCTTCTAACTTGAAATACTAGGTTCGTCACCGCATCAGAATCTGCAAACTAAAACCCCAATTCCAATTAAATGGCAGGCAACTAAGGTGCCAAATCTAACACGATCCACAAACCCAACACGACTAGCCCCGTTTATAAACAGGTCATGGGTTGAGGCTAAACGAGTTCGGGTTATATTCGGGTTGACACGGCTAACTCGTTTAATAAACGGGTCGGGTTCATGTTCAACATGTGAACCTGTCTGACTTGTTTAGCTTATTAAGTTATTTGTTTATTTATTTATTTATTTATTATTATTGCTTATTTTATGGTTGTTTTTATATGTTTATTACTATATTTATGGTTTTAATTGTATTTTAATTTTAGATATATGGAAATTGATAAAAATTATATAGGTTAAGTATGAACTATTAATCAAATAGATTATTAAATGAGTTATTTGTATTGACTTTTACATGACTTGTCAATTAAATTAGTTAAACGTGTCAGGTGGTCAGGTCAACCTGTTTAGTAAACAGGTCGTGTTCGGGTTGAGGATTTTTGACACGTTTACTAAATAAGTCGAGTTCGGGTCAACCTATTTAGCTGAATACTAATGACTTGACATGACACAAACCCAACCCGCAAACATGAATTGCCAACCCCTACAGGCAACTTCCCTTTGTTGGTGAACACTTATAAGTCTGATAGTTCTTCTTTATTATAATCTAAGCCTTGCATTAATGGTGGTTTCATTCGAGACCACAATGGGCTATGGATTATTTGATATTGTAGATCAGTAGGTTGGCACACCAACGTTTTATCTGAATTTTGGGCGATTATAGATGGTCTTCAGCTTGCAGCCTCTCTTGGCATCACACACAGTTGATAGTGAAGCTTGATTACATTTATTGACTGGCCCTCTACTTTCGCAGACATTTTTGCTCCTATTGTCAATGATCGTAGAGCTCTCATGACATTGATATTTCTTCTCGAGCTTCTTCATTCTTACCTATGATGAAGGGAATCGAGCAGCGGACTGATGCACACGAGCCATGTTTTTCTAATGGAAAATGTATACTACTCATTTGATTGCAATTGGTTTATGTCATTTGCCACATCTCAGTACTCCACATAAGACTGCAAAATCCTCTTTAGCTTACCACATTCCTAGCGAGTAAATGAGCCACATTAGTTACAATTTCAGTTGACTTGAGAAACCACATTCTGGTTATGGTAGAATGTCTTCAAGGTGCTCATAGCTTCATCAAATATTTGATGTGTCCAGTTCTGGAACCATATGATCCCCTCCCCTTTAAGGCATTAATTCAAAATTGTGAGAAAGGCACATTCCAATATTAAATCTTCAACCCCTACTTTTCCTGTGCAAAACATTATGTTTAGATTGTTGCTATATTGCTTCTACTTCCTCTGCTTCGTGGACTAGCTTTTCCTTTTTGCTTGCTCGCACTCACATGTCTTTCTTGCATACGCTACACGTTGGCTTTTAATACCATCTTTCATTCTCTTTTCAGGTTCATTTTTGCTAGCAGAATGTTTGTTGCACACCCGCCAAACAAGTATTTTAATTTAATTTGTTGGGAGCTTTAGTATTATTTACTTCCGCAATTGACAATTGCTTCCAACACCATCCCTTCATATGTCATATCTTGGACTTCCCCTTTTCTCATTTTGGATTATGGTGGGCTACTTTGTACACACTCTTAGCAGTAAAGGCGGATTTTTGTACTTTAAAATAATGATTTATAACCTATTATGCAAATATGAATTGTACTCTTTCTTAGCTTAATCCATGCTTATTTTGATTCAAATAATAATAATAATAATAATAACAACATTAAACGATCATATCATATATTATACCTTATACACTATATAATAAAAATAAGGTCTTAAAAATTATGTCAAGTATATGCCTTCTCTATATAACAAGTTGATATATTATGTCTGTGCGATGCATGGCTTAATCAAGAATCATGTGTAAATTAAAAAAAAAATTAGTTTAATTAAAATGAAATAATAAAATAGATAATAAAAATAAAGTAATCTTTTACTTTTGTTTTTTGAAGCGAAGTAATCTTTTGCTTTAAGTTATATAATGAATATGTAATGTAAGATTAAGTTTTTATTAAAAAAATCATATATAAGTCCAAAATTAATTGAATGAAAGATGGTAGATAACTATGCAACTAATATAAAAGGAGATACTTGAAAACAATAGAAAGGGAGTTTGCATAACAATATATTAAGCTTTAAAGCTCAAATAATAACCACCGCATAATTAAATGAAAAACCCTTTAATGCAATAATTAAAAATGATAAAAAAATAATTGAAAAAATAAAAAAATAAAAGTAAAGATACTTACATGAGAATTGAATTTTTGACTTTGAAGGCGAGGGAGGAGTCACCGATTCAATAGTTAAAAACAATTCGACTTTTTAAAAACCGGAAGTTTAGTTGAAATATAGAGAAACTCACATGGAACTTGAATTGACCTTAAATTATGATGAATCCGTATAGTTATATGCAAAGAGCCTTTACAATTACAAAGCACAAATATAATTTTAAAATTTAAAAATAAATAAACATTGATAAAATATTAACAATCAATAAGTAAAGATAACCTAAGATCAAATTGCACTACAACACGTGAAAGACATGAAATTTGAAAATGATACACCAAATAAAACCCTTGAACAAATGCCCCAACTAGCACAATTGAAAAAAAAAATCAAAATACTAACAAACTATATACATAGAATAACCAAAACCTTAAAACACACACAAAATACAGTTCAAAATTGATAACTAAAAAAAAAAAATCTGACAGGAACCAAGAACTTAAATAGATGTCCCTTATTTTGCTTTTTTATAGTAGGTTTCCTTTGACATGATATCTATGCATGCAAATTTAGAAACAAATAACAATAAGTAAGATGAATTTATTTAATCAGAATTATCATATACAAATGCATATGTGTAAGTTGTAGCTTGTAAAAAAGAAAAAAAAAACAAAAACAAAACAAAAATATGGGGTGCAAGAGGGATTGTACAATAAGACCATGGGTGAATACATAAAAGTTTTGAAATTTTTTATAATAGATTTTTAGTTGAAATCAGATTTAAAATTCTAGAACTTAGATGGTAAAGTTTTAGCTAAATTAAATTATTGCTAAATTTTATCCATTGATTCGAGGAAATATATTCTAACAATTAATAAAATAAAAAAAATTTAATATACGCGAGGTGTTTAAAAAAATTATAAAAGAATTTTTTAGAAAGAAATTTATAAAAGACTTAGTTTGAAAAGAATTTAAATTTGCCAAATTTAAATGATAAAATTTTACCTAAATTATACTATTGTTAACTTTTATCCCTTAATTTAAGGAAATATATCCAGATTATCCACAAATTCATTATTTCTTTTATTTTGTTGAGAGGTCATTATTTCTTTTATTGATAACTATAAATTCACTTCACTTACATAGACCAAACATTCATGGGTGAAGATAACCACGTTTTATTTTATTTTTTTTTATTTTACGCTTAATAACTACTCCCTTCATCTCAGTTTATTTGTCCTCTATTCCATTTTGGGATGTCCTAAAATATTGTTCTATTTTTAAAAATAAAAGTTATTAATTTACTAATATTCCTATTATGTCCCTACTTTATTTTCAAAACTATTTGAAAAGAAAACTAACAAATATTTAAAAAATCAATCTAATTTGGGCACGTTTTTAGTTGTCTCATTAAGAATAACTCTTTAAAAAAAAAAAACTGATAAATTTATTTAAGGGTAGTTTTGTAAGCTTATACATTTTTATAAGGTAGACAAGACAATAAATGATATTTCCTTAAAAAATTTGACTTTTTAAATAAGACAAACAAATTGGGATAGAGAAAGTATCTTTTTTTTTTATGCTCAATAATCGTATAGATAAGCATTTACACAATTTTGACCATGTATTGGTTTGGATCCAGCTCAATGTTGCGTTGCGTTGCGTTTTCTGCCTTCCTTTTTTTTTTTTTTTTTTTTCTTTCTTTCTTTCTGTGCTTGTTTCCGCTTTTAGAGACAAAATTTACTGTTCACACACTGTGCATGCATTGTTCACGTATTTAAAAATATTAAAAATAGGTCACACGGTACTATTTACACATTTAAAATTTATTTTGCTACAATGTTTTCAGCAACAATAAGTTTTATCCAAACGAACCCCATATCTATAATTGTGTGGCTGACGTCAAAATGGGTTATTATAAATCATGATAAACTCTATTCCTTTATGGCTGATGTCAAATTGGTGAAATCACTTTGCCCAACTTAGGCTTAGAAAATTGTTGCCATTTTATGAAACCACTTGGCATAACTTCCTTTTCACAAAAAAGAAAAAAAAAAGAAAAAAGAAAAAAAAGAAAGAGGCACAACTACAACTTCTAAACTTAACTTTTATCCACAAATTCACTTTGCTTACATGTACCCAACATTCATGGGTGAAGAGAATCATAGTTTTTATTTTTACGCTTAATAACCATCTAGATAGTAGATAAGCATTCACATAATCCTGTTCATTTCTACAATTGTTGCAACCACAATTTTTAAACCCAACTTTTATTATATAGTATATGATATGATATGATATGATGTGAATAAAATACATAATTATCATGTAGTTTGGGATTGTTTCACATCAAACCCATAAATTTTATTTTATTTTTTAAAATTAAACCTATGAGGATTCTCAAAAAAAAAAAAAAAAAAAAAAAATTAAACCTATGAGCCTTTCAAATTGTTTCAATTAAACCACTAAGCCTCTATCAGCTTGTGAGCACACTTTTTTTTTTTTCTTTTTTTTTTTTTTTTTCTGTGTGTAAATGTTAATAATTTCCATTTATTATAATTCGAGATTGCAACTTTTTTCAATTACAAAAAAAATCTAGGAGTATGATGAGTATTATGCATTTGTGAGTGAAATAATTTTTTCATATAATAATGCATCACACCCTAGGTATTTTTGTGATTGGAAGTATGATGAGTATTATGTGTTTGTAGGTGAAATAATTTTTTCTTATAATAATTCATCACACCCTAGGTATTTTTGTGATTGGAAAATATAGCAACTCTAAATTACGTATAATGAATTAAAATTATTAATCTTTACAAAAAAAATAAATAAATAAAAGAGTCTCTAAGCATGTGCATGAGCCGTGCTTAGAGACTGCTATTATTAAATCACCTTAGCAATTAAATGATATAATTATTTTTCAAATTAGACAAAATTAATCATCCCCAAAATGAAGAAAGAAACAAAACTCCTTATTGCTCTTATCCAAGTGAAAAGTGACCATAGGAACTACGATTTTTCATCTTTATTTATATTTTTTACTTACAAATTTGAAAAAATTGCCTTTTTGCAATATGAATCAATGGATTCGATCAGGATTTTCATACCAGTAGACAAAGCTCCATTGATGTCTTAGTAGCCAACAACATTAGAGAGAGGAAGTCTAAGCAAAGAGAAATTATAGAGTTCTCTGGTGGATCACGTCATTTGTCCACCATTCTACTAAAAAACTTT
This sequence comes from Quercus glauca, assembly GCA_023736055.1. NCBI lineage: Eukaryota > Viridiplantae > Streptophyta > Magnoliopsida > Fagales > Fagaceae > Quercus > Quercus glauca. The sequence continues at coordinate 41,041,200 of CM043324.1, read as the reverse complement.
CACTTGTTTAAAATTGCTGAGTCAGTAATTAATTTCTGTTTAAAAAAATTTTCTAACTAATAATTTTAAACAAGTGGAAGTTTTTTAGTGGAATGGTGGACCACATCACTTGTCCGCCGTGTGGATCTTATAATTTCTCCTAAGCAAGGCACTGAAACAGTCATGCATATCCTTAACACCATTGTTCATAAACACATTGGTGACAGTACTATAAGTCTGTCGTACCCGCTTATTACGGAAACAATGGTGCTATGGATTTGCATGACTGTGTTAGTGCCTTGCTTGGACTTCTTCTCTCTAATGTCATTGACAACGGAGACATCGATGGAGCCGACAAAGATGATAGAGCATGGTCTATTGGTATGAAAATCCTGATCAGATTTGTTGATACATATTGCAAAAAGCTAGTGTTTTCAGATTTGCAAGTAAAAAAAAAAAAATGAAAAAACATAAGCAATGGAAGATGTAGATAACGATTCATTCATTATTAGTGTCTGCTTATGTTTTTGGAAATTGTTTGATAGAGGAGAAGTTGTGTTGTGTAACTACTCGGTTGTAGCCAATAGGTTAGAATTTGTAAAGTGTATTTCGAATTTTCGGAGATTGATTTGGTGGAATAATACAAATTCTTTGTACCATATTTTGTGTTTCACTTTATGTTTTATTAATCACAATTTATCATTAGTTTTTTTTATTTTTTATTTTAAACTTTGACTATTTTACAAGAAAAGTTAAATAAATACATGACAAATTGTGATTGATAGAGTATAAAGTTCTATATAAAAAATTGGACAGATGATTTGTATTCATTTTAGTGTGGTCCATTTTTATTTGAAGAAACATACACTTTTTAGAGATGTACTTTTACCGGTTGGGTGTAGGGGAATTTTGGACCAAGAAATGTCTATTGAAAAAGAAGCATTATGGGCCCGAGTTTTAAGACATAAATACTGCAGCCAGAGGAGGATCAATTCAGCCAATGCGGATAAGTTGCCTTGTTCGTAGATTTGGAAAGCAGTTAAGAAAGGGAAGGGTACTTTCAATGAGGGCAGCATGTGGACAATTGGAAGGGATAGTAATCTCCGTTTTTGGTGGGATAATTGGACAGGTAAAGGGCCTCTCCGCTGTATGATACAAGGCCCTTTAACCCGAGGAGCCGATCAATGGAAGGTATGTGAGATACTTTCAGATTTTAGTTGGGATTGGGGGCGGATTCCTTTCGATCTCCCTTTCAAGGTCAAGTCCATAATCCAAGCCATTCCCATTCCTATTGTGAGTAGGGGGCAGGATAAGCTAGCATGGTCAGGTAACCCGAGGGGTACTTTTGACCTTAAGAGTGCCTACTCTATTGCCACGGTAGAGGAAGCCGTTCCTCCTATCAGTTCTGGGTGGATTTGGAAGCTTGAAACGCTGCCTAAGATCAAGACTTTCCTATGGAGATGCTAGCATAACAGCATAGGTGTAATGAGTTGCCTGGCTAGGAGAGGGGTGGAAGTTGATGAATTATGCCCAATTTGCCATAGAGAACTTGAATCAATTATTCATGCCATTAGAGATTGTGCTTGGGTCAAAGGAGTTTGGATGCAACTAGGTGTGAAATTATATAATCAGGATTTTTGGATGAGTAATCTCCAAGAATGGATCATCCTTAATGGGAAAGTTAATTGTAGCCGTGACCAAGGTAAACCTCCTTGAAGAATTATCTTTTCTTTTGCTGTGTGGTGCATATGGTTAAATCGGAATATGGCTGTTTTTAAGGGGAAAAGGGTGAACCAAAACTTGTCAAAGGATATTATGAATCAAGTCTTGGAATTTATATACTGTGTTCACTCTCCAAGGAGCTCGAATCGGAAAATCAATAGGAGTCTTAGATGAGAAAGGCCTTCGTTGGGTTGGAAAAAACTTAATACTGATGGTTCATGGTTGGGAGGGGCGGATAGAGCTGGTTGTGGTGGCATCGTAAGGGATGATCAGGGGGAGTGGATTGCGGGTTTTACTAGACATATTGGTTCAGCAAATAGCTTCACAGCTGAATTATGGGGGCTGCGAGAGGGTCTTCTTCTTTGCTGCAATTTAAACATTGAAGCACTTGTTGTTGAATTGGATGCTCAAGCCGTGGTGGAAGTCTTGAACAACAATGCTTATGTAAATAACGTTGTCTCTCCCTTATTGGATGATTGCAGACACCTGGCAGCGAGCTTCCAGCAAATCCAGTTTCAACATTGCTACCGACAAGCCAACAGGTGTGCCGATTTGCTTGTCAGAATGGGTGCTGCTCAGGAAAGCGATTTTATTTCATTTCTTAGTCCACCTGTGGACATTTGCAATGCTTTTGAGGATGATTTGAATGGTGTATATTTTAATAGGATGTGCACTGAACCTTTTGTAGTTGTCTAGTTGTTTAATGAAATCGTCTGTTTACCAAAAAAAAAAAAAAAAAAAAAACCTCTTATACAGTAGATTTTTTTTTTTTTTTTGTGGAGAAAGTTATATGGATAAATCATATTCTTCAAGAAAAAAAGAAAGTAAATAAATAAATAAATAAATATATATATATATATATATATAAATCAAAAGTAACAGAAAGTTATGTGAATTGCGACTAAAATTAAAAATTTATCTAAATATAGAAAACGATTCCATCTGAAAATATAGCACCTGTACTTTATGAGAATCCTAAAATTATATAAAAAGTCATTATCACAAAAACATTCTGAATAAACCAATCAATTTGACATAATTTGAATTTTTTAATTTCATTTTGAGAATTTGAATAATGATTTTTGAAGGAGTTTTAAGTATTACAAAAAAAATTAGATAAGAAATTTTAGATTTATCAATTTATTTATATATGCTTAATTAATTTATTTTTATGGAAACTTTTAATTAAATAAACAGGAGATGAAAAAAAAGAAAAAGGCGTGGACAAAAAGAAAAAGAAATAGAGAGAGGCCAGAAAAGCAAACGATTCCATCCCAACTGTTCCTTTTTTTATACTTTCTTGTGCTTTCAACTTCCTATACTGTGACTCACTTCACCTTCACCTTCACTTTCACCGATCTATTCTAGGGTTTCGTTTCGGATCTCTCTCTCTCTCTCTCTCTCTTCATTCATCTCGGTACGTATCAAATCTATATGTATCTCTCTCTATGTATATGTATCAATGAGGATTTTAGGGTTTCAAATTTTTGAATTGTCAAATTTATGTTTTTGTTAATTTTTAACGTTCAGAATTAAGAAATTTATTTCGTTAATTCTCTGTTTGGTTGTCGAGAAAGCTTACGAATTTGAAAGAAATATGGAATATTGTGGAACGAAGAAATTTGGTGTCTTTGTATTCTAAATTGTTTCAATCTCGATTGAAAAAAAAGTGCAGTAACTCACTTTAAATAACAAAACCTAATCTTTGTATCGGGAAACATAGAGTTGCAATTCATTATTCATGTTTTTTTCCCTTATTTTTTTCTCTTACTTTCTCGGCAAACAAACGGTTCGTTATGATTGAGTGTGGTGCACAGTTATATTCTAGTGTTGAATTGGAATTTTGGCGTCTCGGAAACCAAAATGGTGAATTGTGATTGTGTAGTTCTCTGTTACACTGTAATGAAAAGCTCATGATTTGAAAATTTTGGATTTTTATTTTTATTTTTTCATTGCATGCATTTTCTTGACAACCAAATGGTTAGATTATTGTTGTGTGTTAATCCTTGTACCATTTTGTTAAATCTTCTAGTGTAGTGGCCAGTGGGGTTGAAGGTGAGAGATGTTGAGGTTCCATGTGGGAGGAAAAGTGGTGGAGAAAGTTGATTTGTTAAGGAAGAGCCACTGGGCATGGCGCTTAGACGTGTGGCCTTTCGCTATTATTTATGTTTTGTGGTTAACTACAGTTGTTCCTAGCATAGACTTTGGGGATGCTGTCATTGTTTTAGGTGGACTTGTAGCTCTTCACATCCTGGTCTGGCTTTTCACTGCTTGGTCCGTCGATTTCAAATGCTTTGTCCAATATAGTAAGGTATGTAATATTGCTTACAAATATATCAACATACGTGTATAATGCATTATAGAGATTTTATTGGGTTTATTTTTGTATGCAGGTTAATGACATTCACCAAGCTGATGCATGCAAAATAACTCCAGCCAAATTTTCTGGTTCTAAAGAAGTAGTGCCTCTTCGTTTTCGTAAATTAGTAAGTCCAATATATTAAATTTTCTCTTTGTAAAATATTTTTTCCCTGATTATAAAGAAATTTTAAGATTTGGGTTTTAGTGCTGAGATGCTGTGCATACTTAAATCAAGCTGATTCGCTTCTTAAGGACTGCCTGCCTCGTGGCTTAGCAGACACCTTCGGTTCTCACCACAGGTGGAATCCTAGTTTGAACCACGGGCTCTCTATGGGGATGTACTGAATTACCAATAGCCAAAAAAGAAAAAGGTTGTTTTGCTTCTTAAGGTCAATTTCTGCTGATAAAGCTTTATAACTAATTGTGGCTTAGTGGGTTCTAAATTTCAACATTTTGGACTATTTTTGAACTCCAGCTCATAAAAACCGAATGTTACAAGGGAATGTAACATTGAGCTCAATTCTAGCTTTCATCAAGTGGTGAACCACATTGAGATGAGAATTTTAGCTTTGATATGGCTTTTCGTTGGAAACATGTGACTTGATGTGGTTAGTTGTGCCACCGTCTTTTATGCTTTAGGTTCTGCAATTTGTGCCTTTTTGGGCCAAGTATTGTGGTACCTGGTGAAAATAATGAAGCGGGGATGAAGTCATTGGGAGCAATTGGATCATTGAACACACCTAAAATTTAGGAAAACAAAAGCAGATTGAAGTTTGTGAGCAATGATGACACCTAGGATGAAAGAGGTTGTGGATTTGTTATTGCAAAAATAATTGCATCTTTCTTTTTCCTTATCATTGTGTATTTATCTTCCCTTGGTTTGTTCTTATAGCTGCAAGGCATCCTTTTACAAAGAATACTTTTAATATACAATATATGTGCTGACATCAATGCCAGTACTGGACTCAACAAAGCCTTGATTTTATCTTCTTAGGGTGTTTACTGCCGCTGTTGCCTTTTGGTTTATCATATCAATCAGAGAATGAAATAGGAGTTATTATTCAACTCGGGTATCCTATACATAAATATTAAGTTGGGAGTGTATATATTAGATAGATAATAGATTCCATCTTTTTTTTTTTTGTGGGGGGGGGGGGGGGAGGTTGGTGGTGGTGGATAATAGGTTCCATTTATTTCTTTGTTTTTTTTTTTGATAAGTAACGTAAGAATATTATTAATAATAAAAAAATTGCCAATCTCCATTTATTTCTTTGTATTATTGGCTTATGTTGTTGGCAATCTTGTTGAAGTGAAGTTGTGAAATTCATTTGCTTGATGACATAATCTTTCTCTTGAACAGCAAGCGGGTTCTTCTTCATCCTCGGTTGATTTGGAAGAGATTTACTTTGATTTCAGAAAGCAATGCTTCATCTTCTCAAAGGAAAAGGAGACCTTTTTCAAGCTTCCTTACCCTACCAAGGAAACAATTGGATACTATCTCAAAAGTACTGGCCATGGCTCCGAAGCTAAGGCTTTTTCTGCTACTGAAAAATGGGGACGGAATGTGTGGGTTACCTTTTTTAACCCTTTCCCTTACCTTTTTTTAGCTGTTTGGTTTTGCTTCTTCATACCTTTGAATGGAAGTGTTAAGACTGTATAAATAATAAAATCCTTTTCCTGAATAGCTGTGTAGGAAATATATACACACTAATTCCCATGTTACGTGGGTAGGAAATATATACACTAGTTCCCATGTTATATCTGTGTAGAAAAAGTAGGACCACCTATCATTATGTCCCAATTATTCAATTAAGTATGGTGGAAACAAGTTCAGCTATATATATATATATATACACACACACACACACACACATGCACGTGTGTGTGTATTAATTTTCACACTGTAGGCTGCAACAGTTTCGGGAGTTATTTGGAAAATCGCATTTCAATTGGAAGGTCACATCTAACATAATAAAAGATAGGGGGATGGACAGAATGTGTCAAATTGAGTTGATTACGACTTACTAGTACACTTAATATGCCTGCATAAGCAAATACTACATACATATGATGGGGGTGATACTAGTTATTTTAGAATCTGGAATTTACTGAATGAGACTGGAAGGTGTTAAATAATTCTTCATTTATGCTTGAATTTAATTTTCTTTTACTTAGGTTTCCTGCAAGTTGATATTTTTAGAATTCTATTAATTTTATCATTGTTTATGATGCTAGTTGCTTCTTTCTTTTTTCTTCTTCTGGTCACAACCTAGGACCCTTTTTTCTTGTATTTTTTTTTTCCTTTTTTTACTTTTAAATATGAACTACTAAGATTCACCATCTGATATTTACTTTGAGGGGCTCCAAAGTATGTCAATATTTGGACAAGGCTTTACATTCTTCTCTGTTCATTTGTGTTTTGCGTACTTGTCTGATATTTAATAATGACTTGTTTCCTCAGGTTCATTTTTAAGTCTACCCTAATGTTGATTGTGATACTCCCCAAAAAAATACTGTTTATTGAGACTAACCTCTCATTGAATAATTGGATCTAATGTGTTTGAGATTATTTTTGTTTTGTTTGCTGACTTATAGATCTAATTTGTGGACTTATCTTTGACTTTTTATTTTACTTCTCATATTAGGTTGACATTGTTGGTGGAAGTTCGTCTCTCTGAGACTGGTCATGGCTGAATTAATTTAATTCTCCTTCGTAATGTTTACATTTCTTTGTCATGTAGATTTGATTACCCACAACCTACGTTCCAGAAATTAATGAAAGAGCACATCATGGAACCCTTTTTTGTATTTCAGGTTGTCTTTAGTCAGCTCTCTCTCTCTCTCTCTCTCTCACATTTTCAGTTTTCTTTTTGTATGTTTGTATGCGGTTCTTCACTCTTTTGCTACCTTGGTTTTTTTCCCTCCTTGCGTGTAGGTCTTCTGTGTGGGTCTCTGGTGTCTGGATGAATATTGGTATTATAGTTTGTTCACCCTGTTCATGCTGTTTATGTTTGAGTCAACAATGGCAAAAAGTCGGCTAAAGACATTAACTGAGCTAAGACGTGTTAGAGTTGATGGCCAGACCCTAATGGTGTATCGGTGTGGGAAGTACGTTATCGATGTCAATTAAGCTGGTTCTTTAATTTTTATATTAAAATTTTTGCAATTGCTTGTCTAATTATATGTGGATATTTTTTAGGTGGGTTAAACTCTCTGGTACTGATCTACTGCCTGGGGATGTTGTATCTATTGGGCGCAATTCTGGCCTGAATGGAGAAGATAAGGCTGTACCAGCAGACATGCTTATATTAGCTGGAAGTGCTATTGTGAATGAAGCCATTCTTACAGGCGAGTCTACCCCACAATGGAAGGTGATTCTCTCTTTGTGATAACTTAATCTTTATTGTGCTGACAAGTTTTGGTAATCTTATTTCCTGCATGACATTGCATAATTCATTGTGTGGGGTGAAATACTCTTCTTCCTCTTTTTAATAAGTAAATTCTGCATAGTTATTTATTAAAATTTTTTCCTAGTTTTTAATTTTTGAGTTTGGGCAATCTTGTTGGGTGCTATGCTGCTTTGTGTTAGTGTTTGATAGTTAGCATAATTCTAAGACACGAATTACTGTGTTCAGATGCCTCATAAGAATAACTGATTCTACATTCAAAGTTAGGAAGTAGAAGAAAAAACAAAAGCCAATTGTATCTGTAGTGATTTAATGAACTGTTTTCATGTAATTGTAGTAGACTAATATCAAACTTGTCACATGATGGACTTTCTTATGCTTGGTTATATCTCCCTCTTCTTTTGTGTTTGCGTTTGTTTACAGTAATTCTGCCCTAAACTCTTCATGATTTTCCTTTTAGCTAAATTGATTGCTTTAATATATGTAATTGTTGACTTTATATTTTCCTGTATCTGTTCTGTTTTGATAATTTCTTGTACAGTATAAAATGTTATTGTGTAGATGATGATGGGTATTGGAGAGCCCCCACCTGCGCTCACATTTCCCCTAAAATAGAAAATAACTTTGTATATGTGAGGACATTTGCATCTTCATCTCTATCAGAGTCTTTTCTGGCCCATAAGCATATGGATGCTGGGGCATTTATATATTTGGTGTTGGTTTTATTATCAGTTTACAAAAAAAAAAAAAAAAAAAAAAAATTAAGATAGTATATTTTTTTTCCAGGTTTCAATCACAGGAAGAGGAATTGAAGAGAAGTTATCAATTAAGAGAGATAAAAGCCATGTTTTATTTGGTGGGACTAAGATTTTGCAGCATACTCCTGATAAGGTAGTTAATGTTAAAAAAATCTTTTAATATGGTGAGACATGCTCATGCCTTTTAAAGTTATGCTTTTAATTTTCTTTCTGGAGACAGACCTTCCCTCTGAAGACCCCTGATGGTGGTTGTGTAGCAGTTGTTCTGAGAACTGGATTTGAAACAAGCCAGGGGAAACTGATGCGAACAATTTTATTTTCTACCGAGAGGGTAATTGATCTGTGGTTCTCTGTCAAGCTGTGATTACACTACTTTATAGGCATTTTAATTCCGTGTTTGGGATGACCTTTTTTATTTTGCATATATTTTCAGGTTACTGCTAACAGCTGGGAAAGTGGGCTGTTTATTTTGTTCTTAGTTGTATTTGCACTAATAGCTGCGGGTTATGTACTTAAAAAGGTAAATTAGGGTTCCCTTAGGGGAACAAAATTGATGTTCATTACTGTGTTTGATTTCTATTTGTGATAATGAGAACGTCACTCATGTAGGGGTTAGAGGATCCTACGAGGAGCAAGTACAAGCTTCTACTAAGTTGTTCACTTATTATTACTTCTGTGATTCCTCCTGAGCTGCCAATGGAACTATCAATAGCTGTCAATACATCTCTTATTGCTTTGGCACGGCGTGGAATATTTTGTACAGAGCCTTTCCGAATACCATTTGCTGGAAAGGTGTGTTTTCAGTTTTTATTTGTAATATTCTTACGTTACTTATCAAAAAAAAAAAAAAGTTTTTATTTGTAAAGTTTCTACCTACATGGGGGATAGTGCTCTTTTCCGATAATAATCTGCATTTGGAAAATCTTTGAAATTGGTGTGATTGGTCACAAGTTTATCTTATCTTCCCTTTTGGGAGTGTTTTAGAATATGCTATGAGCAGTAGCTTTGGCATCCACATTTAATACTCTGCTAGGCCTTATACATCATCTGTTATGTCAACCTTTTTCTCTATTCCTGGTTGTATACTTAAGTATGGGTAAGTGTGGCATGAAGCTGCGAAACCTGTTGCTAATGCATATATTGATTTGTCATTACATTAAATGTTTTTAATTGTTTCTCCCTCACCAGGTTGATATATGTTGTTTTGACAAAACTGGAACACTTACATCAGATGACATGGTATGCACCTATGGAGCTCAGGATTTGATTCTCATTTATTATTCATATATGCCTTTTTGTTCATATATTTTTGGTTTCCTTTTATGAGATCTTTTGTCTTTGGCTCTTTCCAGGAGTTCTGTGGAGTTGGTGGATTAACTAGTAGCATGGAATTAGAATCTGATATGTCTAATGTGTCTGTGCGCACAGTGGAAATTCTGGCTTCTTGCCATGCCCTTGTTTATGTCGACAACAAGCTGGTATCCAGATGTCATTGTTTGGATAATAAGTATTAAGTAATTTTATATGGTTTTCAGTTTTGTGACAAACCTTTTTGTTATACTTGGATGGTGAATTACATTGGGTTTCTAAAGCTATTTGTTTCGTGTATATATATATATATATAGTGTATTTTGGTAAAGAATTGCACTTCTCACAGCATAAGATTTTAGTCAAGTGCTTGGCACCAGATTTCTTTTATTAACAATCTCAGGATTCTTATGAATTTGATGTAATTACCCAAGTATCATTGGTCTGCAAGGAATGCCAACCGTGACCATTTTTCTGCAATCATATTTGAATGCACTATTGAATGTCCGTCAGCTCCCT